>OY728161.1:1181314409-1183814409 GCA_963277665.1 Viscum album | reverse complement strand
GGAAAGGATGAAGGCGGCCCAGGACTGACAGAAGTCGTATGCTGATACTAGGAGGAGGCCCTTTGAGTTTGAGGTTGGGGACCACATGTTCTTAAAAGTCTCCCCTCGGCGTGGGCAGCAGAGGTTCGGAAAAGGGAGTAAGCTTTCTCCCAGATTCATCGGACCCTTCCAAGTGTTGCGGCGGGTCGGTGAAGTGGCTTACCAGCCAGCGTTTCCACCACCGCTACTAAGGATACATGATGTCTTTCATGTGTCCCAGCTCCGTCAGTATCTGCACGACGAATCAAACGTCCTTGATTGGGGTAAGCTGGACATCGAGGACGACGTGACCTTTGTGGAGAGACCAGTGGTGATCGAGGATTGCAAAGAAATAGTGCTTTGCGGGCGAACCATCCCCTTGGTTCGTGTGTTGTGGAGACATGGTGGGCTTGAGGAGAGTACGTGGGAGAGGGAAGCACAGATGCGCACCCAGTACCCAGAGTTGTTCTGAGTTTTGTTCCTTGTTTTACCTATTGTGATAGAACGTTTTGTCTTTTGGCTATGAAATGTACTAGTTTTGTTCCTCAGCTTGTGTGTGAAAAGCCCCGACTATGGGGAAGGAGAGAACCCGACCCCTAATGGAGACACATTAAGATGGATGCGACTAAACCCGTGCGGGCGAGTCAGTGCTGCCCAAAGCGGATAATATCTTGACATAGGGGAGGAGACTCCCCAACCCACATGCCTGGGCAGTTTGGCATGGTAATATTGCTCGGTTAGTGACAGGAAGGTGTTCTTATTTAACGATGAGGTTCAATCTTGAGAGGTATCTTTTGGGGTGGTTGTTCGAACCCTCCCTTCCCATCTGGGTTGTTTAAATTCTTGGGGACGAGAATAGTTTGAGAGGTATCTGATGTGATGACATAGAATCTCTTGGTCCTTCACTTTGCCAAAATCTGGGTTCTAAAGGAGTGGTGTCTCAGTGAGACCGATTGGCGTCACCCGACCTTGTCAAGTTGTTTCCAGTAGCGCTTCTTTACGCCAATAGGGTTCTAAACCCTATTCTGACGCGTTTAAGCGTGTTTTCAAGACCCGTAATGCGCATAAGAGGTTTAATTAAATACTTAATCAATTCATGAGTCGGCTTAAACCACCCGACCCCCTTTTTGTGATGAATGAAGCCGCGTGGTCAACCCACGACCCTCGCGCCATACGCGGTTTCGAGTTTTCACCTCAATCTTCCTCAGCTCTTATAAACTAAGGGTTAGTCATGGTTTCTCATTTCCTTGATCGTGGATTTTCACAAAGAGCTTCTGGTGCATCGGGCGCGCCGCATCGTTATCCGTAATGTTCCGCGCCCCTGGCCTAAACGTCGATCATCTATCAACAAGTAGGGAATTTATCCTTCAACTCTCTCTTTTATGTATTATGTGGGGTGGGCGTGCTTTTGTTTCTGTAGAACTGGTTGGACCGAATATAATAAAGATAATGAACAGATTCTATAAAGAAAGATGGGGGGGCTGTGATTGTTATGGTGTCGTTTTTTTTTGATGTTGTTCTTCTATGACCATCTTGTTGAGTTGTGCTGGCTTATGCCTACTAAAAATCGAGGCCGTTGGTGGTCGTTGTTTGTGCACTAATGAACCATGCTGATGTTTTAAATGGCTTGTTTGTGGTTGTAAACTCCTGCTGTTAAAAGTGAATTGGTTAATCAAGTATATTCGGCTGAATAAATTGAAAGCACCAAGATCAACCCTTCTGTGATAACACTCAGTTAGAACACACGAAATTTGAAATCATGGAGTTTGTTAAGTCGTTTAAATTTGAAAATACTGGCAAGGCGTGGCTTGTGTTGGTGGTGGTAGATGGTTGTTTTTCTTTTCGGGCCGATTGCTGTAAATATGGGAGGGGATGGGATCCCCTGTTCTTTTATACTCTCTATGGTTGTGTGAATTTGGGGGATGGGATCTCCTGTTGACATGGATTCAGTGGTTGTGAGTTTTAATACCGGATGGATACTTGTTTATATCACGAATTGTGGTGGAATCCTCTGTTGTTGAGAACCGGGTGTGGGAGTTTTGGTTGATGTTTGACTATTTACTTTCCTGGACTTATGCCTATGCCTACTAGCTGCCCAATAGTGCTTAAACATAAACATTATTACTGAACATGAAATAATAAAGGGGACAAATGGGTTGTTAGCTTGAGTCATGACTCAGACTTGAGTGCTGTTGTGATCTGTAGGCAGTCTGAAGAAAAACCTAGCTTGGGTGAGTGCTTGTTACATATATATATATACTTGTAGGTTTGTGTTTGTTATTTGCGCCCCAATCATGTTGAGCACTTAGTGCCGAACACCCCCATTTCATGGGGGAGGGTGTTTTTCCCAACACTATTCTTAGTGGCTTGTTATTAGATCATTTTTTGATCCCTTTTCCCGGATAGCCCAAGTATCTTCGGGCAGGCTGTGATGGCATGAGGTCCATTATTATCCCAAGAACCTTTGGGCATGGTAGTGTGATGGTTGGACAGGTGTGTGCGGCAGGTGGTTTCCCAAGCGCCTTCGGGATGAGGCCCAGGTGTCTTCGGGCGTGGCAGCGGATCCTTTAGCACAAGTGTCTTTGGGCGTGGTGGTTGTTCTAGCCTAGGTGTTTGCAGAAATGGTTACATGTGACAGTTGTGGCACAGGTGTGTGCGGGTGGGATTCAGCAGTGGGACTGCGTGTGGTTGAGGCCCAGGTGTGTGCGGGCGGGATTTCGGCAGTGGGATTGCATGTGGTTGTGGCCCAGGTGTGTGCGGGGGGGATTCAACAGTGGGACTCAGTGCGGTTGAGGCCCAGGTGTGTGCGGGTGGGATTTCGGCAGTGGGACTGCATGTGGTTATGGCCCAGGTGTGTGCGGGCGGGTGTGGCAGTGGGACTGCAGTGAGAATGGCAGGATTGGTCTGATGCGTAGGATGTCTCAATAACCAGTGGGAAAGTGGTGTGGGGTACCCAAACATCGATGTACTCTTATTATATATATATTACATTAGTTTCATTATTTGGGGAGTGTGCCTTGGTGAGGCCTGGGGTGGATAATTTACCTTGATAGGTGTTTGGTTTACTCCTTTTCTCACGGGACTTTAGTATGTTCACCCACTTGTGCACAAGAGTCTTCCGTTTTCCCTACTGAGTGTACTTATATGCTCACCCTACGTATATAAAACTTCTTTCAGGTTTCCAGGAGGTCTTTGGGGATCACGCAGGACCTTACTATCTCGGACCTTTGGAGCAGTTGCGGTTTCTGTATTTCTTTTCCTCTTTGGCACTTACCTTGTAGTCACCTTTTTCACTTTGTGGCTTTTACTTTTGAAACATGCATGTGGGAATGGTTTACTTTTGGATTTACTTTTATTTCTACCTTGGTGTTGTTGGGGTTTTCTTCTCCTTATCTCTCGATCCTATAAAGTAAAAAGGGTAATGCCTTCTATTTGTGAGAAATTTCTATACCGTTGGTGCTAGTCGCCACTCCAGGACCTATTGAAGGCGGGTTTCAGGGGTCATTATCTCTCCTTCAACTTAAAGAAGGATGGTCCTGGAAATATGCTGACCCTTCCCTCCTTTTGGTGAAGGCTGGTCATGACACCAATGTTTCATTGACACCAATAATTCATTATATATAATTATATTCAAATTTATTGCTTCTAGTGAATGTTCAATTATTCACTACATATCCCTCTAATAATTCATGTATTGTCTTTGGATATTCTTATATTTATTCTATGTGACCAATGTTATAATAAAATCATTGTAATTATCCTAAAATGAGAAATAATATCTTAACAGTGTCATCTATATATGACCAGTAGTTGTCATATTTGTTGAATATACAATCTAGACTAGTCAGCTAGCTTTCATTTATGAAAACATGTATCATTAAAATTACTTAATAGATGTTTTATATATAATTAAACAAATTATACAATCTCATATGATCAGGTATACCAGTGTATTTGGAAAATTATGTTCATAACACATTAACTTAAAACTGGAGTATAACATCATTATTTGACAAAACTAAAAAATCAATTAATTTACATTTATATCCTAATAGAACAAGTGATAACTTAGGGATAAAAATGAGAAAATGATGAGTAATACATTTGGTTAAGTTAATAATAAAATATCCCAATGATGAGAGTACTAATGATTTTTGAAGGGGAATACAAAGGGGTGAGAATAATAATCCTTATCATATTATAATGATATTATATGAAAACATTAGGGAAAAATATGAATGAGGAAAAACATATAATAGGACATCATAAGTAAAATTCAAGAAAAACAACAATGAAATCATAACATAGTCTTGTAAGAGTATATTCAGGTAAAATATTCAAAAAATATCTTCAGATAAGAGGATTTTAAAATTAAATTTAGTTTAATATAATTCATACCACACCCATAATATTCATAACTTGTACATACATTACTTTGAAAGATTGATCATATGAAATTATAATTCCACTTGTCTTTTTTAATCCCAACAATATGTTTTGGATGTTACATATATTAAAAGCACGTTCAATTAATTTGAGTGATATCTACATGAATACACTTGATAGTAAATTTAGATGGTGTTTCACTGTTAATATGTTCGTTATATATAATAACAAAATAATTTTGTTTGAATAATTGGTGTTGATGATGATTAAAATAATTTTCTAAGGAGATTTAGTAGTGTTATCTTATAAAATGTAAATAATAAGGAAAATAAGGTGTTTTTTTGAAAAATAATTCTAATATCATATTTTTATATAAAAATTTCATAGTATAATGAATGAACATAAAATGAAAATAAGTTAATAAGGGTCCTTACATTTATTAGGATCTTTTAAAATCATGGGAGGATTTTATTAATTGATGCAGAAACAATTATGTGGGATTAATTTTGTGGGAGAGATTCTAAAATCAAGATAAATATTTTTTAACTGATGACGAGTGGGGTGATGGATGGGCAGTTATAAAAATGAGGGGGAAATATGTCATTATTTATAAACATATGTTTTGGACCATATGTGATTGAATAATAAAACCCAAAAAAATTCCCATGTTTATTCCAATGGATTGTATAATATGGGAATGGTTATTGATATTTTATATGCCTATGATCCAATGTACATAAAATAATAACCATCATGTTGTGGGTTTGAGTCACTTTTTTAATGAATTTTCTTAAAAAGCATAAAATATAGTATAGGGTTTGGATAATTCATTAATTTTTTATAAAATAAATTAAATAATGTAAATGTTACATTCAATTAAATTGAAAACCTATTTTTTTGAATTCCATTTAAACTATTTATTAAATTTCATCAGGGCTATAATGAGATCATAATATATAATATATATTACTAAAAAAAATTATTATTTTACCCAAAAAATCCATTATTTTAGAATATGATGAAAAATCATCCATTAAACAATATAAATATATAAATTTGGAAAAAATATTATTTATTAAAAAATCAATAAATATTAATGGTAATTTAATCTGTTAAATATATATTCACATTTATTAAAAAAGGGTTGTTATTTTTGGAACCAGTAATATTATTACCATGATAATGATTATATTACAATGCGATAGATTATATTATACTATATATATATATATATTATTCAATATAAATATTAAGTTATGATAAAATTTATAACAGTGTTCATGAATTTACAAATAATGTTTCCGTAAATGTATCTATATATTTTCCATAAATATAAATTTTCCTTCATTATATCAGATTCCCACATTCATAAACACATATAATGTTTTAATAATTAAAATTTATAATGGTAATCCATAATTTATTAAAATGGAAATATAATTTTTTTTAAAATATTGTTCTTGATATGTATACACTAATTACACCATCTTACGTCCAATATATTTGTTGTGAAACGGTAGGGGTTTTCATTGGGTTACTTGATGAACATGGTTTTGGTGAAAATAATCATAATATTGAACATACACCTTATTGAAATTCATTCACACTTCAATTATTGAATTTTATCTAGTTCTATATCAGGACCAATACCATCTAATTATATATCCTTTATAAGAAATAATTAATTAGATTTATATGATATAATCCAACTAGAAGAGTTCATCTCAATATCCATCTATATAATTTAATAATTAAAAAATAATTTTTGATCTTTAAATTATAACAATCACTATACAACAATTATATTATAAAGTTTTTATGTGGTTAAAATTATTTCAAATATTACATGGTAAATTTTATTGTTGGTCTAAAAAACCACTAATTTCAGTTTTTTTTGTAAAGCCCCAGAATTTCTATGGATTTTTTTTAAATACATGGGAATTTTATTAGTCTATAGTTTCTGATGGTGCCTAATTCCGAGGCCCGGTGTGCCCAAAATCAACTTCTGATGTTTTGTTCCGTAACATTCACTAAGAGTATGTGCATGATTTTATATCTTTTGAACCGTTGCATGGAATTGAAATTTGAGGGCACTGTTGAACTCGCATCTCCGGTATTCGCTTAAGGGGTCCTTTACCACAGTTTCATTTTAACGTGTTTAGAAGTTAGTTTTTTTGGGGATTTTTAATAAATTAGATAAAAATTATGTGAGACCTAATTTTTTAGATTGGTGGTTAAAACCACCAAGTGAAGGATATATGTGGGTCCCACTACACACTAACCTCCCTTGGGAGGATATAACTAGGTAGGGCCCACATTAGTTTGAACCCCCTTTAACCCCCATGTAACTCTCATTTAATTTAGGAGAGTCACTTAAACTTCCAACTATCCCAATTTAATATTGAAACTCTCCACCTCCCATGTTTAAATTTTGAATCCATTCCTCCTCATTTAATCAAATCTGATGTCACAATTAATGAAGGACAACTCTTGCGTTGTTCTGCATTAAAAATAATAGAGAACTATCTCTATTAATTGTTGTCTTCACATTGTTTGGATAAATCTTAGACGAACACCATTCTATTCCAACTAATAACACCTCTCATCATTGAAGAACAATGATCATCATATTCGTCCTTCTTCACACGGATCAAGGAAGGGAAGAACCACCACCCAAAGAGTACATCGAGGGAGTCGACTCGACTCGTCATCACCGGGCTCTACCTCCTCTGACGTTGAAAAAACGACGTCCGTCTTCCGCGACATGTCAACGTACAACATTAAATACAAGGTCGAGGAAAATTGGATTATTTTTTCATAATATTTAAACCCTCGTACTTTGACGTTTATTTTTTGGATTGATGGTGGCCAAATTGTTATCACCAAATGCGGAGGGTGCCGGCCGAACAAACATCACCTGATGTCCCTTTGATGAATCTTGTTTGTGTTGAGGATAGAGGCAGAGCCTGTAGGTTCTAGCGTCATGGAACCGAGCTGAAGGAAAGAGGTCACGGTCATACGGACCACAACGGATAGAAGAGGCGGCGGCTGCAACTATGGCGCACCAGCCGTGTGGAGGGACCGACGGCGGCTTGGGCCGCCCGGTCCGTAGGAAGACCGGACGACCGATCCGGCAAGCCCTCTAGATGGACGCGGTGCACAAGGTGACACATGGAAGTGGAAGGGGCCCACGTCCGTGGTCCACTCGGCTGCGCAAACTGTCCATCCGCGTGCCGGACGAGCTGGAGAACCATGACGCCCACATACGTCGCCTGAGGAGAAATAAGGCCCCTGTCTGCGGGCTGCGTGCATCGGGACGAACCGGCCTGACAGAGGAGGTTACAACATCCCATGGCACCGCCGGGTGAACCAGACAGGCCCACATCAAGGGCCGAGTCCATGGGTGGGCTGTGCCTCACCGGCCGAGCCAGGTCAGACCTGTCGAGCCGGGTCGGGCCGACCCGCCAGCCCACTGGGCTTGATCGGTCGGGCTCGTCTTCGGTGAAATGCGAATAACCCGTAGACCGCACGTCAGATTTATGCACCGTCTATGGTACTGGGACCCTCACAATGAGGTGTCCCTTTTGGGATACTCTAAGTGTGTTTTGGAAAAATCTGGAAAATGGCCCGTTTTGGGTCGAGCGTAAATCCAACCAGGCCCCTGGAACAAAAATGTCAATAACTATCAGACCATGAATTCGACTGAAATTTCGTCTGTCATGTTGGGTTCCTTATGATGAGACAGAAATACGGGATACATCAACAGGGGACTTTGTGATAGTTTATGTATCGACACTTTTCTTGAGGAGCAGACCCTCTCGGAATTGAGCATGTTGTGTGCGGGATCCCTAGGGATGACATCGACTGTGATGAATACTGTACCAGAATTATCCATGGGTTCAACAATGATGACTACTGCACAATAGTCCTTCATGGGTCGGATAGTTCTAACTTCTATTCTTGGATCATGTGTGGGTCCGACAAAATAACTGTTCTTGTATCCTGTATGGGTCTGATTTCTCAGATGAATTATAGTTGCTCTTGTATCCAGTGTGGGTCTGACAACATAGCTGGTCTTGTATCCTGTGTGGGTCCGAAACCTTATATGAGATAGTTGGTCCAATATCCTGTGTTGGTTCGACAACTTAGCTGGTCTTGTATCCTGTGTGGGTCCAGCAACTTAGATGAATCAGTGACTACATTTGATCATCTCTATCTCTCTAAAAATGATGTATACCTGTGTGAGCTGAGTCATGTATTTCCACAATTACCATCATGGTGATTGAATTTAATTCATTTGTGGACTACGCTATTCTTGGGCTCGAGAGTTAGAGTCAAACTATGATTGATATCATTGGTATATGTATTGGCATATAACTAAGTAAGGTTATTTGATACTTCGTGATTGTATCTTTCTTTGTGGTTAATCCTTGTCGGACATTGTGAGAACTTGAGGATATCGGGGTCCCTACTGAGTATCTTTATACTCACCCATGCATGGGTTTTTCCGGCACATCGTTGTGTTGGATGCAGATGACAGACAATGGTGATCGAGATAGAGAGTTGTAGAGCTGGACGGTACCCAGAGGTGGGACACTTGAAGAGACATACACATAGCGGACATATGTAATAGTGGTGCTGAGGAGGACATCTGTACCCACCATTCATATGGGAATCCTGATGGATGACTCAGTAGTTACTGTTTTACTATACTTTAGTTGTACTAGATTTTTAGTTGTATTGTACGTTACTATTGGGCTTGTATTTTTGGCCCCCTTTACATTCAACACCCTGTTTTGTAAACATTTTTTACTTAGTTTTTACTTCTAGTTGCATAATCTGTTGTGTGTGTTTACATTTATAATGGCAATGCCTTCCCAGCTTAGGAAATTATACCTTTGGTGCTAGTCACCTGGCCCTGGCCTATTGAAGATGGATTTGGGGTAAGTCACGGCATGGGCCCTGAGGACTGGTTGTGAAAATTGGTATCATAGGATTCAACACTATCTAGAACATAGATTCAGATTCTTTTAATAGAAACAGTGTTAAGTGTTTGGGGTGTGGTTATCAGTTAAGGGAAGCTGGTATTGGTTCGGTGGCTGATGTATCCATACACCAGGACTCTGACTTCTGATTTCCGACATAGTGCATAAAAACACTTATTGCATGTGTGTTTAGTTTGAAAAGGTTTTCTTCATGGTTATGTTGTGTAAGATCACCAGGTATATTATTTTAACCGTGGCACACCTGTTTTTTTTTCATGATGTCCCCACGAAGGTAGCCAGCTAGGGTTCCGAGTTACGTATGAGATGGTATCCCACCGAGCGACGAGGCCTCAGTGCAGGGCCCCATCACAGCGGAGGTACCAGCAGCCCCACTACACGCTATGCCACCAATACAACTAGCTCCAACAGCAGAGAGTGCATGACACCTGAGTTTTTTGCATGAGTTCTAGTGCCAGAGGCCCACCATGTTCCGAGGAGAGATGGACCAACATGCAGTTGAGGATTGGCTGGAGGCTTTCGTGAGAGTTTCCAGATAGGTAGGGACACTATCCGACCTCATGATGATCATTTTTGCGAGTCTCCTTCATCCAGTGGCAGGAAGATGGTGGAGCCTGATGATCCATGTGTACGACGAGGCATCATTACTCTGGACAGACTTCGATAGTCTCTTCCGCTCAGAGTTTTTTTCTTCCACCCTTCATGCGGTGTGGATTCAAGAGTTACTACATTGTAGCAGGGAAGCATGATAATAGCTCAGTACTCAGCGAGGTTCACTAACCTCTCATGCTACTCCACGAATATGGTACATGACCCATTCATTAGGGCCTGAACCATTGAGCAGGGAATTAAAAATGAGATCAGGGCTTCGATGATTCCCCTCAGCATCTCGACGTAGGCAGGGGTGCTGGAGCGAGCCCTTATAGTGGAGAGTTTTCTCACAGAGTAGTCACCAGTAGCGAGACTTACCACAGGGTGACACGTAACGCAGAATTCTGCAGTCAGTAGTAGATGGATTTTGCAGAGGTCCAAGTGGACCACGCTATCAGGTGGGTGACCCCATGATATAGTTTTGGATGTATAGGTCACACGAGACAGAATCAGCTATATGAGGAACATGTAGTGCTATGCATGCGGCGGGTAGGGAGACATGGCCCGAGACTGCCCGACTCGCCATACAGATGATCAATAGAATGTAATGGGACCTCCCAGGCAGAGGTAGAGGTTCGACCATGGTGGTACACCGGGAGCAGGAAGACATGGAAGAGGAGCTAGCCGAACAGTGGGTGGTGGACGAAATTTCGAGGCTCTACCACCACCACCAGTAAGAGGTCCACCCCGACCAATAGGAGCTGGCAGACATAGGTGGGCTCAACTCCAGGCAGTTGAGGCCTATGACCACGGAACACCTGAGATGATTTTAGGTACTATCTGTGTCTACTCCACCCTAGCTGCAGTACTTATTAACACTGGTTCAAGTCATTATTATATTTCCACTACCCTCGTTCGGAGCTCCGAGATTCCGATAGAGCCTTTGGCTCGATCGTTACGCCTAGAGACTCCTAAAAGACCAAACTCGATGATTATGCCTTTGTACCGATAGTGTGAGCTTACTCTAGGAGGCGAGAGCTTTGGATGGGATCTTCTAGTAGCGGCATCGAGGCCTTACGATGTCATCTTGGATATAGACTGGTTGTCTACAGTTCATGCTCATTTTGACTGTAATAGGCGCAATGTGCAGTGTATCCACATGATTGGAACCATTTTCACCTTCACTGGTGAGAAGGGACCCTTTGAAGCGCATGATGGACTTACACAGAAGAGGGGGTGCCTGATCACACATGAGTTGGCTAGTCTCATCCTCAGATAAGTTGATGTGCGGACTTCGAGTTTTCTTGTTGTGGTGGATCAATAGGCGGATGTTTTCCATGATGACATTCCAGGACTACCTCGTTGCCAAGAGGTGGACTTGTACATTGACTTGTACCCCTGGAAGACACCAATATCTACTCTAGCATATCAGATGGCTCCCGCCGAGCTTCATAAGATATTGGTACAGCAGGAAGACTTGTAGGGGAAGGGATTTTACCGACCTTGTGTTTCACCGTGGGCATCTGTGATTTTGTTCGCCAAGAAGGCGGATGTGAGCTTGTGATTGTGTGTCGACTACCATAGCCTAAATTAGGAGATTGTAAAGAACAAGTACCCACTCCCAAGTATAGATGATCTCTTTGATCATCACATGGGATCATGATGGTTATCTATGACAGACCTCAGGTCAGGCTATCACCAGCTCAGAGTTTGGGACAAGGATGTGCAGAACATTCGCACCAGGTGTCGGTATGGCCACTATAATTTTTTGGTTATTCCCTTGGTCGTAACCAATGCTCCAGAAGTGTTCATCTGTCTCATGAATAGGATATTCCAGCCTTACATCCATCGCTTTATCATGTTCCTTATCGACAACATACTGATATACTCGACTACTGTGGAGGATCAGGCCAACCATTTTTAGGTAGCACCAGACACACACCGAGAGCACCATCTTTATTGTAAGTTGTCGAAGTGCCAGTTTCGGATTAGAGATGTTAAATTATTGGAAGACTTCATATCAGAGGCTGGAGTTGTAGTGGATACATCGATGATTGAGGCAATACTTACTTTGGATCCACCCCGAAGTGTGACAGTGGTACAGAGTTTTCTGAGACTGGATGGGTACTATTAGAGATTTGTTCTAGTCTTCTCCAAAGTTTCAGCACCGCTTTCAGCATTGACGAAGAAGGGGAAACCCTTTGTGTGGTTAGAGAGATGCCAGTAGAGTTTTCAGAAGCTGAGGAAGAGTTTGACCAGTGTGCCCATCTTGAGGCTACCAGAGGAAAGCGTTTGGTATGTAGTTTACTATGACACATAAGGGACCTGACATGGGTGTGTCCTGATGGAGGAGTGAGCAGTTATCAGTTATGGTTCACGGTAATTAAGAAATCATGAGTAGAACTACACTACCGATGACATGGATTTAGCAGCAGTGGTCTTCACCTTAATGATGTGGCGGCACTATCTGATGGTCGAGCCTTTTACAGTCTACTCTGACCACCAGAGTCTAAGGTACATCTTCTAGAAAAAGGACCGGAACATGAGATAGTGAAGATGGATAGAGTTCCTCCAGGACTATGACATCGAGATAGTCTATACTCCTAGGAAGGGGAACGTTGTAGCTGATGCTCTCAGTAGGAGATCAGAAATTCAGATGCAAGGAGAGGCGATGGGGAAGGTGGCCATGTTGTAGATATCATTTGTGGACAGAGATGGAGCTACCTTTCTGTAGTCTCTCACAGTCACTCTTCAACTTCTTTATTATGTCAGGGAGGCACCGCATGGGGACATCGACTATGAGATGGGATGTGATCAGATATCCGACGGGCACGCACCTGATGGATTTTATGAAGGTGAGGAGCATTTCATTATTTTCAGAGGACGGGCCATGGTACCAGTTGTACTTCAGGAGGAAGTGTTAAGGGAGATCCACACATGTCCTCTAGCGGTACATCCAGGATTAGCGAAGATTTATGAGGACCTCCGATGTCAGCACTGATGGCCATGTATGGAGAAAGAAGTAACAAATTTTGCCTCATGATGCCTCACTTTTCAGCAAGTGAAGGCGGAGTACCATATTCCATAAATATTGGTTCAGCCCATAGAGGTCCCGGTGTGGAAGTGGGATGGGATATCTACGGATTTGTTGACTGGACTTCCACGTACATCCAGAGGACATGACATTATCTGGGTGATTGTCGACCGACTCACCAAGTCGGCCCACTTCCTACCGATCAGAGTACGGGGCTCATTAGAGATCTTAGGACACCTCTACATTTAATAAATCGTATGGCTTCATGATGTTCCATCAATGATCATATCCGATAGAGATTCTCGTTTCACTTCATGACTATGGAAGAGGTTTTAGGAGGCTTTCAGGATGTAGCTTCGCTTGAGCACCGCCTTCCATCCTCAAATGAATGGTCAGACTAAGAATACCATTCAGACTCTCGAGGACATGCTCCGTGCATGTGTCCTCATCTTCAGTCGTAGCTAGAAGGATCACTTACCCTTGGTTGAGATTGCGTATAACAATAGCTAGCACTCCACCATTAGGATGGAACCTTACGAGTAACTTTACGGCCGACCATGCAGATCGCCTCTATGCTGAATTGAACCAGGGGAGTCATCACATGTAGGACCAGAGATGGTGTAGGCTACGACGGAGAAGGTGCAGATCATCTAGGAGCGGATGAAGATGACACAAAGCAAGTAAAAGTCCCATGCTGATAAGAGATGGAGAGCAATGCAGTTTGAGAATGGCGACCACGTCTTCCTACGGGTCTTACCTCAACGAGGTCTATGGAGATTTATCTGAGGTGTAAAGTTATCTCCATGATTCATCGGACTTTTTTAGGTACTCAGAAGGGTAGGCGAGGTGGCTTACCTCTTGGCTCTTCCACCTTAGTTGAACTGGGTGCACGATGTCTTCCACGTAACATAGACGAGGAAATAAGTGCATGAACTGTAACGCCCCGACCCCAATTACCCAGATTCGGTGCATTATGACATAACATTGGCATGATCACAAGAAAGATCAAGTCTCGAAATACCGATTAGTTTAGTAGCCTTGGAATAACTAGATACATTAATAAAGTTTATATTACATCATAAAATGAAAACTACAACAATATAGTCTCCATAGTCCACACTTCTATCCTCTCATACTATCTCTGCAGGTCATTCATAAAATACTTCTTCACATCCTAGGAAAAATATAACATAGAAAGGGGTGAGCTCAAATGCCCAGTAATGATAACAATATATCATAAACTTTTATAAATAGGAATAAACATTTATGGAAATGTATAACTAAAAAAATGCCTTTTAAACATGAACTTCAACATAATATGGCAGCAATAAAATGAAATAATGCCATTTACTTATTCACATGGATATTATAATAATCGAATAATCAAATGCAATATCAATAACCACTTTCATAATGTTGGAATGCATAATTCCATTCTATCATAACCACATATCCAAGGCCTTGTGCTAAGACTACAAATAAGATTTTGTCAAGGACTTGTGCCAAGACACTAGTTTGTCTCATGAGACCTACCGATGCATCATGGAGCTATATCGGGCTCCAACCGTCACTTATTAAGTCTAATACATTCCTCATATGAACAATTTTAAACATAACATAAACATTCATATTAAAACTAGCACATGAAATGTCAATAATCTCTCCATAAACCATGAATGGTAAAGAAATAACACATCCACAGTCAAACATTTCTCAAAACATTCAATACAATATGGAAGTTTAGTATCATAATAAATCAACTTCAAATAATATTAAAATCCATCAAATGATGTTGACATAGATGAAATACGAACTATTTTAGAGAAATATATCTTTTTTTTAAATCATTTTAAATTCACGCATTTATAAAGGAAGTAATTTAAAATAGATTTTTGAATCAAAGTGTTCCATACCAATTTTAAACATTTGAAAATAAATGTCATTTCAAAATATTAATTTCCATATAAATAAATCTTTAAAATCATTTTGAAAACATGAACATTAATTAAAATGATTTAGAAAGAAAATCGTTAAAACATTTAAAATTATGATCTTGATAAAGAGTACCTTTCACAAATTCTTAAAATATTCATTTTTAAATCATTTAAAGGTAACATAATTATAAAATAAAACATTTAATTTCAAAATATTACTATAATCTTGTAAGGGACGTTTCGATGATTTTATAACGGTGGAAAATAGCTGCACCTGCCGTATAAGTTAAAAAAACATTCTTACCTTAATTCTGTCGAAAATGTTAGAAGCACCTTGTTTGGAAAATGACGGAAATATTCTTTTATAAACCTCTTATAAAAAGTCAACAAGGGTATAAATTAATTTATTCCATAGTCTTTAAAATATTATGAATTATTTGAAATACATTTGTAAGAATCATGGATGTGTATGATAAAGAGGTCCCAGTAGATTATTACGTATAAACAACCTCGGATAATGAAGAGATTGCAAAATAAACCCTTACCTTGTACTTTTCCTTGGTTGGTGTAGGTTAACCTCCTGTATAATGGTGAAATAATTGTTATTAAATTATACAAGAATCATATATATTTATATGATATCATATATGATATTTTAGCATTGATTTGTTAATAATATCTTAGTATTATTGTTGTTTCGGGTGTTAACTTACTCATTTTCTTTTATATTATTTGTTACATAAGCTGTGTTTGTCATGGATAGGTTGTATAATAATCATATCCAGAATGATATCAAGTCATTAATACTATTATTATTTATCAAATGAGAAATGGACTTGAATATATACGATGGAGAATGAATCCCATCACGTTCGTGGAGACGGTAGTCCGCACGTATGCACGAGCGACAATATCATTCTTTTGATATTAAAATAATATATAATTGTATGGTATATCATATATATAGAATCATTATCATGTTATATTTATTATTTACATGATTTATACATCATTATTATACCCATCCAAATAATAATTTAATGAATAACAATTACACCACGACATGGAGACAGTAAGCCGTACGTACGGACATATGGTGACATGTAATTCAAACGGTGGATAGAATTATGAATATGGTTGTATCATATTTATAATAACATAAAATTATATATAATATAATAGAGTTATTATTTTAAAATGGTAATAACAAAGAAAGAAGAAGTGGAAGAAGAAAGGAACCTGAAAAAGGGTGGTGAAATTATTACATCTTCTTCATGTTATTCCTTTTAATTTGATCAAAATGGCTCCTTAGGTTAGATTTATGACTAAATAAAGGCCTCTAGGATGAAGTGAAGGATGTTTAGAGACTATTTGGGAAGATTGTGGCCGAACAAAAAAGGCTTTGAAGGTGTGAATTAATGAGAAGGGGGAATTCCCTTTTATAAGTGGGGTGCGGGGAACCTTTGGAAAAGGTAGAAATATTATTTTATAATAAATTAATATTCAGTTTATAATGGCTCAAAAGTGTATTATTTAAATGTTAAGGTGGGAATGGGTCGAGAACCACTCAACCAATAAGATTTAGACAGTTTTGGGTTACTATATTAACCTTATCTTTAAGTATTAACTATTAGTTAATTAGTTTCACTTTTACAATGTCTCTTTGTATTTTTATATTATATGGATAATAAACTTACTATATACATCCAAGAGACTCCCATGTGGTCCATTAATGATACACCTATCATGATATAAGTCTCTTTGACGATCCTTAGATTTTTTAGAATTTAATATTAATTAATAATATAATAGTTGTTTTAAAAACATTTTTATGTCCATTTTGACACTATTTAATAATTGATATTTTTAAAAATCATAACAGAATGATTAATTCGAATAAATTTAATTAAATAAATCCTAACATGTCATATTATCCTAAAAAATTATTTGTGTTTATTAAAAGTCTCATATTACATTTAGTTGGGTATTTATAATATCAAATATTCTAATTTTTCATTAATTAGGTAATTACTGCATCACCATTGTGTCATAAATAAATTAAATTATATAATTTCTAAAAATATAAACACAATACCATAATGTTGGAAATATATTTATATTTATAATGAATATTTATAGTCTAAAATCCAACATATATAACCCCATTTAAAAAAATTTTCCTAAAAGATATATGCTTATGTCATTTTTGTATTTATTTTAACTTAATTAAAATAAAGTGTTCATATCACCTACAAGTGGCTCCATGGGGTCCTAAAATCGACCGAAACATGCCCATGTTTGGAAATGTATCCACCAATAATGTTTGGACACGTTTTAGTGTAATTTAGTATTATTATAATATTATTTGATAACCCTTATTTACAAGATTTACCCTTTAACCATGGTAAATAAAATATTTACCGAAGTAATTATTGAAAATACCTAAAAATAAAAGTTACCTATTTACACAATTTTGACATCCTGATTCCAAATATGGAATCCATTTTTCAAAATTCAAATCACAGAAGTGACAGAAATTAATTTAAAATTAATTCCCTCTATGAAAACAAAAAAGCGTGTTTTTAAGATATAATAACTATCAAAAGATTGATACTTGTTTTTGTTCGGTTTAATTGTAAAATTATGTCCAATGACCATCATTGAATTAAATGGTAAAAATATATTCTAAATATACTTTAAAACAAATAAAATTCATAATATATCAATATAAATTATTTCGATTAAAAAAGTTGTTTTTAATTAAAATTTAGTAATGTTCACTATTCATCAAAATATAAATGTTATCCGAAAAGTTCCAAAATTTCACCTTAGGCTAAATTAGATAATCCGAATTTAAAAATTATGTCCATTTTGAGAGATAAAATTTATAAACTTTCAAAAAGTAGGTATTACTATTCATAACGGCTAGTTTGATTGGTTGTGGTGTGTGTTAGAACTCGAAGTTGCGTGAAACACACGCTACTGTATTATTCAAAGGAAAGCGTATCGTGGAATATTGGGGTGTTACATTGTAAATTTTTTATGTCCCCATTCTAAAAAGTGAATTTATTTAGTCAAATTGAATATATAAAAGTTTAAAATATTGGATTTAAAAAGGGTTCACTATTAAAAGTTGGTAAAAGTGCAATACTGAAAATGAATTTGTTCTTGCATTATGTCTAAGAAACTCATAATGTGGATTGTAAATTTATAAGGATTATATAAAGTTTAAAATTTAGTTAATACTATTCATAACCTTTTTTGAATGGCTTTTTAGGTAAGTCATGGTGCGCATGAACTCAGTGTTGCGTGTAGTGCAATTTATTGAATTATATTGAAGAAATAAAACCCTATGAAATCTTGGGGTGTTACATTCTCCCCTACTTCAATAAATTGCGTCCTTGAAAATTGAAATTTTTCTTTGAAAATAAAATGTTGCATATAGAAAATATTTTTGTGGGAAAACCCACATAGGAAATTGGGTTAATAAAATTTAGTCTTAATAAGAGGAAAAGAGAAATGAAAGGGTCACCACCAAATTATGATCTCTTTTAAGAGAACATTGATTGAAATTAGAGACATATAATTAGAGGAAAAACGTAAATATTTATAGGTAGTGATTGACGTCATAAATCACAAACAAGTGTAAAAATGAGGGCCTTAAATTCTTCAATCTAAGATGATTTAAAATACCATCGGTTCAGCAAAACATATGGTATTATGATAACACATTTTTTGTTTCAAGATCCTTTCACTAAAGTATAAGAATTAATTTCTTCATTGAATAAAAGAAGAAGAAAAATATATAATTGACAAGTAATGTCTCATCCTTTAACTAAGTTATACCACAAACTCATCTTTCACTTTAAAAGATAATAGAACTTAAAAAAATAATATTCTATTTATCCTATTTGTATAGGGTTAAAAAATGAATTTATAATTCATCTAGAAGAACCATTAAAAAGACGACATTATTCAATCTCGGGCATCACGTGGGTCAGTGGTAGGTGATACACCCTTGTCGCCCTTCGGTTGTGGGTTCAAGTCTCCCGGCCTTGTCGGACACGACGGGTTGCCGCCCGACCTCCGGGTTGTCCTTTTATGGCAATCCAAAATAATCCATACTAGAACTATCCAAAACACTACAACATCTTGAATTACCATAAAACCATATTGATTAAATTCATGATCCCTTATTCCTTAAAGAATAATAGATATACTCCTTCAATCCAAAAATGTTGTAAACTCCAACAATGATTGAATATACAAATCATTAACCAGTTTCAAGGTAGTCAAGAATATCCAACATAATTTATCAAAATCAATCATGTATTATTCTAAAATAACTACCTCAGTATCAGAACCATATTATGGTTTATCTTTCTCTCAACCACATATTTTTGAAAAATTTAACCCGCTATTGAGTCACTTTTCTTTATTCCACACAATCTCAACTCCTTACTGAAATAGTAATGCAGTACAATCCTTATATATACTCAATAATTATTATAACAATTACATTGTTGATACAACACTAAAATTTCATAATCAACATAAGAACTCTAATCATTCCTCTTCATCTGTGGTAGTATCATAACTTGATTATTATCCAATTGCATCATTTGCGGCATCGTCTGATGACTGCGACATAGGTTCGTGTAGTGTCCAAACTCCGTGTGAATGAGGCATTATACATTTGAAACCATTTTATTACCCTTGCAGTCACGTACTTTGTGCCCTTTTCCTCCACAGTTATAACAAACTCCCATTCCTTTCAGGAAAGTTCAAGGGTGTTTCTTCCCACAGTTATCACATATGGGAAAATTATTTTTTTCCCTCTTCCCTTTATCCATCTTTTTCTCTTCTATCCTTTTCTTCTCTTGCTTCCCTTCAAATCCATATGACTCAGTAAACTCTTAACATATCTTATCAACACATGATATTATTTCTTCATATGATGATAATACATGGGAGACTATTTCTTATAAATTCTGGATTAAGACCATGAAAGATATGATCCTTCTTTCTCTTTGGATCATGTGCATTGCTGGAGTTCTCATTCTTTCTACTGGGCGCCAGTTCTAAACAATGGCATACACTAGATTATTTTATGAATGAAAATAACTAATCCCAAACTAGTAAAACATATAACATAATTTAAATATTTTATGGATGTAATCCATAATCATAAAAATGTCTCCTTTGAGGAATTATATACTCATAAACCCTTCAAAATGGTTTGTAATGAAAATGAGAATTATCCTAAGAATATCCCCTGGGAGTGTCGTAACCAAGAGTGCATCATTGCCCGTTGTCGTGCACTAGTTCCTGTTCGAGTCTAGCTCAAAGCAGTGTTTTCGGGTTTTATCCCTTGGCACATCTGTGCTAGAGCCGCCTCTACCTGCTCGTATCCAGACACAGATGTATTGCTCGAAACACTCACAATATCTTTACAATACCAAAATTCTAGGAAGTTCTTCTATACTAATCCTCAAAGTCCATCTTAGGTCTATGTGCTCTAATCAAATTTTATCTAAATCTAGCTTCCAAGGTTTGTACTAAACTTCTTCTGATATCAACTGTAACGCCCCGAACCCAGTTACCTACAGTCGGTGCATTATTACATAACATAGGCATTATCACAAGAAAGATAAAGTCTCGAAATACCGATTAGTTTAGTATCCTTGGAACAACTAGATACATTCATAAAGTTTACATTACATGATAAAATGAAAACTACAATAATATAGTCTCCATAGTCCACACTCTTATCCCCTCATACTATCCCTGCAGGTCATTCAAAAAATACTTCTACACATCCTGGGAAAAATAAAACATATAAAGGGGTGAGATCAAATGCCCAGTAAGGATAAAAATATGGAGTAAACTTTAATAAATAGGAATAAACATTTAAGGCAATGTATAACTAAAACAAATGTCTTTTAAACTTGAACTTCAAAAAAATATGGCAGAAATAAAATGAAATAATGCCATTTACTTATTCACATTGATATCCTACTAATCAAATAATCACATGAAATATCAATAACCACTTTCATAAAGATAGAATTCATAAATCCCGACTATCATAACCACATAGCCAAGGCCTCGTGCCAAGACTAAAAATAAGATTTTGTCAAAGCCTTGTGCCAAGACACTAGTTTGTCTCATGAGACCTACCGATGCATCGAGGAGCTATAGCGGGCTCCACCTGTCACTTATTAAGTCCAATTAATTCCTCATATGAACAGGTTTAAACATAAAATAAACATTTGTATTAAAACTAGCACACGAAATGTCAATACATTCTCCATAAACCATGAATGGTATAAAAATAAAACATCCACAGTCAAACATATCACAAAACATTCAATACAATATGGAAGTTTTGTATCATAATAAATCAACTTCAAATAATCTTAAAATCCATCAATGAATGTTGACATATATGAAATCAAAACTATTTTAGAGAAATATCTCTTTTTTTAAATCATTTAAATTTCACGCATTTACAAAGGAAGTAATTTAAAATAGATTTTTGAATCAAAGTCTCCCATAACAATTTGAAACTTTTGAAAAGAAATATCATTTCGAAATATTAATGTCCATATAAATAAATCCTTAAAATAATTTTGAAAATATGAACATTAATTAAAATTATTTTGAAACAAAATATTTAAAACATTTAAAATTCTGACCTTATTAAAGAGTACCTTTCACAAATTCTTAAAATATTCATTTTGAAATAATTTAAATGTAACATAATTATAATATAAAATATTTAATTTTAAAATATTCTTATATGATTTTAAGGGAATATTTGAAGATTTTATAACAGCGGAAAATAGCCTCACCTGCCGTATAAGTTAAAAAATCATTCTTACCATAATTCTGTCGAAAATGTTAAAAGCACCTTGTTTGGAAAACAACGGTAAGATTCCATTATAAACCTCTTATAAAACGTCAACAAGGGTATAAATGAATTTATACTATAGTCTGTAAAATATTAATAATGATTTGAAATACATTTTTAAGAAACATGGATGTGGATTATAAAGAGGTCCCATTAGATTATTACGTATAAACAACCTCAGATAATGAAGAGATTGTGAAATAAACCCTTACCTTGTACTTTTCGTTGGTTGGGGTAATTTAACCTCATGTATAATGGTGAAATAATTGTTATTAAATTATTCATGAATCATATATATTAATATGATATCATATATGATCTTTTAACATTGATTTGTTAATAATATCTTAGTATTATCGTTGTTTCGGGTGTTAACTTACTCGTTTTCTTTTATATGTTTTTTACGTAAGCCATGTTTGTCATGGATAGGTTGTATCTTAATCATATCCAGAATGATATCAAGTCCATAGATACTATTATTAATCATCAAATGAGAATTATACTTGAATGGATACGATGGAGAATGAATCTAATCGCGTTCGTGGAGACGGTAGTCCGTACGTACGCTTGAGCGACAATATCGTTCTTCTGATATTGAAATAATATATAATTGGATGGTATATCATATATACAGAATCATTATCATGTTATATTTATTATTTAAATGAATTACACATCATTATTATACCCATCCAAATAATAATTTATTAAATAACAATTACACCACGACGTGGAGACGGTAAGCCGTACGTACACACGTATGGGGACATGTAATTCAAAAGGTCGATAGAATACTGAATATGGTTGTATCATATTTATAATAACATCAAATTATATATAAGATACTAGATTTATTATTTTATAATGGTAATAACAATTAAAGAAGAAGTGGAAGAAGAAAGGAACTTGAAAAAGGGCGGTGATATTATTACCTCTTCTTCGTGTTCTTCCTTTTGATTTGATAAAAATGGATCCTTTGGTTGGATTTCTGACTAAAGTAATGTCTCTAGAATTAAGTGAGGAATGTTGAGAGAGTATTGGGGCAGATTTTGGCCGAACCAAAAGTCTTTTAAGGTGTGGATTAATGATAATGGGGAGTTCCCTTTTATAAGAGGGCCGAGGGACACCTTTGGAAAAGCTAGAAATATTATTTTATAATAAATTAATATTCGATTTATAATTTCTCCAAAGTGGATTCATTAATGTTTAAGGTGGGTATGGGTATAAAACCACTCAAACAAAAGGATTTTGACAGGTTTGGGTTACTATATTAACCTTATCATTAAGTATTAACTCTTAGTTAATCAGTTTCACTTTTACAATGTCTCTTTGTATTTTTATATTATATGGTTAATAAACTAAATATATAAATCCAAGAGACTCCAAAGTGGTCCATTAATGATACCCCTATTATGATATAAGTATCTCGGACGAACCATATATTTGTAAGAATTTAGTATCAATTAATAATATAATATTTGTTTTAAAACCTCTTTATCGTCAATTTTGACACTATTCATTAATTGATTTTTTTAAAGATCATAACAGAATTATTACTTATAAAAAACTTCTTTAAATCAATCCCAACATGCCATATTATCCTAGAAAAATATTGGTATTTATGAAAAGCCTCATATTTTATTTATTTGGGTTTTTATAATATCAATTATTCTAATTTTTCATTAATTGGTTAATTACTGCATCACATTTGTGTCTTAACTAAATTAAATTATATAATGTCTAAAAAGTATAAACAAGATATCATTATGTAGGAATGTGTTTTATCTTTCTAATGAATATTTATATACATAAATCCAACATATATAACCCCATGTAAATATCGTTTTTCTAAAAGATATATGCTTTTGTCATTTTTGTATTTATTTTAACTTAATTAAAATAAAGTGTCCCTATCACCTACAAGTGGCTCCATGGGGTCCCAAAATCGACCAAATAATGACCATGGTCGGACACGTATCCACCAATAAGGTTAGGACATGTTTTAGTGTAATTTTGTATTATTATAATATTTTTTGTTAACCCTTATTTAGCAGATTTACCCTTTAACCAGGGTAAATAAAATATTTACCGAAGTAATTATTCAAAATGCCTAAAAATAAACATTTCTTATTTACACAATTTGGACATCCTGATTCCAAATATGGAATCCATTTTTCAAAATTCAAAACACAGAAGTGGAAGAAATTAATTTAAAATGTGTTCCCGCTGTCAAAACAAAAAGCGTGTTTTTAAGAGATAATAAATTTCAAAAGATTAATAGTTGTTTAAGTTCAGTTTAATTGTGAAATTATACCCAATGACCAAAATTGTATTAGATGGTAAAAATATATTCTAAATATATTTTAAAACCACTCAGAATCATAATTTATCAATATAAATTATTTCGATTAAAAAAGTTATTTTGAACTAAAATTTAGTAATTTTCAATATTCATCAAAATATAAATGCTATCCGAAAAGTTCCGAAATTTCACCTTTGGATAAATTCGATACTCTGAATACAATAATGAAGTCCATTTTGAGAGGTAAAATTTATAAAATTTCAAAAATTATGTATTACTATTCATAACGGCTAGTTTGATTGGTTGTGGTGTGTGTTAGAACTCGAAGTTGCGTGCAACACACGCTACTGTATTATTCAAATGAAAGTGTACCGTGGAATCTTGGGGTGTTACATTGTAAATTTTTTATGTCCCCATTCTAAAAAGTAAATTTATTTAGTCAAATTGAATATATAGAAGAATAAAATATTGTATTTAAAAAGGGTTCACTATTAAAAGTTGGTAAAAGTGCAATACTGAAAATGAATTTGTTCTTACATTATGTCTAAGAAACTCATAATATGGATTGTAAAATTATAAGGATAATTTAATGTTTAAAATTTAGTTAATAATATTCATAACCTCTTTTTAATGGCTTGTTTTGTAAGTGATGATGCGCTTGAACTCGGTGTTGTGTGTAAAGCAATTTATTGAATTATTTTGAAGAAATAACACAGTATGAAATCTTGGGGTGTTACATTCTTCCCTCCTTCAATAAATTATGTCCTCAAAATTTGGAATATTTCTTCTAAAATAAAAGGTTGAATATAATAAATATCTTTTTGGGAAAACCCATATCGGTAATTGGGTTAATAAAATTTAGTCTTAATAAAAGGAAAAGGGAAATGAAAGGGTCACCACCAAATTATGATCTCTATTCAGAGAACATTGGTGGAAATTAGAGACATATAATTAGAGGAAAAACGTAAATATTTATAGGTAGTGATTGAGGTCATCAATCACAAAAAAGTGTAAAATTGAGGGCCTTAAATTCATCAATCAATGATTATTTAAAATACCATCAGTTCAGCAAAACATATGGTATAAGGATAACAAATTTTTTGTTTTAAGATCCCTTCACTAAAGTATAAGAATTAATTTCTTCATTGAATAAAAGAAGAATAAACATATATACTTGAAAAGTAGAGTCTCATCCTTTAACTAAGTTCTACACAAACTCATCTTTCACTCTAAAAGATAACTGAACTTAAAAATAATATTCTATTTATCCTATTCGTATAGGGTTAAAAAATGAATTTATAATTCATTTAGCAGAACCATTAAAAAGATGACATTATTCAATCCAGGACATCACGTGGGTCAGTGGTAGGTGATACTCCCTTATCACCCTTCGGTTGTGGGTTCAAGTCTCCTGGCCTTTCCGGACACGACGGGTTGCCGCCCGACCTCCAGGTTGTCCTTTTATGGCAATCCAAAATAATCTAAACTAGAACAATCCAAAATACATCAGTCCAAAATTTATAAGGAAGGTAAACACAATGAAGATCCTTTTTCCGCTTGATAACATGTGAACACCTTCATCATGTATTCTTTTAAAACACTACAACATCTTGAATTACCATAAAAACTTATTGATTAAATCAATGATCCCTTATTCCTTAAAGAATAATTAATATACTCCTTCAATCCAAAAAATTTGTAAACCCCAACAATGATGCAATATAAAAATCATCAATCAGTTTTAAGGTAGTCAATAGTATCCAATATAATTTATCAAAATCAATCATGTATTATTCTAAAATAACTACCTCGGTATCATAACCATATTATGGTTTATCTTTCTCTCAACCATATATTTTAGAAAACATTAACCTGCTATTGAGTCACTTTTATTTGTTCCACACAATTTCAAATCCTTAATGAAAAAGTACTGCAGTACTATCCTTATATAATCCATAATTATTATAACAATTACATTGTTGATACAACACTCAAATGTGATAATCAACATAAGAACTTTAATCATTACTCTTCATCTGTGGTAGTATCATAACATGATTATTATCCAATTGCATCATTTGTGACATCGTCTGATGACAGGGAGATAGGTTCACATAGTGTCCAAACTCCATTCAAATGAAGCATTGTACATTTGAAACCATTTTATTACCCTTGCAGTCACGTACTTTGTGCCCTTTTCCTCCACAGTTATAACAAACTCCCATTCCATTCAGGCAAGTTCAAGGGTGTTTATTTTCACAGTTATCACATATGGGAAATTTATTATTTTCCTTCTTCCCTTTATCCATCATTTTCTCTTCCATCATTTTCTTATCTTGCTTCCCTTCAAAGCCATAGGACTCAGTAAACTCTTTACTTATCTTATCAACACATGATATTATTTTTCACATGATGATAATACATGGGAGACTATTTCTCTTATGAATTCTAGATTAATACCATGAAAGATATGATCATTGTTTCTCTTTGGATCTTGTGCAATGCTAGAGTTCTCATTCCTTCTACAAGGCGCCATTTAAAAATAATGGAATACACTAGATTAGATTATGAATAACAATACATATTCAGAAACTTGTAAAACACATAACATAAATTAAATAGTTTATGGATGTAATCCATAATCATAAAAATGTCTACATTTAGAAGTATATACTCATAAACCCTTCATAATGGTTTGTAATGAAAATGAGAATTATCCTAAACATATCCCCCAGGAGTGGCGTAACCAAGAGTGCAGCAAGGCACTTTGTCGTGCACTAGTTCCCGTTCGAGTCTAGCTCAAAACGGTGTTTTCGAGTTTTATCCCTAGTTACATCTGTGCTACAGCCGCCTCTACCTGCTAGTATCTAGACAAAGATGTATTTCTCCGAAAACTCACAAAATCTTTACAATACCAAAAATTTTTGGAAGTTATTCTATACTAATCCTCAAAGTCCATCTTCGGTCTTTGTGCTCTAATAAGAGTTTATCTAAATATAGCTTCCATGGTTTGTACTAAACTTCCTCTGATATCAAATGTAACTCCCCGACCCCAGTTACCCAGAGTCGGTGCATTATTACATAACATATGCATGATCACAAGAAAGATAAAGTCTCGAAAGACCGATTAGTTTAGTATCTTTGGAATAACTAGATACATTCATAAAGTTTACATTACATCATAAAATGAAAACTACAATAATATAGTATCCATAGTACACACTCTTATCCCCGCATAATATCCCTGCTGGTCATTCATAAAATACTTCTTCACATCCTGGAAAAAATAAAACATAGAAAGGGGTGAGCTCAAATGCCCAGTAAGGATAAAAATATGGAGTAAACATTCATAAATAGAAATAAACATTTAAGGCAATGTATAACTAAAACAAACGGCTTTTAAACTTGAGCTTCAACATAATATGGCAGAAATAAAATGAAATAAATCCATTTACTTATTCACATGGATATTCTAATAATCAAATAATCACATTAAATATCAATAACCACTTTCATAATGATAGAATGCATAATTCCAGACTATCATAACCACATAGCCAAGGCCTCGTTCCAAGACTATAAATAAGATTTGATCAAAGCCTTGTTCCAAGACACTATTTTGTCTCATGATACCTTCTGATGCCTCGAGGAGCTATAGCGGGATCCACCCGTCACTTATTAAGTCTAATTAATTCCTCATATGAATAGGTTTAAACATAACATAAACATTTGTATTAAAACTAGCACAGGAAATGTAAATACTTTCTCTATAAACCATGAATGGTATAGAAATAACAAATCTACAGTCAAACATATCACAAAACCATAAATACAATATGGAAGTTTTGTATCATAATAAATCAACTTTAAATAATATTATAATCCATCAAAGGATGTTGACATAGATGAAATCAAAACTATTGTAGAGAAATATCTCTTTTTTTTAAATCATTTAAAAGTCACACATTTATAAAGGATGTAATTTAAAAGAGATTTTTGAATCAAAGTGTCCCATAACAATTTGAACCTTTTGAAAAGAAATATCATTTCAAAATATTAATTTACATATAAATAAATCCTTAAAATTAATTTGAAAACATGAACATTAATTAAATTTATTTAGAAACAAAATCTTTAAAACATTGAAAATTCTGATCTTGATAAAGAGTACCTTTCAAAAATTCTTAAAATATTCATTTTTAAATCATTTAAAAGTCACATAATTATAAAATAAAACATTTAATTTTAAAATATTCTTATAATCTTGTAAGGGAAGCTTATAAGAATTTATAATGGTGGAAAATAGCCGCACCTGCCGTATAAGTTAAAAAAACATTCTTACCTTAATTCTGTCGAAAATGTTAAAAGTACCTTGTTTGGAAAACGACAGAAAGATTCCTTTATAAAGCTCTTATAAAAAGTCAAAAGGGTATAAATTAATTTATACCATTGTCTTTAAAATAGTAATAATTATTTTAAATACATGTTTAAAAAACATGGATGCGGATGATAAAGAGGTCCCAGTAGATTATTACCTATAACCAACCTCAGATAATGAAGAGATTGTGAAATGAACCCTTAACTTGTACTTTTCCTTTGTTGGGGGTAGGTTAAACTCATATATAATGGTGAAATAATTGTTATTAAATTATACATTAATTATATATATTAATATGATATCATATATGATCTTTTAACATTGATTTGTTAATAATATCTTAGTATTATCGTAGTTTCGGGTGTTAACTTACTCGTTTTATTTTATATTTTTTTTACATAAGCCGTGTTTTTCATGGATAGGTTGTATCTTAATAATATACAGAATGATAACAAGTCCTTATATACTATTATTAATCATGAAATGATAATTATACTTGAATGGATACGATGGAGAATGAATGTCATCGCATTCGTGGAGACGGTAGTCCGTACGTACGCACGAGCGACAATATCATTCTTCTGATATTAAAATAATATATAATTGGATGGTATATCATATATACAGAATCATTATCATGTTATATTTATTATTTACATGAATTACACATCATTATTATACCCATCCAAATAATAATTTATTGAATAACAATTACACCACGACGTGGAGATGGTAAGCCGTACGTACGCACGTATGGTGACATGTTATTCAAAGGGTGGATAGAATACTAATATGGTTGTATCATATTTATAATAACATCACATTATATATAAGATACTAGAGTTATTATTTTATAATGGTAATAACAAAGAAAGAAGAAGTGGAAGAAGAAAGGAACTTGAAAAAGGGTGGTGAAATTATTACCTCTTCTTCGGGTTCTTCCTTTTGATTTGATCAAAATGGATCTTTAGGTTTCTATTTATGACTAATGTAATGCCTCTAGTATGAATTTAGGAATGTTGAGAGAGTATTTTGGAAGAGGTTTTCCAAACCAAAAGTCTTTTAAGGAGTGAATTAATGAGACGGGGGAGTGCCCTTTTATAAGAGTGGTGAGGGGCACCTTTGGAAAAGCTAGAAATATTATTTTATAATAAATTCATATCGGTTTATAATTGCTCCAAAGTGTATTATTTAAAGGTTAAGGTGGGGATGGGTCGAAAACCACTCAACTAAAAGGATTTAGACAGGTTTGTGTTACTATATAAAACGTATCCATAAGTATTAACTCTTAGTTAATTAGTTTCACTTTTACAATGTCTCTTTGTATTTTTATATTATATGGTTAATAAACATAATATATACACAAAATAGACTCCAAAGTGGTCCATTAATGATAAAACTATCATTATATAGGTCTCTTGGACGAACCTTAGATTTTTATGAATTTAATATCAATTAATAATATAATATTTGTTTTAAAAGCTCTTTTATGTCAATTTTGACACTATTCAGTAATTGATTTTTTTAAATATCATAACAGAATGATTACTTCTAAAAAAGTTCTTTAAATCAATACTAACATGCCATATTATCCTATAAAATTATTGGTATTTATGAAAAGCCTCATATAACATTTATTTGGGTATTTATAATATCAATTATTCTAATTTTTCATTAATTAGGTAATTACTGCTTCACCATTGTGTCATAAATAAATTTAATTATATAATGTCTAAAGATTATAAAAAAAATTCCATTATGTAATAAATATTTTTATCTTTCTATGTAATATTTATAGTCGAAAATATAACATATATAACCCCATTTAAAAATTGTTTTTCTAAAAGATATATGCTTTTGTCATTTATTGTATTTATTTTAACTTAATTAAAATAAATTGTCCCCATCACCTACAAGTGGCTCCATGGGGTCCCAAAATCGACCCAAAGATGCCCATAGTCGTAAATGTATCCACCAATAAGGTCAGGACACGTTTTAGGATAATTTATTATTATTATAATATTATTTTTTGAACCCTCATTTACCAGACATACCTTTTAACCATGGTAAACAAAATATTTGCCGAAGTAATTATTCAAAATATCTAAAAATAAAAGTTAACTATTTACACAATATGGACATCCTGATTCTAAATATGAAATCCATTTTTCCAAATTCATAACAAATAAGTGGCAGAAATCAATTGAAATTTAATTCCCGTTGTCAAAACAAAAAGCGTGTTTTTATGATATAATAACTATCAAAAGATTGATACTTGTTTATGTCTGGTTTAATTGTGAAATTGTGTCCAATGACCAAAATTTTATTAAATGGTAAAAATATATTCTAAATATACTTTAAAACCACTCAAATTCATAATTGATCAATAAAAATTATTTCGATTAAAAAAGATGTTTTTAATTAAAATTTAGTAATTTTCACTATTCATCAAAATATATATGTTATCCGAAAAGTTCCAAAATTTCAAATTAGGCTAAATTTTTTACTCCAAATACAAAAATGAAGTCCATATTGAAAGATAAAATTTATAAAATTTCAAAAAGTGGGTATTACTATTCATAACTGCTAGTTTGATTGGTTGTGGTGTCTGTTAGAACTCGAAGTTACGTACAACACACGCTACTGTATTATTCAAAGAAAAGCGTACTGTGGATGCTTGGGGTGTAACATTGTAAATTTTTGATTTCACCAATCTAAAAAGTAAATTTAGTTTTTCAAATTGAATATATAAAAGTTTAAAATATTCGATTTAAAAAGGGATCACTATTAAAAGTTGGAAAAAGTGCAATACTGAAAATGAATTTGTTCTTACGTTGTGTCTAAGAAACTCATAATATGGATTCTAAAATTATAAGGATTATATAAAGTTTAAAATTTAGTTAATACTATTCATAACCTCTTTTGAACGGATTATTTGGAAAGTCATGGTGCGCTTGAACTCGGTGTTGCGAGTAGTTAAAGATATTGAAATATTTTGAAGAAATAACACACTATGAAATATTGGGGTGTTACATGAACCATCCCACATCATCGACCATGGGGATCAGGACATCGATGATGGGGTGAAATTCACAGAAGTTCCAATGGAGATTGAGGATCGATAGGATTAGGTACTGTGTGGATGGTCGATTCCTCTGGTGCACGTTTGCTGGCAGCATGAGAACATCTAGAAGAGCACATGGGAGCGAGAGGATCAGATGCCTGCTTAGTACCCCCTTTTTTTTGCTTAGTGTGTTTTGTATCTTATAGATACGTAAATCCCTGAGGTTGAGAGAATTTAAAGACCCAGAATTTTGGTGGATTTTTTTTTAAAAATAAATGGAAATTCTAAGAGTCCGCTGTTTCTCAAGGCGCCTGATTCCGAGGCCCGATGTGCCCGGAATCAATTTCTGATGTTTTTTTGGTACGTTTAGTAAACATACAATTGATATTTTATATCATTTGAACCGGTACTCGGAATTGAAATCTAAGGGCACCGTTGAACTCGCAACACTAGTATTCGTTTAAGGGGACCATTACCACAGTTGCGTTTTAGCGTGTTTAGAAGATAGTTTTTTGGGGATTTTTACGAAATTAAATAAAAATTACGTGTGACACATTTTATTTGTTTTGTCGTTAAAACCATAAAGTGGAGGTTAGAGGTAGGTCCCACCACACCATAACCTCTCTTGAGAGGATATAAAAAGGTGGGTCCCACTTTAGTTTTAACCCCTCTTTAACCACCATGTAACTCTCATTTCATTGAGGAGAGTCAGTTAAACTTCCAACTCTCCCAATTTAATGTTTATACTATCCACCTCCCTTGTTCAATTTTGAATCCATTCCTCTACATTTAATCAAATGAGTTGTCACAATTAATGAAGTAAAACTCTTGAGTTGTTGTGCCATAAAAATAATAGAGAACAATATCTATTATGTTTTGTCATAACTTACATTGGAGAACTCTTGAAAGAACACCATTATATTCCAACGAAGAAATCATGTCATCTCCGAAGAACAATAATCATCAAGTTCTTCCTTTTCGCCCGGAGCAAGGAAGGTATGCACCGCCACTCATGGAGTACACCGAGGGCGTCGACTCGACTCATCTTCAATGAGCTCTACCTCCTCTGATGTTGACGGAACGACGTCTTTCTTATGCGACGTCCGTCTTCTACGACTCATCAACGTATATTGTAAAATATGAGGTAGGGGGAAATTGGATTATTTTTGCGTATGATTTATAACCTAGTACATCAAAATTTATTTTTTGGATTGACTGTGGCCAAATTGTTATCACCTGACATGGAGGGTGCAGTCCGAACAAAAAGACGTGACATCCCTCAGTTGAATCTTGTTTGTGTTGAAGACAGAGGTGGAGCCTGTAGGGTGTGGTGTCGTTGCACCGTGCCGGTGGAAGGAGGCCGAAACCATGTGGGCGGCGGCAGATAGAAGAGGCAGTGGCGGTGGAGACCGGTGCTAGAGGCGGAATTCGTGGCTGCGCACTGGCCGCAGGGATGGTTCGGTGGCCGCACGGGCTGCACTATCCGTAGGAAGACCGGCCGGCTGATCCTGTAGGCCCGCTAGAGGGATGCGGTGCAAAAGAAACCATGTGGAGGAGGACGCGGCCTGATTCTGTAGACCTCTCACCTGGCCAAACTGGCCAGCCGTGTGCTGTCCGTGAAAAAGAACCACAACGCCGGTAGGCACCGCATGAGGAGAAGTGTGGCCCACGTCCAGAGGACCCGTGCGTCGGGCCGAACCAGACCGCTACAACCAACTGTGCAGTGGAGGAGGCGGTACCACTTGGCACCACCAGGCATACTAGACAGGCCCGTAGCGTGAGCTAGATTCGCAGGTGGACCACGCCCCACCAGGATAGGCCGATCCCCAGCCGGGTCGGACTCACCGACCTGGGCCAGGCCGACCTTCCAGGCCACTGGGCTTGACGGGTTGGGCCCATCTTCGCTTATATGCGAATAAGTTCTAGACCACAAGTCTAATTGATGCGCCATCTACGGAACTGAGAACATCACTACGAGGCCGTCCGTTTGGGATAATCAAAGTGAGTTTTGGAAAAATTGGGAAAACGGGCGGGTTTGGATCTAGCATAAATCCAACCGGACCCTAGAACAAAAATGCCAATAACTCTCAAACCGGGCGTTCGATTGACCCTTCGTCTGTCGCATTGGGCTCTTTAGGATGAATAGGAACTACAGGATACATAAAATCATGAATTTTTTATTGTTGATATATCGAAACGTTCCTCGAGGAGCGGACCATCCCGGAATCGAGCGTGCTATGTGAGGGAATCCTAGGGATGATTGTGACTGTGATGACTACTTTATTGAAATCCTCTGTTGGTTCGACAATGATGACTAATGTACCAGGATCCTCCATGGGTCCGAAAGTTCTTACTTTTGTTCCTGGATCCTGTGTGGGTCTGACAGAATAGTAGGTCCTGTATAATTTGTGTGTCCGACAACTCAGATGAATTATATCTGGTCATGTATCATGTGTGGGTCTGACACCTTAGCTGGTCCTATATCCTGTGTGGGTCTGACAGCTAGATGATATAGCTAGTCCTATATCCTATGTGGGTCTAACAACTTATCTGGTCCTGTATCCTTTGTGGGTTCGATAGCATAGATGGATCAGTGTCTACATCTGATCATCTGTATCTATTTACAAAATATGTATACCTGTGTGAGCGGAGTCATGTCTTTCACCCATTACCATCGTGGTGATTGACTTTACTTCAATTGTGGACTGGGTTGTGCTTGGGCTCAAGAGCTGGAGCCGGACTGTGATTGGTAACTTAGGTATATGTATAGGCATATAACTAAGTATGGTTAGTTGATACTTTGTGATTGTATCTTTCTTTTTGGTTAATCCTTGTCAGATATTGTGAGACCATGAGGGTATCAGGGTCCCTACTGAGTATTGTTATACTCACCCCTACACGAGCTATGCCTGCACCTTGTTGTGTTGGTTGTCAAAGATGGACAACGCTGATCGAGGTAGAGAGTTGTAGATCTGGATGGTACCCAGAGGTTGACCACATTCCGAGACATACATAGAGTGGACAGATGGACTTGGGGTGTTGAGGAGGCCATTTGTACCCACGGTTCAGGTGGGAATCCTGGTGGATAACTCAGTAGTTGCTGTTTTACTATACTGCAGTTGTACTAGCTTTTCATTTTTATTGAACTTTACTGTTGGGATTGTATTTCTGGCCCCCTTAACTTTCAGTAGCCTCTTTTACATATAGTTAATACTTAGTGTTTACTTCCAGTTGTGTACTCCTTTGTGTGTGTATACTATTATAAAGGAAATGCCTTCCCAACATTGGGAATAACTCTTTTGGTACTAGTCGCCAACCCCTGTCCTATGTAAGTAGGGCTTGGGGTTAGTCATGACACAGTCCCCAAGGGTGGGTCGTGAAATTTGTCTACAAATATAGTAAATTTACATAATCAACATTGAATTAATATTATTACAGAATTTTTTGTAAAATTATTCCCACTTATGAAATTTATCGATCGAATTTTTCCATTCATTGAAAAATATAGTTGACTATACACTGGTTTCATTACCTATTTGGGTTCCCATGTTTATTTATCAAACATGTTGTTTAACCAAAATATATTGACTATGCATGTTTCCATATTATAGATTACTTTTCATCTGTGATATAAGATCATTACAAGAAATTCATCATACAAAAGAAAATTATCCAAAGATACCACCTATCGAATAAGTAAATGGGGGGGGGGGGGGTTATATCTTCATGTTTGATACACAAAAGGCATAATTTAATTAATATAGTCTTGGTGGAAGTGGACATCGATATTACAAATATTTTATGAAATAGTTGATCGTAATTGTGTCATTTTACATTGGATGAATCTCTCAATTCATCCCAAACCTTGTGAGTTTCATCTACTATGATATATGAATGAAAACCGTATATCTAACATTAAAACCATAGTGTCAATGATGATATAAACTATTAAATTTCTATCGATACTGCAGAGAGTTTAAATACTATTGAATGGTTTCAACCGTTACATTCAAATCAAGGATAATCACAAGTCCAACTATCTTCCTTTATTTTACAGCATCCCAACATGTTTTATTCTCACGAATCATCCCATAATGATTAACATAATGTTTTACTAGAACGAATGATCATAAAATATTGTATTATGGTAACTTTACAAGTGGAAAGATTTTTTTCCCATCATCTATGTCACTCAATTTAATATGAACACAATATATCCTAATTCACTTAATTTCACAAATTAAATAATAAATTTTTATGATGGTAAAAAATATTACTGATCCATGTCCTTCTATCTATGTCATGTTCAATGATTGAAAATAACATCATAAAAAACTCATATCTTGATCACATAAAATTGGGAGAAAATATCATTGCAGTCCTAGACCATACTTTTTATTTATCATGTTGATTTTGTAATGAGAGAAATTAGACATGATTAAAAATATATTCAACTTAGTTTTAGAGTGATTGACTAGAACTCATATGGAATTATTTCATCTAGATATATTGAGTAGTCTTATAATATAATCAATGGTTATGTCTTTTGATTTCCATACTTGATTGGGAAATGACTTTATTATCCCCATAGATATATATCAATAAAAAATAAAAGGTTAACATACAGTCCATCAAGATATAAAATCATTATTCCATAGAGTCATGTTATTATACACGATTGTTTTATTTAATTATATATACATTAGTGTATTCCATGAAAAATAGTGATGTATAATAAATTCACATCATCCAAAATATCATTCATTAGTTTTGGTTTTTATGAGTGAAATATCTTGATTCCATAAAATATATCTCCACAATTTGTAAATTTTCACTCCAGAATACTTCAAATATTATAAAAAACTCATAAAATTTTTCTTCAACGTTGACCCCTTAATAATTTCTGTTTGATATGTTACATAAAAAATTTATAATTATGTCCCTTTAATTATTCCATTTTAATCATTTTCAAGTACATATTTTATACTATTTTTTTAAATCCTAATTATTTATATTAAATTAGGATCTTTTCGAGATAGAGAAACTTCAACATTTTTCTCATTCCCAAGATGTTAACGCACTAAATAATCTTAATACTTGATAAATTTTAACCCCTTTGTTGTAGAAATATTGAAATTATATTATATTTAATGATTATATACAAAACGGTGAAGACCATGTATCTAATCCCAAGGCCCAAATAAATTTATTTAGAAAATTGAATTAATATTGATTAAAAATAGTGCAGAATCAAAAGAGGAACAAGCATGTCACCACCACAATAATAAAAGTAGTTCAACCTATTGTATATTGAACACCTTATTCTCATGTTCAACCATAAATTCTCATATTCCATACTCTTTGAAATGGATTTGGAATTTTCCATCTTCCATATAGATCATCTATATTTGATATATCTTCAATAGATTTATCATCATCCTAGATATTAAACTACATCAATTTTTAACCCTCTTATTCGGTTTCCTCAGGATTGTGTTAAGATGTTTCATCCCCAACCAATTTTTACCATGTGGTTGAATCCACATGTGGAATCACAATCTTGACATGCATAAGTGAATAGGTTATAGTAGTACCATCATCAGATGAAATAGTATGTGATTATTCCTATGTTCTCCTCTTATTTATAAAACCCTTTTTATCAAGTCTATCAATATAGAAAAAATTTAATTAAATGTTATCAACTAAATCCAACATGTTGAAAAATTAGGAGTAGTATCACACCCAGTGGACTTGTTTCAAGATGTTTTCCTACTATCATGTAATTACACATCCTTAGACACGTGTTTTCCTTTAAATTTTTTTCCCCATTTTGTGTTTTGAAATAGTTTTAACAGCAAGAGAGTGATCGTTATTTGAAGTAGGAGGAGACAAATCCCTACTATAGAACTTGCATGTAGTAACATACAATGAAGTGATTGAAAAAGGTAATTCCACAATATTTTCTAAGGATTCAGGATTTTAGGATCCAAATATATTTAACACAATTCCTAATAATGATAATTTCTTGAATAATTCAATGATAGGATCATATATTCCAATTCTAAATATTTTTTTGGGATGTTTCTACACATTTTTCATTAATTGGGTAGAGATAGAGGCTATCAATTTTTAATCATGCACAAGTACTCAACCCAAGACCTTTTTTATTCATCTCTATTGATCATCAATCCTTCCCCACTAGTTGTAAATTTGTACCAATGTTTAGTTATTTTCATATTCAATGTCTCTTTATATCATTCTATTAATTCATTTGGCATGAAAATCTACACTCCCTTTAATTATATCATGGCTAGTGGCCATGATATTCATGTTATATTTTTAAAAAATTTAAGTAATAGAAAATAAATTCTAATGAATTTATGGATACCCATCATTGATATTGTTCATGTTCACCCTTTAAATGACTACATTATATGGATCCATAGTTATCCAATTTCTTGTGATAACATACCATAGTAATGAATCATTATCTAAAAAAATTATCATTTATTTCACTTATCATGTAACATTTAATTCTGTTTGGTTTTGAGTAAAAATTCCAAATGATAATAATGTTACTTAGTTTGTTTGGTGTAGTTTTGAATAACATCTACACGTACTTTGAATATAATTATAAATTTAATACATATAATAAACACATTTTTTCCATGAATATTTTTCTGGTAGTAGACAGTCTGAAAGGGTTCCCTATGAATACATAGTGAATGTATATTTTATAAAAAGAAGTGTTTGGTATATCATAATTTTTTTCAAATACATGATATTATTTCAAATGATGATCCTCTATAGTTATATATAAGTCTTTAAGTAAAATATTGATAAATTCATCAATCTATTTTGGATGATACATTTTATTTATCATGATCTTGTTCACCCCATTATAATCAAGTTAGTGGCACATTGACCCATCCATCATCTTGATATAAATGACATGTACACCATATAATGAACATGTAATGAGAATAAATTATTAACATGTATTCATGTAGTTAATTATTCATATTTTCAATTAAAAAAGTTTAAAATCTATATAGATCATAAGATATTCAACATTTTCTATATATATGTATTAGTGGGAACTCAAAACTCACTCCATGGAAGAAAATAAATAAATTATTCAAAAAACACACCATCATATTCCCATGAAATTTTAATGTAATCGATGATGAACTTCTCATTATTCCAGGTCTTCTGATCCAGATGTACATTCAAAAAATTAAGGAATTTATGTACTTCATATGATGATTCCACAATCAAATATTCCTCATACTTTTTCATGTGTAGTTTCAGAGGGTTATTAGAGAAATTGATGGATATTTCATTCTATTGAATTTTTTTTGGTTAATTCAAGAGAAATACATCCATACACAAAATGTCATCAAATTATGATAAATGAAATATCATAAGTTCTCATAGGATTCTAATAATACATATACGAATTGGGGATGAATTATTTAAGAAGGATTCAAAAATGTCCCAATTTTACAATTTGATATATATCACCACATCCATGTTCTTTAGTGGTGATCAAATAATTAATATAAACATTCTTGATATGATTGAATCAGATGAAATATAATCTAATACATTTATCTTCATTTTTAAAAGATAAAAATCATTAATTTCCCCAAAACTTTATCATGATCCACCTTTTTAACTGTGATATTACAAGATCTTCCAGTCAATCCTGGACATGGAGTTTTTTGGCTTTGTGTCAGTTGATAATCCTTTTATTAGTGGATTGATTCTCATTTTGTTCATTTTACTTGAAGTTGAAACAATTGGAAATAGGTTAAGGAAAGAAAAAATAATTCCACTATTCAATATCATTTCATTATATATACCATTTCCATTTTCTATATAGGTTCCCTAAATTCCAAAATCTAAAAAAATAATTATTTCATTATTGAAATTTGCAGGATGCTTCCTTCTACACATTTGACATGTGCGTGTAAGACACTATTTACCATATAGGATTTATCCATTTCCCATCACAATTTAAAAAATATTCCTTACTTTATATTTATTATACCCATGTGGCTATATAAATCTACATAAATTTATTATATATTGAGGCTATATCTATATATATTCTTTTATTTTAAATTTTATCATATTTCAAAATCATTTTAAAAATATATCTTTATCCCATAGAATAATTGGGAAAAATTACCTTAATGGGAATTTATAATGGCAGAGATATATTGTTCATGGGAAAAATATTTCTCATGAATCCTAATGGATTTTTCATTATTTTTATCCATACCATTGAATCCCATCTCTATATAATGTTAGATTGTGTACAAAAATATATATTAAAGATCAATTTTTGGAAATATATTCAATATGTTGTTTTTGATCTTCCCATACAATTGAAATTATGATCAATGTCAACGGATGATCAAATTGACTCCCCATTTGAAACACATCCATACTAGCCACATAATTATTATCCGTTTAAATGAAACAATCTTCTCAAAAGATTTAATCCATTATTCAATTGAAAATAATTGAAAGGTGCATAAAAACATGGTTTCCATTGTCATATAATGTTCTAAATTGAAAATTTTCCATTCATAGATGGGTGTAGTAATCCCCTTGTTTCATGATTCAAATTAGAAAAAAGTATAATAGAGAGGGTATTGTCATGATGTTTTTGAATCCTAATCCCAACATGCTATTTATCTATTTGGGGAAACAATTACATCACTAATAAATTTTTTGGTTTTCTCATATCACTTTATTTCCATAAATTATGCAATATAATGTGAAAATTAGGGATATTAATTGTAACACTTATATAAATTTAAGAGGAAAATTTTGAAAATTATAAAGATAAGTAATATATTAAATAAATTCTGAAACATATGAATTCCATGATTTCAATATATGTTATCCATTTTCAATTTCATATAATAATGTTAATGGTCATTATTTTTTCATTAAAATGGTTCAACGAGGGCATTCAAATATAACTACGAGTTTCCTTAGAGAGTATAAAACTATATGGGATGAAAGGACACTTTTTCATGAACCATGTGAAAATAATGTTAATTCTCAACGACCCTCATTTTGAATTATTAAAAAAATGTACCACTAATCCATTGAAATAATCCCCTTTTAGTACTACATCTTCTTTTTTTAATCCACATACGCACTACATTAACCTAATTTTGGTATTTTTTCCAATGTTTAGATATATCCATTTTTCTTGACTATGTTTTTTTAATCCTTACACGCAATAAATAACTAATAAAACATCTAATACCATATAAGGTAACCCATACCTTCAATATAACATAATTATAGATTTATTACATAAATACACCCATATGATAGTCCCAAAATATTTTCAACCGAACTATATTTTCAAAGTTTTTATCACATCATATTAACATTAAATTTGGTTATAATGACTTTACATTAGAAACTAAAAAACATGACTTGATATTCAAATGATCTTAATATACTATATGAGATAACATGGGGATATATTGGAGAAAACAGTCAGATATATTTCCTAGAATTTGAATTATTATGGAATATCATGATGAGAGTAATATATTTTAGCTACGTGGCATATAAGGGTTAACTATTGTTGGTTATTACCTTATAAAATATCATTAATACATGATATATGTTGATAAAATCATTACAAAAATGGTTGGTGATGATAACATAAAACAAGATTACAATAATATAAGTAATGCATTACCTCTAATACATCAAAGAATACTATGGTTTGGATAATATGCAACTAGAAATATGTTTTATCATAGAAGAAAAAATCATTCTCAAGGAATTCATGGGCTTTATAATTTTGACCCCACTCATCTTATACATATCAATTAGATGAAAAATTATTCCATATAGATCTTAAAACATAAGAAATCATTTGATAAATTTTAGTATCTTAATTAAAGTCTATGTGTTAGATAATTTAATTGACATAATCAACGAATTATTGGAAAATCATTTTTTGATCCCATTGAGGGGAAACAGTGGTGGGAATTCACAATGAATTTTTTAGGAATGGAAAATCATAGGATAATTTTGGAATCATGATTAATTTACATAAACATTATTACAAGTATTTAATGAGTGTGAATTTCTGACTCTAATCATATGTAAACAGAAAGGATAATTTGAGGGATTTTTAATAACACATTCCATAATGAATAATTATAAAATAAAAAGTTTTTTTAATAATGAATGTACATGAATTAAAATTAATTGTAGATATTCTATTACCTTGATATGGAACTTATAAAAGACTAGAAATACATTCATATGAGATTTTTAATATCAAATAATGTGATCAGAACATGATAGGGAATATAAATTAATGTTAAATGGGATTTTGTTGATGAAAAGTTGAAGGATAAAGGTGTATATCTAGAATATCTGGGGGAATTTATTATTAATATATTAACATGGGTTTTCATTCTATATGATAAAATAATCATAACAATAATTTGTTATACGATATTTCCCTATGTTCCAAAAATATAAGATCAGTTTTTAATATTTTAAACAGTTGATTATTAGTATTGTAAAAATAATACCCATGGCATTGTGGAAGTAAAACATTTTTATAACGTGTTTATATGAAAAAATTAATACATATTATTGTTTTAGGATGATTCATCAAGGAATTGTAAAAGTAACCCAACAAATATTTAAACTCAATATATTAAATATAAATAATTATGTTAGTCAATAATGTTAAAAATAATATTTATTACATCAAATTTCATGAAATTTACTTTTGTAATAAAAATAGTATATTATAGATTTTTTATTTTTTATCGAAAAAATTTAGTTACAAAAAAATTAAATGGTAAATTAACCATTAAATAAATTGTGTTAACTAGTTCAAAATGTTTTATTTTTTATCAATATATTTCCTCAAATATGGTAATTTTATGTTTTAAACTATTATTTTCATTTATTTTAGTATATATATGTTATGAAAAAAATGGTTTTTAGATAATTATATATATTTTATTCAACTTCATAAATTTTATTATGATTTTTAAATTAAAATTAATTGTTTATAATATTATATGAAACTAAATTTCATTCAATATTATTTAATTTAACAATAATTATTTTTAATCAATATTTTATATTTTAAAAAAAAAATCATTTTTTATGAATGAATAATTTTTATGAACTATTATAAAATTTTATTGGTTAAATTGGATATTTATATCCATTTTCAACTAAAAATAAAAATAAAATATTCATTCTATGGGGGACTGGTCATCTTACCACTTATTACAACAATGTATTATGTGTGAGTATAGTGTGTGATGGTGTGCCATTATTCGTTGGGATTCGAAACATGGATTGGTCTATGATCTTGTTATGCTATAAATTATTCAATATTTTTTTAATCATTATTCACTTTTACATATATTTTCATGTAATTTTTTGTGGAAAATCCTAATGATTAAATCTCCCTCACTAGCATCAAAGATTGGGATTCCTAGTGTACAATCCTACTAGTTGAGGCAATCTCTCATTTCATCAGTGAAAAGTAGATATTATCAAAAAAAAAATATAAAGAATAAACTTATCAATCAATATATAATTACTATACTATAAACTATTACAATTTTTAATGGTATTTTAATTTTAAGTGTACATATTTTACAATTGGTTAAAAACAACAAATTTATTATATGCGTTTTCTAAAACTATAATGAATTTACTGAAATAAAATGGAAAAAATTTATATATGATGTCTTAATTAAGATATTAATATTATTATATGATCCTCAACTAGTCATTGAGGCTTGTTTAATTAACAACCCTTTTGGACAATGGAAGTATATGTTGATCATTTTATAGAAATCCCTAGATATACTCTCAGATTATGTTGGCGTTCAATTATTCATGCATACTTTTATTGATATGATTATTATGGTCATTGAATCATAAAAAATACATGTCTCTATCACATAATATGGTCACCCATGTCCAACTAAGTAATAATTATACCTCAAAATATTCTTATAATTTTTACTTGGTATGAATAAATGTAAGATTAAAAAAATTGATCATTATCTATATCTACAGCATGTTATCATTTGGATGAATTGATACTTAGACCGAAAATGAATTTTATCTTTTTCAAAACCCATATTACAATTCTATGTAATTCCATAATTAAAATATATAACATCAAACATCCCTCAAACTATTTGGTCTATTTTAACAAACACTATTGGATGAAAAATTCTTTCCAAACATATATCACAACCACAAACTATTTGTGTATCATGGATAGTGATTCTACCAGTTTAATCCTTGATATAAAAATTATGGTTGTATATCTATGAAAAAAACAATAAATATAGTATAATTAAATGTATAAATATCCTTTAATACATCTTAATTAGTGTATCCATTTAGTGAATAATTATTCCCAAGAATTAATTTTTTAAATCATTGAAACCAATAGATATCATAGATTCTACATCGTATATTATGCATGGGTTATTCTATGCTTTTTGATAAATATATTCATAAATCCAATTATATATTTAATATATCTAATGTATGAATAATAGTGCATATAAATCAACTAGTAACCAGTGAATATGGATGATTCTCAACATACTTATCCTAAAATTATATTTATTTTTATTTTTCACGGGATAAACAAATTTTATTATCTATTAGGGTTAGTAGAAGTATATATATTTTCATTAAAAAAAATTTAATGAAAAAATATTTGTATCATTTCTCATAAAAAATTAATGGTCTAATAAACCTATTAATATTGATATAAATCACCAATATTTACACTAATTTTCATGATTCATCACCTAAAACATTCTATGGTTGATAACAATATAAATTGGAATATGTTTCATATAGTAACATTCAAAGAGAATGAAATAAATATAAAAAATAAGGAATAAATAACTCCAACATTTGAACAATATATTATATAAATAAAATTTTTCCCCAATAATACCCCTAATAAATTATATTGTAATTTGTCCCATATTTAAACATCATTAATTATCCCTTTAGTGAATAACTAATTCTTTTGGTGTACCAAATCATTCCATCAATTTTTCATTGAAAAAACTCACACAATATACTAATGTATTCCACCATTATATATTTACTGTTAAATGTTTTCACTAAATAAATATGTTTAATAAGAATAAATTAATATGTAATAAGAGTTGTCATTTTCTAGATTGCAGTGTGTCTATGAATGTGTTGTAAAATATTATAGATGGACACTCATTCAATAAATTGAAAATCATTCAATATAATCCATGATTTCAATCGTATTATAAGAATAATATATAATTTTATCTTATATGAACATTATTTTAAATCTTTATTACTTTTTTAGGATAATTTTATTGTCTACTAGGTTGTATTATGAAAAAGAAAAAATAATTTAATTAATCATGCTTAATTGACCGATACAAATTAATTACAACGTTATATTGAAATGGGATATCATCTATCTATAAGAATAATTTAATAAAGAGTTGTTTTCATCTTCAAAAGGAATCATATTATTATAGTAGATATAAGAAAATAAGTCTTCCATTATTCCAAATCAAATACCATTATTTCCTCAAATTCACCTTATTTGTTATCCACCATATTCTACTATATCTAAAATACAATATTATTAATTATATAATGTAAACATCTAAGGATATTTCATGTTTCATTATTATAATGATATAATACACAAGTTTTATCCCACATCCCAAAAATAAATTAAACATTCATGTGACTAATGTTGAATCATTCCTTATTATTTATGATGAACATTGTTGTCATTGTGACTCTGAAATACATTCTACTACATAGAATCTATTTTATTTTTCAACCAGAACATTTACGAAATATCCATATCTAATTCAATTTAATGGAGTAATTTTTTAAAAAATGTAGTATAGTTGATATTTCAATGAAATTTTCCATGAAAAAAAAATATCATTTCATAATCTTTTCCTCTTAATTAGCAAATTGATCCTTAGAAAACAAATTCTTATTATATTTATCTTATTGTCTTCGTCAACCAGATTCATCTTATACAATATAACCATAAAAATTATTAGATATTTCATACACTATTATGGTTATTTCATTAGAAGAAATTATTATTTATGTTTTCAAATTCCACAATTTTCCACCATGGACCAAATTATTCGAACTCCAAAAATTCAGTTTAAATAATTAAAATCATAGTTTCCCTATAGAATCATTCATCTAGGTAACTACATATAAGTATCCATTATGAAAAAAGGTCTTTCAATTATCCCAAACATACATTTGAATGATCATTAACTTCATTAGATGTGGTATCGAACTATTTTTATAAAACGACTATTATATTCATATCACATATATAACTAAAACGTAAATGGAAATATACAAGATAGATCCACAATATAACTATATCTTATAACACTAGTATATTTTTATCACTATATTTCTAAATATTACAACCCAAAAACATCATACATTTTCAATATTTACTTCTAATAATTATTGAACAACCAAATATTCCTTTCAAACATAACATAACATATTGAATGACATTTGAATCATCTAAGGAAATACAAGTAAAATAAAATACATTAATATGAATTACTATATAATATATAACATCATCTAGCTTAGAAGTAGATGTTATATTCATAATAATATATGGTATGTAATGATCTCACTAAAACTCTGAGAAGATTCATTTTGGAATAATTACATTAAAATTTATATTCCCTATGATATCATATTTTTTATTATTGGAAAATAGGGCCTATAATTAATTTTCAAAACATGACTAATTTTTATTCCCCACACAATTATTTAATTAAATTATGATTCAATTACATTTCAATTTTAGTTTTGTATAATCTAAACCTATAGTAATAAACTACTCTCAACATTAGTATCAGGGCAAGGGGAACATGAACATAAAGATTATTCATGTAATAAATTTACCATGAGATACTAAAAATATATGGTTTGATATTCTTAGTTCCACATTTCCACCATATGTGTTTTTTCATTAACAGCTTACATATTTAAATTTCCTATTATCTTAAATTTTATTTATCTAACCATTTCATTTAAATATTTTCCTCTAAGATACATAATTATTTTTATTCTGGTCGATTCCTATACATCTATACACCTATGATATTCAAAAATAATCATATCCTGAACATCTTGAAACACTAGGTTATAAATTTTTAAATATTTTTCTAATGGTATTCAACATTTATTTAAATTAATATATTTGAAATGATCACATAAATAATGCATAGAATTATTTTTGAACATATGTTTATCTGATTAGAGCATACTTTGAATCATGTTAAATTAAATTACGTCATCAATTTCTCATCATCCCATTGAAATTTTCAAGGAAAATAACCCCTTAATCATTAATTAATTTTTCCATTTTATTGGAATATGATACCTACAAAAATGAGAGTTTATCCACTCCACTATGGTCTCCACGTCCAAAATTAGTAATGAAAAATTCTATATCATTTATATGTATATAACTCCTTGTTCCATCCTATCAATAATCGTACATATAATTTATATACTTCAATAAATTTTAGTACATTCAAATAGACCATAATGACCATCAAAAAATATAATACTTCATCTATGAAAATTTAAAATGAATTTCGTCCAATATTATTTTTTATTTTATACTTTCCATCTACTAAAATTGTATCTTCCAACTTCATTGATACCAACTAATGAAAGATAAATGATAAATGAATCATGACTAATTTTTTTTGTTATGCGTGAAAATTTTTTTTGATGGAAAATAACGAATACAATATAAGAGGTTTCAGAACCATCAACCCATAGAAGAATACTATTGAAATCACTTTGTATTGATTACTAAAATGAATCATATAAATTTATATGAATACTAGTAAACATATGTTATAAAAATTATAAGTAAAAATGAATCTATGTTTCAAAATAGGTGAAAACCATTATCACCTCATTGAATAATGAAGCTTAATTAAATAAACAATGGAATGGAAAATAATAAATCCAAGTAATGAAAATAAGAAATATATATTGTTAGAAAATTATGAAATCATATTCAAAAGAAAAAAAATTAATTTCAAATAGTTTTTATAAAATACAACAATAATTAAAATATTATTTGATATTAGATCAATATTTGTTTTTATGAAACATGATTATAGGTTCTTCACACAAAAATTATGGAGTTGAATTTTTTATCTACATGTACCACATCATTTAGAGATTTATAATAGGTCCAATATTATTATTTTATATATTTTATGAATAATTGAACATCCTTATCCAAATAATGAAATATATTTAATAAGAAAATCATTTATATACACCCATTTAATGATTTCCACCCTATCATTTTAAGTCCTCAAATATATCTTATTGAATAACACCTTCTATAACACCAACCAAGTTATCCTAATACTTTCCAAAACATCATATTCCCCTTCAAATACAATACCACATCGACTAATGATTCTTGAAAATTTCATCTGCACTAATATACCTTTATTTGGTCATCTAGATTAATAATCCTTTACCAGTCCCTCTTACATGTTCCAGAGTCAGTCAATAAAATCAATGAAAACATAGACTGATAATAGACCTCTCATTTTATAATCAACCCCAATGAAATAGTAAGATCACTATATATCAATTGGGATTAATTTTTTTTACTAATTATAAAATTTTAATACCATGGATTGTTAGAAATGAAGAATAATATTAATTTAATTTCAAGAGAACTAAAAAGTAAATTGAATCTATAATAAAATATAATTGTGTTGATACATGTATTGTTCAAATTTTTACATATTTAATGTATTTAACACCAAAAAATTAATGTATTTTACTAATAATAAAATTTATTATATAAATAAATAATTTGGAGGCACCACAAACCCACACTCCGAGGTCTGACGCTAATAAATCCAGCATTAAACACTTTATTTGATACAAAATATGTTATAAAAATGTACACCTATTTTTATTTCATACCCATTCCATTTGTTAAACAATAAATATCACAAATTAATGATTAATATAATGAACTAATAATTTATTTCTATTGAGTATATTCATATGAATTAATATATTTAATGATTCTTTTAAATATTTATCTATAATAGACCAATATTAGAAAATCTTATATACTCTTTGTATGTTATAATAAAATTAAAAATAAGGTAAGCACAACTACACGAGATGTTATTTATTAATTGATAATAATGGTGAAACATATCAACATTTAATCAATGGAATGTTTTGATGAAAAGTAAAATTCGTGGGCATAGGAGAATGATAAAATTAAATTTAAAATGAAATGAAAATATTTTCCATAAGGTATGATAATAAGGAATGTAAAATAAAGGGATAAAACACATAACATGGTATAATAGTGTAGTAATATGATATAATGAAAAGTATCTCATTGGAATTTAAAAAAGAAATAATTTTATAAAATATCACGAATATAATGCATAAAAAACTACAAAACACATATATACATTGGATTTAATAATTTTGGTGAAAAAATAAATACATGTTTCAAAAAAAAAGGTGTATAATTCATCACTATATAATGCCCATAGTGTAGAAGGAATCAGAACATGAATCTCATAATAAAAAATTTATCAATTCCTAACTCCTATTTATTTTAGGAAACTAATAACAATTGGTAGAAGGAATTAAATCATGATTCACATATCATACTAGATGAAACATTAATCTCTGATTTTAATTATTGACGAAAATGAATAAATGGCCGATATTTCTATGAAATATAATATAAATCACATTTTAATTCATTAATAGTTTATTTAGGACCTACCAATCATATAAGTTTCATCAATATATATATATATATTACAAATGACCGCGAAAGTATTAATAAGCTATATTTCAAATAGTCAACAAGTACAAAATCATATATTACTTATTAAAAAACCTTCATGAAAGTTTCATCATCAAACAATTAAATATGATTTATTGTTCGATAAAACAATATCATAGTGTAACATGAGGATTAAAATAGAGATTGAGATCAATGTAAAACACCATATTGTTGTTAGTTGTTAAACCAAATATAAAAATATACCCAAAGAGAAAAAAAAATATATTCATTAATTATCAGTATCAATTTTTATAAAAATTAAATACAATGTTATTCATAACACATTATAATTATTATCAATTATAACAAAAAATATTCATTACAAAAAAATATATAAACCAGGCTTTATTTAATTTGATGTTGAAAAGATAAAGAGTTACCTTTTGATATTATTTTAATAAAACTCATTAAAAAAACAAAATAAATAATTGAAAAATCCTAAAAATTTGTTTTTCATAAAAATTCAATTGAAATTTAAGAATGATTTTAAACAACATAACATAAAAAAATTATTTCACAGAAATAATATAAGATTTTTATTTGTTTTAAAATTATTTATATTGAGAGTAAATAAAACACTACAGGATAAATATTTACCTTATTGAGAACATTATTAATTATTATTATTTATTTTATTTCACTTATTATCATGTTATTGCAATTACATAATTATTTATGTTCATGTCAATTGTTTTTATGATATTTGGTACTTGAGTCCAAAATAAAATTGGAATAATTTCAAATATCAATTTTATCAAAATTAAATTATATATATAGTAATATTAATGATATATTTATTAAATATATTTATACTTTATTATTTTAAATCAAATAATTAAATTTTAATATTAAAAATGATACATGATACAATCATGGAGACAGTATGTCGTACACAGGTATGAGTAACATTTTCATTTTTCAATGACCACTTTTGAAAATAGTTAAGTATAATTTTTACAATACATAATTATCATGATAAAATTTATTAATTACTAATAAAAAATATAATCATATAAACCATCATGGTGATGTAATGATACAACACAAATATCATCACTTCGTGGAGGTGATTGTTCAAGAATATGTATGACTGAAATTATCATTTATCTGTGTATATAATAATAAGAATTTAAATGATATATTATAATTTTATGAAGGTAAATAATTATTTAATATTACATAAAATACTTAATTCCATCATTTTAACCATTCATGATATTTCTTAATAGAAAAATAATTATATATGTCCGTGATGTGGTAGTCTTCCCTATGCATGAACGATTTTTTCACTTCGCATTTGAAGAAATTAGATATGGATTTCGGTGATGATATGAACATTATAAAATCTCCCTATATCTATTTCACTTCTAATATTATTTCATTATAGTTGAATACAATTTGATGTATCTGAAAGAATAAATTAAATAGAAATGCTTGATTTAATCAATACCATTTCATCAGATGATATCCTTTTAATAAAACGTTATGGACATTAAAGATGTTGTTATGCCAATAATTATAGAAGTTGAATGTGCTAAGTGAGTCTAGGAAGGTATTTGGGTATATATTGGCTGAAAAAAATATGTTATGATGTCTAGATAAAAGATATAACGATCTTTCCATTTATTATAGATCAAAGGGGCAGTCTTGGAATATATAAAAATATGTAATTTATAGAAATAAAAATTCATTTTGAAATAAAAAAATAACTGATTGATTTTTAGGATAATAATTTTTTTTGTCTAAATCCATATATCCATTTAAAATTAGAAAATTTTGGTATTATCTAGAATAATTATCTTTTTCTATTTAAAATTATTTAACTTTTTAAATTCATACTGAGACAAATGGTGTAGTTACTCATTAATGGTTAAAAATTTTACGATTAAAAGAAAATATAACCACAAATGGATAATTGATGACATTTTTAACCTTATCATGATATACAGACAAAATTATATAATTTTAAGAATTTTATTTCATTTCGAAAATTAGTTTTTGTTTAAAACTACCATTTATGTCAATTTTGACGCAATTCATTTCTTGATATTTTAAAAATACCACCACCACAAGACACATATGTACCGGTTATTTTAACAAATCAATAAAATCTCCATATAATATAAAACTTTTGTTGATTTATTAATTAAATCATCTTATATTTATTGAAATATTTTTAATTACATTTATTTTTATTTCCATTAATTAAATCATTACCGCATTAACATTGTGATATTAGATAGTTTAAATAATTTTCCCCTAAAATATAAAAAATATTCCATGATGAATAAAAATATGTTATCATTAAAAATGATATTTATATTCTAACATATCCTATATATAACCTCATATTAATAAATTCTCATTCGGTAAAAATAAGGGTACAACCAAATTTACTTTTATTTGAATGAATTTATATAAATTCATTACAATCATCAATATGCCTCCAATAGAAAATAAATCTGTCTTGAGGACGTTTTTTAATCAACTATTCATCTAATAAAATTAGGATAATTTTTATATAAATTATTTGTTATTTAAAATATTATTTTTACCCTATGTTACTTGATTAACCATAATTTGTGGTATATAAAATATACTAAAGATACTATTCAAATTTTCTAAAAAATAAAAGGAACATAATAAATAAATAATGATGTTTTCATTCGAAATATGAAATTTGTTTCTAAAAATTATAAAGCACATATTTTGTTAAGATTAATTTGAAAAATAACCCATTAATGGAATGAGAAAATAAGATATTACAATGAAAATGTTCAAAATATTGAAATGTTTTTATATGCAAACTCAATGGGAAATTGATTCCAATGACCAACATAAGATTAAATGATATTTTTTAGACAAATATAATTTAAAACCAATCAAAATTATTATTTCCCAATAAAAATTATTTTTAGGAATATAATTTTTTCCAATTAAATAACATATTTTTCAACATTCATCCACAAGAGAATATTATCTAAAGAAAATATCAATAGATTGATCAAATTAAATTTTCATATTATCCATCCAAATAAGAAGTTTATTTTGGAAAATATAAAACATAAATACATATGTAACTATATTTAAAATCAGGGTGCCATCAAAATGTGGGAAAACTACTTTTTAATAAGAGTACATATTTTATATGTTTAATTGGATTTGTTCCTATATATTGACTACAAAACCGAAATGGTTGGTTTTATGAATTATATTCATCATATTATATATATATATAATATAATAAAATAAGTGTGACTTGCTAATTTATTTGTATAAAAACACATTTGAACATTAAAATAATTTTATCTGAAAAATCATCTCCTTTTATTTTTAATATGGTTTCACATTCATTTTTAATTAATTAGTCGATGAATTATATATACATGTGTAAATTTTTTTACCATAACTAATTTAATCATGTTCATTCTTGTCATTATAATATATATTTTGTAAAGTTAAATTTTAAGTATATATTTTTTTCAATAACGCTATATGCTGAATATAATATATGCTATGAATCATAATATTTTTTTATGAAAACAAGAAATGTTACATTATCCCACCTTTTCAACACCGCATCCCCATAATTTTTATTTTTGTTTCATTATTAATTTTTTAGTTTTTTGTAATAAATTTATTGAAATATATCATAAAAATGAATATTAATGAGATATCATCATTATAGTTAATAATGAGAAGTACATAGGTCACTTGATATAAGTTAAACTAGGGTCCCATGTAAGAAAAAATGTATATAGATGAAAAAAATATAAATATTTGAAGTATAGTGGTATAGAACATTTTAATTATTGATTAATCATTCACAAAAATCAAAATTATGTGACATGTTAAAATGGACATCAATTCCTCAGAATGTAATTTAAATAGATATTTTTTTCATTGATGATTCTCATCATAGAGTTCAGGAATAATTTTAATACCAATACTAATAAGAAAAAAAAATATAAATTAATTAAATGTTGATTTTCTTACATTAATAAATATCCACAATAAAATATAATTTCTCTCCTAATGAAAACCATTTATGATTATTTTATAGGTCTGATAAATTGGATTCATCTTATATAGTTCACTCAATCCTTATAAGTGTAAACATCGATTCATCAATCTTTAAGTCATTAACCAAAAACATAATTGTTAAGATCATATAAGATAATTCCATATAAAATATTAATATAATTAAATTTTGAAACCTAAATAATAAAAGAGATCATTTAGAAAAATTACTATGCTTAATATTCTAAAATAATATTATATACTAATATTTAAACCAAAAATCTGAAATTTTTGATCACATAGTCATCCACTTAACATGAGTCACATAATCACCAAATTATTTCCCAATACCAATGTTATCTATTCAATAAAACATATGTTACAAAAATCATCTTATGATTTATCCACAATATCCTTTATCTAAATATATTAGTCATAATATCTCGAAAATCAAGTATACCACCGGTAGATGTTTCAACCCTATCTCCCATCATTAATGTGTTTGATTCCAGTTGACTTTACGGATGCGATAGTTTTTCACCCATCTTGCAGGTCTTCCTTTTTCTAAAAATATAAAAAATATATGAAATTTATTTAAATGTGTGAATAATACTCGAAAATAACTATAACATTTGTTATCCTCAAAGGGTATCTCATACCTTTCATTATCCATACCAAAATGCATTAAACAAAAATTACCACAATGTCAAAGTGAATAAAAATCATAAAGGTTAAATATACATTATTATTATTGCAAATAAATATAAATAGAATACTTCCTAAAGTAAAATTTCTACATAATAAACATAGGGGTTAAATATAACAAAAAAATTCATTATTTGTACATCAATAATCTAAATAATATTAATACAATTAATCATTTCTTCATTGTTTGTTCTAACATAACACTTGCATACATCATAATCCATCAGAATTCTATATAATACCTTAACCATAATTTTCATTCATATTAAAATTTACTTCATTCACAAAAAAATATAACGAATTATATAAAATGACATACTATTATCAAAAGTTGAAAAACTAAATAACAAAAATCAATCAAATCTCATTTTCATTTTCCTCATTATAAGATTTAATGGATTTAAGTACTTCTTAACAAATATATTCAATGTCTGACAAATATTGTTTATGTTTTATCTGTTTACTTCATCCATCTTATAATGAAAATACAACACACTGTTATAACATTGAATTTTAACCCTGGGATAAAAATCAACCTCCTTAATTGATACAATTAAATAATTATTTTTCCCTTGGAATATTTTCTCATTATGAACGCATTTACTAAATTCAAAAAATCTTCCCACCCCATTACGAAATGTCCCTAGGTGTTCATTTCCAATCATTTAAAAAAATATTTTTAATATATATAATTTTATTATAATAATTACCTAAACACCAAAAAGGATTAATTTCTGTAATATATAATTCATTAGAAAACATACCATGATCCATGTTGATAATCATTACTTATGATTAGTTATTTAGAATAAAGAAATGGGTTCTCATTATAGATTCCATTTCATTCAATTTATTATTAATAGAAACCCCACATATTCTTTTAAATAAATTATTACATTGTTTACTAATGTATATTTAAAATTACTAAAAATAAAAAATACAATGCGAGAAATAAATTATTAATATACAATATGGTAAGGATGATAAATAGTAAAATATCTTTATTCATGTTATCTCGAACTCTTTTAATTTTACCTAAAATAACATAGAATCTTCCTACCAAGACAAACATAGTGGTTATATATGACTTTTACTATATGATTAAATAAAATCATAACCTTTAATGTGAACTAAATCATCTTATGATACCAACTATATGGAGCAGGTCGTAAACATTACATATTCTAGATTTTTGGACAATTATTCAAATTCATAACAATTTTATTATCTATTATGTTTACTGTTTAATATAATTAGGAAAGAATCTTAAAAATTTAGAATATAAGCTATTATTTAACACATATACTCTATATAAATTTTATACCCCAAACAAGGGTCATTAAAATATAAAATGGTTTCCCTTTATGAAAATTCATCATATTATTTTACTAGATATCTACTTTTTTCCAATCTCCACTAAACCCTGTTAATAACATTCTAAATAATGGGATGATAAAAATATTCCTAGTGAGGGATAAATGATAATGGTATCCAATGTTTTTTTAGAAAAAATATAACCATATTAAATCATTTAAAAAATATATACTTTTCATCCATAAAATATAAGTTCTTATGCTTACCTCATGAAATCATAATGTTTTGTAAAACTCTAGATAAAAAAATTAGAACTAATACTAGTGTGGTAAATTACATATCATACATAAAATGTATATCATTGATATATATGGGAAAATATTCATGTTTACATTTGGAATACCCACTTTAGTATATTATCATAATCATTTAACAGAAAATTTATCGGTTAACTCTATCTCATTACCCAATTTATTAGAGTGTTATAAGGGGATCACCATACAATGGTTTATAAATATAAATCATGTATTCATACATATTTTTCAACAAACATAACATATCTACAACATATGAATATTTCATGAAATTATTTGTACGTTACCCCTTTGGTAGTATTTTTTCTTTTTTTTAACAAAGCAATTATCTCAATAATGAATACACATTATTTCAGAATAAAATTTTAAACATATAAAAAGAATAATAAAAAAATTTAATTGACATAAAAGGGGGAAATTACATTTCTAATGTATTTTAAAAAACAGACCATTTAAATTTTTTTAAACGGTTGAAAGATTATCTTTAGAAGATGGGGTTATAAAAAGTTCTGTATATTGAGTCTGAATCATCATGTACAATAATTAACTTTATAAATAAAAAAATATTGGTTAATTAAATAATTTATTACTAACCATTTCAATTTTTATTATTCATTATATACAAAAATTATCATTTCATATCAATTACATAATTATTTATATCAATGTCAGGTGTGTCGATTAGTTTCAGTACATCAATCAAAAATAAAATTGATAAGATTATCTTAGTCAAAGTAGTCATATGTACATCATATATAGAATAATTTTCATCGAATAATAGTATATTTTTATATATGATTTATATTTTTAAATAAAATCAATAAATATGGAAATTAAAAAATTAACTATGGCACAATCATTGAGAGATTAAGTCATACATATGCACGAGTAATGTTTCCATTTTTTGTATATCATTATAGAATGATGGATATTGCAGTATCATATTTATATAATGAAAATTATATCATTAATATAAATTTAATCAATAAAATATACCTTTATATATATCATCCATTTGATGTACTGATAAAAAACAAGTCAAATAGCTTCATGGAGGTTATAGTACAAACCTGTGCACAAATTGTGTAATCATTTTTCCATGTATGGAAAGGTAAGATTATAAATGACATATAATAATTTTATAAAGAAATTAATGTCATTAATTTTTTATATAAACATTAATATCATAATTATAACATGTCTTGAGAGATGGAAATAGAAAATAAAATATAGTGGTTCAAAAGAATGTAATTTTTCAAAGACGAACAATTAATTCATATCCAATTTGATTGAATTAAAGATGTATTATGGTTAAAATAATAACTTAATAACATATCAGTATATTTAATATACATGTTATATTTTTTAAAAATATTTTAATACATTTAAATGGAAGTAGGTTTTGAAAATAAATCTTATGTTTTTGATTAAATCAATAAATCTTCATCAGACAAACTCTTTTTCATAAGAACTTAAGAACACTAAATATGATTTTATACCTAAAATGAAATATATATAATGTTTTTTTTTGGGATTATAAACAATAATTTTGGAATATCATTCCAATCATAAGTAGTTATTATGTGAAAATAAAAGTGTAGAATATGTTCTCTTTTCAATAAAAGGAGAATGGGACTCTTGGAATTTTCGAAATATTAATCTAATATAAATTAATATTTATTAATAAATGGATCCAAACATATTTCATTATAATTTTTGAGGATTTAACTTCATTACAATTTTTCCAATGAAGATTGTCATTGTTTTCACTGTTAGTTTATCAAGTTATATTGTTGTTTTATACCTAATTTAACTATTTTAATTCTTAATCAGACTGTCACGGCCCCCTCCCCACACAGTGTAACCCTCTTGCACCAGAAACGTGAATGAGAGATAATTACCCCCCAAGTCTCACCTAAAGTAGTTCTCGGTATGGTGAATAACACCGATGGTATAACCAACACAAAAATGGTGGGCATTACCCTCTAAAAGAACACATTCAAAAGAGATAGATAAGATAGAAACCGACCAACTCCAACTCAACCAGTAAGATAAATGAAATCCCAAGTACACATATAAAATGTCTTTCAAAACTACTTCAATTGAAAGGAGAGAAACTGAATGTACCCAAAAGAAAGTAAAATAGTAGTAACCATTTTCCCGAACAGCTCTAGAAACTGCATGCTCATGGTAACTAGCATTACCTCCAACCTACTATATGTGACCTGAAAATCACTTTATGTATACAAAGGGTGAGTATAAAAGTATACTATGTAAGATACTCTTCGAATCCTCTCATACAAAAGTAATGAAATCATGCTAAAGCACAATGAAAAACATGTGAAACTGACACATCACTTAAATAGGTATACTATGTTCCCAGCCTCACAATGGATATACTCACCATGAAACACATACAAGAGTATATAATATAATAATGAATATCATGGGTACCTCGATACTACAACCCCACTGGTCTGCTATATTGCCCCAACATCGCACATCCTAAGCATCTATCTCCAAGATAGATTTCCCGCAAACACCTGGGCAAAGCACCAAAACATGGACCTCATGAAAAAAAAACCACAACGTCCACATATGCAATGTAACCAGGTAATTTTTAAGAGCCGCCATATCTCTCATAATCTGTATCATACATATGGTATTATACCTCAAGCCATTATAGCCCATAGACCAAGTAAGGATCCCCAAGCCATCACAGCCTATAAATGTTGCACCTATAGTAGTCCACTGAAAACTATATCTAGAATATATGTGTTTTAATAACCAACTTCCATTATAGCCCTCTACACACATATATGGGGCAAACTATCCAATCTGCCTTCCAATGTAACACCCCGAGATTTTATGAAAAATATTCCTTTTAATTTCATTAATGTCTTGTGTTGTACGCTACACCAAAAGGATCTCGCACAACACACATATCTGACTTGCCTGGAATTACACGCAATCGTGACCATCCTCGATAGCGTGTGTAGTACGCAATACTGAGTTTCACTAAACAACGATATGCTATTAAAATATTATTAAAACTAGCCATTATGAACAGTAATAACCACCTTTTAAATGTTTAGAAATTTTATCTCTCAAAATGGACTTCATTTTTTGATTCGGAATATCGAAATAAGCTTAGGGTAAAATTTTGGTACCTTTCGGATAACTTTCATATTCTGATGAATAGTGAAAATTACTAAATTTTAATTAAAAACAAATTTTTTAATCAAAATAATTAATAGTGATAAATTATTAATTTCAGCGGTTTTAAAGTATATTTAGAATATATTTTTACAATTTAATACAATGTTGGTCATTGGATGTAATTTCACATTTAAACCAGACATAAACAAGTGTCAATCTTTTGATAGTTATTATATCTTAAAAACAAGCTATTTGTTTTGACGACGAGAATTAATTTTTAAATTAATTAATGTAACTGATATGTTTTGAATTTGGTAAAATAGACATAATTTTTGAATTCATAATATCAAATATATCTTAGGCCTAATTTTTTGTATTTTTTTTGAAACTTTCATTTTTTGATGAATAGTGAAACCACTAAGTGGTAGTTAAAAATATGAATTTTTCATAAAACATAGTTTTACCGCTTCTGTGAGTGGAATTTCAAAAATTCTAGAGACATGGTTAATATCAAGGACTAAAATGTGGTTCAATGAAATGAAAATAATTTTTGGTGAATAGTAACTTTTTACTTTTTTTTACCACGGTTAAAAGTAAATAGGGAAATTAAGGGTAAAAATGATATTATTATTACCCTAAAACATGTCCTAATTCTATTGTATAAGTGTAATTAGACCAAAAACAACCTTAGGAATAAAATATTACCATTTAGGCCCCCTTGGATTAGATTAGGACATTTATTATCAATTTATTTAAAGAAGGGTTAAAATAGTTAAAATTAAAGTTTAATAAGAAAATAATTTTTTATATGGGGTTATACATAAGATAAATTCGACTATAAATATTAATTAGAAAGATAAATAGATTTCCTACATAATGGTATTTTATTTTTTATTTTTAAACATTAAATAATTTAATATATTTATGACACAACGATGAGGCAGTAATTATCTTAATAATGAAATATTGATATAATTGATTTTATAAATACCCAAATAAATGTAATTTGATACTTTTTATGAATTACACTAATTTTATAGGTTAATATGACATGTTAGTATTGATTTATGTAACCTGGTTAACCTAATCATTCTGTTATGATTTTCACAAAAATCAATTACTAAATAGTGTCAAAATTGACATAAAATAGTTTTTAAAACAAATATTATATTACTAATTGTTATTTTATTACTAAAAATATATGGTTCGGCAAAATGACTTAGATAAGGCTATATATATTAATAATAAACAACTTGGGGTTATTTTGGCTTGATATGGTAAGTTTATTAACCTTATAGAGTAAGCAAACAAGAAGACACGGTAAAAGTTAAATTATCTAACTTAAAGTTAAATCTAAATGATAAGGGTACAATTGATACCTAAAATTGTCTAAATTCTATTGGATGAGAGGATTGCGACCCCTACCCACCTTATCTTCGAAATATATCAATTTGGAACTATTAAAAACCGAATTTGACTTTATAATAAAATAATATTTTTAGTTATTCCAAAGGTGCCCCTCTCCTCCCTTATAAAAGGGAACCTCCTCCCCCTCTTCCTCACACCACTTTGAGCATTGAATCTCGTCCAACAGCTGCCAATTTCTCCTCTCCACATCCCTAGAAACATCCTAGGTGTTCTGGTATTCTTCAAAGACCTATTTTAGTTCCCTAAAAGGAGGTATCAAAGAAGCACTTCAAAGAAGAGGTAATGTCCGTTACCGATTCTTTCATCTTTATTTCTTCATCCACTTCTTCTTCTTTAGTTGTTTCATTATGAAGTAATAACATCAGTATCACTCATATACTGATATTTTATTATAAGTATTAAACAACCCTATTTCACCATCTATCCATCCTACGGAAAATGAAATCACCACGCGTGCGTACGTACGGAATACCGTCTCCACGCCGTGGTGTAATCTATTTTCCACCACCACCATACTTGGATTGGTATAATGGTGTAAATAATTACTATATATGATTATTATAAAGTGATATTGATTCTGAAATAGTATACATACACTCCAATATAATTCCACGATCATGGGAACGATATCATCGCTCGTACGTACGTACGGAATACCGTCTCCACGATGTGATGTGATTCGTTCTACATGATCTTCATTGCATAATGATTATATAAATGAATTGAATGAATAAATCTGATATATAGTACATTAATACCATTCTTTAAATGATGTATCTATAACCTAAAGAGAATAATAAGAATTTATTTGACAAAACGCGCATAAGAACAGAAAGTTATAAACACCCGAATAACAAGTGGCAATGAAATATTACTACTAAGAAGCTAATAATATGACCATATATGATATCATAACAATAATTATGATTCTGGAATAAGTCAATAACATTATTTCAATCATTATACAGGAGGTTCAGACACTTTCGAAGCAAATCGGACCTAAGGTAAGGGAAAATATCACAATCTCATTTTTATCCGAGATTGTTTATACTTTGGAATTTACTAGGGTTTATTTTATCATCCACATCCATGTTTCCTCAATATGTAATGTTATTTCCATCTACCTACAATTTTTTAAATAAAATTTTACCCTTCGGTGAGTTTTTAGTAAAAGATATGCAAGGAATCTTTGGTCGTTTTTCGTACGAGGTACATTTTGACTTTTCCAACAAAATTACGAGAAGAATGTTTTTTTAACTTATACGGCATGAATAGATTTTCAAAACATTATTTTCAAGAAGCTTACTTTAAAAGTTTTAAAGCTTATTTTTAATCAAAATCTTTTAGTTTAAAATTGTATGACATGTTAAGAAAAGAAAATGTTTTTGAAGTAGAAAGGTTATTTTCCTCAAGAATGGAGTTCAAGTGTTCTATCAAAATTATTTTACGTCTAAGATAATAAAGGGTTATGTTTCTATCCCTACTATTACATTGATTTGACTATGTTGTGATGGAATTATTTTTATGAATTCCTTTATCTTATATGAATTGTTTTTTGATGTCATGATGTTTAAGATTCCCATTTTTATTACATGGGTTATGCTATGATGTATGGTTAATGATTTTGTGGCACACATAAGAATGGTATCATTATGAGATGGATGGGAACTATATCTCCCTCCAATGCATTGGGTAAATATTTTATATCTCATGAGATAGACATGGCTGGAACGGTAGGTTATACCGGTTCAGTGAAATAGGACTGAAACGAGGAGTGAACTTGGTTCAGAAAGGGACTTTGTCCACTAAGATAGTCTTGGAAATGAGTCTTGACTAGTAAGAAATAATTCTCTATGATTATGTATGTATGCCACACAGTTTCATGTTTTAAGTTATGATTATTGGGATTACATTTCACTACTATGATTTATCCCATGTTATGAAATTATGATCCCTTTTGTAGGTTAAGATTTCCAAAAGATATGTTTTTATGAATATGATATGATTGATATTTCTTTTGTTTACCCTTACTGAGCATCTAAGCTCACCCTTTTATGTTTTCTTTTCCCCAGGGTATAAAGAAAGGATTTAGGTTTTAAAAAAAGAAGATCTTTATGGGAGATGTTGAAGATCTTTCACCACGATTAGAAGATTATATTCCGAGTTTCCAAAGACAAAAACTATTACGTTCCTTGTGTGTGTATTTTTGTCATGTACTAAGTATTCCGCAAAAGTAATGTAATGTCTATGTATGTTAAGCTTCAGGTCTCTACAGTTGGTATCAGGGGAAAGGAGTAGTCAACCTTTGGAAAACTAGGATGTGAGAACTTTACTGAGATCCCTAGAGTTATTTCTAAGGAATGTCTAGGGATGTCCCTAAGGATAAGTATACGTATAGGTTATAGTCCTAGAATTACGCTAACAATCTTATAATTAAACCTAAGATGTTAGATATTGTAGGTACTCCTCCTTTATTACGTTGTTTTCCCTAGCATGATTTTTTCCTCTCACACTATTCTTTTTGGGTTTTAGACGATGGCTGGAACCCGAAGGAACTGTGTTGATCAATGCAATGGACAATGCAATGATTGTCCTCCAGAACAAACAAATGTTATTGGAGATGGAGTGAAAAATCTTATTTCCATACTTACACAAGCTATGAATCATTCTGAACTTCCAAATGAGCAGAGAAGGGAACAATATTCTATTGAGTCCTTCATGAGGCAACTTCCACCTTCTTTCAGTGGGTCTTCTGATCCACTTGTTGCTGAACAATGGATCAGTACCACTAAAAAGATATTTTTAGTTCTTCAATGTTCTGAACATGATAAATTCATCTTAGCAGTATGTCGTTTGGAAGGTGAAGCTGATCAATGGTGGAATCTTATCAATAATTCGAGGAAAAAAGAGGAAATTGAGTCCATGGAATGGGACGAGTTCAAGAACTTATTTTTCAATAAGTACTTCCCTTGTATTCTAAAAAAAAATATGGAGAAGGAGTTTCTTGAACTAAAGCAAAAGGATGATGAATCTGTTGGTATATACGAAGAGAATTTTATAAGGCTTGCTAGGTATGCATTTGGATTTATCATCCAACCTGAAAGTAAAGTTGATTGATTCTTTAGTGGCTTAAAACCAAGTCTTCGAAGGGCATTAGCTATAAGATACTTCAGTACCTATGAAGAAATTGTGCATTGTCCTATCATGGTAGAAATGGAAGTTGGTGTTACTTATCCATCTCATAGTTTTGACAAGAAACGAAATATGGAGTTCAAGGAGAAATCTCAGAATAATGGTGAAAAGAAGATGAATGTTTCCTTATGCTGAAAGTGTGGAAAGAATCATGGTGGAGATTGTCTTAAAGGGACAAGTAAATGTTTCAAATGTGGAAAGGAAGGTCATCGGGCATTTGAATGCCATAATGATCGGAAGAAGATGTATAATGATTCAAACAAAGGAAGGGATACACAGAATGAACCTACAACACATCAATGTTTCAAGTGCAAGGAGATGGGACATTATGCCAATAAATGCCCTAATCCAAGGGTTAGTGATGATCGACATGAGCAACCACATAAGGAAAAGGACAAAGTGAAGTCACATGTGATCACCATTGGCGATGCTGAATATGGCAACGATGTGGTGGAATGATAAAGTGTTTATGTAATGGGATTCCAAAATAATGTTGAGTATTGGAATATTTATGTATTGGTCTATTGTGGTATTCAATAATTTTATGGTACCGGTAACCATGGACAGTGATTGAGATATTTTTGGAAAAAATCTGATATGCGCATAATGAAGGGAAAACGACAAAATGACATATTTGACAGTATTCATGAGCTCATGATTGATATAAGGACTAAGTGATATCATGGTTTGAGTATATAGAACTTTAAGGATTTTGGTATGTGGAAAGTGTTAACTTTTAACTGCATTCATGTTTTCACTAAGGTTCAATGGGTATTCAAGAGAACACATGATTAAGTCCTTTGAATGTTTGGAATGTGACCAACAAGACATATCTTATAATATATGGGGATCAACGATGGTATTAAATCTCTGGTAATCGTTTTCACTATATTATGAGATTGGACTACAGTATTATGGATAAGCCTAAAAATTGTAATGGACTATGTTGGAAATAAGTTACTATTGTTTATGGATTAATGTTTCTTTGATATTATTGATGGGATGTTATAGTAATATAGTTTTAGAAGAAGGACGACTTGCATAACGGGCGACAACCCATCACGTCGGACAAGGCCGTGGGAATCGAACCCACAACCGAAGTGTGACTGGCCCTTATCGCCTACCACTGGCCTACTGGAAGTCCCTGTTTAGTAGAAACTAGTTTTATTATATTAAGTATTATGATATATTAAGTATAAGTCCATTTTAGGAACCATATATGATTAATCTCACTATAGATGGACTTATGTATTTTTTGATAACTTTTCTAACCTTTTGTTTGAGACAGATGGAATGACCCATCATTCTATCACAAGATCTGCTAACACATGACGAATAACAAATTCAACTTCATTGCTTTAAGATATGAAGTGGAAATTGTCCAAAGAACGACCAACGGTGAGACTATACCAAAATAACGAATGTATTTCTTCTAATTCCAATTTCATCAACTTTAGGGAAATGATCTTGAAAACCAAAAATGTTGTCCTATTGCTCTTATATCTGATGAATTAGATGGTACCTTAGATCGTCACAAATTTATGGCTTCGTTATTGCTGGATTTTCTATAGCCATGTTCTCTACCACTCTCCATCAGAACATGATGGTTATATTTCTCTTCCATATCCATATTTTCACCTATGTGGAAACCTAGTGATTAGTTTATTTGGGTAACCGTTACGTTTCGTACTTTTGTTTTTAAATATTGGTTTTGGTATTCCTTTTTATGATATGGGTTTCTATTAAAGAAACATTCGAGTAGTAAACCATTTATAACGCCGACGAATTTCGAGGGAGAAATTCATTTTAAGGGGGTAGAATGTAACACCCTAGGATTTTATGAAAAATATTCTTTTTAATTTCATTAATGTCTTGTGTTGTACGCTACACCAAAGGAGCTTGCACAACATGCATCTTTGACTTGCCTTTCATTACACGCAATTGTGACCTTCCTCAATAGCGTGTGTAGTACGCAATACCGAGTTTCACTAAACAACGATATGCTATTAAAATATTACTGAAACTAGCCATTATGAATAGTAATAACAAACTTTTAAAATTTTAGAAATTTTATCTCTCAAAATGGACTTCATTTTTGGATTCGGACTATCGAAATTATCTTAGGGTGAAATTTTGGTACTTTTCAGATAACTTTCATATTCTGATGAATATTGAAAATTACTAAATTTTAAATAAAAACAATTTTTTTAATCAAAATAATTAATAGTGATAAATTATTAATTTGAGTGGTTTTAAAGTATATTTAGAATATATTTTTACAATTTAATACAATATTGGTCATTAGATGTAATTTCACATCTAAACCAGACATAAACACGTGTTAATCTTTTGATAGTTATTATCTCTTAAAACACGCTATTTGTTTTGACGACGAGAATTAATTTTTAAATTAATTAATGTAACTGATATGTTTTTAATATGGTAAAATAGACATCATTTTTGAACTCATAATAACAAATATATCTTAGGCCTAATTTTTTTTATTTTTCTGGAAACTTTCATTTTTTGATGAATAGTGAAACCACTAAGTGGTAGTTAAAAAACTGAATTTTTCATAAAACTAAAATTTACCGCTTCTGTGAGTGGAATTTCGAAAATCCGAGAGACACGTTTAATATAAAGGAATAAAATGTGGTTCAATGAGATGAAAATAATTTTTGGTGAATAGTAACTATTTACTTTTTTTACCACGGTTAAAAGTAAATAGTGTAATTAAGGGTAAAAACGATATTATTATTACCCTAATACATGTCCTAATTCTATTGGATAAGTGTAATTCGACCAAAAACAACCTTAGGAATAAAATATGACCATTTAGGCCCAGTTGGATTAGATTAGGACATTTATTATCAATTTATTTAAAAAGGGTTAAAATAGTTAAAATCAATGTTTAACAAGTAAATAATTTTTAATATGGGGTTATACATAAGATAAATTCGACTATAAATATTTATTAGAAATCTAAAAAGATTTACTACATAATGGTATATTATTTGTAATTTTTAGACATTAAATAATTTAATTTATTTATGACACAACGATGATGCAGTAATTATCTTATTAATGAAATATTGACATAATTTATGTTATAAATAACCAAATAAATGTAATTTGAGACTTTTTATGAATTAAACTAATTTTATAGATTAATATGACAAGTTAGTATTGATTTAAGTAACTTGGTTTGAACTAATCATTCTGTTATGATTTTCACAAAAATCAATTACTAAATAGTGTCAAAATTGACATAAAATAGTTTTTAAAACAAATATTATATTACTAATTGTTATTTTATTACTAAAAATATATGGTTCGGCAAAATGACTTAGATAAGGCTATATATATTAATAATAAACAACTTGGGGTTATTTTGGCTTGATATGGTAAGTTTATTAACCTTATAGAGTAAGCAAACAAGAAGACACGGTAAAAGTTAAATTATCTAACTTAAAGTTAAATCTAAATGATAAGGGTACAATTGATACCTAAAATTGTCTAAATTCTATTGGATGAGAGGATTGCGACCCCTACCCACCTTATCTTCGAAATATATCAATTTGGAACTATTAAAAACCGAATTTGACTTTATAATAAAATAATATTTTTAGTTATTCCAAAGGTGCCCCTCTCCTCCCTTATAAAAGGGAACCTCCTCCCCCTCTTCCTCACACCACTTTGGGCCTTCAAGATCGGCCAAACCCTGCCAAGTTCTCCTCTCCAATTCCCTAGAAACATCCTAGAGGTTCTGGTCTTCTTCAAAGACCTATTTTATTGCGCTAAAAGGAGGTCTCAAAGAAGCACTTCAAAGAAGAGGTAATGTCCGTTACCGATTATTTCATCATTATTTCTTCTTCCACTTATTCTTATTTAGTTGTTTCATTATGAAGTAATAAAATAAGTATCACTCATACACTGATATGTTATTATATGTATGAAACAAACCTATTTCACAGTCTATCTATCCTACGGAAAATGAAATCACCGCACGTGCGTACGTACAGAATACCGTCTCCATGCCGTGGTGTAATCTATTTTCCACCACCACCTTACTTGGATGGGTATAATGGTGTAAATAATTACTATATATGATTATTATAAATTGATATTGATTATGAAATAGTATACATAAACTCCAATATAATTCCACGATCATGGAAACGATATCATCGCTCGTGCGTACGTACGGAATACCGTCTCCACGATGTGATGTGATTCGTTCTACATGATCTTCATTGCATAATGATTATATAAATGAATTGAATGAATAAATATGATATATAGTACATTAATACCATTCTGGAAATGATCTATCTATAACCTAAAGAGAAGAATAAGAATTTATTAGAAAAAACACGAATAAGAACAAAAAGGTATAAACACCCGAATAACAAGTGGCAATGAATTATTACTGATAAGAAGCTAAGAATATGACCATATATGATATCATAACAATAATTATGATTCTGTAATAAGTCAATAACATTATTCAAATCATTATACAGGAGGTTCGGACACTTTCGAAGCAAATCAGACCTAAGGTAACAGAAAATATCACAATCTCATTTTTATATGACATTGTTTATACATTGGTATTTACTGGGGTGTATTTTATCATCCACATCCATGTTTCCTCAATATGTAATTATATTTCCATCCACCTAAAATTTTTGAAATCCAATTTTACCCTTCGGTGAGTTTTCAGTAAAAGATATGAAAGGAATCTTTGGTCATTTTTCGTATGAGGTACTTTTTGACTTTTCGGACAAAAGTATGAGAAGAATGTTTTTTTAACTTATACCGCATGAATGGATTTTGAAAACATTATTTACAAGAAGCTTACTTTAAAAGTTTTCAAGTTTATTTTTAATCAACTTCTTTTAGTTTAAAATTGTATGACATGTTAAGAAAGGAAAATGTTTTTGAAGTAGAAAGGATATTTACCTCAAGAATGGAGTTCAAGTGTTTTATCAAAATTATTTTCCATCTAAGATAATAAAGGGTTCTGTTTCTATCCATGTTATTACATTGATTTGACTGTGTTGTGATGTAATTATTTTTATGAATTCCTTTATCTTATATTAATTGTTTTATGATGTCATGATGTTTAAGATTCCCATTTTTATTACATGGGTTATGCTATGATGTATGGTTTATGATTTTGTGGAACACATAAGAATGGTATCATTATGAGATGGGTGGGACCTATATCTCCCTCCAATGCATTGGGTAAAGATTTTATATCTCATGAGATAGACATGGCTGGAACGGTAGGTTATACCGGTTCAGTGAAACAGGACTGAAACGAGGTGTGAACTCGGTTCAGAAAGGGACTTTGTCCACTAAGATAGTCTTGGCAATGAGTCTTGACTAATAAGAAATGATTCTCCATTGTTATGTATGTATTCCACACAGTTTCATGTTTTAAGTTATGATTATTGGGATTACATTTCACTACTATGATTTATCCCATGTTATGAAATTATGATCTCTTTTGCAGGTTAAGATTTCCAAAAGATATGTTCTTATGAATATGATGTTATGGATATTTCTTTTGTTTACCCTTACTGAGCATCTGAGCTCACCCTTTTATGTTTTCTTTTCCCCAGGGTATAAAGAAAGGATTTAGGTTTTTTTAAAAAATAATATCTTTATGGGATATGTTAAAGATCTTTCACCACTATTAGAAGATTATATTCCGAGTTTCCAAAGACACTAAACTATTACAGTCCTTGTGTGTGTGTTTTTGTTATGTACTAAGTATTCCGCAAAATTAATGTAATGTCTATGTATGTTAAGATTCGGGTCTCTACATCCAGCACAAATAACTACCAAGAGAAGAGAGAGAGACTAAAGGGTGTAGCCAGTCATTCATCCTTCCACAGGAATGTTTGGGAAAGCACCCTCTAGATCTTTGAATCCATGAGATGTCAGTTTCCCTTACTGATAGGGTGACGTATCATATAAAAACACAAATAGTGTAGAATATACTATAGCTTACAACCATACAATGGTCATAACCTAGTAATAGAATCAACTGCCGCTAATGTCTCCCAGACTCTATGATTTTACTTCGAATACTATGTATCCTATAAACACACAACCATTTAAAGAGCATTAATAAATTACATCATTACCTTATTATCAGTTGCATGTTATGTTAATTAATTCATTAAACATTAATTAACCATTAACAATTCGAAATTGAATAACATTAGCATCACACCCAAAGTACTTTGTTCCTTCAATTCACAACCACAACATTGTGCCACAACAAGTTCCAAACCCCATGGGTTAACAACATTAATTCAATTATTTAATTATTCCATTACTTTCCCATATTCCCAGGAATTCTAGAAAAACAATCTACTCTTATAAACACAAGGGGCTCAATATGGTGAGTAGATGAACTACTCATCGAGTCTTTACCTCCTATTGTAAGAGCGTAGATCCATTATCCCTTGAGAAGTTAATAAAAAAAGCATGTGTCATACCCCATGGGTCATTTCCCCTTTAGGAAGAATGGTAATCAATACCAGATGCCTTGGGATGTGGGAAAAGCAATGCAGATAAACAACCAAGAAGAATCAGCAAAAAACCAAGCATTTACATACAACCCTTTTCATCATCCTTGGTGTCCTCCCTAACACCCACATGAGTAAATAGATGAATCTCTCCACTCTAGTCGCCAAATGACACAATAACCATTAGGCACCTATTCCCCCACATAAAACAACATTCTTCCCGGCTCACATCACAACACAAGCATCATAAAAAACAATCATATCAGTTGGGCTCTTGGCCCTTGAACAAGCAATATGGTAACTCAGAACCCTTCAAGGAATTATCAAACAATAAATTAATTAATCCATCATGAATTAAAAGATTTATTATTTGAATGTTCCATATTTGAGAAACCTAAATATTATTGAATAATAAATAAATTAAACATTTTTTCTTCCCCAATTTGACAAACATCGATAAACTACTACAATAAGAACCAGATTCATTCACATTCTTCTTTATCATTAGCCAAATAATTATTAAGTAATTTTGGTTTATGTTATTTACCAATTTACACCATGAACGAACAACTAAATAATGCCAGCATTGCTATCACATTATCTTGCAAAAACTAGAGGCAATACCATATGATAAGTATAAATTTATTTATCCAGTTCAAATATTTTTGATGTCGATTCCATTATGATCCACTGGCTAAAACAAGATAACTCTACAGTTTCACGTAAAAAAATGATAGGAAAAAAATATATTAACATAAAAATATACTTTAAGGATCATTAAATGGAAATGATCCACACAACGGATTAAGATCTCCTCCTCTCGTGACAACTGCATCCCCCCAAGGATGCCGCGGAAAGACCACACCAAACGAAACCCAAGAAAATCCATTAGAAGCATGGAGATCACATTCAAAAATATGGCAAGGAGAAACATGAGAAGGTGAACCCAAAAAAATGATGATAAATGATACCTTATATCGAATATTGATGGATACTACTTGGTTCCACCAAAATAGGGGGTGAACTTATAGCATGAAGAACATTGAGGGAAACCAATCCACCAGGAAATGTTTAATCTCACGATTCCTACATAAATTAAGAAAAGGATCAAGCATCTCACACAAGATAACTAGGAGACATATCCAAGGCGTAAGATATCTGGTCCTTTTAAATGATTTAACAGATCATCGGTTTAAGATACAATAGATTTTACCTTAAAATCGAATCGCATTAAACCAGATGGGTTGACCATGTAAATGCCTGTCGGGCCATATTAAAATTAATATACGAGTTATGGTATTTGGTTCATCATCAAATCCCTTAAAATAAGTCCATAAATTCTTTTTACATCCAGGAAAATGTTAAATTGGTGAAACTAAAAAATTCTAGCAATTTTTCAAAGAAATTATGAAACAGTTCTAGAAACACTGTTCATGAGCTGTGACACCATGTCAGACTCACCATTTATGTGTCACCATTTCTGTCTCATATTTGTTGTATTATTTTTTCTATCTCAACATTTTTGACTCATCTTTTCTGTCCCACTATTTCTATCTCACCGTTTTTATCTCACCGTTTCTGTGACATAGTTTCTTTATCACTCTTTTTGACTCACCATTTTTGTCACACTATTTCTGTCTCAATATTTTTATATCACTATTTAAATCTCATCATTTCTGTGACAATATTTAATACTAACCATTTCTATCTCACCATTTCTGTCTCACCGTTTCTGTCTCACCGTTTTCTGTCTCACTGTTTCTGACACATCGTTTCGGACTCATCATTTCTGTATCACCATTTGTGTCTCACTGTTTCTATCTCACCGTTTCTGATTCACCATTTTTGTGACACCATTTCTATCTCACTGTTTCTAAATCACCGTGACAATGATCAATAAATTGGAAACACAGTTCATAAGACTATAAAATTTTCAATGTGTTGGGGATGAGTCACCATGACCTCCCAGAACACCTCAAACACCTAATTTCAGTAAAGGTATGGAACATGATGGTTCGGGACATCACATCAGATACCTCTCAAAACATTCTCATCCTAGAGAATCCAAAACCAACCCAAAAGGAAATTGAAAAGGGGTCTGAACAAACACTCTTCCATATACCTCTCAAAATAGAGAAATCCATAATAATCCACAAAAAAAATCATCTTATAAAAATAAAAGGTCTATAACCAAAAAGGGGACACCGTTACATGTAAATTGATTAAACATAAAAAACTCTGGGTTAAGAGAACATATCTATTACTCAAGATCCCCTGTACTCTCCTCCATGCCACCGTGTCGCCACAAGAAATGAACAAAGGGAATAGAACGCCGGCACACCACATTTTCCTTATGGTCTTGGATATCCACATGTCGCTCTTCAAAGGTTGCATCATCATCAACATCAATCAACCCCGAATAATTGAAGTGAGAGTCATCAGGAATCAAATGAAATAGCTGTGACACATGAAAAACATCATGTATCATGCTCATCTTCGGGGGAAGTTCTACTCGATATGCCACAACTCCCACACGAGATGACACCTCGAAAGTCTCGACAATCTGAGGAGAAAGCTTACTCTCACAACCAATCCTTCGTTGTCCACGTTGTGGTGTAACCTTTAGAAACATGTGATCCCCAAAATAAAACTCTAAGGGACTCCTCCATTGATCAACATATGATTTCTGGCAATCCAGAGTAGTCTTCATCCTCTCACGAATCACATGAACCATCTTTATTGTATTCTGCACTAGTTTTGGTCTGAGAATTTCTGACTCTCTGACCCCAGTCTAGCACAATGGATAACAGAAAGGCTGACCATACAAGGCTTCCAATGGCACCATAACGATGGTGGAGTGAAAACTATTATTATAATTGAACCCTACCATGTTTAAGTACCTCATCCACAAACCTCCAAAATCAAGAACACAAGAGCATAAGATGTTTTCAAGAGTATGGATGTTTCACTCAGTCTGGACATCAGTTTGAGGATGAAAGATAGTTCTATGGAATAGGTGAGAACCAAATGCCTAGTAGAGACCTCTCCACACACAAGTAAAAAATTGAGGATCTCGATCAGAAATGATCATCCATAGGATAACATGAAGTCTCACCGCCTCCTTCAGATACTTCCTCGACAAAACTTCAACTGAGCACGACACCTTGATCTCAATGAAGTGGGACTATTTTGTTAAAAATCCACTACCACCAAAATAGAATCATTATAACGACCCATACATTACATAAATTTTTAATACCTCTAAATTGAAGCACACTTAATACAATAGATAACAGAACCACGAAAGGACCGTATATGTATAGTGTCTTTAGAAACTGGGAAACATAACCAACTGGTTCATAAATAATCGACACTATCTCCCTTTTATTTTATCATATCTAGAGTCTATTTTGGCATATATTACTTAATACCCTTATTCTGGACCTGGGGAAAATAAAACATACAAAAGGGTGAGCTCAAATGCTCATTAAGAGTAAACAAAGGAAATATCAATCATATAATATTCATAAGAACAAAGCATTTTAAAAATCTTAACCTGCAAAAGAGATCATAATATCATAACATGGGATAATTCATGGTAGTGAAATATAATCCCAATAATCATAAAATAAAACATGAGACTTTGTGGCATACACACATAATCATAGAGAATCATTTCATAGTTGTCAAGACTCCTTTCCGAGACTATCCTAATGGATAAAGTCAATTTCTGAACCGAGTTCACTCCTCGTTTCAGTCATGTATCCTTGAATCGGATTAACCAGCTGTTCTATCCATGTCTATCTCCTGAGATATAAATAATTATCTAATGCATTAGAATGAGATATAGGTCCTACCCATCTCATAATGAAACCATTCTTATGTGTGCCACAAAATCATAAATCATAGCATAACACATGTAATAAAAATGTGATTCTTAAACATCATGCCATCATAACATAATCCATATATGATAAAAGGACATCATAAAAATAATTCCATCATAACATAATCAAATCAATGTAAAAATAAGGATAGAAATAGAACCCTATATAATCTTAAATGGAAAATAATTTTGATAAAACACTTGAACTCCATTATTTTGGAAAATATCATTTCTACTTCAAAGTTTTTTCCGTTCTTAACATGTCTTATCATTCTAAACTAAAATAAGTTGAATAAAAATAAACTTGAAAACTTATAAAGAATTCTTCATGGAAATAATGATCTATGAAATCATCAAATCCATTCATTCAGTATATAAAAAAACATTCGTCTTGTACTTTGGCCGAAAAAGTCAATAAGTACCTCGTACTAAAAACGAAAAAATATTCCTTTCATTTATTTTAATAAAAACTCACAATTGGGTAAAATTGGATTTAAATAATTGTACTAGGATATAAATAATATTTCATATTGTGGAAAAATGTATGTGGTTGATAAATATTCCCCTAGTAAATTATGAAGTATAAACAATCTCGGGTAAAAATGGGATTGCGAGATTTTCCCTTACCTTAGGTCTGATATGCTTCGTACATATCTGAACCTCCTGTATAATAATTTAAATAATTTTATTGACTAATTAATGAATCATATTCATTGTTATGATATCATATATGGTCATATTAATATCTTCTAATTAGTAATATTTCATTTCTACTTGTTATTCAGGTGTTCATTGCATTATGTGCTTATGCGTGTTTTTTTGAATAAATTCTTATTATTATTTTTGAGTTATAGATACATCATTTACAGAATGGTATTAGTATAATATATATCATATTTATTCATTAAATTCATCTATATAATCATTATTCAACAAAGATCATGTTGAACGAGTTGCATCACATTGTGGAGACGGTAGGTCTTACGTACGCTTGAGGGATGATACCATTCCCATGTTTGTAGAATTGTATTGAAGTGAATGGTAGAATATCTCAGAATTAGTATCATTTCATAATAACCATATATATTTATTCTTTACAAATTATACCCATCCATGTACGGTGGTGTTGGAAAAACAGATTACACCACAATGTAGAGACGGTATTATGTACTTACGCACGTGTGGTGATTTTGTTTTTCATTGGATGGATAGAAGGTGAAATAGGGTTGTTTCATATTGATAATAACCTATCAGTATATGAGTTATAATAATGTTATTATTTTGTTATGAAACAACAAAATATGAATAAGTTGAAGAAGAAATGAATTTGAAAGAATTGATAAAGGATATTACCTCTTCTTTGACACACCTATTCTAAACCTCCTCTTAGGGTACTAAAGATGGTATTTGAAGAATCCTAGAACCTATATTATGATTCTATGGATGTTGAGAAGGAAAATTGGTATGGGGTGGGTGAGATTTAAGGCTCAAATTTGAGTAAAGAGGAGAGGGAAAAGGTGCCCTTTTATAAGAGGGTGAGGGGCACCTTAGAAAAAACATAAAATATTATTTTATTATAAAGTCATATTCAGTTTATAATTACATCAAATTGATTTGTTTCGAATATAATGTGGGGATGGGTCTAAATCCTCTCAACTAATAGGTTTTAGACAAGCTTGGTTTACTATTTTAACCTTATCATTTAGATTTAACAATAAGATAAATAATTTAACTTTTACTATGTCTTCATGTTTCATTACACTATATGGTTAATAAACATACTATAACATGCCAAAGGAGCCCAATGTGGTTCATTATTAATATATATAACCTTATTTATGTAATTTGGCCGAACCTTATATTTTTGGGTATGGAATAAAAATTAATAAAAAGTCTCAAATTAAATTTATTTTGGTACTTATAATATCAATTATGATAATATTTCCTTAATAAGGTAATTACCGCATCTTCATTGTGTCATAAATAAATTAAATTATTTAACAAATAAAAATTATAAATAAAATAAAATTATGTAGGAAATCGTTTTATATTTCTAATAAATATTTATAGTCAAATTTATCTTATGTATAACCCTATATTAATTTTTTTAGTTATTAATCATTGATTTTAACTCTTTTAGCTATTCTTTAAATAAAATAATAATAAGTGTCCTAATCTTATCCAAGTAAACCTAAATGGTATTATTTTATTCCTAAGGTTTTTTTGGTCGAATTAAATTTATCCAATAGAATTAGGACATGTTTTAGTTTAATAATAATATAATTTTTACCCTTAATTAGCCTATTTACTTTTAACCGTGGTAAATAGAAGTAAAAGTTACTATTCAATAAAACTTTTTCATCTTATTGAACCAAATTTTACTCCTTGATATTAACTGTGTCTTTAATATTTTCTAAATTCAACTCACAGATGCGGTAAAATTATGTTTTATGTACAATTGCAAATTCTTCTAGGAGATAGGTAAAAGACAGTAAAAAGTTTAATAAATTTTTTATATATTTATATTATTATAAAATGAGTCCAATTAATAACATTGAACTTATTTATGTATTATGTATCTATTTTTACCTAAAATAAATTTAAATAAAATAAAAGATTATTTAAAAAAAAGTTGGTTTTAACCAATAACTTAGTGTTTTATCTATTCATAAAAAATTGAATGATTTTAGAAAAATACCAAAAATTCACCCTAGGATAATTTCTATATTGAGAATCTAAAAATAATGTCTATTTTGAAACATAAAATTTATAAAATTTCAAAAATTGGGTATTACTATTCATAACCGCTAGTTTATATAGTATTTTAGTAACATATCGTTGTTTAGTGAAACTCAGTATTGCGTACAACACAAGCTATCAAGGAAGGTTGCTCTTGCATGTAACGCAAGCAAAGGCAGTGTTGTGTGTAGTTAAAGATTACTTTGGTTATTCCTATAACATTATACATAAAAACAAAATATTTCCAAAAAAATCTCAGGTGTAACATTCTACCCCCTTAAAATGAATTTCACCCTCGAAATACGTCACTTTGACACAAACAGTGAGAATAACTCTCCATCATCATATACTCAAGTTCCCATGTATCTTCTTATAATTGGTGGTTCCTCCATCAAACTTTAACCAACCGAGTGGTCTTGTTTCGTAAAAATTATTCACTACGATCCAGAATCTCTATTAGTTGTTTTCCATAAAAAAGATCTTGCTTCAGCGGTACAACTTCTGAGAATAGTACATGTGAAGGATTAGGTATGTACTTTTTCAGGAGAGATACATGGAAAACATCATGAACTTGATAGAGATTCGATGGAAGCGCCAATCAATAAGCTACCTTCCCAACACAGTCTAATATTTCAAAAGGACCAATGTACTGAGGGCTACGCTTTCCATTCATTCCAAATATCATTACTCGCTTCCAATGAGATATTCCTAAGAACACATTATCACCCACTTCATAATCTAGTTATTTTCTTCTGTTTTTAGCATAACTTTTTTGTCGACTCTGATATTCTCTTAGGTTTTGTTGAATAGATATGAAATTTTTTTCCATCTCATCAATAAGATTAGGTCCTAATACCTTTCTTTCCCCAACATCATCCTAGGAATATGGAGTTCTGTATTTATTTCTATAGAGAGCTTCATAATAATCCATCTGAATACTGGAGTGAAAGCTATTATTATAAGAAAATTCCACCAATGGTAGGTGTTGATCCCAACATTGTTTGAAATACACAGAGGAAGATCTCAACATGTCTTATAGAGTTTGAATTGTCCTCTCCGACTGACCATCTGTCTAAGGACGATAAGCAGTGCTGAAACTCAACTCTGTATCTAGAGTATGCTGAAGACTTCTCCAAAACATTGAGGTAAACCACATATCCCGATCAGATATAATGGAAAGTGGTACTCCATGCAATATTACCACTTCCTTTACATATATCCTGGAATGATGATCAAGAGAAAAAACTTCTATAATAGAAATGAAGTGTTATTATTTCATAAGATGATCAACTATAACCTAGATATCATTATTTCCTTTTGATGTTTTAGGATGTCCAGTGACAAAGTCAATAGTGATGTTTTCCCATTTCAATTCTGGTATGGGTAATGGTTGTAACATCCCCTTATAATTTTGTCTCTCAGACTTAACTTGTTGACAAACCAAGCATCGAGAGACATATTCAGCAACATCTCTTTTCATTCCATCCCACCAGATGCACCCTTTCAGGTACATATACATCTTCGTACTTTCATGGTGAACATAGAATGAAGAACTATGAGCTTCACCAATATTTCCTTCTATAATTCTTGGGTGGGAGGAACACAAAACCGATTCCTGAACCTTATTATTTCATCACAATAAATGTGGAATTCAGGAACATTTCTCACCTTCTTTTGTAACTCTCCGTCTTCTTTATATGCCTTTTTAATATTTACATGTATAGATGGTTGAACATTCATTTGAGAAAGATATGATTTTTTCCCTTCCATTATAATTTCATGATCCATAATTTTTAAATCCATAAATATGGGATCTTTTTTTATCCTCATCATGGATAAGCTAACATGGTCTTGTCGACTTTATGCATATGACACCTTGTTTGATTTTCTAGGATGATAATGAATTGAGAAGTCGTAATCCTTAATTAGCTCCAAAAATCTTAATTGGCGCATGTTCAACTCCTTTTATGTGAAAATATACTTTAAACTTGTATGATCAGAATAAATTTCATAGCTTTTACCATAAAGATAATTCCTCCAAATCTTTAATGTAATGATTACCGCAGCTAACTCCAAATCATGAGTTGGGTAATTTTTCTCATGTATTTTCTATTGTCATGAGGCATAAGCTATCACCATAGAGTTTGGCATGAGAACACACCCCAATCCCTTCATGGATGCATCACTGTAGATCACAAACCTTTCTCCACTACAAGGCAGTGTGTCCACATGTTCGCTGGATAATCATCTTTTTAAATCCTTTAAATTCTCTTCACATTCATCCATCCAAACGAACTTAATTATTTTTCAAGTCAATCTGGAGAGTGGATTAGATAATCGTGAAAAATATTTCACAAAATTTCAACAATATCCATCCAAACCAAGAAAACATCAGATCTCCATTACGGTTGTTGGTCCCGACCATCTTTCAATAACCACTGTTTTTTCTAGATCCACTAATATCCCCACTTTTGAGATTAGGTGACCCAGAAATGAAACCTTTTGAAGCCAAAATTCACAGTTGATAAATTTTTGATAAAGCATATCCTTTCTTAGGGTCTTTAATACAATTCTCAAGTGATATTCATGTTCTTCCTTTCTCTTTGAATAGACAAGAATATCGTCTATAAAGACTACCACAAACTGATCAAGATAGTCTTTAAAGACTCTATTCATTAGATCCATGAAGATAGCATGGGAATTAGTAAGACCAAATGGCATAACTATAAATTCATAGTTACCATACCTTATAAGGAAATCCGTATTTGCTATATCCTCCCTTTTGACCCTTAATTGGTGATACCCCGAATGAAGATCAATCTTGGAAAAGTATTGAGCTCTGCGTAGTTGGTCAAACAGGTCATCAATGAATGGGAGAGGATATTTTTTCTTGATAGTGATCTTTTTAAGTACTCGATAATCAATGCATAATCTCATTGTTCCATCTTTCTTCATAACAAATAGAACAGGTGCTCCCCAAGGTGATGCACTAGGGCGTATGAATCCCTTATCAAGATATTCTTGGAGTTGCTTTTTCAATTCATGCAACTCAATTGGGGCCATTCTATAAGGTGTCTTTGAAATGGGAATTGCACCTGGTATGAGTTCTATTGAAAACAAAACATCATGATTTGTTGGCAGACCTAGCAGTTCCTCTGGAAAGACATCATCAAACTCCCGTAAAATGGTCATTTTCTAAATCGTGAGTTTCTCTCCAACCATTTGAGATTAATATCCTTCATTTATTGTGATCAATACCCATAAGATGGAATAAATTTCCACTGTAATGATATATTTATCCTTCCATCGATAGATGATCGTTGATTGATCAGGAATATGAAATGTTACTTCCTTTCTTTGGAAATATATTTTATATCCATATAAATAAAGCCAATCCATGCCAATAATCTCATCAAATTCCACTATAGGAAGGATCACATGATTTGCAGGAAGCGCTTTCCCACAAAAATCAATCGGAGTAGAATTGTAAACTTTTGACGCAACTGTTGTGCCATTTGGTGTTGTCACAACTACCTCAACATCTAAATGTTGATGGAATATAATGATACCCACATAAAATTCTTATGAAATAAAAGAGTGGGTGGATCCAGAATCAAATAAATAATTTTATACTTTAGAGTGGATGGAATATGTACCTTTCAACACTTTGTTATCGTACTCAACATCACCGATAGAAATTGCATGTGACATTCCTTTGTATTTGGAATTAAGAGTTTTTTGATGTTGATCATCATCAACAACCCTTGGATTAGGGCATTGATTAGTATAATGAACCATTTACTTTCACTTGTAACATTGATGTATAGTAGGTTCATTCTGTGTAGCCTTTTCTTTGTTTGCATCACTATACATATTTTTCCGATCATTACGACATTCCAAAGCCCGACAACCTTTTTTCCACATTTGAAACATTTACTTTTCCATTTAAGAAAATTCCCTCCATGTTTTTTTCCACACATTGAGCATAAGGGAAAACTCATATTATTTTCAGTGTGGTCTTTAGATTTACCTTTGAATTCCATTTTCCTCTTTTAATCAAACCCATATGACTTATGGGACACTCCAATCTCCAACTCAACCTTGAGAGCACATTGAACAATTTCCACGTAGCTATTGAAGTCCCTTATGGATAACGCCCTTCGATGACATGGTTTTAAGCCACTAAAGAATAGATCGATCTTACTCTCAGTTTGGATAATAATTCTGGAAGTATACCTTTCAAGTCTTGTAAAATTTACTTCGTAGGCACGAACATATTCATTATCCTTTTGTTTTAGTTCATGAAACTCCTTCTTCATATTAGTTTGAAGAATATGAGGGATTTAAAAATTGAAAAAAAAGTTCCTAAACTAATCCAATTACATGGATTCAATTTCATCTTGGGGACTTGTATTCTTGATAAAATTCCACCATTGGTATGCTTCAACTTCCAAACGATATACTGCTAAGATGACTTTATCATGTACAGAACATTGTAGAACTGAAAATATCTTTTCAGTGGTACTGATCCATTGTTCAGCCCCTAATGGATCTGTAGACCCACTGAATGAGGGTGGATGCTGCCTCATGAAGGATTAACCAGAATGTTGCTCTTTCCATTGCTTGTTTGGAAGCCCTACGTGATTCATATCTTGAGAAAGTTGTGTGATCATGGATACTAGATTTTTCATTCCAGCTCCCATAACATTTGGTTGCTCAGGGGGACAATCATTGCATTACCCACCGCATTCCGCATTAACACAGTTCCTTCGGGTTCCAGCCATTAACTAAAACCAAGAATAATAGTGTGAGTAACAATAATTATATCATGAAAACAACATAACCAGTAATAAAATTTCAAACATTAGGTCTTCTCATAGGTTACTCATGGATGTTTCCAAAAAACTAAGATGTTGTTCTATGCTTAGTCATATCCTTATGGTTATTACTAAGGCTTTCAAATCCTAGTTTCCAAAGGTTGACTATACCTTTATTTTGATACCAGCTATAATGACCCATAAATTTCAAACATTGTTATTAATTCAAAATTGACGCACACTTATTACAATATATAACAAAACCATGAAAGGACCGTATAGGTATAGTTCCTATAGAAACTGGGAAACAGAAACAATTGGTTCAAAATCATCTACACTATCTCCCTTTAATTTTATCATATATAGAGTCTCTTATGGCATATCTTACTTAATACCCTTATTCTGGACCTGGGGAAAACAAAACATACAAAAGGGTGAGCTCAAATTCTCTGTAAGGGTAATCAATGAAAATATCAATCATATCATATTTATAAGAACATAACATTTTGAAAATATTAACCTACAAAAGAGATCATAATATCATTACATGGGATAAATCATGGTAGTGAAATGTAATTACAATAATCATAACATAAAACATGAAACTCTGTGGAATACACACATAATCATAGAAAATTATTTCTTTGTAGTCATGACTCATCCCCAAGACTATCCTTGCGGACAAAGTCCATTTTGGAACTGGGTTCACTCCCCGTTTCAGTCCTGTATCACTGAACCTGATTAACCCGCCGTTCTAGCCTTGTCTATCTCATGAGATATAAATTTTTACCAAATGCATTGGAGGGAGATATAGGTCCCACCCATCTCATAATGAAACCATTCTTATGGGTTCCACAAAATCATAATTCATAGCATATCCCAAGTAATAAAAATTGGATTCTTAAACATCATTCCATCATAACATAATCTATGTAAGATAAAAAGACATCATAAAAAAATTCCATCATAAAATAATCAAATCACTTTAAAAAAGAGATAGAAATAGAACCCTATATTATATTATATGGAAAATAATTTTGATAAAACACTTCAACTCCATTCTTGAGGAAAATATCCTTTCTTCTTCATTTTTTTCCTATCTAAACATGTCAAACATATTTAAACTTAAATAAGTGGACTAAAAATAAAACTAAAAAATTGTAAAATAATGTTCATGGAAATAATTTTCTATTAAATCATAAAAATCCATACATTCCGTATATAAAAAAACACCCCTCTCGTACTTTGGTTGGAAAAGTCAAAAAGTACCTCGTAATAAAAACTACAAAAGAATCCTTTCATATATTTTTATAAAAACTCACAAATGGGTAAAATTGGATTTAAACAATTTTATTAGGATAGAAATAATATTACCTATTGTGGAAACATGGATGTGGATGATAAATATTCCCCTAGTAAATTTTGAAGTATAAACAATCTTGGATAAAAATCAGATTGTGAGATTTTTTCTTACCGTAGATTCGATATGCTTCATACGTATATGAACCTCTTGTATAATGACGTAAATAATTTCATTGACTTATTACTGAATCATATTCATTTTTATGATATCATATATGGTCATATTCTTATCTTCTTATTAGTAATATTTCATTGCTACATGTTATTCGGGTGTTCATTGCTTTATTTTCTTATGCTTGTTTTGTCAAATAAATTGTTATTATTATTTTTAGGTTATAAATACATCATTTACATAATGGTATTAATATAGTATATATCATATTTATTCATTAAATTCATTCATATAATCATTATTCAATTAAGATCATGTAGAATGAGCCGCATCACATCGTGGAGACGATAGGCCGTACTTACCCACGCACAATGATATCCTTCCAATGATTGTGGAATTGCATTGAATTGAATGATAGAATATCTCAGAATTAGTATCATGTCATAATAACCATATATAGATATTATTTACAACATTATACCCATCCATGTAAGGTGGTGTTGGAAAAACAGATTACACCACAACGTGGAGATGGTATTTCGTACGTACGCACGCACGATAATTATGTTTTTCGTAGGATGGATAAAAGGTGAAATTGGGTTGTTTTATATTTATAATAACATATAAATATATGAGTGATACTAATGTTATTACTTTATTATGTAACATCAATATAAGATGATGTAGAAGAAGAAATGAATTTGAATGAATTGGTAAAGGATATAACATCTTCTTTGACGCGCCTCTGCTAAACCTCCTCTTAAAGCACTAATGTTTGTCTTTAAAGAAGACCAAAACCTCTATTATGTTTGAAAGGATGTTTAGAAGGGAAATGCGCTGGGGTTGTCCAAGCTTGAAGTCTCATAATTGTTTAAAGAGGAGAGGGATGAGGTTTCCTTTTATAAGAGGGACCAGGGGAACCTTAGGAAAAACATAAAATATTATATTATCATAATGTCATATTCAGTATATAATAGCTTAAAATTGATTTGTTTCGATGATAAATTGAGGATGAGTCGAAATCCTCCCAAAAAATAGGTTTTAGAAAAGTTTATGTTACTATTTTAACCTTATCATTTATATTTAACTCTAAGTTAAATAATTTAACTTCTACCGAGTCTTCTTGTTTTCTTAAACAATATGGTTAATAAACTTACTATAACAAGCCAAACGAACCCCAAGTGGTTCATTATTAATATATATAACCTAATATATTTCATTTGGACGAACCATTGATTTTTAGGAATATAATAAGAAGTAATAATATAATATTTTTTTAAAAACTATTTTATGTCAATTTTGACAGTATTTGGTAATTGATTTTTGTGAAAATCATAACAGCATGATTATTTTGAAAAAAGATAATTTAATCAATAATAACATGTCATATTAACCTAAATAATTATTTTAATTCATAATAAGTCTAATATAACATTATATGGGTATTTATGATATCAATTATGTTAATATTTCATTAATAAGGTAATTACTGCATCATCACTGAGTTATAAATAAATTAAATTATTTTATGTCTAAAATTTATAAATAAAATACCATTATATAGGAAATTTTTTAGTTTTATAATCATATTTATAGTCAAATTTATCTTATGTATAACCCTATATTAAAAATGATTTAGTTATTAATCATTGATTTTAACTCTTTTAACTCTTATTTAAATAAAATAATAATACATGTACTAATATAATACATGTGGACCTAAAGTGTAATATTTTATTCCTAAGGTTTTTTGGTCGAATTACATTTATCCAATAGAATTAGGATATGTGTTAGGGTAAAAATAATATCAATTTTACCCTTAATTAACCTATTTACTTTTAACCGTGGTAAATGAAAGTAAAAAGTTACTATTCACCAAAAATTATTATTATCTTATTGAACCACATTTTACGCATTGATATTAAACATCTCTCTCAAATTTTAGAAATTCAACTCACAGAAGCGGTTAAATTATGTTTTATGTACAACTGCAAATGCTCCTAGGAGGTGGGTAAATGACAGTAAAAAGTTCAATAAAATTTTTATATATCTATATTGTTATAAAATGACTCCAATGAATTACATTGAACTTATATAGGTATTATGTATCTATTTTGACCTAAAATAAATTTAAATAAAATAAATGATTATTTAAATAAAAAGTCAGTTTTAACCAACAACATATTGTTTTACTATTCATCAAAAATTGAATGTTTTCAGAAAAATACAAAAATTCACCCTAGGCTAATTTAGATATTGGGAATCCAAAAATGAAGTCCATTTTGAAATATAAAATTTATAAAATTTAAAAAAGTGGGTATTAATATTCATAACGGCTAGTTTATATAATATTTTAATAACATATCATGGTTTAGTGAAAATCGGTATTGCTTACAACACAATCTATCAAGGAAGGTTACTCTTGCGTGTAACGCAAGCCAAGACAATGTTGTGTGTAGTCAAAGATTCCTTTGGTGATTGATATAACATAATACATAAAAAAAATATTTCTCATAAAATCTCGGGTGTTACAATCATGTCCTCCTGATACTTGAGGTAATCTAGTAAAAAATCCCATTGAGATGTCCTCCCACTTCCAATGAAGATTATATTATGGCTGGAGCAAACCACTGGGGATTTGGTGCTCAGACGTGAACTTCAGGTACACTAAACCTTGAGACACAATCTATGCAACCACACGATTCAGACCAGGCAACCAAAATTGACTCTTTAAGGATCGATACATCTTTTTCATGCTAGGATGCACTCCTAATGGTGAACTATGGAACTCTATGATAACCGACTTGCACATCACCAAAGGAACAAAAATCCTTCCATGATACAACATTAATGTCTCTGATTCACAATTTTTTCTCACTGTTACTGTCTCTCCCTTTCTATCTCACTGTTCATGTCTCACCATTTCTATCTCACCATTTTTGGAACACCGTTTCTGACTCAACATTAATGTCTCACTGATTTTGTCTCACCGTTTATGTGACACCATTTTTGACTCACGGTTTCAGTCTCACTATTTCTGTCTCACCATTTCTTTCTCACCATTTCAGACTCATAGTTTCTCTCAAATCGTTTCTTTCTCACCGTTTCTAACTCAATGTTTCTATTGCACTATTTTTATCACATAATTTCTGACTCACCATCACACTGTTAATAAAATAAGAAACATAGTTTAAAGAACTAGAAACTTGGAATGTGTGGGGGATGAGTCACCTCGACCTCCTAGAACTCTTCAAACACCGGATTTCGTCAATGATATGGACCAGAGAGGTCCATGACATCACACAAACACGACCTTTTTTTCCTCATAAAGAATTTATATTATAACTATAAAATGAAAAACAAACCAAAAAAGGAACATTTTTGACATTTTGAATCATATAAAAATTATACTAATTTTTTTTTATTTTTAATTATTTTAGCTCTTTTAATAAAATATTATTTAATTAGAAACAACATTTTTTTTGATTTTGGCACAATGTATTACATGTCATTTAAAAAAATAATTAAATATAACCATTTGATCTAATTCTTATGAATAATCACTTGGAGGACCATTTATTATAAAGAATTTATTTATGACATAAATTACAATGATTTATTTTTATTTTAACATTTTTTATTATTTTTATAATATTTTAATTAATTAAAAAATTATGACCTCATCGTTTTAAAATAATTTCATTCAATAATTTCATCTATAAAAATTATAAACGAAACATAATGATTGAGAGAAATATTATATAAATAAAAATTATTTTTTAGTCAAAAATATAAATGAATATGGCCCCAAAAGGATCAAAGAAATGGACCAATGATTATTTTTTAAATATATATTATCCAATAAAATTTAGAAAAGTGTTATAGTAATTTATATGACTAATTATATAATTTTCACTCTTTATTACCAAACATACACTTATGCATGGATATAAATAAATTAATGTTAGAGTCCATATTGTCCAAAAATAAGAGTGGCACATTTATTTTATTTGAACCTCTGGTATACCAAATTGGAATAAATTAATCAAAATTCATATAAAATAATTTGATAATTTTAATTTAAAATTAATATTGTTGGTGGAATGAGAATACATGTTATTAATATGAAAATTATTAAAATATTGAAATATTTTTTCTCCCAAATTCGATGTGTAATTGATTACAATGACATAAATTGGAAAAAATAATCTAAAATAGATCTTATTATACTATAAAATGTGTAATAAAATATTTTAAGTATATAAATTATTGAGATGAAAATATGTATTTCAATTAAAATCATGTATTTTTCAATATTCATCAAAAAATAAAAATTATGCAAATAAACATCCAAATAAATTTTAAAAATAAAATTTGTAAATTTTAATTACAAGAATAATTTTATTCCATGTAATATTATTTAATTTTTTTTAGAAACTATATTTAATATAAGTGTTCCCTTAAAATGGAAAAATAAATTCTAGAAATTAATTTTAACGCTTATAAATTTGATATATTATAATACCATGTCTTGAAAAAACCTATGATTATAGTTAGAAATTAAAAAAAGATATTATGTATATATATAATTAATATAACCCAAAATGGTTTTTTATGTTTATTAGTATAAAACATGCATGTTCACATTTTAGTAGTGTTTTAGAAGAAAATTTCCCTTTTATTTTTAAAATAGAGTAACAATAATTTATAATTAATTGATCAATGAATTATGTATACAAGTGTAAATGATATTTTAATAATTATGTTATTCATGTTCATTACCTTCATTATAAAATCTATTTTATAATACTAAAATTTAATTAATAATATTTATTTAATTCTGTAATCTTGATTTAGAATATCATTCTGGTCAACGAATATAAAAATTAATTTTTTAACTTGGGATATTATAGTTTAACTCACGTGTTAGAAATTATCATTTTTATCCACCTATTATATTAATATTATATTTTAGTAGGGTAATTAAATTTTCACTCATAATGATTTATAAAATTATATATAACATATCTATTAAATCATAAATTTAAAAGTGGATATATAGTAAACAATATATTATCCCTCTAGTCATATTTTAATAATTTAAATGTTTTTTGGAAAAATTAATAAATTATTATTCTCATAATATATAAATAATATCAAATTATATATATTCATATTATTATAAAAAAAACATAAAATTTTATAGAATTCAAATAAAATCTACTGAACACAAACATATATGTCCTAGTATTATATGTAATTAATGGTATATATTAAATTTAAAAAATAATATCACATTCACTATTTTTAAAATCATATATTTTACATTTCCTTTAATTGAATGCAAAATGCTTCAAGGGTTTATTATAATATAATGTAAATATATAGTTCCAATAAAACATAAAATATATTATCATAATGAAAATTATCTCATTATTTATAATATATACATTACATTCACTAGAAACATCTTTTTTCGATACAAACACGAAAATTTTAAATGTATTAGAGAAACACATTAAATTTTGAAATGGTTAAAATAATATATTGGTAATTTTTTTTGGGATTAATGACTCATATAAAATTAAATTCTTTATATAAAATGATAATTTTATAATATTCCTTATCAATCAATAATTAATTATATTTTTATGTCCATAAAATTTAGTTTTACCCGTGTCTAACTCAATTTACCTGTTACCAGGGTTATAAATTTTTCAACAGTTACTATTAATAATGCCTAAAATGAAAAGGTGATTATAACCATGTTTTATCCAGATAAGTAGAAAAATAGATACCATTTAATCAATTAAATTTCTATTAGTGGATGGTATTAATTTGAAATTATACAAAAAAATTAATGTAAAAAACATTCACATTAATATAGTTATCAAGAAAAAATAACATTAATCTTATACACAAAATAATTAATATATATGATAGTTGTAAAAAAATTGATTGAATATAAAATATATGATTTCATTTAAAAAAATTTCATTATTGTGAATTAATAAATTTAATATCATAAAAACATATTTTATGCATACATTTTGTATAAGAAATACTCATTTATTTTCAATTGAATTTTATTTTCATGTTTATTTCAATGTTAATGAACGAAATTATTTTATACCACTAAAAATAATCCATTTTAATAATTTTGTTATTAATATTCACACCCTCTAACAAAAATATATTCTTATATATAATCCACAGTTTTCTAACAAAATATTTCTATTCATTTAAACTTATTTTGTGGAACAACACATTTTCTCAATGAAATATAACGTGTTAATGAAAAATAAATTATAAAAAATTTATTGTTAAATGATACTCACATAAAAAATGATTTCTCTCTAAATAATCAATCAATTTGAAAAAAATATGATATATCTAGAATAAAAAATCATTGAATCCCAATGTATATTTCATAAATTTTAGGCTCTATAACAGAAAAATGCCCAACTGTGTGTTCTTTTTTTTCTAGAAAATTATCCCTATATTTTAGAATCTTTACTAGTTGTTCATAAAAAGAGATATAATTCAGTCATTGTATTACAAATGATTTTAGTACATGTACAATATTATGTGTGTTCTTTATTATTGAAGACACATGGTATAGATTGTAGTCCTGGGATATATTCAAATGAATAGTTATTCACCAATATGAGAATGTATCTTTTTAAAAGTTTTCATCGTATCTTCTATTATAACTATGAACCGCACCGATGTGATTCAATTATATTGTAAACATATCTATCATTTTCACAAAAAATAGATCTAAATTCATTAAGTTTTTCAATATAATTATATAACATTGGATATCTATATTTTTATCCATATAAGGGTTCATAATGAGTAATATTGACACTTGAGTGAAAGCTATTTTTGTAAGAAAATCCCACTGAAGGATGGTGTTTATCCAAAAAATATTTCAATTCAATATATCATGTTTTCCACATGTAATTATTTTATTTCATAGTCCACTAACACTAATAATTTGTCTCATGATGGTAATAAGTGATATAAATATATTATATATCCAGATATATCTAATAAAATTTAAAATAATTCAAGGTAATGCTTTGATACCCATAAAATGAAATAAAATATTTTCCATCATGCATCCTTACACTTTCTATGACATAATTTCTTTAAATGTATTGAAGTGATATTTAATTTATGGGTTTAATAATTTTTTTTATTTTTAATGAAAAAAATACAACCCATATTGTTTTTATTCCGATTAATTGATTAAATTCGTGGTGATATCTTCCATTTAATTATTTATTATGTTTATGTATTATGGCATTCCATAAGGTATTTCTATCTCATGGCTAACATTTAATCATACATAGAACATAGAATCAATATATATATATATATATATATATATATATATATCAATTTTTTATTATCCCATCTAAATACATTATTGAAATATAAATACATATTCATAAGTATCTGGATTAATAGCTAATTTAGAACTATAACCAATATAATATACTAATATTAATCTTCCTTAAATATGAAAAATGTACTTGATTATTGAATCATTTAATTTTTTCATAGTAAATCTAAAACTTATGAACATTCCTCACTTCATTTGTACCTCTATATCATCATTCAGACATCATTAATTCTGAAAAGAATAGACAGGTGGAAACATATTCTAGGGAAAAAAATATTTCTCCCCTTACATCATTATTTACATATCCATCATTGTCATATAAATAATGACATGATATAATCTGATCCTAGTCATAGATAACATATCATTTCCTATAGACACATAGCATCATCAACATTTTTTTTCATTCCCATGGTGGTAATGTATTGAATAATATTAACATTTCATAAAATTAATATCACTTCCATGGCACCTATTCTTGTATTTTTTGGTGAATGATTATTTTAAGAAGTTATTATCAGAATATATGTCACATGATAATCTATTGAAATAATAGATCCATATAATTAATTAAAAAATTATCACATCTAACTCTAATACATGAGTTGAGTAATTTGGTTATGATGAATTCATTATATTGGGGAATAATGTATCACCATATAACCATTATGGTGGAGACTCTTGAATAAATTATTTGATACATCACATTATATTACAATCTCTTTTCCTTTATAGTGTAGTATAATAACATGTACACTGACTAACATTCTCTAGTGATCATTGATGCTTTCCACACATTCATATATAAAAATTAAAATCACACCCTTCTGAGTAATCATTGAGACTGTGTTGGACATTCCTGATAAATTATTCAATAATTATTGATAATAACTAGTATAAACAAGACAACTATGGATATCATTCTATTTAATTATTCTATATAAATGTTCAATCACTTCTGTAACAACTGGGTCCTGGTGACTACACATACTCCCCACCTTAACATTTCGCTCAGGTCCTGGCCCCCCAGGAACCACCAGTTGCCCCGCTGACACCTGGTTCCCACCCAAGGTTCCACCGAAATGCTAAACGGTTCATATAACTAATTGAATTCCCCACATGTAAACACATTTCCATTATAGAGTGCTTTGTCCTCACTCACACACACCTTGGGAAACATCCCAGATGGTCACCCATCATGGTCACAAATCCAAGCAAAACACACTTAACTGTGTAGTTCTAATCATGATGGCTCTTAAAAAGGAAGGTGCACCATGATGAAATGAGTCATATCGTATATTCATTCAACCCTTTATAATTTGGGGTTGTTACAAACACACCCCAATAGAGAACAAATTCCTTGTTGTGGGCCCTACACCTCAACCCAGGCAGTGCACCACACATATGGCTGGGATCCTCCTCTGATACCAATTGTAACAACTGGGTCCCGGTGAATGCACATACACCCCGCCTTAACATGGCTGCCTGGTCCTGGCCTACCATGTTAAGGCGGGGTGTTTGTGCTGTCATCGGGACCCAGTTGTTACAATTGGTATCAAAGGAGGATCTCTGCCTTAAGTGCGGTGCACTTATTGGGTTGATCTGTAGGTCCCACAACGAGGAAGTCATTCTATAAGGGGGAGGGGTGATTGTAACACCCCCAAACGATAAATGGTTAAATGGATAAATGATATGACTCATGTCAACCAGTTCCACCTTACTTTTCAAGAGCCTGTCTGATTAGAAATCCACAGTTAAGCATGCTAGGCTTAGATTAGTGATCAATATGGGTGACCTTCTGGGGTGTTTCTAAAGGTGTGTGTGAGTGAGGACATAGAACCTTAGAAAGGACATGTGTTACCCTATGGGGACTGTCATTAGTTCGATGATCCTTTTAGCATGTGGGTGGAGCCTTGGGTGGGGACCATGTGTCTATGGGGAAACTGGTGGTTCCTGTTGGGCTAGGAATCAAAATCCATGTTAAGGCGGGTTGGTTGTGCTGTCACTAGGACACAGTTGATACAATTGGTATTAGAAGATAGTTCTACAGTAGAACATAGTAATCTGATCATTCCTTTTTCTGAATAAATTGTGTTTAGGGTGCCGAGTGTGGGTTTTAGTTCATGGAGTCTAGTGTTGGTGTGGCGGCCAACGTATCCATACACCAAGACACTGACTTCATGATTTTGGACTTCGTGCCCGAAAACACTTATTGCGTGTGTTTTCAAAAGTATTTATTAAGTCAACTCAACTAGGTCAGCTCACTAGGTATAATATTTTGGCTGTGGAACATTTGTTTCTTTCTGGATGCCTCCCCACGGATGACCTTATAGAGCCCCGAAAGATGTACGCATAGATAGCCCACTGAGTGATGAGGCCTCGGTGCGGGGTCCTCTTCTAGAAGAAGTCGCCATGGTACCTCTACTCATTGGGCCTCAGACGCCAACATCCCTAGTAATAGATGATCCCACTCTTGAGCGTGTTGCACGAGTTACAAAACTAGAGGCCATCCAGGATCAAGGTAAAGATGAACCAAATGTGGCTGAGGATTGGTTGTAGGCTGTGGTGATAGTCTTCAGACTCGTAGGGACACCAGAAGAACTTATGGTGATCCTTGTCACGAGTCTCCTTCTGGAAGAAATAGGAAGATGGTGGAGTTTGATGCTCCAGGTGCACCATGAGATGACGCTATTCTGGGCTGAAATCGAGATCCTATTTTTGGGAAGAGTTTGTCCCAACCACCCTACTAGCAGTGTGGATACAGGAGCTACTGCATCTACAGTAGGGTAGCATGACTGTATCTCAGAACTCAGCAATGTTCACCGACCTCTTGCACTACTCCACTAATATGGTATGAGGCCCATTCTACAGGGCCCGGGCCATCGAGTAGGGACTCAAGCGAGAGATCAGGGCTTTGATGATATCCCTTAGCATCATGACATAGACATGGGTGTTGGAGAGATCCCTATTAGTGGAGTGCTTCTTTTCTGAGTAGTCACCAGCAGAGAGACCCACCACTAGTTGACAAGCAGCGTAGTCTTTTGATGTTGGCAGTAGACAGATGTCGCAGAGGTCCAAGATGACCAGAACTACAGGTGGAGGAGCACACAACTCAGAATCAGTTGTGTGGGGAACCCATAGTGGAGACAGAGCTAGACATTCTAAGAGTAGAAAATGATACTCATGTGTAGGGAATGGTGACATGGCTCATGACTATCTGACCCAATGTTCAGATGATCAGCATACGGTCGAAGGACAACCATGGAAGAGACATAGATTCAATCAAGGCGGACTGCAGGGAGTAGGCGGATGTGGTAGAGGAGCTGGTTGGGTAGGAGGCGGTGGGTGACGATTCGAGGAGTGACCACTACCACTTCGAGGAGGTCCACCCCAACCGCAGGGAGTAGTTGGACATGGGAGATCTCAACTCCAAGATGTTGAGGATTACGATAATGGTTCTCTAGAGATGATTCGATGTATGATCTGTGTCTACTCCACCTTAGATGCTGTTCTTATAGACACAAGTTCCAGCCACTATTTGATTTCCACTGCCCTCATTTGGATCTCGAAGATTTTGACAGAGCTGTGGGTGCGATCCTTACGGCCTGTGACTCCTATGAGAGCAAACTCGACGATTACACACTGGAGCCTGTAGTGTGAGCTTACTCTAGATGGCAAGAGATTCTGCTGGGATCTCCTCGTAGAGGCGTCAAGGGATTACGAACTCATCTTGTGAATGGACTGGTTAACTACAGTCCATGCTCAAATCTGTTGTATTAGGCGCAAAGTGTGGTGTGTCCGCATGGATAGGAAAAGGTTCACCTTTACCTGCGAGAAGGGATCCATTGCAGTGCATGACAGACTTACTCATAAGAGGGTGTAGCTGATCATGAACCAGTTGTCCTGCCTTACCCTTAGATCTGTTGATGTGGAGAGTAATAACTATCCTCTAGTGGTGGACCAATACACGTATGTTTTCCCTAACGATGTTTTAGGACTAACACCATGAATAGAGGTGGACTTCTACAATGATCTGTACCCGGAGACAACACTGATATCTACTCCATCATATCGGATGGCTCCCGCAGAGCTTTGTGAGCTGTGGGTACAACTAGAGGACTTGCAGGGGAAGTGATTCATCCGGCCTGGTGTTTCTCCCTTGGCAGCACCAATTATCTAATCCATGAAGTCGGATGGGAGCTTGAGGATTTGTGTGCACTACCATCGCCTGAACTAGGTGACCGTGAAGAACAAGAACCCACTCTAAAGGATTGATGACCTCTTTGATCATTTTAATGGAGAACAATGGTTCTTGAAGAGAAACCTCAAATTAGGATATAAAAAACTCAGAGTTAGAGACAAGTATGTTTAGAAGATGACATTCAGATGTTGGTACGACCACTACGAGTTATTGGTTATTCCTTTAGCCGTAAAAAGTGCTCCAACAGTGTTCATGGGACTGATGAATCGGATATTCCAGCCATACCCCGATAGTTTTCTCTTAGTCTTTATCAACAACAATCTGATCTACTCCACTACTGAGGAGGATCATGCCTTCCATTTATGGGTAGTACTGGACATAATCTGAGATCACCATCTTTTGGAAACCTCTCGAAGGGCCAGTTCTAGATATGAGAGCTTCACTTTTTGGGACATGTCATCTCAGAGGCTATAGCTGTAGTGGATCCAGTAGAGATTGAGGCTATAATTGCTTGGGAGGCACCTAGGTCTGTGACAAAGGTACGATGTTTCCTGGGTTTGGTGGGTTACTACCCGAAGTTCGTACCAGACTTCTCAAGAGTTTCACCAGCACTATCTACCTTGACGAAGACGGGAAAACACTTTGTGTGGTCGAGGAGATTCCATCAGAACATACAGGATCTGAGGCAGAGGATGACTAGTTCCCCCATCTTAATAATTCTAGAAGAAGGCGTAGGGTACGTAGTTTACTACGACACATCAGGGACCAGCCTCAGGTGTGTCCTGATGCAGGAGAGATTACTGACCGTTTATGGTTCTCATCAGCTAAGATTGCATGAGCAGAACTACCCTACCCATGAACTCGAGTTAGCAGTAGTGGTATTCGCCTTGAAGATGTGGAAACACTATCATATGGTAGAGCATTAAAAAATGTACTTTGATCACAAATCTATTAGGTATATCATTTCTCAGAAGGACCAGAACCTGAGATAGCGGTATTGGCTTGAGTTCCTCCAAGACTATGACTTCGATATAATCAATAATCCTAGGAAGGTGAATGTTGTTGTAGATGCACTCAGCAGGTGGTCTGGTATATGGCTTCTAGGAGTGGCGAAAAAGAAGATAGCTAATTTACACCTATCCTTGGTGGATATAGATAGAGTAGCATTCCTTTAGTCACTTACAGTCACTCCCCCACTTCTCTAACAAGTTAGGGAGGCGCAACAAGGAGACACTGACTACGAGACACGACATGCTCATATATCCAGTGGGAAGGCACCTGATGGAATTTATGATGGTGGTGAGCACGCCATCCTCTTCAGAGAACATACATTCATACATGTAACACTTCATGAGTATGTTTTTAGGGATTTCCACACTTCCCCTCTAGCGGTACATCCAAGAGTGGTGATGATGTACCAGGACCTTCGACGACAGCACTGGTGGCCAGGTATGAAGAAGGCAGTAGTGGAGTTTGTCTCTAGGTGCCTCACTTGTCAGCAAGTGAAGGTGGAGAACCAGATACCAGTAGGCTTTGTTCATCCTTTAGAGGTCCCAGAGTGGAAGTGGGATGTGATATCCATGGACTTCGTGATGGGTCTTCCATGTAGATCTTGGGGGCACGACTCGATTTGGGTGATCGTTGACCGGCTCACCATGTCGGACCTCTTCATACCGATTAGAGAGCTGGTCTTAATAGTGACCTTGGTATACCTCTATGTTAATGAGATTGTGCATCTACATGGAGTACTTTATTCTATTGTCACCGATTGTGACACATTCTTTACTTCCTGGCTATCGTAGGGGTTGTGGGAGGCTTTTGGGACACAACTTAATCTGAGCACCACATTCCATTCTTAGACAGATGGTCAGACTGAGCGGACCATTCAGACCCTCGATGACATGCTACGTGCTTGAATCTTAGACTTTGATAGTAGCTAGTAGGATAACTTACCTTTGGTGGAGTTTTCATTCAACAAAAACTATCACTCCATGATCAGGATGACACCTTTTAAGGTCTTGTATGGTCGACCATGTAGATCACCACTGTGCTGGACAAACCCAGGGGAGTCAGCACTAGTTGGACCAGAGAAGTTATGGGATACCCCAGAAAAGGATGAGATCATCCAGGAGAAAATGGAGACAGCACAGAGAAGGCATAAGTCATATGCTGACAAAAGACAGAGGCCTCTAGAGTTCAAGAATGGGGACCACTCCTTTCCATGGGTCTCACCTCAACGAGGCCTATGAAGATTTGGCGGAGGCGCAAAGTTATCTTCGAGATTCATCAGATCTTTTCAGGTCCTCAGCAGAGATGGTGAGGTGGCTTACCACTTAGCCCTTCCACCGTAGTTGCACCGGGTGCATGATGTCTTTGATGTATCTCAGCTAAGGAGATACGTGCATGAACCTACACACATCGTCGACTAATGAGATATGGACATCGATGATGGGGAAACATTCATGGAGGTTTCAATGGAGATTGAGGATCAACATGAGTGGGTCCTACGTGGATGGTCGATACCTTTGGTGTGCGTTCCCTGGCTGCATGGGAACCTCCAGGAGAGCACATGGTTGAGGGAGGCTCAGATGCGTGCTCAGTACCCACATATGTTCCCTTAGTTCAAGTTGTAGTATATAGGGATGTAAAGCCTTGAGGTGGGGAGAATGTAAAGACGTAGAAATATTGTGGAAATTTTTTAATACATAGGATTTTTAAGAGTCTGCAAAAATTTACGTCGCATGATTTCGAGGCCTGGAGTGCCTGGAATCAATTTCTAAAGTTGTATTCAGGAACGTTCAGTAAACATAAGAGCAGTTTTTATAACTTTTGAATCGGTGCTAGGAATTATAAATTGAAGGAACTATTGAACTTACAGCACTAGTATTTGTGTAAGGGGACAATCACTTTGCCTTCAGTGATTCGAGAATAGAAGTTAAATTTTTTATGTTTTCTTAAAAAAATTATAAAATAATGTGTAGCTACACTTTATTTTAGTTGATCCACCATTTAGTGCGAGGTTGTTAAAACCTCCTCATGGAGGTTGGAGGTGGGGCCACCGCATCTTAACCTCTCATGGGAGGTTATGGTGGTGGTGCCCACCCATACTAAACCTCCCATGAGTGGATTAATGTTGTGGGGACCACACGAGGCTTAACCCATATTAATGATAGGGGTGGAAAACCTCTCAACTCTCCCTCATTAATGAGGGAGAGCCTCCTGATTCTTCAACTCCCCATTAAATAGGGAGATACTCTTTGACCACCCCAACCTTAATGGATCCAAAACCCCTAACATTTAATTTGTGCCAATCTCCCCTAATTAATTCATGCCAACTGAAATGAATTAATTAGGTGGAGCCTCCTAAATTAATTTTCCAATTTGAACCGTTGTGCCAACAAAATAATAGACAATCTCCTCCTTCTATTATTTTCATTTGGCATTTGGGTTGATGTTTGGAAGGAGGATTATTGGGAGAAGATTGAATCCAACCAACGAAAAACGAAGAATGCTTTCTTCCAATGAAGAACGACAATGATGATCCTTCTTCGACTTTTTCCATAGAAACCCACCAACATGGAGCCACTTCCACAACCATCATGCAAACTCCGAAGTGGAAGTGTGCAGAAGACATGATGAACGATGACTAAGTCTTTATTCTTCGAATTCACCGTCGACTCCTGACAATCCAGGTAGCGGTTATTGCATGTTAATGCTTTTATTTTCTTCTTCTCATCATCAAATGAAAGGAATTGATGCAATGGGAGGTAATTAATTTTTGTTCATCTTCATTTCCTCATAAACCAATTGATACCACCTTAAACATGAAGGATGCGGGCCATCCTAACATGGCCCGAAATCCTCCGTCAATTTTTCTTTCTTGTGGTGTTCTTAGAAGCGGCAACATGGCGATGAAGGTGACAACAATAATGGTTGTGCATCCCGTGGCCTCCACAAACTGCACTTCCCCCATGGAACACCTTTTTTCACAACCGAACACCACCAGCACACGCCGTGCCGAACTGCCTTGCTCAGCCACCGCCAGCCTCCTGCCCACGCCCCGGGTAGGCCTGCACGCGGCCTTCCCGCGGCCTCTACGGTGCCCTGTAGGACAGATTGACCATCTGTCGGCCTGCACAACACCCTCCCAGTGCCCTGCTGGCCAACCCAACACCCTGACCGGTGCCTTGCCGGCCTGCCTGTCCATATGCTGGCTTGCCTCGCACCCTCCCTATGACCTGCCAAGCCACCAACGGGCCTGCCCGAACTACACCCCGTCTTCCGGGATAATTCATCCAAGTCGCTCCCCTCGCAACACTTGGTGAATCATCCCCTACTTCCAGGCCGAGTTTCCTACGCGGTGACCTTCGGGCCGAACCCCCCTCGAAGTCCACTGGGATGGGCCTAGTGGACTGAGCTGAATCTAGCAGGCTGACCGAGTCGACCTAGACCAGGTCGGCCCGATCTTGGTTGGGCTGAGTTGGTTCGACCAGGTCGGATCAGGCTCATGCGCATTACTGAACGTTACTTCCTTTGGCCATATCTTTGTCACTAGTTGACCATTTGACGAACCATAAATGGCATTACATTTATTGTAGAATGAAGGTCCCTTTGATTATACCCCACTGATGTTTGAGGTAATGTTGATATATGGTCAGGTTGGATTGTACAAAAATCTAACTGTGCCCCTGAGAATAAAAATTGTATAACTCACGGACCGAGCGTCCGATTGACGTGGCATTTATTGCATTCAGACCCCTTTGATTTGGAAGATCATTGAGATACTTTTACATGGGACTTAGAGATAGTTGGAGTATCAAACTATCGCTCATGGAGAGGACCCTCCCGGAGAAGAGTGAGCAGAGTACGGAGACCTAGTAGCTGGCTCAGACCTGACAGTTGCTTGACCGATTCGACTTAGAGTGATTCGACTAGCCCAGTGGGGAGGGCCTCGTAGATGGAGGTAGACCCACCACAGAGGAGCACCTGGTAGTTGGTGGCAGACCCACGGTACTGAACAGGAGGAGTACCTCTACAATCTATAAGGAGGAGCACCTAGTAGATGGCAGCATACCCACAGTAGGAAGCGCCTCTGTGAGAGTGCGACAGACCAACGATACTCGACAGGAGGAGTACCTCAGCAGTCCAAGGATAGTGGGAAGCACCTAGTTTTGGTTGCATGCCCACTGTACTAGATAGAGGAGGAGTTATCCAGAAGTCGTGGTTTAGACAATGTGAATAAAAATACCACTTGAGCAGATTCAATAACTTTTGAGTTTACCTCATGATTGAGAATAATTACTTGATAACTTAGGTATATGTATGGGAATGTAAATAATTGTGGTAATCTATTGTTTTCATACTTTTTTGTTTATCTAGGTTGGATTTAGTGAGACCTTTTGGGTCTCGGGGTCCCTACTGAGTATCGTTATACTCATCCCTGCAAGACAATGCACGAACTTCATTTTGTTGGATGTAGATGACGGACAACGCTGACTGAAACTGAGTGTATGAGAACTATACTGTACCTGGAGGTGGACCACATGGTGTGATGGTACATAGAGGAGATAGATGTATGTGGAGTGCTATGGAGGATATATGTACCAACCCTTAAGTTAGGATTCCCATAGGATGATCTAGTATCTGTTTCACCTTTCTAATTTTGTACTTGTTTCCTTGTACTTTACAGTTGGGCTACTATTTCCGACCCCTTTACTTTATTAGAACTTCTTTTGTATACAGTTTTACATAGCATATTGTTTCCGGCTACTCTATTATGTGTGATTATAATTTTTAATGGAAAAGTCTTCCCAGTTTTAGGGATTTACACCTTTGGTGCTAGTTGCCATCCCTAGGACTATAGAAGGAGAGCTTGGGGTAGTCACGACATGGGCCCTAGGGGATGGGTCGTGAAAACTTCATTCATTTATGGATATTTAGAAATACTGTTTAATAAAATTATGTGACACTAAAATGAATCTTATTGTAGAAAAAATTAATAAAAATATCCATTCTTTTTTATTTCCTTGGAGTATTTTGTTAAATCCACAAGTGATATCCACACTCTTCCTTTCTCTTTAACTATAGACGAATATCATCAATAAATACTACCACAATCTGATAATTGTTATATATATAGAACCCATTTATTAAATCAATGAAATTATTTTTTGAATTAATAATGTAACTCCACAAACCATGTTTCTTGGAGTTAGCGAATTATTTTATTACATTTTCCTGATCCCAGAAAAATAAAATCACGACGGAATGATTGGTTATGTATCCTTGGAAATACTATATAAAATAATAGGTTTTATATTTTATCTATAAATTAAAAAAATATTATCCCATATTAAAACACTCATATCCCCATGACTATCCATGTAGCTAAATCCTAATATAAATTTTCCCTTCCTTGGGAAAAATGAAACAAAAGAAAAGGGCGAGCATAAATTCTCTATAAGGGAAAGAAATATAGTGAAATCTACCATAAATAATCATAAAAATTTATTCCAAGGTATAAAAAAACACAATCCTTTTAAAAAAAATATTTATCATAATTTTATAAAAAGTATTCTAATAATTCCAATATATCATTCAAATGGATATTCTATTAGTCAGACAATAAAATTTAATATCAACAAAAAATCTCAACATGTGGAAATAAATAATGTGGGACACTAGTTTATCTAATAAGACATACCAGTGAATTTAGGGAATATTGAAGGCCCCTCACTTCAATTAATATGTCCAATGAATTCCTCTTATGAAAATGGTGGTACATAACATAAACATACATATTAGAACTGGATCATTAAATGTTAATACAATAACCATATAAGATGAATGGTATAAACCTGGAAAATACACATGAAAATATATCATAATTCTTTCAATAAAATTTGGAATAATGTATCATAATAAATAAAACTAAATTAAAAATAAATTCCAATAAAGGATATTGATATTGATGAAAAATAATCTAATAAAATTATTAAAACTCTTTGAGGGAAATATCCAATTTTTTCTTTGAAATAATTTAGAAGATTTACAATTATAAAATAAATTGAATCACTTGGAAATAACCATATATTCATGTAAGTAATGATTCAGAATTTTAAGGCATTGTAACAATGAAGAATAGAAACTTTCACCTTAAAAGATTAAAATATCACTGCTTTCATAATTTTATGAAAATGAATAAATTATCTTCTATTGAAAAATAAGGGAATATAACATTAAATAAAAATTTAAGAATTATTACATGGATAAAATGAATTTAAATAATTATAGATAATATTTTGAATTACATTTTAATAAACATCGACACAGATGATAAAGATGTCCCATTATATACTTACATATAAGAAATATCTGATAATAATGAAATTATGAAATTAACCCTTAACTTATACTTTAATTAAGTAAAGGTGACTTATCATACATTATAATGCATAAAAATGTTATTATATTATATCAGCACATATCCATAATTGTAATATCATATATGATCCTCTTATATCATTTTGGTAATAATAATTCAGTATTACCGTTGTTTCTGGTGTTATAATCTTAGTTTTTCCATTCATATTTTGTCATGTAAGTGATAATTGTTATGAATAGGACATATATTATTTATATCAGGAATTAATTTAATTTCATAATTATTATTTTTATACATAATATATATTCTATAAACCTTTTTTAGTGGATAATAATGAAAATTAATCTCACTTCTTCGTGTAGATGGTAGGTTGTACGTATGTATGAGCTACATTATCGTTCCCTTGATGGTTAAATGATATGGAATTATATGTTATATTATTTATAAAGAAACATTATAATGTAATTATAATTATTATTATCCGATATATTCATCAATATAACCATACAAATAAAGTATTTTAGAATAAGAAATTACACAACATCGTGGAGAGGTAAGCTGTAAGTACGCACACATGGTGAATTTTTTTTGAGTATGATGTATAAAATGAGGAATGTGGTTGTCCCATGATTATAATAACATATTATTATATGGATGATACTATAGTTAATATTTTTTTTATTTGGATACAATATAGAAAGAGTAAGTATAAAAATAATATGACATTAAAACTGGTCATTAAACAATTACCTCTTCTTTAGGTGTCTCATGTTGATCTTTCCAAAAGACCCCCTAGGGTGGAGTTCTATGAAAAGAGTAGCCTCTAGGATGAAGTAAGTGAAGTTGGGAGAATAATTTTCTTTTTCATGTCCTATCCAAAGGGATACAGATATGTTTATTAATGCGAAGGGGAAGCTCCCTTTTATAAGGGAGGAAAGGGTAACTTATGAAAGATCATAAAATATTACATTATTATAAATATATTTTTGGATTTAAATATCTCCAAGGTGAATTATTTCTAGTATAAGACAAGATTGGATCGAAATACAATTAACCAGTTAATTTTATACGTGTTTTTGTTATAACAATAACCTTATCATTTGAATTTAACCCTTAGTTAATCAGTCTAACTCTTATTGTGACTTCTTATATTTTTAAAGTATATGGTTAATATATTTACTATAATATGATACACATAACCTACTTAGATCATTTATAAAATCATTGAAATTATAAAAGTTATTTTTCTAAACATTATATTTTTATGACTTTTATATAATTTAATAAAAAACATTTATTTTAAAAATGAAATTCATGTCAATTTTTATACAATTTAGTTTTTGGATTTCTTGAAATATCAAACCACCATGATAAATTTAATCTAATATATCTAGTATGTCAGTAACATGTCTATATCATCTTTGAAATTTGTGTATTTAATTAATTATGTCCATGTATATTAATTTTGATAATAGTAATATTATTTTTTTGATTCTTCTTTTCAAAAATAAATTACTACATCATCATTGGGTCAAAATTAAATTTAATTATTTAATGTTTAAAAATTATTGATAAATAATAATTATTAGATAATTTTCTATGATTTATAATGAATATTTATACTTGAATTTATCTATTGTAAAACCTTGTAGTAACAATTATTAATCTATTAAAATTTGAATATGAGACATTTATATCTTATTTAAATAAAATATAATAAATGTCATAATATAACACAAGTAGAATATAAAGGATAATGTTTTTTACCTAATATTTATTCTGGATGAAAAAAATATCCAATGAAATTAGAACTAGTTTTATGATAATTTTATAGTACTATAATATTATTTGTACCATTAATTACACTATTTACCTTTAATCCTGGTAAACAAAATTCAAAAGATACTTTGCACCAAAAAATTATTTTTATCTTATTCGGAAAGATTTTTCATATTGATTACAACCATGTATTTCCATTTTTCTAAATTCTATTCATAGATGTGATAAAATAACATCTAATTCTAATATTAAAGTGTCGCTAGAATGTAGGAAAGAAGACATAATAATGTTCAATTATTTTTTATATGTAATTCTATTATAAAAATTGTTCTAATGACCAATATTAGGCTAAAATATTTTTTATTTATCTATTGATATTTTAAATCAATTTTTAGTATAATAATTATTTCCATGAAAATGTCAGTTTTTAAAAAATAACCTAGTGTTTTTCACTATTAATAATAAATTTATTGTATTCAGAATAATAATAACTATTAACCCTAAGCTACTATTGTATTTATGATTTCAAAAATGACATCTATTTTGCCAAATTAAATTTCTATGAGTGTATAAAATAAATTTTCTTATTGTTCACAAAAGAACATAAAAAGTAGCTCCATTACAAAAGTAATATATCTAATCAGATAACAATTTTTTAGAAACATATAAATTTCTATATAAATATGTTTTATTTATGTAATAAAATTTAATAAAAATTTGAAAATAATTTATTACTATTTTTGATAATTTAATTAATGGATATGTTATAAAAATATCATATAAAAAATTTAACACTAATGGAAGTGTTGTTTTATAGAAACTCAATCTGGCACGTTACACAAGCCATGTTGGTGTTCCATGAAACACATGTTATTGACGATAATGTACCATGAAATATTCATATGATACATTCTACCAACCTTCTATAAATTTCATCTTCAGGATTTAGACACCAAATAAAAATCTTGGGGATGGACATTTTAAAATATATTTTTTGAAATCCCACTTAGAAAAAGGATTAATGTGGACTCAATTTTATAATTGATAATAGTAAGTATGTAGGTCAGTAATTATAACACATACTAGGGTTGAATGTTTTAAAAATGGAAAATAACGAAAATTTAATGACCAGGTTCCAATGGATAGTGAAAGAGAATGTCATTAAAAGAATGTTAACAATTTGAAGGCAATGAACATGCGATGCTCCACGGGACCATTTGATTCAGCCCAAAATATTGTACTATTACAGTTCATATTTTTATTATATCTCCTTGAGTTTAGGAAATAATTTCTTTCATAGAATTAGAGAAAAATGTAATCCTAAATACATGACAAGTAGAGTTCCTTCCTTTAACTAATTTCTACCACAAACTCGTATTTGTCTCCAAATGATTATAAAAATAAAAACAGGTTATATTTATCATAATTGTATATGGTTAAAAAATGAATTTCTACTTTATATTTAATACCATTTCAAAAAAAATTAGGCAAAAAAGGACATAATGTAGTTATGTGGTAAGGGATAAACCCTTGTCTAACTTTGGTTGTAATTAAGAATCATGTAGCTTTGTCTGATGTAACCGGTTGTCTCCTGACCAACATTTTGTACATTTATTAAAACTATATTATTATAACATTCCAAAAATAATTATATTATATGTTTTAACATTTAAAAATTCTATCCTATGTCAATATTAATACATTCCAACTATAAGACTTATCCAAAATAATTATGTCCAAAAATTTGTAAGGAATGTCCCATAAGATAATGCATTTCTATCTTTCACACAACAATAATGTGAACAACATAGTCATTTATTCTCAAAAAACATGTTAATATATTGAATTATTATAATACTCTATTTTAATATATATTTTCTTCCATATTCCTTATCGAAAAAATATAATACTAGATATACTCCTTAAATCTAAAAATGATGTAAACTCCAACAATGATGGATGATATAAATAATTAATAAATTCCAAGGATGTCAATAATATCCTATATAATTTATCTAAATAAATAATATCATTATTCCAACATCATTATATGAGTATCATAAACTTTTTAAAGATTATAAATAACTCAACCATTTATTTACAAAAATTTGTAACATTTAACTGTGAAACATTACTTCGTACTATACAATATAAAATACATAATGCGATAATACTGAAATACAATCCTTATATACTCCATAATTATTATAACCTATACATTTATAATGAAATATTTGATTATAACAACTCATGGATATTCATATTAGTTATTCATCTTCATATGTGGTGGAATCATAAATTGATCCTCATCTAATAGAATCGTTTGATGTATATTCATTAGATAATTGAGACATTATTTTGTACATTGTCTTATCTACTTTCGAATAAATCCGTGTACATTTGAATCCATTTTCCACCTTTGCAAATCATTAACATGGTTTGGTTTTTGTCAAGACTAAAAAAACTCCCATTTCCTTCAAGATTTTACTAGGGTTATTATTTTTATTTTTATCACATAGGAGTAAATCTATTTTACTTTCATCCATTTATCCATATAATTATATACAATAATCTTCTTCTCTTTATTCCCTCCAATATCATATGACTTTGATAATTATTTACATATCTTATAAACACATCATGTTGTTTCTGTATATGATGAGAATATGAGGGAGAATATTTCCCATAGAAATGTTATCCTAAAAAAATGAATGATAGGTTAATTCATACTCATTGGATAATGTTTCTGGGTTGAGTTATCATTCCCTCTAATAGGGTTCATTTCTAAGACATACACGAGGTAAAATCATATTGTTATGAATAATCAAAAAAACATGAAACATTCTACATTTTAATTGAATTATTACATTTATCAAGTTTTATAATAATAATAATGTTTTCTATGGGAAAATATTTAATCATAAATACTTCATAGTGGTTCATAATTTATATTTTCATTATCCTAATCATTAAACCCAAGAGTGTCAAACCAGATGCGCAGTATGGCCTATTGTTGTGTACAAGGTTACGCCGAGTCATGCTCAGAGCACCTAGTTTGTGTTATTACTCCTCAGTACATATTTTACAAAACCACATCCATATATAGTATCCAGATAGGTATTTATTTTCATGGAATACGGACACAATATTTTCATTACCAATATTTTAGGATGTTCCTCTATAATTATCCTCGAACACTATTATACAGTCATGTTCTATAATATATGATTTCTAAATATAATTTCTATGGTTTTTTCTAAAAAACCCCTAATTCTGACTACAACACCCTGACCCCAGAATCCTATAGTAATTTTATTATTTTTATATTGTAATGATCACAAGAAAAGAAAATCCTAATGTTCTCTCCGGTTTAGTAGGATTTGTAATACATGACACCAACATAATGTTTCAATATTATTGAAATGGGAAATATCATATTTTACCCTTTTTAAAAATATCATATTCCTTAGATTATCACTGAATTCTAGTCATAATATACTTCATTGCATCCTGGGATAAAATAAAACATAAGAAATTGGTGAGCTCATATTATTATTAAGGATATGCAATATAGAAGAAGCTATCATAAAAAAGCCCAAACTTTTATGGAAATGAATAAAACTGAAACACAAGACTTTAAAAAATAATCTTCAACATTATATGGAAATCATAAATCAAATAATTCATTTTAGACATTCTCATTGATATTATTCTAGTCAAATAATCACCTGAAATATCAATGAAAAAACCCATAATGAGGAAATAAATAATGTAAGACATCATATACATTCCATAATTACCTCATTCTGGGACCATTACCCTACTATAATGGACCTTTGAAAAGAAAATAATTTTTATCAATATATCTAATGATGATTCAATGGGGGTATTGCAGGACACACCCATCACATACTATGTGTAATGCATTCCTCTAATGAAAAGTGTGAAACCAAACATAAAGGATCATATTAAAATTATAATACTAAATCTTATTACTTTAACCATAAAAAATTAATGGTATAAACATAGAATATCCATAGTAATATACATTATTATCCCTTCAATATAATATGGATGATTTTATAATAATAAAGAAACATCAAATAAGCATAAAATCCAACAAATGATGATGACATTAATGAAAATAATCTAATAAAATCATTAAAACTATTCGGAGAAATTTCACTTTTCTAAATTGAAATCATTTAGAAGGTGAATTTTTTTAAATTAAAACATTTATTTGAAAATAAACTTCTGATATTGTAAGGAAAAATATAAAATGTTATAGTGTAATATCGACAGAAAATAGCCTCTTTTCCATATAAATTAAGAAAAATGTATTTCTTTAATTTGTAAAAAATGTTATAAAATACATTTTTTGGAAAAATGATTGAAATATTGATTTGAAAATGTTTTTTAAAAATTATAACATAATTAAAAATAAATGTATACATTTCTGGATAATTTTTTAAATTATATTTTTGAAATCTAGACATGGATGACAAGGATGTACCGTTACATATATACATATATGCAATCTTGTATAAAAAAGTGATTATGAATAAAACTATTAACTTTTACTTTCCTTAAGTCTAGGTTACGTTTCCTACATTGTAATGGTTAGAACATGTTATTAAATTATCCTAGTACCATATCCATATTTATGATATCATATATTACCATATTATATCAATTTGGTAGTAGTATTTCCATATTATCATTGTTTTGGTAGTTAACTACTTCATTTTAAATTATATTATTTCATGTATGTCTTATTTTTTATGCATAAGATATATTTTAATCATATAAAAAATGAAATTATATTCAAAATTATTATTTTTATTCATCAATTAATTTTTGTAATATTTATTCAATGGTTTCCATGGAGAATGAATCTTACCATGTCGTGGTGATGGTTGGATGTACGTACACATGAGTGATGGAATAAATACATTGATGGTTAAATTGTATTGAATTTAATGGTATATTAATTATATAGAATATTTATCTGGTTATATTCATTATTTATAACATTTATAATCACCATTATTCCCATTCAAAAAAATTATTGTTGAATAATAAATTACTCTATGACCTATAGATGAAATGTCATGTGTACGCATTCATGGGGATATAGTTTTTTATATACGAGATAAAATTGAGAAATTTGGTTTCCCATGATTATAATAACATATCCATATACAAATAATACAAAATTTATTATATTAGAATTTAAAGGACAAGGAAAAGGACATTGAATAAGAAAATAACTTTGAAAGTGGTGGTAAACAATTACTTATTTTGGGTTGTCTTCTTTTAATTTTTACAAATGGACTCCATAGGATAGATATCTGCACAAATTATGGGCTCAAGGATAAACTAATAGAATTTTGGATAATTATTAAGTTGTTTTTGGCTGAGAAAAATAGATTTTTATTAGTGAATAAATAAAATGATATATACATATTAATAAGAGAGGTGAGGGGGCCTTTTAGAAGATCTTAAAATAATAATTTATTATAAATTGATTTTTAGTTTAAAATAGCTTAAATGTATTTTATTTTATGATGAGATTATGATTTATTGAAATACCCACAACCAAAAAATGTTACTAGTGATTAAGTTAAAAAATTACCTTATCATTTGGATTTAACTATTAGTTACCCAGATTAACTCTTACATTGACTTCAGTTATTTTTACACTATAGGGATAATATAGTTACTATTAAATTCCAAAAGAACCCCAAATGGATCATTTATTACATATTGGACATTATATATAATATATGGATAAAACATATATATTAATGAATTTTATATATATTAATAAAATAGTATGATTTTTATAAATATCAATTTTGTAAATTTAATTACTATTTAGTAGTTTCATCTTAAAAAGTATGAATAAAATTTGATTACTTATAAAGAATACATTCAATATATCTCTATATTGTATATGTTATCTATAAAATCAGTGCATGTCTGAAATTTTGTCATATAATATTTATTTTAATATTATTAATATCAATTATTTGAATCTTCCTTTTATTAATCAACTACTACATCATCATTGTGTAACAATTAAAATAAATTATTTAATTTATAAAAATTATAAATAAATAATCATTATGTAGATTAATTTATTATCATTATAATTAATATATATTGTATAATTTATTTTATGTATAAAAATATATTAACAAGTATATAGTTATTAAAAATTGAAAATGTGACTTTTAAATCATCTTTAAATAAAATATAATAAATGCCTTAATATAACAAAAATGTATAAAAAAGAATAATAATTTTTACATAACATTTATTTCAAGCTAAAAAAAATTATACATTGAAATTAAGACAAGTGTTAGGGTAATTTTATATTATAATTTTATTATTTTTACTTTTAATTACACTATTTACCATTAACAGAGGTAAGGAAATTCAAAAAGATACTATTAACCAGAAATTATTTTTCTTCCTATTACAACATATTTTTCATACTGATTACAAACATGTATTTCCTTTTTTTAAATTAAATTCATAGAATTCATAAAATTATGTTAAATGTTAAACTGTAAAAATGGATAAAAGGGTGTAAAAAGATGTTAAAAAAGATTAATGAAATTTTATATCTAATTATATACCAAAATTTATTCCAATGGCCTACATTGAGGTTAATATCTGTATTATTTAGCTATTCTTCCATTAAAACTATTTTAATTTACCAAAGTTATTTAATTAAAATAATATTTTTTAAAAAAAATGCAGTCTTTTTTTTACTATTGATCAAAAATTTTATGTTTTTAGAAAAATACAAAAAATACAACCTAAGTTAATTTTGATATTCTGAATTCTATGGAGAATCCTATTTCACAAAATTTGGAATCTATGGTTATATTAAATAAATTTTATTTTTGTTTGTAAAATTACATAAAAATTATTTATTTATGATGATTGTATTTCTAATCATATAACTATTTTACCGAAAAATAAAAATTTAAATAAAATTATCTTTTATTTATTTAAAAAAAAATTAAATGAAAAATTAAATTATTTATTAATATTTATGTTACTATATTAAATGAATATATTATAAATATATAATGTATATAATTTTAAAAATAATCCATTTTTTCACTGAAACTCAATCTTTTGTATTACATAAGCCATGATAGGGTTGTGTAAAACATCGACTATTGAAGATAATGTACCATGAAATATTGGGGTATTAAAATTAATTTCAATTGAAGTCACTATAAATTCATTATTCACAAGACTTATATGGAATGGTATATTTGGTATATTTTCCTTTATTTCCTAAAATTGATTATAACTAAAATTAATATAATTCATGGAAGTGTAACAGTTATACAAAATTGATCAAACATGACATCAATATGTGGTAAGAGATATTTTTTAATTATTTTTTTCTTATTATATTCAAAAAAATTAATGTAATCACACATTAATTTATTATTATTCATAAAAAATTATAACATCAACCAAAAATGACACCTAAGGATGAATTAATCCATTATGGGGAATTTCAACATGTATCTTCTTTAATATTTTCAAATCAATCAGGCCCACTATATGTGGAGTCTTTAAAATGGGTGGATAACTATGTATGTGTCATATCTAATACTCAAAATCCTTATTCAGTGGGAGATCGTTCTTCTCAATGAAATAGACATTGAAAAACTCTTTCACAATAGGTATATCAATGACACTAACATTTCCAAATCATTTTGAGATAAAGCCCCTATTTGAAAATTAGTAAATAAATTTTCATTGTTAAAGTTATCATCATTATATATTCATATCTATCACCACAAAAAAATAGATAATAAATTGTCAGATTATAACTTCATAGATAACATTCTTATCCTGAAAATTGATGTTGTATTTATTTATTGAAATGAAATTCATTATTATTATAACATCTTATTAGAATAGTTGGAGAATTATATTATTTTCAAGAAGTGCATTCAACCAAAAATCCTATAAGAAGCAATTTGTCTACATGGAAATCAAAAAATGTACCACTTTATTTATTCACGACTAAAGTAATTTATAATCATAGATCTGGCGATGGGGTCTGAATAAAAATTTATACATATGTAAAAGAGTATGTATACCCATAATAAAAAACCAATTCCTTAGTTGATTACAAGTGTATCATTCATCATATTTCTTTAAACATCATGGTAGAAAATTTTATTTCATAATCCATGTTATCCCTTTTTTATGATAGATTTCACAAATTTTTTTGGAATTAATTTGAATAGTTCCCATTTAAATTTAGTTAGATAAATTTACTATTATGACGTCTTTATTACAATTATATTCATGGAGATGATAATTTTTTCCTCCATGCATGCAGAAAATCATTTTCAATTGAATATTTCAAAAAGGTGACTCCTTCACCAAGTATCCTATGTTTGTGAATTTCTATATATATATTTTTAATATTATCCAAATTTTTATTTTTCGTTATATTATTCTAATTAATTAATTTTAATCCATATAAAATGAGAAAATAATTCTCAATATTAATAGATTAATATAATATGACCTTATATGATGTGAATTAAAAAAATATCTATAATTAAATTTCATTTTTTGTTGAATGATGGTGGATTTATATATATAAACTGATATATCATTTTTAAAATGAATTATGTGTGAGAATAATTATTTATATTTTCAAGGTTATTTGTCATTAAAATTGTCATGTTATAGAATATAGTTAATTTTTTTAAACTATAAACATGGTTTTATCTCCAAAAACATTATCTTTTTTTTGTGGGAAATATATAGATGTATTACATGTATTGATACAATATCGATGAATTCCAACTAAAATAATTTCTAAATAATAGGATATATTATATAAGATTATATAATTATGAATTCAAATTTATACGATCAAAACATGTAAAACAATTAAAATTTATTGAAATTATAAATTTATCTATTCTAAATATCATAATCATGTTTTCACTGTGAATATTTTCAAGCTTTATCATATGGTCATGTTTCATGATATATATTTTTTAAAATATAGTTCAATTGGTTTCTAGTAAACCTTCACAATGGCACCACCTATAAATACTCATTATATTTTATTGTGTTATTGGAGTATAAATTATTGCAATGTTAATAGATACAAGATAACATATCCTAGAGATACAAATGGTTATGTATTCTTTGAAAACTAGATATATATATAAATTTCAAATTTCATTTTAAAATATAAAATATTACATATTATTATATTTGAGAAAAACATTTTTACTTTTGACATATCTTTATATATCAATGATAACAAAATTACTAATCTCATTGGGAAAATACAAGTAAGGGGTGAGATCTTATTATTTGAAAGGGTATTTACAAATTTAAATCAAAATACGGCTTGAATTAATGAACGGAAATAAAGGATAATCATACAATTATATATAAGTAACCACAAAAAGATATAAACTTATCCATGTATACAAAACCATTTAAAATTATCAACTGGAAATTAATAATTATTTTTATAATGCTGGGATATATTATACTATAAGAATAAGACATATTTTTTTTGGACTTGTTCCAAGACAACATAGACATACCATTAAGGCCTCGTCCTAATAATTAGAATAGAAATAGTTATATTCCCACAAAATACTCAATAGAATATTTCTGAAAATACATATTATTTCATATATGGTTTATTTATTATTTTGAGTCACATTTAGCATAATATGTCCAATGAATTCCATATATGGAATGGGTGAAGAATAATCTATATGAAAATTCATTTTTAATAACTATCATATGAAATATTTTTAATTTCTAAAAAAACAAACCTAATCAATTAACATATAATGTAATATGATAAATGGTATAAGATTCATCATCTTATGTAAAATTATTCATTACCCATATAGATATAAGAAGAGGATGTTTTTATTGTTGTACTTCCTTAGAGTAAAATTCAACAAATGATATTTATGTAAATTAAAATAAATTAAAAATTCCACAAGAAAAATCTTTATGAAAATACACTTTTTACATTGATTTGTATTATATATCCCATATATTAATGAAAAAACTATATTTCAGAAAAAATCCATCTTATAATTATAAGAATACATAATATCATTAAGCAGTCATATATGCATGTTTTTTAAATTCTAAATTAGTTGAAAAAATCATTCCTTTCAATTTTTTTATGAATGATTAAATTTACCTCATTAAAAATATACAAGAAGAAATCATTTGAAATTTCATGTAAAAATTAAAAAATGTCGAAAATTTTATTTAAAAAATAATTTTATAATTTCTTAATAATTCATGAAAACATTTTTAGAAAACAAATAATTTAAAGAAAATATCTTTTTGACTAAAGATAGAATTGAAGTTGTATTTTACAAAAATATGTCAAAATAAATTTCTGTTCTCATTATTTTAAAATAATTCAATTACATGCAATTTTATTTGATTAAAGATATTAATAAAATATATTGGTTTTCATTTGTAAAAATAAAACAATTCTTCTATTGGATACATAAATATTAAAAAATTTATTTAATAACGATAATATAGTGAAATTACCCCTTATCTTTTCCTCGACATCATTTATATGATAAAATAACATCCATATAATTAATTATGATACATTTTAAATCTATTATAGAATAATATTCTTGTATTTATATGATAAAAGACATAATTATATAATTTTGTGACACATTTATTAAAAAAATAAAGGTTATAATAACTCTATCAGCTAATAATTACTTCATTTTTATGTCTATTTTGGTTATGTAGTTTTTTTATTTATACATTCATAATTGTTCCATAAAACCTGATTTTTTATAATAAAAAAAATCTAATTTATATTGGAAATATTTTTCCAAAGACATCCATAAAATTAAGAGATGGAAATATTATTCACTCTGTTCATAGAGTGTATAAGTTGTATGTTCGCATGAACACTGTTATTACTTTTATAAAGGATTCAAAAAATAAATGAAAGATAACTATTCACAAATATATATTCACTAATGGATAATATATATCATTTTTATAAATCAAAACATCTATACAATCATAAATGTGAAAAAGAATTTAGAAAATCAATAACATCCTTTCGTGGAAGTTTTTGTTCACATGTATGCTTGGGCGATGATAGAATTTCACAATGGATAAGAAAATAATAATAATTTTATTATATTATAATTACAGAGCTATTATTACGCAATAATTTTCATATATAATCATTAAACCCATTGTATTTTAATTCAATAAAATATGGGGATTCAAAAAGAATTTTATTGATCCATGGAGACAATAAGCTATACAAACACTCAATTAATTCAACCACATTTTATTTAATTGGAATAGATGAAGGGAATAGTTGAATCATAGAATGTTTTTTATTTTAATATTTAAATGTTTGTGATATTATATTTTATGTTAAAAAATATATTCATAAGAGATAAAATAAAATGTAAAATAAATTTACCAATTACGGAGATTTCATATTCTTTGGAAGTACTCATTTGGATGTCATCATTATGATAATAATGTTATTATTTTTGGAATACTAACACATATTTAATGATAATAGGAATGCTGTACAGATAATTTCAAATAAATTTGTTGATATATAACTATAACTGTGGTGTAATTATGAGAAATAAGGGGTATGATTATATTGGACGTCAAAAAAAATAATAGTAAATTTCATAAAAAAATAAAATAAAATAATTTCATTATAATGATTAATAGATTATATAAGTATAAACATTAGATGTATGGATAATATAATGATTTAATACCATCATTCTATATAATTTTATAATAGATTGTTTCATTTTTAAATATGTATATATGTGTTTATCACCAATGATAACAACTGTTATGAGTAACCATAGAAATGATTATTTCATTTTTAAGGGTTATAATTTTACTTATAATCTTAATATAGTATAATAAATGCGAAATGGATGATATTATAAACCATATCCTATTCCCATTTACATGTTTAAATATTTTAATAATTTTTTAATAATTTAATAACATAAAAATTTAATAATATATCAAAATTAAAATTTTTAAAAAACTCTTTTAATTTTCAAAAATAATATATAAATATAATGATATAATTAAAATATCCATTTTAAAAAATAACAACATGTCCATGTAAAATTTAAATGTCATGTATTATTATAAGTAATTACTAGTATGTCGGTATTACAATTTTAATATCCATTATGCAATTTTATCATTAATTAATGAATTATAATGTAGTCATTTATTAATAATTTAAAATAAATATATATTCATAAAATAAAATAAATAAATTTACATCATGAAAAATATTTAATTATTATCAAAAATGAAGTTTAAATTTTGTGAAAGCAATATTATTATATATATAAAAACATAATTAATTCTTAAAAGAAAGAGACTACGATTTTGAATATTAATTTAATATACATATTAGATAAGTCATTTTCATGGGAAACTATCCCATAAATATATTAACATTAATAAAAATTAAATATGTATCCAATTATATATATCAATTAATAGATATGATCTGAAAAAATAGTCTTATTATTTAGATTTAACATAGATTATATAGATTTACCCTTTATTGTGGTGAAAATTCCCCCATAGTTACTATATATAATGCCTAAAAATTAAAGGGAAATAAGTACCAAAATTTAATATCAGAAATAAATATATGGATCCAATTTAATATATTTTTTTGACTATATGTGAAAAAATATTTATAAAATTTATTTCAAAACACAACGAAGACCACTTTTAGTAAATTGCTAAATTTTTTTAAAATAAATACTAGATTATTTATTATCCAACACATTTTGGATATTTTTTTAATAATATTAAATTTTATTTAATATTATATATATATATATATATTAAAAAAATTATCCAATAGTGATTAATTTAATATATTATGATTAAAATTTATCAGAGAAAAATGTTTTTCAAAAAAACAACTCCATTAATTTTATTTGAATTTGTATAAATTTATAATTAATTTATTACCAATAAATTTATTTTATAACTAAAATAAATGCATGTTTTCATAATTAAATTATTCATATTCAAAGTATCCAAGCAATTGATTAGGTGATAACTATTATATAATAGTTTTATAGATCATCAGATTTTCGTTTATCTAAATCTTTTGTTAAACAAAAAAATAACTAAATATAATATATTAAATTTAAATATAATAAAAAACAATGTAGTGTATCATTATGTTTTATATATATCTATCAAAATTAAATAATTGGTGAATTTTGTCTGTGTATGAAAAATTAAAAAATTGAGAATGTAATGCCTTACATGTTGAAAATTGATTTAATAATAATTGAATTATAAAATTTATTGGAACTACTCATAAAATAAAATTAATCATTAAAAATTAATGATAATCCATTTTAATTTTACATATACACAAATATAAATGAAATTAGATTCACCACAAGAAAATTTATATAAACGAACCATACCTTTAATTATTACTTCATTGAATTCAAAATAAAATCCAACATAAAAAAATCAATCAATAACATTTTTAAAAATAATATTATCATTTAATAATTTTAATATACAAAAGTTTTAATTATTTACTACGCATTTACACATATCATTTAGATTATATTCCGTATAAAATATATAAAACATAATTTTTTTTAAACATTCAACATAAAGATGATGTGGTTCCTTACTATGTAATAATATTATAATCATTACTAGATTATTTAGGTCAATAAAACATATTTTTAAAAATTATTTTCAATTTACCCATTTGAATCTATGAATATTTTTTTGGTTAACTATTATAAAATATTTCATTATCTTTTATTATAATTTTTATCAAATTCTAATTTCAATTATACTTAATATATAATAATAACTAATCTATATCTACAAAAAATATACTATTTAATCATTGATTTTTAAAATACGTGTACTTATATCTCTATTACTACCGAGAAATTAAAGTTATTTCATCCTATATGTATTTTGTTAAAATGATCGAAACATGAATTTTTTATCTTGAAATTATGATATAGTTATGAAGTTGATTCCATTGGAATAATATAATAATTAATAATTTTTAATAATAATATATTGAATTTTATGGGTTTTTAGTCCGAATTAATAATTATTTTATAAGTAATAATAATCTAGATTAGATGGATACATATGTTTCTCCATGGTGGTGGAAGTCTAGATAATCCCAAAGGAAACATTGCCATTATCTAGAGTTTTTAATGAATATATGTTTTAATTATTTTTATACAATCATAAAAATATTTTAAATATTATGTTTGTTCATTAAATACTCCATTTAAACCATCAACATTTTCTTGTTACCATAGACAAATAAACTCACATATGGAGGCAACAACCCACACAAAACAAAATCTATATTTTCATTTTTTGAATTTATGGGGGAAAGGTATAAAATGATAATTATGTAAAAATAATTAAAATTATTTATACATATAAAATAATTTTTTTAATGTTAATAGTTTATATTATAATATGACTATGTTGTTTAAAAAATGGAAACTAATTAACATTTGATTAATTAATTGTTTCACACTATGTAAAGTAAGATATATCGGAAAATTTTGTTTGATGCTTTGAGTGGTGATTTTACTACACTAAATGAACATTTAATATGTAATGGCCCGAACCTCTCCAGTCCATTACTTTGTGGAAATGTGGTGTTAGAGCTGTTGCAGGAGGTCAATGTAACTTATCCGCAACGCATTGCCACAATCTTCTTTTTCGATGAACCATTTCAATGGTGGATGGTTGTGAACTGTAACATCACATTATGTCTTCCAGTACGTTTGATGTTTCTAACTACCATTGTTTTGGAGTAGTGACATGGGGGTGCATTGTGATAATCTTATAGGAAAACTAAAGGGGAGTATCATTCGCACGAGTTGCGCACGATTTGTCTAAACCGTGTGGCCATTCCATGTGTAGTTAATGTTGGAGGAAGTGGCTTACACACGATGAACACATATTTGTCTAAACGTGTATCCTAACCATGAGAGGAGTGTTTGATGAGGTAGTAGCGACTGCACAGTTAGAGCATAGTTTTTCTAACCATGTGAGAAAACTGTGCGATCACATAAATTAGATCCTAAAATTGTGGATCTCAACCGTTTCGCCTCTAACTTGCTCATTTATGCTTCTAAGCGGCCATAACTCGGGATTACCCTCCCTTGAAGGGAGGAGAAACTCTCCCAAGAATTTCGGAGGCGATTTGAAGGCATCTCTTGACGAATCAAAGCCGGTTTCTTGAGGTATGTGATTGGTCTTCTTCATTCTTCTTAGTTCTTGATCGATTTATTAGATCCACTTGGATCTACTTCCCCTCTTCTCTCGTTTTCATATATCTACATCTGTTATGGGTATATCTAAGTGTGTCAAAGCCAAATATGATGAGTTTTGGTCTTGGTATTGATAGGAGAAGAGATCTAATGAGGATTCTTGAAGAATCAACCAGACTTTCTTGTGCATTCTTTGTTTGTTGGGGTTTTCATCAAAAAACCTTGAGGTAGGGGAATCGTTTCTTCTCTTTATTTTATTTGTGGCTGTATTGTTAGCATGTTTAATACAACTGGATGGTAACGGAATTGACATAATGAATATTTTGAACTGGATAAAGAATTTCTTATCGATCTTATGATATTGCCACTTGTTTTTATTGATAGCGTGATATCTATTATTTATTTTCTTAGCTATTTTTTCTTGATGGAAATCAGTAAAGAATTTAAATCGGGGTTAATTGGTAATTTTTTGGCTAAAGATAAAGAGGCATGAATACGAATATGGTTCTTGCTATAATTCGATGATAATAAAATTTTCATAGTAATCATGTTTAATCATTTATGATAACATATTGGGTAGATTTCCCAATGTTTGAACCAATGATTTATAAACCTGTTAATTCCAAATGGATTAAATAATTTGATAGTTTGATAATTCCTTGAAGGGTTTTGAGTTACCCTCTTGTTTGTTAAAAGGCTATAGCCCAATTGATTTGATGGTTGGTTTTCCTACTGACTGAGTTGAGACGTGACCCTAGAGGGGTGTGGTGATATGTGGGGGCATAGAGGCCTTTTGGTTAAGGTGGCGTATTGCACTTATAGTGGTGAGATTCATCGGTTTATGTGTGTGGGTGTCGGGGAGGACACCAGGGTTGATGGAATGTGATAGATGTGATTGTTGGATTCTTGTTGATTTTTTATTGGTTGTTTATCTGCATTACTTTTCCCCACCACTCAAGGAAGCTGGTCTTGCTTACCCTTCTCCCAAAATAGGTGAAGACACACGAGGTATTCCACATGCCTTCCGTGTTTAGATTCTCAAGGGGGAATGGGTCTGTGCTCTTACTATAGGCGACATATACTCAACGGGTTGGACATCTACTCACCGTCTTGAGCCCCTTTGTGTTAGTAGCATAGAATTCTTTTCAATAATTCCTGGGAATATGGGAAAGTGTTTCTGTAATGAATGTTTGAATAAATGATGTTATCACTTGGGGTTGGTGTTCGCTAGAACATAATGATGAGGCTATAATTTTAAAGGGGCAGTGGACTTTGGGTGTGATGCTCATGAAGGCTAATGAGGAATGGTTCATGGTTAATTAATTTTTAATGAACTAATTAACATAAAGTGGAACTGAAAAGAAAAAGGGAATGAAGCAATCTAATAAAGTTCTTTAAATGGTTGGATGCTTATAGGATACATAGTCTTAGAAGTAGCATCCCAGAGTTTGAGAGACGTTAGCTGTAGTGGTGTCTAAGACTAGGTTATGCCCATAGTGTGGTTGTGATATATAGTATATTCCGTACTTTTTGTGTTTCTATATGCTACTCCACTATGCTATTAGGGGCAACTGACACCCCAAGGATTCTGATTCCTAGGGCTATTTTCTCCAATATTCCGATGGGAGGGTGAATGGATGACTACCCCTTTCAGCGCTGCTCTCTTCTCTTGGTAGATACATGTGCTGGTAGGCACAACAGTTAGTTTCCCCATATATGTGTGTAGAGGGCTGTAGTGGCTTGTGGTTATTTACACACACATATTCCAGATATAGTATCCAATAGACTACTATATGTGTACCATGTATAGGTTGTGATGGAATGAGGATCCTTACTCGGTGTATGGGCTTTAATGGATTGAGGTATAATACGCGACATATGATAAACATTATGCGAGATGTGGTGGCTCCTGAAATATACCTGGTTATTTTTGGTTGTGAGGATGGTGTGGTGCTTCGATATGGTGTATGTGGGCAAGCCTTTGTGTTGCATGAGGTGCACAGTGTGGTGCTTCACCCAGGTGTTTTTTGGAAATCCTTTTTGGAGAGAGATGCTTAAGACTTGAGACAATTGGGAAAAGTCGAAAACTAGTGGGGAAGTAGTAGTGGGGTACCCTTGATATTCTTTACTATAAGTTATATTCTTGTATCTGTTACTTGGTGAGAGTATACATGGAGAGGTTTTGAGATTAGTATACCTCCTTAGGTAACAATTTAGTTTCACTTGTTGCTCACCTTGCTTTAGCATGGTCTCTTTACATTCACACGAGATGATTTGGGGAGGATCGTACGGAGTATACTGTTATACTCACCATATGTGTATATAAACTTTTTTTCAGTTCACTTTGAGTGGGATGGAGATCAGGCTGCTGTTCAATAGCTTGTGGTTGCAGGAGATGTTAGTGCGAGTGGTTACTGCTATTTTTACTTTCTTTTGGGTACATGCAGTTTTTCCCGTTCAGTTGTAGTACTTTTTCCTGACATTTCATATATGCACATGTGTTGCATTTATATTCCAGTTCTGAGTTAGAGTTTATTGGTGTATATCTTATCTCCCTCTTCTGCATGTGTTCTCTACGAGGGTAATGCCTCCCATTTGTGTGTTTACTATACCCTCGGAGGAAGTCGCCAACCCGGGGCCTACTAGAGGCGGGACTCGGGGGGTCATTATCTCTCTTCTCACATTGCTAACCCATGAGGGGTACACATTGTGGGGAGGGGGTCATGATAGAGTTGTATCAGAGGTCTGGTTGAAGGATATGATTGAGTTTGGAGTTAGGCACACGCTATGTTCCTTGGGTTGGTAGGGAAACAATGTCATTCATGTTTAGAAAGTGACGTTAAAACTGGAGACCATGTGAGACATATGAATTTAACGACCCCTATGATCTGATGTACGAAGCATTATGTTTACAATGGCTATTATACAAGGTGATGTTATTTGAAGGGTAGAGACAAAGGAAAGGATCATGCGTCATTCTACTTTTTTTTGTGTTTGAATGGGTAAACCATGGGATAGGTAAACCTAAAATGTATAAAAGAATACAATTATTTAATTAATGTTGAGTCTTCAATATTTCATGTTTATGAACTCTAACAGTTGTTATTTTACATGTATGGCTCCAAGTCAATGTCCTCATTAGGTTTTCACAGAAAATGACAAGGAGGTGGTTCCAGCAAATCACTACAAGGTAGAGGTTGACGAAGACGACACTTGGAGGAAGAAACTATGAGAGTTTCAGTGCTAGAGTCTACAGAAATACAAGGGCTCCATTTCAGATGCAGTCACGGAGGACTGGTTGGAGGAGGATGAGATAGGATTTAGTTTGATCCGTTCTCAGATGGAGAACAAGGTGTCCTTAGATACGACAATGCTTCGTGGAGTAGCAAGGAAGTGGGGGTTCATGTACATCGGGGATCGTGAGGAGTCAGCGATCTCATGGGAGGAGTTCCAAGACAAGTTTAGAGTCGAGTTCCTTTATTTGTCTACGAAGGAGTCCAATCGCTATGAGCTTCTTACCCTTCTATAGAGAAGCTGTACTGGTCGAGAGTTTGGAATCCGTTTTAGTAACCTTTTACGATATGATTCGGACCGGTTACCAGATGAGTAGTCCAAGACAAAGAATTTCGAGGAGGCTTGGCATCTAGAGATCTAGCGCCATGTCACCCCATTTATGTTGAAGACATTTCTTGAGGTGATGTTGAGGGAAGAGGTTGTCAAGAGGAGTTTGGAAAGGACTAGATCATCATGAGAGGGGGATCGTCATGATCCCTCACGAAGTAGAGCTGTGGTCCGGGGTTCCCAGTTTTAAGGGCATAAGTGTTTCCATTCAGCCGAGGGTAGGTCCCAGCCCTTGAAATATCGTTTTTACAGAGGAAGAAACTCTCTTTCTTATGTCAAGGTATACAGAGCTTTTTTTTCTTGTGGTGGTTAGGGCCATCCGCATCGGGAGTTCCCGACCTTTCAGAGTGGTTATCGTGCATTGGGCTCTACACTCCAGGTTCCTCCATTGAGGTGGTTCTAGCTGAGGCAACAACATCCTATTTCACCATCTTTAGATAAGCAGAGGGTAGATGGGGAAGGCATAGGACATCCCCATGACACTCCCTGTCCTCATAGGGTAGAGCGCAACTGTGGTGGTGGTCGTCATCAGGGTCAGAGAGGCCGTGGCGTAGGTCGTGGTTAGCTTCATGTTGTAGCATTGCCAGCTCAAGGCAAGCCAGAAGTCGTTCAAGGTACCCTTTTCTTGTTTTCTACCATGGTGTATGACTTGATTGATTCTAGAGCCACACACTCTTTCATATCACCTACCCTTTTCCATGCATTGGGACTTGAGGTATAGAGGCTTCTAGTGTCCTTGGTGTTGACTATGCCTGTTGGATGTCGAGATGACTTGTTTGAAGTATGTAGAGACTGTGAGCCGGTGTTGGGGAAACACCACTCTTGGGGAGATTTCCTATGTTTACAAATACTACCTTATGATGTCATCCTAGGCATGGATTGGTTGTATTCGATGCAGGCTATCATGGATTTCTATCGGAAAAGGATCATATTTGTTGGTACAGATGGAGAGAAAGTGGTGTTTTTTGGTGAGCAGGACCCTTGGATGGGTCACAGGAGCATTCCATCCTTATCATCTAGGATAGTTGAGAAGATTATGTGTTCTTCAGAGGTTCAACAGTTGTCGTTTCGTAGGGTTGTAGATGAGTACCCTGATGTCTTTCCAGAAGTGGTTTTAGCTTTACCCCCATGATGAGAGATCAGGTTTGGGATCGACCTATATCCAGGAGCGTATCCTATCTCTATGTCTCCATATAGAATGGCCCCTTCGGAGTTATGAGAGATACTTATACAGATTGATGGTCTGTTACAGTGTAGTTTTGTTTGGATGAGTGTGTCACTATGGGGTGCACCATTTTTTTGTGAACAAGGTCGACGGAATTTTGTAGTTGTGTGTTGATTATCATCGCCTAAAAAATGTGACAATAATGAATCGATATCCTCTTCTCTGTATTGATGACTTATTTGATCAACTAGAGGGTGCAAGTTGGTTCTCAGCGATCGACTTGCAGTCAGGATATCATTAGATGCGTGTAAAGAATGTGGATATCCTAAAGACATCTTCTCGTTATCGTCATGGGAATTATGATTTCATTGTAATTCCTTTTGGAATAATGAATGCTCTAGTAGTATTCATGGGATTGATGAATTATGTCTTTGGAGAGTTCCTGGAAATGTTTGAGGTAGTTTTCATCGAAGACATCCTTGTGTACTCCATATCTGAAGAGAAGCATGTAGAGCGTGTACAAGCCATTTTGGGAGTCCATCGTCAACATCAGCTATTTGGAAAGTTGTCTAAGTGTGATTTTTTTGCTCAAGTAGTTAATTTCATTGGTCATGTTATGTCCCAACCGTGAGTAGTTGTGGATCCATCAAATATTGAATAATATTTGTCTTGGGTAGCCCCCAAGACAATGTCATAGGTGTGAAGATTCCTTGGTCTTGCTGGCTACCACACGAGGTTCATAGGCAATTTCTCATGAGTATCAACCCCTCTAACAGCTTTGACTGGGAAGGATCAAGAATTCATATGGAATGATCAGTGCTAGACAACGTTCAAGTATCTAAAGGAGAAGTTAGTACGTGTTCCGGTCCTTTGTCTTCCAATTGAAGGAGTTTAGTTTGATGTTTTCTTTGATGCTTCACATCTGGGGTTAGGATGTGTTCGCATGTAGTAGAGGCCAGTTGTTTCTTATGGGTCTCGTAAGTTACGTCCCCATGAACGCAACTATTCCACCCATGATCTTGATTTGGAATCCATGGTGTTTTCTCTGAAGTTGTGGACACATTACCTCATTGGTGAGGACTTTATGGTTTTCACCGATCAGAATAGTTTGAGGTATGTTTTCTCCCAGTGTGACTTGAACTTATGACAGCATTAGTGGATGGGGTTTTTGCAGGAATACAACATTGATATATCATATACACCGAGAAAATGGAATGTTTTAGCTGATGTGCTGAGCCGAATGTCATGTAGTGATCCTATGAATGAATCCGATGATTTCTAGAGTGTAATGGAATAACTTCCAACATTACATCTTGATATGGGAGAAGATGAGGGTAGAATATATCTTTTTCAGATGACGGTACAATCATCCCAGATACAGAATGTAGAAGAGTCCCAATTGGGAGATATAGAGGTAGAGGTTTGGAGAGACCGAGTTCTTTGTGGTGAGTCACCTTTTGGATGGTCAGAGGATGAACTACACAGAGTTTTGTATCATGGAAGGCTTTTGTTCCATTGAAGATGTTGGAGACAGTTCTCAAAGAGTTCCATAGATTTCCTTTAGAAGTACATCATTTCGTGAAAAAGATGTACCATGCCATGAGGAATCTATTTTGGTGGCCTGGGCTGAAGCGTACAGTTGTGGAGTTTGTGTCTCGATGTTTAGTCTGCCAGAAGGTGAAGGCCAAACCCCGTGATCTTGGTGGTCTTCTCCAGCCATTAGAGATTCATCAATGGAAGTTGGAGGACATATCAATTGACATAGATACTAGTTTACCCCATGCTCCGGGAGGTCATGATGCTATTTGGGTGGTAGTGGATCATTTAACAAAATCATCCGACTTCATAGCAATAAAGGAGTCATACTCAGTGGATTTTTTGTCAAGGAAATATCTAGAGGAGGTGGTGAGACTTATTGGAATCCCAAGGATGATCATTTCTAATTGATATACTCATTTTACCTTCAGGGTGTGGAGAGGTCTCCAACATGCTTTTGGTTCTCAACTCTTCCTTAACTATTCTTTTCGTCATCAAACAGATCGTCAGGTAGAGAAAACCTTCCATACTCTTGAAGACATGTTACAATATTGTGTTCTTGATTTCAGAGGTTCATGGATGAGGGACTTACCATTGGTGGAGTTATCTTACAATAATATTTTTCACTCCACCATCGGTATGGAACTGTTTAAAACCATGTATAGTCGGACTTTCCATTTTCTGTTGTGCTAGACTAGGGTCGAAGAGTCAGTAGTTCTCGGACTGTAGAATACAACAGAGATGGTTCAGGTTATTCATGAGAGGATGAGGAAAAATCGTCAGAAATAATATGAGAAACAAATAATGAGACCCTTAGATTTTAATGTTGGGGATCATGTGTTTCTGAAGGTGACTCCCCATCGTGGGAAGAGAAGCATTGGTCGTTAAAGTAAGATTTCTCCCTGGTTTGTTGGGCCTTTTGAGGTGTTAGCTCATGTTGGAGTTGTGGTATATCGAGTAGCACTTCCACCACAAATGAGTCGGATACATGATGTTTTCCATATATCATAGCTCTGTTGTTATCTTCATGACGACTCTCACATCATCAATTGGGGAGATATCAATGTTGATGATGATGCAACCTTTGAGGAGTGGACTATGGAGATCCAAGACCGCAAGGATAAGGTTTCTTGATGGCATTCTATTCCTTTAGTTCATGTCTTGTGGAGATACAGTGGCATGGAAGAGAGTACCTAGGTACGTGAGTCACATATACATGCTCAGTACCGAAAGTTGTTGATGTTTAACTATTTTCATCTATCGATGTAGCTTTTGTGGTTATGAAACTTTCATGTTTATGAGATGGCACCCTTTATTGTTTTCGGTGGCTTTCTATTTTTTGTGAAGTATCTCAGTGGGTGGTTGTTCGGACCCTGTTTTATTTTTCTCTTTATGTGATTTTTGGATTCTGGAGGACGAGAATGTTTTGAGAGGTATCAGATGTAATGGATCAGACCTCTCCAGCCCATTACATTGAGGAAATGTGGTGTTAGTGGAGTTCCAGGAGGTCAAGGTAACTTATCCCCAACGATTTACCACAATGTTCTTTTTTTGATGAACCGTTTAAACTATAGACATTTTGAATGCTAACATCATGTTACGTCTTCATGTACTTTTTAGGTTTCTAACTGCCCTTATTTTGGATTAGTGGCCTGGCGGTGCGTTGGGTGAATCTTAAAGGAATACTAAAGGGAAGTAGCTTTCTCACAGGATGCGCATGGTTTGTCTAAATCATGCGTCTATACCATGCATAGTTAATGTTGGAGGCAGTGGCTAACGCACAGTTTTTCTAACCATGTGGCCTAACCGTGCGAGGAGTGTTTGATGGGGTAGTAGCGACCACACTGTTAGTACGTGGTTTGTCTAACCGTGCAAGCAAACCGTGCTGACACTTAAATTAGATCCTAATATTGTGGATCTCAACCATTTAACCTATGACTTGCTCATTTTAGCTCCAAAGAATCCATAACTCGGGATTACCGTCCCTTGAAGGTAGGAGAACCTATCCCATGTGTTTTGAAGGCGATCCGAAGGATTGTCAGGATGAATCGAAGCCGATTTCTTGAGGTATGTGATCGTTCTTATTCATTATTCTTCATTATTGATCATTTCTTAGATCCACTTCGATCTAACTCCCCTCTTCTCTCAATTTCATAGATCCACATCTGTTATGGGTAGATCTATGTGTGTCGATGCCAAATATGATGAGTAATGGTCTTGGTTGTGATAGGAGAAGAGATCTAAAGAGGATTATTGGAGAATCAACCAGGCTTTTTGTTGTATTCTTAATTTGTAGGGGTTTTCGTAAAAATCCCTTGAGGTAGGGAATTCAGTCCTTCTATTTCATTTACGTCTGACTGTATTATTAGCATATTTAATCACACTGGATGATAATGGAATTGACATAATAAATATTTGGAACCAGATAAATAATTTGTTATCGATCGTATGATATTTCCTCTTTTTTTTCTAGATAGTGTGATATCTATGCATGCTTTTCTTAGATGTTTGATCTTGATAGAAATTAGTAAAAAATATAAACTAGGGTTAATTGATAATTGATTGGATAAAGATAAAGAGGCATGGATACGAATGTGGTTCTTGCTATAATTTGATGATAATCAAATTGGCGTAGTAAACATGTTTAATCATTTGTGATAGCTTACTATTTAGTTTTCCCAGTGATGGAAACAACGATTTATAAACCTGTTAATTCAAGATGGATTAAAGAATTTTATTTTATGATAATTCCTTGAATGGGTCTGAGTTACCATGTTTATTGTTAAAAGTCCATAGCCCAATTGATTTTATGGTTGTTTTTCTTGCTTCTTGTGTTGAGACGTGACCCAGGAGGGGTGTTGTGATATGTTGGGGCATAGAGGAATTTTTGGTTGTGGCAGTAGATGACTCTTAGAGTGATGAGATTCATCGGTTTATTCATGTCTGTGTCAGTGAGGACACCCGGATTAATGGAATAGGATGGATGTGATTTTTGGATTCTTGGTGATTGATGATTGTTTTTATCTACTTTACTTTTCCCCACTGCTCAAGGCAGCTGGTCTTTCTTACCTTTCTCCCAAAAGAGTCTATGAAACGTGGGGTATGCCACATGATTTCCATGTTTAGCTTCTCAAGGTTTAATGGGTATACTCTCTTGCTATAGGTGGCAAAGACTCGATGGCCAGTACATCTACTCACCGTGTTGAGCCCCTTTGTGTTGGTATCATTGAATGCTTTTATAGAATACCTGGGAATATGGGGAAGAGTTTTTGTAATGAATTTTTGAATAAATGGTGTAAACCCTAGGTGTTGGAGTTCGCTGGAACATAATGACGCGACAACAATTTTAAAGGGGCAGTTGAATTTGGGTGTAATGAAGTCTAATGTGGAATGGTTCATTGTTAATTAATGTTTAATGAATTAATTAATATAAAGTTGAACTGAAAAGAAAAAGGGAATGGAGTAATCTAATAAAGTTCTTTAAATGGTTGCATGCCTATAGGATATCTAGTCAATGATGTATCAGCCCTAGAGTCTGAGAGAAGTTAGCTGTAGTGGTGTCTATGACTAAGTTATGCCAATAGTGTGGTAGTGAGATTTAGTATTTTATGTACTATTTGTGTTTCTATACGCTACTCCACCCTGTCTGTAAGGGAAACTGACACCCCGGGGATTGTGAGCCCTGTGGTGGTGTTTTCCCCAACATTCTGATGGGAGGGTGAATGGCTGACTACCCCCTTTGTCCCCACTCTCTTCTCTTGGTAGATACATGTGCTTGTAGTCACTACAGTTAGTTTCCGCATATATGTGTGTAGAGGGATGTAGTGCCTTGTGGTTAATCACACACATATATTCTGGATATAGTATCCTATAGACTACTATAGGTGTAACGTGTTTAGGTTGTGATGGCTTGAGGTTCCTTACTCGTTGTATGGGCTGTAATGTCTTGAGGTATAATACCCGATATATGATACATGTTATGCGAGATATGGTGGCTCCCATAATCTACCTTGCTACCTTTGGTTTTGAGGATGTTGTGATGCTTCGCCCAGGTGTCTGCGGGCAGGCCTATGTGTTGCATGAGGTGCACAATGAGGTTCTTCGCCTAGGTGTCTGTGGGCAAGCCTTTTCGGAGAGAGATTCTTAGCACGTGCGACGTTGGGGAAAAGTAGAAACCCAGTGGGGAAGTAGTAGCGGGGTACCCTAGATATTTTTTAATATATTCTATATTCTTGTATGCGGTACTAGGTTAGTGTAGCCATGGGGAGGTTGGGAACTTAATATACATGATTAGGTAATGAGTTAGTTTCACTTGTTTCTAACAGTGCTTTAGCATGCTCTCTTTACTTTTGCACGAGTGGATTTCAGGAGGATCGTACTGAGTATACTGTTATACTCACCATATGTGTATATAAACTATTTTTTAGGTAACTTAGAGAATGCTGGAGATCAAGCTGATGTTCACTAGCTTGTGGATGCAGGAGTTGTTCAGGCTTGTGGTTGCTGCTGTTTTTACTTTCTTTTGGGTACTTGCGGTTTTTCCCATTCAGTAGTAATACTATTGCATGAAATTTCATATAATCTCTTGGGTTTATTTTATATTCCAGTTTTGAGTTGGAGTTGATTGGTGTCTATATTATCTTTATCTGTTGCATGTGTTCTATTAAAAGGTAACTCAACCCATTTGTGTGTTTACTATACCCTCGGTGATATTCGTAAACCCGGGGCCTACTCGAGGCGGGACTCGGGGGTCATTAGCTCCCATCTCACAATGCCGGCCCAGGAGGGGTACACTTCGTGGGGAGGGGGTCATGACATAATACGTATATAAGAATGTTTTGTGGTAATTGTGTAATTATTTTGTTATATATATATATATATATATATATATTTCAATATTTGTGAATATTATTGTGGTGGTGATGGATACATTTATAGGGATGATGGGTGGAATTTATTGCAATAATAAAAATTGTAATGTCACCATTCAATAGATCGTTGATATAATAATTAAATATAATGGAATTGGTAAGGGGTAGGGGTGACAAAACTAAACCATTCATTCATATGCTAGCTTATAATTTGTTATAATATATTTTAATCTTATATTTTATACTATAACCATTTATTATTTTACAATGTTAAATAAATTTTAACATATGTTCATGACATTTAATGAATAGATTTTTTTTCATATTATAAAACATTGTGATAATCCTTAAAATTATTAAATCCATTATTTTCATGTATTACATATGTGTTTTATTTAAATTGTTCTAAAAATTAATAGCCGAATAATATATGATAATTTTTTATAAAAAATATTCTTTTATTCTAATTTTTTTAAAAGAATATATTGTTAAATATGGAATGATATATAACATTACTTTATATTATTAATGACTTTTTATTATTTTAACATTAGAAATAACTCGATAAAAAAATCAGTAATGTAGATATTTAGTTTAAATACATAGAAAAAATTAGTGATTATTATGGAAAAATATTTCTAATTGTTTCAAAACTATTTATCAAATGTACATTAAATTCATAATATAAAGAAATAAGGAATTATTTTAATTAATAGAAAACTAATATTTTAGTGAATATGATTTTATAATACATACAATGATCCTATTATTTTGACAACAACATAAATATCATTTTATTGTTAGAATCCGTATTTTCATGATATACCCAAAATTCAAAATTTTAATGAAAACTACAAAATTCATCATAAATTAATAATTAAATGATTAATACAATAATAAATAATTTTTTTTATTAATAACGTTCTTAAATGTTGAAATTCATTATATGTATGATTATATTTGTATAATGATTATTAATTTTGTTTAGAAGTAATCATTTCCACGTTAATAGTTCTTAATCAAAATTTATTTTGATCTAAAATTAAATGTAAGTTAATAAGATAAAATGAAATAATTATCTCTATAATAATATTCTATGCAATTTGATTTATATAATATATTTTAGAAAATACATATCACAGAAAATTATTTATTTTTAACGTTTTACAACATTAATCACATATACATCATTATTTATAAAAAACCCCTCAAATTTAACCAATTCAAAACAAAATATTTATTAATAATTATAATAAATATCAAAATAAAATATATTCTCTTATGATAATGAAGTGAATTATATTTTTATTAACACGAGGCGTTTGGTTATTATAATTTTATTATTAATGAATAATGCCATATTACATTATATTACTAATGTACGCCATAACCAATTTTTGTTTTATTTTGTTTCTAAAAAATGATATAATAAACATTATATTCATTTTATGGTATTATTTGATGAAATATATTATGGGTTTAAAAAAGGTTACTGTATAGTGAGTAATAATGAATATACTTGAAGGCATGATCAATTAAAGAAGATAAATAAATAGTAATCACATATTCACTAGTTGGATTTAAAAAATGGATGGAAAATTAATTTTTAAGAAATTAATTTATGATGTTAATAATAGTGAGAAATAAATTTCTAAGAATTCATTTACAATTATTCTCCATTATATTAAATCAAAAGGTTGACCTTTTTATATTGACATTGAGGATTGAATTAAATGATCGTTGTTTAGACTGTGACTTTAATAAATATCGATGGACATATATTTATAAGATACCATATTATTCAAATTTTGATTAACATGCACTGAAGAAAATTTATTCTTAAGGGAAACCAATAATCTAAGTAATAATTTAACTACATGCCTATGAGTAATCAACATAACACTTATGCAATAAGTTGAATACTATAATGAATTGGCTTACATAACCCGTATCAAAAGGTATCCATAAGATAAATTTACTTGTATTAGGTGAAAAGTGTGGAAATTTAATATTGATGATATTGGTATTCAAATTTAAAGTGTAATTGGAGAATATATGATGTTAGAATTTATATTCAACAATTTCTATTTTATAGAGAACTATAATACTTCAATCATGGGAAGGAAAAAGATTATGTAGGATTAAATACAACCTATATTGGCAGAATCGATGTGTCATATGTAAATGTAAATGTATTATAATGTATTAATAAAAATTAATATATATTTCAGATGTTTTTAAATAATTATAATATATTTTTATAGTAAGATCATATAGAGAACTAGGAAAAATGTACATATAAACATTAGATTCATTCAAAATTCAAAAAATTAGAATTAAACTCACGTCATATTTATATATTAAAAAATAAAAAATCTTCATATTCATTAACCTAATATTATTCAAGTGAAATATTATTTGTGAAATAGAAATTAATAAAAAATAAAAAAATATATTAGAAACAGAAACAAATCAACTGAATTTTCATTGGTTAATTTGTCATTGACACACAATGTCTAAAATATAATAAAATATATATTTAAATTATATATCATATCTATATTCATAAAAAATCATAATCATACTATAGTTTAAGAAATATTTAATATAGTAGTAAAATTTTATTGAACTGTTATTAAATGTTCACTTAAACTACTCATTGAAATCAAACCATTGAAATAAAGGAAAACCGTAATACCCTGTTTCAATGCAATGCACTCAAAAGTAATATTTTGTTGTTATTCCTCCAAAATTATATCTAATGTATTTATAAAATTTTCCACCAATATTTAGTTAATAAAGAACTAATCATATATGTTATATTATCTAAATGACTGATATTATAAGAGTCCACAAGTTGGAACACTAAATTTTGGGATTTTGAATTCCAACCATAAAAATTTGAATGAAATATGATTTTTGTGATGAAAATAATTATTAAACTAATAGAATATATTATTTTTTTAATTTCATTCTAAAAAACATTCATAACATCAAAAAAAAATTTAATCAACTAGTATTAGTCAAAACATAAATAATATTATTATATGAAAACATTAAAATTTATAATACATATACATAAAATAAATATCCATAGAGGTTGGTAGAAACTGAGGGAAAGATAAATTATAATTTCAATGAAAATGTAAATAAATATATTCAATCAATCCAATTGATATATTTTAATTTCATTGACAATAACAGTATTCTATGGCATGAATGGATTTATTTATTTTCATACCATTTAAATTTAATGTTGAATTTTTTTAATAAATAATTATTTTCATTAATTATTTTCAATTGAAATTAATTAGTGATGGTTAATATAATATAAAATTATATAATAAATCATTATAAAGAAATATAAAATTAAATTTATATATTTTTAATTTCAATATAAACTCATGCATTAAAAGAAATCCAATTGATGTTACTCTACACAGAAAATGTAAAAAAAAATTTGATACCATTATCTCATATCATTCATTAAAATATTAATATATCTACTATGAAAATATTTAGATAAAAAAAAGTTCATAAAAAAATATTAATATTTTTTAATAAATACATTTCTACAAATGAAATTTATATTATTATAATATTTTCTAATATTTATTTAATTATTCTAGTAATAATCATGTCTAACTCTATCAGATGAATGGATGATGATCTAATAATAATTATTATACTAATTCACACTGTATTTGTGGAATAAATATGAATCTAATTTTTATTTTTACTAAATTTCTGTCTTTGTAGTTGTATCGTTATTCCATAGGAATATCCATTAAATATGTATAACATTAGTAGTATATATCTATCCTATAGAAAATTGACCATGATTGGTTTTTATTAAGATATATTATGTTAGAAAATTATAAAATAGAAGAATTACCTAGATAAATAAAATGTCATCTATTTATAATATTTTTCAAATTTCATTACAATCTATACTGAAATAGTAATTTTATGTAGTATTTTTTAAAAATGGACATATAAAATTATAGCACGTAAAACATATCCATATTTTATTTGTGTGTTTTAAATAATAAGAAATATATAGAATCATATGAATATTAAATCATTTATTTATATCTTGGGGTAATATAGAGATAATATTGTAATATATTGGATGCATGGTATGGGTAAAAATGGTAATATCAATGATCATTAAACAATAAGAGGATCATAATGTTTTGAAAAAAAATAAAAATAATTGTTTAACAAGATGAGAAAAACTTTTTAAAATCATACCTTGTATTTCATATATGATAATAGTGATTCATGGAATAGATCATGGAAGTTCATAAGACATGAATCATAATGGAATCAAATAACATGATCTCTAATATAAAAGAAGTGGCATATGATCATTTTTATAAATATATGAATAATGTGTTATAAAAACTTATTTATCAATAGCACACGTTAAGGATACCCCCACATCAACAATACCATATTATAATTGGGTTTCAAATCATTGTACTTTCTTCCAGATTGGGATAACTTCTTGTATAGATTATTTTGTCTTCAGATAATGTCGAATATATTTTCTATTCGGGCATTCTATAACTGACTATATAACATTTTTTTTGGATTTGGATAACCTCTATTTTTCCGATTAAGAACAGAAAACATTATTATTTCCCCAATAAAATATACTTATATAAAATAATGACCTGTTATGAAATCAAAATCCATTCAAATTTATTCCACATTATTGAAAGAACATTTATGTTTTTATAGTAATATATCACAAGTAAAATAAAATGGGTTTCATCAATATATAATCATTATAAGAATAATCCATGCATATATATTATAATGGTGGTAGACCAATATTATATAATCAATAAATCATGTGTGAAATGAATGGTTGATTTCAATGATAAAATAGATATAAAATATTACTAAAAATACACATGGAAAATAAACATTTATTATTTAAATAAAATAAAATAAATATAATTATAAAAAAATTATGGAATCCATATTATCTTGAAAAAATAATTAAACGTTATAAGATATATATATATAATTAATTAATTTGTCATTATTATTGGGAATTTTCATCATGTTTTAATTTTTAAATTAATCTTTTTACAAAATTTATATAAAAAATATCCTCATCATAATAGTAATAGAAGAAACCATTTACAAAGTTATAAAATTAAAAAAATGGATAAAAATTACATTAATCAATCTTTGAATGATTTTAATAACATTATTTGAATTATTTTAATTAAATTAATGTTAAGGAATAGAAATTACTCTTAACTGTTGAATAAAATGTTTATTGCCTTCCTCAAAATTAATTTCAGAAAAATTATTACATATCTTGAAGAAAATTAATGTTAAACAAGATGTAGCATAAAAAAATTTTATAAGAAAATAAGTAATACTTATGAAATATTTATCCAATAAATTCATTATCAAAATTTTTATGATAATGAATACTACTATAAATGATATTGTATCATAAAATACTAATATCAATTCTAGATATATTTGAATGTGATATAACTATAGAAACTCACTAATTTCTCACATAAATATCAGATCATATTAGATAAATATTTATTAAATAACACAATGATTCAGTTCATTATAGTTTAGGTATAATGGTTTGGAATCATTTATACATAGAAAACGGGCTCATAATTTTTACAAATCATAACCCAATATGTTATTCTATAACTGTTTCCACTCATTTATATTTAATAAATAAGTCCATTATTCATAAAAGATGGGAAAATAATAATAAAAAGGTGATATTTGATTATCTGTTGGTTTAAAATTGTTATATGTCACACCATGAAAATGGATTTTTGGTAATATTAATTATTTTTATTTTTTATTTATCAGTTTCAGTTTCAGTTGTTTATATGTCTAATCTTAGACTATGGATCCATTGTTCTATTTTTCTGTTATCCATCACGGCTAGGAGTAAATTTAAAATTAACTCGATAATGCATATGAAGGTATATGTTGTTTCCCATTAAATTCCCATGATTTATTAAACTATGCGACAACCATTGGGTATGGATATGTTAGTTGTTTATACTGAGTGGCATAGTTTGAGCATGGTTTTCTCAACCATGTCCTTTCGTAAAGGTATCTATATGAGGGGTTCCTAGAAATGTTAGTTGAAAGATACATATAAGCACATGGTCTGGTATACCATTCATGAACCATGCCATTTACTTATATTCAAAATAAATAAAACTAAAATTAAAATTAAATTTAAATAATATAAATAAAATATAAATTCCTTAATAATAATAATATTTTTTCATTATTATTAATATTTTTACTATAATTATTCAAAATAATATTATGAAGATTATTATCATTTTTATTATGTTTTAATTTTATGATTTATAGTGTTTTAATTAAATCCCAAAGGGGTCCCCCTTTCTCTCACTCCTCTCCATGTGCTTCGCATCCCCCTTTCCCTTCGCTCTCTCATCTGATCCCAATAATCCTCCCCTCTATTCCATACTCCACCCCTATGAGAAGATACCTATTAGCTGGAATTTAAATATGATTTCATTGGGATTCTTGGTCAGTTCGTCAATCTTAGCCCCACTATCCACTAATTTAACCTTTTTAACACTTCCATGCCACCCTATTGGGATCGATGGAATCCTATTATTTTTTGTGAGATGAATTTTGAAGTTTCTCTCATAAATAGGTTATGTGAAGGGTCCAGCAGGCCTCCTATAATAATGATTCATTATCCTCTATTTAACATAATGAATTTTGGACTATTTTTGTCTTCCTTCCATTATTTTTGGAACGGTATTTCAATTTATTCACATTGGATCAATTTTAAATCAATTTTTTTGTGGTATTTGTGTTGCGGGTAATTTTTCTACAGTGAATTAGACCTCTCTATGATGGTTTCATGTTGTGGGTGTCAAGAGCCCTTATACATTCATGCATGAGTTAGGCTTACATATATATATATATATATGCATTCTTTGTACATATTCCCTCATGGACAAAAGAATATGTGAAATGAAGCTATGAGTATTTTTGTGTATATATATATATAGTTATCAATGAATATGAGTTGAAGCATGAATGTTCAGTTTGTATGGATATCAAAATGTAATGACATTTTAAGGTACGTACACTATAAAAAGGAATTTATTGTAAATTCCATGATTGTTTGACTGTTATTAAAATAAGTTGCCCTGTTTTTTTTGTGAAGTGGATATACCATAACATTGTAAATATATATAATGTTTTATTTCCCTTATCATAAAATTTTAAAATGGATTGTTTAAATTATACATGGATTCTAGCAAGATTTAATATCTGTTGTATTATTGTTGTTCAATTATAATTTTTAAATGTTTTTATTCAAATCATTTTTATGGATTTTAACGTTGGATATGTTCTTTTTGTATAAGAAATGTCTTTTTGAATGGAATTGAGATACTAATGAATTTAGAGTGTGTTTTAAAATGAAAAATGTTTACTTTAAGGAACATTCATTAAATTTTATTCATGAAGTTATTTTATATGTTATGAAAGTCATTTGATAAATTATCAAAGTATTGAAAATTGTGTATTTAAGTAGATTTGGTGTTCATGTAAATTTGAATGAGTTTTTAATGAGAAATTATGTTTTCAATACTGTGTAAATTTGATGGTTTAGATACATTGGTGAAATGAAAAATTGGAATATAGAATATATGAAACAAGAGGTATCTTAGTATTAGATCTAGGACTAGTAAGTTATATGACTCAAATTGTTTTTACAAAAATTCAACTATCTAGATTGATTATACAACACTAAATAAAAAACATTGATTATTGATCACCCCTATGTCTATAGGGTGTCCCCTCTTAGTGGCTCCAGAATGAGAACATTATTGATTGGGGATAATATACCACATTTCACTGGGTTATGAGGTTTGTAGGGTCCAGTTTTTGATAGTTACCTATAAGGATTTATAATGATGCTCACTTATGACATAATTTTTTTGGTGAATTTTCCATTTTAGTCGTTTCAATATTTTTTCCCCATTTTTAAGAAATCCCCATTTTAATCTATATTGTTTTAAATTTTGTTTAAAATGTAGACACATGCATGGATTTTTTGTAGCTGTGTTGGAAAAATCAATTTTAAAAGAAATATTCATTTGTTAAATAAATTTGAAAATAATGAAATAAATTATTTTTATCTTAATTTATATATTAAAAACTAGATTGATTTTGGGTTCTTTTTAATTATTGGGGAAAAGGAGTTGTTTATCCTTGGAATTCATACTGAGTATCCCTGTGCTCCCACCAACTTTATCTTATCAGTTTCAGGTTCTAGAATTGGATTCCTCTTATAGTGTGCCTGCTTTGGTGATTTGTGGTGACCCTTGAGGTCACATGGAAATATATTTATACACATGTTTCATTTTTTATTTAAGCCAAAGGTTTGGTTTTTTCAATATATATATATATATGTATTTTTTAATTTTATTATTTCTTCATATCATTCTAAACTATTTTTTAATTCATGGAACAAGTTACTAGCCTATGGAAGTTGGGAACAACCTTTAGGTCCTGGTCTTATACCATCTCAGGTGACCAATTCAGGGCCATCCTACGTTTCTTAATGAATGAACTATTTTATAACACACCGTTATTATTTGTGATTTTGGGTAGCTCAGTGAAAAGGACTATTATTAATCAATAGGTAGGGTTTTTGAAGGATTTGATGAACCCTTTCATATCTGTATCCTCGAGTTACCAACGGTAGTTTTAGATTTTAGTTTTCCGTTATTTTCCATGTTTATATAAGGGGTGAAAATTAGACTGAGGTGGTTGTATTCGACGGGATTTCATGGAGTAGTGTGTGATGTGTATCTTGAGAGCACTTCAAAATATACTTCTTATGGTTGATGATCACTCATATCATAATCTTCAAGACATGTTCCTACATTAGGAAAACCCATTGGTTATATATATTTAGATGTTTTGATATATGTTATGTCTGGGATTTGTTTCGATAACCATGAGTTTATTTCAAAAATTTAAAATGGTTTTTATGAAATTTGTTTTGAAAAAGTAAAATATTATTTCGAGTTCAAAAATGGGTTTTAAAAAAATTGTCCCATAGATATGGATTTATTTTAATGAAATGTTTGTTTAAAAAATTTGATATAATGATTTTTTTAAGAAAAATTGGATTCATCAATTTTTTATTGTATTGGTTTTATAACAAGGGGATATATAAAAATGGTTGGTAATTTTGACATAATCTTGAATGATATGTTTTGGAAATGGGAACTATTTTGAAATGACCATTGGTATTTATAATAATGATCACATATAATAATTTAGGCTTTTTGAACATGGGTAACTGTTTGAATGTATATATGGGTTCTTGAGATAACCCACAACTATATATATATACACATTAGACATAATGGAATAACAATAGTGGGTATTTATGTTTTTTTTCATTTATAAAAATGTCTCTCAAAAAATGTAATTTTAATTTATGGAAAGCATGTTGTCCAATTGTATGATGTTTTTATTCATTTATGTATCCTTTTTCATGGGATTATGGGTTGGATATGCTGAATTATAGTCAAAATGGTGACTTTTATTATGTTTTGGTTTGTGATTTATGTGTAAAATATTGAATTATGATGATTTTTGATTTAGCTTGCTGCTTATACTTTTTTGTGTATTCTCCAAAAAAACATGGTAACTAGTGGGTGATTAGAATATATGATTCATTCCACCATGTTTATGTGAATTTTTTGTGAATGGGTGTTGGCCATCATTTACTTATTTGAAATTGACAGAATTTTGAATATTTTTTTTGAGGAAATTCATTATAAGTGTTTCTTTTATTTCTCGCATGGGAAACTCAATCGAGACACTAAATTAAATGGTATAGCCATATATTTATTATTTTTAGACCACACCCGAGTCTTTGCGGTGTAAATACTATTTTCAATTGACAGATAATATAAGAATGTTTTGTTCTTTGTGCCTTACGAAAATATGTTTCCTTTGTAATGGTTTATTCTGTCACATCTGTAAGGGGTTCTATATTTTATATTATAGAAAGGATAATGTTTAGTTGAATATTGTAATAACTAGACTATAGGGAATTAGATTCATCATATAAATAGGTCTCCAACAATTTTTCTCAGTTTGATTCTCTTCACATAGATACGAATCATTCGGGGGGGGGGGGGGGGCTCCTGCATAATCATTATCTAATTCAAGATACAAGACAATTTATGTTTCCCTATTTGTAGCTACATCTTGTTTTATGGTACTTTTATTAAATAAGGCATGGATACCTTATTCTTTTTTGTGTAATTCGTTGTTTTAAAAGTTCCTCTATTGTATTTTTTCATATTCGACATTGTTATCGTTTGGTTGTGAAAGGATGGATGGCCTTACATACTTGTATTCTTATATAGATGCAGTTGTGCCTTCTCGAATGTGAATCTTGTAATGAGTTATTTTATGTGCTTATCCATTGTGGTGAGGGGAACCGGCCTCTTTGCATCGTGGTTCTTGTCATTGTGAATTCCCATAGATATTGTCTTGTATGATTTGTCAATCATAAGGTCACACTGATTTCATTGTTTTTTTTGCTTTGATCAATTTCAATGTTAATTTTATTTCTTTATTTGAATGTGTCACATTTTGGAGGAATAATGATTTTATGGTGGGGATATTTTTCACCCCCCAAACATAAAGTATTTAATTTTTTTAATTATATTAATTATATTTAGTCGCAATTTAGATAATCAATAGTTAGTTTGATAAATCTCAATCATTTTGAATATTTTTTTGTCGTTAGATGGTAAGCTCTTATGTTTAAGAGTAACGATGTATTGATTATGAGAATTAAAAGGTGTGTTTGAGTTATGGTACCTAACATCAAAATAGTTTATTAAACCATACGGCTTCTATGTGGTTTGAATATGTACCATTATAGTATTGAGTGAAATTGATTAAGCATAGTTTTCCAAACTATTCATCTTCTTACATTTAATCATTATATGGATTCCATACAATGGGAATGTCTAGGGCATTCTTTTCCCATAGTTTCGAAAACCATGCATGACCCAATCCGTTTCCTAATATTCAAAATAAAACAATATCAAATAAAAATTTAAATTATAAAAATAATAAAAAATGAAACTAAATATCTTATTATTATTGTTACTGTTATTTTAATCAATATTATTACTATTATTATTATGTTTATAAATATGATTATTTTTATTTTTATGTTGTATTATTATTTTTATTGTTTTTGTTTTTGTTACATTATTATTTTAACTCCAATGGTGTCACTACATTCTCCCCCTCCTCCCCATGTGTGGGGTGACCCCCATTTCCCTCCCCACTATTGTGTGACCCCACCTGCTCATCTATGTCGCACACCACCCCTTCTAAAAGCTCCCCATATAGTGCAATTTCCCATAATTTCATGCTTGACGTGTCAATGTATGCCCTTTTCTTTCGTGATAAAGAATTTTCCCCATCCCCATCACCCTACAAAAATTTATCAAGTCCTAGGGTTTACAAAAAGATATTTGTTGTTGTTTATCTGGTAATTTAGTTGTGTGATAGTTCATTCGGGCCTCCTCCATTGTGTTCAAGTATTCTCCACTGAAGGAGAAGCATTTATGACCATGTCTGTCCACCCAATCTTATTATTGATATGGCTATTTTATATTTTTCATGATTATTTAATTTTAATTCAATGTATTTCGGTTTTCTGAGTTTCCAATTACATTTTTTGAAGTGAATTGGAGCTCGTTGTGGTTGTATTAGACAACAAGTATTGAGAGTTTTTATATAGGAAAAGATTTGAAATATATGCCCTATAGGTACATATTCTCTCTTCGTTAGAGGAATGTGTTCAATGGTACAAGGTGTGTCTATATATATATATATGTGTGTATAAATTCATATGTGTGTTTGTAAGAAATTTTGAATATAGTGGTTTTTGACAAATAATGATTTGTTTGTGTTAGGTCAACTATGCCTCAACCTTTATTTTAAATTCCATGATTATTTGAATTTTTGTAAAATGAGTTTACCATTTTCATTTGTAATGAAAATGCTCTTTATATAAATATATTGTAATGGTCATTCTCTATATCTTATAAAATTGACTGATTGAATTATTCATGGTTTCTATCATTATTTAAAATTTTTTGTGATTTCATTGTTCAAATAGCCATTTTAATAGATTTTTTAAAATTCTTGTTCGGACTTGTAAAGGTATTTTTGTGATTTCTATATAGCAAATGTGTTTTTAAAAGGTGTTCATATGAATATATATTGAATGGGTTTTTTATAATGGGGATTGGTTTTTTTCAAGCCCATTCCAATATATTGATTCTTAATAGTGTTTTATAAATTTTTTATGTGGTTAAATAAATTATGTATGTGGTGTGAATCATGAATTAAAGTGATTTTATTATGTGTGTAAATTTTTAATATGATATTCTCATGGGAAATGATTATTTTATTTCTATTTACATGTGAATTTATTGAAACAAACATGATATAAAAAAATTGGAATAGAGAATATTGGAAACCCATGGTATCTTGATGGGAATATAAAACAAGAATGCTTGATGACTCTGAGGTGATTCATCCCAAATTCATCTAGAAGGATGGATGATACGACAAAAAATAAATTATATTGATGATTGAAGAGAACTAGGTCTTTGGTGTGTTCCATAATATTGGATTCTACATTATAAAATTATTTTTTTGGGTGTTATATAATATTTTACTCAGGTATGAGGTTACTTGAGTCACATTAGAGTAAGTTACAATTATAGATTTCCAAGGTTAACACTTATGTCATAGTATTTGTGATGTAATTTTGTTTTTAATTTCATAAAGGCTATTTCATCCTTTATAAAAACAATGTATTTGATCTCAACTATTTTTCTTTTATTTAAAAATTTCTATATAATTTTTGTTATTGTATTGCAAACAAGATGGGAGGAAAATGATTTATTTAGATATAATTAATTTCTACATGAATTTCAACAGAATGGAAACATTTTTTTTATTTTTATATATTATAATAAAACAATAATGATTTGGGATTACTTTTAATGGTATGGATATAAGGCATTGTTTATACGTGGAATTCCTAATAAGAAACTCAGTGCTTATTCTTGATCTATTTTTTCAGTTTTAGGAATTTGTTTTGGATCATTATTGATGTTAGAAATCTTTTTTGTTTGGTGCTGACCCATGACGTCGCATTTATGAATGATTATCCCACCATTTCTGTTATTATTTACAGTTCTAATGTTTTATTTTTTTGATAAATTTATATTTTTTAATTTTTCATTTTTTGGGCCAAATAATTCAAAACTATTTTATTTTCATTCATAGTAAAATTTATCTACATATGGTGATTGTGAATGTCCTTCAGGAATTATCGAGGACCGAATCAGGTGATCAGTTCAGGCTATACCATTACAGTTTTGTTATATGAGATATCTATGATTACATAAGAATAACATAGTTATATGGGTTCTATAACTAGATATTATAATTTGAAAAGTGTACAATTCATATAAAATATAATAATGTGGTTTCATGGAAATTGTTTTTGAAAATCCCTTCAAATGAATCGTAATGGATTCGAAAAACAAGATTAATTAGAACATAATGTTTTCAGAAGACATATATTTGTGAAATTTAATTAAGGAAAATTAATCATATTTATAGAAGTTGTGTAATAATCCAAGGATATCATAGATTAATGTGTTCACTCCACAAACCCTCAATGTTGTCATTGTTTACACAAATTGATATCCTATTGGATAAAGTCCCATAGATATTTTATTTTACCCCCATTTCTTATATTGTTATCTATTGAGATATCTATCATTAACCAATACATTGGCGTGAATATATGTCCCACTCATCAAACTATTAAATTCATACAAATATGTGTAACATAATATACAAAAATTCATCATTGAATGATTTATTGAATAAAGATGCATTTTATAATCATTTAATGGTTAAACTCCCTTTGTAAAAGATTCATGATTGATTATTGTTTTCTATTTTTAACATAGAAAAATCTGTGAAAAAATTCGTTTCAAAAAAAGGAAAATAAAAAGGTTCCATTGAAATAATTTCATCATAATAAAAAAGATCAAATGAATGAATATAGATGGTATCAATAGTTCATATACCTATAAAATATAATGTAACATTATAGGATATCATCAGATCAAAATTTTAATTAAATATAAGACAGAATTTTTTTGGAGGAAAATATCAATAAAATGATGAAATGGTGGTTTTATATTACAGAAATTTACCATATACAAATAAAAAATATTCATTAAAAACTTATTTGAAAAAAATTTAAATTACTCATAAAATCAATTAGTGGTAATGATAGAAGTTAATATATTTCATTCCATAAATGTCAAATGGGGAATTCATTTCATAAATTCATTTAAAATAAAAAGTAAATTTTGTTAAAAAAAAGATTATTAATATATAAACAATTTATAAAAGAAAAACAATTCAAAATTGATTTAGGGAGTAATTGTACAGTAGTGAAAATATTATTTGAACAATTTATGCAATACATGTATATGGACGAAAAAGAATTTTCCACCAAAGCTGAAATAAAATCAAATTTCCATAAAAAAAATCATCTGACATCTTGAGTACATATTTTGGAAAATGAAAGGAAAACCGAAAAGTATCCATAAAAAATATGGATAATAAAAATAATGATTCTAATTTGTTATATATCATAATATTTCATAATGTTATATTAATCAATTAAAATTCTGATACATATTATTCTTTTAACACAATACCCTTACCATAGTGGTATAGTTGAATCATAATCACAAAAAAAGAATAAAATGAATAAAAATAATAAATAGAAGGAAAATAAATATATTAATTATATAATATATAAATGAGGTGGAAAATAAAAATGAAAAAAAATAAATGAATGGTGACTGTTTCAAATATCTCTTCCAAATAAACGAGGGACTAAAAACCTTTTACGATATTGATATAATTGGAATCAAAATCACTGTAGAAGAGTAAATTTAAAAAATAATTTAATAATATAGTAATAAATAAATAAATAACATAACATGTAAAATGGTATTTATATAAACTTTTTATTAATAGATAATTTCATAATAAAACTTGTGTTCCAATGAAAACAATTATAAAGGATAATCCTGTACAAAAAATTATCAAATTTCATTATACACATCAAAATATCAATTATTATAAATATAAGATGATTATAATTATATTGAATAAATTTCAAAATATATTTAATACCATATGTGTTTTACATATGACCTTTTATGAAAAATTTATTTACTATTTCATGTTAGTATTATGTTTTATAGAATAACTCCTTTAATTGTCATGTTTGTTTTTTTCTCATTTTAAATTGATTGCAGTTATATCATTTTAAATATATTCACCATGTTTTAAATGTGATATATATATATATTGTAAATTTATTTTTAGTTATCCATTAACAATAGTGATATAAAATGAATTAAATCATTCATGGAGATGTTTGGACGTACATAGGCATGGACGTTGATCCCATTTTCTTAAAAGATAGAAAAAAATGATTGGTAAAAACTATATTAATTTTATTTATTTTTTATAATTTCATTTATGCGTTATATTTTTTAAAAATAAATAATTATTACCATCCACATTAATATTAAATGTGAAATGAATAACATTTATTCAAGGAGGCTATGTTCTGCACTAACACATAAGGGACATAATCATTTATTAATAGATTTGGATCTAAGAAGGTATAATGTTAAGTTATAATAATGTATATATAAATATTTTTTAAATAAAATATATTAATATAAAATTTATAATTATATTCATATGTGATTCTAGGTTATAGAAAACGAATTGCATTGGATCATGATGCGACTGTTTGTTGTAGAGACGATCAATAGTAATAAAATATTTTGACTATATAAATTATTGAGATGAAAATATGGATTTCAATTAAAATCATTTATTTTTCAATATTCATCAAAACATATAAATTATGCAAATAAACATCCAAAAATTTTTAAAAAATAAATTTTGTTAATTTTAATTACAAGAAGAATTTTATTCCATGTAATATTATTTAAATTGTTTTTAAGAAACTATTTTTAAAATAAGTGTTCCCTCAAAATGGAAAAATAATTTCTATAAAATTAATTTTAACGCTTAAAAATTTGATATATTATAATACCGTGTCTTGAAAAAACCTATGATTATTGTTAGAAATTAAAAAAAAGATATTATATATATATATAATTAATATAACCCAAAATGAGTTTTTTTATGTTTATTAGTATAAAACATGCATGTTAACATTTTAGTAGTGTTTTAGAAAAACATTTCCCTTTATTTTTAAAATAGAGTAAAAATAATTTATAATTAATTTATCGATGAATTATGTATACGAGTGTAAATGATATTTTAATAATTATGTTATTCATGTTCATTACCTTCATTATAAGATATATTTTATAATACTAACATTTAATTAATAATATTTATTTATTTCTTTAATCTTGATTTAGAATATCATTCTGGTAGATGAATATAAAAATTAATTTTTTTAACTTGGGATGTTATAGTTTAACTCATGTGTTAGAAATTAACAGTTTTATCCACCTATTATATTAATATTATATTTTAGTAGGGTAATTACATTTTCACTCATAAGGATTTATAACATTATATATAACATATATATTAAATCATAAATTTAAAAGAGGATATATAGTAAACAATATATTATCCCTCTAGTCAGATTTTAATAATTTAAATGTTTTTTGGAAAAATTATTAAATTATTATTCTCATAATATATAAATAATATCAAATTATATCTATTCATATTATTATAAAAAACATTAAATTTTATAGAATATAAATAAAAACTATTGACCACAAACATATATGTCCTAGAATTATATGTAATTCATGGTCTATATTAAATTTACAAAAAAAAATCACATTAACTATTTTTAAAATCATATCATTTACATTTCCTTTAATTGAATACAAAATGTTTCAATGTTTTATTATAATATAATGTAAATATATAATTCCATGAAAACATAAAATAAATTATCATAATGAAAAATATCTCATTATTTATAATATATACATTACATTCACTAGAAACATCTTTTTTCTATATAAAGACGAAATTTTTAAATGTAGAAGAGAACCACCTTAAATTTTGAAATGTTTAAAATAATATAGCGGGAATTGTTTTGGGATTAATGACTTATATAAAATTAAGATTTTTATATAAAATGATAATTGTATTATATTCCTTCTCAATAAACAATTAATTAAATTTTTTATGTCCTTAATAATTAGTTTTACCCGTGTCTAACTCAATTTACATGTTACCAGGGTTATAAATTTTTCCAGAGTTACTATTAATAATTCCTAAAATGAAATGGTGATTATTACCATGTTTTATCCAGATAAATAACAAAATAGAAACCATTTAATCAAATAAATTTCTATTTGTGGATGGTATTAATTTAAAAATATACAAAAAAATTAATATAAATAACATTCACATTAATATAATTAACAAGAAAAAATAACATTAATCTTATACAAAAAATAATTAATATATAATATAATTGTAAAAAATTGATTAAATATAAAATATATGATTTCATTTAAAAAAATTTGATTACTGTGATTTAAATAAATTTAATATCATAAAAACATATTTTATGCATACATTTTGTATAAGAACAACTCATTTATTTTCAATTGACTTTTATTTTCATGTCTATTTCAGTTTTAATGAATGAAATTATTTTATTCCACTCAAAAGAATCCATTTTAATAATTTAGTTATTAATATTAATACCCTACAACCAAAATATATGATTATAACTAATCCATACTTTTCTAACAGAATATTTCTATTCATTTAAACTCATTTTGTGGAACAACACATTTTCTCAATGAAATATAACATGTTAATGAAAAATAAACTATAAAAAATTCAGTGTTAAATGATACTCACATAAAAAATAATTTCTCTCTTAATAATCAATCAATTTGAAAAAAATATGATATATCTACCATAAAAAATCATTGATTTCCAATGTATATTTCATAAGGTTAGGCTCTATAACAGAAAAATTCCCAACTGAGTGTTCTTTTTTGCTAGAAAATTTTCCCTACATTCTTGAATCTTTACTAGATGTTCATCATAAGAGATATAATTCAGTCACTGTATTACAAATAATTTTAGTACATGTACATTATTATGTGTGTTCTTTATCATTGAAGACACATGGTACATATTGTAGACCTGGGATATATTCAAATGAATAGTTATTCACTAATATGAGAATATATCTTTCTAAATGTTTTCTTCGCAGCATCTATTCTGACTATGAACTGCACCGATGTGATTCAATTATATTGTAAACATATCCATCATTTTCACAAAAAATAGATCTAAATTCATTAATTTTTTCAATATAATTATAGAACATTGTATTTCTATATTTTTATCCATATAAGGGTTCATAATGAGTAATATTGACACTTGAGTGAAAGATATTATTGTAATAAAATCCCACTGAAGGATGGTGTTTATCTATAAAATAATTCAATTCAATACATCATGTTTTCCACATGTAATTATTATATTTCATAGTCCACTAATACAAAAAATTTGTCTCATGATGGTAATAAGTGATATAAATAAATTATATAGCCAGATATATCTAATAAAATTTAAAATAATTCAAGGTAAAGCTTAGATACCCATAAAATGAAATAAAATATTTTACATCATGCATCCTTACACTTTCTTTCACATAATTTCCTTAACGGTATTCAAGTGATATTTAATTTATGGGTTTAATAATAATTATTTTTTATTTTTAATGAAAAAAACAAAATGCATATTGTTGTTATTCTGATTAATTAATGAAATTCGTGGTGATGTCTTCCATTTAATTATTTATTATGTTTATGTATTATGGCATTCCATAAGGTATTTCTATTTCATGGCTAACATTTAATCATACATAGAACCCAGAATCAATTTATATATATATATATATATCAATTTTTTATTATCCCATCTAAATACATTATTGAAATATAAATACATATTCATAAGTATCTGGATTAATAGCTAATTTAGAAATATAACCAATATAATATACTATTATTAAACTTTTTTAAATATGAAAAATGTACTTTATTATTGAATCATTTAATTTTTTCACAGTAAAGCTAAAAGTTATGAACATTCCTCACTTCATTTGTACCTCTATATCATCATTTAGACATCATTAATTCGGTAAAGAATAGATAGGTGGAAACATATTCTAGGAAAAAAAATATTTCACCCCTTACATCATTATTTACATATCCATCATTGTCATATAAATAATTACATGATGTAATGTGATCCTATTCATAGATAACATATCATTTCCAATAGACACATAACATCATCGACATTTTTTTCCTTCCCATGGTGGTAATGTATTGACTAATATTAAAATTTCTTAAAATTAATATCACTTCCATGGCACCTATTCTTGTATTATTTGGTGAATGTTTATTTTAAGAAGTTATTCTCAGTATATATGTCATATCATAATCTATTGACATAATAGATCCATTTAATTAATTACATAATTATCACATCTAACTCTAATACATGAGTTGAGGAATTTTGATTATGATGAATTAATTATTTTGGGGAATAATGTATCACCATATAACCATTATGGTGGAGACTCTTGAATAAATTATTTGATACATCACATTATATTACAATCTCATTTCCTTAATAGTGTAGTACAATAACATGTACACTGACTAACATTCTCTAGTGATCATTGATGCCTTCCTCACATTCATATATAAAAATGAAAATTACACCCTTCTGGGTGAACATTGAGATTGTATTGGACATTCCTGATAAATTTTTCAATAATTATTGATAATAACTAGGATAAACAAGACAACTATGGATATCATTCTCTTTAATTATTCTATATAAATGTTCAATCACTTCTGTAACAATTGGGTCCCAATGACTGCACATACACCCCACCTTAACATTTCCCTCAGGTCCTGGCCCCCCAGAAACCACCAATTGCCCCGCTGACACCTGGTTCCCACCCAAGGGTTCACCGACATGCTAAATGGTTCATCTGACTAATGAAAGTCCCCACATGTCAACAATAGTCCTTTATAGTGTGCTTTTTCCTCACTCACACACACCTTGGGAAACTTCCCATATGGTCAACCATCATGGTCACAAATCCAAGCCAAGCACACTTAACTGTGGAGTTCTAATCCGGATGGCTCTTGATAAGGAAGGTGCACCTTGATGACATGAGTCATATCGTATAGTCATTTAACCCTTTATCATTTTGGGTTGTTACAATCACACCCCTATAGATAACAACTTCCTCGTTGTGGGCCCTACACTTCAACCCAGGCAGTGCACCACACATAAGGCTGGGATCCTCCTCCGATACCAATTGTAACAATTGGGTCCCGGTGAATGCACATACACCCCGCCTTAACATGGCCGCCTGGTCCTAGCCTACCATGTTAAGGAGGGGTGTATGTGCTGTCATCAGGACCTAGTTGTTACAATTTGTATCAAAGGAGGATCCATGCCTTAAGTGTGGTGCACTTCCTAGGTTGACTTGTAGGGCCCACAATGAGGAAGTTGTTCTCTAAGGGGTGGGGGGAGAGGGGTGATTGTAACACCCCCAGATGAAAAAGGGGTAAATGGATAAATTATATGACTCATGTCAAAAAGTTCCACCTTCCTTTTCAAGAGCCTGTCTGATTAGAAGTACACAGTTAGGCGTGTTAGTCTTGGATTAGTGATCAAGATGGGTGACCTTCTAGGATGTTTCTAAAGGTGTGTGTGAGTGATGAAAAAGCACCATAGAAAGGACATGTGTTAGCCTATGGGAACTTTCATTAGTTCGATGACCCGTTCAACAATTAGGTGGAGCCTTGGGTGGGGACCACGTGTTTACGGGGCAACTGGTGGTTCCTGTTGAGCCAGGACACGATGGACATCTTAAGGCGGGGTGGTTGTGCTGTCACCGGGACACAGTTGTCACAATTGTTTTTAGAGGACAGTTCTATAGTAGAACATAGTAATCTGATCATTCCTTTCTCTGAAGAAATAGTGTTTAGGGTACTGAGTGTGGGTTTTAGTTAATGGATTCCAGTGTTGGTGCGGCGGCCAACGTATCCATACACGAAGACCCTGACATCATGATTTTGGACTCAGTGCCCGAAAACACTTATTGCATGTGTTTTCAAAAGTTTTCATTATGTTAACTCAACCAGGTCAGCTCACTAGGTATAATATTTTGGCCGTGGCGCATCTGTTTCTTTCAGGATGCCTCCCAGCGGATGATATTATAGAGCCTCGAGAGATGTATGCATAGATAGCCCACTGGGCGATGAGGCCTCGGTGTGGGGCCCTCTTCTAGCAGAAGCAGCCATGGTACCTCTACCCGTTGGGCCTCCGACGCCACCATCCCCAATAATAGATGATGCCCATGCTTGAGCATGTTGCACGAGTTACAACACTAGAGGTCACCCAGGATCATGGTAAAGATGAACCACATGTGGATGAGGATTGGTAGTAGGCTGTGGTGATAGTGTTCAGACATGTAGCAACACCAGAAGACCTTATGGTGATCCTTTTCGCGAGTCTCCTTCTGACAGCAATAGGAAGATGGTGGAGTTTGATGCTCAAGGTGCACCACGAGATGACGCTATTCTTGGCTGACATCGAGATCCTATATTCAGGCAGAGTTTATCCCAACAACCTTACTAGCAGTGTGGATACAGGAGCTACTGCATTTACAGTAGGGTAGCATGACTATATCTCAGAACTCAGTGAGGTTCACAGAACTCCCGCGTTACTCCACTAATATGGTATGAGACCCATTCTGCAGGGCCCAGGACATCGAGTAGGGACTCAAGTGAGAGATCATGGCTTTGATGATCTCCCTTAGCATCCTAACATAGACATGGGTGTTGGAGAGATCCATATTAGTGGAGTGCATCTTTTCTAAGTAGTCATCAACAGCGAGACCCACCACTAGTCGACAAGAAGCATAGTCTTGTGATGTTGGCAGTAGACAGATGTTGCAGAGGTCCAAGATGACCAGAACTACAGGGGGATGAGCACATGACTCAGAATCAGTTGTGTGGGGAACCCATAGTGGAGACAAAGCCAAACATTTGAGGCATAGAAAATGATACTCATGTGGCGGTCATGGTGACATGGCTCATGACTATCTGACCCGCTGTTCATATGGTCATCATAAGGTCGAAGGACAGCCCTGGCATAGACATAGATTCAATCGAGGTGGTCTGCATGGAGTAGGCGGATGTGGTAGAGGAGCTGGTTGGGAAGGAGGCGGTGGGTGAAGATTCTAGGAGTGACCACTACCACTTCGAGGAGGTCCACCCCAACCGCAGGGAGTAGGTTGACATGCGATATCTCAGCTCCAAGATGCTGAGGCTTATGATAATGGTTCTCTAGAGAAGATTCGAGGTATGATCTACGTCTACTCCACCTTAGATGTAGTTCATATAGACACAAGTTCCAGTCACTCTTTGATTTCCACTTTCCTCATTTGGATCTCGGAGATTTCGACGGAGTTGTGGGCACGATCCTTACAGCCTGAGACTCATATGAGATAAGACTCGACGATTATGCACTGGATCATGGAGTGTGATCTTACTCTATGTTGCACGAGCTTCGGCTATGATCTCCTCATAGAGGCGTCGAGGCCTTAGAACCTCATCTTGGGAATGGTCTGGTTAACTACATTCCATGCTCAGATCCGTTGTTTTAGGGGAAATGTGTGGTGTGTCTGCATGGATAGGACAAGGTTCACCTTTACCGGAGAGAAGGGATCCTTTTCAGCGCATGACAGACTTACTCGGAAGAGGGTGTATCCGATCATGCACCAGTTGGCATGCCTTACCCTCATAGGTGTTGATGTGGAGAGTCATAGCTATCATCTAGTGGATGACCAATACGCAGATGTTTTCCCTGACGATGTTTCTGGACTACCACCATGAATAGAGGTGGACTTATACATTGATTTGTACCATGAGACGACACTGATATCTACTCCATCATATCGGATGGCTCCCCCTAAGCTTTGTGAGCTGTGGGTACAACTAGAGGACTTGCAGGGGAAGGGATTCATCCGGCATAGTGTTTCTCCCTGGGCAACCCCAATAATGTTTTCCATGAAGTCAGATGGGAGCTTGAGGAATTGTGTGCACTACCATCACCTAAACCATGTGACCATGAGGAACAAGTACCCACTCTAAAAGATTGATGACCTATTTGATCATTGTAAGGGTGCACGATGGTTCTTGAAGAGAAACCTCAAATTAGGCTATCACCAAGCTAGAGTTCGGGACAAGTATGTTTATGAAGATGACATTCAGGTTTTCCTATGACCACTACGAGTTATTTGTTGTTACTTTAGGCGTAAAAAGTTCTCCAACAGTGTTCATGGGGCTCATGAATAGGATATTCTAGCCATACCTCGATCATTTTGTCTTAGTCTTTATGTTCAACAATCTAATCTACTCCGATACTGAGGAGGAGCATGCCTTCCATTTGTGGGTAGTACTGGACATACTCTGATATCACCAGCTTATTGTAACCTCTCGATGGTCCAGTTATGGATCTGAGAGCTTGACTTTTTGGGACATGTCATCTCAGAGGCTATAGTTGTAGCGGATATAGGGGAGATTGAGGTGATAATTGCTTGGGAGGCACCTAGGTGTCTGACAGAGGTACAATGTTTCTTGGGTTTGGCGGGTTACTACCAGAAGTTCGTACCAGACTTCTCAAGAGTTTCAGCACCACTATCTGCCTTGAGGAAGAAGGGGAAAAAATTTGTGTGGTCGGAGAGATTCCATCAGAACATACAGGATATAAGGTAGAGGATGACTAGTCCCCCCATCTTAAGACTTCTAGAATAAGGCGTAGGGTACGTAGTTTACCACGACACATCAGGGTCCAGCCTCTGGTGTGTCCTAATGAAGGAGATGGTAGTGACCGCTTATGGTTCTCATCAGCTATGATTGCATGAGCAGAACTAACCTACCCATGAACTTGAGTTAGATGTAGTGGTATTCTCCTCGAATATGTGGAAACACTATCATATGGGAGAGCATTTAAAAATGTACTCTGATCACAAATCTTTCAGGTATATCATTTCTCAGAAGGACCTAAACCTGAGATAGCGGTATTGGCTTGAGTTCCTCCAAGACTGTGACTTCGAGATAGTATATACTCCTAGGAAGGTGAATGTTGTTGTGGATTCACTCAGCAGGAGGTCTGGTATATGGCTTCTAGGAGCGGTGAACAATCAGCTAGCTACTTTACAGCTATCCTTGGTGGATATAGATAGAGTAGCATTCCTTTAGTCATATACAGTCACTCCCCCACTTCTCCAATGAGTTAGGGAGGTGCAGCAAGGAGACACTAACTGCGAGACACGACATGATCAGATGTCCACTGGGAAGGCACATGATGGAATTTATGATGGTGGGAAGCATGTCATCCTCTTCAGAAAACATACATTGGTCCATGTAACACTTCAGGAGTATGTTTTTAGGGAGTTCCACACATCCCCTCTAGCGGTACATCCAAGAGTGGTGAAGATGTACCAGGACCTTCGACGACAGCACTGGTGGCCAGGTATAAAGAAGGCAGTAGTGGAGTTTGTCTCTCTGTGCCTCACTTGTCAGCAGTGAAGGCGGAGAACCAGGGACCAGTAGGCTTTGTTCATCTTATAGAGGTCACAGAGTGGAAGTGTGGTGTGATATCCATGGACTTCATGATGGGACTTCCATTTAGATCTTGGGGATCCGATTCGATTTGGGTGATCATTGACCGGCTCACCAAGTCGGACCTCTTCCTACCGATTAGAGAGCTGGGATCAATAGTGAACTTAGTTTACCTCTATGTGCATGAGATTGTGCATCTACATGGAGTACCTTAATCTATTGTCACCGATTGTGACACACGCTTTACTTCCGGACTATGGTAGGGGTTGTGGGAGGATTTTGGGACACAGCTTATTACGAGCACCACATTACATCATTAGACAGATAGTCAGATCGAGCGGACCATTCAGAATCTCGATGACATGCTACGTGCTTGATTCCTCTACTTTGGTAGCAGCTAAGAGGTTCACGTACCTTTGGTGGAGTTTTTATACAACAAAAACTATCAGTCCACCATCCATATGACACCTTTTAAGACCTTGTATGGTCGACCATGTAGATCACCACTATGCTGGACAAACCCAGGGGAGTAGCACTAGTTGGACCAGAGAAGGTATGGGCTACCCCAGAAAAGGATGAGATCATCCAGGAGAAAATGAAGACAACACATAGAAGGCATAAGTCATATGCTGACATAAGACGAAGGCCTCTGGAGTTCAAGGATGGGAACCACTCCTTTTTATGGGTCTCACCTCGACGAGGCCTATGGATATTTGGCGGAGACAGAAAGTTATCTTCGATATTCATCAGATCTTTTCAGGTCCTCAGTAGAGATGGCGAGGTGGCTTACCTCTTAGCTCTTCCACCTTTGTTGCACCTGGTGCATGATGTCTTTGATGTATATTAGCTGAGGAGATACGTTCATGACCCTACACACATCATCGACCAAGTAGAGATGGACATCGATGATGGGGAAAAATTTGTGGAGGTTTCAATGGAGGTTGAGGATCAACATGAGCGGGTCCTACGTGGATAGTCGATACCTCTGGTGCGTGTTTGTTGGCTGTACAGGAACCTCCAGGAGAGAACATGTGAGCGGGAGGCTCAGATGCGTGCTTAGTACCCACATATGTTCCCTTAGTTCAAGTTATAGTATATAGGGACGTACAACTTTGAGGTGGGGAGAATGTAAAGATGTAGAAATCTCGTGAATTTTTTTTATACATATGATTTTTAAAAGTCCGCAAAAATTTACGTCGCTTGATTTCGAGGCCTGGAGTGCCTGGAATCAATTTCTAAAGTTTTTTTCCGGAACGTTTACTAAACGTACGAGTAGTTATTATAAATTTTGAATCAGTGCTCGGAATTAAAAATTGAAGGCACTGTTGAACATAGAACACTAGTATTCACGTAAGGGGACAATCACATCGACTGTAGTGAGTCGAGAATAGAAGTTAATTTTTTTTGTGTTTTCTTGAATAAAATAATAAAATAAAGTGTAGCTACAATTTATTTTATTTGATCCACCATTTTGTGTGTGGTTGTTAAAACCTTATCAGGGAGTTTGGAGGTGGGGCCACCGCACCTTAACCTCTCATGAGAGGTTATGGTGGAGGGGACCACCCAAACTAAACCTCCCATGAGTGGATTAATGTTGTGGGGACCACACATGGCATAACACCCTATAAATGATAGGGGAGGAAAACATCGTAAATCTCCCTCATTAATGAGGGAGAGCCTCTTGATTCTTCAACTCCCCATTAAATGGGGAGATACGCCTTGACTACCCCCAACCTTGATGGATCCAAAACCCCTCACATTTAATTTGCGCCAATATCCCCTAATTAATTCATTCCAACTCAAATGAATTAATTAGGGGGAGTCTCTTAAATTAATTCTCCAATTTGAACTGTTGTGCCAACAAAATAATAGACAATATCCTCCTTCTATTATTTTCATTTGGCATTTGGGCTGATTTTGGGAAGGAGGATTATTGGGAGAAGATAGATTCCCACCAATGAAAAACGAAAAATGATTTCTTCCAATGAAGAACGCCATCGATGATCCTTCTTTGACTTTTTCCCCAGAAACCTACCAACGTGGAGCCACTTCCACAACCATCGTGCGATCTCCAAAGTGGAAGTGTGTGGAATACATGATGAATGATGACTACATCTTCTTTCCACGAATTCACCGTTGACTCCTGACAATCCATATAGGGGGTTACTGCATGTTGATGATTTTATTTTGTTCTTCTCATCATCAAATGAAAGGAATTGAAGCAATGTAAGGTAATTAATTTTTGATCATCTTCATTTCCTGATGATCCAATTGATCCCACCTTAAACCATAAGGATGCAGGCAATCCTAACATGGCCCAACATCCACTGTCAATTTTTCTTTCTCATGGTGTTATTCGAAGCGGCAACATGGCGATGATGATGACAACAACAATGGTTGCGCATCCCGTGGAATCCATGAACCGAACTACCACCATGGAACACTTTTGTTCACAGCCGAACACCGCAAGCCCACGTCGTGCCGAACTGCCTTTCCCGGCCGCCACCGGCCTCCTGAATACGTCCTGCCCGCGCCCTGGGTAGGCCTACACACTGCCTGACTGCGGCCTCTGCAGTGCCCTGCAGGACTTCTTGACCATCTGTCGGACTCCATAACACCCTCCCAGTGCCCTGATGGCCTACCCAACACCCTGCCCAATGCCTCGCCGGTCTGCCTGTACATATACTGACTTGACCGACACCCTCCATGTGCCCTACCCAGCCATCACCGGGCCTACCCGAACTGCACCCCGACTTTTGGGACAAGTCATCCGAGTCGCTCCCCTCGCAGTGCTTCGCGAACCTGCCCATACCTCCAAGCTAAGCTACCTACGCGGTGACCTCTGGGTCGAACCGCCCCTGATGTCCGCGGGGCCCTGCCCCGCGGACTTGGCCGAATCTAGCAGGCTGACCGAGTCGACCCAGACCAGGTCGGCCCAATCTTGGTCGTGCTGAGTTGGTTCGACCAGGTCAGATCAGGCCCATGCCCATTACTGACCGTTACTTCCTTTGGCCATATCTTTGGCAGTGGATGACCGTTTGACGAACCATCAATGACGTTGATTTTCTTGTAGCATGAATGTCCCTTTGAGTATTCCCCACTGATGATCATGGTAATGTTGATATATGGTCAGGCTGGATTGTACACAAATCTAACTGGGCCCCTGGGAATAAAAATCTTATAACTCACGGACCGAGCGTCCAATTGACGTGGCGTTTGCTGCGTTGAGACCCCTATGATTAGGCAAATCTTTGAGATAATTTAACATGGGACTTAGAGATAGTTGGAGTATAAAACTATCGATCATGGAGAGGACCCTCCTGGAGAAGAGTGAACAGAGTACGAAGACCTAGAAGCTGGCGCAGACCTGACGACTGCTTGACCGATTCAACTTAGAGTGATTCAACTAGCCCAGTGGGGAGTGCCTGGTAGATGGAGGCAGACCCATCTCGGAGGAGCACCTGGTAGTTGGTGGAAGACCGACGGTACTGGACAGAAGGTGTACATATACAAGCTATAAGGGGGAGCACCTAGTATATGGCAGCATACCCACAGTAGGGAGCACCTCTATTAGAGCACAGCAGACCAACGATACTTGACAGGATAAGTACCTCAGTAGTCCAAGGATAGTGGGAAGTACATAGATTTGGTTGCATGCCCACTGTACTCGATAGAGGAGGAGTTATCCAGAAGTCATGGTTTAGACAATGTGAATAAAAATCCAACTTGAGCTGATTCAATAACTTTTAAGTTTAACTAATGATTGATACAAATTACTTGATAACTTAGGTATATGTATGGGCATGTACATAATTGTGGTAATCTGTTGTTTTCTTACTTTGTTGTTTATCTATGTTGGATTTAGTGTGACCTTGTGGGTCTCGTGGTCCCTACTGAGTATCGTTATACTCATCCCAGCATGGGCAATGCACGGACCTCATTGTGTTGGATGTAGATGATGGACAACGCTGACCGAAACTGAGTGTATGAGAACAAGATGGTAACCGGAGGTGGACCACATGGAATGATGGTACACAGAGGAGATAGATGGATGTGGAGTGCTATGGAGGCTATATGTACCTACCATTAAGTTAGGATTTCCCAGAGGATGATCTAGTAGCTGTTTCACCTTTCTACTTTTGTACTTGTTTCCTTGTACTTTACAGTTGGGCTAGTATTTCCGGCCCCTTTACTTTTTTATCACTTCTTTTATATACATTTTTTCTTAGCATATTTTTTCCAGCTACTCTATTATACGTGATTATAATTTTTAATGGAAATGTCTTCCCAGTTTTAGGGATTTACGCCTTTGGTGCTAGTCGCCAGCCCCAGGCCTATAGAAGGCGAGCTTAGGGTAGTCACGACATGGGCCCTAGGGGATGGGTCATGACAACTTCATTCATTTATGGATATTTAGAAATACCGTTTAATAAAATTACGTGACACAAAAATGAATCTTATTGTACAAAAAATTCATACAAATATCCATAATTTTTTATTTCCTTAGAGTATTTGGTTCAATCCACAAGTGATATCCACGCTGTTCCTTTATCTTTAACTATATAGGAATATCATCAATAAATACTACCACAATCTGATAATTGTTATATATATAGAACCTATTCATTAAATCAATGAAATTATTTTTGGAATTAATAATGTAACTCCACAAACCATGTTTCTTGGAGTCAGTGAATTATTTTATTACATTTTCATGATCCCAAAAAAATAAAATCACGACGAAACGATTGGTTATGTATCCTAGGAAATACTATATATAATCATAGGTTTTATATTTTATCTATAAATGGAAAAATATTATCCCATATAAAAACTCTCATATACCCATGACAATCCATTTAGCTCAATCCTAATATAAATTTTCCCTTCCTGGGGAATAATGAAACAAAAGTAGAAGGCGAGCTTAGATTCTCAATAGGGAAAAGCAATATAGTGAAAGCTACCATAAATAATCATAAACATTTATTCCAAGGTATAAAAAACACAATCCTTTTAAACATAATATTTATCAAAATTTGATAATAATTTTTCAAATAATTCCACTAAATCATTCAAAAGGATATTATATTAGTCAGAACATCAAATTTAATATCAACAAAAAATCTCAAAATTTGGAAATAAATAATGTGGGAATCTAGTTTATGTAATAAGACATATCGGTGAATTTATGGAATATTGAAGGCCCCTCTCTTCAATTAATATGTCCAATGTATTCCTCTTATAAAAAGGGTGGTACATAACATAAACATACATATTAGAACTAGATCATTAAATGTTAATACATTAACCATATAAGATGAATGGTATAAACTTGAAAAATCCACATGAAAATATATCATAATTCATTAAATACAATATGGAATAATGTATCATAATAAATAAAACTAAATTAAAAATAAAATCCAATAAAAGATGTTGATATTGATGAAAAATAATCTAATAAAATTATTAAAACGCTTTGAGGGAAATATCCCATTTTTACATTGAAATAATTTAGAAGATTGAAAATTATAAAATAAAATGATTCACTTGGAAATAACCATATATTCATGTAACTAATGATTCAAAATTTTAAGGCATCGTGACAATGAAGAAAAGAATCTTTCACCTTAAAAGATTAAAATATCATTGCTTTAATAATTTTTTTTGAAAAATATATAAATTATATTCTTTTGAAAATGAAGGGAATATTACACTAAATAAACATTTCATAATTATAATATGGATAATACGAATTTAAATAATTATAGATAATATTTTCAATTAAATTTTAATAAACATCGACACAGATGATAAAGATGTCCCATTACATAATTACATATAAGAAATATATAATAATAATGAAATTATGAAATTAATCCATAAATAATACTTTACATTAGTAAAGGTGACTTATCATACTTTATAATACATAAAAATTTTATTATATTATTCCAGCACATATCCATAATTGTAATAACATATATGATCCTCTTATATCATTTTGGTAATAATAATTCAGTATTACCGTTGTTTCTGGTGTTATAATCTTTGTTTTTCCAGTCATATTTTGTCATGTAAGTGATAATTGTTATTCATAGGATATATATTATTTATATCAAGAATTAATTTAATTTTATAATTATTATTTTTACACATAATATATATTTTATAATCGTTTTTGAGTGGTTAATAATGAAAATGAATCTCACTTCTTTGTGTAAATGGTAGGTCGTACATATGTATGAGCTACATTATAGTTCCATTAATAGTTAAATGATAAGGAATTATATGTTATATTAATTATAAAGAAACATTATAATGTAATTATTATTATTTATATCCCATATATTGATCATTATAACCATCCAAATAAAGTATTCTGGAATAAGAAATTACACAACATCGTGGAGATGGTAAGATGTACGTACGCACACATGGTGAAATTGTTTTGAGTATGGTGGATAAAATGAGGAAAGTAGTTGTCCCCTGATTATAATGACATATTATTATATGGATGATATTGTAGTTAATATTTTTTTGGATACAATATAGAAAGAGTAAGTATAAAAAGAATATGACATTCAAATTGTTCATTAAAAAATTACCTCTTCTTTAGGTGTCTCCTTTTGATCTTTCCAAAAGACCCCATAGGGTGGAGTTCTATGAAAAGTGTAGCCTCTAGGATGAATTAAGTGAAATAAGGAGAATAATTTGACTTTGGATGTTCTATCCAAAGGGATACATATATGTTTATTAATGTGAAGAAGAAGCGCCCTTTTATAAGAGAGGCAAGGGTAACTTATGAAATATCATAAAATAATACATTATAATAAATATATTTTTGGATTTAAATATCTCCAATGTGATTTATTTCTAGTATAAGATGCGATTTGATCGAAATAAAATAAACCAGTTAATTTTATACATGTTTTTGTTATAACAATAACCTTATCAGCTGAATGTATCCCTTAGTTAATCAGTTTAACTCTTATAGCGAATTCATATATTTTTACAGTATATGGTTAATAAATTTACTATAATATGAGAGACATAACAAAATTAGATCATTTAGAAAATCATTGACATTATGAAAGTTATTTATCTAAACATTATAGTTTTATGACTTTTATATAATTTAATAAAATAGAATTTATTTTAAAAATGAAATTTATGTCAATTTTAATACAATTTAGTTTTTGGATTTCTTGAAATTTCAAACCACCAGGATAAATTTAATATAATATATCAAGTATGTCAGTAACATGTCTATATCATCTTTGAAATTTTTATATTTAATTAATTACGTCCATGTATATTTATTTTGATAATAGTAATATTTTTTTTTTGATTCTTCTTTTCACAAATCAATTTCTACATCATCATTGGGTCAAAATAAAATTTAATTATTTAATGTCTAAATTTTTTTAATAAATATTCATTATTTAGATAATTTTCTATGATATATAATGAATATTTATAATTTAATTTATCTATTGTAAAACCTTGTAGTAACAATGATTAATCTATTAAAATTTGAATATGATACATTTATATCTTATTTAAAGAAAATATAATAAATGTCCTAATATAAAACAAGTAGAATATAAAGGATAATATTTATTACCTAATATTTATTCTGGATGAAAAAAATATACAATGAAATTGGAACTAGTTTTATGATAATTTTATAGTACTATAATATTATTTTTACCATCAATTACCCTTTTTACCTTTAATCCTGGTAAAAAAAATTCAAAAGATACTATGCACCAAAAAATTATTTTTATCATATTCGACAGAATTTTTCATAGTGATTACAACCATGTATTTTAATATTTCTAAATTTAATTCACAAAGGTGATAAAATAACATCTAATTCCAATATTAAAGTGGCACTAGAGTGTAGGAAAGTAGACATAAAAAAGTTCAATTATTTTTTATATATAATTCTATTACAAAAATTATTCCAATATCCAATTTTAGGTTAAAATATTTTTTATTTATCTATTGAAATTTTAAATCAATTTTTAGTAAAATAATTATTTCCATGAAAATGTCTGTTTTTTAAAAAATAACCTAGTGGTTTTCACTATTAATAAAAAATTTATTGTATTCGGAATAATAATAAATATTAACCCTAAGATACTATTGAAATTATGAATTCAAAAATGACATATATTTTACCAAATTAAATTTCTATGAGTGTATAAAATAAATTTTATTATTTTCACAAAAGAACATAAAAAGTAGTTCCATTACAAAAGTAATATATCTAATCATATAATAATTTTTCAGCAACATACAAATTTCTATATAAATATGTATTATTTATGTCTTAAAATTTAATAAAAAACTGAAAATTATTTATTACTATTTTTTTTACTTTAATTAATGGATATGTTATAAAAATATCATATATAAAATTTAACACTAATGGATGTGTTGTTTCATAGAAACTCAATCTGGCATGTTACACAAGCCATGTCAGTGTTGCATGCAACACAAGTTATTGACGATAATGTACCATGAAATATTCATATGATACATTATTCCAACCTTCTATAAATTTCATCTTCAGGATTTAAACACCAAATAAAAATCTTGGGGATGGACATTTTAGAATATCTTTTTTGAAATCCCACTTAGAAAAAGGATTAACGTGGGCTAAATTTTATAATTGATAATGGTAAGTACATAGGTCACTAATTATAACACATACTAGGTTTGAATGTTGTAAAAATGGAAAATAAAGAAAATTTAATGACCACGTTCCAATGGATAGTGAAAGAGAACATCATTAGAAGAATGTAAACAATTTGAAGGAAATGAACATGCGATGCTCCAAGGTACCATTTGATTCATCCCAAAATACTGTACTATTACAGTTCATCTTTTTATTATACCCCCCTGAGTTTATGAAATAATTTATTTCATAGAATTAGAGAAATATGTAATCCTACTTACATGACAAGTAGAGTTCATTCCTTTAACTAATTTCTACCACAAACTCTTATTTGTCTCCAAATGATTATAAAACTAAAAACATATTATATTTATCATAATTGTATATGGTTAAAAAATGAATTTCTACTTTATATTTAATACCATTTCAAAAATATATTAGGCAAAAAAGGACATTATGTAGGCAAGTGGTAAGTGATAAAGCCTTGTCTCACTTCTGTTGAAATTATGACTCATGTAGCTTTGTCTGATGTAACCGATTGTCACCTGACCAACATTTTGTTCTTTTATTAACATTATATTATTTTAACATTCTAAAAATAATTATATTAAATGTTTTAACATTTAAAAATACTATCCTATGCCAATCTTAATACATTCCTACTAGAAGACTTATCCAAAATAATTATGTCAAAAAATTTGTAAGGAATGTCACATAACATAATGCATATCTATTTTTCACACAAAAATAATGTAAACAACATAGTAATTTATTCTCAAAAAACATGTTAATATATTAAATTATTATAATACTCTATTTTAATATATATTTTCTTCCATATTACTTATTGAAAAAATTTCATACAAGATATATTTTTTAAATCTAAAAATTTTGTAAACTCCAACATTGATGGAAGAAATAAATAATTAATAAATTCCAAGGATGTCCATAATATCCCATATAATTTATCTAAATAAATAATATCATTATTCCAACATCATTATCTGAGTATCATAAATTTTTAAGGATTATAAATAACTCAACCATTTATTTACACAAAATTGAAACATTTAACTATGAAACATTACTTCATACCATACAATATCAAATACTTAATGTGATAGTACTGCTATACAATCCTTATATACTCTATAATTACTATAAACTATACATTCCTAATAAAATATTTAATTATAATAACTCCTGAATATTCATATTATTTATTAATCTTCATCTGTGGTGGAATCATAAATTGATCATTATCTAATAGAATCATTTGATGTATATTCATTTGATGATTGAGACATTATTTTTTACAGTGTATTATCTACTTTCGAATGAATCCTTGTACATTGGAATCCATTTTCCACCTTCACAAATCATGAATATGGTTTCGTTTTTGTCCATTATTAAAAAACTCCTATTTCCTTCATGATTTTACCAGGGTGATTATTTTTATTGTTATCACATGGGGGTAAATCAATTTTCCTTTCATCCATTTATCCATATAATTATATACAATAATATTCTTCTATTTCTTCCCACCAATATCATATGACTTAGATAATTATTTACATATCTTATAATCACATGATGTTGTTTCTGTATATGATGGGAGTATGGGGGAGAATATTTCCCATAGAAATGTTATCATAAAACAATGAATGATATGTTACTTATTACTCATTGGATAATGTTTCTTGGGTTGAGTTATCATTCCCTCTAATAGGTTCCATTTCTAATACATACACCAGGTAATATTATATCGTTATAAATAGTCAAAAAACATGAAACATTCTACATTTTAATTGAATTATTACATTTATCAAGTTTCATAATAATAATAATGTTTTCTATGGGAAAATAGTAAATCATAAATACTTCAAAATGGTTCATAATTTCTATGTGAATTATCCTAATCATAAAACCCAAGAGTTTCAAACTAGATGTGCAGTATGGCCTGTTTTTGTGTACAAGGTTACCCCGAGTCATGCTAATAGAACCTAGTTTGTGTTATTACTCCGCAGTACATATTTTACAAAACCACATCCACATATAGTATCCAAATAGGTATGAATTTTGAAGGAATACAGACACAATATTTTCATTACCAATATTTTAGGATGTTCCTCTATAATTATCCTCGAACACTATTATACAGTCATATTCTATAATATATGATTTCTAAATATAGTTTCTATGGTTTTTTCTAAACAACCCCTAATTCTAACTACAACACCCTGACCCCAGAATCCCATAGTAAGTTAATTTTTTTATATTTTAATGATCACAAGAAAAGAAAATCCTAACATTTTCTTCGGTTTAGTAGGATTTGTAATACATGACACAAACATATTGTTTCACTATTATTGAAATGAGAAATATAATATTTTATCCTTTTTAAAAATATCATATTTTTTATATTATCCCTAAATGATAGTCATAATATAGTTCTTTTCATCATGGGATAAAATAAAATATAAGAAAGGGGTGAGCTCAGATTATTATTAAGGATATGCAATATAGAAGAATCTATCATAAAAAAGCCCAAACTTTTATAGAAATGAATAAAACTGAAACAAAAGACTTTTTAAAATAATCTTCAACATAATATGGAAAGAATAAATAAATAATTCATTTTAAACATTCTCATTGATATTATACTGGTCAAATAATCACCTGAAATATCAATGAAAAAACTCATAACGAGGAAATAAATAATGTAAGACATCATATAAATACCATAATTTACTCATTCTTGGACCATTACCCTACCATAATAGACCTTTGAAAAGATAATTGTTTTTATAAATAGATCTAATGATGATTCAATGGGGGTATTGCAGGCCACACCCATCACATACTATGTATAATGCATTCCTCCAATGAAATGTGTTAAACATAACATAAAGTTCATAATAAAATTATCAAACTAAATATTATTACTTTAACCATAAAAAATTAATGGTATAAACATAGAATATCCATAATAATATACATAATTATCCCTTCAATATAATATGGATGATTTTATAATAATAAAGAAACCTCAAATAAGTATAACATCCAACAAATGACGATGGCATTAAAGAAAATAATCTAATAAAATCCTTAAAACTATTTGAGATAAATTTCACTTTTCTAAATTAAAATCATTTAGAATGTGAATTTTTTTTAAATTAAAACATTTATTTTTGAAATAAACTTCTGATATTTTAAGGAAAACTATAAAATGTTATAGTGTAATATCGACAGAAAATAGCCTCTTTTCCATATTAATTAAGAAAAATTTATTTCTTTAAATTGTAAAAAATGTTATAAAATACATTGTTTTGAAAAAGGATTGAAAGATTGATTTGAAAATGTTTTTTAAAAGTATAACATAATTAAAAATGAATTTATACATTTCTGGAAAATTTATTAAATTACATTTTTGAAATATAGACATGGATGACAAGGATGTCCTGTTATATACATACATATATGAAATCGCGGATAAAAAAGAGATTATGAATCTGACCACTAACATATACTTTCCTTAAGTCATGGTTATCTTTACTACCTTGTAATGGTTAGAACCAGTTATTTAATTATTCTAGTACTATATCCATATTTATAATATCATATATTACCATATTATATCAATTTGGTAATAGTATTTTAGTATTAACATTGTTTTGGTTGTTAACTACTTCATTTTAAATTCTAGTATTTCATGTATGTATTATTTTTTAGGTATAAGATATATTTTAATCTTATAAAAAATGAAATTATATACAAAATTATTATTTTTATTCATCAATTAATTTTTATAATATTTATTCAATGGTTTCCATAGAGAATGAATCTTACCATGTCATGGTGACGGTTGGATGTACGTACACATGAGTGATGGAATGATTACATTGATGGTTAAATTGTATTGAATTGAATGGTATATTTATTATAAAGAATATTTATCTGGTTATATTTCATTATTTATAACCATTATACTCACCATTATTCCCATTCGAAAAATTTATTATTGGATAATAAATTACACTACGAGTTGTAGATGAATAGTCTTGTGTACGCATGCATGGTGATATAATTTTTCGTATACTAGATAAAATTGAGAAATATGGTTTTCCAATGATTATAATAACATATCCATATAAAAATAATACTACATTTATTATTTTAAAAATTAAAGGTTAAGGAAAAGGACACTGAATAAGAAAAGAACTTTGAATTAGGCGGTAAACAATTACTTCTTTTGGGTTGTCTTATTTTGATTTTTACAAATAGACTCTATATGATAGATATCTGCACAAATTATGGGTTCAAGGCTAAACTAATAGAATTTTGGATAATTATTAAGTTGGTTTTGGCTGAGAAAAAGAGATTTTTATTAGTGAATAAATAAAAGGATATATATATTTTAATAAGAGAGGTGAGGGGCCCTTTTAGAAGATCTTAAAATATTAATTTATTATAAATTCATTTTTAGTTTAAAATAGCTTAAATGTATTTTATTTTAACGATATGATTATAATTTATTGACATACCCACAACCAAAAAATGTTACAAGTGATTAAGTTTAAAAATAACCTTATCATTTGGATTTAACTATTAGTTACCCCGATTAACTCTTACCTTGAATTCATTTATTTTTATACTATAGGGATAATATAGTTACTATGAAATTCCAAAAGAACCCCAACTGCATCATTTATTACATATTGGAAATTATATAAAATATATGGATAAACCATATATTTAAATGACTTTTATATATATTAATAAAATATTATGATTTTTATAAATATCAATTTTGTAAATTTAATTACTATTTACTAGTTTCATTTTAAAAATTATTATTACAATTTGATAGCTTATAAATAATACATCCAATATATCTCTATCTTATATAAGTTATCTATAAAATCAGTTCATGTTTTCAATTTTGTCATATAATTTTTATTTTAATATTGTTAATATCAATTATTTGAATCTTCCTTTTATTAATCAACTACTACATCATCATTGTGTAATAATTAAAATAAATTATTTAATTTATAAAAATTATAAATAAATATCATTATGTAGATTAATTTATTATCATTATAATTAATATATATTGTATAATTTATTTTATGTATAAAAATATATTAAAAAGTATATAGTTATAAAAAATTGAATATGTGACTTTTAAATCTTCTTTAAATATAATATAATAAATGCCTTAATCTAACAAAAATGTCTAAAAAAGGATCATAATTTTAACATAACATTTATTTCGAGCTAAAAAAATTTATCCTTTGAAATTAGTATAAGTGTTAGGGTAATTTTATATTATAATATTATTATTTTTACTTTCTATTACACTATTTACCATTAACATAGGTAAATAAATTCAAAAAGATACTATTAACCAGAAATTATTTTTCTTCCTATTACAACATATTTTTCATACTGATTACAGACATGTATGTCCATTTTTTTAAATAAAATTCATAGAATTTGTAAAATTATGTTAAATGTTAAACTGTAAAAATGGATAGAAGGGGGAAAAAAGATGTTAAAAAAGATTAATGAAATTTTATATCCAATTTTATACCAAAATTTATTTCAATGGCCTACAATGAGGTTAATATATATATTATTTAGCTATTATTCCACTAAAATTTTTTTAATTTACTAGAGTTATTTAATTAAAATAATATGATTTAAAAAAATGTATTGTTTTTTTACTATTGATCAAAAATTGATTGTTTTTAGAAAAATACCAAAAATACAACCTAAGTTAATTTTGATATTATGAATTCTATGGAGAATCCTATTTCACCAAATTTAAAATCTATGGTTTTATTAAATTAATTTTATTTTCGTTCTTAAAAGTACATAAAAAGTACTTTTTAAGATGATGGTATTTCTAATCATATTACTATTTTACCGAAAAATATAAATTTAATTAAAATTATGTTTTATTTATTTAAAAAAAATATAAATGAAAATTTAAATTATTTATTAATATTTATGTTACTATATTAAATGAATATATTAAAAATATATCATGTATATAATTTTAAAAATAATCTATTTTTTCACTGAAACTCAACCTTTTGCGTTACCCAAGCCATGATGGGGTTGTGTAAAACAGCGGCTATTGAAGATAATGTATCATGAAATATTGGGGTATTAATAATAATTTCAACTGAATTCCCGAAAAATTCTTTATTCACAAGAATTATATTGAATGGTATAATTGGTATATTCTCCTTTATTTCTAAAAATTGATTATAACTAAAATTAAGATAATTCAAGGAAGTGTAACAATTATACAAAATTGATCAAACATGACATCAATATGTGGTAAGAGATATTTTTTATTTATTTTTTTCTTATTATATTCTCAACAATTAATGTAATCACACATTAATTTATTATTATTCATAAAAAATAATAACATCATCCTAAAATGACACACAAGGATGAATTAATCCCTTGTGATTAATTTCAACATGTATCTTCTTTAATATTTTCAAATCAATCAGGCCCACTATATGTGGAGTCTTTAAAATGGGTGGATAACTATGTATGTGTCATATCTAATACTCAAAATCCTTATTCAATGGGATATCGTTCTTCTAAACGAAATAGACACTGAAAAACTCCTTCACAACAGGTATATCAATGACACTAACATTTCCAAATCATTTTGAGATAAAACCCCTATTTTAAAATTAGTAAATAAATTTTATTTGTTAATGTTATCTTCATTATATATTCATATCTATCACTACAAAAAATAGATAATAAATGGTCAGATTATAACTTCATAGATAACATTTTTATCCTGAAAATTGATGTTGTATTTATTTATTGAAATGAAATTAATTATTATTATATCATCTTATTAGAAAACCTGGAGAATGATATTATTTTCAAGAAGTGCATTCAACCAAAAATTCTATAAGAAGAAATTTTTCTACATGGAAATCAAGAAATGTACCACTTTATTTATTCACGACTAAACTAATTTATAATAACTGATCTGGCGATGGGGTCTGAATAAAAATTTATACATATAGAAAAGAGTATGTATACCCATAATAAAAATCCAATTCCTTAGTTGATTATAAGTGTATCAGTCATCATATATCTTTAAACATCATGTTATAAAATGTTATTTCATAATCCATGCTTTCCCATTTTTTTGGTAGATTTCGCAATTTTTTTGGGAATTAATTAGAATAGTTCCCCATTTAAATGTTGTTAGATAAATTTACTATTATGACGTCTTTATTACAATTACATTCATTGAGATGTAACTTTTTTCCTCCAGTCATGTAGAAAATAATTTTCAATTGAATATTTCTAAAAGGTGACTCCTTCACCAAGTATCATATGATTGTGAATTTCTATATAGATTTTTATTATTATCCAACTTTTTAATTTTCGTTATATTATTCTAATTAATTAATTTTAATCCATATAAAATGGGAAAATAATTCTCAATATTAATAGAACATTATAATATGACCTTATATGATGAGGATTAAAAAAATATCTATAATTAAATTTCATTTTTGGTTGAATGATGGTGGATTTATATATATAAATTAGAATATCATTTTTAAAATGAATTATGGGTGAGAATAATTATTTATATTTTCAGGGTTATTCGTCATTATATTTTTAAGCTTATCGAATATAGTTATAATTTTTTTAACTATATATGTGGTTTTATCTCAAAAAACATTATCTTTTTGTTGTGGGAAATATATAGATGGATTACATGTATTGATACAATATCAATGAATTCCAACTAAAATAATTTCTAAATAATAGGATATATTATGTTATATTATATCATTATGAATCCAAATTTATACGATCAAAACATGTGAAACAATTAATATTTATTGAAATTATAAATTTATCTATTCTGAATATCATAATCATGTTTTCACTGTGAATATTTTAATGCTTCATCAAATGGTTATGTTTCTTGATATATATTTTTTAAAATCTAGTTCAATCAGTTTCTAGTAAACCTTCACAATTATGCCACTTATAAATACTCATTATATTTTATCCTATTATTGGAGGATAAATTATTGAAATGTTAATAAATACAAGATAATATATCCTAGAGATACAAATTGATCTGTATTCTTTGAAATCAAGATACATATATATATATATATTTCAAATTTCATTTTAATATATAAAATTTTACATATTATTTTATTTGAGAAAAACATTTTCACCTTGAACATATCTTTATATTTCAATGATAATAAAATTCCTAATCTCATTGGGAAAAAACAAGTAAGGGGTGATATCAAATTATTTGAAAGGGTATTTACAAATGGAAATCAAAATACAGCATGAATTAATGAAAGGAAATAAAGGATAATCATACAATTGTATATAAGTAACCACAAAAAGATATAAACTTATCCATGTATACAAAACCTTTTAAAATTATCAACTAGAAATTAATAATTATTTTTATAATGCTAGGATATATTATACTATAAGAATAAGACATATTTTTGTGGACTTGTTCAAAGACAACATTGACATAACATTAAGGCCTCGTCCTAATAATTAGAATAGAAATAGTTATATTCTCACAAAATAATTAATAGAATATTTCTGAAAAGACATATTATTTCATATATGGGTTATTTATTATTTAGAGTCACCTTTAGCATAATATGTCAAACGATTTCCATATATTGAATGGGTGAAGAATAATCTATATGAAAACTCATTCTTAATAACTATCATATTAAATATTTTTAATTTCTAAAAAACAATCCTAATCAATTACCATATAATGTAATATGATAAATGGTATAAAATTCTTCATCTTATGTAAAATTATTCATAACCCATATAGATAGAAAAAGAGGATGTTGTTATTATTGTACTTCCTTAGAGTAAAATTAACCAAAGGATATTTATGTAATTTAGAATAAATTAAAAATTCCACATGAAAAATCATAATGAAAAGACACTTTTTACATTGATTTGTAATATATATCCCATATAATAATGAAAAAACTATATTTCATAAAAAATACTTCTTATAATTATATTAATACATAATATCATTGAGCAGTCATATGTGAATGTTTTTTAAATTCTTAATAAGTTGAGAAAATCATTCCATTATCATTTTTTATGAATGATTAAATTTACCTCATTCAAAAATATTCAAGAAGAAATCATTTAAAAATTAATGTAAAAAATAAAACATATCTAAAAATTTATTTAAAAAAAATTTTATAATATCATAATCTTACATGATTTTTTTTAGAAAACAAATACTTTAAAGAATATATCTTTTTGACCGACGATATAATTGAAGTTGTATTTTACAAAAATATGTCAAAATAAATTTCTGTTCCCATTATTTTCAAATAATAAAATTACATGGAATTTTATTTGATTAAATATATTAATAAAATATATTGGTCTTCATTTGTAAAAATAAAATAATTCTTCCATTGGATACATAAATATTAAAAAATTATTTAATAATTATAAGATAGTGATATTACCCCTTATATCTTCCTCGACATCATTGATATGAAAAATAACATCCATATAATAAATGTTGTTATATTTTAAATCTAGTATAGAATAATATTCTTGTATTTATCTGATAAAAGTCATAATTATATAATTTTGTGACACATTTATTAAACAATAATTGATAGAATAACTCTATCAGCTAATAATTACTTCATTTTTCATGTCTATTTTGGTTATGTAGTTTTTTTATTTATACATTCATCATTGTTCCATAAAACCTGATTTTTTAAAAAAAATCTAATTTATATTTGAAATATTTTTCCAATGACATCCATAAAATTAATAGATGGAAATACTATTCACTCTGTTCATAGAGTGTATAAGTTGTATGTTGGCACGAACACTGTTATTACTTTTATAAAGGATTCAAAAAATAAATGGAAGATAACTATTCACCAATATATATTCACTAATAGGAAATATATATCATGTTTATAAATAAAACCATCTATACAATCATAAATGTGAAAAACAATTTAGAAAATCAATAACATCCTTTCATGGAAGTTTTTGTTCACACGTATGCTTGAGCGATGATAGAATATCACAATGTATAGGAAAATGATAATAATTTTATTATATTATAATTAAAAAACTATTATTATACAATAATTTTTATATATAATCATTAAACCCATTGTATTTTAATTCAATAAAATATGGGGATTCAAAAAGAATTTTATTGATGCATGGAGTTAATAAGTTATACAAACACACAATTGATTCAACCACATGTTATATAATTAGAATAGATGAAGGTAATTGTTGAATCATAGCATGTTTTTTATTTCAATATTTAAATGTTTGAAATATTATATTTTATGTTTAAAAATAAATTCATAAGAGATAAAATAAAATGTAAAATAAATTGACCAATTACGGAGATTTCATCTTCTTTGGAATTACTCATTTGGATGTCATATTTATAATAATAATGTTAATATTTTTGGAAGACTAACACATATTTAATGATAATAGGAATTATGTAAAGATAATTTCAATGTAATTTGTTGATATATAACTCTCATTGTGGTGTAATTATGAGAATTAAGTGGTATGATTATAATGGACACCTAAACAAATAACAGTAAATTTCATAACAAATAAAATAAAACAATTTCATTATAATGATTAATAGATTATATAAGTATAGACATTAGATGTAGGGATAATATAATGATTTAATACCATTATTCTATATAATTTTCAAATAGATTGTTTCATTTTTAAATATGTATATATGTGTTTATCACCAAGGATACAACTGTTATGAGTAACCATAGAAATGATTATTTCATTTTTAAGGGTTATAATTTTACTTATAAGGTAAATATAGTATAATAAATGGGAAATGTTTGATATTATAAACCATATCCTATTCCCATTTACATGTTTAAATATTTTAATATTTTTTAAATAATTTAAAAACATAAAAATTTAATAATATATCAAAATTAGGAATTTTAAAAAATTATTTTAATTTTCCAAAATAATACATAAATATAAGGATATAATTAAAATATCCATTTTAAAAAATAATAACATGTCCATTTCATATTTGAAAGTCATGTATTATTATAAGTAATTACTAGTATGTCGGTATTAAAATTTTAATATCCATTATTCAATTTTATCATTAATGAATGAATTATAATGTAGTCATTTAATAATAATTTAAAATAAATATATATTCATAAAATAAAATAAATAAATTTACATCATGATACATATTTAATTATTATCAAAAATGATGTTTAAAATTTATGAAATCAATATTTTTATATATAAAAAAACGTAATTAATTTATAAAAGATAGAGACTATGATTTTGAATATTAATTTAATATACATATTAGATAAGTCATTTTTATGGGAAACTATCCCATAAATATCTTAACATTAATGCAAATAAAATATGTATCCAATTATATATATCAATTAATAGATATGACCTGAAAATATAGTCTTATAATTTAGATTTAACATAGATTATATAGATTTACCCTTTATTATGGTGAGGATTTCCCCATAGTTACTATACATAATGCATAAATTTAAAATGGAAATAAGTACCAAATTTTAATATCAAAAATAAAAATATGGATCCAATTTAATATAATTTTGTGACTATATGTGAAAAAATATTTATAAAATTTATTTCAAAACACAACGAATACCACTATTAGTAAATTGAATTTTTTTTTAAAAATAAATACTAGATTTTTTATTATCCAGCACATTTTGGATATGTTTTTTAATAATATTAAATTTTATTTAATATTATATATATATTAAAAAATAATTAACCAATAGTGATTAATTTAATATATTATTATTAAAATTTATCACAAAAAAATGTTTTTCAAAAAAATAACTCCTTTAATTTTATTTGAATTTGTATAAATTTATAATTAATTTATAACCAATAAATCTATTTTATATCTGAAATAAATGTATGTTTTTATAATTAAATTATTCATATTCAAATTATCCAACCAATTTATTAGGCGGTAACTATTATATAACATTTTTATATATGGTCAAATTTTCGTTTATCTAAATCTTTTGTTAAACAATATAAATAACAAAATATAATATATTAAATTTAAATATAATAAAAAACAATGTAGTGTATCATTTGGTTTTATATACATCTATAAAAATTAAATAATTGGTGAATTTTGTGTGTGTATGAAAAATTAAAAAATTGATAATGTAATCCCTTACAAGTTGACAATTGATTTAATAATAATTGAATTATAAAATATATTGGAACTACACATAAAATAAAATTAATCATTCAAAATTAATTATAATACATTTTAATTTTACATATACACAAATATAAATGAAATTAGATTCACCAAAAGTAAATCTATATAAATCAACCATACCTTTAATTATTACTTCATTGAATTCACAATAACATCTAATATAAAAAAATCAATCAATAACATATTTAAAAATAATATTATCATTTAATAATTTTAATATACACAATTTTTAATTATTTACTACGCATTTACACATATCATTTGGATTATATTCAGTATAAAATATATAAAACATAATTTGGTTTAAACATACAACATAAAGATGATGTGGTTCCTTGCTATGTAACAATATGATAATCATTACAAGATTATTTAGGTCAATTAAAAATATTTTTAATAATTATTTTCAATTTACCCATTTGAATCTATGATTATTTTTTTGGTCAACTGTTATAAAATAATTCATCATCTTTTGTTATAATTTTTATCATATTGTAATTCCAATCATACTTAATATATAAAAATATTTAATCTATATCTACAAAACATATAATATTTAATCATTAATTTTTAAAATACATGTACTTATATCTCTATTACTACGGAGAAATTAAAATTATTTCATTCTATATGTATTTTGTTAAAATGATCGAAACATAAATGTGTTATCTTGAAATTATGATATAGCTATGAAATTGATTCCATTAGAATAATATAATCATTAATAATGTTTAATAATAATATATTGAATTTTCTGAGTTTTTAGTCCTAATTAATAATTATTTTATAAGTAATAATAATCTGGATTAGATGGATACATATGTTTCTCCATGGTGGTGGTAGTCTAGATAATCCCAGGGGAAACATTGCCATTATCTAGAGTTTTTAATCAATCTACATTTTAATTATTTTTATACAATCATAAAAATATATTAAATATTATTTTTATTCTTTAAATACTCCATTTAAACCATCATGTTTTTCTAGTTACCATAGACAAATAAACTCACATATAGAGGCAGCAACCCACACAAAACAAAATCTATATTTTCATTTTTTGAATTTATGGGGGAAAGGTATAAGATGTTAATTATGTAAAAATAATTAAAAATATTTATACATATAAAATAATTTTTCTATGTTAATAGATTATATTATAATATGACTATGTTGTTTAAAAAATTGAAAATAATTAACATTTGATTAATTAATTGTTTCAGACTTTGTAAATTAAGATATATTGGAAAATTTTGTTTGATGCTTTGAGTGGTGATTTTACTACACTAAATGAACATTTAATATGTAATGGCTCGAACCTCTCCAGTCCATTACTTTGTGGAAATGTAGTGATAGAGTTGTTCTGGGAGGTCAAGGTAACTTATCCGCAACGCATTGCCACAATCTTCTTTTTTGATGAACCGTTTCAATAGTAGATGGTTGTGAACTGTAACATCACATTATGTCTTCAGGTACTTTTGATGTTTCTAGCTACCCTTGTTTTGGAGTAGTGACATGGGGGTGCATTGGGAAAATCTTAATGGAAAACTAAATGGGGGTATCATTCGAACAAGTTGTGCACGTTTTGTCTAAACTGTGTGGCCATACCATGTGTAGTTATTTTTGGAGGTAGTGGCTAACACATGGTGAACGCATGGTTTTTCTAAATGTGTGGCCTAACCTTGAGAGGAGTGTTTTATGAGGCAGTAGCGACCGCACAATTAGAGCATAGTTTTTCTAACAATGTGAGCAAACCATGCGAGCACATAAATTAGATCCTTAAATTGTGGATCTCAACCGTCTCTCCTATAACTTGCTCATTTAAGCTTCTAAGCAACCATAACTCGGGATTACCCTCCCTTGAAGGGAGGAGAACCACTCCCAAGCATTTCAGAGGCAATCCGAAGGCTTCTCTTGACGAATCAAAGCTGGTTTCTTGAGGTTTGTGATCGGTCTTCTTCGTTATTCTTAGTTCTTGATCAGTTTCTTAGATCCACTTGGATCTACTTCCCCTATTCTCTCGTTTTCATAGATCTACATCTGTTATGGGTAGATCTATGTGTGTCAAAGCCAAATATGATGAGTTTTGGTCTTGGTTTTGATAGGATAAGAGATCTAAGGAGGATTCTTGAAGAATCAACCTGACTTTCTTGTGAATTCTTTGTTTGTTTGGGTTTTCATCAAAAACAATTGAGGTAGGGGATTCGTTTCTTCTATTTCTTTTATGTGTGGCTGTTTTGTTAGCATGTTTAATACCACTAGATGGTAATGGAATTGACATAATGAATATTTTGAACTGGATAAAGAATTCCATATCGATCGTACGATATTGCCTCTTGTTTTGATAGATAGTGTGATATCTATTCATTCATTTCTTAGCTATTTGTTCTTTATGGAAATAAGTAAAGAACGTAAACCGAGGTTAATTGTTAATTGTTTGGCCAAATATAAAGAGGTATGAATATGAACCTGGTTCGTGCTATAATTTAATGATAATAAAATCAGCGTAGTAATCATGTTTAATCATTTGTGATAGCATACTGGATAGATTTCCCAGTGTTGGAACCAATGATTTATAAACAAGTTAATTCATGATGGATTAAATAATTTGATAGTTTGATAATTCCTTGAAGGGTTTTGAGTTACCCTCTTGTTTTTTAAAAGGCCATAGCCCAATTGATTTTATGGTTGTTTTTCCTGCTGCTTGAGTTGAGACGTGACCCTGGAGGGGTGTGGTGATATGTGGGGGCATAGAGTCCAGTTGGTTAAGGCAGTGTATTGTACCTAGAGTGGTGAGATTCATCGGTTTATGCATGTGGGTGTTGGGTAGGGCACCAGGGTTGATGGAATGGGATAGATGTTATTGTTGGATTCTTGCTGATTTTTTATTGGTTGTTTATCTAATTTACTTTTCCCCACTGCTCAAGGAAGCTGGTCTTGCTTACCCGTCTCCCGAAAGAGGTGAAGACACGCGAGGTATTCTACATGCCTTCTGTGTTTAGATTCTCAAGGGTGAATGGGTCTGTGCTCTTACTACAGGCGAAAAATACTCAATGGGTAGGAAATTTACTCACCGTGTTTAGCCCCTTTGCGTTAGTATCATAGAATTATTTTCTAGAATTCCTGGGAATATAGGAAAGTGTTTCTATAATGAATGTTTGAATAAATGGTGTTAACACTTGGGGTTGGTGTTCGCTATAACACCATGATGAGGCTATAATTTTAAAGGGGTAGTGGACTTTTGGTGTGATGCTAATGAAGGCTAATGAGGAATGGTTCATGGTTAATTAATGTTTAATGAACTAATTAACATAAAGTGGAACTGAAAAGAAAAAGGGAACGAAGTAATCTAATAATTTTCTTTAAATGGTTGGATGCTTATAGGATATATAGTCTTAGAAGTAGCAGCTCATAGTCTGAGGGACGTTAGTTGTAGTGGTGTCGAAGACTAGGTTATTCCCATATTGTGGATGTGATATATAATATATGATATACATTCTATGTTTCTATATGATACTCCACCATACTATTAGAGACAACTGACATCCCATGGATTCTGATCCCTAGAGCTATTTTCTCCAACATTCCAATGGGAGGGTGAATGGATGACTACCCCTTTTAGCCACACTCTGTTCTCTTGGTAGATACATGTGCTGGTAGGCGCAACAGTTAGTTTCCCCATATATGTGTGTAGAGGGATGTAGTGCCTTGGGGTCATTCAGACACATATATTCCTGATATAGTATCCTATGGACTACTATAGGTTTAACATGTATAGGTTTTGATGGCATGAGGATCCTTACTCGATGTATGGGCTGTAATGGCTTGAGGTATAATACGCGACGTATGATACACATTATGCGAGCTGTGGTGGCTCCGGAAATATACCTGGTTATTTTTGGTTGTGAGGATGGTGTAAAGCATCGCTCAGGTGTATGCGGGCAAGCCTTTATGTTTCAAGAAAAGCACAGTGTGGTGCTTCACCTAGGTGTTTGTGGGAAATCCTTTTTGGAGAGAGATGATTAGGACGTGCGATGTTTGGGAAAAGCAGAAAACCAGTGGGGAAGTAGTAGCGGGGTACCCTTGATATTCTTTACTATATGTTATATTCTTGTATCTGTTACTTGGTGAGAGTATACATGGTGAGGTTGTGATCTTAGTATACCTCCTTAGGTAACAAGTTAGTTTAACTTGTTTCTCACCTTGCTTTAGCATAGTCTCTTTGCATTCACATGAGATGATTTGGGTAGGATCATACTGAGTATACTATTATACTCACCATATGTGTATATAAACTGTTTTTCAGGTCACTTTGAGTGGGTTGGAGATCAGGTTGGTGTTCACTAGCTTGTGGTTGCAGGAGATGTTTGTGCGAGTGGTTGCTGCTATTTTTACATTCTTTTGGGTACTTGTATTTTTTCTCATTCAGTTGTAGTACTTTTTCATGACATTTCATATATGCACATGGGTTTCTTTTATATTCTAGTTCAGAGTTGGAGTTGGTTGGTGTATATCTTATCTCCTTCTTCTGCATGTGTTACCTTTGAGGGTAATGCCTCCCATTAGTGTGTTTACTATACCCTCGGTGCTAGTCGCCAACCCTGGCCCTACTAGAGGTGGGACTCGAGGGTCATTATCTCTCTTCTCACATTGCTATCCCATGAGGGGTACACATAGTGGGGAGGGGGTCATGACAGGGTGGTATCAGAGGTCTGGTTGAGGGATATGTTGGAGTTTGGAGTTAGGCACACGCGAGGTTCCTTGTGTTGGTAGGGAAAAAATGTCATTCATGTTTAAAAAGTGACGTAAAAACTGGAGACTAGCTAAGACATAGGCGTTTAAGGCCCCCAATTCTCTAATGTATGGAGAATTATGTTTACAATGGCTATTAAACGAGGTGATATTATTTGAAGGGTAGATACATAAGAAAGGATCATGCATCATTCTACTTTTTTTTGTGTTTTAATGGGTAAACCATGGGATAAGTTATCCTAAAATGTATAAAAGAAAACAATTATTTAATTAATGTTGAGTCTTAAATATTTCATGTTTAGGAACTCTAAAAGTTATTATTTTAGAGGTATGGCTCCAGGTCGACGTCCACATCAGGTTTGCGCAGAAAATAACCCGGAGGCTATTCTAGGAAATCACTACAAGGTGGAGGTTGACGAATATGACACATGGAGGAAGAACCTATGAGAGTTTCAGTGCTATAGTCTACAGAAATACAAGGGCTCCATTTCAGATGCAGTCATGGAGGACTTGTTGGAGGAGGTTGGGATATGATTTAGTTCAATCCGTGCTCGGATGGAGAACAAGGTGTCCTTATCTATGACAATGCTATGTGGAGCCCAAGGCAGTGGTGGTTCATGTACATCAGGGATCGCGAGGAGTCAGCGATCTCATGGGAGGAGTTCCAAGACAAGTTTAGAGTCGAGTTCTATAATTTGACTATGAAGGAGTCCAATCGCTATGATCTTCTTACCCTTTGATAGGGGAGATCTACTGGTTGAGAGTGTGGAATACATTTTAGTAACATTTTTTGATATTATTCGGACCGGTTACCAGATGAGTAGTCCAGGGTGAGGCATTTCGAAGAGTCTTGTCATCCAGAGATCCAGAGCCAAGTCACCCCATTTATGCAGAAGACAATTCATGAGGTTCTAGTGGGGAAGAGGTTATCGAGAGGACTTTGGCCAGGACTAGATCATCATGAGAGGGGGATCGTCATGATCCCTCACGAAGTAGAGCTGTGGTCCGGGGTTCCCAGTGTTAAGGGAAGAAGTGTTTCCGTTCAGCCGGGGGTAGGTCCCTGCCCTTCACATATCATTTTTCTAGAGGAAGAACCTCTCTTTCTTATGTCATGGTATAAGGTGCTTTTTTTTATTTTGGTGGTTAGGGACATCAGTATCGGGATTTCCTAACCTTTCAGAGTGGTCATTGTGCACTGGGATCTACACTCCAGGTTCCTCCGTTGAGGCAGTTCTAGCTGAGGTAGCAAGAGCCCATTTCACTAGCTTTAGGTAAGCAGAGGGTAGATGGGGCAGGCAGAGGACATCCCCATGACACTCCCTGTCCTCAGATGGAAGAGCACAACTGTGGTGGTGGTCGTTATCATGGTTAGAGAGGCCGTGGAGTAGGTCGTGGTCAGCTTCATGCTATAGCATTTCCAGCTCAAGGAGAGCCAGAAGTCGTTCGAGGTACCCTTTTATTTTTTTCTACCATGGTGTATCACATGTTTGATTCAAGATCCACACACTCCTTCATATCACCTACCCTTGTCCATGCATTGGGACTTGATGTAGATAGGCTTCTAGTGCCCTTTCTGTTGACTACGCCTGTTGGATGTCGAACTGAATTTTTTAAAGTATGTAGAGACTGTTTGTCGGTGTTGGGGAAACACCACTCTTGGGGAGATTTCCTATTTTTAAAAATACTACCATATGATGTCATCCTTGTCAAGGATTGGTTGTATTCGGTGCAGGCTATCGTGGATTGCTACCGGAAAAGAATCATCATTGTTGGTATGGATGGAGATCAAGTGGTGTTTTTTGGTTTGCAAGACCCTCAGATGGGTCATAGGCGCATTCCATCCTTATCATCTAAGATTGATAACCGTGCTTTAGCATGCTCTCTTTACTTTCGCCCGAGTGGATTTGGGGAGGATCATACTGAGTATACTGTTATACTCACCATAAGTGAATATGAACTATTTTTTAGGTAACATGGAGAATGTTGGAGATCAGGCAAATCTTCACTAGCTTGTGGTTGCAGGAGCTGTTCGGGCTTGTGGTTGCTGCTGTTTTTACTTTCTTTTGGGTACTTGCAGTTTTTCCCTATCTATAGTAATACTTTTTCATGAAATTTCATATAATCTCTTGGGTTTCTTTTATACTCCAGTTCCGAGTTGGAGTTGATTGGTGTCTATCTTGTCTTTATCTTCCTCATGTGTTCTCTTAAAGGGTAATTCAGCCCATTTGTGTGTTTACTATACCCTCGGTGATATTCTCCATCCCGGGGCCTACTGGAGGCGGGACTCAGGGGTCACTAGGTCCCTTCCCACAATGTCGGCCCAGGAGGGGTACACTTTGTGGGGAGGGGGTCGTGACATAATACATATATAAGAGTGTTTTGTGGTAATTGTGTATTTATTTTGTTGAATATATATATATATATATCAATATTTGTGAATATTATTATGGTGGTGATGGATACCTTTATAAGGATGATGGGTGGAATTTGTTGTAATAATAAAAATTGTAATGTCTCCATTTAATATAATGTTGATATAATAATAAAATATAATGGAATTGGTAAGGGGTATGGTGACAATACTAAACCATTCATTCAAATACCAGCTTATAATTTGTTTTAATATATTTTAAACTTGTATTTTTTACTATAACCATTTATTATTTTACAATGTTAATTAAATTTTAAAATATGTTCATTACATTTAATGAATAGATTTTTTTTCATATCATAAAACATTGTGATAATACTTAAAATTATTAAATCCATTATTTTCATGTATTACATATGTGTTTGATTTAAATTGTTCTAAAAATTAATAGACGATGAATATATGATAAATTTTTTTAGAAAAATTATACTTTTATTCTATTTTTTTAAAAGAATATATTTTTAAATATGCCAAGATATATAACATTACTTTATATTATTAATGAATTGTTATTATTTTAACATTAGAAATAACTCGAAAAAAAATTCAGTAATATAGATATTTAGTTAAAAAAATTAGAAAAAATTAGTTATTATTATGGAAAAATATTTATTATTCTTTCAAAATTGTCTATCAAATGTACATTAAATTCATAATATAAATTAAAAAGGAATTATTTTAATTAATAAAAACTGATATTTTAGTGAATATGATTTTATAATACTTCCAATGATCCTATTATTATGACAACAACATAAAAATCATTTTATTGTTAGAATCCATACTTTTCATGATATACCTAAAATTCAAAATTTTAATAAAAACTACAAAATTCATCATAAATTAGTAATTACATGATTAATACCTTAATAAAGTTAATTTTTTTAATCAAATTCTTAAATGTTGAATTTAATTATATGTTTGATTATATTTGTATAATGATTATTACTTTTGTTTAGAAGTAATCATTTCCACATTAATATTTCTTAATCAAAATTTATTTTGATCTAAAATTAAATGTATGTTTATAAGATAACATGAAATAATTATCTCTACAATAATATTCTATGAAATTTTATTTATATCATATATTTTAGAAAATACATATCACATAAAAATATTTATTTTTAACATTTTACAACATTAATCACATATACATCATTATTTATATAAAAACCCTCAAATTTAACCAATTCAAAAATAATTATTTATTAATAATAATAATAAATATCAAAATAAAATATATTCTCTTATGATAATGAATTTCATTATAATTTTATTAACATGAGGCATTTGGTTATTATAATTTAATTATTAATGATTAATGTCATATTACATTATATTACTAATGTACGCCATAACCAATTTTTATTTTATTTTGTTTCTAAAAAATGATATAATACACATTATATTCATTTTATTGTATTATTTAATGAACTATATTATGGGTGTAAAAAAGGTTAATGTATAATGATTTAAAATGAATATACTTAAAGGCATGATCAATTAAAGAAGAAAAATAAATATTAATCACATATTCACTAGTTGGATTTAAAAAATGGATGGCAAAATAAGTTTTAATAAATTATTTTATGATGTTAATAATACTGAGAAATAAATTTATAAAAATTCATTGACAATTATTCTCCATTATATTAAATCAAAAGGTTGTCCTTTTTACATTAACATTGATTATTGAATTAAATGATCATTGTTTAAACAATGACTTTAATGAATATAGATGGACATATATTTCATAAGATACCATATTATTAGATTTTGATTAACATGTATTGAAGAAAATTTATTCTTATGGGAAACCAATAATCTAGGTAAAACTTTAACAACATGCCTATGAGGATTCAACATAACACCTATGCAATAGGTTGACTACTATAATGAATTGGCTTATATAACCCCGTATCAAAAGGTATCCATAAGATAAATTCACTTGTATTAGGTGAAAAGTGTGGAAATTTAATATTGATTGTATTGGTATTCAAATTTAAATTGTAATTAGATAATATATGATGTTAGAATTTATATTCAACATTTTCTATTTTATAGAGAACTAAAATACTTCAATCATGGGAATGAAAAAGATTATGTAGGATTAACAACAACCGATATTAATAGAATCGATGTGTCATTTGTAAATGTAAATGTATACTAATGTATTAATAAAAATTAATATATACTTTTGATGTTGTTAAATAATTATAATATATTTTTATAGTAAGATCATATAGAGAACGAGGAAATATATATTTATAAACATTAGATTCATTCAAAATTCAAAAAATTATAATTAAACTCACAAAATATTAATATATTAAAAAATAAAAAATCTACATATTCATTAACAGAATATTATTCAAGTAAAATATTATTTGTGAAATAGAAATTAAGAAAAAATAAAAAAATCTATTAGAAACAGAAAAAAAATCAACTAAATTTTAATTGGTGAATTTCTTATTGAGACACAATGTCTAAAATATAATAAAATATATATTTAAATAATATTTCATTTCTATATTCATAAAAAATCATAATCATACTATGTTTTAAGAAATATTTAATATTTTAGTAAACTTTTATTGAACTGTTCTAACATTTCACTTAAACTACTCATTGAAATCAATCCATGGAAATAAAGGAAAACCATAATACCCCCTTTCAATGTAATGCACTCAAAAGTAGTATTTTATTGTTCTTCCTCCAAAATTATATCTAATGTATTTATAAAATTTCCCACCAATATTTAGTTAATAAAAAACTAGTCATATATGTTATATTATTTAAATAACTGATATTATAAGAGTCCACAAATTAAAACACTAAATTTTAGGATTTTTAATTACAACCATAAAAATTTGAATGATATATGATTTTTGTGATGAAAATAATTATTAAACTAATTGAATATATTATTTTTTTAATTTCATTCTCAAAAACATACAGAACATCAAAACAAAATTTGAATCAACTTGTAGAGACCACAAGCTTAATGTACATAGGCATTACATTTCTTTTGCGAAATACTTAGTACATAACAAAAACACACACACAAGGACCGTAATAGTTTAGTGTCTTTGGAAACTCGGAATATAATCTTCTAATCGTGGTGAAAGATCTTTAACATCTCCCATAAGGATCTTTTTTTTTAAAACCTAAATCCTTTCTTTATACCCTGGGGAAAATAAAACAAAAAAGGGTGAGCTCAGATGCTCAGTAAGGGTAAACAAAAGAAATATCAATCACATCATATTCATAAGAACATATCTTTTGGAAATCTTAACCTGCAAAAGAGAGCATAATTTCATAACATGGGATAAATCATAGTAGTGAAATGTAATCCCAATAATCATAACTTAAAACATGAAACTGTGTGGAATACATACATAATCATAGAGAATCATTTCTTTTTAGTCAAGACTCATTGCCAAGACTATCTTAGTGGAAAAAGTCCCTTTCTGAACCGAGTTCACTCCTCGTTTCATTCCTGTTTCACAGAACCGGTATAACCTACCGTTCCAGCCATGTCTATCTCATGAGATATAAAATCTTTATCCAATTCATTGGAGGGAGATATAGGTTCCACCCATCTCCTAATGATACCATTCTTATGTGTGCCACAAAATCATAAATCATACATCATTGCATAACCCATGTAATAAAAATGGGATTCTTAAATATCATGACATCATAAAAAAACTCATATAAGATAAATGAATTCATAAAAATAATTCCATCACAACATAATCAAATCAATGTAATAATAGGGATAGAAACAGAACCCTCTATTATCTTAGATGGAAAATAATTTTGATAAAACTCTTTAACTCCATTCTTGAGGAAAATATCCTTTCTACATCAAAAAAACATTTCTTTTCCTTTCTTAACATGTCATACAATTTAAAACTAAAAGAAGTTGATTAAAAATAAACTTGAAAACTTGTAATGGAAGAATCTTGGATTTTTTTTAAAAAAATCCATTCATTCCATATAAGTTAAAAAAACATTCTTCTCGTACTTTTTTCAGAAAAGTCAAAACAAAAGATTCATTTCATATATTTTACTAAAATCTCACCGAATGGAAAAATTGGGTATAAAATATTGTATAATGATATAAATTTTACATATTGAGGAAACATGGATGTGGATGATAAAATACACCCCAGTAAATACCAAAGTATAAACAATCTCGGATAAAAATGAGATTGTGATATTTTCCCTTACCTTAAGTCCGATTTGCTTCAAAAGTGTCCGAAACTCATGTATAATGATTTAAATAATGTTATTGGCTTATTACAGAATCATAATTATTGTTATGATATCATATATGGTCATATTCTTAGCTTCTTAGTAGTAATATTTCATTGCCACTTGTTATTCAGGTGTTTATAACTTTTTGTTCTTATGCGTGTTTTGTCAAATAAATTCTTATTCTTCTCTTTAGGCTATAGATACATCATTTACAGAATGGTATTAATGTACTATATATCAGATTTATTCATTCAATTCATTTATATAATCATTATGCAATGAAGATCATGTATAACGAATCACATCACATCGTGGAGACGATATTCCGTACATACGCACGAGCGATGATATCGTTCCCATGATCTTGGAATTGTATTGGAGTGTATGTATACTATTTCAGAATCAATATCACTTTATAATAATAATATATAGTAATTATTTACACCATTATACCCATCCAAGTAAGGTGGTGGTGGAAAATAGATTACACCACGTCGTGGAGACGGTATTCCGTACGTACGCACCCGCGGTGATTTCATTTTCCGTAGGATGGATAGATGGTGAAATAGGGTTGTTTCATACTTTTCATAAAATATCAGTATATGAGTGATACTGATGTTATTAATTCATAATGAAACAACTAATGAAGAATAAGTGGAAGAAGAAATAAAGATGAATGAATCGGTAATAGACATTACCTCTTCTTGGAAGTGCTTCTTTGAGACCTCCTTTTAGGGCACTAAAATAGGTCTTTGAAGAAGACCATAACATCTAGGATGTTTCTAGGGAAGTGGAGAGGAGACATTGGCAGGGGTTGGCCGAGATTGAAGGCTCAAAGTGGTGTGAGGAAGAGGGGGAGGAGGTTCCCTTTTAGAAGGGAGGAGAGGGGCACCATTGGAATAACTAAAAATATTATTTTATTATAAAGTCAAATTCGGTTCTCAATAGCTCCAAATTGAGAAATTTATAAGATAAGGTGGGTACGGGTCGAAATAATCTCATCCAATTGAATTTAGACATGTTTAGGTATCAATTCTAACCTTATCATTTAGATTTAACTTTAAGTTAGATAATTTTACTTTTACCGTGTCTTCTTGTTTTCTTACACTATAAGGTTAATAAACATACAATATCAAGCCAAACTAACCCGAATTTGTTTATTATTAATATATATAGCCTTATCTAAGTCATTTTTCCGAACCATAGATTTTTAGGAATATAATTACAATTAGTAATATAATATTTGTTTTAAACACTATTTTATGTCAATTTTGACACTATTTAGTAAATGATTTTTGTGAAAATCATAACAGATTGATTAGTTCGAAAAAAGTTACTTAAATAAGTACTAACATGTAATATTAACCTATTAAGTTATTTTAATTCATAAAAAGTCTCAAATTACATTTATTTGGGTATTTATAACATCAATTATGTCAATATTTCATTAATTAGATAATTAATGCATCATTGTTGTGTCATAAATAAATTAAATTATTTAATGTCTAAAAATTAAAAATAAAAACCCATTATGTAGGAAATATTTTTAGATTTCTAATTAATATTTATAGTCGAATTTATCTTATGTATAACCCCATATTAAAAATTATTTACTTATTAAACATTGATTTTAACTATTTTAACCCTTCTTTAAATAAATTGATAATAAATGTCCTAATCTAATCCATGTGGGCCTAAATGATCATATTTTATTCCTAAGGTTATTTTGGGTCGAATTACACATATCCAATAGAATTGGAACATGTGTTAGGGTAATAATAATATCATTTTTACCCTTAATTACGCTATTTACTTTTAACCGTGGTAAAAAAAAGTAAAAAGTTACTATTCTAAAAAATTATTTTCATCTCATTGAACCAAATTTTAGTCCTTGATATTAACCGTGTCTCTCGGAGTTTCGAAATTCCACTCACAGAAGCGGTAAAATTAAGTTTTATACGAAATTCAGTTTTTTAACCACCACTTATTGGTTTCACTATTCATCAAAAAAATGAAAGATTCCAGAAAAATACAAAAAATTAGGCCTAAGATATATTTGATATTATGAATTAAAAAATGATTTATATTTTAGAAAATTCAAAACAGATCAGTTACATTAATTAATTTAAAAATTAATTCTCATCGTCAAAACAAATATCGTGTTTTTAAGAGATAATAACTATCAAAAGATTGACACTTGTTTATGTCTGGTTTAAATGTGAAATTATATCCAATGACCAAAATTGTATTAAATTGTAAAAATATATTCTAAATATACTTTAAACCCACTCAAATTAATAATTTATCACTATTAATTATTTTGACTAAATAAGTTGTTTTTAATTAAAATTTAGTAATTTTCACTATTCATCAGAATATTAAAGTTATCCGAAAAGTAACAAAATTTCACCCTAAGCTAATTTCGATATTCTGAATCCAAAAATGAAGTCCATTTTGAGAGATAAAATTTCTAAAATTTTAAAAGGTGGTTATTACTATTCATAACAGCTAGTTTTAATAATATTTTAATAGCATATCGTTGTTTAGTGAAACCCGGTATTGCGTACTACACACGCTATCAAGGAAGGTTGTGATTGCGTGTAATGCAAGGAAAGTCAAAGATGTGTGTTGTGCAAGCTCTTTTTGGTGTAGCGTACAACACAAGACATTAATGAAATTAAAAAGAATATTTTTCATAAAATCTCGGGGTGTTACATTCTACCCCCCTTAAAATGAATTTCACCCTCAAAATTCGTCGGCATTATAAATGGTTTACTTCTCGAAAGTTTCTTTAATAGAAACCCACAACGTAAAAAGGAATACCAAAACCAATCTCTAAAAACAAAAGTATGGAACGTAACGGTTACCCAAATAAACTTATCACTAGGATTCCACATAGGTGAAAATTTGGATATGGAAGAGAAATCTAACCATCATTTTCTGATGGAGAGTGGTAGAGAACATGGCTATGGAAAAGCCAGCAATCACAAAGCCATAAATTTGTGGCCATATAAGGTACCATCTAATTCATCAGATATAAGAGCACTAAGACAACATTTTTGGTTTTCAAGATCATTTCCCAAAAGTTGATGAAATTAGAATTAGAAGAAATACTTTCTTTATTTTGGTATAGTCTCACCGTTGGCTGTTCTTTGGAAAATTCCACTTCATCTCTTAAAGAAATGAAGTTGAATTTGTTATTCGTGATGTGTTAGCAAATCATGTGATAGAATGATGGGTCATTCCATCTGTCTCAAACAAAAGGTTAGAAAAGTTATAAAAAAATACATAAGTCCTTCTATAGTGAGATTAATCATATATGTCTCCTAAAATAGACATATACTTCATATATCATACTACATAATATAATAAAACTAGTTTTTACTAAATAGGAACTTCCTGTAGGCCAGTGGTAGGCGATAAAGGCCAGTCGCACTTCGGTTGTGGGTTCGATTCCCACGGCCTTGTCTGACGCGATGGGTTGTCGCCCGTCCTGCAGGTTGTCCTTTTTCTAAAACTATATTACTATAACATCCCATCAATAATATCGAAAAAAATTATCCTTAAACAATACTATCTTCTGTCCAACATAGTCCATTACAATCTTTAGGCTTATCCATAATACTGCAGTCCACAATCATAATATAGTGAAAACGATTACCAGAGATTTAATACCATCTTTGATCCCCATATATCATAATATATGTCTTGTTGGTCACATTCCAAACATTCAAAGGCCTTAATCATGTGTTCTCTTGAATACCCATTGAACCTTAGTGAAAACATGAATGCAGTTAAAAGTTAACACTTTCCACATACCAAAATCCTCAAAATTATATATACTCAAACCATGATATCACTTAGTCTTTATATCAATCATGAGCTCATGAATACTATCAAATATGTCATTTTCTCGTTTTCCCTTCATTATGCGCATATCATATTTTTTCCAAAAATATCTCAATCACTTTCCATGGTTACCGGTACCATAAAATTATTTAAGACCACAATAGACCAATACATAAATATTCCAATACACAACATTATTTTGGAATCCCATTACATAAATAATTAATCATTCCACCACATCGTTGTCATATTCAATATCACCAATGGTGATCGCATGTGACTTCCCTTTGTCCTTTGCCTTAAGTGGTTTCTCATGTCGATCATCACTAACCCTTGGATTAGGGCATTTATTGCAATAATGTCCCATCTCCTTGCACATTAAACATTGAAGTGTAGTAGGTTCATTCTGTGTATCCCTTCCTTTGTTTGCATCATTAGACATCTTCTTCCCATCATTTCGGCATTCAAATGCCTGATGACCTTCCTTTCCACATTTGAAACATTTACTTGTCCCTTTAAGACAATATCCACCATGCTTATTTCCACACTTTGAGAATAAGGAAACATTCATCTTTTGTTCACCATTATTCTAAGATTTCTCCTTGAACTCCATCTTTCATTTCTTGTCAAAACTATGAGATGGATAAGTAACACCAACTTCGATTTCTACCATGATAGCAGAATGCATAATTTCTTCATAGCTACTGAAGTTTCTTATAGCTAATGCCCTTCGAAGACTTGGTTTTAAGCCACTGAAGAATCGATCAACATTACATTCAGGTTGGATGATTAATCCAGATGCATACCTTGCAAGCCTTGTAAAATTCACTTCGTATATACCAACAGATTCATCATCCTTTTTCTATAGTTCAAGAAACTCCTTCTCCATCTTTGTTCTAAGAATACAAGGGAAGTACTTATTGAAAAATAAGTTCTTGAACTGGTCCCATTCCATGGAATCAATTTCATCCCTTTGCCTCGTATTCTTGATAAGATTCCACCATTGACCAGATTCACCTTCCTTATGATATACTGCTAAGATGAATTTATCATGTTCAGAACATTAAAGAACTGAAAATATCTTTTCAGTGGTACTGATCCATTATTCAGAAACAAGTGGATCAGAAGACCCAATGAAAGAAGGTGGACGTTGCCTCATGAAGGACTCAAAAGAATATAGTTCTCTTATCTGCTCATTTGGAAGTCTATAATGATTCATAGCATGTGTATGTATAGAAATAAGATTTTTCACTCCATCTCCCATAACATTTGTTTGTTCAGGAGGAAAATCATTGAATTGTCCATTGCATTGATCAACACGGTTCCTTCGGGTTCCATCCATCGTCTAAAACCCAAAAAGAAAAGTTTGAGAGGCAAAAATAATGCTAGGGAAAACAACATAATAAAGGGGGAGTACCTTAAATATCTAACATATTAGGTTTAATTATATGATCGTTAGTGTAATTCTAGGACTATAACCTATACGTATACTTAACCTTAGGGACATCCCTAGACATACCTTAGAAATATCTCTAGGGATCTCACTAAAGTTCTCACATCCTAGTTTCCAAAGGTTGACTAAACCTTTCCTCTGATACCAACTGTAGAGACCTGAAGCTTAACGTACATAGACATCACATTACTCTTGCGGAATACTTAATACATAACAAAAACACACACACAAGTACCGTAATAGTTTAGTGTCTTTGGAATCTCATAATATAATCTTCTAATCGTGGTGAATGATCTTCAACATCTCCCATAAAGATCTTCTTTTTTTAAAAACCTAAATCATTTCCTTATACCCTGGGGAAATGAAAACATAAAAGGGTGAGCTCAGATGCTAGGTAAGGGTAATTAAATGAAATATCAATCACATCATATTCATAAGAACATATCTTTTGGAAATCTTAACCTGCAAAAGAGATCTTAATTTCATAACATGGGATAAATCATAGTAGTGAAATGTAATCCCAATAATCATAACATAAAACATGAAACTGTGTGGCATACATACATAATCATAGAGAATCATTTCTTATTAGTCAAGACTCAATGCCAATACTATCTTAGAGGAAAAAGTCCCTTTCTGTACCGAGTTCACTCCTCATTTTAGTCCTGTTTCACTGAACCGGTATAACCTACCGTTCCAGCCATGTCTATCTCATGAGATATAAAATCTTTACCCAATGTATTGGAGGGAGATATAGGTCCCACCCATCTCATAATGATACCATTCTTATGTGTGCCACAAAATCATAAATCATACATCATTGCATAACCCATGTAATAAAAATGGGATTCTTAAATATCATGACATCATAAAACAATTCATATAAGATAAAGGAATTCATAAAAATAATTCCATCACAACTTAATCAAATCAATGTAATAATAGGGATAGAAACAGAACCCTATATTATCTTAGATGGAAAATAATTTTGATAAAACTCTTGAACTCCATTCTTGAGGAAAATATCCTTTATACTTCATAAAAACATTTTTTTCCTTTCTTAACATGTCATAAAAATTTTAAACTAAAATAATTTTATTAAAAATAAACTTGAAAACTTTTAAATGAAGATTCTTGGAAATTTTGTTTTAAAATCCATTCATGCTATATAAGTTAAAAAATATTCTTCTCGTACTTTTGTCGGAAAAGTCAAAAAGTATCTCATACGAAAAACGACAACAGATTCCTTTTATATCATTTACTAAAAACTCACCGAAGGGTAAAATTGGATATAAAATATTTTATAAGGATATAAATATTACATATTGAGGAAACATGGATGTGGATGATAAAATACACCCCAGTAAATATCAAAGTATAAACAATCTCGGATAAAAATGAGATTGTGATATTTTCCCTTACCTTAGGTCTGATTTGCTTCGAAAGTGTCTGAACCTCCTGTATAATGATTTAAATAATCTTATTGACTTATTCCATAATCACAATTATTGTTATGATATCATATATGGTCATATTCATATCTTCTTTGTAGTAATATTTCATTGCCACTTGTTATTCAGGTGTTTATAACTTTTTGTTCTTATGCATGTTTTGTTGAATAAATTCTTATTCTTCTCTTTAGGTTATAGATACATCATTTCCAGAATGGTATCAATGTACTATATATCAGATTGATTCATTCAATTCATTTATATAATCATTATGCAATGATGATCATGTAAAACGAATTGCATCACATCGTGGAGACGATATTCCGTACGTACGCATGAGCGATGATATCGTTTCCATGATCGTGGAATTGTATTGGAGTGTATGTATACTATTTAAAAATCAATATCACTTTATAATAATCATATATAGTAATTATCTACACCATTATACCCATCCAAGTAAGGTGGTGGTGGAAAATAGATTACACCACGGCGTGGAGACTGTATTTCGTACGTACGCACGCGCGTTGATTTCATTTTCCGTAGGATGGATAGATGGTGAAATAGGGTTGTTTCATACTTATAATAACATATCAGTATATGAGTGATACTGATGTTATAACTTCATAAAGAAACAACTAAATAAGAAGAAGTGGAAGAAGAAATAAAGATGAAAGAATCGGTAACAGACATTACCTCTTCTTTGAAGTGCTTCTTTGAGACCTCCTTTTAGGGAACTAAAATAGGTCTTTGAAGAAGACCAGAACCTCTAGGATGTTTCTAGGGAAGTTGAGAGGAGAAATTTTCAGGGTTTGGCCGATCTTTAAGGCTCAATGTGGTGTGAGGAATAGGGGGCGGAGGTGCCCTTTTATAAGGGAGGAGAGGGGCACCTTTGGAATAACTAAAAATATTATTTTATTATAAAGTCAAATTCGGTTTCTAATAGCTCCAAATTGATATATTTAGAAGATAAGGTGGGAAGGGGTCGAAATTCTTTCTTCCAAAATAATTTAGACAAGTTTAGGTATCAATTTTAACCTTATCATTTAGATTTAACTTTAAGTTAGATAATTTAACATTTACCGTGTCTTCTTGTTTTCTTAACTATAAGGTTTATAAACTTACCATATCAAGCCAAACGAACCCCAAGTTGTTATTTATTAATATATATAGCCTTATCTAAGTCATTTGGCCGAACCTTAGATTTTTAGGAATAAAATAACAATTAGTAATATAATATTTGTTTTAAAAACTATTTTATGTCAATTTTGACACTATTTAGTAATTGATTTTTGTTAAAATCATAACAGAATGATTAGTTCGAACCAAGTTACTTAAATCAATACTAACATGTCATATTAACCTATAAAATTAGTTTAATTCATAAAAAGTCTCAAATTACATTTATTTGGGTATTTATAACATCTATTATGTCAATATATCATTAATAAGATAATTACTGCATCATCGTTGTGTCATAAATAAATTAAATTATTTAATGACTAAAAATTAAAAATAAAATACCATTATGTAGGAAATCGTTTTAGTTTTATAATGAATATTTATAGTCTATTTTATCTTATGTATATCCCCATATTAAAAATGATTTACTTATTAAACATTGATTTTAACTATTTTTACCCTTCTTTAAATAAATTGATAATAAATGTCCAAATCTAATCCATGTGGGCCTAAATGGTCATATTAAACTTATCCAATAGAATTAGGACATGTGTTAGGGTAATATTAATATCAATTTTACCCTTAATTACCCTATTTACTTTTAACCGTGGAAAAAAAAGTAAAAAGTTATAATTCAACAAAAATTATTTTCATCTCATTGAACCACATTTTAGTCCTTGATATTAACCGTGTCTCTCGGATTTTCGAAATTCCACTCACAGAAGCGGTAAAATTATGTTTTATGAAAAATTCAGTTTTTTAACTACCACTTAGTGGTTTCACTATTCATCAAAAAATGAATGTTTCCAGAAAAATACAAAAAATTAGGCCTAAGATATATTTGATATTATGAATTCAAAAATGATTTCTATTTTACCAAATTTAAAACATATCAGTTACATTAATTAATTTAAAAATTAATTCTCGTCATCAAAACAAATAGTGTGTTTTTAAGAGATAATAACTATCAAAAGATTGACACTTGTTTATGTCTGGTTTAAATGTGAAATTACATACAATGACCAACATTGTATTAAATTGTAAAAATATATTCTAAATATACTTTAAAACCACTCAAATTAATAATTTGTCACTATTAATTATTTTGATTAAAAATTTGTTTTTAATTAAAATTTAGTAATTGTCACTATTCATTAGCATATGAAAGTTATCTGAAAAGCACCAAAATTTCACCCTAAGCTAATTTCGATATTCCAAATCCAAAAATGAAGTGCATTTTGAGATATAAAATTTCTAAAATTTTAAAAGGTGGTTATTACTATTCATAACGGCTAGTTTTAATAATATTTTGATAGCATATCGTTGTTTAGTGAAACTCGGTATTGCGTACTACACATGCCATCGAGGAAGGTCGCGATTGCGTGTAATGCAAGGAAAGTCAAAGATGCGTGTTGTGCAAGCTCCTTTTGGTGTAGCATACAACACAAGAAATTAATGAAATTAAAAGGATTATTTTTCATAAAATTTTGGGGTGTTACACAACTAGTATTAGTCAAAAAATAAATAATATTATTATATGAAAACATTAAAATTTATAATACATATACATAAAAAAATACCCATAGAGGTTGGTAGAAACTGAGGGACAGATAAATTATAATTTCAATGAAAATGTAAATAAATATATTCAATCAATCCAATTGATATATTTTAATTTCATTGTCAATAATAGTATTCTAAGGCAAGCAAGGATTTATTTCTTTTCAATCCATTTTAATTTATTGTTGATATTTTTTAGAAAAAATCATTATTTTCATTAATTATTTCAATTGAAATTAATTAGGATGGTAAATATAATATAACATTATATATGAAATCATTATAGAGAAATATAAATATAAATTTATTTCTTTTTAATTTCACTATAAACTCATGCATTAAAAGAAATCCAATTGATTTTACTCTACACAAAAAATGTCAAAAAAAATTGATACCATTATCTCATATCAATCATTAAAATATGAAAATATATACTATGAAAATATTTATATACAAAAAATTGTTCATAAAAAATATTAATATTTTTTTTAATAAATACATTTCTACAAATGAAATTTATATTATTATAATGTTTTCCAATATTCATTTCAATATTCTTGTAATAATCATGTCTAATTATATCAGATGAATGGATGATGATCTAATAATAAATATTATACTAATTCACACTGTATTTTTGGAATAAATATGAATCTAATTTTTATTTTTACTTATTTTCAGTCTTTGTAGTTGTATCGTTATTCCATAGGAATATCCATTAAATATGTATAACATTAGTAGTATATATCTATCCTATGTATAATTGACCATGATTGATTTTTATTAATATATTTTTTTTCAGGAAATTATAAAATAGAATAATTACATAGATAAGTATAATGTCTTCTTTTTCTAATATTTTTAAATTTTCATTACAATCTATACTAAAATAGTAATTTTATGTAGTATTTTATAAAAATGGACATATAAAACTATAGCACGTAAAACATATCCATATTTTATTTGTGTGTTTTAAATAAAAAGAAAAATATAAAATCATATGAATATTAAATAATTTATTTATATCATGGGGTAATATAGAGATAATATTATAATATATTGGTTGCGTGGTATGGGTAAAAATGGTAATATCAATGATCATTAAAGAATAAGAGGATCATAATGTTTTGAAAAAAATGAAAATAAGGGTTTAACAACATGAGAAAAAATTTTTAAAATCATACCTTGTATTTCATATATGATAATAGTGATTCATGGAATGGATCATGGTAGTTCATAAGACATGAATCATAATGGAATAAAATAACATGATCTGTAATATAAAAGAAGTGGGATATGATCATTTTTATAAATATATGAATAAAGTGTTATAAAAAAATATATATCAATATCACAAGTTAAGGATTCCCCCACATCAACAATACCTTATTATAATTGAGTTTCAAATCACTTTACTTTCTTCCAGATTGAGATAACCTCTTGTATAGATTATTTTTTATTCAGATAATGTAGAATATATTTTCTATTTGGAATTTCTATAACTGAATATATAACATTTTTTTGGATTTGGATAACCTCCAGTTTTCTGATTAAGAACAGAAAAGATTATTATTTCCCCAATGAAATATACTTATATAAAATACCGAACTGTTATGAAATCAAAATCCATTCAATTTTATTCCACATCATTGAAAGAACATTTAGGTATTTATAGTAATATATCACTAGTAAAATAAAATGGGTTTCATCAATATATAATCATTAGAATAATAATCCATGCATATATATTATAATGGTGGTAGACCAATATTATATAATCAATAGATCATGTGTGAAAGGAATGGATGATTTTAATGATAAAATAGATATAAAATATTACTAAAAATACACATGGAAAATAAACATTTATTATTTAAATAAAATATAAAAAATATATTTAGAAAAAAATTATAGAATCCATATTATCTTGAAAAAATAATTAAAAGATTAAAACAAAATATATAATTAATTGAGTTTTCATTATTATTGGAAATTTTCATCATGTTTTATTTTTTAAATTAAACTTTTTAGAAAATTTATATAAAAAATAACTCAATCATAATAATACTAGAAGAAACCATTTATAAAGTTATAAAATTAAAAAAAATGGATAAAAATTACATTAATAAATCATTGAATGATTGTAATAATATTATTTGAAATATTTTAATTAAATTAATGTTAAGGAATATAAAGTACTCTTGAGTATTGAATAAAATGTTCATTTTCTTCCTCAAAAATAATTTCAGAAAAATTATTACATACCGTTAAGAAAATTAATGTTAAACAAGATATAGGATAAAATATTATAATAAAATAAGTAATACTTATGAAATATTTATCTTATAAAATCATTATCAAATTTTTTATGATAATGAATACTATTATAAATGATATTGTAACATAAAATTCTAATATAAATTCTAGATATATTTGAATGTGATATAACTATAGAAACTCACTCATTTCCCATATAAATATCAAATCATATTAGATTAATATTTATTAAATAACATAACAATTTAGTTCATTATACTTTAGGTATAGTTCTTTGGAATCATGTATATATAGAAAACTGGCTAATAATTTTTCCAAATCATAACCCAATATGTTACTCTATAACTGTTTCCACTCATTGATATTTAATAAATAAGTCCAATATTCAAAAAATAGGGGAAAATAATAATAAAAGGTGGTATTTGATTATCTGTTGGTTTAAAATTGTTATATGTCACACCATGCACTTGGAGTTTTTGGTAATATTAATTATTTTTATTTTTTATTTATCATTTTTTTGTTTCAGATGTTGATATGTATAATGTTAGACTCTGGATTCCATTGTTCTATTTTTCTGTTATCCATCATGGCTATGATTAAATTTAAAATTAACTAAATAATTCATAAAGAGGTATATGTTGTTGCCCATAACATTTTCGTGATTTGTTAAACTATGAGACAACCATTGGGTATGGATATGTTAGTTTTTCATACTGAGTGGCATAGTTTGAGCATAGTTATCTCAACCATGTCCTAACATACGGGTATCTATATGAGGGGTTCCGAGAAATGATAGTTGAAAGATACATATTAGCACATGGTATGGTATACCATTCATGAACCATGCCATTTACTTATATTCAAAATAAATAAAATTATAATTATAATTATAATTAAATAATATAAATAAAATATAAATTCCTTAATAATTATAATAATATATTTTTTCGTTATTCTTAATATTTTTACTATAATTATTCATAATAATATTATGAAGATTATTATCATTTTTATTATGTTTTAATTTTATGATTGATAATGTATTAATTAAAACCCAAAGGGGTCCCCCTTTCTCCAACTCCTCTCCAAGTGCTTCGCATCCCCCTTTCCCTTCGCTCTCTCATCTGATCCCAATAATCCTCCCCTCTATTCCATACTCCACCCCTATGAGAAGCTACCTATTAGCTGGCATTTCATTATGACTTCGTTGGGATTCTTGGTCAGTTCGTCAATCTTATCCTCACTATCAACTAATTCAACCTTTTTAACACTTTCATGCCACCCTATTGGGCTCGATGGAATCCTATCATTTTTTGTGAGCTGAATTTTGAAGTTTCTCTCCTAAATAAGTTATTTCAAGGGTCCAGTAGGCCTCCTCTATGAATGATTCTTTATCCTCTATTTAACATAACGAATTTTGGACCATTTTGGTCTTCCTTCCATTATTTTTGGAAAGGTATTTCAATTTATTCACATTGGATCAATTTTAAATCAAGTTTTTTTGTGGTATTTGTGTTGCGGGTAATTTTTCTACTGTGCATTAGACCTATCTATAATGGTTTCATGTTGTGGGTGTCAAGACCCTTATACATTCATGCATGAGTTAGTATTATATTTATATATATATATATATATATGCCTTCTTTGTACATATTCCCTCATGGACATAAGAATATGTGAAATGAATCTATGGGTATTTTTGTATATATATATATATATATATTTAATTACCAATGAATATGAGTTGAAGCATGAATGTTCAGTTTGTATGGATATCAAAAAGTAATGGAATTTTAAGGTACGTACACTATACAAAGGCATTTATTTTAAATTCAATGATTGTTTGAATATTATTAAAATAAGATACTCCATTTTTTGTGAAGCGGATATACAATAACATTGTTAATATATATAATGTTTTATGTACCTTATCCTACAATTTTAAAATTGATTGTTTAAATTATGCAAGGCTTTTAGAAATATTTAATATATTTTGTATTTGGTTTGTTCAATTACCATTTTTAATAGTTTTTATTTAAATAATTTTTATTGATTTTAACGTTGGATATGTTCTTTTTGTATAAGAAATGTGTTTTTGAATGGAATTGAGATGCTAATGAATTTAGAGTGTGTTTTAAAATTAAAAATGTTTACATTAACGAACATTAATTAAATATTATTCATGAAGTTATTTTATATGTTACAAAAGTAATTTGATACATTATCAAAGTAATGGAAACCGTGTATTTAAGTAGATTTGGTGTTCATGTAAATTTGAATGTGTTTTTTATGAGAAATTATGTTTTTAATACTGTGTATATTTGATGGTTTAGATACATTGGTGAAAAGAAAAATTGGAATATATAATATATGACACATGAGGTATCTTAGTATTAGATCTAGGACTAGTTAGTTATATGACTCAAAGTGGTTTTACAAAAACTCAACTATCCAGATTGATGATACAACACTAAATAAAAAATATTGATTATGGGGTTCGTAGGGTCCAATTTTTGATAGTTACCTATACAGATTTACCATGATGCTCACTTATGACATAATTTTTTGGTGAATTTTTCATTTTAGTTGATTCAATATTTTTTTACTCATTTATAAGAAATCCCCATTTTAATCTATATTGTTTTAAATTTTGTTTAAAATGTAGACACATGCGTGGATTTTTTTTGATCTTTGATTGAAAAATAAATTTTAAAAGAAATATATATTTGTTATATAAATTTGAAAACAATGAAATAAATTATTTTTATCTTAATTTATATATTAAAAATTAGATTGATTTTGTGTTCATTTTAATTATTGTGGAAAAAGGAGTTGTTTATCCTTGGAATTCATACTGAGTATCCATGTGCTCCCACCAACTTTATCTTATCAGTTTCAGGTTCCAGAATTGGATTGCTCTTATACTGTCCCTGCTTTGGTGATTTGTGGTGACCCTTGTGGTCACATGGAAGTATGTTTATACACATATTTATTTTTTTTATTTATTCCAAAGGTGTGGTATTTTCAATATATATATATATATATATATATATTTTAATTTTTTTATTTATTCATATCATTCTAAACTACTTTTTAATTCATGGAACAAGTAATTAGACTATGTGTAACATCCCAGGTAAATAAAGAATAAAGAATTTTAATATTTATTAATATTTACTAATTAAATATTAATTTTATTTTAAAGGGGTTGCTATGTTCGATTGCGTACCCGATACGCAACGATGAGTTTCTTTGAAACTTACGTTGCACACAAGTAATAAAATAATATTATTTTAAATGTTAGTTAACAAGTAGCCGTTGTACTGGCGGGAATGGATAGAAATAACTAAAATATGATTATATATGTTTTTAAATGTTTATACATTTACCCAATAAAAGATAAAGGCTTAAAATACGGAATGAGTTCAATTTTAGGCATTTATACTCTAATTTTCACGAAAGGTCCACTTATCACCTTTTGATAGAGAACCGTCATTAAATATAGTTTTGATCACTCTTATACATTATTTTGGACCAAATATAACTCTTCTTTAGAATCGGGACATCAAAATTTACTTTGTGTACATTTTTGGTACCTTTCTGATAAAGTTCTTTTTTTATGAATAGTGTAAAATGTTGTATTTTAATTAAAAACCTCTTTTTAATCTAAATTATTTATATGATTAGATTATTATTTTAATTGGTTTTAAATTGAAATTAGAAAATATTTTTACCAGTTAATCCAATGGTGGTCATTGGAATCAATTTCACTTTGAAATTGGACTTAAACTAGTGTCAATCTTTTGATACTTATCGTTTCATAAGAACACGCTATTTGCTCTGACAGCGGGAATTAATTATTAAATTAAATAATGTGACTAATATGTTTTGAATTTTGTAAAACGGATTTAATTTTTGAATTCGGAATATCAAATATAGCTTAGGGTGAATTTTTTGGTAATTTTCTGAAAAACATCAATTTTTGATGAATAGTGAAACCACTGAGTGGTAATCAAGAAAACTGATTTTTCAGTTAAATGAAAGTTTACCACTAATGTGTATTGAATTTTGAAAATCCGGCATACATGGTTGTCATTAAGAAGTAAAATGTGGTTCAATGAGATTATAATAATTTTTTAGTGAATAGTAACTTTTTTTAATTAATCGCGATTAGAGGTAATTAGTGTATTTTAAGGTAAAAATGATATTATAAGAATGTGAAAACACCATGACACTTGCCCTACACCTATTGGGTGAGTCATGGACGACCAAGACAAGCCATGGGCCAACTTGGGGACCCCATGGAGCCACTTTAGTTGGAAAATGACATTAATATATTTTTATTTAATGTTAAAGTGAAAATGACACTAACATAAATTGTTTTACTAAATTAATTTTTTAGTGGGGTTATACAAGTACAAATTTTGATTATAAATAGTCATTGGAAAGCTAAAACGATTTCCTACATCATAGTATATTTTTTATAATTTTATAACATTAAATAAAATAAATTATTTATGACATAATAATGATGCAGTGATGACATCATTATTTGACGATTTAAATAAAATGGAAAGATAATGAACAATCTATAAGCTACACATGTCCAAAACTTATTGGATGAGTGGATTTCGAACCCTTATCACCTTATCCACGAATTATATCAATGTGGGACCTTTTGAAACCGAAACACATTTTCAAATAATGTAATATTTCTTTACTTTCCAAAAGTACCCCTCCTCTCCTCTTATAAAAGGCCCCCACATCTACCTCATTTCACACACTTCTCAAGCCTTTGGCTCGGCCAACCCCTGCCCAATTACTCTCTCCACATCCCTATACTCATCCTAGAGGATTCCCTCTGGGCAGAATCCTTTCAAAGGAAGCCTTTAGGCTCAAATCAAAAGGGAGTTACACTTTTAAAGGTAATTCATTCTCTCTTGTTCATTTGTTTTATTTTGCTTCTCCAACCCTCTAAACTCTTTTTATTTATTATTTTTTAACAACACCAGTATCTTCAATATACTAGGATGTTGTTATAAGATTTATTCGAGCCACACTCTCACACAACTACATCAAATGGTTAAAGAACATACAGTTTCCGTGGAAGGCGAAATTCTGCCTCCCGAAACGATGATTGTTCAATACTCATTTAACACCTTCAAAGGTGGCCATTATGATCTCACTATTTTTATATATGATATATAATATGTTTATGTTTTATTTAAGCTTCTGTATTTTTCATTTTTGACATACCTTTATGGTTTCCATTATGGGTAAACACAATATCTTCATTTAAGGAAGTGCGGACTACCGCCCCCTCAAAGTGATTTGATTCGTTAAATACCATATGTGGGACATATAAATGATGGAACTATGATATTATATATGATATTATACTGGAATTATAATATACCATTATATAATTATGATTCCATTCTATAAAATACGAAATACAAATGAAAGTAGCGTTCATGCGTACGTACGGCTTACCGTCTCCATGAACGGTGCCTTTCATTTCTTATCCCCAAATGTAATGTACTATTAAAAGTACATGTATATAATGGATAAATATAATTAATGATATATCTAAATGATGAATATAATTCTTTAATTAAAATATACATACCTCTCATTTAGTTTTAATTCCATTAATATGACAAAGAAATGAAAGTAGCGTTCATGCGTACGTACGGCTTACCGTCTCCATGAACGGTGCATTTCATTTCTTGCCTCTAAATGATTATGTTATATTATAAATACATGTATATGATGGATATATATGATATATATGATATCCAAATTAGTAATGTCATTCTGGATATAAATAACCTTTGACCACACGAACAACATGTAATCGTAAGAAGTCCACTTTCAACATAAGAACCAAATATTGACAAAACAAACACTATTAATGAGTTTGGATTGAACTAATATTTCTTCCTTCCATATTCCAATGATATACAATAGGAGACCTCCTAGCGGTGTCACATACACTATGTATTACCTTTATTCATTATCTATGAACCCAATGTTTTTATAATCCATTTTTTGTCATATTAAATTTCAAAATCCATTATCATATTTTTATAAACTGATTTAAATTCCAATTTGATCTTCTTGAAGGAATTAAATTCAATTTTATTCATGCCAATGATATAACTATATCAAATGAAATCCCCCTTTAACAGTCATACCAATTACCTTCTCAATTTGAATATATGAGATTAAAATTAATATTTCAATGAATCAATAATAACAACATGTAATTCAAGAGATTATAAATCATGGATAGATGCACCTTCCCTTTAGGATAGTGAATATATAACATCCTTTCACAACATGTATTATAATCTTATATAACGTCCTTACAAAATAAAATAATTCCCCGAATTTGAAAAGGATTAATAGAAATAAATATCCTATCATGAATCAAATCATAAAAATAGAAAATTAAATAGGATATCATAAAACAGAACATACCCATTGAAGATAAATAAATCCCGAGTTATATTCAATTTCAAAATGAATTGATCTGGATTGAAGGTAATCACACAAAATATTATAAGAATCTCTCTAGGTCTAGAGTTGAGGGATAAAAAAATAATTTATGAATCACATCAATGTTATGGAATCCTAAAACCAATAACATAACATATAAATAATATGTGACCCATTTATTGGTCTTGTAATCCATGGTGTACATATACCCAAAAACACATGTGGTCCATTTCATTAAGAAGTCATATTTTTGTACAAAAAAAATATGTACATGTAAGTCATCAGGTCAACCATTCACATCATATACATGTTCTTGAATTTTAGATAAAATCATTTACTACATTATAACATCAATAACATAATATTTTCTTCTAGTAATCTTAAAAATAATGTGTTTTAATGTGGAAATTTTTAAATAATTATCTAACTTTACAGTTTCAGGTATCCTCCCAATTTCACGGTCAACAATACAATCCCAATGAAAAGGTTTACCAAAACCAATAATTGAAATACACCTAATAGAATGATAACTAGGAATTACCACGATGTCTAATGTATACAATATATTATTTTTAAAATATTAATTATATACACCATGTAAAATAAATCTGGTTTATAATAACAAAATGTGCCTCGTTGATGGAATCTTTTAATGAACTCCAACATTAATTTTGTAATATCTTGATCAACCAATAATGATTTGTTGAAAGAGAGCATGATTAAAAAATAATTATAATTTCAATGTAAAAAATCCTAAAATAAATTAATGGGTAGTATATACACAACATAATAAAAAAATGTTGAGAATATGGCATATGTCTCACTAGTGTAAAACTAATATGAGAAACCCTTTCCTCATCTCAAAAGATTCAATGTATGAGTATTTAACTCATGTTTAAAAAGATGAAGAAAATTATTTTATTTCACAAGATAATTTTTATGATTAATATCATAGTATGAAACAAATAAATTAATTTTATTTTAACATAATATTTAAATACTTAATCAAATAAGTCCTAATATTTTTTTGTGGACATATCGTTCATTTTTTAAAATTATATTCATTTGTTTTGTCTTCTGTAATATATGTAATTGTTTCAATATATTAATATTAATAATCATGAAATAATTATAATATTTATTCACCAATTATACATTAAAAAATAATGAATAACTATTATATAAAATTAACAATGATATAATGATTGTAAATGTAGGTCATATGTATCCATGTGTCAAGATTTTATTTTTCAATAATACTTATAAAAAGAATAAATTACTAATTTTTTATTTCAATAATAACCATCATATAATAGATATAAAATATTTTAGTAAAATATACTTTTTAGTTATAATCTAGGTGATTAGAATAAGAATAAAATCTTCTCAAGGGAGATGTTGTCCTCACGTATGCACTGACAACATTACCATTTTACAATGAGTAGACAGATATAATGTAAATGATATGTATATTATATTTTTAGAATGATAAATATAATATTAATAAGATAAAGATCTCATATATATCACATATATTAATTTTGATAATACTTTTTATCATCAATGAAAAAGTTATTGTGAAATTAATCACAACATTTCACGAGGCGGTAGTTTTCCATTCACATGAGTGATGTTACAGTAACCTCAGAAGAATATAATTTTGGATGAAATATTTTATATCATAAAACTATGAGTAAAATTATTTTAAAATTTTAACATATATGAAATATACATTAAATAAATCATTCTAAAATTCTATGAGTGGAAAATATTCAAGTGTGAATGACCTTTTTTTATGAGGTGGTGGTCCACCATACACCCAAATGATGATTTTGATTCCCAACGGGGGATATGTTATCATATAATCATTATAAAAAATTAGTATTTTTTAGATACTTTTTTATTATATCATGAAAATTTAGTAATGATTTATTTAGTTAGATGAATTAATCCTATAAAGACACAATGTTATGAATAATAAATCTTCTTTGGAAAACATCCTTTTGTTAGCACAAAATAATTTAAAAGATATCATTATAATAAATATGGTTAATTAAATCTTTGTAGGTAAGTAATTAGTTTATCTAAATTGTAATTAAAAAAAAGTATTTAAGGTGTGAAGGTCAGAGGGTTCTGGGTGGAATTTTGTATGTTATTTAAGTGGAAAACATTTAATTTTTTAATATAAATTGTGATATTCACATTTTACACATAAAAAATGGATTAATAATAGACCATTATAGAGATTTAGACATGATAAGATATATATAAGATCATACATGAATTTTTGTGGAACTTTATATGATATTTTAACCATAATTATTTTATCTTAACTGCAATAGAAGATTTTTGTTTACTTAATTGTGAAAAAATAATGTTACTTTATTCAACATTAATTATTAACATATTATTTTGAACACATTAGATAATTTAAATTATTCATTTACAAAGATGAAGTCAATTTTAATAAATTAAAATCGCATAAGTTCAATTATTTTAAGCAAACCACATATATGATGAAGAAATGGGTTCATAAGAAGTGATTTTTTAAAGAAAGTAGACGATTTAATGTTCAATATATGAGCAATAAAAATAATATTTGGAATTTGGATAAATATATATGTATATATATATATTATTAATTTAATTTAAATAATCACTCATTAGGGGCCTTGATATAATTAAAATGAATAAAATATTCACTTAATAATCATTATAGAAAAATCCAAATTTTGAACCCTTAAACAAACATAAACTAAAATTCAAAATAAAGGTGGTTCATATAAAATTTTAAGGATTAAATATAAAAAAATAATAAATATGTTCTATGAGTTAATATTCAAAACATTCTATCTCTAATAAATTTCATAATTTTTTTAAATGAATTGAAATTTTGATAAACAATCATTATTTTTCAATATTGAATAAAAGATCCATATTTTCAATATATTAATAAATTTCAATTTTGGTAATTTTTTATGAATAATTAAACCAGTAAATCCATTTTATATAATATATTCTCTAATAATGTTTATAATTAATAATATTTTTTTGGGCAATAATAAGTTAAACTCCATCTTAAAAAGATAAAAATATTAAAAAATACAAATTTATCATTGTAATGGTAAGTAATTTTTTATAATCAACATATAATATTTAAATTTATTATATACAGTTATAAAAAATATAAATTTCATAATATATTATCATATTCGTACCTATAAATTTTATGACTATGTTGTGGAAACCAAATATAAAATAATATTATTTCATCATTAATTAATGCTTGAAATTTCTTATCATGACCACTAGTGATCATATCATAATTTTTTTTAAAATTATTTTTGTTTAATGTATGGAGATATGATGCACTAAAATTTAATTCCCTATCCAAATATTTATTCATATTTCTCAAAAAAGATGAATTAAATGAAATATATTTATAAGATACAATAGAACATGGAAAATTATAAAATATAACCACTTATATAATGTATATTATGTCATGAAGATATAGAGAAACAAAATTCTATATTACTAATGTTTTTTATAGACTACATAATGATATGAATTATATCTAAGATAGCATTATAAATTCTATGTTTTTTCGGGATTTCCATAATTAAATTAAATAGATTGTTTTATTATTTTTTCAGTTATGGGTAATCACTATATCTCCTACATAGACTAATGTCTCTATTACTTGTCATGTTTACAAACCAAGTACTAAGGGATGTATTCTGCAATTACTATCATTATATTTCCACATTAGAGATATTCATTCACATATCTATAATTAAATATACATTGAGTATGTATATAGAAATTTGAGAAATTAGATTCATCTAATATTTCTTTTTTTTAATAATTTTAATGATGTGACTATTACATGGTTCTTGAACATTTTCATTTTATCACAATCATTTTTTAACTTGAGTAATGTTTTAACATTCTTTTGTAGCTCCACATATTCATTCATTAAATTTTTAATCATCACATTGATTGTAGGATGAATACTCATTTGATAATGATATGATTTATTATGTTCCATATAACATTCCATATCAATGAATCGAAAATCCTTGAATTTATGATTTTTTTTAATATTCCTTTTATATAATATATTTTGATACTTTCATCTCAGATATTCAAAAACATTTTTCTATTTCAAATGGAGGTAATATATTGAGTAGACATAGTAATTATTCAAAAAAACCATATTATTTAATAATATTTAAATTATTGTTTTTGAATACATAACTTAATAATTTTTGCTTGATAAATATGTCAAAAATTTATTAATAAAATTAATACATTTATAATAGTGAAACCATGATTACAATTTTTAACTCTAGATTTTAGTTGTGTAATGATTCCCATGATACCTAAAACAGAGTAAGGATTAAATACGTTCCATATGACTCTTCATAATATAACATTCCAATCAGTTGTTTGATTTATCAAAATAAATCAAAAGCCCATTTCATTTGATATCGATTTTAAGGTTTGGAGCTCCAAAAAACCATGTCATCCTTTATTTGAAATTTTATTCACATTCATTTTTCTAAAAAACATGACACTTATTTTTGTTAACTTGGTTAGTGTAATAGATATCCATGAGAAATTATACATAATTAATGGCTTATATGATTCCAGAATATTCCATGTGTTGATTATTTTTTCAATAAATAATTATGTGATCAATATTTTTCCTTATTTATACATAATTAATGTCTTATGGCCTCTTATAAAATCAACATAAACACGTCATTTACTATTGTACTCTTGGATTATATAAGAATACTCCCATTAGATACTATCAAAAATAGATCAAGGTAATATTTCATGACTATATTAAATGAAATCTTATAGAAATAATTTGTATAAATAAGGGCATATGTTTTGACTCTAAAATCATAGTGTTTAACCCTTATATTAATGGTTGTATTGGGTACGTATTCGAATTGTACCCATAAATGATTGTTTTCAAATCAATGATAAATAAGGGAAAATATTGATCACATAATTATTTATTGAAAAGTAATCAAAACATGGATTATTTTTTTTAATCTATATTATAATTTTGTTAAATTACCAATAATCAATGAATAGTTTCATTAATTAATATCTTATCTATAAAAAAGATTTTATATTCCCCATTCATTTTAAAATTGAATAATAAAAAAATTATATAAATTCTAAGTTTATTTTTTCATAAATTCCCAAAAATGAATTATAGATATTCTATAGGATTTCTCTAAAATGGGCATTTCACCAGTTAGGCATCTTATTTGATAACTCACCTTCATTATTCAGTGGAATAATAAAACTCTCTTCATCAAATAATCAATACAACACAAGTATAATAGGAATATCTTCAATTCCACATATCTAAAAAACAATATGATATATATATCCCTGTTAACCACCAAAATATATATTTTTATTTTGAGAAGAACTTTTAAGGGAAAAGGTGGATACCATACAAGTACGAAAATGGACAATCATCCAATATCATAAGTAATCGTCGAATCATTAAATTGCAGTTTAAGACTTTTAGAAACCTTACCTATCTGAAGAATCCATTGTAGAGTGTTGGACATTCCATCTGGATCATCTTTGAGGAGGGCTTAAATATTGTAAGTGATATTGTCCCAATTTTGGATGAAATCTTCCACCGTAGTACTTTTTACGTTGTATCCACGAAAAGTATTCTAAAATGTTTTTGGATCCAAAAACCCTGCTCATTGTTAAAGTAATCCTGAATATGCCATCCCACCATCCTGTCAAACTTCTCTTGGGTGGCGTTGACCTTTAAGTCATTCTATTAAAATTATTCATTGCAATTGATAATGGGATCCCTATCATCACACTCCATCATTTCCCTCACTATTGGAGGGATATCAGATTCAACATCTTCTTTCTCCATATTCACCAGATCAATTATAGGAGATTCCTCTTCTTGTTTTTCCAACTTTTTAGTGATATCTTTTCTGGAGCCTTCATACTTGCTCGAGGACATATTGACTTCAATTTTGGGATCCTTGGGAGGGAGTTTTCCTTAACATGATGACCTAGTAACAGGAGTACTAGGTAAATCTGAATAGTCTTTTCTCCTTCGTGACCTCCATATGTGTTTAATAAATCCATCTGAATCTATGATAGTATTATTTCCCTTCCATGAAGTGGATTTAAGATAGTCCTTCACAATGTCTGCTTCCATTGACTCAGTATGAGAGTCTGAGGCAGAATCTGAATGCTCCTGAGAAACTTCCACCCTTAGAAGAGATTCATCGTCTTGGATAAACTCCACATTATTCGCTTCTTGAAAATCATGACACTCTTCTCCATTGGATGATTGTATTTTTAATTTCACAATTAAACAATCATGGGATGCTTTAGGAAATCAAATGTGATGTAAATTAGTGGAATATGATTTGAGATTTACCAAAATAATGTTAATCATTTCTGAATGTAACATAAAATTCATTAAAAGAAAGAATAATGATATTTTAAAAAATTATCATTCCCATAATCATCAATTACTGATAAATTATTGACATGAGATGTATTTATCATTGAATTATGAGTTCTCAGTTTTATTTCTACAAATATTAACTAATTTTGAAATGGGATATCCATTGAAAATTCAACAGATATATACTTGTTGGTAATTCTTAAATCAAATATGTGATATATAATTATATAGTGGATGGAATTAGTACTATTAAACAAATATTTATCAAAATCTTTATATAGAATAGATATCAAATGATATTTAACATTTTTAATGTGATTAATTTGTTGAAGTTATTTATCAACACTAATAACCATCAAATTCGAGAACTAATTACGTTAAATCCCATACTCCTACAATTTAAATCAATGGATTATGGGTGATACCCTTATAGATAATTCTCACTACTCACATCCTTATATGTCTTCTTATAATCACATCTATATCAGATTGGTCATTTGAAATTTTTTATATAAATAAATAATTTTTTATTACCCTTAATAAAATTTTATTTATGTTTTTACCGCACTTATTATATAAATAATTTCTTATTATATTCCATTCATGGTTTTTATTAATAAAATATTAATTTATTTCCATATATATATTTTTATCAAAATGTAGTAATTAATATTTAATATTAATCATTATACCTTCATGTATAACACATGAACTTATTAAATCATAGATTATAAATACCCACATTCAAAACAAGATTTGTAGACATTGATTTATTTCACATAATATTCAATGATTCTTACTTTATTCATTAGTGATAATAAAATATATATAGATCATAATATTTCTAAATTTTCCCACATATGTTTTAATGGATTCATCATAATTCCACTATATATCACTGAATTCCTTCTTAATTTATGTATAAATAATATGAGGAATTTATTTATCAAATATCATAATTCTAATATCATAAAACTCAATAGATTCAATATCTTCATGATTCATCATATTCGTAATAAGATTCTTCAAGTTGCTTTCTTCATCATCATATTAAGATTTTAATTAACTATCATTTTCAGACTTCATTAATTAGATAAAATATAAGATAGTTTTAGTTGTACTAATATATTTCTCTGAAACAACTGTATTATAATAATGACTATATTATAGATGTTGTTTAATTAAGAAGAACACATAAAAACATTGTTCATACCTTTTATAATTGGGACACTATGTATGATTCATACCTTGATAATTATTCATAAACCTAAAAATGAAAATTTTCAGTCCTTCTACCATACAATTTATATTTAATTTGAATATAATTAAATATCTAATAAAATTTTTCAATAACACCATAACATCAGGTTATATCCTTGTATCAAAAAACAAAAAACATAGTCTGATCCAAAATATTCATTTTGAGAATAAATATAATGATAAAATAATTTATAGGTATTATAAATTACGACACCATTTTTTAATATATTACACATTATATTTTACTAAATTTATACCTCCTCATTATATGTTTAAATAATTCACAATAGTTCATAATGAAAATTGGAGTGAAACCAATAACATCCCCCATGAATGTTTAGGGGGTATGTAGTGTTAGGTCCCCTAAAAATATACCATTTATGAACATGTTTATACGTATTCCAACCAATTAATATTTATTTTCCTTAGTGCATGTATTCTATAATTGTATCGACATACATTTTTATTTTCAAGTATGTATTTATGGTAAAACTAAAATCTTTTTATACAAAAACATATGATGATCCCTAATAATTAAACACATTCCAGAGGTTCTCATCCAACATTACAAAATAAATAAAACAAAATCTAAAAAAATATGATGCCTCTCATTAATTATTATAATAAATTTAATATCTTAATAGACCAATATTTATTATATGTAATTAAAATCCATGTGGAAAATCTAATGGTGTACACTCCAAAGAAATGTATATAAAAAATAATGGGTACATAAAATCTCTTCATGAACTCCAAATATTTTTTTAAAAAATATAACCCCTCTAAGACATGACATAAATAAAAAATTTCATTGTACCTTTTGGGAAATGATAAATAATAAATTGTGTGCCTAAATGTAGAGTGTGGGGATTTAATTGATATGTTAATGATAATTTTAGAATAAAATAAGCATAAGGTCAGGAGAACATTTGAATAAGATTTTAAAATCATAACTATCGATTTAATGTTCATAATCTATATTCATTACATAAATCATGATTCCCCATTACACTAAAATCATACAAGAATGAAAGAACTTTAAAACTGTGAGCATAAAATTTCTATATGATAATCTCATAATATAAATTCTTCTAAAATATTCATAATAATAAATATCATTCATATGAAGGCTGCATAAAATCGCTTTAATACATATTATCTTCGGATAATAACTTATGTATCTGTTTCCTAAAAAGGAAAAAACTCAAATGATCCCCCCTTAGTGTTTTGTATAAACTCTTGTGTACCCTCTATTTTTTTGGTATAACATCCAGTGTACACTTTTTGGCATGGGATAACCACCCATATACCCATTTATCATTAAAAACTTTATTCTTTTTTCAATGCCTAATATGAATATAATTTATCCTTCCATTCAATTATAATATTCATTTAATATTTATGAAACACTTTCATTAAATGTTTTATCATTTTATCATAACATAACACAGTGATTTTAAAATTGGAATAATCAAAATTTATTCAACTAAATTAAAAATCATAAATGAAGAGAATAATGATTATATAATTTTATTATATCTCAATTGATGAAAATGTATCATACATGTATGTTTGTATAATTGAAAATGTATTTGATAGATCACTAGACCATTTTTTACCGATGGAATAGTTAAATGTTGAAATAAAATATTTAACATTTTAAAATATTAATAATATTAATGATATCATTTAAACAGAAAATAACTATAGAAAGTTTTAATATTTATTTTAATACATTGATTAACAATGACGCCTCAATGGTACGTTCATGTTTTAATCATCAATAAATGATTATGTTGACATAATTGATATAGAGTACTGTAGTCAGATAACCACATGATGACTCTAATTTAAATACTTTATTAAAAATTAATAGTAGAGTAGAAATGAATATAATAATACTTTTAAGGTAGTTAAAAAAAATATTGATAACATTTTGATGAAAATAATAACATTTATGAAAATAGATTCTTGAAATTAGGGAAAAACAACATCAATTTTCTGTAAAAACATTCATTATATCATATAATTACATAATGATTAAAAAATGAGTGGAAAATTTTTATTATCTATAATTAATGAATGTAGACGGAAGTAATTGTTATATAAGATAGATTTATCATATAATCATGTCATTGGAAATGTAGTCATAAACAACCATGATAAAAAGATGAATTTATAATGTAACCCTTATAGCAAGTTCCACATGATATGTAAGGGCTCTTAACTTGCATATACTAAATTTAAATATAATATAGTTTTTAATAGATTTATATTCATAAATATTATATAATATATTATCCTATAATAATATTTCATAACTCATATATTAATAGTCACTATTGAAATAATTTTTCTCAGTGTTAATAGCTTCTATTACATTAAATTTACAGTTCGACGGTTATGATTATTATAATTAGACCAAGGTTCAATAATATAAATTTTTTAGTAAATATATATATATAAAAATTCATTATATAAATATAATATATTAAAAATAAAGAATCTATAGAAAAATATTTAACCTACTCAAAGAGATTGTATTTATGCATACTACTGAACGTGTCCTTCATTTTCAAGTAAAAATAAGGATGTAAGATACTAAATATGTTATCATTAATAAACATTATTTGTATCATAAATATAATATATATATATATATAACAATCCCATCATTCTAAACATCCATCTATGAATGTCATTTAAAATGAATCATATTTATATGATGATGTGGTACTCCACACATATGTAAAAGTGATATATTAATTTACCATTTCATTGATATTATGTAGAAAAAGTGATTTACATAATCATAAAAAATCAGTATATGTTGGAAAATATAATATTAATACATTTTTGTATACAATATATTTATATAATGATGAAGAATAAATGAATTTAAATGTACATAGTTTAGAGTTAAAAATATTTATTAAAAAAACTCAAATGGATTACCCATTGATACATGAATGGTTATAATTATTGTTACAAACAATTATTTGTTGTGTTTTTATCTTATAAAAAATTATTAGAGTATTTATTTTTCTATTATGGAGGATCAATGCTTTTTAATAACAGTGGAGATAAGGTTCCAATTTTTAAATGATAGAACAGACACAATTTAAATTACTTATAATAATTTTATATTTTTACTCAACTTGTAATGTAAATTTTTTCCAAATAGACATGGATTTGATGGTCACATTATATTGGAACACAATAAATACATTAAAAGTTATTACACATTTCTTCAATATAAATTTTTTTTAACTTCACAATACCATCATTTCAACATTACCAGTAGAATAATTAAATAGTTTTTTTATTCATAACGAAATAATATAAATGTGGATCAACTATATATTTTATAAATTATGATTAAAATGATGTATATATTTTACCAAATGTAATTTCTAGAATTTAATGAATTTATTATTAATATATCCATTCAATATACTATGAAAAAAATTATTTCAAAAAGCATTTTTATGAAATATTCTTAATGTACAAAATACATTTAATTATTTTATATATCTTATTTAATTTTCAATATGAAAAAATAATTAAAAAATCAAAAAAATGATAATTTTTTATAAAACTATTATTCATATAAATGAAATTCTAAATAATTAATCCTTGTAACTTTTACTGATTTTAAATTCATTTTAAAATTTATATAACTATTAAATGCTGTATTATTTATTAATTATATATAATATGAATATAATTCAATGAAAATAAATTTATTAGTAATGATATTGTTTTCCAAATAAAAATACATAAAATGTAGAAAATTTTATTTCTTATTAAATGGATTCACTAAATATTTAAATAATTTTTAAATAATTTTTACTATTATTTGATATGAATTTATCAATAAATTTATATTTTAATTTAATATCATATATATATTTCATAATTTTTTTAATAAAATTAAAACCCACCATTCCAATGATGAGGTTATAAATATATAAAATAACAAAGGACCATTTAGATTCATGGTTATGCATTTATAAATCCATCAAATATATCATAATTATAACAGTGGAAACTCATGTAAAATAATGTCTTATTATATAATAAAAGGATTAAATGGAAAATTTTGAATTGAGTAAATTAATGTCCTGTTTATTTCCCTATGAAAATAATTATAATGATCTTGGGTATCCTGGGAAAATGAAATCCATGTTCGCATAGAAAACGTTATGAGGAGGACTAATTAGACTCTTACATCTAACCATAGTATGGTGGTAATTCGTGAAATTAGCTAAGGGATAAATATATTATTCACATATAGAATAAAACAAAGGTTTTTATTCTAATTATGGATTAGATTGTAGAGATTCAATAATAGATAAAAAATTGATATTACTGGGGGTGATGAAACTATAATGTCTTTTCACTAAATTGTGTATCAATAATCACAATAGCTATCTCATATAAGATCTTTTCACTAAAAACCAATATCATTCAATGCTATATAATGTTGTAACATAGTAGTGACATAAGGGATTTATAGTTTCCAATATTATTCATTCTATTTATGGTATAAAACTAATTAATTTAGGACATCTATTTACCATATGAGAACTATTTTTCATCTAAGAGTAAAATATTTATATTCAATTTTGAATCCATTGGGATATAATATATTTTATTTAATGATATTCATATGCATTTAAGGGACCAATCTATCTAATGAAATTTTTATAAGTTAATATTCATCATGTTTTCAATGAATGTATTTTTTATGATTGATCTAAAATATTGAATTGTTTCCAAACCTTGGTTAAATATTTTTATCCTTGGACAAAATAATATTTGATAGATTCTATGTGGAAATATATAGTGATAAGCAGTATCATATATCCCACATATCTATAATTGTGTGATTTGACATAGTAAAAAAATTGACACAATCATATGTCTCATTATCTAATAGGGAATGATATTTAGAATAATTAAGGTTCTCATTTGACTTAATCCTCATAAATAAAGCTATTACTAGTCTATGGATTCAACAGAGATATAATGATATATATAAGAAAAAATATCTATAATTGATTTTAATAAAATGATATTTTATCTTCTAATTCATATTTCATTTATCTCAATTGATACCTTAAAACATTGATTGAAACATTCATGTTAAATCATCAATCTTATACCCAATCATACACATTGATTTTAATCTATTTTAAGGTAATAAAAATTTCAAATCAGAAATAAAACATTAAATCTATTCCTCAAATCATCCCATCAGTACATATTTCATAAAAAATATATTGGTAATGCTTCAATTTTATAGATATTTATTCATCTTTAATTTTATTATTTATATTATCTAGGTCTGGATGAACATTACTAAACTGAAGAAAATATTCCATAATTTTTATTCCATAACAAATATTTATGATTGAAAACATATTCTGTCTATTATTAAGTTATAATAATGACATAATCATATAATATTATCCATTATTATAACATATGAATGTAATCAATGTATATATGAATTATATAAGAGGTCACTTTCATCCAAATATAGAATACCATATATCTTATATTTCTTTAATTCATTTAGAGGGACATAAAAATAAGTGTCATAGTCAATCTATTAATTGATTGTCCAATTTGTGGTCTCATTCGTACATGATGTAATTCTTTAAATCATTTTATTTATTTTTTAACATAATCATTATTCAGTATTAGAATTAATCAATTTCTCTAATGAAGTTATAAATTTATAACATAAGGGATTTCATTATAATATAAGGGTGTTTTATATTCCAATATGTTAAGGAAAACCTTAAGGGTACCCCAACATATAATGGCCATGGAAACAATTTATTTTACTATATTCTAATATGTTAATTTTCATAAATTCCATATATGATATATGATATAATTAAAAAAAATTAATAATTATTCACGGATTATTTTAAAAGTGAATGAATATATATATATATATATATATATATTAAACATTGAAATAAAATTTGGTCCAGTTATATTTATGTCTCCTCTATATGAAGAACACTACCATATATCATGGCATTTTAAATAATCAAAATATTTATAAATAATGTTAGAATGATATTACATAAAAGATTATACAATGGATAATATAGAAGCCCCAAGACAAAAAACGACCAAAATAAATTATAAGAAATTACCTTGGTAAATTGTTTAGCCAAACTAACTATCCAGTTTCATTATAATTCATTAGCACCAAAGATTACAATTAGCATTATAGATCTTAAAATTTAGAATATTGTGTTATATAGAAGTATACATCACTTGAGACAAATATCAATTAATATTATGAGAAAAATGAACATCATCATTTAGTGGATAAAAAAATCCAACATTTGTGATTAAATTCCCAATCATATACAATCATATTTTCATTATATTGTAATGTGGATAATTAAAATACAATTTATCCATTTAAAATGTTATTTAAAATAAAATCAAAAATGTAGAAAATTGATTAATATGTACTGACTCTAAAATATTTCGTGGTTATGATGTAACAAACAAAAATATCATACATTTGACATTGCGCATATGATATACTAGAATCTAACATGGGAAAAATGATCTGAATGATTCCTCATGATATAATAGTCTACACATTACAGGCGATTTAAATACCAATAGGCTAGGAAAAATATTAGATAAATTTCCAGATCATGTAAAGGATAGTAATTTTATCATGTTAAAATAATAATTTGGTAATATTAACAATCAAAAAATATATAATATATCATTATAAAGCCTATGGAAAAAATCAAACAAGGATTCAAATATTTTTATTTAAAAATTATATAGATCTCTAATTTGAATAACCAGATATTAAGAGAGATGAAAAAATGACTACATGTAAAAATAAAAGGATTCTAAAATATATATATTAAAATATAATCCAAATAAGAAAAATATATAAATATTCACCTATCATGGATGACTAAAAAATAGTTCTTAATAAAAAATTCATTATCTAAAAATCATATTCCTTATTTTCAATTTAAATAATGAATTAAAAATTAAACATTAACAAGGTTTTTTACTCAATAAAATTTATATATTTTAATGAATAATTTATCATTATTTAATATAACAATAGATGGAAGTAGTGGCGTTAGAGATAAAACCAAAGGCTCAAAATATGTTTTTGAACATTTTTGTTACATTGGTTTGGTTTAGTGTTATAGATGTTAACAACAACTATTTATCATTATAGGTTGTAGATAATTATTAATATTTTTAATGATTTATGTACACAATACATGGATAGATAATGAGAATTATTTAGTGGATAATATGATTTTATAATTCATTTTAAAATCTATAAGATGTAGTTTCGTTGATTTTTAATATATGTTTTATGATATTTTACAAAAAAATTTAAAATTGGTTATGTATTATTCAACACATTATACATTTATGTATTACTATTCTGAGTGTTCATTTTCTAAATTTAGTCAACTCTTTATATTCAAGGAATTTAATTTACATAAGTATAATTTATGGAGATATTATATCAGATTTTTTCTAAGAAATATTATATTTAATAGTTTCACTTACATGATTAAGAATCTATATATCTAGTAAAATGCTAAATTATTACGTTGTGTAATTCGTTTTATAGAGGAATACATTATTATGATTTGTAATATAATTGTTTTAATTGAGAAATAACCATTATAATGATCCTGGATTTATTAATATCTAATAAATTTGTTCTTTAGAATAATATAATACTCACCCATCATAGAGATATGTGAGACCATAATCATAGTATTAATATATGTCCATAGATTCAATCATATGAAATGAATCTTGAAGAGAAATGGTTTCTTGATTCCATGGAATAAAAGTACCGATAATATCACCATTTCAAAATGAATGACCATTATAAATAATTATTATTTGAAATGGAATACTATCAGCTCATGAATCATGTTCTTTTGGGAGTTTTATAATTTTAAATAGTAAATATGTGTAATTTTATTTTAAAAATTACATGTATTACCATTACTATGTCCTTAAATGTATTAGATTATTCTAGAGAATTTTTTATAAAACTAACTCTAATGAAATATATAAGTTATGAAATTTCTAAATCACCAAAAATCATGGTTTCATCCAACATCTAATCAGATGGATACCCAATTCTGTTATCACCCTTTTTTAATTCCATATAATATACCATATTGTTGGAAAGATTATGACTTTATGGGCCAAAAATAATTTGAATCATATATTTTAAATGTTTAAATATATGTTCACGACTTCTATCATTGAAATTTATCCATATAAGATGATAATAAATTATATTTTGGGAACCTTTAATATATATTTCTATTAAGCACATGCTTTGTAACATCTATAATATTTTACAATGTGGAAGAATTAATTATTTCCTATGAAATCCACACTAGTAATCTCACTGGTCCCTTAAAACACTTTATGCCTCCCATCAAGTGTATGAATCAATCTTCCAATCGTTGATTATCCCATCATTCATTCCCACAATGATCTGTTATAACCCCTAGGTTTAGAAATGTATAATTTCCACTCTATATCTCAAAGTATATACTTTTACAATTTATGATTTTTTTATAAATGATGATATACTACATGGAACAATCCTAATATATTACAATAAACCATTGAACCTAAAATAATTGGGGTAGGATACCATAACCAATGATATATAATAGATTATTCTTCTATTTTTTTTTCCTAACATAATATTTATTTCTTTCCCCATCATTAAGTAGTATAAAAGAAGCCTGATTATATTCTATGAAAATACCAAAGCCCTCAAAACTCTGCAATAGTTGGGTAAACCGCTATTGACATTTCATTTTGATCATTGTGGATAAATTATGAGAAAACATTATACTCTTACTTCCCGAATATAATACGTAGAAGGGGATTTAATTTCATTCCTTATGTTATAATAATTAGATTCCATATGTTTTGATTATATGATAACCCACCACCATGATGGATTAAAAACCATGTCATTGGTTATGAGCATATAATTCTTATTGTAGAAATTATAATTTTACAATAGTGAGGATTATTGTATGAGTCTAGTAATGTTCCAATTATTCTGTATATGATGAAAAAAAATATTATTTTATAATAGTATGATATCAGAATTAATCCATTTATTGATTATCCTTATAACCTATCTTTTTTAAGATGATCAATTGATTCCTTGTGTATCGAGCATATGATTCTTATATTCTTGATAATGGAATTGCATAATTTAACTGACTAATATTACACGTTGAATGCAAATTTTCATCCACATTATATTAAAATATGAATATATAATTGATGTATGTGTAATTCTGTAGGTTATAATCATGTGATAGTTCATGTGATGATCATGGTATACCCAATAATGAATGACTAAGTTTCCTAATGTGATAATATTTTTATTTCTTATTTAATGAGACTAAGATTTCATCATAATCATAAATGATAAAAATAATTCCATATTCAATTCAGCTTCCTATTGTTTTTGGTAATTTTCTCAACATCAAAAAGAACAATGTCTCTTTTTCATGGAATATTTTGACGTAAATGACTATTGTGTTGAAGAATAAAAAACATATATTTGTATTAATAATCATTCAAAAAAATTTATGTTAGAAAAAACATTATTTAATAACCACATCATGAATTTTCTAACATTAAAATGTATTTTTCTGATCAATAAATTAACAACATCGAGCAATAATAGTATTATCATCATAAAAAATAAAAAAATTGGAATGTTTAACCCAAATCAAGACCATAGACCATGTCGTCCAAAAATTTAGTTTCATAATTATCTTTCAAAAATTGAATTTTTCATAGGATTTAAATATATTTTACCCAAATTTGTGAACAAGAGCATTGATTGATATCCACATAGTTCAAAATAAATAGCATCTGAAATCAAAAATAGAATTTGGATCTAAACATGATGTCATTATCTAAAGACAGTGGGAGGAAGAGTGATGATGGTCGTATTTAAAATCATAATCATCATATCGTTAATTTTTTTTTTCAAAATATGCAATCTTGAATAATGAGTGGAATTTGAAATAACAAGATATGTTCTATAACAACATCTAACATGATTGGGAGAATGATATCTTACCATGATACATTAAAACCCATGAACACATGAACATTGGGATCATACACACCTATGCTTTAGTGATATACTCATCTTCAATGAATAACATGATTCCCATTTTCCATTCATAGTCATTTATTATTCAATGGTTTCTCAAATTTCCCCACATCCACCATTGTGAGTTTGAATGATTCATTCCCATCATAAATATGGATTGAGAATTATACATTTCTATATCTGCTAAATGTGCCAAAAATTACAGAGATCTCATAGGGGAACAAACCCACCCACTCCATTACAAATAGAATCCACATTGGGATCCTATAAAAATGTAAAATTATTTCACATTCCATTATGAAGGGGAGGTTCGTGACATCAAATGTTTTGAAACACAATTATCCACTTGGTATTTTTCATGGAAGGACCCCACCACTATATATTATTATATATGTTGGACTATCTGAAGCATAATTAATACTGATGATCCATACACCCACATTACTTCAACTGTTTCTAAAAACAAATATATAAAAAACATAAATTAAAAATATGTTATATGAACATATATAAACATACACATATTTCACATAATTTTCATATAAAACACATTACATCATATAGTAATATGTAACTCATAAGAACCGATGGTTTAGATTCTTTGGTAAATTACTATGTAAATAATTTATTTTAGCACAAATTTGATAATTTTTCCAAAATGTATCCACAATAATAATCATTCTAGAATAAATATATAATTCTCTAATTATCATAATCCATTGAATCGAATCATATGAAAGGTTTGAGATCAAATTATTATAATGGGATAATATAAATAACATGTAATCAATGGGATATAAAATAATTTTGTGATAATATAGTAATATGTGTTAAATATATTTATATATTTAATGTTAAAATAGTATTTATCCAGAATAAAAAAATTAAATTCATTTAATATAAATTGAAAAATAATTTCACATATCATAATAGTGGGAAGAGTATAGATAGTAAACATTTTAAATGGATCATAATTATTTTTATAATATTTTTTTATGTAATGTAAATTTAAAATAACACCAAAAATATTTCAAAAACAAGAAATGGTAATCTTACATGAGGTATTAGTAATCAATTAATTATGACCTATTATTGAACTGGTTTCAAAACCCTACTGTTGAATAGTTTTCTGGATTCCAAAAAAAATCATGTAATATCTTATTACTATTTTTATGTTTTTCTAAACTACTAATTTGATCATGATTTGGTAGGAATTAATATAGATTTTTTTTATAATTTCGAAAAATATTGGATGATAAGGGATTTTTCACAAAAGGATCATGATTGGAACAAACTATAAAACATTCTTGTGATAGCAATGAAAAATGATACAATGATGGTTTCAATTATTGGTGACTTATTTGAAATTTTTTTAATCCACTAACTTGAAACAAAAAAACTATTGAAATTGTGTGTATGGTTATAGAATATATATTTTTAAACTTTTCACCACTACCATTCATTATATGTATACTATAATGTTTTAATTTGCTATTTAGTTTCAAAATCTCAAATCCCTTGTTTTATGTTATGTTTGGGATGGTGTGACCTCATTACAATTTAAACTTCCATGGAAGCTCCCATGAGTATATTGTTACCCCCTACACCCCTTTTGAATTATATCTAATCATTGAAAATTATGTTTGATCTTTTCTCCCGTAGGTTTCCTCTTCCTATTCACGTAATCCCATTCCATCCTATTTACTACCATGGGTTTTGTAGATCAATTTTTTTTGGAGAATCAAATCCCCATTTTTTTGTGTCACAACCCATCCTTGGGACCCGTGTTGTGACTACACTAAGACCGCCATCCATAGGCCAGAGGCTGGTGACTAGCACAAAGGTGTAAATCCCGATAAAAGGGATGCCTTTTCTTTTAATAAGTAAACAAATACAACAGATTACGAAGCTGGAAGTAAACACTAAGTAAATACTATATACATAAAGTAGTGCTGAAAGTAAAAGGGGCCAGAAATAAAATCCCAAAAGTAATGTACAGGTATAAAGAAAAATAGGTGCAACTAAAAAAGGGAGAACATCTGAAAATGGTATCTCCTATTATGTCTATTGAGTAACCAAACTTAATGGTAGGTACATATGTCCACCCAAGCACTCCACATCTATCAGTCTGCTCTGTATGCTGTCTAGCAGTGTGGTCCACTTCTGGGAACAGTCTGGTCCTGGTTCACTGTCGGCCTCCGTCAACCATGTCTATCGTCTATATCCAACACAATGTAATGCGTCCATTTCCCATGTAGGGGTGAGTATAATAATAATCATTAGGGACCCTCAAACCCGTTAAGGTCTCCATGAATCCAAGAAGGATAAACCACGAATGGAAAGATACAACCACGAAGTATCAACCAACTCTACTTAGGTATATGTCCATACATATACTTACGTTATCAATCTCACTTCGGCTCCAAATCTCTAGCCCAAGGACAACACAGTCCACACTAGAATTAATTTCAACCACATTAATGATATTGGATGATAGTCATGACTCAGCTCACGCCGGTATAAATCGTTCGTATAGTGATAGAGATGATCAAATGTAGTCACTGATTCATCTAAGTTGTCGAACCCACACATGATACAAGACCAGCTAAACAGTCAGACCCACATAAGATACAAGACCAGCTACTCTATCAGACCCACACAAGATACAAGTACAGTGGTCAATATAGACGGACCCACACAGTATACAAGAACAGTAGTCATCACCATCGAACCCATAGAGGATTCCAGTATGGTAGTCATCGCTGTTGAACACAAGGAGGATCCCAATGAAGTAGTCATCATAGTCACATCCAACTCTAGGGTTCTCGCACATAGAACACTCAATTCCGGTAGGGTCCTCTCCTCGAGCAAAGGGGTCGATACATCAACCATCATGAAGTACAAAGTTTATGTATCCTGCAGTTACATCTCATCAACAGTAACCCAACGTAACTGATGGTCCGTCAATCGAACGCCTATTCTGAGAGTTATTGGCTTTTCCGTTCCAGGGGACCGGTTGGAATTATGCTCGTTCCAAAACTATCTATTTTTAAAATTTGTCCAAAACTCACTTAGAGTATTGCAAAAATACCGTCTCATCACGAGGATACCAGTGCATCACAAGGCGCATCGATCAGATAGTGGATCTTGAAGTTATTCTCGTTTAAGTGAAATGGGTCCGGCCCGTCAATCCTAGGGGGTTGGTGGGTTGTCCAGACCTCGTTTTGCGTGTCTAACCCGGGTGGGGGTTGGCCCGACCAGGTGGGGCGTGGCCCAACCCGGCAGCTGTGGGCCGGCCTGCACAAATGGCCTGGCCCATCGCGGCAGGTTACGGCTCGACCAGCTGGCCGAGTGCCGTGAGGGTTGGGGGGTTTCAGATAACGGTGGTACCAAACGGCGCCACCTCTCTTGCCCAGTCGGCCGAGGCTGGCCGGTTTTCTCTAGCGTGAGTGGCCTACACACTAGGCTTCTGTCCTCCCACTTGGCTCCTTTGGGTGCCACAGATTCAATCAACCCCTCCGGCAAGTGGCCGGCCGGTTCGCCCGATGAAGAGGCCAACCCAGCCAGCTCGGTTCATCCAAGCGGCCCATGGAAATGGGTAGGCGGTTCGGTTCATCTGAGATGCCCATGGAAATGGGTAGCGGTTTCCTCCACGTGGTTGGCGCGCGGTCCCCGCTTCCGGTTGTCGTCGTCTCCGGTCGCCGCCGCCTCTGGTCGTCATTTCCAAAATAATCATGAACCAACGGATGGTCATTATGGCATGTTAGTTCGGCTTGTTCCCTCTACATTAGGTGATATAAAATTCCCAAGGCAATCTAAGGTATTCAACGAATAATGGGGCACAATTATACTCAATTAAAATTGATCATAACCCCTACCTCATTTGTTATTCGTAGATGAAATCACGGGGTGGCGGCATCAATTCATTGATGTTGGGGAGGAAGGAGCTGAGGATGGCGCATCGTCAGCGTTCTTTGCGGCGACTCCTTCTCTTTTGGCTTGGACAAAGATCGAAGGAGACTTTCATCATTATTTGTTGGTTCATCATTGGAAGGATGATTCTCTCCTCTATTACAGCCTTTCTAAAGGATTAAGCCAACCCTCAAAGAAAATGAAGGTGATATCTATTAATCATTTCTCACAACAACACATGGTTGTGTATAATTAAATGAGGCTACTCATTTAATTTATTCTTAGTATGTGTTCAAATTCAAATATTAGAGGATGTGTAGAGTCCCAATTAATGATGGTAGATTTCAAATTAAATAAGAGGAGTTAATGGGGAGTTTAAGGGGAAGTTGAAGGGTTATAGCTCGTATGGTCCCCACCCCAAGTTATATCCTCCAAAGGGAGGATAGGGTGTAGTGGTCCCCACCCCTATCATCCACCAAGAGACTTAAACCACCCTTCAAAATAAAAATGTGTTATAATGACATTTTTATTTAAACTTCCAATTTTAATTGGAACCCCAAATTATAAAATCCATCATGTATAAAACACAACTGTGGTAAAGGTCCCCTTAAGTGAATACCAGCTCTAAGTGTTCATCGGTGTCCTCAGATTTCAATTCCGAGCGCCGATTCAAAATATAGAAAAACCCACACCTACGTTTACTAAACGTATCCAAACAAAACTTCAAAAATTAATTCTGGGCACACCGGGCTTCAGAATCAGGCACCGCCAGAAACTGCAGACTCGTAAAATTTCAAAAAATATAAGAAAATAAAATTCCTTGATATTTCTAGGTCTTTATATTACCCCCAACTCAGGGATTTATGTCCTCATAAAGCTACAACCCACACTAGGGAAACAAATGAGGGTACTGAACACGCATCAGAGCCTCTCGCTCCCATGTGCTCTTCTAGAGGTTCATGTGCTGCCCGCAAACTCACACTATAGGAATAGACCATCCTCATATGAACCACTTATGTCGATCCTCGATCTGAACCGGGACCTCCGTGAATGTCTCCTTGTCATCGACGTCCAGCTCCCTATGGTCGATGATGTGGGATGGGTCATGAACCTATCTCCTCAGTAGAGATACGTGCAAGACGTAGTGAACCCGATGCAACTGAGGTGGAAGGGACAGTTGGTAAGCCACCTCGCCTACTTTACTGAGGACCTGTAACTACCCCATAAATCAAAGAGATAACTTGCTGCCTTATCCAAATATCTATATACATCACTGAGGTGAGAACCGTATAACGATTTGGTCTCCATACTCGAACTCTAGTGGTATCCGTTTTCTGTCATCATAGGAATTCTCTCTAATCTGTACAGTCTTCATCCACTCCTGGATGATCTGCACCTTCTCCACCCTAGTAGGAACCATTTCATGTCCAACAAGTGCTGACTCCCCTAGTTTCGTCCACTACAGAGGTGATCTGTAAGGTCATCCATACAGTTCCTTGTAAGGGGCCATCCCTATGGTGAAGTGGTAACTATTGTTGTACGCAAACTCCACCAAGGTTAAGTGATCCTCCCAGCTGCGACTAAAGTCGAGGACACATGAACAGAGCATGTTCTTGAGAGTTTGAATGGTCCTCTTAGTCTGAACATTCGCCTGAGGATGGACGATGATGCTTAAGAGAAGCTATGTGCCAAAATCCTCTTGTAACCCCTTCCATAGCCGGGATGTGAAATGAGAATCTCGATTGGAGACGATAGTCCATAGTACACCATGAATTTGTACAATCTCCTAAACGTAGAGACATCCCAAACTCCCTACTTATCCCTGCTCTTTGATTGGTAGGAAGTGGGATATCATGGTGATTCGATCGACCATCACTGAGATATGGTCATTTACGATAGATGTAAGTTGAAACCCTATCACGAAATCCATGGATATTCTATCCCACTTCTACTCTAGGACCTCTAAGGGATGTACCAAGCCTTCTGGTATCTGGTGCTCTGCCTTCACTTGCTGACTAGTGAGGCACCAAGAGACAAACTCTGCTATTGCATTCTTAATACCTGGCCACCAGTACTGTCATCTGAGGTCCAGACACATCTTCACCACTCTTGCATGTACAACTAGAGGAGAAGTGTGAAACTCAGTCAACACCTCCTCTTGTAGTGAAAATGGTACCATGGTACCTCCTTTGAAGAGGATGACGTGATCCCCACCGTCAGAAAACTTGTCATGTTCCTGCCCTGAGGATACTTGAGCACATCGTGTCTCACATTCAATGTCTCCACGTTGTGCCTCTCTGATACGCATAAGAAGTGGAGGAGTGATTGTGAGAGACTGAAGAATTTCTACTCCATCTCTATCCACAAATGATATCTACAATGTAGCTAGCTGCTATATCACCTCTCCTAGTTGCTGAATGCCCGATCACCTGCTGAGAGAATCATTTACATCGTTCCCCATCCCGGGATTATAGACTATCTCAATGTCATAGTTTAGAAGGAACTCGAGCAATCACCACTATCTAATATTCAAGTCCTTCTACGAGAATATTTACCTGAGACTTTGGTGGTCAAAGTAGACTGTAAAATAATCGAGCATAAGATAGTTTCGCAACATCATCAAGGAGAAGACCACTACTGCTAAATCCATGTCATGGGTAGCATCATTCTTCTCATGCTGTCTCAACGATCGTGAACCATAGGCGATCACTGCTCACTCCCTCATCAGAACACACTCGAGTCTGTTCCCTGATGCGTCGCAGTAAACTATGTACCCAACGCCCTCCGCTAGTATCCTCACTATTGGAGCTCTAGTAAATCTGTTCCTTATCTCTTGAAAGCCCTGCTGGAATCTCTCTGACCACATGAAGGGTTTACCCTTCTTCGTTAATGCTGAAAGTGGTGCATCAACTCTGGAGAATTCTGGGACAAATCTCCAACAGTATCTTTCCAGACCAATGAAACTCCATACCTCTTTCACACTCCAAGGTGTCTCCCAAGAAAGTATCACCACGATATTCATCGGATCAACTACTAATCCAGCCTCCGAGATGATGTGTCCCAAGAAGTGAACCTCTCGAATGCAGAACTAGAACTTCAAGATCTTACCATAAATCTAGAGCTCCCAGAGTGTGTCCAGTACTACCTGCAAATGGTAGGCGGGCTCCTCCTCAGTAGTCGATTAAATCAGTATGTCATCGATGAAGAATAAAACAAAGAGATCGAGGTAAGGATAGAAGATCATGTTCATGAGACTCAAGAACACTACTGGAGCATTGGTTAATCTGATGGGCATAACCAAGAACTCATAGTAGCCATACCGACACCTGAAGGCCGTATTCTGCACATCCCCATCTCGAACTCTGAGTTGGTGATAGCCTGACATGAGGTCTGTCTTCGAGAACAATCGTGCTCCCTTGAGATGATCAAAGAGTTCTTCAATCCTATGGAGTGGGTACTTGTTCATCACGGGTAACTGATTCAGGAGACCGTAGTCGACACATAGTCCTAGGCTCCCATCCACCCTCTTGGAGAAAAAAATAAGAGATTCCTAGGGTGAAACACTGGGTCAGATAAATCCATTCCCATTAAAGTCCTCCATTTGTATGCGCAACTCACAAATCTCGGTGGGAGCCATCCAATTTACTGGTGTAGATATCAGTTATTTCCCAAGGTACAAGTCAATGTAGAAGCCTAACAATCTGCGAGAAGGTAGTCTTGGAACGTCGTCAGGAAAAACAGCAGTGTATCAATCCACCACAACAGCAAAACTCGGACTCTGCACATCAACCGCTCCGAGGATGAGACTAGAAAACATTTGTTTTATCGGCTTCCCCCTCCTCTGCGTAAGTCCATCCTGCGCTGCAAAGGCTCCCTTCTCACCAGTGAAGGTGAACCTGGTCCCATCCGTTTGGATACACCAAATTTTGCACCTAATACAGTAAATCTGAGCATGAACAGTGGATAACCAGTACATTCCCGATATTACATCGTAAGGCCTCAACGCCACTACAAAAAGATCCCAGCCGAAAATCTCACCTCCTAGAGTAAGCTCACACTGCTAGCACCGGTGCGTAATCATAAAGTCTACTCCCGTAAGAGTCTCTAGACATAGGGATCGAGATGACGGCTCCGTTGGAATCTCTGAGCCCCGAACAACTGAATCAACAATAAAAGAATGACCCAAATCTGTGTCTATAAGTCCTGCAGCAAGGGTGTAGTAGACAGAGATGGTTACACAAATCATCTCCGTTGCACCATGGTCGTAGGCCTCGACTACCTGGAGCTGAACCCGCCTTTTCCTTCAATCTCTCTGTGTTCGCGGTGGACCTCTTGGTGGTGGTGGTGGTAGAGCCTCGAAATGTCATCCACCACCCACTGATCGGCCAGCTCTATTGTCACATCCACCTGCTCCCCACGGACCACCACTATCAAACCTATACCTCTACCTGGGAGGTACCTCTACTGTCTGTTGCTCGTCCGCATGGTGGGTTGATCATTCACGAGCCAGGTGGCCCTACCCGCCGCATGCATAGAAACTCCTGCTCCTTGTAAGGATAGATTTGTTTTGTGTGCATCGAACAACCAAACCTGTATCTTGAGGTTTCCCACCTGATGGCCTACTACGCTTTTACTTCTACATCAACTGACTACTTCTGTATGTAGAAGACTCTGCTACGTGTCTTCCAGAGGATCGTCTCGCTGCTGGTGACTAATCAGTGAGAAAACTCTCCACTATATGGGCACACTCCATCACCCCCGCCTGCGTCATAATGCTAAGGGGAATCGTCGAAGCCCTGATATCGAGCATGAGTCCCTGATCGAGTGTCCATGCCCTGAATAATGGGTCTCGTACCGTATCAGTGGAGTAGCACGAGAGGCTGGTGAAACTCACTGAGGACTGAGCTACTGTCATGTTGCCAATGCTGTAGATGAAGTAACTCCTAAATCTGCACCACACAAAGGGTGGCTGGAACAATCTCCGAGCGAAAGAGACTCTCAAAGTCTGTTCAGAGTAGTGATTCCTCATCATGCACCTAGAGAATCAGGCTCCACCATCTACTTACTATTTCATGTAGGAGACTTGAGGGAAGGATCAACATAAGGTCGGATGCTGTCCTTACCAATCTGAAAATCCTCAAGACAACCTCTAGCCAATCCTTAGATTCCTGTGGGTCTGTCTATCCATGGAATCTGGGTGGCCTCTGCCACTGGAACTCATGCAACGCACTAAGTCGGCATGCACACTCTACTTCTGGGGATAGTGGTATTTGTGGCCCAGTGGGTAGTGGTACCGCTGGTGCCTCCGTTGTGATGGGGCCCTGCACCGAGGCCCTATTGATCATTGGGATACCATCTCGTACGTAACTCGGAACCCAAGCTAGCTGCCTTAGTAGGGCCATCCTGAAAGGAAATAGGTGCTCCATGGTTAACATAGTATACTTGGTGAGATGACACAAAGTAATCACAATGAAAACTTTTTTTATTTAAACACACACGCAATCATTATTTTCATGCACTGAGTCGGAAATCAGAGGTCAGGGTCCTGGTGTATGGATACATTGGCCGACACACCAACACTGGATTCCCTGAACTGAAAACTACACTCAATACTCTTAACAATATTGCTTCACAAAAAAGTATTATCAGAGTCCAGAGTTTTGCAGTAGAAGAAACTCCTCTGATACCAATTTTTCACGACCCATCCTTAGGACCCATGTCATGACTAACCCAAGACTGCCTTCGATAGGACAGGGGCAAGCGACTAGCACCAAAGGCATAAATCCCAATAAAAGATAAGGCAATTCCCTTAATAAGTAAAAAAATACATCAAAGTACGTATCTAGAAGTAAAAACTATGTCAATATTGTATACAAAAATTATATCTGAAAGTAAAAGTGGCTGGAAGTATAAGCCCAACAGTAAAGTACATGTACAATGAAACATAGGTACAACTTAAAAAGGGACAACAACTGAAAAAAAGAATCTCGTAGTACATCCACCGAGTACCCTACCTGAATGGTAGGTACATATGTCCACCTTATCACTCCACATCTATCGGTCTGCTCCATGTACCATATCGTTGTGTGCTCCACCTCCGGGTACCATCTAGTATTGGCTTGCTGTCGGCCTCCGTCAACGCTGTCTGTCATCTGCATCCAACCCAAAGTAGTGTGGGCATAGCCTGTGCATGGGGGAGTCTAAAGATACTCAGTATGGACCATGAGACACTTGAAGTTCTCCCAGAATACATGAAGGATAAACCACGAAAGTAAATATACAATCACGAAGTATCAATCAACCCTACTTATGTATATGCCGATACATATACCTATGTTATCAATCTCAGTTTGACTCCAACTCTCTAGCCCAAGCACAACCCAGTCCACACAGGATGTAAAGTCAATCACATAAATAATAATGATTGATTGTCAAGGCTCATCTCACACATGTATATATCTTTCATATAGAGATAGAGATGATCATATGTAGTCACTGATTCATCTAAGATGTCAAACCCACACAATGTACAAGACTAGATAAGTTGTCGAACCCACAAATGATACAAGACCAGCTACTCTGTCGGACCCACATAGGATACAAGTACAGAGGTCAATACTATCAGACCCAGACATGATACAAGAACAGTAGTCATTGTCGTCGAACCCACGAAAGATCCTAGTACAGAAGTCATCGTTGTAGAATCCTCGGATGATCCCAGTACAGTAGTCATCGTAGCCGCAACCAGCTCTAGGGATCCCGCACACAGCATGATGAACACTTGGAGGGTCCACTACTCGAGAAAATGGTTCGATATTTCATCTATCAGTATGTCCATATTTGATGTATTCCGAAGTTCTGTCTCATCAAATGAAATGAAAAATGACTGACGGTGCAACAATCTAACACCAAGTCATAGTGTTTTTGGATTTCCTATTCCAAGGTCCCAGTTGGAATTACGCTCATTCCAAACCTGACCATTTTCCAAAGTTGTCCAAAACTAAATTTGTGTATTTAAAAAGGACCGTATCTTTGCGAGGATACCAGTGCGGTAGATGACACGTCGATTAGACACCCTGTCTAGAAGTTATTCACCTTTATGTGAAATGGGATCGCCCCGACCCGGTTTGGTGGGTCTGAACCGGCAGGGGGTCTGCCCAAACTGGTAGGGTGCGGCCCAGCCCGGCGGCTGCGCCCCGGCCCGCGCTACAAGCAGCACGGCCCCCGCGGTTGTCCGCGGCTCGGCCAGCTAGCCTAGCGGAGAGTGTGTGTGTGGGGGGGGGGGGGTTTCTATTAATGGCAGCGTTGAGTGACGCCGCCTCTCTAGCCCAGCAAGCCTAAGACGGCCGATGTTCTCCAGCACGAGCAGCCCACACAGTGGGCTAATATCCTCCCATGAAATAGCTTCAGGTGCCGTTATTTCCTTCAACCCTGCCAGAAGGAAGCCGACCAGTTCACCCGCCGAAGAGGCCCACCCAGTGTAGGGCGCAGTTCCTCCATAGTGCGACACCATGAGGCACCGCTGTTCTCTTCCTAGCCAGCCCTAGCCGGCCGGTTCTTCCAGCAAGCAGCCCACAGATGCAGGCCGCACCTCCTCTGTGCGGCCCCTGTGGGTGTCGCGGTTCTCCAGCCCGGATGGCTACGATCGTCCGGTTTGTTTCGTCCGAGCGGCCGGTGGAAACCTGCCACAGTTTCCACCACGCGGCTGGTGCACTATCACCGCTTCAAGTCACCAACGCCTCTGGTTGCCGCCACTTCCAGTCGTCATTTCCAAAATAATCATAATTCAACAGACGGTCGTCAGGCCGTGTTCGTTCGACTCGCGTCCTTCGATTTAGGCGATATCAAAATTCCGAAGACAATCCAAGGTATTCAATGAAGAATGAGGCACAATATCATTCAATTAAAATTGATCATAACACCTACCTCGTTTTTAATTTTTAGACAAAGTCACGTGGTGGCAGCGTCAATTTGTTGATGTCGGGGAAGAAAGTGCTAAGGGTCGCATGTCGTTGGCATTCCTTGCGGGTGGCTCCTTCTCTTTTGGCTTGGCTAAAGATCGAAGGAGATTTTAATCATTTTTCGGCAGTTCTTCATTGGATGGATGAAGCTCTCTTATCTTCTAGCCTTTCCAATGGATTAAGCCAACCCTAAAAGAAAATAGAGGTGATCTCCATTAATCCTTTCTCACAACAACACATGGTTGTGTTTAATTAAATGAGGTGACTCATTTAATTAATTCTTAGGATTTGTTCAAATACAAATCTTAGAGGATGTGGAGAGTCCCAATTGATGAGGGGAGATGTCAAATTAAATTAGGTGAGATAATGGGGAGTTTATGGGGATATTTAAGGGTTAGATATCATGTGGGCCCCACCCCAAGTTATATAATCCCATGGGATGTTAGGGTGTAGTGGGCCTCACCCCTAACCTCCACCAAGAGACTTCTACCGCCTTTCAAAATAAAAAGGTGGTCTACACACATTTTTATTTAAACTTCCAATTTTAATTAGAACCCCAAATTATAACATCCATCATGGATAAAATGAAACTACGGTAAAGGTCCCCTTAATTGAATACTAGCGCTGCGAGTTTTTAGGTGTCCTCGGTTTTCAATTCCATGCACTGGTTAAAAATATAGAGAAACTGGCAGGTAAGTTTACATAACGTACGAGAAAAAAACATCAGAAATCTATTCTGGGCACACAAGGCCTCAGAATCAGGTGCTGTAAGAAACTTCAAATTCGTAAAATTCAAAAGAATTTATGAAAAATAACTCCTTGCAATTTTTGGTTCTTTGCATTTTGCATCTCAAATTTAGGATTGATTCTCGGATACTTATTTCAATTATTCTTTATTGACTCATTCTCATTATGAAATTTTGTTTTTGGCTCTCATTATCCATAGGTTGGTGGTCCCATTTATACATGCAATTTCTAAAAACACTAAATCTCTTGATTTAGATCCATTTTCATTATTTAAATTAATTTTTTTTAAATTTTTTATTTAATTATAAATTATAGAAAATTGGTTATTTGGATTTTTTAATGAACTTGGGAAAATACTTCCAAATCCAATGAATTGGGGTGTGTTTATGAAATAAATGGAAAACATTGAGATTTAAATTGTTGAATATAAATTCTGAAATTTATTTGATGAAATTTAATTTGAATAAATATTTTAGAAAAATGGTTTAAAGTGGTTTTTATTGAAACCAATTGGCCTTATCTTGGTAATGGAATTATTTGATTAAAGTATTTTGTATTATATTTTAAAACAAAATTGGCATAGTTGAAATGTATGAATGAGATGATTTGCCGATATAAATTAAAATAAATTACCCATCACAAGTTATTGTAGGAGAAAATTAACAAATCGTTAGTTAGTGAGATATTTAGGACTAAACACTATCGATGATTTACAATAATAAGAAACCTATATAGTAGTTCACAATCCCAATTTAGTAGGGATACGTCCTATTTTACTAGTTTATGAAGGATATATGTACACATTATTCCACAATAACTCTTTGAGTTTGATGGATTCCAATTTCCCATAACTATCACACCTTTTAGAATATGGCCATGTTTCACAATGTTTTTATATCAAATATATTCCATCGTTTGAAAAAAAATTTATACGTGTCTTCTGAATTTTATTATACTATTTTATATAAAATGATTATTCACATCTTGTTTAATGTATTTACATCAATTTATATGTAGAGAATTATTTAATTTTCAAATTATTGTGAAGTATCATTAATATTAATATAAAACTATTTTAATACTCAGTCAATTAAATGTTTTTATATTATTATGGAATCTATAGTGGGATAATAATTTTATTTTATCTCCAACACTGCCAATACCTTTGAGTGTTTTTGGATTAACATTGTCATGGTTAAATAAATTGTAATTTACCACATTGTGGTGTTTGTAATTGATGATCGTTGTTTTTGGAGAGTTATTTATATTAGGACATGGAGTTTTATATTGTTCATAGTATCTGTGTAGTTATACATTGATTTTTCATACCTTTTTTATCATCATCAATACTGTCCGTGGATGTTTTTTTGTATGCATAAATACTTATTTAGATTTTTAATTTATTTCTTGTTGAAAATTTTGTACAAAATTTATATATAATGATACGATGTTCTATTCATCAACCCATGGGGATTAAGAATTCAATTATAGCTCTGATAGTACTGGATCGGTTTTCATGTAATGAGGGTATGTTGTATGTTTTGTGGAAAAAATGGAATCATAAGTATTAGTTTTTTCATCATTCTATGATGTCGTATGCATTTATGTAATTTTATTGGGATGTAGGATGGAGTTATGACTGAGTTTCTATACATATCTCACTGTAATGGTCCTTAATTCACCATGAGTGGTTTTTCAATTATGTAATGAAGATTAGTTCAAATTTTTTCAATACATTCTATTTGAGTTGATTTTAATCCAATTATTTCTTGTCAATATTTGATATTGATTTAATTTATCTATCTATAGGTCTAATAATAATGTTACATAAATGTTTTATTCTATTGTTATGTTGTGTCATACCTATTGTAAGACATGTTAATCAGACACATGAGGAAGCTATAGATGAACCACAATAAAAAAATCAACATCTAAAACCATGTCAATTTTAGGTAATTGTTCATTCAATCAAATGTATGGGATATAAACCACCACTAGTTCATATTTAGTCTCCAGCTGTGGAATATTGAATGGATTCTCTACATAATAACTTTCCATATTTCATTTTCTATAATCAGGTTCTGTTCGAAGACCCTTGTGATCATCAGGTGAATGGGGATTGGTTTACCAGCACTTATCATTGGTTTTGTTTATAAATTTACCTAATAAAATCATGGTTAATCATATAACCATTGTATTGGAGGGTGTGAGGACGAGATGGTGGGACACGATAATATCATATAATGATAATGAGGGCTTAGAGTGGAATTAATACAATGTTGTTTTAAGCAACTTTTTCTATCCATGGTCAACGGTTTTAGCCTTGGATATTGTGGTTTTCAAAAATATGTAGGTTGAAATGACTGAGACAATGTTTGGAAACTATTTACTGATCATGTTATATTTTCACATGAAATCATTTCAAAGGAGAAGATGAATACCAATCAGCTCTATTCTGTACATTGATATGATATTCCATATCAGGTTATCTTGATAATGATTTACTCTTATTCTGATGTAATGGATAGAGCAATGGTGGGAAAATTTGACATGGATGGAATTTAAGGAATTAGGTGGGTTTCATTTTTATTATATAGTGGCTCCATTAATTTCACTAAAGGGAATATGATGTCTGATGATGCTCATAGAAGTTATCAACATTAGGATTTTTTCTAAAACTCTATAAATACCAATAATATTACAACTTATTTGATAATAGTGTTTAAATACTATGAATTTTAACAGGTTTGTCACTGAATCACCCAATATCTATAATTGTTTTGGGTAATCAAGCCACCTATATAACTTCACCCATGTTATTTCCACTCAATATAGTGCCAAGAAATCATTATCACCATTTAAAATTTTGGTGAAAACCTGATTCAAAATGAGACAATGGGATCAATCCATTGAAATATCTAATGAATCATGGTTACCATGTGGGAGATACAACAGATAAACAAGATATGGGTAGATTTACTGTGAGATGTACCATCATTATTTCTTTATAATTAGTATGTTCGTTATTTTTACAGGTGATTATAATTCATTTTCATCACCATGATTCTAAAATCATCTTAATATTCCTACCAAACATTGTTGGACTTACTAGCTCATTTCCATCAAATAATGTATTGGTTGTTATCTTCTATGTGTATCCTTCACTAAAAATTATTGGGTGTGATTGTGATTCTCGGAGAATTGTACCCGAGGATATGTATATCCATGACTTTTTATATAGATTTGTCTAAAGTAATATCAAGGTAACATTATTATTTGGAGGATGAATAATGTACATGTTTTCTCCCAACAATTTTTATCTTCTTTCCCGATGTTTTTACCTTTGACTTCACAAGTTTGACTTCAGTAATTTATGGATAGTTCAATGTTGATTTTACATAGTACAGTACTATTGTTTATTCAATATTACTTCATGAAACAAGATAAAATGAAAATTGTAATGGATTATATGGATGATGATTAATTTTTAGATTTATATTAATGATTTTTTCAAAATGGGATGCACCAGTTCTATTTGATATGAATTATGACTATTCACATTTCATTTTTTTATTTTCTAAAAACCCATCTAATTTATGAAAATGAACAAGAATACATTATAATAGATTGCTGATACCTTTGAATGTTCCAATGGTTATGTGGCTCTCAAAGAATAATCATCGATCTGGTTCCCATAAGTTAAACATAACATAATATATCATTCATAAATCCACCTTTAAAAGTAGGTAAAACCACTAAAAATTCCAGTTTATTTCATTTGTTCTAACCAATTCTCCTGTTGTATTTATTTTTATAATAAAAAAGAAACTCCATGGGTGGATTTATAGTTTTTTTGAGGGTTTATGTGGATTAAATCCTCTCTCTCACTGTATATGAGAAGGATCATGTGTTTCACTTGAGTGATATTCTATAATTACTGAGGAAATCATTAAATTTATGCCAAGAAATATAATTCTGATTTCTAGATTGGGGACATGATGTTTAGGGGAAATGTGGTGTCATCTAATGGTATTTCAGTTATTACTAAATGTTGAAAGATATTATGAAGTAGATGAAACCATTAAAAGTGTTCATGATTTTGATCTTTTAGGGTCGATATGGGTAATATCACTGATTCAATTAGGACATCTCAAATTTGTCTTCTCCAATGACTTCACTAACATGGAGGGGAGTAAATTTTGGGATGGACTAAAAATGACATGGTCCATTTATTAAAATGAAATTTTATTAAATAATAAAATCATTTTGACACTTTTTGAGGTTGAGAAAGCCTTGGTTGTATTCTAGGGCTCATCACATTCAGGTTTTGGATTTGTTCATAAGATTGGTGATCAGTTCATTGAATATAGATCTCATTATATTAGTCCACATGAATGTAATTATCCTTCTCTTGAACTTGAACTTGACGTTAGGTTGCACACATGTATGAGTTGAAAAGACTACTATTTCAGATAATGAATTAACTTGTATTTTTACCATAATATCACGAATTATATCTTATAAAAAAATATTTATATATCCATGAGCGTAGTTTAGTGTAATACATTCACTCAATATTCTATTAAATATCATACACATTTGGTAAATGAAATGATGTTGTATATTTTATGAGTTATAGTCATTCAAATCTTGTATTTAATGAATCTTCATAAGAGTTGAACATTATGGTTATTTTTTCATAATATCATATTGGTGTCTATGAATCAGAGGTTGAGGTTTCCTTTCTTATTGTTCAGTCAAAATCCAACCATCTCGATATGATATTTCTATAATGTAATATTTATGAACTATTCCATATCCTTAGAGACTCTTTATGGTGAAAATACAGTACCAAATTTTCCATTCTCCATTGTGGGTATTCTATGATAGTATGATATATCCATCATGAAATTAGTGGTCAATATACTATGATGGGGTATTAATATAACTGCCAGTGGGTAGTGCACATAGGAACCATAGTAATATTCTATGACTTATGTCAACTATTCTGGTGGCTAGGTATGAGACACAAAATTGATGGTATTTTATCGTTTTGTTATATGTTCCATCATGTAAATACTGAGAACCCAAGACCTTCATGATTCCTTTAGTCACTTCCACTACCATCTGGTATGAGAGATGATATATCAATGAAATTAATTTTTTAGTTTCCTTATACCCTTTGAATGTATAATACCATATAGGTTTTGATCGATATGTTGAAAATATCAATTCACTTTATACTCATTCGTGATAAAACCATAATTGAATATTTTTTAAATAGAAATATGATTGATATTTTTCGTTTTAATGGGGTTTCATTTCAGTTGTATCTAATAGGGATCCTTGGATCATTTATCGATTTTGGATAGGCCTCAAAGAGGCAATAGAATCTTATTTCCATTTGAGCATGGAATATAAACTATAATTGGATGGAAAGACATAAAGGGATATACATAATCTACAAATCTATACATATTCTTTAGAATATTCTACATTCCTAGTTTCAAGACAAAGGGGAATTGAGGATGGAGAATTTAATTATAGTCAAGATTGTGAATATAAATTTTACTTATTAAATATTAGAATGGATCCTTTTGAGGCATGTTATGGCCAAGCTTCTAAATAAATATTATATTAGTCAAAGATTGGTATATAATTCTTGCATGTGATAATCATGTATCAAGATATCATAAAATATAAAAAAATTTCATCTGATAATATTGAAGGAATAGATCCTCTATAAGTCATCTAATAAATTTTTTCATTAATTTTTAGAATTTATTACTAGTTGTCAGGAGTTCCTGGATGTTTCACCCTGGATTGGTCATCAATGAAATGGAATGAATCAAAATCTTGATCGAAATTTTGGTGGAAAATTTGAATTTGTTGTTACAATAGAAATAGATCCTAATTGTTTTGTATAATCACCACTGCTGATGTCGATACATAAACTATTTTATTTATCTCAACTCCAAAAATATCATTCTAATCCTTCTAGAATTCAGATATGTATTATCATGATTTTTCAGCATTTTTATACATGGATGATCATACAGACTAGATAGATGTTTCTGAAACCAGGGTCCTTTGTGGGAAGAAAATTCTAATATTTTTAGTGAACTGGATTTTTTGTTTTAATTTACATGATATGTGGGGGAGGGAGTGACTGATGAGATAGTATTATTTTAATATTTTATATATGAAATATTTTTTATATGATTTTTGGGGACAATAATATTATATGGTTTTGATGTTGTGACATTAAATTTATATTTTCAGGTATTCAGAATCCCAAATTTTGAATATTATATTGAAATTTTTCATTTAAGGTTTTTTTGGAGGACTATTGGTTATCATTATAGGTTCTTGTTCTATGAATATGTGGCGGAATGTTTTCCATCCAACATACATCTTGTTAGTGAAAACCACACAAACTGAGATAGTGAGGATTGGAATGGTTGTCTCCATATTTTATAACCTATGTTTCAACTATGGAGATACAATGAGTCTTGTAACAATGCGGAACATAGTTGGACCATGTTTTGATAAAATTTTATCCAACTATTTAAAAGCCATGCACTTGGGGAAAAAGGTCACATTGTAAGGGAACACATTTTGTATAAGGGTGATTCCCAACAAAACTTACCATTAATGTATGGATTTTTTTATTCACAAATTTACTGTTAAAATATTAAAACCAACATTTTTTATTGTTAGATTTGATGGTATGACCATATTATACTTTCTTCTTCATTAGAATCCCCCTATGTGTGATTATTCCCCTCTATACACCTCCAGATGAAAATTGATAATAATAAAATGATTTCTAATATCTTCGTAGTAGGTTTCCTCTTCACCTTCTCTTTCTTCTAATTTCTCCTATTTCAAACATATTGTTATATATATCTAGTTTTGATCGGATTGTCTTATATCCAATGTTTAGAATCTATACTATTGGTTGGACTCTTTTTTCCACATTAAAAAAATTATTCACTATAGTATCTTTATTATAGATTTATACTTCATGATAATGAGATCGTAGGGATGTTTGTTTCATTTTTGAAGGCCAATTTGACTAACCCAAATTGATTTATTTTTATTGAATTGATTTATTTTAATTAGATTGGTTTCAATTAGATTATCAAAAACCCAATTGTATTGAATTGGGGATTTTAATTTTTTCGCATGAAATTTGTAAAAACCCACATTGATATGAATTTAGATTTTTTATTGAAACTGATGGGAAATTACAAGATTTATATTATTATATTTAAATTTTAAAATTGATTTATGAAATTTAAATTAGTGTTTTATGTATGAAAAATGGAATAAAATGGGTTTGTTAGAAAAAAATGTGTTTATCATAGAAAATCAGATTAGTTTATTTAAAACACAAATATTAATAATTAAAAATAAAATCGAATATTTGAATTGTAAGAATTGGATGTCTAGAATTTTTAAAAAATTAAAACAAATTTCTCATCAATGGTTTTTATTAGATCACATACATGACCTGGTAGTTATTGAGTTATTTCAGAAACCACTTTATAGAACGTTTACAACACTAAAAAATCATATGTGGAAGGTGAAATACCAATGGTATGTTAATGGGTGTAATTGACTATTGACTGAGGGGCATGTGTGTACATAATATATTGGACTACTATTCAAGTGTGAGGGAGTCCAATATCATGGAATTATCAAGAATTCTAGAAGATGATATTGTTTCTCATTGTTATTATATGTAATATATAACATTTATTGTAAATTTAATTACAAATGAATTATTACTTTATATATAATATTTTATATTATATGTTAATTAAGAAATTTTCTTAAAGAAGTTCAATCATTTGAAATCTAAAGGTTGAGTTTTATATGTATTCTTTTGAATTGTCATACCAGTTGACTTAATATTGAATGTGTTATATGGTTAATTAAAATATTATATATTATATATTATTCATTTGTAATAACATAATGGGATTTTTTCTCACACACATCATATTCCTTCTGGTGTTTCTATATCATCTTCTTCCATGTTTTAGAAATGTTAAGGTGCCACATGGAGGCTGTAATAACTCTTGATCCTTAGTCACAGAAAGTTTCTTCCATTAGTACATGGGGTTTTTATCATTATTTATGGTATCTATATAGCTTAAAATTTGGTTGTTATTATTGTTTTCATATATTATAATTCTCCCTGTTTATATTTTCATGTTTGAAAACTAACTTGTTTATCATATTTAGGTTGTGTTCATAGAAACTTTTTTCGCACTATATTATTTAATGATTCCATCTGCAAGCCAAAAATCTATAGGGATCGGGTAAACCCATCAGAAAAAATTTGGACATGCTCCATTATATGGTTACTAGGGAATCTGGTCCTATTCATGATTGGTCAACTATTTTTATAAGATTTTAAACATAAATTTTTATTACTAACTTTGGTTTCACAAACATATTGTCCATTATTATCTCTTAAAAAAATAAATTTAAAAAATAAATTATAAGATGATATGGGAACCTACGTAGATTCAAAAATACATATTTTAATCATCTTATTTCAATAATACATCATATTATTAATTACTAGAGATAGAAAATATATTTCATCTCACTTTTATGTGATACCACAGAATATGAAATCAAAAGTATACTAGTTTATACAAATATTCCATGAACATAATGGGGGTATTTCATTAATATTATAATAATATAATTCATGAAACCTAAATATATAATACATATATTCTTCAAATATTAAAATCTAAATGAAAATAAAATTTGTATTTATAAAACATTTCTTTACATTGTTCTAGAATAAAATGTATTGGATCAAATTGTGAAATAATTTTCAATAATTTTAAAAATAATTTTAATATTACAATACTTGAAAATAAATCCAAATAATGGATCCTTGAAAATTACAAAATATTTTTCCTTAATTATTATTGAGTGAATAAAAAAACATGAAATTGATATTGAAATCCATTCCAATATATTGTGAATAACATTGTTGAATGCTAAATCATGATATTTTTAATAAATAACCATTTTGATAATTGTTAAAATAAAAATTTAACAGAAACAAAAATATGAACAATATTTTTTAATGTATCATAAGGGAGAAAATTTTATGGAAGAGTGAATATTGAAACTTACAAAATAGGGATTATTTCCGGAGTGTGAGAATTAATCATAAGAGCATTGATTTTTTTAATGAAGTAGATAAATTAATGAAATTGCTCCATAAAATAAAGAGAATGTTCAATATAATCTCATAATAAGATAAAATAAAATAATAATAAAATATAATATAGAAAGTAGATTTATCATGGCTCATGAATAGAAGATGTAGTATGAAAATCCCTTTATAGTGTCATTGTCAATCAAATGTGAATACATATTAATGGTGTAATATTAAACAGAGTAGTAAATTTATATGTTATGATGATTTTTATAGAGTTGAAATTAGTGGCCATTATATAAAAATTAAAAAAGGAAATTAGTGGAAAATATTAATTATATATCTACAAAACAAAAATGTTATTAAATCCTGATAGCATTAATCTCAACAAATTAGAACTAACCAAATATCCAATATAACTACTATAGAAATGCTATTAACCTATTTAATAATATTATTAAATCATTTAAAATAGTATTGTAATGTTTTTAAATCCTATATTATAGGTATATAAGATAGTTATATTTTCTAACAATCAAATGCGATTAGTTTTAATTGACAGATAAGTAGTAAACTCAAAATGTCAATGTCAATATTATTATACTGATTGAATGTTCATCATTAGAATATAATAGTAGGTAAATTATTATATTATTTAAAATAATTTAAAATGGTATAATTTAATAATGAGTATCATAATATATTAAATTATCCATAACCATAAAAAAATATTTATTCATTAATAAATAATAATATTTTTTTTTGAATTTTCTTGCATGAATGAAAATTATTTTATTATTCTGTTAGTTGGTTAAACCTATGAAAATAATAAGAAGTTACAATATTATAATATTTTATTGAAATATATTATTTTTTAATTATAAATTTAGTAAAATGTAAAAATAAAATTAATTACATTTTTTATTGTTTTGGTTAAAACTTTAATATAATTTCATATATATTTTTGTTCTATAAGTTAAATCACAAGAATAACACTCATTGTGGATTTAGAGGTGATATACACACCTGTTAAATGTTTGATTACATTGAAAATATTGGAAATTATTATTGGTCATTATTTTCACGTAAAATTATAATAATAAAAATAATATATTTGTTCAATAAATTTCCCTATTAAACCAATATTTAATGGTTGGTATAATGATTAGATCATGTCTTCAGTAGTAATGGTAGTCTTCACATCCAATAATTTAATATTTAAAATATGTAGATGTGTTTGAGTTGTGTATAAAATAGATATTAAATAATTTTCCATTCATTGTATCCTAATATTAATTGTTATTGTATGATATTTCCAAGGATATAATATATTTAGCATAGAAGAATGATTTAATTAGATATCATAGTGATGATTATTAACACTCCCATCAGATGATCTCCTTGATCAACACAATCGCTCAACATATTACGAGATTTTTTAAATGCCCTAGATTTTAACACATCGAGAGATACTTATGAAGAATATATGAATTATTTTTTTTTAATTTTGTTTATAATAACTTGATAAATAATGATTTGATGATCCCCATTAATATTTTATAATAATAAAATTTTCTATATATCGTATATAAATATAAATAGAGAATATATTTCACATTGAATGTGGAGGGAGTGTCCAAAATAATGTACTAGGATATGAGGTATGGTAAATCATCACACATCCATTATTTTTCACACATGACCGGAAATGTATTGTCCCTTTTACTCTAATCTTTTTTCACATAATGAGTATCAATTTTTACAATGAAAAATAATATATAGCTAATTAATTTAATTTAAAATCCTATAACTGAAATATACACTTAATAATATTTTTACAATCTTATTCCAAATATAAAATAAATTATATAAAATATTATTTTTAGGTGTAAGAAAAATTAATTTTAATATTATTACATGTAATTAGTTAAAATTAATATTTATAAAAATTTTATTAACCGTTAATGTATATACAATGAAAGATTTATTAAATTTATTAATTTCGATGATTTAAATATAAATTTTATTACATAAAAATAATTTTTATGTGGATTTTCTTGAAATAGGAAAATTAATTTACCCCTCATAATGATAAATATGATTGACAGAAAAAAAAATTTTATTATTTATATAAAAAATACATGAGTTCTATATTATTATTTTTTAAAAAATTCTATTGTGAAAATAAATATTTTAATGGTTTAATATTTCTTATTAAATATATATATTTTCATTAAATGTTTCATAAAGCTTATTAATTCGTGCTTATATCATAATAAAGCCAATATATCATTGGAATTTTTCTAAATATAAATATTAACTATTCACTGAAAAAAATATAATTAAAATATGAAAAAAAATTAATCCTAAGAATTTATTATTTTTATAAATAATAAAATTAAATTATTCTGGATAATTAAAAAATCTAAAATTTGAAATGTTATTTTTTATATAAAAATATATAAATAAATTGATTCAATTTTCAATGAAACCAATTTTTTTTTAAAATATTAAATATTCATATTCGTATTTATTTGAATTAATAATTTATATAGTTCTCATTTATTTTTCACATGACTAATATATTCTATCCATACTATATTGATGGTCCTAAAAAATTATAACTATATTAAAATGATATTTTCAAATAAAATCATTATTATAATTAAATCAAATTTTTATTATTACACTCATTATTACACAACATGTCTAGGTAATTTGTTGAACCTTGGTAAAACTAATTATTTATAAAACTTGTATATAACTAATATTAGTGATATAATTTTTTCATCACATTAAAGGTGGAATTATATTTAAATATTATAAAAAAATCAAACAACATGAAAAAAAATATAATCTCTGCAGATGGAGAAAACTTTTATAGAGTGAATTAAATTTATGTGAATGTAATAGTAAAGAAAATGGAAAATAATGGGGACAAAATTACAAATTCATGGAACCCAAATTAAATAAAATTGATTGAAAGTGTCTCTTTTTTTATATATACATAATCATACAATATTAGGGGATAAGTTTACAAGATTACTATAAATAATTTTCATTTGAGAAAATAACTATTTTGATGACCACTCTAATTAGATGATATTATTAAAATACCCAAATATGGGAAAGCTTCCCCAGGTTAAATGGTAGAACCAAAATATTTAGATTAGTACATAATTTGTATTTGTTATTTCGAAATGATATCAACTCTTCACCATTGGTACAATGATTCGAAAGTATGAATTCTCATGAGAATGGTAATCTAAGAACCCATTATGTCTGTAATCATTAATTCATAATTGAATATCTTGTTAGAAAATGATTAAAAACATATTTTATTCCATCCTTCGCAATCCACCCGATACTATAAGGATATGCCAGATAGATTAAAATAAAATAAATATTATTAATGGAATGAGTTGTTCAATCCCTCATTCAATACTAAAAAAACTCTATATGATGGATGATAAATGACTAGATGGATGGAGGTGAGAATGGTTGTATTTTTAATGGTCATGTTTTTATTATTATAATAGTCTCGATCTATATTGATCAAACCATTGCATGTTTCTAAAGATGAAAGTGAAAAAATAAGGATTAAAGGGTGTTTGGAGGAGTTTGGCTATTAAAAAACTTGAAGTAGGTAGATTTCATGTAGTGTGAACATTTCCAAGATGTGAATGTATGTATCATGTCTTTTGATAAAGAGATCACAACATGTAATAAATTTGGCCTTTAAAAAAAATCTTCTAGTTTTCTTAAAAAACATATCCATGAGGATTAAAATTTATGAAAAGGGATTACATGACATGTAAATCCCTTATGATGTATGATTTAAATAATTTCATCCACTCATCATTGTCAAATCCTACAACTATAACACCTATCTCCAAATTCTCGGAGACCTAAGAACACACTCTCCAATGTTGTAGAGATTCCTTTATCATGGATTGATCTCTAGAATCCCCTAAACGATCCATATATACCTATAATCAATCCAAGGTATCTTATAACTATATTTTAGTAGTTTCATGAGACTATTTATTCATGTTCCCCATTTTCATATGATTTCTCCTAATCTCTATGATTTTAATTGATTTTTTTCTAGTTTTTTGTTTTGACGGTTGTGAAGTGGTGACCTCCAGTAAATGCAGTTCTTGTAGGAGAGTCGATCATGAACCAAATAATTGGTCTATTTGTGTGCATTGATATTCGAATCAAATTTTGGGTACTGGATTCGTTTCATCTCTTTTATTAATGTTATATTGTAAATTCATCATGTCATATCCACTTATATTATAATAAAAATAATCTAATAAATGCATGAACCAAAATAATGAATTGGTGTCAATCCCATGATGATGGTGTTGTTTTCACAATGATAATGGGTTGCCTATTTATTTTTTAAATATTATTATACATAATATATACTTTTTATTCTTGTATTATAAATTGGATTTGGTAAATATTTTAATTAAAAATTATTGATAATTAATTAATTTATAAATATTTAAAAATGACTGTTTAATGAATCTGGTGTGTCGTAATCATAATGATACAAGGAATATTAAATTAATTAGACTTCCATGTGTTTATATAATATAATAAATTGTAATTCTTGTTAATTATTTTTATAATAAAATATAATTATTATTAATTAATTTGTAATTAATTTATGAAAACATTCTATAGCTTTGTAGTTAGTTTTTTTATTTGGAACTTGTAAATAATGAATCTGTTAATTAAATATGGATTATGATTCAGTTGTTTGATAAAAATAATTTCTTGTAAGTCTATAGTTTCCCACTAGCTATGTAGAAGATGAAACATGGGATTGTGGGATGCATCGTGATGTAACTTTTGTTGTTGATTATGGAACCATAGATCAAACAATGGGTTGACATTGGATGATATTAGTTTTATACATTTTTTGTTTTCTAAGTATGGTTTCATAGAGGTTTTTTGTAAAATGTAAATAATTTAGTTAATAGATTGTTAAACGATTAACTCATGTGGATGGATATTGCTTGTATACAATGCATAGTTATAATTATTTGAATCCATGGACTCGATTTTCTTATGCTTTGAGGTCATGGAATGTCATTTTAATTGTAATGAAATGTAATGTTTACTATTTTAAAGGTTGAGGAATTAGTTAATTAAATTTTATATTGTTGAAAATTGATAAAATACTATTATGTTTCTCTATAAATGGTTGTGTGCTTATAAGATATATTTTTTGAGTAGTTGTAGGAGAGATTCTAAGAGATGATAACTGCAGTCATGTTTGGGACTAGGTTATTCCAATAGTGTTGTTTTTAACAATATTATTTCATATGATACTCCACTATATTAGTTAGTGTGACTAACACCCCAGGGATTCTGAGCCTTATGGGGTGTTTTCCCCAACATACCGGTGGGAGGATGGGTAGATGACAACACCAATTGGCCATTCTTCCTTCCCATGGTGGTATATTATGCTAGTATTCGTAGTGGTTATTTTTTCCAAATATGTGTTTAGAGGGATGTGATGACTTTTGATTATTTAATACACTTTTATTATGGATATTATATAACAAGGAAAATTTTTAGTATTACATGTATAGACTATGATGTATTGAGGATCTTTGATCGATGAATTGGTTTTATGGAAAGGTGTATAATAGTCAATTTATGATACATGTTAAATGGGTTCTTTTGGATCCTAGAAACTACCAGGTAACTTATGTTTACATGGATGTGGTGGTTTGTTTCACGAGTTTCATGTGGTTATGCTTCCCCTTTGTGTCATCAAGAAATCTCTTTTGGGAAGAGATTCTCATGATGTCAAATGTTTGAAAAATCATAAAACCAGTTAGGAAGATGTAGGGGAGTACCCTTAATATTCCACATTATATAACACTCTAATGTGTAGGATACATTCTAAGTATATTCAGGGTGATGATTATAACATAGTACAAATGTTTTGGTGATGATTTTGTATAAATTTTTGGGAATGTTTATTTAACATTATCGTTTTAATCATTTTTATGATATACCCCAAGGTATCCTTCCATGTTTATTGTTATAGTCAACTTATGTATCTACAAATAATTTTTTTTTTCATTGGTACAATGTTGTATATCAGATCATTTACTAGTAGCTTTTGGTGTCGTGATCTATTTTTGATTCATGGTTATCCCCCTCATTAATTATTCTTTTTTGTAATTTATGTTTTTCATAGAAGAGTAGTAGTTATTTCACTTCTTTACTTATGTTTATTTTGTATTTCATTTATATTTTTGTATGATCATTGGTTGGATGGAGTCTTGGTTATCTATATCATCTATTTGAGTTCTCACCGAGTGTAATTCCTACCATTTTTTTGTTTTCTATTCCACTAGTTCTATTCAATTACATAGGGTCTACATGAGGTGGGACTTGAGTTTTTCTATCTATAATCTTCCATTTGTAGACTAGGAGGTGTGAACAATAGGGAATTGGTTCCTAAAAAAGTGGTTTCAGAACATTTGTAGGGGGAGTGTATAGAGTTTGGGGTTTAGAACAACTGTGGTTGTATGGAATTTTAGGTAAAATGTTATAACAATGAATAGAAAAAAATTGAACAAGGGACAACTAATTATAAAATATTATTCAGTCCCCCCATGTACTATAATTCAGGTACATTTAATTATTACAAATACTTCTAAATTATGTGAAACTGGCTACAGGGAAGAGGAATTTCAAAGGATCATAAATAATTCTTCATTTACATTGCTTTTCATATGGGTAGACCTCCAAATATGTAAACAGAAATTAAATAAAAAAAATTATATTATATTTAGATTATTCCTTTTCTATTTTATGAGGTCCAATGGTTTTTTAAATTGTAGGAACAAATCTTTGTCGGAATCCTCACTAGGTTCCCCCAGAAGATGTTCATCATGTTGCTCTAAAAGATCACTGAAGAGTACAGGTTGAAAAAATGAAACATGGAAGATAAAACTCCATGAGTTTTAGTACAAGATTCATTAGAGGAATGAGGGATCTATTTCTGATGTATTCATGGAAGTCTTTTTTTAGAGTAGTTTGATATATCCTTTATATCAATGGAATCTCAAAAGGTGAACAATGTATCATTTGATGAGAAGAGTCTTCATGGGGATGGGATGTAGAGGTGATTCTTGTTCCTCAAAGATCACGATGTGTTAGTTGACTAATGGGAGGAGTTATGAGACTATTTCATAACTGAGTTCCAATCCATGAAAATAATTTGGAAATTTACTAAAACCCTCATACCATTCAATAGGGGATCTATACAGTATATGATTTTGAGATCCATTTCAATAAGCTTTTATTATATAATTCACACCTGTTTTCATATGGGGAGGTCATGATGTCTCATTTAGAGGAGGAATTGCATCTAGAGATCAATTTCTAGGCCATCATGGGTGTGATAAAGAACTATCTCATTGTGCATGTGAGAGTAGTGGTCCATAAGAGGATATTAGCTAGAACTATATTTTCATGAGAGGGGAGGCCTCAAGACTCGTCACACTATAGATATGTGGTCTAGGGTTCCTAGTATTAAGGATATATGATATTATGATCATCATAAAGTATTTCCAAGGGCTCAATATTTTTATTTCTTCTAGTATGGTGGCTATATTTCATGTGGAAAGGGATCAATAAAAAGTATTTCTAGCTGATTCCCATGTTATTAGTGGTGACATGGTCCGACCTTCTAGAAAACTAATGATTCACCAGTTATTGATCTTAATGATCCTATTATGAGGTAGTTATTACAGAGAAAGTTTCATTGTGATACTTCATATTGGTATTAGAGGAGTGTGGATGTGGAAGGTAGATGAAATCCATGAGATCTTCCCCATCCAAATAGATCAATGATTGATACTAGGGGTTTTTATCATCTAGGACTAAGAGTCTGTTGAGAAGGACCTAGTCACCATCATGTTTTATAATTTAAACCCTATGTGAATCAGATATCATTGGAGGAACCATTTTATTATGTTCATCTTGTGTTCATTTCTTGTTTCACTAGGTTGAAACACATTACTTCATATCACCATCTATTTTCAATGCACTCAGACAATTGATTGAGATAATTCTTGGGCCCTTGGCATTGAGCACATTATTTTTGAGTTCATGAAGACATGATTTATATATTTAGATATTATGCTCTATTTTTTCGGTAACACCACTATTGGTAACATTACATATGGTTTGTGATAAAACAATATGGCCTCATCTGTATTCTGGAATGGTTTTATTAGGTGATGGATATATTTAATTTCTTTAGGAGGCAGGATCTGTTATTTGATGCCAACATAGATATAACATTGATTTCTGGAAAGAGAGAACCTATGATGAGATAGTGTTGTGTTATGTCCTTGCCACCCTTGAGGTCTGAGATGATGCTATGTTTTATAGAGGTTCATAATTTTTCGATTGACAAGGTTATAAAATATTTTCCCAATGTCGGCAAAGGCATTTTAATATTGACCCCCTCAATGAGAGATATATCTCAAGATCATTCTATATCCACGCACGACTCCTATCATGATGACTCCATATAGGATTTATCCATCTGATTTGTGAGAGATTCAAATATAGCATGATGGTCTATTGAATTGTGGTTTTATTCATCTGAATGTGTCTTCATGGAGTGCACCCATTTTTTTATTGAATAAGGCTAATTCTAGCATGCATTTATATATTTATTATATTCTCTTAAAATAAGTGACAATAATTAATCATTATTAACTTCAACAAATTGATAATTTATTCGATCAATTGATAGGTGGAATTTCATTCTTGATGATTTATTTGATGTCTTGATATCATCAAAATTATGATTAGGATATGGACATCCCAATAAAATATTCTCATTTTCACCATGGGCATTATGATTTATCTGTAACGTCGATCTATGTAATAAAATCTCATGTTGTATTAATGGGATTAATAATCACTATGATTCATGAGTTTTTTCGATATGTTATTAGTGTTTTTACTTGAAAATTAATTATATACTCCATATCTGGGGATGGGAATGTATAGAATATGTGTATCATTTTGGATGTTATTTTTCCTGAGTAGGTATTTCAGTGTTAATAAAAGTTTATGTTTTGTGGTTGAGAGGACCACTTCATGTGTAAGGTTAAATCCCAGATGGAAGTACATATAGATAATTTAAAGATATATGATTCTATATCTTGTGTATCCCCCAAGATGGTGGATGATGTGTGGAGTTTCCATTGAATTTTATGCTATAATAGGAGGATCATATCAAATTTCACTCATGTTGTGACACCTCTAACACTATTGAACAGACTGGTTGAAGCATTCTTATGGACTAATTAGTGTCAAGAAATATTACCATTATTTTAAGGATAAAATGGTTTAGTTATCTAGTTCATTATCTTATTGCAGAATGAGATTAGTTTCATGTATTATGTGATTCTTCACATCATGGGTTGGGGGGTGTTAAGATTCATAAGATATCAACGGTCTCTTATTGTTTTCAATAGCTACGTCCTCACAAGCATTTCTATTCCACCCCCCGAGATCGATTTTCTAGTGTTATTGTTTTCACTAATGTTGTGGAGACATTACCTCAACAGAGACTGTTTATTTGTATTCAATAGTCATAACAGACCGAGGTATTATTTTCTCACTATGACTGTTTAATATATGTCTTCATCGATGGATGCAACTATTACATGATTTTGATATCTTCATTTTTGTATAGACCTTGAAATGGGAATTTCATGGCCAATGCACTGATTAGGATGTCGCATAGTGATGTAGTGAATGAATTAGATTATTCTTAAATGGTGATGGATGATCTTTCTTTATTGAATCTAGACATAAGAAAATATGGCGAATGTGTTTGTAATTTTTAGTTGATGGTGGAGTCATGTTTAGGGAAGTCGGTTGAATAGTCTCAGTTGGTGGATCTAGAGGTGGAGGACTATAGAGGCTTATTGGTTGGTGGGGTGGCCTCGGATGGTTAGTATAACATTGAACAACATCGAATGTTTTTTAGGTAACAATTTTTGATCAATTTATGAAGAGTTAGATGGTTTCCAAGAGATATATAGTTTTTCATTGGCTATACACCCAAGGATAAGAAACATGTATCGACCATTAATGGTTTAGTTTTGGTGGCCTGAGATCAATAGTACATTTTCAAAGTTTATGTTATAATTTTTGTCTTACAAAAGGGGAAGACCAATCACAGTGTTCCTAGTAGTATTCTCTAGTTACAATACATTCCTCTATGGAAGTATTAGGGAAAATCGTTAGATTTAAGAAATTTAACTCTATATCATGATGGATATGACAATACATGGGTATTATTGGATTGTTTGATGACATTATACCACATTATAATTATCAAGGACTCCATCTCAGCGGAGGTTTTTATATGACAAATAAGGAGAAGTTGGTCAGATTTCATGGAGTCCTAAGGAAAATCATTTCTGATCTACATTATCAAATTACATATAGCGTGTGGAGAGATATCCATAATGATTTTGGTTCTCAAATATGCCTTATCATTTATTTTTATCAAAAAATGGATGTCCATATTGAGCAGACCATCGATAATCAAGAGTACATGTCACACTTTTGTGTCATGGTTTCTGGAGGTCCAGGGACGAGGTCCATTTATTTGGTGGAGATCTCTTAACATGATTTTATTCCATTCACCATTAGAATATCAACTATTTAATGATTTTTTTGGATTATTATTCTATTATATGTTTTTTTGGACTAGGGTTAGAGAGTTATCATTTCACTTGTGGGAAATGGTACAAAATAAAACATGTATATTTATGATGATTATTTATAGGGTGAAAGAAGTGGTGGATATTCATCAATATTATTCATATCATAATAGGATACCACAAGAGTTCAAAATTGGTGGTCATGTGTTTCTAACAGGGACCCCCCCATCATGGGTAGCAAAGGAATGGTTATGGGAGTTAATTTTTCTCATGGTTTGTCGGACATTTTGAGGTGTTATCTCATGTTAGAGTTATGATGTGTCTGATATCTCCCCACCCCATATAACCTGGATACACAATTTTATTCATGTGACATAGATCCATTTTTATATTCACGGAGAATCTCAAAAAAACAATTGGGTATTGTTCTATGGTTATGATGATGTGAAGATAGAGGAGTGCATTATAGAGATCCAGGACAAAAAAGGGAAATTTTTTTGTGGTTTTTATATCCCCTTGGTTTGCTTGATATAGAGTAACAGTGGCGTGGAAGATAGTACATAGGACCGTGAGTCATATATAAGTCCACAATACCACATGTTTATATATTTTTAACACTTCTATTATAATGATATTTTTTTTGTTGTCATATAACCTTTATGGTTTATGTGCTGGATATCTCTTATTTAATTTTTTGGATTACACTCAATGAGAGTTATCTCCATTGGAAGAGTGTTTTTGGGATAGTTGGGATTGTTACATGCTTTTACATTGTTCCCTTACTGAGGTTTCTAATCTCTTATGGTGGAAAGATCATACATATGTATCTCATAGGGTGGTCATTCAGATGACCAATTTAATATTCCTCTATAGGATTGTTTATTATTCTCGTGGATGAGAATTCTTTGAGTGGTATCTAAGGTAAGGTCCCAGATACACGTGGATCGACCCTTAGTGAATTTTTGAAGACATAGTTTCTTGAAGAAGAAGCATATGATTTGTAGAGGAGTTCAAATATTAAAAACTAGATGTAGGTAGATTTCACACCATGTAATCTTTTACATTATTGGAAAATTTATTTCACCTAATCTGCTTGTCAGAACACGTTGTTTAATAAATAGTGGATTTTAAAATAAAAAAGGACATAAACTTCTATGGAAACTATACCCAGAAGATTATATTGATGTAAAGGATATTATACCTTGTTTAAATCCCTTGTTCTATATGTTTTAAAAAACTTATACCACTCTAGTTATTCAAACCCAAGAACTAAATCACAACTCCCCCGATTATAGACGTTCTAGAAACCTTCTCATTGCAATTTAAGGATTTATATAACAGGGATTGATCTGCATCATCATTCCTTTAATCCATGTTGATCCATATTTGATAAATGGTATTTTCAATATAAATTCATGTGGTTTCATCAATCTATTCACTCATATTCATCTTTTCAATGTTATGATGCCTGAAATACATGGTTATAATGTAATTTTTGTTAATTTGTCGGTATGTTAGTGGTTAAACAGCCCTGGGAGGATGTATTTTTTTTGAGAGATTCTTTCTTTATCTACATCATTTGACCATTAATCTAAAAAGAAAACATTAAAAAAAATTACGTAGAGGATTCCTTGATTCTATTCTTTGTGATATCATTTATTTAACCTGATGTATCCCCTAATAAGACAATGAAATTAACCTAATAATTTCATGAACCGGATTTCTGAATTGGTATCCATAACATGGAGATGTTTTTATTTAAACTGTGATAATTGGTTGCCTCTTTCTTTAATAGATTGTGTGGTATGTATGGTATTTCTATTATTCTTGGATTATAATGTGTTATTATTATAAAACCTGGAGATGGAATTAATAGGGAATTAATTGGATTTCGAATAACTAAATATGTTTGTTTAATGAAACTAGTGTGTTATAATATTAATGATGAAAGCATGATCAATTGTATTGACCTTCCATGTGTTAATGAAATGGAATACTAGTCTAAATAATAGTAATGATTGTTGTTCAAATAATTTAAAGCATATAAAATACAATATGTAATATATTTTTTACATCATGTGATTGATTTTGAGATAGAATTATCTTAGTCAAAACCAATTAATATGTAATCGAATAATTCAATATAGAATATGATTATGTTATTTTATAATATCTGATTACTAATAAGGCCTGAGTATCAGCCTCTCTTATATTGGGTGAATTCCCCGTTCTTTGGCGCCGTGAGGGCACATTGTGTGTAAATGTTGGATGTCGTTGTTTAAGGCCATGATCACTGTTTATATGATTTTTTCTTACATCCTTTTATGTGATATTACATTTGGATGGAAGAACTTGAGGGATATTGTGTTATATGGGGCGGAGAGGCCTGAATGTAATGTGAACCAAGGATTGCTGAGTCTAGATGGTTATTGTGATATAAGTGGTGGAATTCATGGTTTTTATGAAAGTATTTGATAATTTTGATGGAAGGATCCATAACGGTGTGAATTTGGGTGTCAGGGAGGACACTGAAGAAGACAGAATGGGTTCAATCTAAGTTTAACCATTGATTTTGAATCCATATTCATAAATGAATCTATTTTTGGGGCTGATAGTCATGTAGTTTGTTTATTTGCATTCCATTACACACATGTTGAGGTAGATGGATGTGCTTGGTTGTATACCTTGTTTGTTAGAATAGGATTTTTTCAATGTGTTCCTATTAATATTGAATATAATTATTTTGAAATATGAATAGATTTTTAACCCATTCTATTTCAACTTGTTTGGATGCAGTGTTGAGGATATAATTTGGAGAAGTTCTAGGCTTCTTTTTCTTATGAATGAAGGGAATAAAAATCTGTGTCCATTGTATTGAAATTTAATGTGGGAAATTTTAATGTTCATATAAAAAATTAACATATACAGAGACTAATGAAAATGTATAGTATAATGTATTGTATCTCATCAAATGTTTGTGTTCTTATTGGATATTTAATCTAAGTAATGACCATTGGGAGTCTCTAATATGATAGATGCAGTTGTACCAAATATTAGGTTTTGGAAATAGTGTGGTTTTGACTATATTAAATAATGCAATGTTTTTTTAATATTCTAGTACACCCGATCAGTTAGGGAGATAGACACCGAGTGTATTTTGAACCCTCATGCTATTTTCCCAATCATCATGAAGGAAGTATGATTGGTTGACTACAACCAATGTACCTACTGTATTTCTTAGTTATATACTTCTTCTGGTATGAAAAATGGTTGGTTTTACACATATACCTGTGTATAGGGGAGTATTGTCCTGTGGTTATTTCACACACATGTATTCTGTATGTATATTCCTAATGAATACTATAGGTATAATTTTTATAGGTTGTGATGTATTGATGACCCTTAAACAAACTATGATATGTGATAGAGTGAGGTATAATACCTAAATATTTATAAAAAATATACAATTATTGGTGTTATTTGTATATTGCCTCATTAATTTTTGATGCATGGACTTGTTATTAGGCAGCAAGAGGATTAATTTTTGGTTATTTTAATAGGATTTTTTGGGAAATACATTTTATAGATTATCAAGATGTGCGACATTCGGGAAGAGACAAAAAAAGTGGGGAAGTGGTAGTAGGGTACCCTCAAAATTCTATATTATCTTATATGTCCTTGATTTCGATACCTTGGGAAAGTATCCATGGTATGGTAATGGATATAGTGATATAATTTTGGTTATGATTTAGTTTAACATAAGGTGCACTTTTATTCCAAAATACTTCTTTATATGTTTCATGAGAGTCTTTTGAAAGGATCTGTCTGAGTATACTATTGTACTCCCCCCATTTATCAATAAATATTTTCTTTTAGGTCTATGAGATATGGTTGGAGATCTTTATGGTTACCAATACGTTGTGGATGAAGGATCTATTTGATCATAATAGTTAATTCCATGTTTACCATTTCATTTTGTACTTTAATTATTAGCTTATAATTTTAGTAGTAATTCGTTGTCATTACATATGTGAACATGGGATTTCTTTAATATTGTTTTCCTATTAGTAGTTGGTTGGTGTCTATTTTATAACATTCCTTCACATGTGTTACCTTATTGGGTAATTCCTCCCATTTTTTCATTATTATACTCATTAGCCTTAGTATCCAACTAGGGGCCAACAAGAGGAATCCCTAAGGTTTCAAAATCTATCTTATCATATTTTCATCCCCGGAGGGGTATGACTTGTTGGAAGGGGTAATGACAGTTATGGAGTTCTATTATCAAAGAATTCATCATTTTTTTTCTATTATTATATTTCCCACAACTTACTCACCCAAATGAACTTTTTCTCATATATACATTCCAGTCGAATCATCAAGAACATATTGTAAATATTCCGATTAATCATTTCCAATATGAAAACCATGTGGAAGAACATTATTTGTGTGACAAATTATTATTTTTACTCAAATAGAATTCCCATACACCATTCATATGTATATATAAGCTTTCTTACGATAGAGATTCATTATTTCTACACTCTATTTCCACGATCAAATAATCAAATATTTAATTTTATTCTAGTTCATTATAAAATATTATCATTTAGCATATTTTGTCATGATTATATTTTCTCCATTTTTGTGAAATATTTAGAACATTGTAAAAATACCTTAATTTAATATATGTATTAATAATGAAGGGGATTTGGTCTTCATTCTAAAGTTACATTATCTAAGATTCTTTCAATTGTTCAAATATATCATTTATATTTTCATTGAGTTGAACTCAACCTTTTACATACTATAATAACAACAATCCCTATTCTGTTTTGTGACTTCTGCATATAATGTATCCTCAATCACAAACCATTCACTCATTAAACAACTTCATGTATCACACATTTTATTCATTGTTGATATAACTAAATAAATATGTATTTAATTCCAATAACGATTTCTTATACACCACTCGGGAAGAAAAAAATATTATTAAAATTGCCTTCAAAAATCAATCACGCCATAGTTATCAAATTCTAAATCAAAATTCCCTCAAATTGGAGGTGAAAAATTTAAATATTGTTTTGGTTAGGAAGGGTTATACATGAATCATTTTCATTCATATGTGTCATTATTAAAATAAGTATTAATTTCAAAAAAAATTCTATATCTGTCTAAGATAATGAGTTAAACGCATGATCTATGTTCTATCATACTTTTGAAGTTCAATCAATGTGATTCATAAATACATTGATCTTTAATAGTTCCATCATATATAGGGAAAAAATAAAGCATAAAATCTCATAAAAACATCGAAGCCACAACAATGGTGATTATATTCAACAATATAATCACTTCTTAAGTACTTGTTTTTGTAATACATGGTGCATGAATATTCTACAAACACTCAAAACAATACAGATCGACCTCATTCATGTGATACATTATCATTATACTTTAGTTATTTTCATTATTTAATCATTTACCAAACAATATTACATGATCAATGAATCAAAATTCAAATCAGGTATTCCATATGTTAATTTAAATTAATATTTTTTTTTCAAATCAGATGGATTTATTTTTTGGTAATCTAGTTCATCAATTGAGCATCACTTTTGTTAAAAATGATCTAATTTAATGGGTGTTTGTCATCAAATTTTTAATGATTATCATTCCCTTAAAATATTCATGGATAAATAATCAATTTTTCCTCGGATTCAAGAGGTTCGTCACAATTATCCCATAAATAAAAACTATTAACATACTTCATTTTAATAAGATATCTATCCATTTTTGGAAAGTTGCACCGTCCAAGACAATTCATTTTTCATTTCAGATAAATTTAAAATATTATCTAGCTTTGACTAAAAATTTACCCCCCCTCCCAATATTTATAATATTACAACACATGAATGATTATGGTGGGAGTCATATATTTTCATAAGGAAAGATTAGTATTATTTTTAATAATGGATATTTTTAATTACTGATGTATCATGCATAGCGACACTAATTATTCCAGATAATAAATTATTTATTTTGTAATATTTCTATATCTTTGAATGTTAGGTTTCATGTTAATTGATTTAATAAAACTTAATTAAACATTTACACCAATTTTTTCCTCACGTTACGTTGATGCATTTTGATTTGATTTAGGAGTTGTCCAAATCTTTCAGAAGTCTCAAAAATACATTTTTAGAAGAAATAATAAAAAAATTATTTCATGATAGTAATAAACCATATTTCCACATATTTAAATAATATTTATTACAATTTTCAGTAATAAATTATTCCATATCTAATTTATAATATGAAAATATGAAATTAAACAATGATTTATATCATGAAATACAAAATAATTAGAAAAAATAATTCAAAAAAATATATTTAAAAATCAAAAATAAATTTCTTCATAAAGTACTTGAGAAATTAAATAATTATAGAAAATCATTTATATACCATAAAATACCAAAAATCATTATTCATATATCTTTAATGAATAAAACCTCAAAAGTATAAAATGATATTCCAAAAAACATATGAATCATTATAAAGAAAAATTGATATGTTTCACAACAATCATCCGTAATATAAATATTAATTATTTAATAATAATAATTTAATCACATTAAATAAATTTCCAGTTAATATAAAATTATACGACACATTCACATTACGATTGAAATTAATACAAAAACCCATATATGTGAAAATATATATAATACATGCCACATACCCATGTAATAACTATTAGATGAATATTAATTGATTATATGGTAAATATTATAGATAAATTCCATTTAAATCCTACTTAAATGATGAGTTGTTAAAAAAATTTAATAAAAAACATAGTTCATTGAATATAGTTACCATAGTAACAAATAATCTTCAATTGATAAAAGTATAATTAGATATCTATATTCCTAAAATATAATTCTACTAACCAATCAATATAGATATAATAAATAATGTTTGAAAATTCATTTAATCAAAAGGTTATAACAATGTTAATAACATTTACACATTCCATATATATATAGAGTTCTAAATTATTATTTATACATCTTTTTTTTTATTAATTGTTTGAATTATTATTTTAATTTATTATATAATCATAAAAACTATGACATATGAATTTGATTAAATTATATTCAGTAGTTATATTACCATTAACTATATTTATAAATATCTTATTCAGTGAAATATGTATCATCAGAAAAATAATTAGTTTATTAAAAATAATTATATCGTAGTTATATAAACATGTTTTATCATTTTTTATTTGATAATAAATTTTATATTCTTTAAATTATATTGATTTTTATTTTTTATTAAAAAGATAATGTCTCTAAAATGTAAATGTGGTAGAGAGGAATTTAATATTTTAATGAAATTTTTATTTTCAATTTATTCTGAATTTTGAAATAATCACTTTTATTTGGTGAAATATACTAAGGTAAATAGTAATTAATGAAATGAATTGTATAGTTTCATGTTTTGTTTGGCAAAATATTTTTACAATTAATGAATATTGAGTTATTATTTTATTCATATCTTATAAAACATTGTTTCATAATATATTTCAACTCCTTTGAAAAAATACTAAAAAATGATATATATATATATATATATATATATATAATTACAAACACATAGTTTATATAAAAAATATTTATATAAAACACCAGGGGGTTTCATTCTCCACATCCCGAATTTATTACATCATGTTAAAATTTTGTGATCCCCTTGAAATAATTTTTAGTAACATTATTTAAATTATAATCATGACTGAGATATAGATTTTATGAAAGGATGGACATTTAAATCCATGTGTAGAATATGTTAAAAAACATTTTCCCAATAAAAATTTTATAATAGTACCCTCTAATATTTTATCCATATGTTCCCCTTTGGATGATTTAATAGATAATTTTGAGATATAACATCCACAAACATGTTATCAATATGTTGTTTAAATAGATATTTAAAAACAAAAATGATATATTAGAATGAATCCCCAATTCTAAAATGATTTCTACAATGATACCTTCATTTTAGAGTATGGAATGTTTTGGTATACAATTTTATACATTTATTATCATATAACTATCCATATTTAACAAATATTATCACAAATCATATTATTGTAAGGTATTGTAACTAAAAAATGATTTAACATGAATCATAATCTTTATTAATGATCATAAGAATTATCCAAATCATATCTGTTGGATGTGTCATTATAGGTGTTCAGTCTTAGGCCTGCATATCATGCCCCATCTGACGATTCAGTTTGTATACAAATGGAACATATAGAATGATTTAAACATAGTACTTATATTCATAAACATCATCATCTTTCTAATATCCTTCTTGGGTTGTAAGTGGCATATATCACCCCAATATAAAAATTTCCAATATTTTTGTGACTCATACTATACATAGGCTCATCCAAAGGGTTTTAATAATGTTATATAATCCCAATGCACAAAAATGAAAAAACAAATCCACAAATGTAAATAAATAATATTTTGTTTTGGATAGAATTCCCCAAATCCAAACTCATAAGAAAATTTATAGAAAATACAATTTACCCAAATGATTTAAAACTACAGATATATCCTAAGATATATATATATATTTATATACATTTAAAATCATTTAAATAAGATAAATATAATATATAAAAATAATTTTAATTTACCAATAGTATAATGATTATTTTAACTAAATAAAACATATATAATTAATTTATTTTAGAAAGACTTTTTCATTTGTTAGGACCCCCAATACTATCATCATACTGCTGGTTTCTAAATTATTATATATATATATGATTAAATGAATATCATAATAAATGACCAATTATTTTTAATTTATTAGGATACTAAATAACTTAATTTTCCTATAATACATTATAAAAATAAGTCATAAAAACCACCATTTCATCCTTAATGATCATTCAAATATTACATCTTTGTATCACGAGGATAGTACATGAAAATAAATGTTATGCTTGTGTTCTAGAAAATTTAAATTTTAAAATGTATCCGATAATGTATAGGAAATTTATTAAAACAATTTTCAGTGAAAATTCATCATAGAATCATTCTAATAGGTAACATTGGAATAGAATATATACATTGATTAAAGTAATCAAATGATTGATGATAATTTAATTCTAACTGAGGTGAATTATTAATTGTAACGTTCCAACCTTGGGGCCACCTTATAGTACCCTGAGTCTGTTTCCCAAATGACATCAAGCACACTTGCTCGTATGCCAGAGCATGCCGACTAGAAATAAGGGTATGGTACGTCATTCATGGAAAGACTACACACTCATTAATGAGAGTGAAACACTAGTAGAAGTAAATAAAGAAATGCAGAATCATTTATAACAAGAAAAAATGTCATGTCACAAGATAACCAAATAAGAAATATAATACTCATTTAATGGTAAAAACAATATATGCTTATATAAGAGTTATGTGTCTATAATAAAATTGAAAATAATGTCACTACAACTCCCAAACAAGGCTCATTTTGATATCTGGTCCCCTATCCTAGGCTCTATCCCCAATCAGTCACATATCATAGGGCATTTACCATATCCAAAACTGAAAAATTATAATATATTCTGGTATTGTTCACACTATACAAATATGGTGAATGTAAATCATAGTATGCCACCAAAAGTAGTGTTTAAAAAAAACCCAATAAAAACACAATCCATGCATTTATTTAAGGAAATAAGTATAGTTCTATAAGAAATAGTTTATCACATGTTCATTTATTCTTTCCTTACACCCCTAACTCTAGTGTTCCCAAGGACAATCATACCTCATTAATAACATCATCTCTTACTAGATCACAATGTTTTTTAGATAATATCATAATTAATACATTCTTCTTTCCAAAGCTCGAATTATTAAAGGTGCTAGGATATCTCATTACCTGATTTGACTCACGATGATGTTTGAAAATTATCATGTGAATCCATAACTCAATGTTCCATTATTTCCATTCATTGTTTTTATATTTATAATCTATATTTCCATAGATACCAATATCACAAACATAATTAATATGACTATGTTTCCAAGAATACTCCACAATAGAATGACCATGTTCCCATTCTAATTACTCATATGTAAAATGACCATGTTTCCATGTATACTTCTCAATTTGTAATGACCATGTTCCCATTCCCATTACTCATAAGTATAATGACCACATTGTAATTTTTACAACTCAAATTATAACGCACATTTTTCCATTAATTATAACATAAATAAATTAACAATTAATTATCCACCCCAATCCCATTACTAATTCAATAACTAGTTAAACACATTCATTCCATTTGTTAACTCAATAATTAAAATAAATATTCATAACTTTAATTAATTTATCAATCAACTAATCAATATCATAATTCATATTCTATAATTAATTTTCCAGTATTTATTATCTTACTACAATATCAACTTTACCTAATTAATCCCACATATAAAATCTAGATCATAATATCAAAGGCACAAAATTAATCTCTCATTAATTATCTAAACTTATAAATTTACATATCGCATAATTAATCCTTCTATAATAAAATATATTATCACCTATACTACTTATATTAAATTTCTCTAAATTATTTATCTAATATATAATCCCATTAATCACATTATTAATACACCAATTAATCACCTATATCAACAAAGCATTGATAAATAAATTGGTCAATCTAAATAACCTAATTCAAGAAAATAAATTTCTAAAGGATTATAGAAAATCTAAAAAATTTCATATAAATATCATATCCACATCTTTTGGTATTTTATTTAGAGCACCATCCTTGGTTTTTAGATAGATGTTTTCCCAACGAAAATCTCGATAATCAGAGCAGCACAAAGACATTAATAATTTTTTTGGATCTATATCCCTAAACCAAAATCAAAAACAAATACATAATGTCCTCATAAATCTATATATAGATCCACTTTTCTAGATATTAATATCACAAAAAATGTATACTTACAAGTAAATAGAGGATATCTTCTATGAAAATATCATTGAAATATAGAATAAAGAATATGAGAAACATCTGGATGAAAGACACACATATGGAGAGGAGAGGATCTTTAATTAGGGATTCCAAAATTAATGAGTGGTGTATGTGAGGCCTTTATATCTCTTTTATACAATATTATGAACTTCATATACCCTTAGTAATATAAAATCCTGAGTTAGGATGATATAAGAGGTAATATAGGTCATTAAACATCGAACACATGTGAGATCCAAAATTTATGGATTTCTCTCTCGTCCCTCACACGGTTTACTCTTATGGTTAAGAAAAATGTAGATTAAACATCTGTTTTCAACCGGTTCAAGGGGTATATCACACATCTACCGTACACAACTTCTAAAACCTTTATTTAAACATGCTAAAGCTACATCCTCAAAACACTAGACGCTACATGATTTCTCCAAGGCTTTCGCATAGTTTGTACAAACGTTTCACCACCCATGCACAACCCTTTACCTCTATAGGATACCCAGACATCACATGAAGAAAAACCAATCCATAACTCCAATAAAATATAATTTTTTTTTAAAAAAAAATAACACAAAATTGTGCTTGAGGAAACTATATAAATGGTCATGAAAATACCATTTCACAACCAAATATCTTCTCATCCTCGAGATGGACATCTAAGCCTTTATTAGATTTTAATAAAAAATGATCTAGCCATTTATCCCTCTTATTTTCTTATATTTTCCTTTTTTCCTCTTGCATAAGTCCATGGTTCCATAATACACAAACTGCTGACTCTATCTTTTCCCACAATGCATTGTCACTACGATTCATCAGAGATATCAGATGCTTCTCTAAAAATTCATCTATCACACGGAAATCTCATCCACTTTGATCACATTACAAGGTATAGGGAGATACATCCAATGTTTTGATACATTCGAAACATCATACATACCATATTATCTCTATGGATGATCCATTTGGTATGTCGCTGACCTGATTTTCTCATGTATCTCATAGGGTCCAACACACATGGGTGACATCTTGACATGCCTCAATATCATTTGATGACCCAAGCCTTAAGTCACATGAATTTATGGAAAATCATCCTTCGTAAACAATATGGGGTGACTCCTCTATTCATCATATGGCTTCAGTTATCTCTATATCAAATCTAGCTTCTTTTAATCAATTGTGGCTCCTTTGAAGTCTCTAGTATGAGACTCTAGCCCATATACTTTGAAACACTCACTTTGATACAGAATATTGGTGATCTATATTTTTTACAATAATATTTTTCATATTTTTACATATATATTAGTTCATTATATCTGTTTTATAGGCTAACTGCACTAATACCATGTTCTTTTCCCATGATTCCCTGAATCATGTCCAATTTCCAGAAGTATATCTTCAAGCACATGTATAGTCTGCTCCAACTACCGATATGTATGTTGGTGGAAGGATGTAAACAATAATACATGGGTTCCATGTAATATATAAAACACCATACAAGAAATATAATTTAAAACATGAATAACAACACAAAACTATAGTTTATGGCACTCCATGCAGAAGGTCTTTCTCTTGAATGTACAATTCTTATAATGTTTCTACTAGAATGGATACTATTATCATTGGGAAATGTTCTAAATTTTTCATTCAATCCACAATGACCCAAATAGTTTCATTTTTACTAATAATGTTTACGATACCCACTACAATTTCCATGGTCATTTCATCCCACTTCCATTTAGGAATATGTAACGATTGTACCTGACCACATAGTCATTGTTTTTATTCCTTTATTTACTAATAAATGAAGCATCCTTTCACAAACCATTATATATTTATTTTCATGAATGGAAATGAAATCTATAATCCTCTGTCACAGATCATTTTGGATAATCCTAGATTAACTAGTCATTTCAATGCATAAAAGTCTCATATGAGCTTCTTTTGGATGCTCGTTGGTACTACAACTCACTTACTCAAATAGATGATATCATCCTCATCTATAAAAAAGTATAAATATCTCTCCCAACCATAAATTATTTCCGTTAAGGATAAAAATCGTTATCCAAATACTGTATATCCCAAATCAATCTCAAAATTGTAGTCTCCACTAATACTAAAACCAAAGTCATATTCTCCTCGATCTCAAAAAAACCACATTAATTTTAAATATTAAGGTCAATATATTCCACTCTCAACTCTAATCCTAAACCATCTGTGTCTATGTTTTTATGGTCATAGAGTCTTCCCCTATTTTTCCCTTCCTAGTCATATGGGTTAGTTAAGAAATAAAATAATTCATATTCTAAACACATATCTACTATCAATGATTAAAATCACATTGTGAAATTATATACAAAATGAAATTGTGATCAGTATAGACTGTAAACTTTTATCCCAAAGGATAGTGTCACTAACTCATAATATCATATACAAATACGTTCCATTAGAGTTCATATATAGGGTAATTTTGTTCATAAGGCCTCAACTATAGATACACATACTCCACAACTCGATCTTCCCACATCAGCAGACCTCCATATCTTATCCATGTAATATCATAATAAACTACATGGCCCTCACCTAACTCGGGTACGATAAAAATTGGTTCTACTAATAAGTTATTCTTTAACTCTGGAAAATTATTCTCACAATCCTATGACCATTAAAACATAAATCCCTTTTTTCCATTCCCAAAATAGGTAGTGCCAATTGGAAAATGTCTTGGATGAATCACCTATAATATCTTGCTAATCCTAGTATGCATTTGTTATCAAAATCAATATTGTGATGATCCCATGAAACCACTACTTGATCCTTCTATGTGTCCATAAACACACATTCCCCAAAGATAAGGTTTCCCATGAAATGTACCAATTAAATCCAAAACTAACACATAGATAGATTTGTGTGTAGATGATGATCTCTTAGTGTGCATAAGATGATGCAAATATATTGGGAACTATCCTCATGGGTCAGGGAGTACACAATGATACAATAAAAAAACACAACATTGAACTGGTCCAAATATAGAAGAAAGATCCAATTCTTCAAGTCCATAAAAACTTACTGTTCCTTTTGTTCCATAATTGAAAAACAACAAACTCATAAAGGCCATAAAATATTCTAAAATTAGTCCTCAAAATTTCATAAGTCTAAACCTACACATCATGATACCATAAGATAAAAATCTTGGAAAACTCACAAGATTCCTCAATTGATCAACAAAAAAATTGAAATACATAAGAGATTATCAATTCTTGACAATCATTTTTTTAAACATCTGTTAATGAACACACAAACATAAAATCTCTTCATCCGTCTTTGTAATTAGAACATGTTATCCATAAGGAAACATACTTGAATGAATAAATCTGTTATCCTCCAACTCATCCAACTGATTCATAAGATCATGAATCTTAGTAACTTCAATTCTCTATGGTAGAATTTATACTGGCTCAAACCCCTATATTAGATCAATAAATAATTCCATATTTCTCTCAGGTGGTATCCCATATTATTCTTCCAGATAGGTATCCCAAAATATTTCAACTACTATTAGAAGGAAAATATTCCTAAAATATATGTCTTCCAAAAAAAGTCTACAAACATGGACAACGTGCACTCCCAGTTTCATAGTAATTGTACCTATTTGGCTAGTATGGATATCCCACTCTCCATGATAAATACCTTGGTCACCCTTATGAAATGTAAATGTAATTATACTATTGGAACAGTTGATGTGGGATCAGTATGATACTATTTATTCCATGACCATAATTATGCCAATGATGATAAAATAAAAAACACATGTATCATGTAGATAACAATATCCCCTATCCCTAGTGAAAATCCCTTTAATTGAAAAAAATCACAAGATCATATGTCCAATGGTGTATATATAGTTATTCTCATGCTCCCTTACTCTACTGCAAGGTTCATACTCTTAATAAGTCTTGTAGATAGAGAGTAATGAGATTCACCAATATAAAATTTGGAAATAGATAAATTAGAATCTTCTTGAATAGTATATATCACTATAAGAGGCACAACAATTCTATCCACAAGTGTAGGATACACTGCATGTAACTATGTTTCCCCTATTTTCTATTATATTGTCTGATTCCTACGAGTATCACTACAGTACTGATGTAGGATCTCTCTATCAGAATAACCACATCCACTACCTATATTTCCACATCCAGCTAAAATTATACTACAATAATGATTTCTTCTAAAATGTCTTCTTACCATACACTAACTTTATCAAACAACTCCTTTAGTAAATTCCAATCATTGTGATCATAGAACTTATATAGATGTATCATCTTGACACAAGAACAAATCTATATTGGCTATAAGGAAGAGTTTTGATGATAGTGTCTGGACCAACCACACTGATTAGAGATCACCCCAGTAAGGTCATTCCCAACTGATCAGCCTATCAATGTGATATTCTTCCTGCTAACTTTGTAAAAGTTTTCATAACAGTGCTTCCTATTCTCATAATTCATAACTCTTGATCATCTATTAACAACTACATATCCAGTAATGGAAGCCTCCCTCTGGTTCCCTTAAAATATGATAGCATGATCTACCAAATTTTTGAATTTATCTTGCCTAAAAATATTATCATGGGTTATAATATCACACATAAGATCAACTTAAAAAAAGTTCATCATATCTACCTCATCTCTTGATAATATTGGACAAAAGCAATGCATATATATGTATTATTATATATAGTCCCTCATTGATAGGCTTACCTCTACCCAATGAATGAATATTACATCATTCTCTAGTCTCATCTTCTCTAATAAAAGTTGTCCATGAACCTCTCTATGAAGTCATTATTTAACATACTATTAGTCTTTATGTTATGTGTATGAACATCCTACCTTTACTTAGCTGATCCCTGTAGCATGTAAGAAAAAAATGACCCTCCTATCAGTTTGTATCTCTAAATGGTCAAGTATAGACTCTATGGAATTAACCCAGAACACAACTCCCTTAGGTCCTCCCTCTCCACTAAAAGTCTAAGGGTGGTTCGATATAAAATCCCTAGTCACCTCAGACATAATCATTACAACACACCTAGTGTCTCCTTTCATGAATTTCATGAAGATGTTGATGTTATCTTGGAACTTATCGACTTCATCATTAGATGGAATGATGGGTGCCTATAAGTACCGAATTGGAAAGTCATTCATGCGGCATGGATCTCGGCGTCCCCTCAATAAGCAACATGGAGGAATAATCTCTACAATTCCAAAGACACACCCAGGGTTTTATAACACAACCATACAACTATTATGTATGACTTATTAATCAGAACTGTCTATTTTACCCACCTCACAAAATTTTCAAAACTAAGGCACTATCAGTACCCTTAATAATCCAATGCCTATGGTTTTTGTTAACTATGGTAAACACGCAATAATAATAATATTTATGATATATCTATCCAATTATTCTCATTTATCATCATTATATTTCGTTTTTCAGTTCATTTTAGGTGAAATATTTTATTTTAATCTCAAAAAAGTAATAATGTTCAAGTTCAACAACTTTCCCGTTTCTATTATTCTATGCATAACTAAAATGATACATGTCATAATAACCCTAAGTGACAAGAATTATTCATGAAGACTCATATCTCTTTCAATTCTAGCCCAAAAATTAGTTGTAAAATAATTATCTAAAACAATAATTACATCACAAAAAATGTGCATTATCCAAGGTGAAATAACATTCAATTATAATAGAAAACAACAATTACCAAAATCACACCCAATGTACTCGGGTTTCCGTATATACATGGGTTTGAAACTACCTTGCATGAACTCATTTCCAAGACCCAACTCTTTCAATTATAATGTCTACCATTGCAAAAATAGTATAGAAAAAAGAATAAGAAAAAAATAGAACACTGATGAAAATTTGTAACATATCACGTTGGGGGTCCTAGAATGGTGCGCCGAGTTGGATTTACACATGACCTCATGCGTGCCACTCCTTACGCAAGAGGCTATCAACTAGTAGTGAGGGTCTTGTAATCCATCCATGTAATGACTATACCCACATTTAAAATAGTAACACACATGCCGATGTAAATAAAAAATTGTGGAATCATGTCCAACATTAACAATTTCAATGTCACAAGTAACCAAACATACAATACAATGCTCAGAAGAATGGTAAAACATGATATTCCAATATAAGTGACATCTATCTATAATGAATCTGAAAATAAAGACATTATGACCCTGCATACAGGTTCCAAACCATGTCTAGTCACCTCATTAAAGCTCTATCCCCAATTACCCACCTATACTAGAGCCTTAACCCTTATCCAATCTAGTACGAATATAATATATCCGAGTACCATTCAGGCAATCTGAATAGAGTGTGAGTTGATCATATAATTCCACCACCATCGATCTCTAAAAAAATTCATGTCCAATGAAATTTCCCGATGTTTTATATCAAAATAAATAGGCTGAAATAAAAAATTGTTTATCATATATTCATTTACTCTTATCTAATTACATTAACTCTATGGTTTCCATGGATACATGTATGTAAATAATAATTTCATCTCGTACGAGAGCCCAAAGTGTCCCCTGGATAATATGACATCATAATACACGATTCTTGAGGAATCTCAATGTATTCTTGGAGCTATGTCATCTCAGATCCTAATTAGACACATTCTAATGATTTAATATTCTTGTGGGAGGCCATAACTCATAATTCTATTATTTCCGTTCATTAATTTCAAATTTACAATAAACATTTCCAATGTTAGAAAAATAAAAAATGTAATTAAAATGACCATGATACCATGCATACTCCTCAATAGAATGACCATGTCCCCATTCTCATTACTCGTATGTACAATGTCCATGTTACCATGTATACATCTCAATTTAAAATGAACATGTTCGCATTATCTATTGTTATATGTATGATGACCATTTCAAAATTTTTTATTCTCAATTATGAATAAACATGTTACCAGTAATTATCACATAATTAATGTACCAAATAAGTATCCACCCCAATCCAATTAATAATTCAATAATTATTTAAAACCATCTATTCAATTATTTAACTCAAAAATAAACTTTATGCTTCAAACCATTAATTAATTCATAAATAATATAATTAATACCAAAATTCATATTCTATAACTAATTTTCTATAACTAACTATCTCATTATAATATCAAATTTCCCTAATTAATGCCATAATTGATTATCAATATCATAATATCAATGTCAAAAAACTAATTTACAGTTAATTATCACTACATAGGTATATCAATATCTTATAATAAGTTACAAATTTAATTATCTAGGTTATAACCCATAACTATTATAACCAATTTCCCCATCTTAGTTAAATAATAGTCCATCCCCTTATCCTCAAATTTAATTCCCTTATTAATAACCTATTTCAAAAAATCATTGATAAATCTTAGGTCAATATAATTAATAGAAATAAATAAAATTATTTGCTAAAGGACGATAGAAAATCTACAAATTTTCATTTACATGTAAAATCCTTGACTATGGGAATAATATTTAGGAAACCTTCTTTAGTTTATGAATTGATTTTATCCAAACATAAATACACAAAAGAAGAAAATCATAATGGAGTTGCTAAAAGAAGCAGATCTAAAAACATAATCCCAAATCAAGATCAATGTAATCAATATCTCATATATCTATATCTAGATTCACATTCCTAGATCTAGATCTCACCACATAGGTTTAAATTCATGGAAAAATGGTAAATAATCCATTAATGTATTAAGGAAGGATATAATAAATAACTCGAGAATCGTTTTGATGAAATCCACATACTGAGAGAATATAAGATCATTTATTCAGGATTTTGATCTCAATGAATGGTTATTAAAAGGACTTGGAATTCCACTAGGTTGATAAGAGATCCTTTCATTACCTTTTGTAATGTAAAATCCCATACTAGGACCACATATGTGGTGAAACATGCCAATAAAAGATGAAAACTAGTGAGAACCATATTTTTAGGATCTCCCTATCTACAATCACATTGTTTAGTCACAATGTTAGGGAAATCATGTGGTAAACATGTGTTAGACACTCCATCTAGTTGAAGATAACTTGGATACCTCATATGTTCTATAAAACCGCAATTTGACCGTGTGAAATATACTACTTCAAAAGACCATAGGTCATATGGTTAGTCCTAGGCTGCCCCATAGTTTGTTCAAACTGTGTGCCTAATGGTTAAAACATGTTTTGTACTAAATATTCATAGAAATAACCCAACCACACCCCAAACCACAAATCCAATAAAAGATACATAAGTAGAAAACAAAATGTACCTGAAAGTTCACCAGAGAAAACTCCATAATAGGTACGGATCTTATAATAATGCTTGAAATTCATGATATTAATTACAAGGGAATTTTTTAAGACTACATTAATAGTACATTTATTATCATGGTCCATAGTAAATTCAATAAATAAGTAGTATTATCCATGTACACAAGAACTATAGATTGACATATGGTTTGTCTCATGATACATTTTTATTCTTTTAGAGGATATACTTTACCATACTTAATCCATATATTATATATATCCAATGCATTCATCAAATATTTAATCAAAAAAATATTAATAATTAATGTCCCTAATTAACAAAAAAATATATATATTAAAAAATAATACTGAAAATAATTGCATCCACAAAAATTGAAGTAACATTCAAAGTAACAATATATTAATCCACATCGTATATAGAAATTAAAAATAGAAAACAAATGTAATATTAAAAAAATTCATAGGTATTTTTTCAATAAATAGATTTTATCAAATAATATAAATTATATTTTATAATATGGGATTTTATAGTCAAATAAAAATAATTAATTAAATTTATGATATTATTTAAGTTTCATTACAATACTATATTTAAATTATGTTTTCTAAAATATAAAAATTAATTTTAAAACAATTACATTAATCATAATTCAAAATATAAAAATTAACTAAAGATGTAATTATTGAAATTAAAGATAATGATTGATTATCTCGTTGAGAGTGAAAAATTTAGAATTTTCCCAAACAAAATTTTGATTAACTTAATAAATTTGAGAGTTCATTTTGATGTAATAAAACATTATTTTAGTAATTAATAATTTAAATAATTTCATAAGAATAATCATTACAATTAATTTTGGTACAACTTCACATTTAGGAATAAAAAACATTCCCCTACAAAGTATTTTCTTTTTCATTTAACACATTTTAATACATCATTATTTGATAGACATTAGAAAATTAATATAGAAGAACAGATTCCGTAATTGGAATTTGGGGATTCATATATGGTAAATATTTTAATTTATATTTGAATATTTAGAATAGTGACCATAGAAAAGATTTTTTTGTTAGTAATTGTAAATCATTAATTATGGTTAAATATAATGTGATGAAACTATAATGAATATATAATATATGAAATTAATTTATTTTTAATGTTAATTTCTTAAATTATGTATAATGTTTCTAATATTTTAAAACTACATTCTAAAATCCATTTAAAATTACATTAATATTATTTCTAATAAAAAATTGCAAACATAATACTACTCCCTTTTTCATAATACCTCTATAATTATTCCACTACAATAACAATAGGTTATGTTTGGTTTGAAATTTTAATTTTCATTAATATTATTTTTGTTAATTAAATTTATTTTTAAGTTTTAGAGATAATATAATTAAATAAATCCTTAGGATGACTACAAATTTTCATTTTATTAGACAAAAACAATATTAAGGGGTGAGAAAATAAAAACCTTTTAGAATCATCCCCAAAAAATAGTTTTTAGTCATTAGGTAAGGAAGAAATTCTAAAAATTAAAATAATGTATTCTCTAGGATTCCCATTATTGGTCAGTACGTCTGATGCACGACTTCATACTGACGATGTGTGTTGATCCACGATGCCTTTCCACTTGAATGCCATTCTTTTCCTAATGATGTAGCTAGGTACAAAAGTGAAGTCCAATTTTAAATATTTATTTTGTGTTAGGATGTTAAATATTAAAAATTATATATATATAATAAATCCATTTTTTCTATTAGTGTAAATTTAATGTATAATTTTTATATACTATAATTAATTTTATGACTGGCCCTCTCATTAATAATGAAAGGGATTATACCATCCTATCTTACTCACATCAATTTAGTATTATAGATTAACTAATACCCAAAAAAAATTATCTTATGTACATCAATTCCCAAATAATAGAGGTCCTGATTTCACCAAAAACCCAATCCTATGAGGGTTAAGGTGTAACTTGGATATGTTATCCAAGGAGAATGTAAAATTATTTACTGAAATATTTTATATTTTATTCATATTCTACATCTTAAAATATATATTAACCATGATATATTAATATCATATTTATATTCCACAAAATTAAAATTCTTATTAATATTGATAAAAAATTTCATTAAATTTCTTATCATATGGGGAATAATAAAACATCCCCATCTCTACTAGTTGGTTATAACCAACACGAAGTGATTTGTTTCATATTTATTCTACAATTCATAAATATGGTTAGTGTAATATATTTATTTAATAAATATGATATTAAAGATATAACTATTAGTGTATAATACAATTAATTAATCTATTATTTTACCTGTATATCTTTAGAAAATAATTATGTCATTTGTGTGTACAATATAAAAAAACCATCAAAACTGATGTGTTTCATTATTCATTTATAATATCTACATATTATAACAAAACTATATTTAATGTATGATTGCAATTATTATTATTATTTAATTACTATTTATGTATAGATTTTGTAATAATGATCAACATTTCCTCGTTCTTCATATTGAAGAAATTTTTTTAGATAATGAAATGATCATCTCCAAATCATCTTAAATAAACTGAATTAAATAAGTTAGTTAATAATATATTATCATACACAGAATTAATGGGATGATTATAATATAATGTCCAAAATTATTTTGTTAATAATTAATGTAATCAACGTATGTTTTTAAATCATATAGTAAAAAAAGGTTTCCTTTTTATATAATCCAATTTTTCAAATCAATGATAATTTTTATAAACGTAAACTCTATATTAGGATTTCTTCCTTTGAAAAATGAATCATAGGTTAAATTTTTTCAATTATATATATTTTTCATCTCATACAATGTTTGGATATTTATTTGTTGGGTTTATAGTGGTTATTTAAAAAAGAAGAAGTAAAATTGAAATGCATGAATACTTTTCTTGAAAGGAAAACATGTTTCATTTTATATTTTTTATATTATGGGAAACAAGTACACTAATTTAGGACTCCATATTTTAATATATATATCGATTTACATATAATGATGAAATAAATACATAAAAATATAAACAGGAAAATATAGTATGACATGTTAATAAATTAAATATTGATTTAAAACTAAATTATGTCAAATTTTTTATGGATAATCTATAAATTATCTATATCAGATAATATTTAATAAATTTTTAATGGATTTGAAAATATATAGATGTATCAATAAGTGATAATAAATTACATAATTTCATAATTTAAATTTTTTTATATATCTATTTATATTCGTATAAATTTTCTTGATTCATAATGGGTTCTCATAGGGAAACATTTCGGCTAATATTAGATGCTACTAAAAATAAATATCCCTTCCTAATTTTCAAAATTTAGTGGTTGTAAGTTGTAAATTGTAGTTTCTTATTATAATGGATTAGTTGAATCAGTATATTAATAGTGTTTAATTAAATTTTATAGAGAAAAAAAATTCACTATATTTTAATATGTATATAGAATATCATATAATTAAATATCACCCCCAGTATTTAGTGAATCATATTAATATATAGGAACTAATGTAAGGATTAAATATTTCAAACTGATATTTTAGGTGATGGAATGTTTAGGGTTTTGATTACTTATTTGGTAAATGATATGATTATATTTAATATAATTATGGATTTCACTGGTGAATAATACCTGGGAATAAAAAAATGATTCCTTGCAATGACATTAATTTTACAATATTTTTGTGTGAAATATATTCACCTGGTTATTTATATTATGATGGAAAATAAATTAATGGAATTAATGTAGAAGGATTAATATTTAGTGGAATGTTAGGAATAATAATATCACATTTGTAAATGTAGACACAAAATTTTATATGGGAAAATGATAGTAAAACTAACATGTTTTAATCAATATTTAAACCATTAAATTGAAATTAATTTGATTAACAACAAATAAGAATTCATGAAAAAATTAATTTATTTGTTGAGAAGGTAGAATTTTAGTATTCTAATTAACATTCATTCCACAAAAGCTCCTAGAAAAAACTTATCAAATGAAATTTAAATTGGAGGAATCAATAAAATAAAACAAAATTTATGAAAATAATGATTCATCATGTGATATGTGTGATAAAAATTACAATGGAAGATATATTATATGAAATGGAAATTCTTCACAATGTTAATTTTTTATACTTTGGGATCTTGAATATATGGTACATTTGTAGATAAATATTGAAAATATAACAAAAATAAATTCTAATTATAATGAGAAGGTAAATTATATAATTAATTTTTTATATATTAAAATAAAGTATATAATACAATAGGCTCATAAATAGATAGGTGGGTGAAATTTAGTTTTCACTAAATGACCATATAATATACAATAATGAAATGTGATTTCATAAAAAAAATAATTTTTTATGAATAATATGGATGTGCCTTATTTTATTGGTGGTTTTCTATATAATTTATCTTAAATTTTTTTCTGATATATTAAAAATATCTCTTCCAAAAATAAACCATAATATTTGGTAATAAACATTCGTATGTATTGAGATTTTAATTATATAAAAGTACATTTTTATATCCGTGGAAATTATTTACATACTAGAATTATTATATATACACCCTGTAAAGATTTATTTTATTATTGCAATGATTGGATTTCAATTTATCATGAATTGAAAATTAATATTTCTAATGATGATATTTAATTGAAAATACATTTAGTTTATATATAAATATAATTTAATACCATTGTTAATATATTTATAGGATTTTAAATGATTGAATTCCAAAAATAAAGTTTTATTTAATAACTTTTTTTGTGAAAATTTATGCTTTCTTAATTAGTGATTTACCTGTAGTGTTAGAATATATCAATGAATTTAAAAATTATTTTATTTCTAATATACCTAAATAAGAGATTAAAATAACAAAAAACATTGAATCTGGTGATAGGAATATTTGAAAACACACATACACATTTTCTCATTAAGACCATTTGAAAAATAAATAGATAGAATAGTTTTTTTTATAAAAGGCCCCAGTTTACTTGATCTTCCACATGTGGTCACATAATATTGTTTTTTTAAAAAATATCAATATATGTGATATTTAATTTATTATAGATTTTTTAATAATATTTATTTTAATATTAATCATCTATTATATATGATATAAGGCAAGATTGATTAGTTATATTTAGCACACTATTTTTCAATTGCTGATTTACAGTCTTGGCACCATCAGCTAATGGAAAATGAGGATAAATTCTCAAAATCAGTGTTACATAGTTGCTTTATGAATTAGGAGCTAGTGGTTATTCACTTTGGGTTGAAGAATTATCAAAATTTATTTATAGATCATATGAAAAAATATCCTATAATAATGGGTTAGTTTTTTATTTCTGTTTGTTACCAATACTTTTTCATATTCAAAATCAAATGAACAGTATGAAAAACTAATAAGACCATTTCTAAAAATGAAATATAAAAATAATTAATATAGAATATTTAATAAATTGTCATTTTGGATGAAAATTATTTTGTACAATTGATATATTTTATGTAATTATGGGATAACATTTCTACATACTAAAACTATAATTGTTGATTAATTAAAATTAACTAAAATTGAAACTATGATTCAATATTTTCATTTATTATAAGTATATTATTGGAATACTTTTTAAAACACTAATATATTATATAGTACAATATCCTAGATAAAAATAACGATATTGGATTAATTAGATAACATATTTTGATTGTTATTTCTAGGAATTATGACAGATAATAGTGACTGCTTCAATTTTATCAATGTATTAAATTGTTTTGATTTTCTTCTCTATAAAGAGGGTTCATTAAACATAATTTATTTTGTTTTAATATAAAAGGATAATATATTTTTTTTCAAACATATCATATAAATCCAAATAAGAAAAATTATCTAACACATGCCACTGATTTGATGGCATTCACATTGGAATCTACCACATTAATATATAATATTTAAGATGTAATCTGTCAATTATATTCTAATCATAAATTTTTTATGAATATATTCACACATTAATATTTTAAAATGAGTCACAGAATATCACTAAAGTAATTAAGTATTATGATGTTACAAATATATAAAAAAAGATAATGTAAGTTAATTAGGTTTTTTTTGTGATTAATAATGAGAATTAAATATTAACCATGTAACTTTAGGAAAATAACAACATGTTTAACTATTTAATTAAATATAGAATAATATTTTTCCATGTAGAATATAATTCTAATTTTTTAGGTTTAGTTAGAATCATCAATATATTAATATTTTAGAATGATTATAAATTGTTTCATGTTTTACTATAAAATATAGAACAAGTTAAAGGGGATAACATTATGTAGATTTATTTTGATGAGGTCTGTGTTATTAAATTTCAAATGAGATTATTTTTTCATTGCAATTTCACGTGGAAGAGATAAATTTTTATTTATTTTCGTAGTTCACCAGTTATTCACATCCTTGAATCAATATTATGAGTAGAGTAATTCTAGATTATTACTCTTGGTATTGAATAAAAACAGATACATGATAATTTACAATGAAATGATTAACATATGAAAAATTTAAGGAGTAAACAAATAGAAATGGTTTCATTATTCTTTTCCAATGAAGATGTGTTAATGGGAAAATTTGAAAATGGATTTCATGGTGAGATTTTTGATGACATCACGATGTAATAATTAGATTTTTGATGTTTTTCAATTATTAACTAAATATATATATTTTTGGCATTCTGATGATAATATAGAATTTTATAAAAATATTTGTATTTAATATAATGAAATAATTAGATTATGTGTGTCATTCTATACATGTTATGTTTATGTGATATCAATTTAAATTATAGTGTTTTGAAATGAAATTTGATGTTGTTTGGTACTAAATTTAAAATTAATAAAACATTTAATTCTGAATCTAATATATTGTAACAGAGAATGTTTATGAGTTTATAATACCTTATTAATTGTAATTTAATAGATAAAAAATGGATATATGATCAATATGATTTAGGATTAAATTTTTTATAATAATAGTTTTCATTACTATATACAGATGGATCCTTTTTAGGGAATATATGAAAAGTACTATCGGAAAAAAAATATTCAATTTATTCGGTTAAAAGATATTTTTTTCAAAATATTTAAAGAATAAATTCGTGAGTATGTATAGTTTATTTATAAATATATTAGGTCTTCTCAAAAAATGATAAAGGCTAATACAGGTAAACAAAGGAATGTTAATTAATTTGGGGTTGTTGGTCATATTATTCTTATATTATATCCATAGAAATGTTTTTGTTTTTTTAAAGTGAAAATCATATATACATATCCTTTGAACATTTAAAATCATTAAACATAGTTTACTTGTTTACTATTTACTTACATTTCCTCTAATTTTATTCATGAAATATGATGTTCTTTTTTTTCATTAATATGTCAATATGTTATAAAGGCATCTTAGTTTTTATCACAGAAGTATAACTGATATAAGAGATTCATTCATATGAATTATATTATATTCAATTTATTAACTATATAGATAAGGAATTACTAAGTATAGTGATTCAATATGTTATGGTTTTGTGGAAAATATATATTATCGAAGAAGAAACATGGTAATCAATAACATGATATGAATTAAAAATATGCCCATGAGTATAAATTTTGAATAAATTTAGAGGGAATCAAATTCAAAATGGAGAGGGTATGATTTTCAATAAAATAAATTTTTAATCAATTTTATTCCTTATAAATATATATTTATTGTATTTAATATTTTTATATTCAATTTGGAGTGTACATTTATTTTTTCATTTCAAAAGAAAATATTTTTATTTTAATAGATTTGTTTTCAGGTATTACGAAACATAATTGAAAATATTATATATAAAATTTCTGAATGTTGAAATTAAAAAAATGAGCTGCTTTCATAAAATCAAAATATCTAAATTTATATAGAAAAACATTCATATTTTACTGAAAAGAATTATTTTTAGTTCATATTTAAGTACAAGAAATTTCATAAAGAAATCAATTGATTACTAAATAATGCAATTTTAATCTAAAATTCATTATTATAAACATAAGTTTCTATATTAAATATTAAAAATCTAATTGATTTCATTGGAATCATTAGTATACATAGTGTGGATGAAAGTTTATTTTTGGTCTTAAATACTAACACCTCTAAAATTTGTGTTTTCTAACAGCTTAATAATTTATAAGATTGTTTTTTTATAAAACTCCACTACATTAAATAATTACAAATTTAATCCATATATGGAATTAATAGGTTAATTTTTTTTAAAAAATAATTTTTCCAGTATGAATTATAAATGTGGTAAATATTTTTCAAATTTGTAATGGTTAATCAAGTATTTTATGTTTTGAGTAATTTGATAAGGATTTAAAATATCTATAAAACATTTATTTATTTTAAATTATATTTTTACCACGATCATTTATTTATAAATATATTGAAAACTATTGTACACTTTCATTTTAAAATGATTTTTTTTACAAGTTTAAATACAAAATAGAAAGAAAAGGTAACTCAACATTTTTTAATAATTATAATTTTTTTCACATGGATATGATGTGCTTAATATAATTTTAAATGGGTTGTTATAGATAAATTTGGTTTTTATCATGGTTCTGTTCTTTTTAAGGATGAAATAACTACCTAAAATTCTTACAGAAAATTGACATAATTTACGATAAAGTAGTAGAAAATAATTTTTTTTGATAACTATAAATATAATTTTGTTATCATACATAGTGCCCTAAATTATTGATATTAAAATAAAATATAGTATATATGTATTAAATTATTTTATTAAAATTTTATTTATATAAATATGGAGTTAATTAAAATCTATATTTATTCATTTGAAAATGAAAATACTATTATATTATGTTAAATAATTCTTTTCTTAATAGAACTAGCAAACAAGTTATCATAATCAAATTGATGGATATTTTTTTTGAAAATAACAATAATTCTAAGTTTAGGTATTATAAATCCATTTACACTTACATTGTTGATCCCTATAGTGTAAAAAACATTACAGTAATTATAGTCATCAAAAGGGATAAAATGGGGTTAAAATATTTTTTATAAGGTTTTTAAAACAACAAATTATGTCTATATATTAATTTCTAATATAATGTTGTAACATTAATTGAATATATATTAAATAATTAAATTCATTTCCACTAATAAAAGAAAATTAATTTATAATATTAGAATAATTTATGAAATTCATAGTGCCCCTCCAATATCTTATTTAAGTGAACCTCTCATCCAGTCATCCTATGTTAATTGTTGCACAATTGATTTAAAAATACTTATCAAAGTACCTCCCAAATACCCCTGAACACTTCCTGTAGGTCCTTATTTTAGTAAATTATGACATTTATGAGGTTGAAACTGTATTTCAAAGAGATTATCCTTATATAATATATAACTTCTTCAAACCTATATCATGTTTAATTATTCTTATAACACTTTCCAATGATATTTAACATTAATTAAGTTATAATATTAGTATCATCCATAAAGTGTTCTTCTAATATAATTATCATAACAAATAACAACATATTCCTTCCCAAGGTAAATTTAATCATCACTCATGTATGTAGGTTAATTACCACCTACATGAAGCGATGTGATTCATTTTTCATCAGCACCTATCCAGAGATTGTTTTTAAAATTTATTTTAAAAATATATAATGTTTTCAAAAAAATTTTATCATTATGTAATTATATGATATTATATATTTTCTTGACATACTTCACATTGAATAATTATAACATATTTCATGTGTATGTGTGAAATAACACCTCCATGTTGCTATGTGATTTTGTTTCTATGCATAATTCATATACAATTATAATTTCGTGTTAATTGTAAAGAAATTTTAATTCTATCATGATTATTATTTTAGATATGAATAAAAAAATCTACACGGTTTATCCAGTCAATGATTTCCATAGATTATGGACATATGTTTTTTAAAATTCCAATGTAAACATAAAAATTGATGTAGGTAAATAAAATAATATCATAAATAATATAATAGGGATAATTATAATTGAATTAAAATAAAAAATATTCTTATTAATATAAATATTTTTATTTTTATTATTATTTAAAAAGATGATGAACATATTAAACATGTAATAATCTATATAAGGGATATATACACGTAATCATTCATTTTTTTCATTTTACAATATTTTCCAATTCATGTTATAAACCATTTAAAATTTAAAACACATAACCTAGGAAAATAGTTCATGTTCGACAACATAGCCATGCCCAATTTTCTCGTATGTGCCCAAAATGATGCATTCATTATATCCCTGAGTGCCTAGAATGAAGAAATCAGAATCAAATCTCATTATATTACATGACATGAATCTATAGTAAATATTTATCAAAATCTTTCATCACAAAACACCACAACTATGTCACCCAAAGTGGAATAATATTCAAATATAACCGAAAAATATGATGATAAAAATCTCACCCTGAGTACTTGTTTATTACCATATTCATGGATGTTCAACTTCCATGCACGAGTTCATTACCAAGCCTCAACTCTTCCTTGTATCTTTTCAACTATTCCCAGAGAAGAAATTCAAAAGATGGATAAGTAAAACAAAAGCAGATGATATAACTTTGTTACATCCGAACATTGTATCCACCCAATGGTGCCATGTTCCAGTTGTTCACATGTCCTCTGGTGAACCTCCACATACACTAGTGGCTTCCAACTTGTAGGGAGGGTATTTTCGGTCAGTCATGGGGAAACTATACCCTATTTTATTAGAGTAATATAATAGAATGTGTACATAAGAAAATTTAGAATAATATATTACACATTGATACCAATATCCAATGTTAACCATAACGACAAAATAAAATAAACAATTTAATGGGAAAATAGTTTAGGAAAATATAAGTGTAATGTTCATAAAAATGAAACTAAAAATAATGAAACTGGTGACTCATAAGTGGGTCCTAAAACATGCCTAGTTCCTTCACAATTTCTCCAAACCCAACCAGTAATCACATTTTCTGACCTTTCCCTTAACCTTTCAAATATAAATAAATTCTATTTGGATATTGGTCAGGCTGCCCCTGTAAGGTGTAAGGAAAACCCAGTCGACACAACCAATGATGTCTAAAACAATAATAATCAGATATTAGTGTAATAAACTCATTAATGAATAGAAGATAATTAATGAATAAATATTTTTCACATTATCTGTAAATTGAAATTTAATCACATTAAATCCAAGGTTCTCGGGGATACCCATTCCTCTATACTAGCATGTTCTTGTTCTAAAACATGAATTGTTACCTATGAAATATCATATAAGAAAAAATATTATACCCATTATGATGATTTATGTATTAAAAGGTGATATAAAATATTTGTACCTGATTTGAGTCTTTTTAGAGTTCAAATTATTATCAAATGAGGCTATATCTCCAATTTTAATTATTACCATTCATTAAATTCACACATAGATTCCAATGTTACCAATATAAAATGCATATTTTATATTACCATGTTATCATTCTTAGATCTCAATATATTAACCATGTTCCCATTCCATTACCAATTTTTTCAATTACGAAGTTACCATTTATAATTCATAATTGAATTTCCACGTTCTCATTACTATACCCATAACTACAATGAAGATGTTACCATTTATATATAAAAATTTTAAATGTATATTTTTCCATTATTTCACACATTAATACAACACAATTAATTATTCACCATAATTATATTACAAATAAAACAATTTGTTAAATGCATGAATATCCCTAATTAACTCTCTAATTAATTAAGTACTCCAATACACTAATTAATTCATCAAATAATTGATCAATAACATGATTTATATCCAATTAATAAATATTCACTATTAATTTCATAAATATAAATCTAAAGTCTTTGTAATCTATTCAACAATTAATAATCCGGAGCACAAAAATAATGAATATAGTTAATCCATGGTTAATTATCTCAATTCAACCAATTAAATATCTCATAATTAATCCCCTAATTAATTATCCATATTAAACACCTAAAAATCAAAAAATATTTCCCAAATTAATTATCTAATAAGACATCACCTTAGTCAAATGATGAATTCCTTACTTAATAATTGATTTAAACAATGCATAAATTAATAAATTTCTCATCATAATTCGTCATATTTAAGTTATCAATGGAAAAATAGTTCACTCATTTCTATGATTTTTCAAACACACATCAAATTTAATACTATAGAGATTATATATTAGACAACCAACATCAATTTTATGACAGATTGTTTTTCAATATAAACCACTATAATCCAAGTAGAACAATTTATTTGATCTATTATCTGAATCTAAATACCTAAATGAAGATCATGGATATCATGATATTATCAATCTAGATCTAGATCTAAAATTGTAGGCTGATAATCCTAAATAGTAGTTTATATCTTATGAAATAGAGGTTAAATCCCACGAAAATATCATGGAATGAGAGAATAATAAAGAGGATATACATTAAGATAAAATCCACATAGCTGGATAAGAAATTATCTTCAATTCATGATTTGAATATTGAATAATGGAGGTAATTCAACCTTTGATCACCCCTATAAATCTATGAAATCACCAATAATCATTTATTCCAAAGATGAGGTCTACTGGGAGATGTTTTAGGGGATGAACAGATTTGAAATATATTTTTAGGAGAAAAGAAACCAGGTGCTTTGTTTTATGGGAATGGGCGTATGCTTAAACAAATTGTGCAAATATTGTGTGACTATCACTGTTTGGGGTTGCACTATTATCTAGGATAAGAGCCACAATTTTTGAATGATCGTGTTAATAGTGTTACTCCTCTCTACATGGGTCCACAAGGTTAGCTAAGATGGGTTTATGGTTTCTTCTAAAAGTTTTCCATATGTGTACAATCCCCTTTCATTGAATATTTTCTTAAATATACAATCAAATGAACCCCAATTAATAAATAAAATCAAATGTACTAATATAAAACAAGCAATACATGAATTTATTATGGAGATAATTTTAGAAAAGGTCAAGATCATACATCTCTCTAGAGTTAATGCATTAGTCAAGTACTCTACTATATTTGTTTCCATATAAAATCATCTTACATAAATCTAACAACTATAATAAAAACCTCTCAATAGATTATAATTCCAATTTATGTTTTTGTCTTGTAATTTCACATTGTCTCCTATGTGAGAGACATAGCTGTAGTGCTATAAAAAAGTAGAGTTATAATATAATGACTTATAGATACCATGTAATGGTATTTGAAAAATATTAACATCTATTTTTATTTTTTATCAACCTCTAATGCCAAATTATAATGAATTTATACAAGATAATTAGCGACCACATCCTAGTTTATGATCTTCCTCCTAACACCAACTCCATTTATTGTGATGATGAATCCATTTTTCGACATCATGACATATTGATTAGTTTTAAAACTATAATATGAATATCCTATGAATAAAAATTCCACATCTCATCTATTAATAATGATCGTATCATTATTAATCCTTGGATTCATAAGGATAGTATTGACTATTATCCAATGGATATCACCTACATCATATTAAAATCTTACTAATGAATTGTAAATATATGTACCATCTTGCATAAAATATATCACAACATATATGGCTATCCCAATTGTTAATACATATGGAATCTATTCCATTAGTTATCATTCCTAATGTTTACAAGGACACATTTTTGTGAAATTTGAATACCTGGTTATGCTAGAAATAATCCCATCTTGGATTGTTTCATAATTAATCTCTTTAGTATCAAGTCATTGAATATATCCGGACATTTTCCAAAGAGACATTTGAATCAATCATGACGGTTCATGATCCTTGGATTATATGTTTCCATGATTATTTCCTTCATGGAGAATCATTTATTCAACCATGTCCTAACCAACTGTAATACTGATATTTAATTTCCAATTAGTAATATGACATCGTAATATATTATTAATAATAAAATGGGTTACCACGAATCCATTTATATACCCAAGGCTCAAATTCCTTCTTTATGAAACCATATTATTTTATGGACTCATAAAAATTAATTTCCCATGACCCGGAATCTTCCTTTAATGCATAAATATACATTCCAAATGTTATTATATTTTTGGATTACATTGAATTCATATAATCATCAGGTATTATTTTATAGAAATCTTATTAATGGTTCCCATTATGGAAAGATACTTTTTACTTCTAATTTATAAATACAATAATAATGAAAATCTTCAGTGAAATGTTGAATTGAAATTCATTTCAATATAGAAACTTGTCAAAAGGTATATTTATAGTCCATTCAATGACATTGTTTATGCCATTTTTAAAATAGTCCAGCCTTATTGGAAATGGATTGACCTTCATTTTCAAGTTTCTTAATGAATACCCATTCCCAACAAATAGGAATTAAATATATCATTGTGTCTTCAAATATACAGACGTGGGTTTCTTACATTGAATACATTTCATCATTCATAGATTATTTCCACTTGGATGAGTATATTATACTTACTATATGTTTATAGGTTCTATGATTATTATTATAATATAATAATGATCCTACATTCTCATTTAATTTAAAAGAATATGTTTCTAGTTATCTATAATATCTTGTGTTCATCTGTAGTAATTAAATTTTTGGAACAATTTCTTCTACCATTTGGATTTTTAAAATCTATTCCCATACAAATACATTTGTGTCATTATCATTGACATCATTGATCCCTATCTCACTCCCACTATATCTTTATGATATTTTCACCCTATCAGAGAACATGGAATGTTGTTACACTATAAAAATGTTATATAATGGATTGTAATGGTAATATATCTATGATTTGATATGACACCAACAAAGGTAGATGTTGTTCACTAGGGCGCATGTTTGTTACTTAAAGAGGCTGCAAAAAATAAATCACTTTCCCACACATTTAATATTTTATAATAAGGGTTTTTAATACCATAAAAATTAATATTGAAAACAAATTAAATATTTAGTTGTCACTTGGTTTATTATGTATTCTATTTTTATATCAATAATCATCAAAAGAATAATTTATGACTCAAATGACACATCATTAATCTCACCATGTCCAAAAAGGAATGGAATCTAATTTTTCTCGGGCCCTTCTCTTATGGTGTTTAAGGAGTTTCCTGTTGGGAAAAGATCCCAAAAATATTCATTGTAATCAATGATTACACGATTAATTTATTCCCCACCACAGTTTTAGAATATATTCTTAATATTATTATCATGATGGTTCTCAAATTAATTCTTGTATTCCATTAATTATCAACAAAATCATTCTTATAATTCATTATGTAGACATATCTGTATCTACTAAAAATATTTTTCAAAGTTATTATGTAAGAGTACCCACCCATTTATCCAAAAATAAATGGGTCATACACATTGGTATGAACTAATTAATGATGCTCTTTACCCATATCACCATTCATATGATAATGGGGCTTTAGACATATTTCCAAATAAATAGGTTCCACATACACCATGTGAATGTAGTTAAAAACGAATCTAAATATACATAATTATTTAATTTAATAATGAATATTTCATTAACATGACCTATATAGCGATTCTAATGTTTTGTGTGGTATATGATATATAATATAAATTTATTATAATTTTCCATTAGTCATTTCATGTTATCGAACACATAATGATTATTATTTACATGATCTTAACCATAATAAATCAATCTTTACAAAAGAAGAAATAATCATTCCAAAATTTTTAAATTACTACATATATAATGAGTATTGATTTTGGAATAATGTTTTCAATAATAGATGGAAAATAATAACAACCATACAAAATGAAGAACATTCATGTTTGAAAATGGGGGTAGACACTCTGATAGTTATAATAATAAATTTAGCTATATTGGATTCTGGTAGAACTACATCCCCTCAAAAAATCAGTTTTAATGTACTATGAACATGTATTGAAATATATATATGAGATAAATGTGATGTATCAACTCCCCAAATTGTAGATGCATTTAATTTTCCATTAATAACAATTCCACTTGAATCATTCACATGATTCCTAGTATACATGTATTTTTCTCCTAGTACAAATTTATTACAAATGGGAAATAGACCACATAATATTCACATTCATTCCCCTTGATCATCATATTTTTTGGATGTGAATGAATATGTATTAGGCTTAAATATCTATACTTTCCCATTGATTTTGTTCACCATATATATATGAATGGTTATTTAGGCATCATATACTTATCTTCTAAGGAAATGTAATTTATGTGTATATAGAAGATACGTAAAAACCTTGTTCATATTAATAATTAAAATATATATATATAGAATCTATAAAGGGTGATGATGAAATAAGATAGTTAACCATTTTTAGGAATTTATAGCCCATGATCCATTAAGAGCTAAATGTATCGAGTTATCTTAACTATTTGATATTTAGATGGGGAATCCTCTCCATTATTTCTATGATAGTGCACCTTATAAATATGTAATGGTTCCACTATACGACTCACTATAACATTCATGATGTTGTGTATAATATTATGTATATAAAAAAATTTATTTCCTTTTTAATTTTAAAAAATATAAACAATACTTTCATTAATTTATTATGTTAAAAAGCTAAATTTTATAACAAAATGATGAAAAAAAAATTATTGATGTTATTTTTATAATTATATGCTTTTAATAAATGATATATTATTCCAAAAATTAATATTTTTTAAATCCAATGTTATATATAAATGTAAAATGTTATAATTTATATATTTATTAATATTGAAAACAAAAAATTACTTTGTTTAAATGAGTAATTGATTAATTTGTATAAATTTTTTATAACTTAATTTTTTTAGAAAATAGTATATTACTTGAAAAAAGGATTTATAAAAGTAATATTGTTTTTTTAACATAAAATTATTTTTAGGAAATTAAAAATATTAATATAGATTAATGAATTAAGAGAAATAATAATTTATATATAAGAAATAGCTGATACATTAATTTATAAAATTTAGAGTATAATTTAATTATATAAAATTATTATTTAGATGTAAAAAATAAAAATGTGATTAGTAACAATTTAAATTAAGCAAATTATTTTAAATAAAATTATTATATTAAATGTAATATATTTATGAAATTGTTTAAAAGAACAATGAAATTATGATATTATAAATATTGTTATTTTTATTTATATATATATGAAATTATGAAATTATAAATATTGTTATTTTTATTTATATATATATGAAATATTGATATAATTTTATTATATATATTATTTTAAATGAATGATAATATTAATAATATATAAAATTATTTAATAAAGTATAATAAAGAATAAAGAATAAAGAAAAATATTTTAGTGGGGGATGAGATTCAGGTAGTCCTGATAGGTCACAATAACACACATTTAAGGCGAGCCCATGAATTGAAGTGAGAGACATTGATAGAAAGATGAAGCTGATTTTAAGGATCATAGAAATATTATAAACTGAGCACTTGAGAGTATTGGACATGTGGAATCGAGGTAATAGTGGATATTAGGGTTTGTACCTATATCATTGTTTGAGTTAATGTTTTTTAGTGTGAGATATGACCACAAAGATGATGTCCGAGCTCAAATCGAGTCTGAAGGCCATCATCAGTTTGATCCATACACTATATCTAAGATGCGTTGAGGTTTAAAACTCTATTTAGTGGAAACATACTTTATATTTTAATATCATCTAACATTGTTTTGAACTACAATATGTTCTTCATATTTATTTTCTAGGTTTTTTAATCATAACATTGATCTTAAGTAATATCATTTTCATAGTTTTACCATAATAGTTCATCAATTTCTATCAATTTCCTTATCTATCACTATCGAGAATCTCAATAGGATTTTTTATTGAATTTATATACCTCCAAGTATTGATATTAAAATCTGATTTTAAATTGAAATTATTTATATATTAGTTTTTAAAAGAATCTAATCTATTTTGGATGATTCTTTTATGGCTTGGTATTGATGCTTCATGAAGAATCAATACTATTCCAACTAAATATCTTAATTTTCATTTAAAATTTTCATTTATTAATTCCATATTGTAAAAAAATGAAAATATATTAATATATACTCAATGAGTTTGAATGAAAAAAACCAATCCAATTTTTTTTGTTTCGCAATACAAACCTCCTCAAACATGCAGATAGAAACGAATGAATATATGTATATATAAAATTATATTTTTCATCTATTAACATTTAATATTTGTATAAAAAAATGTGTGAATAGGTTTAGTATAGTAGAATGGTGGAGGGACGAAGTCCTTTTTCATTCATTATTGCCTTTTTTCCATTCTGAGTGATAGTGATTTTGAGAGATTGTGTTTGAGTCTTCTTCAAATAAAAATAGAAGAAAACTTTTGTAGTATAAGTGTGCTCAGGCTCATTCAGCAATGAATCATTGAATAATTATGATTATTAATTTTAATTTATTGTTTTTAATTACTTATTTTCGAATTAGTATCATAGTTCTCAAATTTATATATGAGAACAATATTTCAGGCCTTTATTTTCAAAATCTATATTTTCTATGAAATTTTTTAGTTATTTCAAAAAACAATTTTGAAGAGATTGCAGATTACATATTTAAGTATATTTATTTTCTTGAAATTTTAATTATTATTAATGAAATAATAATTACTTAATTAATATGTATATTATGTATTTCTATGTGAATAAGAGAAGCCATATATTTTTCCAAAAAAATATTATATATTTTTTAATGTAATAATAGTTATTTTATAATCTATGATTAAAATTTGTTATATTTTTTAAGAATAAAAACTATAATGTTTGTGTTAAATGTAAATAAATTTCATTTAACATATAAGATCTGGTCTTCATCCTAACTCATTACATATAATGAATTTAATGTTTGATTATTTGATTACATGTAGGTGTTGTGAAACAACACTTATTTAATAGTAATTAATTTAAATGATGGTTTTCTCTATAAATTATGTTAATATAAAAATGGAAAATATTTATTCATACACTGAAATGTAAAATTGTATTGGGATTTTGTTGTTCCAAATTTTGGATGAATGTTCTTGTGAATGTATATTTATATATTTGAACATATAAATGTATTCAATATTTTGTTATGTTAATGATATAGAAAATTATTTTGAATATGTATATTATTAATGAAATAATAGACTATTTTTATGAAATCTTGCTATTGGGAAACATAAATATGGTAGTGAATTGGGTAGTGTACCCATCTCTCCTAAATTATTTATGTCCAATACATACATCAATTATTCAATTTTCTTGAGGGTTTTGTTTCCAAAATATTTCATATCCTGTTTAGAAAAATCACTTGGATATTTTTAAAATATATTATTTAAAATTTGTATTTTCTATGTATTATAGTGTTTTCTAGGCTTCAGTTATTTCAATTATATTTTCAAAGGATGTTTTTAATGGTGGTTTAAAAATAGTTTTCTATAGTAGGATCCAAATTATTTTTGATATAAATTTTAAATATAGGAAATATAACAGTTTTTTCAATAATTTTAGAAATGATTACCTATATATTAAATGCACATCCTTATACATTTAAAATACTTTCACATTATGAATGATTTTCTAGTATGGGTTTCATCATCTGTGGAGTTTTCACAAATGAATTAAATTTGATTTATTTTAATAAACCTTCTATAAATTTAAGTTTTTTTTAATTCTCTAGATACTAGATCAGAATGAGTTAGGGTGTTTTATTTTGTGTTGTGTAATTTTTTGGTTTTTTTAAATTACACCATGTTTATATGTGCTTAACCCATGAAGTGTATGTTGAATTCATTAAACTAAAATGGTTAAGATAATAGTGGTTCTTATGCATTATATATGAATCAATGTTTTCATGAGACTTCATCAGTAATCCTGGACTAGAATAAATAATCAAACATCTAATATAGACCACAAAATTTATTTGATTGGCATAGTTAAAGAACCCTACATCACTCAGCACCCTCTTAGATGTAATATTAAAGGAGTATTCTATAACCCAAGAATTATGTTCATGGTGAAAAATAACACAAATTAATCTTTACCATTCCTTGATGATACCATTATTTAAGTGGTTTTCATTATGGAATATTTTTCATATGAATAATTTGTAAGATCATATTTTCATTTTATTCAACATGTATATGATAAAATTATTAATAATTTCATATAATTACAAAATTTTTGGGATATAATTAATTAATTATTTTCAATAATTATTAAATAACCCATTTTATTATAAACTCCCAATATCCCTCCCCATTAATCATGGAATGTCATGTTTATATAAAATATTTGTGGGAATTATCCATAATCACCCTCACATACCCCTAACAATGGTTGGACTATAATTTCCCAAACCTCTATGGTCCATTATATTCAATCCATATGGTGTTATATGGGTTTTATGAGGTCACAATATCTCATTTAAAAATCTTTTCATAATTGATTTTTTTTTCAATGGTAGTTCTTCGCATGATATGTCTTCCAATGATGAGTTAGAACTAGTCAGTCACAATGTTGACTCGTAAAGAAAACTCATAATGGCGAGACATGAATTCTAGGTCGCTGATGGTTATTAAGGACCGATGAATCGTTACAGTGACTCGAAACTATGAGTCACGAACAATAGGTCACTAATGGTGAGTCAAGACCAATTATTCATAATGGTGACTCACATTGGTTTGACAGGAATGATATGCTGTTGATAGTGAGTAAGGATCCATGACTCAAAATGGTGACAAACGGATGGTGAGTCACATTGTTAACTCACAACCAATAGAACACACTGGTGAATCACCTAGTAAGGAGGAATTTCACAAATTTGTCAAATTTTCCACCTTTTCCTTGTTTTCACAGATTCTCCCCTCTAATGTTTTATATCAAATAAAATGAGTTTAAAATCATGTTTCTGTGTTTCTAAATCCATTTGAATGGATGTAAAATATATCTCTGAATACCTATCACTCGAGAGGCCCTTAGATATCCAAAATGTGTAGTAATGATCATGATTTATCTTTCATATCATTCCAAATCGTACTTTTATTGATATAGGATCTAGAGATACAAAAGACGATAACCCTTACTCCATGTACATTACCCTTAAACATTTCTATAGAGCATCCACATAACCATTATTCCTCAAGGATATGTGCTTCAATAATTCACTCCTTGGCCACATTTCCCCAGAGCCTTGTGAACCCACTATTTTAGGTATGGAGGATGGGAAAATAATCTATTTCACAAGGTGTGGATTTTTTTCCTCTCTTATTTGTGTATCATACGGTGTTGGAGTAAAAATGTTTACCATGTGTTGGATGTTGATCCCCTATTTAATAATGATAATAAAATTGGCTTTTAAAAAAAATAGCAGTTGGGAAAAGTTAACCATGATTTTGATTTGTTTTTTATTGATGTTTTGAGTTTTAGAGGATGTATTCCATCAAAAAATTATTTCAATTGGAGTTCATTGATTGTTCACATAGGATGACATGTGATTGATTTTTTTATCATATTTTGAACATCTGTATATATGTTAATAATTAACTATATATATTATGTTAAATAAACTGATTTCTTGGATCAAACATTCTCTTTGATAAATACAAAATTTTCAATGTCTAATTAATGAATGAGTGTTTTATAAATTCATCATGCCTTGATTGATATGGATGTGTCTAGTATGTTGTTTTGTTCTGTCTTGTTCCTTGTGTGGTATTGTGGTGCTGTGGTTAACAGAACTACTATATGGGGTGGTGGAATAGTTGGTGAAATATAATCTCATCTTTAGATAATGATTTATTTCAAAATGGATGAGAAGTGTTTATGTAGAGGGGCTATTGGTTCAGTTTTCTCTATGAATATGTTGTTTTGTGTGATGGTTATGGGGTTGTTATACAATTAAAAAATATGATTTTTTTTGTGATGAATGTGTTGGGGGGTTATAAGACATGTTGAGTGTTTTTTTGCTGAAGAAATTGATGGGTCATAATGGAATAGAAGAATGATAAAGGGATTGATTGGTATTAGAGTTGAACGGAGTGGAAATATGAATTAAGGTTCTTTACTATTGTCTGTCTTCCTCTCCGTGGTTTATGCGGTGTGGATTTTTGTATTCTAAGGGTTGATGTTTTCCTAGTGTGGATGGAATGAAGCAATGGATTTCATAATAAATAAGGATAAATTGTTAAATGAGTCGATTGGTGGTATGTTTTTTGTTTTTTCTTATTTTTACGCAACACTCATTTTTCAATTATATTAGTGACTATTACTGGTGTTGATAAGTGCATTTAGAGGTAAAAGTAAATGAAGTTTTTTGGGGTGGTTATTTTTTGGGGGAAACACCAAAGAGTGGGATGAGTTTTGATACATATAATTTTTTACTACTTTTTGATTTATATATGGACCCCACCCTAGTTGAGCACTATTTAAAGAACACCCCCATTATCACGGGGAGGGTGGTTTTACCAATATCAATGTGGAAGGATGTTTGGATGGTTCATGCTGATGCAATGCTCCATCATCTAGGCATTGTTAGCCTATAATTCTTTTTCTAAGTTGTGGTGAAATTATGTGGCCTAGGTGTCAACATGTGATGTGTTCTTTCCCACATGTCAATGGGATGGGGTTTGGATTTATTTCCTAGGTGATTTTGAGATGTTGTATGTGTGTGGCCCATGTATTTGTGGGAATAATGTTGTATGGTTGTGTCATAGGTTTGTTCCTATAGGATATGGTGTGCTTCATGTGCCCATGTTGTGGGACTAGCTCTTAGGACAATGTGTGAGTGGCCAGGTTCTGACATGGTGCATCGTTAAATGTGTGGAATTTCGTGGATGTTTTCATTTTGGAATGAACAATCATGTAGTCATAAGTGTTGTGGGGTGCCAAAATTTTGTTGAGATTGTTATATTACTTTACATTACATGTTTTATTTTTTGAGTGTTCCTTGGTCAGGTTGGTATGGATAATATTCATGGATATGGTGTTTTGGTTTCTATTTTATTCTCATTGGGTTATTATTATGGTTCTCCCAGTTGTGCACATGAGTCATTTGTTTTTCCAACTGATTATTATTTTATTATCACACTACGTATATAAAATTGTATTTAGGTTTCTCAGAGGGCTATTGAAACTGTGTTGAGAATTAATAGATAAAATTTGGGGATAGTTTTCATGTTGATTAATTTCCTTGTTTTTTGTATTTATATTAAAGATTATTTTTTTCTATAAGTTATATTTTAAACATTCATGTTTGAAGGGTATTTTTCTCTTATAAATATATATTTATATATAGGTATTTATTTTAATTTTGGATTAACCACCATATCTACCAATCACCCTTTATTATATAAAATATTAATATCTCCAATTTCATGAGATTTTATACCATTGGTGCTGGATGGCACCTCAGGGCCAACTGAAGGATGTATGTAGGGGTCATTATGTCTTTCACCACATTTCAAGCTCTGAAGGGGCCTCACTGGAAGGAGAGGGTCATGATAGAATGGTATAATATGTTATGGTTTAATGATATAATGGGATTAGGAGTGAGACAAAGATAATATTGTATGGGTTGGTAGGGAATCATTGGTAGGTGATCATAGTGTGTGACATGTGCCAGAGAAGACTTTTTATGAAATGGGATTTTAGGTCACCCCATGTGATCCAATCCAAGGACTATGATCCTCAAAATAACCAAGTTAAGATACATTATTTATAGGTTAGAGAACCTTAGAGAGGTACATGATTCATAATGAATTGTATTCCAATTTAAATTTAATAATTTCTTGAAAATTAATATGGATAATGAAATGTGCTAAATTAATTGAAATGAATCTTAAATAAAATACCATACTTCTCAGACATAGGAATTCAATGATCTCCATTTAAGCTATGGTGATAGATCATTATCTGTAGGTTGTGCAGGTATGGGAGGCTCAGTTGACCAATACGCTTGATTGATGGAAGATTCACTGAGCAGATGATGATGATAAGATGTAAAGGACATTATATTATTTCATGTGGAAGGCTCTAGGATTGAATGTGGGTATCATTTCATATACAGAGATGGATTGTTGGATCATGGATATTGTGATCTTCTTCAATTTGATTCGGGATTGAACAAAATACTTGGTTCCACTAGTGATGATCTAGATGTTGTTAGGGACATTTCTATGGAGGAAAATGTACCAAGGAGAGAGGAATGGGGATGAGGTTTTGGGGATGACTACAAGAAGGATCTCCGAGAAAAATTCTCTTCATCCACGAAGAACATTAAGAAGAGGCTGATGTTATTCTCCCTCCAACATGGGAGTATGTCGGTATAAGAGATGGGGATCATGTTCATGTATCTATTTTTTTTCTCTTAATACCGTTATTTATGAGAAATCTTATATGAGAATCTTAGTGGAAGTTCTATTCAATTCTATCCAACACCCATTTACTATATTGTGTGTTTTAATATACATCATGCTTTAAATGAAAGAAAGGTAGTTTAGTGGATTAAATCATGAAGAGTTGTTCCAAGATAGTGGAGTAATCATTGTTCTTCAATGGGCAGGGATACCAAAAGTAGGTATTAAACACTAGGGAATTCAAGGATCCAACCATCCGAGAGCTAATCTAAATAATTCCTATTTTGGCCTTCAAGACCTCGTGATTTTCCCAGGAACATGAGAAAATATGTTTCTCATGGAGATAACATGTACATATTTAAATTCATTGATGGGTGGTTATTAGATCTCAATATGGTAGAGGTGGGAATGTTCAGTACTCGCCTTAGTAGCATTTTCCAGCAATCCAATTTCAGCAGCATGGAGAGTAGGTTCCCTCCTTACTGAGGGGACATTGTGTAGGTAGAGGCCTATATCATGGCGTTAATCATGGACCAAAACCCATGCATGGCCGGGGATACGATCTCTATTAGAGGGGTAGAGGAGTATGACATGGTCAGTTTCATGCTACCTAGGTTTTTTTCCCTGTAGTAACATATATCATTCAAGGTATGATTAGTATGTTTTGTACTCATTCATGTTCCTTGTTTGATTTGGTAGCTATATACTCATTCATTCTACCTAGTCTATCACATGGTCTAAGAATAGACATAGAAAGGATTGCCAATCCCCTAGTGTATATTTTAGCATTCAGATGTTAGACTAGGATGATTGATGTGTGTCGGGGCTGAAGACTATTGACGTGGCTGCCTCAGTCTCAGGGGGATCTTCTCATATTACATATACAGTCATACAATATCACCCATGGAAACAACGGGTTCTATTATATTAATTCTATTTTTGACTACATTGGGAGTAAATTCATGTTTTCAGACATGTATGTCTTGATTTTGGCAGTCATTAGAAAGTGGTGATTCCTGATGGGGAGTCGGAAAATAGGGACTCTCTTTCCCGTATTGGCCGATCTGTTAGATGAATCATTTCATGTAGATATGGTGATGGATCCCTGGGTTGTTCAGGATATCTTGGATGTCTTTCATGAGGATTATGTAACTCTACCCCCTCTAAATAATATTGTGTTCCCAATAGAATTGCTGCTCCATGCTATTCGGATCTCAATGGATCAAAGACGGATGAAACAATCAGTGTTTTGGGAGCTCATGATTCATATTGGTGAGCTGATGATGACGGGCTTCATCTGGCCCACTATAGAACCAAGCGTTACTCATGTATTATTTTTAATGAAGGAAGATGGATGTATTATGTAGTGTATAGACTCTCGAAGTTTCAATATCATGAAGGTCACAAATTATTATCATCTCCCAAGAATATATGACATTCTCAACTAGATGAGTAGAGAACTATTTTTTTATAAGTACAATAAATGGAATACTTATCACTAGTTGAGGATGAAGTAGTTTTACATCCCAAGAACTAATTTCAAGGGTATGTATGGGCACACTGAGTTCATAGTAAATCGATTCGGTGTTACAAAGGCACCATCTGCGATCATGGGACTCATGAACATAATATTCAATGAGTTACAGGAAAAATTCATCACTGTCTTCATCAATGAAGTACTTATCTACTTGAACATAGAAGAGTAGAATACTAAGAAAATCATTACTATCTTTTATTTCCTTCGATCCAACTATTTTTAGAAAATTTTGTCCAAGTGCATGTTTTGGACACGAGAGGTGAATTTTTTTGGACATGTAGTGTCTCAACTAGGTGTAGTGATGGACCCATCAAAGGTCAAGGTCGTTGTTTCTTAGGATTTACTAAATAATGTTGCATAGGATCACACTATTCTCTATTTGGTAGGTTATTAGTAGTGATTTTTAAAAAAATTCTAGCTAGTTGTAGCTTTTTTTAAAGTACTGACTAGGAAATCAATTATTTTTTGGAGTAGCACCATGCATTGTTCAACTACAAGAAGCGATAGTTAGACAGTGCTACATTGATCTAGTATCTAGAGGAATGGGTGATTTTCAGGGTGTATTTTGATGATTCATGTCTAGGTTTGGGATTGTGTTGATGAAATAGTGGGGTGTTATACATAATGGGTCTAGGTAGTTATGTCCTACAATATAAAACTACACAACTTTTAATCTGGAGCTAAATTATTTCATGTTTATGTTGACGTTTTGGTGATGAGTCTTCAATAGAGAATGTTTTTTGGTCTTCTTGGATCAAAATACCTTGACGTATATATTATTCTCTATGAGATATGAAAATGTGATAGTGAATGTGTTTGGATATTATCCATGATTATGGTTTTTTGATTTATAATATATTGGAAAAAATAAATATTATGGTTGATACGTTGCGTATGAAGTTACATGAAGAGGTAGTCTGGGAATCTGCAGATGCTTGGACCGGGATAGAGGAGTTGGACCCCTTGCACATAGAAGTAAGAATGGATGGTGGGAGTGGCATCATTTTTATGATGACATTGTATTCATATTTGATGAAGCTGATGTAGGAGTCTCAATGGGGATTCACAGTGGGAAAAGTGATGTACGATCACATTGAAAAAAGCGATGCTTCATAGGAATGGTTGTAGGATTATCAAAGTCTGATTTAATTCATTGCGAGATTGTATTTTTTAGTGGACATGCATTAGAATTTCTTCCATGAGTTTCATATCTCTCCTTTGGTTGTTCTCCTGGGGGATTATGTTATATACTTTGTCTAGAGGATTCATTTTTTTGTGGTCTAGAATGAAGTTGTATGTGGCCATGTTTCTGGGGAAGTTCATAATGTCCCCGTAGGAGATGGGTGAGAAGCATCTTCCATGTGGTTTTTTAAATTACCTATATGTCCCTGAGTGGATCTAGAATAACATCTCAATGTATTTTTTTCATTAGAATTCCTATATCTCAAGGTGGATGTGATGTAATCTGGGAATTGTTAGATCATACGAGGAAATTGGTTGACATCTTAGAGATTAATTGGTTGGGGGTACTGGATACCTTTCCTAACAGGTATGTGGATGAAGGGAAGTGACTACATGGAGTTACAATTTCCTATATCATAGACTGGAATACACGATTTACCTAATGAGTCTAGAAGAAATTACATCATGAATTTTTCACTCAGTTACACATCATCACTACTTTCCAACCTTAATATTAGATATTCAGAGGTGACCATCTAATAATTGGCAGAAATGTAGTAGGAATGTGTCCTGGTTTTTGAGGAATCATGGGTGAGATAAATTCTATTTTTACATTTTTTGAAAAATAATACCTACAACTCATCCATTACCATGGATCTATTTGAATCATTTTATGTAAGATCATGTCATTCACCAATGTGCGGGATAAATTATTAGGGTGAATTTTTTCATGGCCTAGACATGTAGTATAGTATGATTGAGAATGTCTAGGTTGTTCATGATAGGATGTAGGCAGAAAAAGTCTAAAATAAGTCTTATAGAAGTCTCAAGAGGAGGATCATGGAGGTCTATTTTGGGGATCACATGTTTTTAAATATTTCCCATCATCTTGGGAAGTGTAGGTTTGGCATAGAGAAAATGATTTCTAAAAGTTTCATTCAGCCATTAGAGGTGTTGGGGATATTTAGAAAGTTAGAATACAAGTTACCACTTGCACCCAATTGTATAACTACAATTATGTCTTTAATTTCTCTCAGATTCATTAGTATATTCACAATGTCTCTCTTGTCATTGACAGGTGAGAGTTAGATATCTAATACAATTTGATGTTTGTGGAGTTCCTAGTAGAGATATAGGATATCCAAGAGAAGTTGAATCATTGAAGGACTATCCACTAGGTTAATGTGTTGTGGATGCATGGTTTCCTAGATGAGAGTAATTGGGAATGGGATATGCCGATGTGTGCCCAATACCAAGAGATTCTCTATGATTTACTATGATTTTTTTCCCTTTTTAATGTAACTATTTATGTTTTTTTATATGAGATGAGTTGTTTTCTTGTTCACTGATATCTAATAAAGTCCTCACATTGTAAAAGGGGAGACAAAATTCATAATTGTGATGCTTTAATTAACATGCAATTATACCCATGTGGGGGAGTTAATGCCTCTCAGAGTGTATAATATCTTGACATGGATGAAATAATTATATAATTATTATGTTTTGGGAGTGTGTATTTTGGTTCTTGTGTGGAGTTTAATGAGGTCTGATGGGGTATTAGGTGTTGGGAGAGGTTTTCATGTAAATTGAGGATCAACTCCTCTTTTGAAAAATAGAATGTGGATTATCATTGGGCCTTGGTATTTCCATATTATAATGTTGATTCAAGTATAGAATAATCATTGAGAGGTATCATACGTGGTTTTTTAGGACCCCTCTTTCTTCTTGGATGGTATTGATTTATAGAGGGTGAAAATAGAGTGAGAGGTTTCTAATGTAATGCTTGAAACCACCCTAATACATTACCTTTAAAAAACTTGGTTTTGAGAAGAATTTGGAGTTCATGGTATCACATTTCAATAGTTTTTCAAAATATTAGTTTTTACAATAGTAGTTCATCTAATGGTGAGTTTTCCACCAGTAAGATCAATCCAGTGATTCATAATATTAAATGGAATCAATGACTAACAATGGTGACTTGATATGGTGAGTGTGTAATGGTAGGTTGCTAATGGTGATTCAGGAATGCTGACTTGCAATGGTTAACCACAAAAGTGAGTTAAGAACATTAGGTCATTGATGGTGAGTCAGGACCGATGTCTCACCGCAGGGACTCACAATAGTGAATTAGGAATAGTATTTCAATAACGATGAGTCATGACAAGTGACTCGCAATGGTGACTCACAGATTATGTTTCAATATAGTGACTTGATGAACTATTTGTAATAGAACCATGACACACCAAATGGTGGATCACCTAATGGGGAATCATTGAATGGAGACTAACCACTGGTTCTTCTCAATGGTGTCCAACATAATGGTGAGTTTTGATGACAGTTTATCAAAATTTCCATCTTTTCCTATATTTTCTTGATTCACCCCTTAGAAATTTTATATGATGTAAAATGTGTTTCAAACAATGAATATGTGTTATTGAAGATGCATCAAATGAATTAAAATATATCATTATATCCCAAATTATCTCGAGGCCATTAGATAAGAATTTTTTTACTCTTGGTAATGATCAGACATTCATGGATTTGGAAACTGTGCTTCTGTTGATATAGGATATGTCCCATCTAATGAATCAATCAGTTATTCCTTGTACGTTTCCATTTACTCATTATATCGAGAATACAAATTACTTTCTTCCATGAGTATCCATGAATCCGTGTTGTGACTCTATATCCTGTTTTTCTAGAGCCTCTTGCACCGCTGTTTGGTGCATGGAGTGGGTAAAAAATTTCAGTTTCTTTACGTACGTATTCCTTCATCTCTTATATTCGTGTAACATGCTAAGCGAGTGTAAAAATGATTCCCATGTGAATTAATTTAAATCAATTTTCAATAATGATAATTGAATCTTTATCAAATAGATCAATAAGGGGTTGGAAAAGTGACCCATGCATCTATTTTTCCTTTTATTGATTTTGGGTTCTATTTTGGATGTATTCATAATAAAAATCAAGTCCATTGAGATCCATTAATGAGATCTCTGTATGGATTCTGATTTATTTTATTTCATCATGTTTCAAATAGATGTAAAGATGTAATTTATTAAACATGTAAATTTTGTTAAAAAATAGATTTCTCTGGATCAATCATTCTCTATGATAACCCCTGAATTATAAGAGAGGAATTAAATAACCTTTGTTTTCAAAATAAGAATACACCCATTCATGTTTGGTGTGGTTGTGTGTTGTGTGTATTCTTGTTTGTTCTTTTTACTTGTATAGTTGTGTTGTTCTAGCCTTGACATCATGGATGTAATATGGGGTGGTACGTGTGGATAAATGGAATCTCGGATTGATAGTCTGATTAATTGTTGAATTTATGAAATGTTTTTATGTAGTGGGGCTACAGGTTCAGGTTGTTCTATGTTTATGTTCTAGGGTGTGATGGGTGTGGGGTTGTTATAAATTTGGGTTTTTGGGTTTTGTTGTGATTTGATTTGTTACTGTGTTTTGCTGCATGTTGTGTTTTTTTATTGGGGGAATGGACTGGGGGGGATGACCTTAAAGAATGAGGATGGTAGTCAGTGTTAATTGTGTTGACGCAGGATGAAATTTGAAGGAAGTTTCTTTATTGTGGTTCTTTTTCCTCTGTGTGGTTTATATTGTGTGGCTTTGTGTGTGATAAGGTTTGTAGTTCCCTGAGTAGGGATGGAATGATAAAATATATTTCTTGATGATGAATTATAATTTGTTAAATGGGTTGTTTGGGGGTATGCTTTGAGTTGTGGCTATTTATGAATCATATTTCATTTATCAACTTCTGCTGTTATTATTGTTTTTGTTAACAAATTCATTTAATGGAACCATCAAAGTTGATTTTTTGGCTCGTTGTTAGTTGTGGAAAACACCTTATATTGTGATTACTGATTGTAACCTATATATATAAACATCTTTTTGATTTCTATATTTATTCCACCCAAGTTTAGAACTATGCGCCTAACACCCCCATTTTCATGGGCGGTGAATTTTTCCATTATCATGGTGGGGGGGGGGGTGGATTTATAGTTACTATAAAGTCCCCTTTCACTATTCAAGTAATTGTTCCCCAATTTTTTTTTGAATCAGTTGTGGTGAGGCTGTGAGGCCAATGTGTTTGTGGTAGAGGTGTTCTTTTCTTGGTGTCTACGGGATGAGATGTGGTGTAATTATCATGGTGTCTTTGTGGTGTCGTATGGTCATGGCCCAGGTGTCTTTAGTGTGTTTATGGTATAGTTGTGGCCAAAACTAATCTAGGAGGGATGTGGTGAGCTTTATATACCCACGTTCCAGGACTAGCTCTGAGACCATGATATGTGTGGTTTGGTTGGGATGTGGGGCTTGTGGGATTGTGTGGATGCACTATGATGTTTGACATTAGGATATGAGTACTTTATATGTGCGTAGTGGTGATGAGTACCCAACATATATGTTCTCATTATATTACATTATTTGGATGGCATTATTTAGTGAACATGAATTGGTGTGGTTGGGATGGATAGTATTCTTTTTTAGGCATTATTGGTTTGTACTATTTTATCAAAGGGGCATCATTATGATTCTACCAATAGTGCATGAGAGACCATGGTTTTTTCTACTATGTATATCTGAATGCTCACATTATCTATGTAAAATTGTTTTTAGGTTTCCCAGGGGAACATAGTGATGGTTTTTGGCATTGCTTGCTCGGACATTGGGACAATAGTTGTGTCACTACAAATAATGGGTTTTGGTAATTAGCTTGGGGAATATTTTTTCTAGTAGTTATATTTTAAACATTAATATGGAATAGTTTCTAATTTATCTAATATATATATATATATATATATATGTTCCTTGGAGTTGTTTTGGGATGAAAATATAATCTACAACTCTTGTTTTGTTATATAAATATGGCAATGCATTCCATTTTCATGAGATTCTATACCATAGGTGTTGGTTGCCACCCTGTGGGTTACTGGAGGTGGTACACTGGGGTCATTATATCTCTTTCTTCATTTCCAGCACAAGAGGGGAATTATTGGAGTGGGGGGGGGGGGGTTATGCCAAGTCAATATAATTGAAGGAATTTAGTTAGGCATGTTTATTCCACCTATAATCTTTCCGCTCCATGATCTATTGAGTGGTATCCTCAATCCTAAAATAAAGACATTAATAACCTCAAAACATGCCTCTAAATTTTTACATGTTTAGAAAGGTATACTATTTGTGATTTTAAATTACCCATAACCAAACGCTTTTAATGAACGCCTCTTATAATATAATTTCTCGAAACAGGGGTATCTTATTCAATTTTTTTTATTGACTAACATACCTAATTGAGTAATGGAAGGCTAAGAATGACATGAATATTCATTGATGGGTTTTATTTAATTATTCATAAATTATATTAAGTTTCATCTTTCACATTTAATGTTAATATTATGTGGATGTTACATAATTAATTAACCATTTGGGATTAAAATTTATGTGTAATTCATTTATTTAATTTCATGAATTTTAAATTAATATTTTTATTTATTTCATTGATGAAATCCATCCATAAATTACCTAATTATATAGAGATAATTAATAAATTTATTGTGTTACCTATCCATGATCATAACCTAACTATTTATATAATTAGAGGACATTAAATAAACATAATAACTTTGGGAATTAAATCCATTGTCTAGCATTTCCATGAGTTAAAACATTACACCTATATAAATATGCTTCCCTGATATGGAATCATCATGATTCCATATCGAATAATATCAACATTATTGTTAAGCTCCTTTAATTTCATGTATTTATTTCTCACACACGAGTGAGATGAACTAAAGGATTAGTTATAGGGGATTAGATAAATATCCTAGGATGTGCATTTCCTACATAACTATAGAGGATCAGAAGACTCAAATGACATAATATAGAGTATTATTTAATAATTTCAACCCTTACAATAAATTAAATTAAAATATCAGATACATACATGTGTCTTGGTAACGTACATAAATGGGAATACATGAAATTAATAAACAAATGTAACTATATATTTTATTTTATTATTAATTAAATAATAAAATAATGAATTTTATATGCTTAATTATATAATTTATTAATTAATTTATTCCATTTCATCTTTAATAATAATATCAAAATGATTGGACATAACCATCAGTTAAGGTTTTCATGGAAAATAAATTTATAAAACAATATTGAAACACATTCAATATAATAAATTAATTGAAAATTTAAAATTCAATAAACCCTTTATTAAATTTTAAAACATACAATTGTGTCTTTATAAATAAAATAAGGTTTTAATTTTACAAATTATCAATAGATATAAATTTTAAATTCTATCCATTAATTGGAGACTAAACCACTTGTATGTCTCTTTACACATCATGTATCTAAGTTTTCAGGTATCTAGGGGATACCTCATGTTCGGTAGAATTTATATTAATTAAAATACACTACATAAAAAGACCAGATACATGCCATGTGTTATGCTTTCCATGTGTTTGGGATACAATTTCTATTAATACTTGTGTGTCTTTGTGTTCTAATGGAATGTATAAGTATGCTATAAATCCTATATCTCTTTCATTTGTGCTCCAATTTTCATACCGAGTGACATGAAATGTAGTTTGGATTCTATTTTTCACAATGTAAATAATATGTACACCCCATAAATAGATTGTATATCATAAATTTACATGTTTTTCAATCTCATCTAGTTTTTACCTTGTAAAATGACCACATAGATTTCACAATATATTCTATAATCGAATGTTGACAATAAAGCATGTACACCGATACATACGATGTAATTCAAATGATGTGTTCCTTGTTTCCTAGATTCATGCAGTGTACCCCATGTTTAATTACATTTTGGCACATCGTTTATCCCTAAACGCATCTAGATGGAGAATCTATGGTAAATGATTTTCTTATGAGTACACACCATGTAACCATATCATTCCTGCCACATTATATTAGTTTCCCGATAGAATCTTCGATCATCATTAATTTTTATTATATATTTTAAAAAATGGAATCGTTTTTACTAAAATTACTTATATTACAAATAATTTTAATTCATAATGGATTGAAGAAATAATATCATTAAATTAAAATATATCCACAACTTCACATAGATCAAAAATGAAATAAATAATTTTTAACTTAAATGATACAGTTCTAATACCAGTTAATTGTTATAGTCTCATCCAAAGTTTGAGTTTTTGGGTAATATTTTAAAACTAATTTTAATATATGGTACTTCATATATGGAATAAAAAATATATTTACAGTTTTTTCCATGATCATTCATAGAAAAAACTATGTGTGTGGGCCCTGTGAATGGGTGGGGGGTACTTATCTACTTCGTTTTGGAATTAGAGATAAGACGTCTAATCGAATCTTGAAAAGTGATTTCATACATGTTTTGGGTGGAGTGATATGTATATTTAATAAAGTGGGTGGTTTTTACCCGGGGGGATGGGTTATAGTAGGGGATTCTAATGGTGGGGTACATCAGTGATATGTATATTTCATAAAGTGGGTGGTTTTCATCTGGATTTCACTTCATTACAATCCCAATGATACTTCTAATGTAGAGATTTATAATTTTTTTATATAAATAATAAATATGAACCGATAAAAATAAAAAAAATTTAACATTAAATTAAAAAAAATTTGTTCCAAAACATAAAATTTTACACACAAAACAACATCATGGTGTTTTTGAAAAATCATTATATCATTTAACATGACTTATTTAATTACATTACACATAAATAGAAATTTAACATAATTTAAAAAATTATGATGATACCATTTATATCTGTAACAGATATACAATGAAGGAAAAAAAAATTAGTCTATGAAAACCTGTAAAAGTATAAACTCATTCTCAAAAAAGACGTACTTGACACCATCTATACATACATTTTGATAATTGATATTACACAAGATTTCAAAAAAACCTAAAGATAAAAAATAAAACCATAATGGAATATTGGGGCATTACATACATAATCTTGTAAACCTCTAGGAAACCATATGATTTTCAACCCTCACGGGAACCTTACATTGTAACCATCATGATGTCCTTATTGTGGCACCAGCAGAGTTACACATTGACTAACCATATTGCTGACCTCCATCAAAGTCATAACCAATACATTGGATGGTGATATGGTTCCCACCATTCATCATAATGAATTCTCAAGAACCATAACATAATCATCAAACAAGAATACATGCATAAATAAATTCACTTTTAATTTTGAAAAATAGGATGTTTAAAATATGATTTTATAAGAATATCCACTTACATAAAATTTTATAATTGAATTGATACTTAATAGATTGAATGGAATATTTATATAAATTTTAAATACACATGATTAGACATAATATAAAGAATTTCCTCGAAAAATAAATTTTAATACAATATAATTATTGAAATAGAAGGTTATCCCCATGAATGGAAATTTGGTTAAGAATTCCCTTAGATTGGGTTATTCTTACATCAAATATGTCTAATAATCTGGTATAATGGTTAAAATAGTTTTGTTAATATCATACAAAAACATATTTATTATAACTACTTATATGATAATTTCATAACACCATTTTACATATTAAGTGTTATTATTTTGTTCCTTCCATTGTTTCGGGTGCGCTCATTACATGATTTCCATGGCATGTTTCTATCAGATTTTATTATTGTATGGAAACAAAACTATACAAGTGGAATTAAATGGAATTCATGTGTTTCTAAAATAGAAAATTATGACATAATTCATTTTGTTTGTAGGTTATAATGTTGAATCATTGGATAATAATTAGTGATATCCTCTTAAACCATTATTTCATTTATTTGATAATCATGAACTATTTTCATTATATTAAATAATATTATATACATATATTAGATCTAGAACATTAAATAGAATATATCATACACATTAATATCATTTTCTACCTTTAAAATGGGTTATAACCCGTTTTTAGGAAGTAATTTAAATTGAAATAACATCATCCACGATTTGGGTAAATTGGAACATCACATATGATGTTTTTATTTTTAGAACAAGAATAAGAAGATATAGGAAGAATGATGATGAATTTTATCCATAAAATGATAAAATATAGAATATATATTAATCTGGAGAATTAATATATATTTTATATTGGGAGGGGAATGGAGTATATGAAATGAACAGGAATTGAAAAAAACATAACAAAATGAAGGTGGATTAAAACATATTGATATCTTCTCCTTGATAGCTTCCTTTATGCCTTTGGTTATGGCCATTTGGTGAGACCAAAAGGTGTTGAATGTGGGGAATGTTCTTGGAATATGTAAAGTGTAGACCGTAGATAGTTCACAATGAATGATAGGTTTTAGAGAAAGGGGTTGAGGGTGGTATTTATAGTCGAGGAGAGGAGTTGTTTTACATAATTATAGTCATTAGATAAATATTGGTTTTCAATAGCTTCAATATTATTGATTAATGTGACCCAAAATAGTAGTATATACAGTTGAGTTCGGACAAATGGGCATTTAAATAATCCATGTCTCATGATTTATGTAGAAATTCATTTATTTATAATATTTCATAATGATCGAACTTATCTATTCAAAAATAATTTATGTCTTTCATAAAATTCAAAAAATTAAACCGACCAATTTTTATAAAAATATATTTCAAAATAAATCTTAATATTTGGACAATATTTTTCTAAATTTGTGTTATTTAATTTTTAAATAAATTCCTATTTCATTCTTAATATAAAATTTTTAACACTATAACTGACTTTATATCACCTTGACAAATTAATCAATATCTCATTATCTTTTTTCGTTAAGTAAGAAAATAATACAATTTAATATTCATAAGGTTCATATTAATATTAGTATTACTATTCATAAGGGTGTCTTATTATTCACTATACATTCATGTTGGTGTTGTTAGACTCCAACTATAATATTGATCACAAATGTAGACATCAGTTTTTCAAATTCAAATCATATGAGAAGAAAAATTAAGATTAAAGGTTATCTTTCAAATATATATTTAAATAAAAGTGTCATTATCTAGAAAATCATTGTTTCATGACTTTCAAATTATTTTATAAACCTTTTCGGTTTACATTCCCACCACCTTCTTGAAATGAAATCCTCGCTATTTTATATACTTATTAAACAAATGAGTGAAACTTCCCCTCATATGAATTTTATGATTACCGTGTTTCTTATTCTAACATCTATTTTCTCGGTAATACTTTTTCCTGGGGGATTACCTTACCCCACAATGCTTTTTATCTTCGACCAGGAATTTGAACAGGTTTATCTACATAGAAATGTACTCCTCAAGATAAACATTTTTTGGGATCAAAATATGAGATGAATCTAGAAAATACATTCTCAACATTGATCACGCTTGGATAATATCCTCCAAAGTCAGAATATTTATTTTGATTTCCCATCTAATTGAGTATGAAATGTTGTATTGAAATTTATTTCGATTCTTAATGACCATTGAAGGCCTTTCCAAATGATATAAGTGAACCATAGATCATAGTCATTTTTAATGGAAATTGGGACTCAATGATACCAGAAAATCACATTGTGGTACAGTCGAGAAATCTATCAGTAAACATTATATCTCTAATATGAAGGAAATGAGAAAATTTAACCTATTGACCAATAAAAAACCAAAATTCATTATTTCCCCAATAAGTCTATTTTAGTCCCCCAATGAAGTCCCTGCATATATTTTCCCATCTCCACACTGGAACGGGAATCGATTGAAGAATCCCCTTCAGTAACTCCCACTCAACATCAACCTATTGACATGTCAAGAATTTAACTGTAAAATTTACAATATTTCCTTTCCTTATACAGCACTAGTAATAAACTAGATGGTCTCTATACATATTTGTGAGACCATGATGAACTATAAATGGGGAAACACGATCTTCTATCAATGAAGACTTTCTTCAGCAGAAAATCATAAGCCATGAAAAATCATCATCAAAAACTCAAATAACAATATTTATCAATGTTATATTCATGAGACATACCCATTATAATAAATTTTAACTTTGTATGTAGCTCCACATCCTCCTTTTATTCATTCTTAATTCTGTAAAATAGAGATGCCTTTACTCAAACAAGAATCATAATTGTGGAATTTCCTACCCCAGTGACTTCCAATAAAATTCATTAAATCATTCATATATGGTTCATGTTCAAATTGTACCATGGTTAATGTTGCATGATGTGTTCTACTCAAGGAATCTTCCACAATGTTTTCTTTTTCTGGATTGTAATTGATCATGGAATCATAATCCTATATCAATTCAATTTATCTTATCTATCTTATATTTAGTTTCTTCTAAGTTAATATATACATCATAAATTTATGGTCAGTATATATATCACATTTTCCATTTTATAAATCACCACTCCAAATTTTCCACGAAAAATCCACAAATGAAAATTCCTGATCATTATTGGGTAATTTTAACTCGTGACGATTTATTTTGTTGAAGCATAAGAAATTTTTGATTCATTTTTTCTTTAGAAAAAATCCATTTACCTTAAAAATCATTTTTTTGATAAGAAAAATATATCATTTCAAGAAGGGAGAGCCAAAACTATAACATTTACAAATATCATCTTAAATTCTACATAAACACATCAAATTCTTCTATCAACATTTTATTTACACCTTCAAATGTTAACATAGTTAGAAGGCCAAATAACTATGTTAAATATTTAACAAAACTCCGGTAATAACCATTAAGGTCTATAAAATGAAAATCTATATCAAATTTGATAATAATGGAAAGTCATAAACCACTTTTTAGGATCAATTATTATTCCCTCATTTTTTACTATATTCCCACGAAATGAAATCTTTTACTACAAAAATTCACACTTGATGAATTTTCCATTGATTTTCTTTTCATTTATGTTTATGAAAACAATCCATAAATGTTTTTGTAGGACCTCTATTATTTTAGATAATACCATTATTTCATCAATAGAAAGAGTGATGAATTATCCATGAACTTGTGGTATATTCTATTCATAAGATCCATGAAGATAGAATATGAGTTATTTAACCAAAACGACATAAACAATTCAAAATTCCAATACATAGTATATAATACAGTTTTAGGGATGACATCTTCCATTACTATCAATTGATGGTACCTCGACCTCAAGTAATCCTTGAAATATTCAATTCTCCCTAGTGCTGAAAAAAGATGTCATCTGTATGAGGCTATGTATCATTTTTTATGGAAATATAATTCAATGCCCTATAATCAATGAAAAGTATCATGGAACAATATTTCTTTTTAACAAAAAAAGGGAACCTAATGATGAAGTTCTTGGTTTAATGAAGCCTTCATCATGGAACTCCAACAAATGATTTTCCAATTCAAGAAGCTCTATTTCAGACATTAGATAAGTGGGATTTAAAATTAGAATATAATTATGAACAATTTCAATTATTAATTCACTATCCTAATTGGTTATAATAACGAGTTACTCGTCGGGATAAACATGAAGATATTCAATTAAAATTAAAAAATCATTAATCAGCAAAATTCTCTAATTTTCAACAATTTGAGAAACATAACATTAATTTACATCTTTTAATAGTTTCTCACCTTCATAATAAGATATTAATTTAATGGTTTCCTTCTTTAATAAAAAATAAAAATGATTATGAAAAAAAAATCACTAGCTCTAGAATCAATATTTGTATGATAAAGAATAATCAAATCCATAACTAGAATGACATCAAACTATACTAATGGGAAGAAATAGGGTTTCATGGTAACATATTTCCACATCTAAAAATATAATGATTCCTAAAATTACATTTTCATATAACATTCTCCCATGGTGTTTTAACAGTATATTCATGTTTTAATTGATTAGACAAGATTTATAGTTTACTAGATTTTTTTATAGATGGGATGTGATAAGCACATTTAAAAGAACACATTAGGAAAAAAAATGAGTAAAAAATCAATGTAACTAATACATCTTCATTGGGTTGCTTGACATATACTGAGATAGTTGCAAGGGATATCACTACGGCATTCTGCTCATAGTCTTGATGCTTCCCATCATTCAAATCTTTCATTGGGAATGTATTTTCATTATAATCCATATAACCACATTTGAAACACATTATAGTTTTCTTATCAGTATTAATATTAGGAAAATTTTAATTAAAATCTTGATATATATGTCCAAACATACCACATGATAAATAATTACATCTTTTAAGGAAATACCCTAGGTTCTTTTTACAACACTTTTAACTAACAAGATAATGATCATTCTAACCATCATATTACATTTATTGATTCATAACTATATATTTCCTTCTTGAAATATTTTTCACTATGTTCTCAATGAAAACACGATAACAAAAGAAACCATTTCTACCAACTCATCACATCAGACATGTTTCTCGTGACTTTTTAACTATCAGAATGACATTGCGGTTTGATATCTTGGATTCAATTCTGAGTAAAAATGACTAAATTTTCAATAATGATCTTTACTAAGATTTGTAGCATACCATTCAAATTATGTGATGTTTTCAACATAAATGACCACTGAATCATCCTCAATCTACCTCAATTTGTGGAATATATTTTCCATACCAAGTCAATCATCCATTAGAATATATTTTTCAAGGAAAATTATTTTAAATGTATCCCACTATAAGGCATAAATTTCCTCCAGCCAAGATATTCTTGACCATTGAACAACAATTATCAGTTTCACATTCAAAATGAATAAAATTAATACTTGCCTTTTTATTATATGAATAACCTGTAACATTGAATATCATTTCAGGGGTGTTAATACACTCTTCAACCAATACTAGACCAGCTGATCCAGTGATATAAAGAGCTTTTTTCCTCATTAAATGTTCGAATCTTATAAATTTACATTGTTGTGTCTGTAGTTTTTCTCATGAATGGTTGCCACTGCAATTTATTTCCAACATCAACTAAGCAGTAACCATTCACCACTTTTCATTTCCAATTACTACCATTCCTAGATGTGTATTTTGAAATATATCAGCTGCTCAGTTCCATCCAACATCAATTTAACTATTTCATATCATAAAAACCATTATTAAGATACATATCATAGATGAAGAAAAATTTTAATTGTAAAATGCAAATGAATTTAAAAATGAACATAAATTAAAAATAAATTACGGTATTCTTTCATCATCATATTAAATCTTCATGTTATCTAAACCATGCTCTGATACCAACTATAATGCATCACCCAAAAAAATTAAATATTCTAGTTTCTTCAACAAGATTTCACTTTTTTACATTCTCAAATAACATTTTACTCTATATTTTTTGAAATATAGGACATAACCCATACATATAAAGCGATAATCAAAAAAATTGTGCACCATTAAAATAGTTTCTATTTATTCTAAAACAAAAAAATTTAAACAAAAAATAGAATCTTTATTTCTTTTAAAAACTATAATAATATATTTCATGATTTCTTTCTTTATCATGCATATCCTTATAAAATTGGAAATTAATTTAAAAAAATGGAATGATCCCAAAAATATCATTATTGGATATAATAATAAGTACATAAAACATTATTCTATTAACACTTTTAAACATATGAAATCATTTTGAAAAAGAATTACTTGTCACCCATACATACTAACATTAAGAATCTAGGGATTTCTATGATATTTCCATAAAACATAATGATCAATAATTGAACCATAAAATTTCTTTCGGTAATTAATTGCATAATACTATAACCGTTTCATATACCTTATGATTTGTAACCCTCCCATGTACCTTACAATATAATCCCTGCATCTATCTTATTGAGTAACCATCGTAGTTTCACATGGAGTAACCATATGGCCAACCTCCAACATACACATACCCAATGAATTGGAGGTAAATATAGGTTACACCCTTCATCATAAACAATTCCCATGAACTATATCATAAGTTTCAACAATTATACTTTCATAAAAAAAAATTCACTTTGAATTTTATAAAACCGGCTGTTTAAAAGATGATTTTATAATATAAGTCCCTTAATAGATATTAGATAGTCAAATTGAGACATTGAAGAGTGTATAGAATACATATTATTAGTTTAAATACAAATAATATAACTAAAATTAAAAAAAAATCCATCACATAGACAATTTTAATATCACGTAAGTAATTATGTAGAAGGTTAAACCAAATATTGGAAATTTGATTAAGAATTTTTTTACCTCGGTTATTTCATGCTTAAATTTTGATTAAGAGTCATGTATAGTTATTAAAATAGTGTTACTAATATAATTAAGAAACATATTAATGATTAAAACAACTCAAATGTTCTTTTCATAACAATATTTCACCATATAATTATTGGTATTTTTTCCTTCGATTGTTTCAGGTGCGTTCTTTACACGATATCCATAGAAGTCTATGTTTGTTATTTCCTTTTTCTATGGAAATTATTTTCTAGAAGAAAAATTCAATTTTATTTATATGTTTAAGGTATATTAAAATATTCTATAAATAATTTTGAATATATTTTTTTATGATTAATCATTATAGAAATATTTTGTGATATCAGTTTAGATCATTTTTGTAGTTGTTTGATAATTACAAACATATTTCATTATATAACATAATATTATATATATATATATGTAAACTCCAAAAATTTAATAGAATATATAATATACATTATGATATATTTGATCCATTAAAATAGTCATATAACTAGTTGTTAAGGATGTAATTGAAATCTAAAACACATAGCCCACAATTTTTTTATATGGGCACATCACGAATGATGTTTTAATTTTTTGAATTAGAAGAACTAGAGATGATGTACAAAGAATAATTTTTTCCATTGAAATTATACCATCTAAATTATATAATATTATAGAGGTTTATATTGTATATGATAAGGTTATGGGAATAAATTATATGAAATGAAAACTAACTTAAAATAATACATAATAAATTAAAGAGGATTCATACCTCTTGATCTCTTCTCAATATTGTCCTTATGTCCCTTGGTTTTGTCCTTTTTGTGAGACCATAACATGTTGGATTTATGAAATATCCCAGGTAAGTGGACTGGGAAGAACATAGAAAATAAAAAAATCTATATAGGTATGAGGCGAAGGGTGAGCGAGGGTGGTATTTATAGTAGAGGAGAGGTGGGGGAATACACTATTTTAATAATTAGTTTAATATTTATTCTATTCACTATGAATTGACAAGATCCATGTGACATAAAATAGTAATAAGTGCATGTGAGTATGAACCAATGGATATTTATTCATACATTACTCATAAATGAAGAATAAATTCATTTATTTTTCTTTTTTTTTATTATCGAATTCCATTATTAAAGCAGAAGTCAAATATATCAGAAAAATACAAAAAAATCCCTGAAACCATTTTTCAATATATATAATTTAAAAATGAACTTCCATTTCTGAATATAATTTTATAAATAAGATTAATTTAATTTTTAAATAATATTTTATCTTAGAACAAAATAAAATAATTTAATACTATAACTGACTTAATATCACATTGAAAATTTATTCAAGTTCTAATTATATTAAAACCTAATGAAAAGAAAATAATAATTTGATTTACTACTGATACATATAATATTACTATTAATATAACAGTTCATAAGGGTATGATTCTATTCAACATACAATCATGTCGATTCTATCAAATTTCAAATAACATAGTGATCACGACTGTAGATATATGTTTTCCGACATTGAAATCATTGAAGTAGAAAAATTAATATTAATAGCCAGTTTAAAAAATTAACCATTGCACAATGTATATTTATGTATAGAATAATCGTCTAATTTATTTTAAATAATTTTAATTTCGTCTGGTTTATCAATTTTTTTTATTACTATCTAAAATGGAAAATGTAATAATCATGGAGAAAATATGCCATATGTACACACTACAAACATTAATTTTTTTCAATGATCATTATTCAAATAAGGTAAAAATAATTTTCACATTATAAAATTATCATTATCAATAATATCATATTAATAATTTAAAAAAAAATGTATATATAGTACTTGTGATTTGGTGTAGAAAAATGAGTCACATCACTTTGTGGAGGTGATAGTTCACATGTACAAGCGAACAATGATACCATTTTCATTTGTATGGAAATGTTTGAATATAAATGATATATTTTTATTTTATAATGTTATGTTTTTTGAATATAATATATAAACATTGATTCCATAATTATAAAAATTATTTTGAGATGGTTTTGGATAATGAATTTAAATGGGTCATGAGGTGGTAGTGTGTCATAGGCACGAACAATTAATTATTTTCCAATTCAATTGAAAGAGAGGTCGATTTAGGTGATGAATTTAACATAATAAAATATAAGAATTAGTATAGTATAGTTTACTTTATTTGAACATTTTGGAAGATGATTTTAAGGATTTTGAAGAATTAATAAAATAAAAATACTTAATAAAAAATATTAGATCTCATTCGGAAGACGTCTTTGGAGTAACACAATACCAACTATAAAGAGGGTATAAAGCCTAACATAAAACCACTATAATGTTGGTAGGGAATCTAATAATGTATTTTGGTTGATATTACCCCCACCGAATAGTTTTTAATTGTATTTAAAAAAGAATAATGTGTGCCCTTTAATAAGAGATGAGAGGGGAAATCTAGAAAGTCATCAAAATATTAAATTAGTGTAAATTAATTTATTATTCAAAATTCATCGAAAGTGATGTATTTATAATATTGGATGAGGATGGGTCCAATTCCAGTCATCTAATAAAAACTATTTAGTGTCTAATTATGTTTTATTCCTTATCCTGTTGTATTAACGATTATTTTACCCATTTATCTCTAAACATGATAATATATAATTTAAAATTTTTGGGTTATTAAAATCATTATAAATTTAAAAAACAATGATAGATGAGTAATTTATGAATATATTAAATTATAATAATAATTATGTAGAAATTTTTGTTTATATATATTTTATATCAATTAATAAATAGAATTTATTTAAAAATCTATTTCATATTATTCGGGACACTATTCATTACACCAATTTTTAAAAACTCCATAATATCCTGATAAATTAAAAAACATACTTCTAAAACATCAAAAAAATTTCATGTACATTATGAATTTTTTTCTCTACATTACTTCTCCAAAATTATTTTTAATTTAATGTTTTTAATATAATTTAACTAATATTTAATTTAACTATGAAATTAATGGATCATCTTTTCATAAACCATTGTGATAATTTTTTAATAAAAAAATTGAAAATAAATTATCATGATAAATATTAATTTTTTAAAATTTTAAAATAAGTTTTCTAGTCTAACATATCCCTAAAATAACCCCATATTAAAAATATTTTACTACATTAAAAAAGGTGTGCTAAAATTGAATTTTTTTAAATATAATATTATAAACATTGTATTCACATACAAGTGGCTTCCAAAATTTATAACATAATCCCATGGATGATTTCGGTCGTAATAAACTTATTAAATGAAATAAGAACATGTAATTGGGTAATTTTATATTATTTAGTATAACCGTTAACAACATGTTTTACCAAAAAAAATTTAATAGATTTTGACTAAAGTTAATAGTGATAATGTTAAAAAATATACCTATTTACCAAATTTGGTAGTAATTATTTAAATATATAATTTATTTCCAAATTAATGACAATGAAATTTCATAACATTATTGAAAAATAATATTGGTGATGGAATGAGATAAACTTTTTATTAAAGTAAAAACTTTTAGAAGATTAATATGTTTTCATATACAAAATCAATGTGAAATGGACTCAAATGACCAACATTGGAATAAATTATAAAAAATGAAAAAATTAATAATTTAGAACAATAAAATATATAAATTAGCATTATAAAATATTTTTTTGAAAATAAATAATTCAATTAAAATGTATTATTTTGTTCACTATACAAAAAAATTGAACCAATAATAAGAATTTAAAAAATTAAACAAAAGTAAATTTAAATAATATTCTTTCAAATAAATCTTTATTTTTCTAAATAGTTTCAATAATATAGAAAAAATAATATTTAAAACAAGTGCTGCAAAAAAGGAGACACAACTACATTTTTAGAAAATTACTTTTTTATGACTAAAATTATATTTTTCTTGTATAATGTATAAAAATATATAATTAATTTTATAAATTAGATTTATTATATTATATAGAAATTTAGTTAGTATAATCTAATATGGTTGAATTGTTTATTTATTCTTTAGAATCACAGTAGTTCACATCTAATTATATTTATAAAAACATTTTCTTCTATTTTAAAATGGATTTTATATTCATTTATAATAAATTGGTCAATATATAATTCATTATATGTAATTTTGTAAAAATTATTTATAAAATTATGCTAACCATGTTCATTCCATCAATTCTAGTTGTGGTGAAATAACTACATTTTAATATAATAATATTATTTTGTTCATTTATGCTTGATGCGGAATATCATGTGTGCTATTGAACAAAAGTTTTCATATTATAAAATCAGGATGTTACATTCTCACCCATCACAAAAAAGTATATCCTCCCAATTTTATTTCTAGATTAAAAACGAGGGGTTTGATTTTTCAAAATGCCATTGTTGAAATCCATAGTCAAATAAATGAATAATAAAACATCTACATTAAAAGAATGAAATAGAAGTCTGATGGTCATCCAAGATAACAGATTCTTGGGTTTCCATGTGTAAAATCATGGATATGAAAGAGAAAAATTAAAATCATGCTCTAAAAGAGAGTCACATTGAATATGGGGATGAGAAACTTAATAATCACATAAAAATATATATTGTTTGGGTAAAATATTAATTGGAATCATTGCAATAATAGTAAATCAATAACTTTTTATTTCAAAATACATTTCTTATTTTTGAGCAATTATATTACAACATGTATTATGGAAATTTGGAAACAAAATTACGTGAAATTTTGAGTTTCATCAATTATTATAATTATTTAATTTCAATTTATATCTTATAACACTTAATTTTATCTTATCCTAAAATTTCTAGAAATACATAATTAATGAAATATTTAATATCTTAAATTTTTTTAGTTCATATCCCAATTATGAATAAAATCTATTCAAAGTTGATAGAATGTTGTACCATGATCACAGTTTCCACAAAATTTCACCATAATTTTTCCCCATAGATAGAAGTCCCACACATTGAAAAGATTAATTAGATCTTCTTCAATGACCCTAACATCCTTTTTTCAAAATAATACATCTACAACATGCGTCCGATGGTTTTTTTCATATAAATAGTATTAAAAAATAAATTTTTATGACATATTATTTCAGTACATCTGAGAATATATGATTTTAATAAATCATTCAAACCTAGTATGTTTTGAAAATTTTAATTAATTTTCATTTAAAAAGATCTTAATTTTTTTCTAAAAACAATATGTTAAAAGAAAATATAAATATGTTGTGATTGTGTTTTTTATTCATATGATTTATCAAAATCATAATATTATTATAAATTTTTTTTAACGTAAAATATCTACAAAATCAAGTTATATATTTATTTTTTTGAAATTATTATAATACATTGAAATTGTTTTTGATAAATAATATCCCATGAACCATTGTGGAATCTATGTATTGAGTTGTTTTTTGAAATTAAAATGGTTTTTTTGTGTTAGAAAGTGTTCTAAAGTCATTAGTGCATGAATTTCTAAGAATCAATGAAAGAAATTCATCAAGATGAGATTTATGTTTTTTGAGTTCTCCATCATTCAATATATAATTGGAATTCATTAATCAGAAAATGTAATCTAAAAATTGGATAACTAAATATAAATTCAATGAAACATAATAAATTTTTAACAATAACTATTGTTCACTATGTTTTCAAAATAGGAATTTGATATCAACTATACGGAAACACCATTAAAAATTACATAATATTGAGTTTTATTAATGAAAATTAATTTCCATTGCACTGATGATCATTTATAGTATGTGGCATTACAAAATTATATCATGAAATTTGACATTTATACATTTTGGAAACAAATAAAAAATTATACATTCAATTAAAAATGTAAAACATTCAAAATAAACATGATTTTTTTTCTTGAAAAATGATCATAACATTCATCTTGACTTCCTTACTTTTAATTTCACATTCATATAGCTTTTAAAAAATATTTTTAAACTTAGGTTGACAACAATAATATCTGTATGATACACAAAATGATGGAAATCATTCATTCCTCATAAAACATTAAATCCATGAACTCTTTATAATAAATCAATAATTTTAACTATAAAAAAATTAAAAAAAAATTATTTTAAAATAATATAATTTCATTAAATATTTTTAGTCTCATGGTTACCCTATATCCCATATACATCATATATATCACATAATAATATTTTGAACTGTTTTAGGGTCATATTTTGTCTTAAAATTATAGTTTAGTACTTTGTTGAGAAAATTTTTCTTCTTAATCATTTTTATAAATGTAAATTAATTTTTCTAATTGTGTTTCTAAATAAAATATTGACCATATTTGAAAATAAAATTTATGATAATTCAAGATATGGAATTAATTTTTGAAAAATTAAAATCATATAAGTGGCATTAATTAATTAAAATTTATTCCAATAGAGGGGATGATAACACATGTTTTCAATGTAAAAATTTCCATTCGTTTACTTTTTCTATACCAAATATTATATTTAAATTGATTCAAAACAAATACAACTACATTTAATGATAAATATATGATATATTTATTATTTTAAACCAATTTAAAATATACATTATCCTTAAAAAATTATATAAATAATAAGATTGGAATTAAAATTTTTTATTTGTAACTATTTATTAAATATGAATCCTTATTAAAAATACACAGAATTTAACATAACTTTATTTTTATATACCTCAGTCAAATTGAATGTATATTTGGACATATTAAAAATATTAATATTTGAATTGTTTTGTTTAATATGTGTTTTCCATCAAAAGGCCATAAAATGCATAAAAAAATATATATGTTTTTAAGCAAAAAAGTGTCTTTGTTGTTATCTTTTGTTTAAAAATTATATTTAATTTATATAAGAGAATTATTTTACAGATAACATATATATTAAAATAAATTCTCAAACTTATCTCAATAAATTTAATTTTTTAATGTAAACTAGTTATCTGAGCATTACAATAATAATAATTCCTTAAATATTAAATCAGTTATCATATTAATTTATATTTAATTAGTGAAATTTATATTCTTTATATAATTATGTAAAACCTATATTTTCATATATTATTTAATACTAATCATAATCGTTAAATTAATGGAAATGATATCTATCATTATAATAAATAATATCATTTTAATAATATATTATTCTTCAGAATTTTTCAGTCTTATGGGTTACACAAGAAATCATTGAAAGTAATTATTTTATAGAACTCTTGCTTACCAATGTGTTTTGTTTATAGATTCCTATCATCTATGAGTTGTGTATTGAATGATTAATTTGGATTTGTGTATAATACATCCGAAATATAGTTATTTAATAATAAATATTTTATTTTATGTGTTACATAGAATTAAAAATACCCAAAATATTATATTAATTAAAAAAATTATTCACACAATCTTGAGTTATTATAGTAATAACATGTTCAATATATGGTGTAAGACCATAAGAATCAACCATAATATTCTATTAATCATATTTTATTAGTGTAGTTCATCGATTGAAATTTATTTCATGACCATATTAATTTTTTATTCAATTTTCGTTGATAATTACATTAATATTATTTATTAATATGAAAACAATTATACTTAATGGTTTAATAAAAATTACTGTATTTTTAAAAATTATTACCATTTTTCAATAATAAAAACTAGTACATTAACAGAAAAAATATTATCTATATGATTATGATTTTTAAAAAATTAAAATATATAATTATGCATAATTCTTACACAATATTGACGAATCAAATTTACATGATAGTAAAATAATCCATATAATTAAATTTATTAAATATGTATTTTTTCATTATTTTTTTATTCAATAATTTTTTTTGGTTATAAATGTATAGTATTTAATTTTTTAATATTTATATTCAAAATCAATAATTTTTTGGGAATGTTTAATGTCGTATTATTCAATTGTTTGAAAAATAATATTTTCTAAGAGATATGAAATGTTTTATTATAATAATATATATATAATATTCCTATTGATGATATTTTTGGAAGAAATCCATTACGATAATATGTAAGAAATTTTCTGTGATAATAACTCAAAAACCTAAATATAATTATTAATTTAATTATTAATATGAAAATATTTTTTAGAGATGGTGGAGAGCATGTGTTGTACTGTAAATGTAAAATTAGGTTAATAATGAAAAAAATTATATATAAATAGGGTTTTAATAAACTAGTTATTAAATAAAATTCATAATTTATTATAGGGATTAATATTTTTTGAACATTGATATTATTTAATAGGAATCTTTTCCAAAATCTTAATCATTTTTCTCGTTGTTCAAAAAACCTAATAAATATTTTCTCATTATATGAATGAGAATTGAAATACATTGTAAACAAATAAATATGGAATAATTTATTTATATTAAATATTTATAATTTAATTTTTTTTGAAATCGTTGTAATAATACATATAACACTAAGGTGAAGTGTATATGAAAATTATAATACCATTAAATAAATGAGATTAAAATTCTTTAAAATGATAATATTTAGATCAGTTTTAGTAATCCATTAATTTTTTCTCTATTTATTAATGATATATGATGTCTAATATATATGTTTTCAAATTATTATTTTTCCTTATTTTTTGATGTTGTTGCTTTATTTATGATGTAAAAGACATGAAACAATATATTATTTAATGAAAATGTTTGTAAATAAATAATTATAAATACATAAATTCTATAATGGATCATATATATATTAATTAGTTTATAATAACATTATTCTTCCTTATATGAGAATCAATTAATTTATATAAATTCATTACTGACCATTAATATTTTAATATTGTGAAAAGAAGATATGTATTTCTTACATAAATGGACCCAATTGAACATTTTTCACAAAACTAATTTTTTTTCTTTTTCAATACTATAAAAAAATATATTTTGGAATACCTATTATCGTGTCCAGTATCAACTGTGGTGATCCTAATCATGTACTATAGTTGGATTAATTAAAAGGAGGTGACATAAATTGATTTTATGTATTTTATATGTCATTATTATTTCACCATGTTATATCACTTTTTAATTCATTATAATATAAATTTATTATCATTGAAAGGGAAAAAAATTATTTATTTTTTGTGATGGCATGGGGTTTTAGGGGTCCATTACTTTGTGAAAATCTAATGATGGGTTTTTGGTATGGGAATCTGGAAAAGTTGGCCCAGCGGTAGGCCTACCAGTGGCCTTAGCCTACAGGTAGAAGGCCTACCGGTAGCTCTGTCTACCGATAGCTCGGCCTACCGGTAGCTCTTCCTGCTGGTAGCTCGGCCTACCGGTAGCTCTACCTACCAGTGGCTCGGTCTACCAGTAGCTGCAGCCTACCGGTGGCACAGCTACCAGTTGCTGTCAGCTACCTGTAAGTCTCAGCTACCAGTGGTTGTCACCCACCGGTAGCTCCTAGCTACCGGTGGCTCTGGCCTACCCCGCGGGTTCTTTCCAGTAGCGCTCCTTGTGAAAATAGGATTTTAAACCCTATTTTGACCCGGTTAAGCCTGTTTTAAATCTCGGTAACCGCCCATAAATGTTTAAATAAATATTTAATGAATTAACCTGGTGTGTGCATCGGTTTAAACCGCTCGACCTCTAATGTATGGGGTCGCGCGGTCAACCCACGACCCTCGCTCACGTTGTTACGTGTTTCTATCTCAACCGTACGCAACCCTTATGACTAAGGGATTCACCCAGGGCTCTTTTTTTCTCGATCACCATCAGCGAGGAGTACCCTTTATTCAGACGAGGCGATTTTCGTTCAGGGGAGCCGCATCGCTATGCGTGAAGTTTCACGCCAGGCCAAAGTGTCAATCGTTAATCAACAAGTAGGGAAATTCTCCTTCGTCTCTCCCTTTTTGTGTATCATGTGGGGTGGGCCTGCTTCTGATTCTATAGAATTAGATAAACCATACCTAAATGAAGATAATGAACTAGATTCTATAAAGGAAGAAGGGGGTTGTGATCGTTGATGCTGTTTTATGTTATGATCATCCTTGTGAACTGTGCGAGCTTACACCTTCTAAAAATCATGGTTGTTGGTGGTCTTTCTATGTGCACTAACTAACCCTTGCAGGCTGCAGACTGTACGTGGACACCAGGTAAGGAAAGTAAAGTTTTTATATGGATTCATTTTTGCATGTTTGGTTTATTGATGAATGTTTATCTTGTTGGAAAAAAAATTATTCCCTTTTTATTGATGGTTTCCTTTCTTGATTGCTGCCCTTTTGCAGTAAGATGCCCCCCCGAAGAGTTCCCATGCATCCACGAGAGGAATCCATAGAGATTTCTCCCGCGCCGCTTGATCAGATATTTGTAGAGGCGATGGTCCGATCCGTTCAGGCTTTAGGACAAGGGGCGACTCCTGCCCCCGCCCTTGTTCCGGCTAGAGGGGAAGAATTTGGCTCTAGGAAGGATAGAGCTCAGGTGTTTCTGAGGAGAAAACCTCCTTCTTTCCGAGGTGGTTCGGAACCTCAGGAGGTAGAGGAGTGGCTTGAGAAGATAGAACGCATGTTCGATTTCCTTGACACGCCTGTGGAAGTCAGGGTGAAGTGCGCCTCGTTCCAGCTGGAGGGTTCCAGTCGCAAATGGTGGGAATCAGTGATCCAGGCTGGGAAGCATGAGCACATGAGCTGGAAGGATTTCAAGGGTATCTTTAATGAACAGTATTATCCATAGTTCGTTGCCTATGCTAGATATCGGGAGTTCATGGAGCTTTCGCAGGGGAATCAGACAGTGATGGAGTATGCAAATCGCTTTGCTGAACTGGTACGGTACGCACCTGAGATAGTTTCGAGCGAATTCTTGAAATCTCGGAAGTTTGAGAAGGGACTTCGACCAGAAATTCACTCCCAGGTTTTCTTGTTCAAACTGAAGACTTATGCTGAGGTGGTCGATCGTGCTTGTATGGCCGAGTTTGACCAGAAGGGAAAGTCGGGGTTTCTGGATTAGTGTCAGGGTTTGGCAGTGACAGTTCATCTGAGAAGAAAAGGAAGCGTGATGAGAAATGGAAGAAGGGTGATGGAAGCTCAGGTCATCCTCCCAAGCAGTTTTCATCTGGGGCTTCTGGTGCAGGGTCCGTTGTGTGCCATCGGTGCGGAAGGGCAGGGCACATCCAACCTGTTTGTCCATACCCTCCCAGACCATGCCATGGATGTGGAGTTGTGGGACATCTACAGCGTTTCTGCAGGACTGCACGCCCTTATCAGAGTGGGGCTGGATCAGTGGCTTCCAAAGGGGTATCAGTTCAGTCAGAGCCGACCAGGACGACAGGATCTCGGTTTGGTGGGCGTGGTGGTAGGACTGGATCGTCTTCAGGGCAGAGCCATATCAGGGCAGAGCCTCAGGCGAGCGGTCATTCTCAGGCAGGGACCAGGAAACTACATGCTGTGGATCAGGCACCAGCGGGATCTGATGCAGGGCCTTCGACAGTTCAAGGTACCATTCTGGTTGCATCTTATATAGCTAGAGTTTTGTTTGATACTAGTGCTTCAGTTTCTTTCATATCTGCTCGTTTTTTGAATCTGCTGAACCTACCAACCGAGCTGTTATCATTTTCTATGGAGTTGGTAACACCGTTGGGGAAAAAGAGGGAGTACAGCCTTAAGTGCCGATCGTGTGCACTCTCTGTGTCGGGAGTCGAGATGGAATGGGATTTCTTGGTCCTTGACATGGACCTATTTGATGTGATCCTCGGTATGGACTGACTGGTGCACTTCCAGGCACACATTGATTGCTATCAACGCCGAGTCAGCTTTACAGCACCAGATGGGACTCCGCAGCTATTTCACGGAGAATGGGATCCTCGGTCGGGACGTGCGGGTCCTCCACTCCCTGAGCATGGTAATCATGCTTATCAGTTTTCGTCACTCGCGCTGGAGGACGATGGTGGTATTTCACAGGGCGGTTTACCTCGTGTAGTGGATGAGTTCCCAGAGGTCTTCCCAGATGATTTTTCTGGCTTACCCCCAGAGAGAGACATGGAGTTGTCGATTGAGTTGGCGCCGGGAACACACCCTATATCTCTTCCCTCATATCGCATGGCCCCCACCGAATTGAGGGAATTAAAGATACAACTGGACGATTTGGAATCCAAAGGATTCATTCGCCCGAGCGTCTCTCCTTGGGCCGCACCGGTTTTATTCGCGAAGAAGGCCGATGGAACCCTTCGGTTGTGCATTGATTACCGGAAGTTGAACAAGGTAACCATCAAGAAAAAATACCCTTTACCTCGGATTGACGATTTGTTTGACCAGATGAAGGGGGAAAAGTGGTTCTCCAAGATTGATTTGCGTTCGGGATACCACCAGCTCAGAGTGAGAGAAGCAGATATCCCGAAGATGGCTTTCCGAAGCAGGTACGGTCACTTCGAGTACTTGTTCATGCCTTTCGGACTGACAAATGCCCCTGCAGTTTTCATGTCACTCATGAATAGGGTGTTCCACCCATATCTCGACTCATTTGTCGTGGTATTCGTGGATGACATCCTGGTCTACTCTGGATCTGAGGAGGAGCATGAGAATCACCTGCGCGTTGTTTTGGGCACTTTGCGGGATCACCTCCTGTACGCCAAACTCTCGAAGTGCACTTTCTGGATCAGGGAAGTGAAGTTTCTGGGGCATGTCGTCTCAGAACAAGGGGTTTCAGTGGATCCCGAAAAGATCAGAGTAGTTATGTCCTGGGAGCAGCCGAGAAATGTGTTTGAGATCAGGAGTTTTCTGGGCTTGGCTGGTTATTACAGGCTCTTTGTTCGGGACTTCTCGCGGCTTGCCTCCCCCATGAGCGCAGTCACCCGGAAAGGGGTGAAGTTTGAGTGGAACCCACAGTGCCAGACATCTTTTGAGGTGTTGAAGCGGCGGTTGACCACCGCACCTGTGTTGAACTTACCGGAGTCAGGAAAGGGCTATGTGGTGTACTGTGATGCGTCAGGTATGGGCCATGGATGTGTGCTCATGCAGGATGACCATGTTGTGGCTTATGGTTCTCGCCAACTCCGGCCACATGAGAAGAACTATCAAACTCATGACTTAGAGTTGGCGGCAGTGATGCATGCTTTGAATACGTGGCGCCACTATCTATTTGGGGAGAAGTTTGTGGTATATTCTGACCACAAGAGCCTGGCCTATATTTTCTCTCAGAGGGATCTCAATTTGAGGAAGCGCCGCTGGGTCGAGTACCTGCAGGGTTTCAATTTTGATATTGTCTATACCCCTGGAAAGGGTAATTTGGTAGCTGACGCATTGAGCAGGAAAGTACCAGTGCAGGCGTTGAGGAAGTCCAGCGATGAGTGGACTTTGATGGGGCTCTTCGCCCAGATGCATTTGGAGAGCAGGGAGCACAGTGGAGGTACTTTATTGGCTAGAATCTAGTTGACTCCTACTCTTATAGAGTTGATTCAGCGGGAGCAGCCCGGTGATTAGTTTTGCCTGCGATCTATGCAGTTTCTCCATGGTGGGGAGACTCCTTCTGATTGGACTTTGTCTTCCCAGAGGGTCATATGCTTCAAGGGCCGTGTTGTAGTGCTGTTGTCTCTGCGAAAGGTGGTGATGCAGGATAGCCACCAATATCAGTGGGCCGTCCATCCTGGTACCACCAAGATGTATTACGATTTTCACCGTCAGTTCTGGTGGCCAGGTATGAAACAAGACATAGCCGACTTTGTATCCAGATGTTACACCTGCCAGCAAGTGAAAGCAGAGCATCAGAGACCATCTGGCCTACTCCAGCCATTACCCATTCCTACCTGGAAGTGGGACGAGGTCTCCATGGACTTCATCATTGGCTTGCCTCGTACACCTCGAGGGAGGAATGCTATCTGGGTGGTGATTGACCATTTGACCAAGTCTGCTCACTTTATTCCGATCAGATATACAGCGAAGGTAGAGGAACTGGGCCGCTTGTACGTTCAGGAGGTGGTCAGACTTCATGGTGTGACGTCGCCAATTGTTTCTGACAGGGACCCCCACATTACATCTCGTTTTTGGGGAGGCCTCCAGAAGGCTTTGGGGTCGCAGATTAAGATGAGCACGACATACCATCCTCAGACCGATGGCCAGACGGAGCAGGCGAATCAGATTCTGGAAGACATGCTCCGAGCCTGTGTGTTAGATTTTGGAGGCTCATGGGAATGCCATTTAGTTCTGGTCGATTTTTCTTACAATAACAGTTCCTAGTCGTCCATCATAATGGCACCCTTTGAGGCGCTCTAAGGCCGGCCTTGTCGGTCTCCTCTGTGTTGGGCTGAGGTAGGAGAGGCCTCGCTCCTGGGACCGAGTCTTGTTCAGGAGACGTCTGAGAAGGTCAAGCTGATTAGGCAGTGGTTGTTGACAGCTCAGAGTCGCCACAAGTCTTATGCAGATCAGAGGCGGTGGGATCTCGAGTTTTCAGTGGGGGATAGAGTGTTCCTGAATGTGGCCCCTCGCTTGGGTCACCGTCGTTTGGGGAAACATGGGAAGCTGGCACCAAGATATGTTGGACCTTTCGAAATTCTTGAGCGGATTGGCAAGGTGGCATACAGGTTAGCTTTTCCCTTGCAGTTGACGTCGATTCACGAAGTATTTCATGTCTCCCAACTGAAGAAGTACAACCCCGACCCGTCGCATGTGCTGAATTGGGAGGAGGTGGAGATAGAGTCTGACTTGTCTATGGTCGAGCGACCAGTGTGTATAGTGGATTCTCAGAAAAAGGTGTTGCGTGGAAAGTCCATTCCTATGGTCCGTATTCTCTGGCAGCACGGGAATGATGAGCATGAAACTTGGGAGTGGAAGTCGTGGGTTGAGCAGAAGTACCCATTCCTATTCTCTGATCAGGCTTCGAATTGACATTCCGAGGGCGGAAAGTTTTCATGGTGGGGAGAATTGTCACACCTGGACTTCGCACCGAGGTATGTTTATTTATTATTTCTTATTTTTATTTTATTACGTGAGTTTAGTTGCCTTTTTATAATTTTCTTTTCGTTGTAAAGAGGGCTGAGCACGAAACTAGTTTGCGCATCTACGTTGATAAATGAACGCCGCCTTGACAATGCCCGATGAGCGGGAATGGCACAGGTAAAGCTGCGCGGCCTGCTTGGTGTGCGGGTGGACCTTTTTATCATTAACTTTTTTTTAAACGAGTATTTTTATTCATTAACACCGTTATTATTATTATTATTATGATTATAATTATTAGTTTAGGTTAGATTTTCTTTATAGGTTTTAATTTATTTATTTATTTAATTTTTTTTCTTTTCTTTTCCATCCCATTATTCTTATTTTATTTTATCCCTCCTCTACTTCTCTTCTTATTCTCTTATCTTCTTTTATTTTTATTTATCTTTATTTTTATTATTTTATTTTATCCTTTCTTTTCTTTTTACTTTTTTTCCTCCCACTTTTGTTCTCTCCATCTCCCGCGGGTTACTATTCATCCGCCTCTCACCTTGTGCTTCATCTAACCCTAGCCGCCTCTTGCCCCATCCTACCTGGCTCCTTGCCGGCTCACACCCTCTCCACCCATTCATGCCCCGCTGCCCCCGCTGCTTCTCCCGCTCTGCCGAGACCCCGACCGCCTCCTCTGGTGCTCCTCCCGTTTGGCTGCCCTCCCTGCTACCTCCAACAACCTTGCGCCAGCCTCCCTCGCACCGGCCCTCCTTCCATCGCCCTGCCCGAGCCGTCGACATCCCTGTTATCCCCCTTGCCTAGCTGAAGCCCTCCGCCTGCTGCCTCCCGGCTTTCCTTGCTACACACCTGCTCCCCAGCAGCCTCTCGCTCGACCGGCCTTCCCATTTCTTTTCATGGCCAGCACTATGCAACCCATAGTAGCCTCTGGATTGCTCAGCCAACGTCGCGCACCTCCTCTGCTCTACTGGACAGCGTTACGCTGCACCTCCCTGCTTGGTCTGCGCCCATCTTCTCTACTCACCGACACGGTTTGTTCTTCTTTATTTTTATTTTTATTTTATTTTATCTTATTATTTCATTTTATCTAATAAGATAATAATGTTTTCTTTTGTTATTATTATAATTATGTTAATAATATTATTAATATTATTATCTTATTATTGTTATTATTATTATATTATTATTATTATTATGTTAATGTTATTATATTATTATTGCTATTATTATATTATTATTATTATTATTATTTTGTTATGCTATTATTATTGTGACATTATTATTATTATTCTATTATGTTATTATTATTATTATTATTATTATGTTATCGCTATTATTATTATCATTATTATTATTGTGTTAACATTTTCACTGAACCCGTTGAGCGTTCGGCTATTTTTTTTAGAACCTGGTTGACGACTCAAGACGGTGCGACCGCGGCGCAACTGGAGTCTTGCGCTGTGTCTTTTGTCGTTCCTGTTTGAGGTAGGTGATTCCGCACTCAATTATCTTTTGGCGAACTTTTGCGTGCTGGATTAATTTTTCATCACCCTGCTAATTAGTTTTCATATTGACAAATTAGTTTTAATTACTTTTTAAATGAGCATTTTATCTCCCAGTGGTACATTTTTGGGGTGCAAGTCCATTTCTTTTATCGCAGAAACTCACTTTGGCTGTTTATGATTATTTGTAAACTGTGCGGTGTGTGAGTCAGGGAGTTCGGATGACGCAGGTTCTGTGTTGGCATGTCAGAATGTGTTTTATTATAGAAATGGGTTTTGGGTGACTTTTTAACCTTTAAAAATTTTTGCGACATGTTTGAAAACTGTTAAATAATTTTTCTTAGTGGTTTTCTTAAATAACAAAGTGATTTCGTTAAGTTATGCGTCTAGTTTAATTTAAAGCGTATGCAGTGTGGTTTAAGTTTTTAAAAAGAAAAGTGTTGGTGTGTGTGTGGTTTTCAAAGAGGATATCATTGTGCAGATGACCCGTTTGGCTCGAAGTGCTAATGTGACATGTTATGTGAACTTTGATCTCTAGGTGAGCACAAGGAGGGAAGTCGGGGTATTAGGTGGGGAGACTGGGACTAGTGAGCTAGTGTTCCGGAGATGACCCGAACCGGTTTCACTGGCAGGTTTGATGACTGCAACACTAACTAAACATATGATATCTGAGGGTCGTGGCCTTCTAAGCCACGTGTTATGAGGGTCTTGGCCTTCTAAGCCACGTTATCTGAGGGTCGTGGCCGCCTAAGCCCCGTTTCACCGAGACACGACGTTCTAGGATCCCACTAGTTCTAGTACCCATAGGGCCTTTCCCATCCCTTGGTGCCACCAGTTACCTTGCATGCATGCTGATACGTGATATGTCACATGAACTGCTATCCTAATGTGTTTATCTTGAACTGCCATTCTTTTAAACCATTTGACTAAAACCATTTTCTTTTGCACTTCTTTCTATCTTTATTTCAGCATTGCAATTGGTTGTCTTTTGATAGTTGTGCATGTAATCTTTTATTGGTGATATCCTGCTCGGCGATTTCTCACACCCTACTTACACCCTTGGGTGTAAGTAGACTTGTTTACTTCTGATACAGGTAGGGGTCCAGCTTTTGGGAGCAGTGGTTTAGGTTGTTAGCAGGACTATCTACGTGACGTTTTGGTGGTGGCCTAGAGGCGGTGTCCTCAAACCGGGCGACAGTCCTTAGGTTGGGTTTTGGTTATCTTGTTTTGGTGTTATTTGGGTTTTGAGTACTTGTGAACCAAAAACCTATTTGGTTATCTACGTGTTTGAATGTAACCTTTACTTCTGTTTGGTTTACTTTGGTTGGCTGCTTTATATTTGTTCACTCGGGTAAACCGTTCCCAAGGTTTATTTTGATACCCGGGCACTGGTGCCATCCCGTGGGGATCGGGAACGCCCTTCGGGCCTTGCCGCGGGCCGAGTCGGGCGTCGGTTCGGATGGCGACCTGATTTGGTTCGTGACAGGTTGCCACCCTGTGGGTTACTGGAGGTGGTACACGGGGGTCATTATATCTCTTTCTTCATTTCCAGCACAAGAGGGGAATTATTGGAGTGGGGGGGGGGGGGTTATTCCATGTCAATATAATTGAAGGAATTTAGTTAGTCATGTTTATTCCACCTATAGTCTTTCCGCTCCATGATCTATTGAGTGGTATCCTCAATCCTAAAATAAAGACATTAATAACCTCAAAACATGCCTCTAAATTTTTACATGTTTAGAAAGGTATACTATTTGTGATTTTAAATTACCCATAACCGAACCCTTTTAATGAACTCCTCTTATAATATAATTTCTCGAAACAAGGGTATCTTATTCAAATTTTTTTATTGACTAACATACCTAATTGAGTAATGGAAGGCTAAGCATGACACGAAAATTCATTGATGGATTTTATTTAATTATTCATAAATTATATTAAGTTTCATCTTTCACATTTAATGTTAATATTATGTGGATGTTACATAATTAATTAACCATTTGGGATCAACATTTATGTGTAATTCATTTATTTAATTTCATGAATTTTAAATTATTATTTTGATTTATTTCATCGATGAATTCCATCCATAAATTACCTAATTATATAGAGAGAATTACTAAATTTATTGTGTTACCTATCCATGATCATAACCTAACTATTTATATAATTGGAGGACATTAAATAAACATAAAAACATTGGGAATTAAATCCATTGTCTAGCATTTCCATGAGTTAAAACATTACACCTATATAAATATGCTTCCCTGATATGGAATCATCATGATTCCATATTGAATAATATCAACATTATTGTTAAGCTCCTTTAATTTCATGTATTTATTTCTCACACATGAGTGAGATGAACTAAAGGATTAGTTATAGGGGATTAGATAAATATCCTAGGATGTGCATTTCCTACATAATAATAGAGGATCAGAAGACTCAAATGACATAATATAGAGTATTATTTAATAATTTCAACCCTTACAATAAATTAAATTAAAATATCAGATACATACATGTGTCTTGGTAATGTACATAAATGGGAATACATGAAATTAATAAACAAATTTAACTATATATTTTATTTCATTATTAATTAAATAATAAAATAATGAATTTAATATCATTAATTATATAATTTATTAATTAATTTATTCCATTTCATCTTTAATAATAATATCAAAATGTTTGGACATAACCATCAGTTAAGGTTTTCATGGAAAATAAATTTATAAAACAATATTGAAACACATTCAATATAATAAATTAATTGAAAATTTAAAATTCAATAAACCCTTTATTAAATTTTAAAACATACAATTGTGTCTTTATAAATAAAACAAGGTTTTAATTTTACAAATTATCAATAGATATAAATTTTAAATTCTATCCATTAATTTGAGACTAAACCACTTGTATGTCTCTTTACACATCATGTATCTCAGTTTTCAGGTATCTAGGGGATACCTCATGTTCGGTAGAATTTATATTAATTGAAATACACGACATAAAAAGACCAGATACATGCCATGTGTTATGCTTTCCATGTGTTTGGGATACAATTTCTATTAATAATTGTGTCTCTTTGTGTTCTAATGGAATGTATAAGTATGCTACAAATACTATATCTCTTGATTTGTGCTCCAATTTTCATACCGAGTGACATGACATGTAGTTTGGATTCTATTTTTCACAATGTAAATAATATGTACACCCCATAAATAGATTGTATATCATAAATTTACATGTTTTTCAATCTCATCTAGTTTTTACCTTGTAAAATGACCACATAGATTTCACAATTTATTCTATAATCGAATGTTGACAATAAAGCATGTACACTGATACATACGATGTAATTCAAATGATGTGTTCCTTGTTTCCTAGGTTCATGTAGTGTACCCCATGTGTAATTACATTTTGGCACATCGTTTATCCCTCAACGCATCTAGATGGAGAATCTATGGTACATGATTTTCTTATGAGTACACACCATGTAACCATATCATTCCTGCCACATTATATTAGTTTCCCGATAGAATCTTCGATCATTATTAATTTTTAGTATATATTTTAAAAAATGGAATCGTTTTTACTAAAATTACTTATATTACAAATAATTTTAATTCATAATGGATTGAAGAAATAATATCATTAAATTAAAATATATCCACAACTTCACATAGATCAACAATGAAATAAATAATTTTTAACTTAAATGTTACAGTTCTAATACCAGTTAATTGTTATAGTCTCATCCAAAGTTTGAGTTTGTGGGTAATATTTTAAAACTAATTTTAATATATGGTACTTTATATATGGAATAAAAAATATATTTACAGTTTTTTCCATGATCATTCATAGAAAAAACGATGTGTGTGGGCCCTGTGAATGGCTGGGGGGTACTCATCTACTTCGTTTTGGAATTAGAAATAAGACGTCTAATCGAATCTTGAAAATTGATTTCATACATGTTTTGGGTGGAGTGATGTGTATATTTAATAAAGTGGGTGGTTTTTACTCTTGGGGATAGGTTATAGTAGGGGATTCTAATGGTGGGGTACATCAGTGATATGTATATTTCATAAAGTGGGTGGTTTTCATCTGGATTTCACTTCATTACAATCCCAATGATACTTCTAATTTAGAGTTTTATAATTTTTATATATAAATCATAAATATGAACCGATAAAAATAAAAAAAAATTAACATTAAAACAAAAAAATTTCTTCCAAAACATAAAATTTTACACACAAACACAACATCATGGTGTTTTTGAAAAATCATTATATCATTTAACGTGACTTATTTAATAATATTACACATACATAAAAATTTAACATAATTTAAAAAATTATGATGATACCATTTATATCTGTAACAGATATACAATGAAGGAAAGAAAAAATTAGTCTATGAAAACCTGTAAAAGTATAAACTCATTCTCAAAAAAGACATACTTGACACCATCTATACTTACATTTTGATTATTGATATTACACAAGATTTCAAAAAAACCTAAAGATAAAAAATAAAACCATAATGGTATATTGGGGCATTACATACATAATCTTGTAAACCTCTAGGAAACCATATGATTTTCAACCCTCACAGGAACCTTACATTGTAACCATCATGATGTCCTTATTGTGGCACTAGCAGAGTTACACATTGACTAACCATATTGCTGACCTCCATCAAAGTCATAACCAATACATTGGATGGTGATATGGTTCCCACCATTCATCATAATGAATTCTCAAGATCCATAACATAATCATCAAACAAGAATACATGCATAAATAAAATCACTTTTAATTTTGAAAAAGAGGATGTTTAAAATATGATTTTATAAGAATATCCACTTACATAAAATTTTATAATTGAATTGATACTTAATAGATTGAAGGGAATTTTTATATAAATTTTAAATACACATGATTAGACATAATATAAAGAATTTCCTCGAAAAATAAATTTTAATACAATATAATTATTGAAGTAGATGTTTATCCCCATGAATGGAAATTTGGTTAAGAATTCCCTTAGATTGGGTTATTCTTACATCAAATATGTCTAATAATCTGGTATAATGGTTAAAATAGTTTTGTTAATATCATAAAAAATCATATTTATTATAAATACTTATATGATAATTTCATAACAACATTTTACATATTAAGTGTTATTATTTTGTTCCTTCCATTGTTTTGGGTGCGCTCATTACATGATTTCCATGGCCTGTTTCTATCAGATTTTATTATTGTATGGAAAAAAAACTATACAAGTGGAATTAAATGGAATTCATGTGTTTCCAAAATAGAAAATTATTACATAATTCATTTTGTTTTTATGTTATAATGTTGAATCATTGGATAATAATTAGTGATATCCTCCTAGACCATTATTTCATTTATTTGATAACCATGAACTATTTTCATTATATTAAATAATATTATGTACATATATTATATCTGGAACATTAAATAGAATATATCATACACATTAATATCATTTTCTACCTTTAAAATGGGTTATAACCCGTTTTTAGGAAGTAATTTAAATTGAAATAACATCATCCACGATTTGGGTAAATTGGAACATCACATATGATGTTTTTATTTTTAGAACAAGAATAAGAAGATATAGGAAGAATGATGATGGATTTTATCCGTAAAATGATAAAATATAGAATATATATTAATCTGGAGAATTCATACATATTTTATATTGGGAGGGGAATGGAGTATATGAAATGAACAGGAATTGAAAAAAACATAACAAAATGAAGGTGGATTAAAACATATTGATATCTTCGCCTTGAGAGCTTCATCTATGCTTTTGGTTATGGCCATTTGGTGAGACCAAAAGGTGTTGGATGTGGGGAATATTCTTAGAATATGTATTGTGTAGACCGTAGACAGTTCACAAAGAATGATAGGTTTTAGAGAAAGGGGGTGAGGGTGGTATTTATAGTCAAGGAGAGGAGTTGTTTTACATAATTATTGTCATTAGATTAATATTGGTTTTCAATAGCTTCAATATTATTGATTAATGTGACCCAAAATAGTAGTATATATAGTTGAGTTCGGACAAATGGGCATTTAAATAATCCATGTCTCATGATTTATGTAGAAATTCATTTATTTATAATATTTCATAATGATCGAACTTATCTATTCAAAAATAATTTAGGTCTTTCATAAAATTCAAAAAATTCAACCGACCAATTTTTATAAAAATATATTTCAAAATGAATCTCTATATTTGGGCAAAATTTTTCTAAATTTGTGTTATTTAATTTTTAAATAAATTCCTATTTCATTCTTAATATAAAATTTTTAACACTATAACTGACTTTATATCACCTTGACAAAATAATCAATATCTCATTATCTTTTTTCCTTAAGGAAGAAAATAATACAATTTAATATTCATAAGGTTCTTATTAATATTAGTATTATTATTCATAAGGGTGTCTTATTATTCACTATACAATCATGTTGGTGTTGTTAGACTCCAACTATCGTAATGACCACAAATGTAGACATCAGTTTTTCAAATTCAAATCATATGAGAAGAAAAATTAAGATTAATGGTTATCTTTCAACTATATATATAAATAAAAGTGTCATTATCTAGAAAATCATTGTTTCATGACTTTCAAATTATTTTATAAACCTTTTCGGTTTACATTCCCACCACCTTCTTGAAATGAAATCCTCGCTATTTTATATACTTATTAAACAAATGAGTGAAACTTCCCCTCATATGAATTTTATGATTTCCGTGTTTCTTATTCTAACATCTATTTTCTCTGCAATACTTTTTCCTGGGGGATTACCTTACCCCACAACGCTTTTTATCTTCGATCAGGAATTTGAACAGGTTTATCTACATAGAAATGTACTCTTCAAGATAAACATTTTTTGGGATCAAAATATTAGATGAATCTAGAAAATAAATTCTCAACATTGATCACGCTTGGATAATATCCTCCAATGTCAGAATATTTATTTTGATTTCCCATCTGATTGAGTATGAAATGTTGTATTGAAATTTATTTCGATTCTTAATGACCTTTGAAGGCCTTTCCAAATGATATAAGTGAACCTTAGATCATAGTCATTTTTAATGGAAATTGGGACTCAATGATACCAGAAAATCACATTGTGGTACTGTCGAGAAATCTATCAGTAAACATTATATCTCTAATATGAAGGAAATGAGAAAATTTCACCTATTGACCAACAATAAACCAAAATTCATTATTTCCTCAATAAGTCTATTTTAGTCCCCCAATGAAGTCCCTGTATATATTTTCCCATCTCCACACTGGAACGGGAAACGATTGAAGAATCCCCTTCAGTAACTCCCACTCAACATCAACCTATTGACATGTCAAGAATTTCACTGTAAAATCTACAATATTTCCTTTCCTTCTACAACACTAGTAATAAACTATATGGTCTATATACATATTTGTGAGACCATGATGAACTATAAATGGGGAAACACGATCTTCTATCAATGAAGACTTTCTTCAGCAGAAAATCATAAGCAATAAAAAATCATCATAAAAAACTCAAATCACAATATTAATCAATTTTATATTCATGGTACATACCCATTATAATAAATTTTAACTTTGTATGTAGCTCCCCATCCTCCTTTTATTCATTCTTAATTCTGTAAAATAGAGATGCCTTCACTCCAAAAAGAATCATAATTGTGGAATTTCCTACCCCAATGACTTCCAATAAAATTCATTAAATCATTCATATATGGTTCATGTTCAAACTGTACCATGGTTAATGTTGCATGATGTGTTCTACTCAAGGAATCTTCCACAATGTTTTCTTTTTCTAGATGGTAATTTATCATGGAATCATAATCTTATATCAATTCAATTTATCTTATATATCTTATATTTAGTTTCTTCTAAGTTAATATATACATCATAAATTTATGGTCAGTATATATATCTAATTTTCCATTTTATAAATCACCACTCCAAATTTTCCACGAAAAAACCACAAATGAAAATTCCTGATCATTATTGGGTAATTTTAACTCGTGACGATTTATTTTCTTGAAGCATAAGAAATTTATGTTTCATTTTTTCTTCAGAAAAAATCCATTTACATTAAAAATCATTTTTTTGAAAAGAAAAATATATCATTTCAAGAAGGGAGATCCAAAACTATAACATTTACAAATATCATCTTCAATTCTAGATAAAAACATCAAATTCTTCTATCAACATTTTATTCACACCTTTAAATGTTAAAATAGTTAGAAGGACAAATAACGGTGTTAAATATTTAACAAAACTCCGGTAATAACCGTTAAAATCTATAAAATGAAAATCTATATCAAATTTGATAATAATGGAAAGTCATAAAACACTTTTTAGGATCAATTATTATTCCCTTATTTTTTACTGTATTCCCATGAAATGAAATATTTTACTACAAAAATTCACACTTGATGAATTTTCCATTGATTTTCTTTTCATTTATGTTTATGAAAACAATCCATAAATGTTTTTGTAGGACCTCTATTATTTTAGATAATACCATTATTTCATCAATAGAAAGAGTGATGAATTATCCATGAACTTGTGATATGTTCTATTCATAAGATCCATGAAGATAAAATATGAGTTATTTAACCAAAACGACATAAAAAATTTAAAATTCCAATACATAGTATATAATACAGTTTTAGGGATGACATCTTCCATTACTATCAATTGATGGTACCTCGACCTCAAGTAATCCGTGAAATATTCAATTCTCCCTAGTGCTGAAAAAAGATGACATCAGTATGAGGCTATGTATCATTTTTTATGGAAATATAATTCAAGGCCCTATAATCAATGAAAAGTATCATGGAACAATATTTCTTTTTAACAAAAAAATAGAACCTAATGATGAAGTTCTTGGTTTAATGAAGCCTTCATCATGCAACTCCTACAAATGATTTTCCAATTCAAGAATCTCTATTTCAGACATTAGATAAGTGGGATTTAAAATTGGAATAAAATTAAGAAAAATTTCAATTATTAATTCACTATCCCAGCTGGTTATAATAACGAGTTACTCGTCAGGATAAACATCAAGATATTCAATTAAAATTAAAAAATCATTAATCAGAAAAATTCTCTAATTTTCAACAATTTGAGAAACATAACATTTATTTACATCTTTTAATAGTTTCTCACCTTCATAATAAGATATTAATTTAATGGTTTCCTTCTTTAATAAAAAATAAAAATGATTATGAAAAAAAATCGCAAACTCTAGAATCAATATTTTTATGATAAAGAAAAATCATATCCATAACTAGAATGACATCAAACTATACTAATTGGAAGAAATAGGGTTTCATGGTAACGTATTTCCACATCTAAAAATATAATGATTCATAAAATTACATTTTTTTATAACATTTCCCATGGTGTTTTAACAGTATATTCTTGTTTTAATTGATTAGACAAGATTTACAGTTTACTAGATTTTTTATAGATGGGATGTGTTAACCACATTTAAAACAACACATTAGGAAAAAAAATGAGTAAAAAATCAATGTAACTAATACATCTTCATTGGGTTGCTTGACATATACTAATATAGTCGCATGGGATATCACTACGCCATTCTGCTTATAGTCTTGATGCTTCCCATCATTCAAATCTTTCATTGGGAATGTATTTTCATTATAAACCATATAACCACATTTGAAACACATTATAGTTTTCTTATCAGTATTAATATTAGGAAAATTTTAATTAAAATCTTGATATATATGTCCAAACATACCACATGATAAATAATTACATGTTTTAAGGAAATACCCTAGGTTCTTTTTACAACACTTTTAACTAACAAGATACTGAGCATTCTCACCATCAGATTACATTTATTGATTCATAACTATATATTTCCATCTTGAAATATTTTTCTCTATGTTCTCAATGAAAACACGATAATAAAAGAAACCATTTTTACCAACTCATCACATCAGACATGTTTCTCGTGACTTTTTAACTATAAGAATGACAATGTGGTTCGATATCTTGGATTCAATTCTGAGTAAAAATGACTAATTTTTCAATAATGATCTTTAATAAGATTTGTAGCATACCATTCAAATTATGGGATGTTTTCAACATAAATGACCACTGAATTATCCTCAATCTACCTCAATTTGTGGAATATATTTTCTATACCAAGTCAATCATCCATTAGAATATATTTTTCAAGGAAAATTATTTTAAAGGTATCCCACTATAAGGCATAAATTTCCTCTAGCCAAGATAATCTTGACCATTGACCAAAAATTATCAGTTTCACATTCAAAATGAAAAAAAATTAATACTTGCCTTTTTATTATATGAACAACCTGTAACATTGAATATCATTTCAAGGGTGTTAATACACTCTTCAACCAATACTAGACCAGTTGATCCAGTGATATAAAGAGGTTTTTTCCTCATTAAATGTTCGACTCTTATAAATTTACATTGTTGTGTCTGTAGTTTTTGTCATGAATGGTTGCCACTGCAATTTATGTCCAACATCAACTAAGCAGTAACCATTCAAAACTTTTCATTTCCAATTACTACAATTCTTAGATGTGTATTTGGAAATATATCAGTAGCTCAGTTCCATCCAACATCAATTTAACTATTTCATATCATAAAAACCATTATTAAGATACATATCATAGATGAAGAAAAATTTTAATCGTAAAATGAAAATGAATTTAAAAATGAACATAAATTAAAAATAAATTACGGTATTCTTTCATCATCATATTAAATCTTCATGTTATCTAAACCATGCTCTGATACCAATTATAATGTATCACCCAAAAAAATTAAATATTCTAGTTTCTTCAACAAGATTTCACTTTTTTACATTCTCAAATAACATTTTACTCTATATTTTTTGAAATATAGGACATAACCCATAAATATAAACCGATAATCGAAAAAATTGTGCACCATTAAAATAGTTTCTATTTATTCTAAAACAAAAAATTTTAAAACAAAAAATAGAATCTTTATTTCTTTTAAAATCTATAATAACATATTTCATGATTTCTTTATTTATCATACATATCCTTATAAAATTGGAAATTAATTTAAAAAAATGGAATGATCCCAAAAATATCATTATTGGATATAATAATAAGTATATAAAACATTATTCTATTAACACTTTTAAACATATGAAATCATTTTGAAAACGAATTACTTGTCACCCATACATACTAACATTAAGAATCAAGGGATTTCTATGATATTTCCATCAAACATAATGATCAATAATTGAACCATAAAATTTATTTCGGTAATTAATTGCATAATCCTATAACCGTTTCATATACCTTCTGATTTGTAACCCTCCCATGTACCTTACAATATAATCCCCGCATCTATATTATTGAGTAACCATCGTAGTTTCACACGGAGTAACCATATGGCCAACCTCCAACATACACATGCCCAATGAATTGGAGGTAAATATAGGTTACACCCTTCATCATAAACAATTCCCATGAACTATATCATAAGTTTCAAACAATTATACTTTAATAAAAAAAATTAACTTTGAATTTTATAAAACCGGCTGTTTAAAAGATGATTTTATAATATAAGTCCCTTAATAGATATCAAATAGTAAAATTGAGACATTGAAGAGTGTATAGAATACATATTATTAGATTAAATACAAATAATATAACTAAAATTAAAAAAAATCCATCACATAGACAATTTTAATATCACGTAAGTAATTATGTAGAAGGTTAAACCAAATATTTGAAATTTGGTTAAGAATTTTCTTACCTCGGTTATGTCATGCTTAAATTTTGATTAAAATTCGTGTATAATTATTAAAATAGTGTTAATAATATAATTAAGAAACATATTAATGATTAAAACAATTCAAATGTTCTTTTCATAACAATATTACACCATATAATTATTGGTATTTTTTCCTTCGATTGTTTTAGGTGCGTTCTTTACACGATATCCATAGAAGTCTATGTTTGTTATTTCCTTTTTCTATGGAAATGTTTTTCTAGAAGAAAAATTCAATTTTATATATATGTTTAAGGTATAATAAAATATTCTATAAATAATTTTGATTATATTTTTTTATGATTAATCATTATAGAAATATTTTGTGATATCAGTTTAGATCATTTTTGTAGTTGTTTGATAATTACAAACATATTTCATTATATAACATCATATTATATATATATATATATATGTAAACTCCAAAAATTTAATAGAATATATAATATACTTTATGATATATTTGATCCATTAAAATAGTCATATAACTAGTTGTTAAGGATGTAATTGAAATCTAAAACACATAGCCCACGATTTTGTTATATGGGCACATCACGAATGATGTTTTTATTTTTTGAATTAGAAGAACTAGAGATGATGTAAAAAGAATAATTTTTTCCATTGAAATTATACCATCTAAATTATATAATATTATAGAGCTTTATATTGTATATGATAAGGGTATGGGAATAAATTATATGAAAAGAAAACTAACTGAAAATAATACATAATAAATTAAAGAGGATTCTTATCTCTTGATCTCTTCTCAATATCGTCCTTATGTCCTTTGGTTTTGTCCTTTTGGTGAGACCATAACATGTTGGATTTATGAAATATCCCAGGTAAGTGGATTGGGAAGAACATAGAAAATAAATAAAATCTACATAGGTATGAGGCGAAGGGTGAGCGAGGGTGGTATTTATAGTAGAGGAGAGGTGGGGGAATACACTATTTTAATAATTAGTTTAATATTTATTCTATACACTATGAATTTACAAGATCCATGTGACATAAAACAGTAATAAGTGCATGTGAGTATGAACCAATGGATATTTATTCATACATTACTCATAAATGACGAATAAATTCATTTTTTTATCGAATTCCATTATTAAAGCAGAAGTAAAATATATCAGAAAAATAGAAAAAAATCACTGAAAACATTTTTCAATATATATAATTTAAAAATGAACTTCCATTTCTGAATATAATTTTATAAATAATATTAATTTAATTTTTAAATAATATTTTATCTTAGAACAAAATAAAATAATTTAAAACTATAACTGATTTAATATCACATTGAAAATTTATTCAAGTTCTAATTATATTAAAACCTAATGAAAAGAATATAATAATTTGATTTACTACTGATACATATAATATTACTATTAATATAACAGTTTATAAGGGTATGATACTATTCAACATACAATCATGTCGATTCTATCAAATTTCAAATAACATAGTGATCACGACTGTAGATATATGTTTTCTGACATTGAAATCATTGAAGTAGAAAAATTAATAATAATAGCCAGTTTAAAAAATTAACCATTGCACAATGTATAATTATGTATAGAATAATCGTCTAATTTATTTTAAATAATTTTAATTTCGTCTGGTTTATCAATTTTTTTATTACTATCTAAAATGAGAAATGTAATAATCATGGAGAAAATATGCCATATGTACACACTACAAACATTAATTTTTTTCAATGATCATTATTCAAATAAGGTAAAAATAATTTTCACATTATAAAATTATCACTATATCAATAATATCATATTAATAATTTAAAAATACATGTATATATAGTACTTGTGATTTGGTGTAGAAAAATGATTCACATCACTTTGTGGAGGTGATAGTTCACATGTACACGCGAACATTGATACCATTTTCATTTGTATGGAAATGTTTGAATATAAATGATATATTTTTATTTAATAATGTTATGTTTTTTGAATATAATATATAAACATTGATTCCATCATTATAGAAATTATTTTGATATGGTGTTGGATAATGAATTTAAATGGGTCACGAGGTGGTAATGTGTCATAGGCACGAACAATTAATTATTTTCCAATTCAATTGAAATAGAGGTCGATTTAGGTGATGGATTTAACATAATAAATATAATAATTAGTATAGTATATTTTACTTTATTTGAACATTTTAAAAGATGATTTTAAGGATTTTGAGGAATTAATAAAATAAAAATACTTAATAAAAAGTGTTAGATCTCATTCGGAAGACGTCTTTGGAGTAACACAATACCAACTATAAATAGGGTATAAAGCCTAACATAAAACCACTATAATGTTGGTAGGGAATCTAATAATGTATTTTGGTTGATATTACCCCCTCCGAATAGTTTTTAATTGTATTTAAAAAAGAATAATGTGTACCCTTTAATAAGAGATGAGAGGGGAAATCTAGGAAGCCATCAAAATATTAAATTAGTGTAAATTAATTTATTATTCAAAATTCATCGAAAGTGATGTATTTATAATATTGGATGAGGATGGGTCCAATTCCAATCATCTAATAAAAACTATTTAGTGTTTAATTATGTTTTATTCCTTATCCTGTTGTATTAACGATTATTTTACCCATTTATCTCTAAACATGATAATATATAATTTAAAATTTTTGGGTTATTAAAATCATTATAAATTTCAAAAACAATGATAAATGAGTAATTTTTGAATATATTAAATTATAATAATAATTATGTAGAAATTTTTGTTTATATATATTTTATATCAATTAATAAATAGAATTTATTTAAAAATCTATATCATATTATTCGGGACACTATTCATTACACCAATTTTTAAAATCTCTATAATATCCTGATAAATTAAAAAACATACTTCTAAAACATCACAAACATTTCATGTACATTATGAATTTTTTTTCTCTACATTACTTCTCCAAAATTATTTTTAATTTAATGTTTTCAATATAATTTAACTAATATTTAATTTAACTATGAAATTAATGGATCGTCATTTTATAAACCATTGTGATAATTTTTTAATAAAAAAATTGAAAATAAATTATCATGATAAATATTAATTTTTTAAAATTTTAAAATAAGATTTCTAGTCTAACATATCCCTAAAATAACCCCATATTAAAAATATTTTACTACATTAAAAAAGTGTGCTAAAATTGAATTTTTTTAAATATAATATTATAAACATTGTGTTCACATACAAGTGGCTTCCAAAATTTATAACATAATCCCATGGATGATTTCGGTCGTAATAAACTTATTAAATGAAATAAGAACATGTAATTGGGTAATTTTATATTATTTAGTATAACCGTTAACAACATGTTTTATCAAAAAAAAAAATTAATAAATTTGTACTAAAGTTAATAGTGATAATGTTCAAAAAATAGACCTATTTACCAAATTTGGTAGTAATTATTTAAATATATAATTTATTTCCAAATTAATGACAATGAAATTTCATAACATTATTGAAAAATAATATTGGTGATGGAATGAGATAAACTTTTTATTAAAGTAAAAACTTTTAGAAGATTAATATGTTTTCATATACAAATTCAATGTGAAATAGATTCAAATGACCAACATTGGAATAAATTATAAAAAATGAAAAAATTAATAATTTAGAACAATAAAATATATAAATTAGCATTATAAAATATTTTTTTGAAAATAAATAATTCAATTAAAATGTATTATTTGTTCACTATACAAAAAAATTGAACCAATAATAAGAATTTAAAAAATTAAACAAAAGTAAATTTAAATAATATTCTTTCAAATAAATCTTTATTTTTCTAAATAGTTTCAATAATATAGAAAAAATAATATTTAAAACAAGTGCTGCAAAAAAGGAGACACAACTACATTTTTAGAAAATTACTTTTTTATGACTAAAATTATATTTTTCTTGTATAATGTATAAAAATATATAATTAATTTTATAAATTAGATTTATTATATTATATAGAAATTTAGTTAGTATAATCTAATATGGTTGAATTGTTTATTTATTCTTTAGAATCACAGTAGTTCACATCTAATTATATTTATAAAAACATTTTCTTCTATTTTAAAATGGATTTTATATTCATTTATAATAAGTTGGTCAATATATAATTCATTATATGTAATTTTGTAAAAATTATTTATAAAATTATGCTAACCATGTTCATTCCATCAATTCTAGTTGTGGTGAAATAACTACATTTTAATATAATAATATTATTTTGTTCATTTATGCTTGATGCGGAATATCATGTGTGCTATTGAACAAAAGTTTTCATATTATAAAATCAGGATGTTACATTCTCACCCATCACAAAAAAGTATATCCTCCCAATTTTATTTCTAGAATAAAAATGATGTGTTTGAATTTTCAAAATGCCATTGTTGAAATCCATAGTCAAATAAATGAATAATAAAACATCTACATTAAAAGAATGAAATAGAAGTTTGATGGTCATCCAAGATAACACATTCTTGGGTTTCCATGTGTAAAATCATGGATATGAAAGAGTAAAATTTAAATCATGCTCTAAAAGAGAGTCACATTGAATATGGGGATGAGAAACTTAATAATCACATAAAAATATATATTGTTTGGGTAAAATATTAATTGGAATCATTGCAATAATAGTAAATCAATAATTTTTTATTTCAAAATACATTTCTTATTTTTGCGCAATTATATTACAACATGTATTATGGAAATTTGGAAACAAAATTACGTGAAATTTTGAGTTTCATCATTTATTATAATTATTTAATTTCAATTTAAATCTTATAACTCTCAATTTTATCTTATCCTAAAATTTCTAGAACTACATAATTAATGAAATATTTAATATCTTAAATTTTTTTATTTTATATCCCAATTATGAATAAAATCTATTCAAAGTTGATAGAATGTTGTACCATGATCACAGTTTCCACAAAATTTCACCATAATTTTTCCCCATAGATCGAAGTCCCACACATCGAAAAGATTAATTAGAGCTTCTTCAATGACCCTGACATCCTTTTTTCAAAATATTACATCTATAACATGCGTCCGATGGTTTTTTTCATATAAATAGTATTAAAAAATAAATTTTTATGACATATTATTTCAGTACATCTGAGAATATATGATTTTAATAAATCATTCAAACCTAGTATGTTTTGAAAATTTTAATTACTTTTCATTTAAAAAGATCGTAATTTTTTTCTAAAAACAATATGTTAAAAGAAAATATAAATAGGTTGTGATTGTGTTTTTTATTCAGATGATTTATCAAAATCATAATATTATTGTAAATTTTTTTTAACGTAAAATATCTACAAAATCAAGCTATATATTTTTTTTTTTTGAAATTATTATAATACATTGAAATTGTTTTTGATAAATAATATCCCATGAACCCTTGTGGAATCTATGTATTGAGTTGTTTTTTGAAATAAAAATCGTTTTTTTTGTGTTAGAAAGTGTTCTAAAGTCATTAGTGTGTGACTTTGTAAGAATCATTGAAAGAAATTCATCAAGATGAGATTTATGTTTTTTGAGTTCTCCATCATTCAATATATAATTGGAATTCATTAATCAGAAAATGTAATCTAAAAATTGGATAACTAAATATAAATTCAATGAAACATAATAAATTTTTAACAATAATTATTGTTCACTATGTTTTCAAAATAGGAATTTGATATCAACTATACGGAAACACCATTAAAAATTACATAGTATTGAGTTTTATTAATGAAAATTAATTTCCTTTGCACTGATTATCATTTATAGTATGTGGCGTTACAAAATTATATCATGTCATTTGACATTTATACATTTTGGAAACAAATAAAAAATTATACATTCAATTCAAAATGTAAAACATTCAAAATAAACATGATTTTTTTTCTTGAAAAATGATCATAACATTCATCTTGACTTCCTTACTTTTAATTTCGCATTTATATAACTTTTAAAAAATATTTTTAAACTTAGGTTGACAACAATAATATCTGTATGATACAAAAAATGATGGAAAACTATCATTCCTCATAAAACATTAAATCCATGAACTCTTTATAATAAATCAATACTTTTAACTATAAAAAATTTAAAAAAATTATTTTAAAAATAATATCATTTCATTAATTTTTTTTAGTCTCATGATTACCCTATATCCCATATACATCATATATAACACATAATAATATTTTGAACTGTTTTAGGGTCATATTTTGTCTTAAAATTATAGTTTAGTACTTTTTTGAGCAAATTTTTCTTCTTAATCATTTTTATAAATGTAAATTAATTTTTCTAATTGTGTTGCTAAATAAAATATTGACCATATTTGACAATAAAATTTATGATAATTCATGATATGAAATTAATTTTTGAAAAATTAAAATCATATAAGTGGAATTAATTAATTAAAATTTATTCCCATAGAGGGGATGATAACACAAGTTTTCAATGTAAAAATTTCCATTCGTTTACTTTTTTTATACCAAATATTATATTTAAATTGATTCAAAACAAATACAACTATATTTAATGATAAATATATGATATATTTATTATTTTAAACCAATTTAAAATATACATTATCCTTAAAAAATTATATAAATAATAAGATTGGAATTAAATTTTTTTTTATTTGTAACTATTTATTAAATATGAATCCTTATTAAAAATACACAGAATTTAACATAAATTTATTTTTATGTACCTCAGTCAAATTGAATGTATATTTGGACATATTAAAAATATAAATATTTGAATTGTTTTATTTAATATGTGTTTTCCATTAAAAGGCCATAAAATGCATAAATAAAAAAATATATGTTTTAAGCAAAAAAGTGTCTTTGTTGTTATATTTTGTTTAAAAATTATATATAATTTATATAAGAGAATTATTTTACAGATAACATATATATTAAAATAAATTCTCAAACTTATCTCAATAAATTTAATTTTTTAATGTAAACTAGTTATCTGAGCATAACAATAATAATAATTCCTTGAATATTAAATCGGTTATCTTATTAATTTCTATTTAATTAGTGAAATTTATATTCTTTATATAATTATGTAAAACCTATATTTTCATATATTATTTAATACTAATCATAATCGTTAAATTAATGGAAATTATATCTATCATTATAATAATTAATATCATTTTAATAATATATTATTCATCAGAATTTTTCAGTCTTATGGGTTACACAAGAAATCATTGAAAGTAATTATTTTATAGAACTCAAGCTTACCAATGTGTTTTGTTTATAGAATCCTATCATCTATGAGTTGTGTATTGTATGATTAATTTGGTTTTTTGTATAATACATCCGAAATATAGTTATTTAATAATAAATATTTTATTTTATGTGTTACATAGAATTAAAAATACCCATAATATTATATTAATTAAAAAAATTATTCACACAATCTTGAGTTATTATAGTAATAACATGTTCAATATATGGTGTAAGACCATAAGAATCAACCATAATATTCTATTAATCATATTTTATTAGTGTAGTTCATCGATTGAAATTTATTTCATGACCATATTAATTTATTATTCAATTTTCATTGATAATGACATTAATATTATTTATTAATATGAAAAAAGAAAATTATACTTAATGGTTTAATAAAAACTACTGTATTTTTAAAAATTATTACCATTTTTCAATAATAAAAACTAGTACATTAACAGAAAAAATATTATCTATATGATTATGATTTTAAAAAAATTAAAATATATAATTATGCATAATTCTTACACAATATTGACGAATCAAATTTACATGATAGTAAAATAATCCATATAATTAAATTTATTAAATATGTATTTTTTCATTATTTTTTTATTCAATAAATTTTTTGGATATAAATGTATAGTATTTAATTTTTTAATATTTATATTCAAAATCAATAAATTTTTGGGAATGTTTAATGTCGTATTATTCAATTGTTTGAAAAATAAAATTTTCTAAGAGATATGAAATGATTTATTATAATAATATATATATAATATTCATATTGATTATATTTTTGGAATAAATCCATTACGATAATATGTAAGAAATTTTCTGTGATAATAACTCAAAAACATAAATATAATTATTAATTTAATTATTAATATGAAAATATTTTCTAGAGATGGTGGAGAGAATGTGGTGTACTGTAAAGGTAAAATTTGGTTAATAATGAAAAAAAATTATATATAAATAGGGTTTTAATAAACTAGTTATTAAATAAAATTCATAATTTATTATAGGGATTAATATTTTTTGAACATTGATTTTATTTAACAAGACTCTTTTCCAAAATCTTAATCATTTTTATCGTTGTTCAAAAAACCTAATAAATATTTTCTCATTATATGATTGAGAATTGAAATACACTGTAAACAAATAAATATGGAATAATTCATTTATATTAAATATTTATAATTTAATTTTTTTTGAAATCATTGTAATAATACATATAACACAAAGGTGAAGTGTATATGAAAATTATAATACCATTAAATAAATGGGATTAAAATTCTTAAAAACGATAATATTTAGATCAATTTTAGTAATCCATTAATTTTATCTCTATTTATTAAAGATATATGATGTCTAATATATATGTTTTCAAATTTTTATTTTTCCTTATTTTTTTGATTTTGTTTTTTTATTTATGATGTAAAAGACATGAAACAATATATTATTTTATGAAAATGTTTTTAAATAAATAATTATAAATACATAAATTCTAAAATGGATCATATATATATTAATTAGTTTATAATAACATTATTCTTCCTTATATGAGAATCAATTAATTTATATAAATTCATTACTGACCATTAATATTTTAATATTATGAAAAGAAGATATGTATTTCCTACATAAATGGACCCAATTGAACATTTTTCACAAAACTAATTTTTTTTCTTTTTCAATACTGTAAAAAAAAATATTTTGGAATACCTATTATCGTGTCCACTATCAACTGTGGTGATCATAATCATGTACTATAGTTGGATTAATTAAAAGGAGGTGACATAAATTGATTTTATGTATTTTATATGTCATTATTATTTCACCTTGTTATATCACTTTTTAATTCATTATAATATAAATTTATTATCATTGAAATGGAAAAAAATTATTTATTTTTTGTGATGGCCTGGGGTTTTAGGGGTCTATTACTTTGTGAAAATCTGATGTTGGGTTTTTTGGTATGGGAATCTGGCAAATTTGGCCCAGCGGTAGGCCTACCAGTGGCCTTAGCCTACAGGTAGCAGGCCTACCGGTAGCTCTGTCTATCGGTAGCTCGGCCTACCGGTAGCTCTGCCTGCTGGTAGTTCGGCCTACCGGTAGCTCTACCTACCAGTGGCTCGGTCTACCAGTAGCTACAGCCTACCGGTGGCTCAGCTACCGGTTGCTGTCAGCTACCGGTAGGTCTCGGCTACCAGTGGTTGTCACCCACCGGTAGCTCCTAGCTACCGGTGGCTCTGGCCTTCCCCGCGGGTTCTTTCCAGTAGCGCTCCTTGTGAAAATAGGATTTTAAACTCTATTTTGACCCGGTTAAGCCTGTTTTAAATCCCGGTAACCGCCCATAAATGTTTAAATAAATATTTAATGAATTAACCTGGTGTGTGCATCGGTTTAAACTGCTCGACCTCTAATGTATGGGGTCGTGTGGTCAACCCACGACCCCCGATCACGTTGTTACGTGTTTCTATCTCAACCGTACGCAACCCTTATGACTAAGGGATTCGCCCAGGGCTCTTTTTTTCTCGATCACCATCAGCGAGGAGTACCCTTTATTCAGACGAGGCGATTTTCGTTCAGGGGAGCCACATCGCTATGCGTGAAGTTTCACGCCAGGCCAAAGTGTCGATCGTTAATCAACAAGTAGGGAAATTCTCCTTCGTCTCTCCCTTTTTGTGTATCATGTGGGGTGGGCGTGCTTCTGATTCTGTAGAATTAGATAAACCATACCTAAATGAAGATAATGAACTAGATTCTATAAAGGAAGAAGTGGGTTTTGATCGTTGATGCTGTTTTATGTTATGATCATCCTTGTGAACTGTGCGAGCTTACACCTTCTAAAAATCATGGTTGTTGGTGGTCTTTCTATGTGAACTAACTAACCCTTGCATCTGGTGATGTTTAAAAGGCTTGTATTATGGTTATGAACCTTGGCTGTGTAAAGAAAATCGGTTAATTACCTATATTCGGCTAAATGAATTGGAAGCACCAGGATAAATCCTTTTCTGTGATAACCCCAGTTAAAGCACATGGAAATTGAAATCATGGAGTGTGTTAAATCTTGTAAATCTAAAGATACCATTGTGTCCCTGCTTTGTGTTGGTGGTAGTGGTTTGGTTGTTTTCTTTTATGGGCCGATTGCTGGAGATGTGGGAGGGGATGGGATCCCATGTTTTTATACTCTCGGTGGTTATGAAATTGTTGATGGGATCCTCTGTTGTTATGGATTCGGTGGTTATGAGTTTTAAGACTAGGCTGTTACCTTGTTTATATCACGAATTGTGGGGGATCCTTTGTTGATGAAAAACATTTTTGGGGGAGGGGACACATGGAAGTGTCTCGGGGATGACTTTGGATCCAGTACTTCGAGGGATCTCACTTTTCCTTTGTTGTTGTGACTTTACAAGAGAACCGGGTGTGGATACTTAAATTGACGTTTGGATAGTTTAATTTCCTTGCTCATGCTCATGGAGTTAGTTTCCCAGCAGTGAAAAAACTTATTTAAACATTATCACTAAACATGAAACAAGAATGTGACAAATGGATTTTGTTGGTGAGAGTTGTGACTCAGACTTGAGTGTTGTTTTTGTCCTTTAGGCTGGCTGAAGAAAAACCTAAAATTTTCTTGAGTTCATGTTACCTATACTTATATTTTTAGTTTTGTGGTTCTTATTCGTGCCCCACCCAATTTGAGAAATTAGTTAAAAACACCCCAATTTCATGGGGGGTGTTTTTTCAAAGACTATTATTAGTGGCTGGTTATTGGCTTCTTTTCTCCTCCATTTCCCAGATAGCCCAAGTATCTTTGGGCAGGCTGTGATGGCCTGAGGTCCATTATTAGCCCAAGAATCATTGGGTAGAGTAGTTTGGTGGTTAGCCAGGTGTGTGGGGCCGGTGGATTCCCATGTGTCATCGAGATGAGGCCCAGGTGTCTTCGGGCATGGTAGAGGATCTTCTAGCCTAGGTGTCTTCGGGCATGGTGGTGGTTGTTCTCGCCTAGGTGTTTTTAGGCGTGGTTACGAGTGACAGTTGCGGCCCAGGTGTTTGCGGGTGGGACTCGGAACAAAGACTCTGTGTGGTTGTGGCCGAGGTGTGTGCGGGCGGGTGTGGCAGTGGGACTGTGGTGAGTGACTGGATTGGTTCGATGCATAGATTGTCTCAATAACTAGTGGTAAATTGGTACGGGGTACCCAAAAATCGATGTGCTCTTATTATATATATTACTTGACTTGCGTAATTTGGGGAATGTGTCGTGGTGTGGCTTGGGTGGATATTTTACCTTGTTAGGTGTTTCGTTTACTCCTTTTCACAGGACATTAGTACGTTCCCCCACTTGTGAACAAGAATCTTTGGTTTTCCCTACTGAGTGTCCTTGTATGGTCACCCTACGTATATAAAACTACTTTCATGTTTCTAGGAGGACTTCGGGGATCGCACAAGACCATACTAGTTCAGACATTTGGGGTAGTTGCAGTTGTTGTTTTTCTTTCTTTGGTACATACCTATGTAGTAACTTTTTGTACATTGTGGCTTTTACATTTTGGAACATGCATGTGGGAATGGTTTACTTTTGGCTTTACTTTTCTTTTAGTTTTTGTGTTGTTGGGTTTCATAATCTTATCTCCCGATCCTATAAAACAAAAAGGGGTAATGCCTTCCATTTGTGTGTAATTTCTATACCCTTGGTGCTGGTCGCCACTCCGGGACCTATTGAATGCGAGTCTCGGGGGACATTATCTCTCCGTCAACGTAAAGAAGGTAGGGTATGACAATCTGCTGACCCTTCCCTCCTTTTGGTGAAGGTGGATCGTGACAGAATGGTATCAGAGGAGGTTGAGAGATAGGATGAATTCTGGAGTTAGGCACAGTGAGGATTGCATGGGATGGTTGGGCAACAGTGTTGGGTGACCTTGGTGCATGAATTAGGCTAGAGAAGACTGGCTAGGACACAAGATTTTCGGGCCCCCCGTGATTCGATGCAAGGACTCTGGACCTACCGATTGACCAAGTGAGGCCACGCTGATTGTAGGGTAGAGAGACCCTAGGGAAGGTACATGCATCATAATGACTTGTTTTCTTATGTTTTTGGGGTGTTTTGGGAATGAATAATAAATGAAAAGTTTAAGAAGTTTTAAAGAACGACATTCTTCACTACTTGGGCTTAGGAATTCCTTGTTTACCATGAATCTATGGCACCTGGAAGGAGACAAAGTATGGTACAGGAGATCGAGGCCCTAGAGACTACCTTGGCTGGTCGATAAAGAGATGATCGAGAGGAGGAGGACGACCAGTGGCAGAAGACACTTCAGGCCTTCCAGCGACAGATTCTCGAGATGTATGAGGGCAGCACCTCTCACATGAAGACCGAAATATGGCCAGAGGAGCTAGTGATAGCTTTCGGCCTGATTCGGGCCCCAACCAAGTACTGGGTTCCTCTGGACGTCAGCCAGATGTGGGGAGTAGTGTGACAGTGGTTGACGCTTTACCTAGGGTAGAGGAGAGAGGCTAGTGTGGCTTGGACTGATTTCGATAGGGAGTTCCGTGTGGAATTACTCTCTTCCACGATGAAGGCGGAAAAAATACATGAGCTACTCTCCCTCCAACAATGGAGTATGTCAGTGAGGGAGCTAGGGATCAAGTTCAAGGACCTCATACGTTCTTCTCTGGATCTCTTTCTCGAGGAGGAGTCTCAGGAAATACGTTTGGAGGAGGCGCTCCGACCCTCCCTCCAGTATGTTGTTATCCCCTTTACCCTTCTGACGTACATAGAGGTCCAGAAGGGGGCCGAAGTGGTGGAGATGATGCATGCTATAGGAGGAGTGTCATAAGAGGGGATCCATATGGGACCATCTGAGGGGAAGGCCTTCAGCACCAGGCCACCAGTCTCAGGACCCTCCAGGTTCCGACCGATTGGGAGTAGGCCGTAGTAGTTTCAGTTTCGATCCCCTGGTCCTCTCCCTTTTCCTTCGGGCCCGGGACCACGGTGCTTTATCTGTGGGATCCCTAGACAACTCGAGAGTCAGTGCCCGGACTGGGTACAGTACGACGGTAGCGGAAAACCTCACCACCCGCCCCAGCAGCAGCTTCCAGCCATGCCTTTCGAGCAGCAGTAGTAGGGACAGAGAGCTCCCGCTCCTCCGAGGGAAGACATTGGAGGAGGGGGCAACCTCAGGTCACTCCTCAAGGAACTCGATCAGGGCATGTTCGGGGAGGTGGCCAACATATGAGGGACAGAGGAGCTGGTCGTGGATAGCTACACGCTGCGGAGGCAATAGTTCCAGCAGGGCCGGAGGTTGTTCAATGTACGATCAGTTTTTACAGTACACTTTCTTTTGCCTTGTTCGATACCGGAGCTTCACACTCCTTTGTTTCACCCAGTCTAGCCCGTGCCTTGGGAAGAGATGCTGAGAGACTTCAAGTGCCCTTGGTTTTAAGCACACTAGTCAGAGTCCAGACTGACTTGTTGTTTGTTTTTCGGTGATGCAGACTGATGATAGGGCCACATCAGTCGGTTAGGGATCTTCTTATGCTACAGATATAGCCATACGATGTCATCCTAGGCATCAACTGGATATTCTTTGTTTGTGTCGTCATCAACTGTTTCTGAGGAAGGGTTGTGTTCTCAGACTTGAGTGGCCGGCGTGTTACCTTCACCGACGAGTGGAGCAGTCAGAAGGGCAGTAGGCGAGAGGAACCCCTCCTCTCCATACTAGCCAAGCTATCAGTAGAACCCGTAGATGTTGAGATGGTGGAAGTGCCAGAGATCGTCCATGAGTTTATGGATGTCTTCCTTGAGGAGGTGACGACTCTACCCCCTCGACGTGATTTCTAGTTTGGGATAGACCTGCAGTTCAGTGCTCGTCCGATCTCGATGGCTCCTTATCGGATGGAATCTTTAGAGCTACGGGAGTTGCGGATTCAGATTGACGATCTGATGAAGAGGGCTTATGTTCAGCCGAGTGCATCACCATGGGGTTCTCTAGTATTGTTCACAAAGAAGGAATATGGTGTTCTTAGGTTGTGCATAGACTATAGGATGCTGAATCAGGTGACGATCAATAATCGCTACCCTCTTCCGAGGATAGACGATCTTTTCGACCAGCTGAAAGGGGAAATATTCTTCTCGAAGATTGACCTACGGACTGGGTATCACCAGTTGAGAGTGAAGGAAAGTGATATCCCGAAGACAGCGTTCAGGTGCATAAATGGACACATCGAGTTTGTGGTCATGCCCTTCGGTGTTACGAATGCCCTGGTTGTGTTCATGGGGATTATGAACTCCGTCATCCGGGAGTACTTGTATCGGTTCGTGGTTGTGATCATCGACGATATCCTGATCTATTTGAGATGAGAGGAGGACCATATAGAGAACCGGAGGATAGTTTTGGAGGTCCTCTGATAGCATCAGCTATATCGGAAGTTGTCAAAATGCATGTTCTGGATATGAGAAGTGCACTTCCTCGGGCATGTGGTGTCTGAGCTTGGGGTAGCGGTGGACCCATCAAAATTTGAGGCAGTTGTTTCTTGGGAAGAACCCAAGAATGTGGCAGAGGTTTGTAGTTTCCCCGGGCTGGCAGGTTACTATTGGAGGTTCATAGCCAACTTCTCCCAAGTTGCTTCCCCTTTGACAGCCCTGACCAAGAAAGACCAGGCATTCATGTGGATTGAGCGGTGCGAGTCAGCCTTCAACTATCTGATGGAGAAGTTGGCCAGTGCCCCAGTACTGAGATTTCTAGAAGAAGGGGCATCGTATGAGGTGTTCAATGATGCTTCATGACATGGCCTGAGATGTGTGTTGATGCAACGACAAGGGGTGATCTCTTATGGGTCTAGGAAGCTATGCCCTCATGAACGTAATTACGCCACCCACGACATGGAGCTTGCAGTTGTCTTTTTTTGCACTAAATTTATGGAAGCACTACCTCATCGGAGAACGCTTTTTGTTCTTCACAGATCACAAAAGCTTGAGGAATATCTTCTCCCAGCGGGACATAAACTTGCGACAGTGGAGATGGGTGGATTTCCTCGAGGATTACGACTACGAGATCTATTATACTATGGGAAAGGGCAATGTAGTGGCTGATTCCTTGATCAGGAGGATGCATAAGGATGCGGTCCGAGAGTCGGCGGAGGCCTGTGAGGCGATGGAGGAGTAGGCTGCCTTACACCTAGATATGAGGATGGATAGCGGTAGAGGCTACCTGTATCTTATGGAAGTGCAGTCATCTTTGTTGCAGTATTTGGAGGAGTCTCAGTGGGGATACCCAGAGTGTGAAGTGATGCATAACAGATTTGACTAGGGAAATGCTCCGGAAGGATGGACGAAGGATGGCCAATACTGGATTCTTTTCAAGGGAAAGCTGTTTGTTCCGGAGGCGATGCACGACAAGGTTCTCGGAGATTTCCACGACTCACCCCTGGTGGTACACCAAGGAGTTTCCAAGATGTACCAGGGATTGAAGAGGCAGTTTTGGTGGCCAGGAGTTAAGCGAGCAGTGGCCGAGTTTGTGGCCAAGTTCGTAGTGTGTCAGCAAGTGAAGGCTGAACACCGAGTTCTAGGAGGTCTACTGCAGCCTCTAGATGTGCCAGAGTGGATGTGTGATGACATCTCGATGGATTTCATCACGGTACTACCCAAGGTCCAAGGGGGATATGATGCCATCTAGCTGGTAGTGGACCAGTTGACGAAATCGGCTCACTTTCTGGCGATCATGGAGTCGAGTGCAGTGGATTCTTTGGAACGAAGGTATGTGGATGAGGATGTGCGATTTCATGGGATTCTGAGGTCTATTGTATCTGATAGGGATTCACAGTTTAACTCACGAGTCTGGAGAGTATTGCAGCATGCTTTTGGCACCCAGCTGCATCTTAGCACTATTTTCCATCCCCATAAAGATGGACAGACAGAGCGCACCATCTAGACCATGGAGGATATACTGTGGGCATGTGTTCTGTACTTAGGGGGATCATGGGTAAGATACATTCCCCTGGTGGAGTTTTTCTACAATAATATCTACCACTCTACCATTGGTATAACCCCATTTGAATCATTGTACGGGAAGCCATTCTGTTCACCTCTGTGTTGGACAAAAGTAGGATAGGCAGGCATCCTTGGCCTGGAGGTGGTGCAAAGTATGACAGAGAAGGTTCAGCTCATACGGGAAAGGATGAAGGCGACCCATGACCGACAAAAGTCGTATGCTGATACCAGGAGGAGGCCCTTGGAGTTTGAGGTTGGAGACCACGTGTTCTTGAAGGTCTCCCCTCGGCGTGGGCAGAGGAGGTTCGACAAGGGGAGTAAGCTTTATCCGAGGTTCATCAGTCCCTTTGAAGTGTTGCGGCGGGTTGACAAAGTGGCTTATCAGCTAGTGTTTCCACCACCGCTACTGAGGATACAAGATGTCTTCCATGTGTCCTTGCTCCGTCGGTATCTGTGTGACGATTCACACGTCCCTGATTGGGGTGAGAAGGACACCGAGGACGACGTGACTTTTGTGGAGAGACTAGTGATGGTCGAGGATCACAAGGAGAAGGTGCTTCGTGGGCGAACCATTCCCTTGGTTCATGTGTTGTAGAGACATGGTGGGAATGAGGAGAGTACGTGGGAGAGGGAAGCACAAATGCGTACCCAGTACCCAGAGTTGTTTTCAGTTTCGTTCTTTTTTGTACCTATTGTGGTAGAACATTTTGTCTTTTTGGAGATAAAATATACTGGTTTTCCTTCCTCTAAATGTGTGTGAAAATCCCTGGCTATGTGGGAGGAGAGAACCTGACCCCTAATCAAGACACATTAAGGTGGATGTGATTAAACCCATGCGGGCGAGTCAGTGCCACCCAAAGCGGATAATATCTTGAAATGGGGTAGGAGACTCCCTAACCCACATGCCTGGGTAGTTTCACATGGTATGTTTCTTGGTTCTTGATAGGAAAGTATTTTTTTAGTTAGCATGGGTTCACTCATAAGAGGTATCATTCGAGGTGGTTGTTCAGACCCTCTCTTTCCTTCTGGTTTGTTTTGATTCTCGAGGACGAGAATCGTTTAAGAGGTATCTGATATAATGACCCAGGGTTTTATGGGTCCATTACTTTGTGAAAATCTCGTGTTGGGTTTTATGGTCTGGGAATCTGGCGAAGATGGCCAAACGGTAGGCCTACCGGTGGCCTTAGCCTACTGGTAGCAGGCCTACCGGTAGCTCTATCTACCGGTTGCCTGAGCCTACTAGTAGCAGGCCTACTGGTAGCTCTGTCTACCGCTAGCCTTAGCCTACCTGTAGCAGGCCTACCGGTAGCTCTGTCTACCGATAGCTTGGCCAACCGGTAGCTCTACCTACCCGTAGCTCGGCCTACCATTAACTCCATCTACCAGTGGCTCGATCTACCGGTAGCTGCAGCCTACCGGTGGCTCGGTCTACAGGTAGCTGCAGCCTGCTGATAGCTGAAGTCTACCGGTAGCTGCAGCCTACCTGTAGCTCGGCTACCAGTGGCTTTGGCCTTCCCCACAGGTTCGTTCCAGAAGCTCTCCTTTCACAAATAGGATTTTAAGCCCTATTTTTACCCGGCTAAGCTTGTTTTAAATCCCGTTAACTACCTATAAATGTTTTACTAAATATTTAATGAATTAACTTGGTGTGTGTGTCGGTTTAAACCGCCCGACCTCTAATGACGTGTGGGGCCGCGTGGTCAACCCACGACCCCTGCTCAAGAGGTTTCACATTCTTATCTCAAACGTTCGTGACCCTTATAACTAAGGTGTTCACCCTGGGTTTTTTTTTCTCGATCACCCTCTATGAGGAGTACCCTTCATTCAGAGGTGGAGATTTTCATTCAGGCAAGCCGCATCGCTATGCGTGATGTTCCGCTCACGGCCTAAGCGTCGATCATTGATCAACAAGTTGGGAAATTCTTATTTGTCTCTCCCTTTTTGTGTATCATGTGGGGTGGGTGTGAATCTGATTCTGTAGAATTGGATAAACCAGACCTAAATGAAGATAATGAACTAGATTCTATAAAGTAAGAAGGGGGATGTGATCATTGATGCTCTTTTATGTTATGATCTTCCTTGAGAACTGTGCGTGCTTATGCCTTCTAAAAATCATGGCTGTTGGTGGTCATTCTATGTGCACTAACGAACCCTTTCATCTGGTGATGTTTAAACGAATTGTATTGTGGTTGCGAACCCTTACTGTGTAAAGGAGATCAGTTAATTACGTATATTCGGCTAAATAAATTGTATGAACTAGGATAAATCATTTTCTGTGATAACCCCAGTAAAAGCACACGAAAATTGAAATCATGGAGTGTGTTAAATCATATAAATCTGAAAATACAGTTGTTGTCCTGCTTTGTATTGGTGGTAGTTGTTTGGTTGTTTTATTTTACAGGACGATTGCTGGAGATGTGGGAGGGGATGGGATCACCTGTTTTTATACTCTCGGTGGTTATGAAATTGGGGATAGGATCCCTGTTGTTATGAATTTAGTGGTATTGAGTTTCAAGACCAGGCGGTTACCTTGTTTATATCACGAATTGGGGTGGGATCGTCTGTTGATGAAAAACCTTTATGGGGGAGGGGACATGGGAAAGTGTCTCGGGGTTGTCTTTGGTTCCAGTACTTCAAGGGATCTCACTTTTCCTTTGTTGTTGTGAATTTACAAGAGAACCGGGTGTGGATAATTAAATTGAAGTTTGGATGGTTTCTTTTCCTTTGTCATGATCATGTTGTTAATAGCCCATTAGTGCATGAACTTATTTAAACATTATCACTGAAAATGAAACAAGAATTGGACAAATGGATTTTGTCAGCGAGAGTCGTGACTCGGACATGATTTTTGTTTGTGTCCTTTAGGCTGGATGAATAAAAACCTAAACATTGGGTGACTGCTTGTAACCTATACTTATATTTGTAGTTTTGTGTTTCTTATTCGCGCCCCACCCAAGTTGAGAACATAGTTCCGAACACCCCCATTTCATGGGGGAGTGTGTTTTTCCCAACACTATTATTAGTGGCCAGTTATTAACTCCTTTTCTGCTCCCTTTCCCGGATAGCCCAATTATCTTCGGGCAGGAAGTGATGGCCTGAGGTCCATTATTATCCCAAGAATCATCAGGCATGGTAGTGTGGGGGTTGTCCAGGTGTGTGCGGAAGGTGGTTTCTCAAGTGTCTTTGGGATGAGGCCCAGGTGTCTTCGGGCATGGCATAGGATCTTCTAGCCCAGGTGTCTTCGGGCATGGCGGTGGTTGTCCTTGCCTAGATGTTTGCAGCCATGGTGATGTGTGACAGTTGTGGCCTAGGTGTTTGCGGGCAGGATTCGGCAGTGGGACTGCGTGTGGTTGTGGCCCAGGAGTGTGCGAGTGGGTGTGGCAGTGGGACTGTGGTGAGTGGCAGGATTGGTTCAATGCATAGGATGTCTCACTTACCAGTGGGAAAGTGGTGCGGGGTACCCAAAAATCTATGTCCTCTTATTATATATATTACTTGACTTGCGTTATTTGGGGAGTGTGCCTTGGTGAGGCTTGGGTGGATAGTTTACCGTGTTAGGTGTTTGGTTTACTCCTTCTTCTCACGGGACTTTAGTACGTTCCCCCACTTGTGCACACGAGTCATTGGTTTTCCCTACTAAGTGTACTTGTATGCTCACCCTACGTATATAAAACTGCTTTCAGGTTTACAGGAGGACTTCGGGGATTGCGCAGGACCATATTAGCTCCTACCTTTGGTGTAGTTGCAGTAGTTGTTTTTCTTTCATTGGTACTTACCTTTTTTGTCACTTTTTGTACTTTGTGGATTTTACTTTTTGGAACATGCATGTCGGAATGGTTTACTTTTGGATTTACTTTTCTTTTAGTTTTGGTGTTGTTGGGTTTCATCATCTTATCTCCCGAACCTATAATTCAAAAAGAGGTAATGCGTTCCATTTGTGTGTAATTTCTATACCCTTGGTGCTAGTCACCACTCTGGGACCTATTGAAGGTATGTCTCAGGGGTCATTATCTCTCCTTCTACTTAAAGAAGGAAGGGCCTTGCAATCTGCTGACCCTTCCCTCCTTTTGGTGAAGGCGGATAGTGACATTTTTATTTAAACATGTTTTTACGATTCACATTTAATTCAAATAATCAATAAAATTTATAGATCTCAATTTAATGAATATAATCTTAAATAGGATATTAGTCTCACTATTATTTCATTAGGATAAATCTTTATGTTATTAACATTTACAAATTTTGAGGCGTATATAAGACCTCATTGACATGTTATATCATTAATATTCATATGTTCATAATTTTTAATGTATTAGTTGAAATTATTATTACATGAGGCCTACAGATCAAAATTTACATAGGTGGTTGTGGGATTATTTGGTAATAAAATTTTAATCTAGATTATCCATTCATGAATATCTATTCAGAAAATTATTTAATTATTATTTTCTAAACCAATTTAATTTTTCATCTAATCCTGTTACTTTTTGGCATTTTAATTTTTTATTACCATCTTTAAATATTCAGTACAAAATAAATATACAATTTTGTTTAGTAATGTAGACCTTATTTCTCCATTTTCAATATGAATACCATTTTCTTCAATAAACATGATTAATTTCAAAAAATTATTTTTTATTTATTTTTAAATTATAATAAAAACTAATTTTACTTGTGTTTGAAATTTTTCTAAACAAGTTATGATATAATAATCTATTTGTTTTTTGATCATGGTACTTTTTATCGAAATATCAAATATAATGATTATGTAATTAATATTACCTCTCATTATCGTGAGACCTCAATACATTGAATCATATTTTATAGTTTCTTGTGGATAATTTCATTAATATTTTATCCTTATATTTAAAAAAATAATTTTTATTTGAAATTTAATTTCGATGTTCAATTAGTAGTTTTATCGACAATGTTGGAAATGATAATTATATAGAATTTATATTAATAAAAAACAATAACACTTAATATTATATATGATCAACTGTGGATATATTATAATGATACAATCCAAACTACATCTATTGATGTTTAATTATAATTTTGATGTGGGCAATAAGAAACCTATATCTTTTACAAGGGTAAATCTTGATATTAATGAAAAATGGATTTTCATTTTGATAATCAAAAAATTATAATATTTTTCCCAATTATATAAAATTGGTAAATTTTAATGGATGTTTGATGAGTGATTCCTCTATAACCCATAAAAGATTGGTATCCTTATAAACCTAAGTGGATTGGATGTATTATAAAACATTGAATAATGGGTCTATGATATCCCAATAATACATTGAATAATGAGGTATTGTCAACCAGATTAGAGTTTATCATAATAGATGACTTACATTTTTTTAATTCTAATTGATGATTAAGTTTAACATTAATACCTTATTGAAAAACAAATTTATAATTATACAATTATGTAATTCCATGATAGATTTCTCCACTCCATTGATACCATCATCAATTATCAATTTTTTAGTGAGTTCTCATAGATCATTTGTTTAATGATTTTAATCCTATGGATCATGATTATTAAATAATCTGAATCAATCAATTTTCTAATTATTTTTTCATAATATTATTATTTTATACACATTTCATGGGGTTGAATTATATAATGTAATTCTCATCTTCATTGATTATTCCATCATGGTATTGTCATCTAATACTCATTAATGAAATTCAATTATTATTTATTATGCTATTTAATAAATTAAATATAATCTCAAAAATATTATGGATTTCATTCCCCCATATTTCTAGTAAAGGATTTAATTTTGTTATACCATATAATTTTTCTAGATAAAATGAATATACAGATAGATGTTATATATTTTTATCAATAATTTTTTTTGTTTATTCCAAAATTTGAGTACGATATTTTAATTATTCTCTCGAATACTAAACAAAAAATATTTCCATATATGTTTTTGAAAATAAAATATTCTTAATCATATATATTTTAAAGCATTAATATATGGCCAATTTTATGGGTACTATATCTATAAATACAGTAATTATCATTCAACACCTTATCTAGGAGTGTGGGTTCATTTATATTATAAATCATGAAATTATTCATGTTTGTACATCCTTATAAATAAAATATAATTAATATAATTAATTATATATAAAATCATTTTAATGTATAAAAATGAAGAAAATTATAAAATATTATAATGAATTTTGTTGTATCTAGTGAATAGTTTGATAACAATTCATTTTTATCAAATACATGTTAAATATTTCCAAATATATATTATATTTCAGACTGGGAAATGTAATAAAAATAATATTTTATCAACATGTTATATTCATTACACATTTCTTTTATTTTTCATTCCACATATGAAGTTACATCATATTTACATTCTCAATTATCTAATTATCCAATTATATAAACAATAATTTCAATAATAATTTGATATCATAAAAACACTTTCAATATAATGTGTCAAAATTTTCTATCTGTATATTTGAATGAAAATATTTATAATAATTAAATTAACCTAATGGTGAATGTTCATACAACAATCTATGATACTCTAACTATAAAACTCTAATATTATAATCTATAACATAAATATAATGCTCATGTTATCTATCAGATTATGGTTGAAAATATTTATCAATACAAAATTAGGAATCCATACAAAGCTATGGTTATGTCTAATAAATTTATGTTAATTTATAATCAAGATCAGAAAAAATATATATGTGAAATTAAAATAACATGACTATCTTTTTAAAATAATATCATGAGATATGGTAAAAAGACACAACATCTAAAATATAATGAAACTTTATAGATGTAGTCTGGCATACATTGATAAAAAACATTTATTACATCGATATTTAAATTGGAATTACACCATGAAATCCATGGATATATTCTACAAATTACATCTATCAACATTAATATGTTAATGCATCCACTTCATTAGTTCTTATTTATCACTGCAATTTTATCATGGTATATATTTCACATCAAAAATGCTAACATAAAAAATTATAAAATATAATGAATAATACCGCATATATTATTTATAAAACATAGTGAACTCATGATGAATAGATAAAATGGGTCATCATCATTAGTTAAAAATTCTTTCATCAAATTGAATTATCTCATAGAAACTAACAGCTTTAAACATATAATAACACATATTTCATCACTTATAAACTAATGTTATTTGTCCTTTATAAAAAATTATATTTTTCGACAAAACCCATGATCTTATATATAAGCCTTAATAATTCATCATAACATCAATGACCGTATTAATAAAAAATACAAAACAGAAACAATATCTTAATAGAAATATTCCTTTCAAATACTCAATAAATTTTATATTCTAACACTCATTAAATCATTAAATAATGGATTATATTCCGAACAATATATATTTAATAATTCCTTATCATATCATCTTACGAAATAAACAACCTTTTTAACTAGATGATAGTAAATTGTGTTATCATAATCCTTAGGATGGTTTTAAAATATTTACATCCAATTAATCAATACTATTTGAGTGATTATATAAATTTAACTATAATCATTAGTATATATTTTATATTTCTCATCCTATATAAGATGTCATTATATTTTTTCTGAAAACACTACTATATCCAACCAATTTTCATGGGTAGGGTATTAAGTTTATTTTGGATAAATTAATGATTTGTTAAAATAGTAACAATTCCATTATATATTGATACACAACCAATGTCCTTTAATGAACCTTCATAGTAGACAAAGCATTTACTATTTCTATATGGAAATTATAAAATGATTGAATCAATGTTATTTATATTCAATTGATAAAAAATTCATCATAGTACATTTTTAATATAACGATAACACCATTTTGAAATAACATCTTTTTTTGACTATATTATAATTTAATGATTTCAAAAAATAGTTATTACATACCATCAATCAAATGATAAATTTAAGTCATCAAAAAATTTTAATGTGTGGGCCATTATACCACCAAAATATTTTCTAAAGGATCAATTTCAATGCAATCATAACAAATAATCTCCCATGGTATATAAATTTTTTATAACCTTAATTCATATTTAATAAAAATTCTATAATACATCATTTAAAATATAATTTTCATTAAATTCAGTTTATATATATCATTATAGTAATATGATATAGTGTATTTATGAATATCATTTATAAAAGAAAAGAAATATAAAAAAAGCATGAAACTATTTATTAATTAAATCCATATGTAGATGTGATGCATTTTTACCCAATAAAATAAATATTAACTCATAATGGACACAAATAGTATTGAAAATCATCCATTGAATTCACTATTATTTAAAAGGTAATTCATGGTACCCAAACTAAATAATATTATTTAATAAATTATGATATTGGCGTTGATCACATAATTCATTTATATTTGGAAATTCACCATTTATATTCATACCGATGTAATCGAGATATCTATAAATAATTCAATTACACATAAAATCATTATTTAATTTAATAAATATAACAAAATACCAACATTATTAAATATTAGGTTGAATTAAACCCATATAACGATATTTCTGTAATTGATTTACCAATTATCTCTAATAATGAGAATAAATATTGTTAGCAGACTTTGAAAATGTTTCCCTTCAGAACAAAACAATAAATAAATTAGACCACCCAATTAGGAATAATAATTAGATATTCACCATAAAATAAATTGTATATTCATATAAAACCACAGTATTAAATTTTTAATAATTTACTTCTTCCAAAATATCAATGAAATAATATATTTTTTGAAATAATAAAATTGTTAAACATCTTGTTAGTTTTTTATCAGAGGTACGGAATAATTCATACATACAAATTGAAACTCGCCAGGATGATTGAAAAGGAAATATCTATTACTACGAACTATGTTTTAATGGTAAAACAAAATTCCAATCCATAAAAAAAACAAAATCTATAACGTTTATGTCAATAGGGTTTCTAGGAAAATAAATACAACATATAATAGCATTTTGATTTGAATAAATTTATGTCCCCTTTAAACAAACTCAATGTGTTTTTTCTACGTGTTCCAAAATTATTATTGTTTTTGTGATGGAATTACTATTTTATGTCAAATTCCTTAGTAAAAATTGGATCACAAGATCCCAAATCAATAAGATAAATTTTTATAATATGAATAAATAAGTAATAAACCTATCATGACATTATATAAGAGTCATATGTATACTAAATATTTTAAAAATATTTTTCTACAACATTTTTTATATCTTGATTATTCTATCATAATGTAACTAACCATATAATTGTGTTTTCATAATTCCATAACTCATTTCAATTAAAACATTTAATTTAATGATTTTCATTTATCATTTTGATTGCTATATTTTCATAATATAATTTCAATCATAATCCCTGTGTTTAAAAATTTTATAATTCTAAATCCTCTTAGATCTCATAATGAATTACCCCAAATTAATCTTACTGCACATATAACAATATGGTAGTTGATGTTTGTATCTTTTCATTTCATTGAAAAATAACTCCCCATTTATTATTAGATTATCTCTTACTATAATTTTTGGATTAATGTTAGTGAAACTGTATCCATATTTTTTTAGAATACAACAAAATTTACCTAGAATTACAAAACTCATTCGAAACATGAGCCCTTCAAAAATGAAGACTTCATTTGAAGTAAAACTGATAAATTTTAACAAATTGTTCTAGAATTTAATTTTTTATGTAACTAAATAATATAGTAAAATTAACTTCCTTATAAAAACTGATTCATCCCCATTTTTTTAAACCTTATGGGTTCCATTTCAATTTTGTATCGATTAATATTTGTAAAATACCTTACATGTAAATTACCATTAGTTGATATGTATTTCATGTACTACATATCATCATTTACAAAATCATTCCAAAAAAAAGTCTAACACTGATCAATTTCACATTCAAAATGATCATTATCCAAGGCCGCTTTCTAATTTTTTGAACATTACAAAATAGTGATTATATTATACAAAGACTTAATCAATATTTTTAATTCCAATGGGTTTATGAAATCAACCAAAAGTCCTAGGGTGTTATTTCATTTAATGATCTACTATTGACATACAATTATATGGATAATTTGGTCAGTCAAATAAATTTAAATCTATATTAATATAAATTATCAACTGACTAAAAATAGTTAAAAACTATTATATCCCATGTTCATTAATTTATAATTGTTGTTTTCAGAGGAAATTTAATTTCTTATTCCATTCATCTAATGTTTCTATGTATTTTCACTATATGGAAAATCATTTTAATTAGTCTTTTATTTTATAAATAACATTTAAATGATAAAAATAAATCACATGAAAGAACAATTATAATCTCATAATACTTTCTTTTAGAATCAATATTATATATTATTATATTTAAATCCTTTCATTTATACAATATATGATAACCCAAATATTATAATTCCATAAACATATATTTTATTGAATATTTATTGTAACCAACATCGCACATGCCAGTATAATTTTAGCCTTTTTGAGAACGTGTAAATATATAACATTGAAATTCTAATATATAAATCTAATGTCAATTTTTCTGAATATTATATTTTTAATAAATAAATATATTCTTTAATCTAGGTAATATCCTTAACAAAAACTCCAGAATTATTAACATTCCTTGTCACATATAATCCTAATTATCATAACTTTCAAATGTTGTGTTGGAAATAAATTTCATTATGGGAAATAAATTTTTTTAAAAGAAATTCCAATTAGTACTCCTGAAAATCCATATGAATGTTTTTCTTTTCCATTATAAAAAATTTATATAAAATATTAGAAATATTGTACCAGAAAAAAATGTGACAAATCAATAGGATTCATAAGTAATATCATTATAAATCATAAATGGGAATTCGTGATTATTTTTATTTATTGAAAATAATTATAAAAAATGAATATAAATCTTTGAAAAAAATAATCTCAATTGAAATAAATTTATGATCATTCCAAAAATGTATAATATCATTTATGAATATTTTAGATCCCTGTGAGTTTCTTTAAATATCATTGGATACATATAATTTATTTTAAATTGGGAATTATTCACACATTCATCATTATATGTAACATTTTAATGAAAACACGTAATTGTATAACAACCACTTATCTTCAAAATATTTATAATCAAAAAACACTACCACATTAAAAAATTGATTGATGAAAAATATTGGACTCACCCTTCATCAATGGTATATTGATCTATCAAATCATTCTATTAAAACAATAAAAAAATTTATCATAAAAAATGATAATTATTTTACAATTAATATGATACTAATTTGAATTAGTAGTCAATCCCAATATTAATTACACTTTCGTTAATAGACTAATTTTCGTATGATATTTATGATTATTTATATACATTTCTAAAACAAAATATTCATGTAATAATAAGAAGAAAAGTATAATTATACATAATTAATGAAATATTGATGGGACAATTAATAATTTATTATTTTTATGATGCAGTGAATTGTATGTTAATACATATATGTTAAAAACATTATTTATATTTAAATTAATAAAATAATAATACAATTATGAAACACTAAAATGGGTTTTTAATATATTTTAATTGAAGTTAGTAGTAGTTGAAAATGAAAATTTTAAGATATTTAATCTGAAATATGACTTCATTTTATCATTAAAAATCATTTGAAATTTAATAAAACTCCCTCGATGGGTGTTTTTTTAAATAATATTTTTACCTCAATGTCTCTTGTCTAAAATTCCAAAAAATTGTTCATACATTTTCCCTCATAATATATAAAATTATATTATTTTTCATATTTCATTAGGAATATATTCAAATTATTTAAATTATAACATTTAACATTATTTCATATGTTTCCTTATTTTATTTAGTTATCAATAATTTTTATTTAATGACGGATGTATTGAAAAATTATGTTAATCAATCAAAAAAATATTTTTATGATCAATGTCGTCAATGGGATAAAGGTTCCAATATCCATTGTATTATAATGATCCAAAATTATTATTCTATAAATTTATAATAGTTTAATGATCCATCCAATGAATGTAATGTTAAATACTCATATGCATTATATCACAGAGGTGATAAAATACTAGTACACATTGATGTAATTTCAAATATTCTAATAAATGGAAATAATAAATGGAATATAATATTTCAGCGTAAAAATTTAATAATTTTGATCTTTATAAAATAATTATTTATTATTTTCATCATTATGACGAACCATGTTATTAAATATTAATAATTGAATAAACTCTCAAAATGGAGGCTGTATTCTACCTGTATACACAAGGGAATTTATCAATTTTCAATAAAAAATAATGGTAAAACGGCTTATAAGATTTTATATTTACTGATACATAATTATTTCATAAAATATTATATATATTCATTAATTTTATATTTATATCCATTATTTTGTGGTGGTGATGGAAAACAACAGGCATCACTTCGTTGATGTGGTATTCCACTACCACTGATAATCAATGTATTCAATTGTCACATAAAGGAAAGTAATGAGAAATATTGTTTTCAGTAGCATATTTATATTAAATTATATACCATAAGGTTATTTAATTATTATTATTTAGTTAAAAAATAATTGGTGGAGGTTGAATAACATATATACAAGAAATATTTTCATTAGAAATTATACCACCTCAACATAAATCTCTTATTTTTATACACCTTATAAAATATGTAGATGGCCTTTTGAGTAGTGTATAACATCTTGGATGTGGGGTGAGATGCCAATAAGTCAATTTGGTTTGTTTTGGTAAAAAAAGTTGATTAATGGGATTGAATATATGAGGAAATGTGGTTCTATACAATATTGGAGGATATTGGAAGACATTTATATACCTGATGAATTAAATTACATTAAATGACTATCTATTCGTTATATTTATTAGCATGGAATGTTTTATAAAAATTTTGGTACAGATAAATTTAAAAAATAAATTAACACTTAGTATTCTATTCGAGTTATTTTATTCCTTATCTCTTATTTTAACCTATAATAAATCTTAATTCCTTTACCATTGTGAGAAATATTTACCAAGGAAAATATTCCTTATGATGAAAATAAAATTTTATAATATTAAATAAGTATAAATAAAAAATCCATTTATGGAATACATTTTTTCTTTTGGATTTTGTTGCGTCATAATTTTATTTTATTATATTTTCAAAAAACACAATTTAAAATATTTATATTAAAAAAATTATTTTGAAGTATAAGATTTTTTATACCCAAATAATCGATAATATTAATATTATGGAAATATCTGGATTATGAATAATCAAATGGGACTTATTTCTCTTTTAATCTTATATAACCATATAAGAATTTAAATTACATAATGATAAATGAAATATTTTTTAAAATTAAATAATAATTTTTTTCACCAATAAATATAACATTAAAAAACTATCATTAAAAAACAATAAAGTAATTTTTATATGATGATTATTAATTGTAAGATAATTTTATCATTTTTTAATTCTAAATTTTATATATTATATAATAAATAAAACTCTATATTTTATTTAAAGAAATTTAGCATTGAATAAAACAATTTATATTCTAGTTAAATAATAATATAATTTTATTATATTATTTATAAAACAAATTTAATATTAATGAACATTAAATATAAATTCAATTGGATTATTATTAGATTTTCCTAATCTTTATCTAACTATTATACACTAAAAAGAAAACATATATCAGCTTTATACACACTCTCCTATAACTATTGCTAAAAATATAACCATTTCATTAATTAAAGGATACATATAAGCCTGACACTATTTTTTTAAAAAAAATTAAAAAATGAAATATTATATAAATTATATACAGGAGGACTATTTAGTTTAATGTTTTTAATGAATTGTGATAAACTAAAAGAAAAAAAATCCCTTGACTTTAATAGAACTTTTTACCACTATATACATCACTCCATATTTCATATTATGAAAACATAATCATACATATGAATCCTTTATATAAATCAATCATTTAAATTACTTATATAAAACAACGTCATATTTAATAATAATAAGTGTGAGCTAATATTCTATTTATAAGAAAACATAATAACTTTCAATTGAATTTCATTAGTTTTTACAAGAATAGTACTAGGGTATGTTGGGATATTAAAATTTAATTAGAATACAATTTGATTAATCATAACATTCAATATCGTGATCATTAACCATAAAAAATGGAATAAATATTTAACAAATATAAGAGGCAATGAATAATTTATCAAGATCCATGAGTCATAAATATTGATCAAATGAATTATTTATAACCCATATAATGAATAACAATAATCTGCTTCTATCTTGAAAGATAATATTTTTAGATCCATTTCAAATCCCATAAAAATTCGAATAAAAATATTAAAATAATTATATGGACAACATAAAACTGAAATATAATGATAATATTATTTTTACCCCATCCATATGATCACTATCAAGGTGCAGTGTCTATATAATCTATATCGGCCTTACATGATTCTTTTTTGGAATACACCTTGTATTATTTATATTGGTCTCACCCAATGTTATCTCGGCACACCCATCCTATATGTGATAACATTGTCAACAAATGTTATATGGTTTAATCAACTAGATATGATATATGAGACTCACCTTTTGAGCTTTGTTGACACCCATCAGTACCAACATTTCACATGTACTATTATTAAAGTAAAAATTCAGAATCAGTCAAATTTCATATCACAACCCACCTTCTTCAAGATAAGGGAAGAGTATCATATTGCCATGCCCATCATTAATGATGATGAAGGATATATAATGAACACCATGTCTAGACATCAATAGGAACTACAGTTGAGAGTACCACAAAGGATAAATTATATAATACAAAATAGAAGGCATTACACTTTTATACTAAAATAGGACTGGGGGATAAGATAGTAAAATCACAAACAAACCTAAAAATATATATATATGTTCCATAAAAATCCATCACATGCATCATTTATATTTAAAATACAACAAAGTTACAACTGAAGTACTAATGTAAGTACCAAAAGAAATAAATTAAGTAGAATAAAAACAACTATTCCAATACCATGGCGAGTAACGTCTAGCGTGGTTCTGAATGTCATCCCGGGAACTAGAAAGACATATTTTCAGACGTAGGGTGAGTATACAAGTATACCCAAATAAAAAATTAAAACTAGTCATCCACAATTTGGGGAACATAATAATTCTCTCGTGATAAAAAACTATAACCTTAAAGTACCAACAATGGAATACTAACTAGCCTAGCCTCACCAAGTCATAATCACCAAATTACACAAGTCAAGTTATGTAATCATCTAAGAACATTGAAATTTGAGTACCATGCACCACTATCACTTGGGTTTACTAGTTTTCCTAATGGCTAACATCATGATTCTACCACTCATCAAAAATGAATTATAATTTTCACAACCCTCCAACACACTACATGGTGTCAACCACACTAGACATCTCACCCGGATACACCTGGGCCATGAAAACCACAACACTCACTCGAAAGAACATGGGACCCATCTTGAATAATCATGGGAAAACAAACCCGACTGAATCATCATGAAAAATCATATAACATAAAAAAATATAGCCTACCCAAATTTGGTAATGCGGTATGAATCGGGGAGATGGTACGAGGTAGAAAGTTAGAAACAAGCCATCCAATCTCCTACTGAGATGTTGTGAAAAACACCATCCCCCATGAGATGGGTATGTTCAAAAAATGGTTCTCAACAAGGGTGGGGAGTTTAGATAAATCAGAAGGATATATAATTTATAAATATATGTAAACAAACACATAACCAAATATATGAGTCCCAAAAAAACAACCAAACCCACACTGAACCACACTAGTTTATTCGCCTATAAGGAAAACCCCACAATATCCATTGTGAAAAAATACTCCAAACCACTTTTCAGTAAACCAATGGCTATTTATTATTTTAGGCATTCACATTATATTCTTCCAGCACTACTTGTGGGAACTAAAAAGGTAATGAATTTTCATTTTAACACCCATTCATAAAAACATTAAAGAACAAATATCCTTCAGTTCCATTGTACATAACATTTTTTCCAAACACCTATTCAACCACATGAAACTGCAATTTTTCAATGTTATACCACACAATCCAACCCTTGCTTCCAAACAAACATTCATGCAGCCCGATCAATATTCAGATACATTCCTACTATATAACAAGTTTAGAACCACATGGTAATCCCACTTCCCAACAACACTTTATGGTCACAAACACATAATATTTTTTCTCCCACATTCTAAAATTAAATCCATTTCAAAATCAATCATTATCTCAAAACAATATTCCAACACCACCCTGTACCACCCCACACAAAAATACCAAAACAAATAGCATTATACTACATCCCCACTGGACACACATACCATAACAATCATAAAGGTTATATTCAAATTTGTTAAACACTATTCTATAATCCACATATATGAATAGAGGTGACCACACAATGGTTTTCATCATGGGGAATTCATTTCATTTAACCGGGTATACGTGATTAATTAGATTCTTGTATACACCAATTATTTATAAGGAGGTAACCTTAGATATATAGTGTAACCCATTCATAGTCAAATACCACCAACAACCATGTTTTTTAGAAGGCTTTACGACCACATAATGTCACATCCTCTACAAGGATAACAAATAATGTTTTTTCCCATCATTAAGCAACTTCCAGCCCACTATATCCTTGATCTCATTATCTTTTTATTATATTTCCTTCCCTTCATTTATTAAATTTTATGAAAGGTATTCAACCATTATTGATGAAAAAATTTTAATACACCAACACCGGATGATGAAAATTTAAATAGAGGAAGAATAATCCCTACATGAAATAACAGGTGACCGAAACTCGTCATTGATCCAAGAATAGGGAATCACATGAGTAACAAGAATCTTCACGAAAACATAGCTAGAGAGTTTCTAGAAAAGGATAAAAACTCTTATAAAGAGAAACAAATTTGGAGAACCTCGAGATAATGAAAAATACACTGGTAAGGAATTGTCCTAGATTTAAAGATCCATATATTATATTAAAAAAAGAATGTATCAAAATCCATTATCATGGGATTGTGGTCATGATCATGTGGTTTGAGTTTCACAAAACTCTGAGTGTTTTAGGATATTAAATATATACTTAATATCAATTTAAACTACCTTTATAATGTCCAAATGAGGCATTGAACTCGGTTTTGGACAAATAAAATGTATGAGGGTTGAAATTGGATAAATTGGAAGAAACTTGAAAATGTAGAAATGAGTCACTAATGTTAAGCCATCGATTAGTTAGCTATCAATTTGATCTACCAACATTGAGCCATTGATGCTGAGATTCTTACACAATGACACATAAACTCCATGACTCACTGATTATGTGACACTGACACCATAACACCGGAAACCTCGACTCAACGACACTGACACCCCCGTCTCACCATTGTTGATGCCCCCAACCCACTATTATTGACGCCCCAAAACTCATTAATTTCCCATAATACCTACGATGTGACCTAACAATTCATTGACCTATAGATTCTTCTATTCATAGATAGAAAAATTGTAAATTTTGATAAATCATTAAAATAGCTATTGTGGCCTCTCACAAGACCCTAAACAGTAGAGTTTTACAAAGGATTATCCCAGTGAAATCTAGGTCATTACATCATATACCACTCAATCTATTCTAATCCTTAATAATTTAAAACCAAACCCAAGAAAATATATGTCTGAACAATAACCTCTTAAGAGACCTCTTAGGGAGAAACTACAAAACGTTGTTCGAAAGATGGAGTGAAAACACGATATTCAGAAAATACATCTTGGTATCATTCCCATGAAATACTGCACAAGCACCAATGCCCCACCACCCATACATGTTGATTATAGAGACCCTTCATCCGAATCAAAATTCTATCCCATTTTGGAGGAATCGATTAACCATCACATGTTCAATAGCATCTACAATAATGTGTGTTGACTCGGGATTAAGACATACCCTCCCCACTTTTAGTTAATTCCCCAATCATTCAGAGAATATGGGAAAATCTCATCAGATAACGAAGAGGGTAAAGCATTACAACATTAAAAATAGTAAAAAAATTAAAACACACATAAAAAATTAGAACATCTTTGGGTACTGGAAACACATTTATGAATAGTGGTCAGTCCACAATCATCGTGTTTTCCATGATATATAACTCTCCCCAGTCAATAAAAGTTCAGTCATGGTGTAGATACCAATGTAATTGAGAGACATGAAATACGTCTTGGATCCTCTCCAACCCTGGTGGTATTTCTAGCTGATATTCCACATTGCCAACTCATCCGAACACCTCAAACGGTTTGATGAACTTGGGAGAAAGATTTCTCCCTATGCTAAAACACTTCTTCCCTTGTCAAGGGGAATCCATTAAAATGAATTGTACCCAACCTCAAACACCAATAGCCTCATCCTATAATAACCATATTGATTCTGTTGGTCATGTGCTGACTTTATCCTCTCATAGACTAGAGAAACCAATTCTGTTATACACTACACAACGTCTCGACAGAGAACAATTGATTCTACAACCTCTTTCAAACACTAGGGAGAATAAAACAACCTCTTATATATTGTTTGGAATGGAGATATTACATTAGAATGATTACATGTACTATTTAATGAAAACTATACCTAGGTTAAATGTCACACCCATTACTAAATGAAGCCCATTACAGTTTCTTGATTAATTTCCTTGAATTTCGGCATTTTCTTCTATGTCTATCCATCCATATGAGCATGGAAATTAGTGCCGAGGAATTGATAAGTGCCCAAGGTAGTCTGTAACCCCCTCTCACAGTCTCATGAAATAATACAAGTATACCAAGCTAGAAAATGGATCTTGGAAATCTTTTTAGCTGCACCACCTCATTGACATACCTCTATTATAATAAAACAAATAATCTCATCTCCCTGATTGAAAATAAGTGTGATTACTTTATCAAATTATACACTACTAACCAAATAGAATCTATTCTACCCTGATTCATGGGAAATAATATGATGAAATCAATTGAGATCTCATCCCACATCTACTCAATAATGTCTAGGGGATGTAACAGGTTACTAGGATCAAGGTGATCAACCTTCACCAATTAAAAAACTAGGCACATATCAACAATCTCTATCACACCCCGATTCACATAGAGAGGCCAAATCTATACCATCAAGACTTCATAGATCATAGAAACTCCTTGAAGAACATCTAGTGGGGATCTATGGAACTCACAGATAAATACATCATCCATTCCACTATAACAAACATCCCATGAAATAGAATTTGATTCAAACTATCCTTTGATCATTCATCCAAAGAATAACCCTAGTCAGTGCGATCACACATCACATTTTTCTCTTAGTCTCCCCACTAATAATCCCCCAATGTCTGCATTAAGGAAGAATGCATTGTCATCTATAACAGATATCCTCTTCTATCATCCACTCCTGTATCTAGATGTATGGATCCCTACTCCATCATTGCCTTTCATGTATATATGGATCCCTGAAATACCCACTTATATGAATTTCTTCTTAAGGCATCAAACTCCAATTTTCCCATTCATGAGGTGTAGGAAATCATGAAGTTGTAGTCTTGGAGAAACTCCATACACCATTATTGTTGCAAGTTCAGGTCTTTATGGGAGAAGATATACCTCAAGAACTTGTGATCTGAGAAGACCATAATGTGATCCATATTGAGGTAATGTCGCTTGAATATTGTCATGAACATGACCATGGATCGCTTCATATCATGGAGGGAATACTTACATTCATGCAGATGTAACTACCTAGACTTGTAAGAGATCACTACTCACTGCTACATCAACACAAATCCCAAGACTAGAACAGATGCAACACATAGCAACTTGAATTCTACACATTAATATAGATACATTTTCAATTGAAAAATGAGGAGATTTCCCATGAGGTAGCTAAAAGTTTCTTGACAGTGCTCACTTGACGCCAAGGCCTGGTCTATTTTGAACAAAGACTTCAACTGAGATGCCAAATGAGAGAATTCAAGAACAAATATTAATTAATTTCCTTTTAGACCCTGAATGATGTAAACATTTGTTGTATTCTAGGATTCTACCTATGAAAAAGCGTCCTTGACCTTTTAGTGGTCCACTGTTATCCCTTACTAAGACACCTTGTTTCCAAGGAAGTGCACCTCTCACATCCAAATCATTCACTTGGGAAACATCTCTGATTTTGGTTTTCATAGGACTTCTAATATAGTCCTCAAATTCATGACATGATATTCCAATGAACATTAGTAGATGAAATTGTCATCAATGAACATTATGATTAACAGGTCCATGAAAAAATGGAAGACTCTGTTATTGAGTCTTATGAACAAAATTGTAACATTTTTAATACTAAAGTTCATGACACAGAACTCTAAGTTCCCATGCTTGTACCTTGAATCCGCCATCTGAATTTCAATCTCTTTCACCCAAACTGGTCATACCCAGACCATAGATTCTTCTTAGTGAACCTATATTGTTTATTGAACTGGTCGAAAAGATTGTTTATACTCAATAGGGGGAGATAGTTCTTCACCATTACCTTGTTCGGTCTCTAGTATTCTTTGTATAGCATCAGACCACTGTCTATCTTCATTGTGAACAAAACCAGGGAACCCCATGATGACACACATGGACATTTAAATCCTTTATTCCTCATCTTTCTAAACTGAATTCGCATGTCCTACAACTCAAATGGCTACATCAGACAGGGATCAAAATAAATTAGATGGACACCAGGTTGAAATTATATTCTGAAATCAATTTCACATTGATGGGGTAGAATCACAATATCCAATCAGAAAATTTCCAGGAAATATCAGAATACACATGAAACCTCCAATATCTCTGTGCTTGCAGATCCCACTGACAGCTTGGCCGAAAATGAAAGAAGATGTTACACACATTGACTGCAAACCTAACAACTCCACTCCCGAATTAAAATTAAATGCTAGCCATCCACAATTGAAAACATGACTCTCTTACGAATGAAGACTCAAAAAACATGAATATAAAATAACTAGTTAAGGAGAAGGATGACATAGCATGACTACATTATTAGTAGAAGAAGATCCAAACTCAAATGGTGTGGCCCCAAAATTAGTCTACATCCCTGGAAGACATCAATAATATGGGTCCGATCTACAATTAGCATACTCAAAAACTGGGGTACGAGATGCCACTACATATCTAATGTGATAGTATGGGATATATCATGTGAATAAAAGGAGTTTGATTCTCTTGAATTAGACAAAGAAAATGCAATAGTACTAAAAAACATATAATAACAAGAAAAACTATTGGCCAAGTTTTAATTAGTGACCTGATGGTGTGAAACTGCACCTTCCTAGCACCTCTACCCAAATAATATCAAATCCTCCTCGACTATGATTTGGTGATTTCCCCTCAGGACCACCCTATGGGTGGCATCCTCTAGTATCATCTAGCCTCGGTGGAGCATGTGCTTTCTACCCCTACTACTAGAATGCATTGACTGCCAACAACTACTTTTACGGTTGGCATTGAACCGCCCCACCACACTATGTTGTGATCAAACAGGGCACTAATACTTTATATTTTCACAGCCTCCACAGATGATGCACATCGGTCCCGTGCCCATGTGGATTGGGAGAGGAAAAATAGATCACAACTCAAACTGTTGAGGTCTAATTCCATCTATCTGAAACCTACAGGGCCCTAATGTTGGAGTCCTGCTAAAGACTTATTTACCTATTTTTTAATTCTTCTAGTTCGCCTCTCAAGGAACACTTTCTTAAAGTGCATACTCTCTAGTAATTCAGTCTTAGCTAGAACATCTACAAATGCAGACAGATTAAAGGGGGTGATGACACACTGATGAGAAGGTCTTAGTTCATCCTCCATGCATCTCTCCCACATCTACTCATCCAGAAATAGATCATGTGTGACGAATAATATATCCTCAAACATGATACCCAGTTCCGTCATCGATATAAAAACCATCTAGGGAGAGATCATCTCTTGCCTCTTTTAAGAACACGTCATCATGGAATGGATTTTCGCTCAGAACTCATTTTAATAGTCACCACATGAAACACCTCATCTCAAATCTTTCTCACTGCTAGAAGTACCTAGTATTCTTTCGATGAATGGACAAACGAAAAGGTGATTGTCAACTCCTCATGCGAGTCCGCCATCTCTGAGATAGAAACCCAACATTTATAATACCCTAGGGTCTACCAATGGAATGCATGAAGGGTCGTCTACCACAAGTCATCTTACTCTTCTCGATCGATACTTCACAGATTGACCGGGTTAGACTTTCAGTCCTCAACTTCTCATACCACTTGTGGGAAACATCGGGGCTTCATATCTGAAAAAATTAAACAAAGAACCCCTATGCTTGAGTAGTATGTATATTTTATTTTAAATTTTTTAACTCATTATTTATATCATATTCCATAAATTTCTATGATATAAAAAATAATTCATTATGATGTATGTACCATTCCTAGGGTATCTACCTCAAAACCAGTGTAGACTCACTTGGTTGTTTAGTAGTTCTATATTCCTTGCATCAGATCATCGATGGACCTAAAATCATATGTCCTAGCATGTCTTCCGTAGCCAATTTCATGAAACATGATCTCATAAAAAAATTTCCCTACAATCCAATGCAATCCTTACTATACCATACCCCAATATTCATCATATCATTCAAACCTACCTTTGAAAACATTCATTAATGACACACCTTTCTCAAGATGAGGTAAGGGTATCATTTTTCTACTCTATTTTTAATCATGTTGATGGATAGATAATGACCTGTAAGTCCCACATTCAATAGGCCCTGGAGTAGTGGCTTGCACCAATGGTATAGAATCTCGAAAAAAATAGAATTAAATAGCCTATTTAACTAAAAACCATAGCTGAAAATAAGACGGTAAAATCCCAAACAACTCCAACTATTCATATAAAGGAAACCAAAAACATTTATCTCATGCATGATTAAAATGTAAACTAAAAAAGGTACAACCAATGTACTAAATCATGTAGCAAAGGAATGAAGCTAAATGGAATTATAGAATCTATCCAGACTCCAGGACTATTAAAGTCTAGTTTAGTCCTCAACTTCGACCATGAAATCTGAAAAAACATTTATACGGATGTAGGATAAATATACAAGTATAACAATTATGAAAACTAAATCCACCAGTGCGCAATTGGGTGAATATACTAATCCCATGTGAAAAAATAGTAGAACCCAGATGAACCTCTAAATTAATACTATCCAACCTAAACTCACTATAAAAAACTCATCAAACAATGAATGCCAAGTAAATTAGTGGTATAAGGAAATAAACTTTTTGGTACCCACACCACTTTCCCACTAGTTTATTATTGTTTCTAATGGCTAATGACATGAATCTACCATTATTCCCAAATGATGTTCCACTAACCCAACCATCCCACATACACATTGACCTCAACCACACCAAACAACTCCCCCATAGACACATGAACCATAACAACCATGCCTCTCACCTCAAGAAACATGAGCCTCATTCCAAAGTATCCTTGTAAAAAAATCCTACCCAAAGGATCATACACTATGGTATGCATCAAGCCATTATAGTTTGACCAGATATACTTGAGCGGTAAGAACCTAGAAGAGGGTGTGAAGAAGAATGTCAGTGTCCAATAATCCTTTCTCCCAATAGGATGATAGGAATGAAACACTCCCCCTTGAAGTGGGGGTGTTCATCTCATGGTTCCCAACAAGGGTGAGGTGTTAATAGAAATTACAAGGAACTATAATTTATAAATATATGTAATCAAATATTTATCCCAAACTACATGTCCCAAAAAAACATGAAACCCGCACCAAACCACCCCTATTACTACCCCTATAAGAATATCCACACAACAACCACTACTAAAGCATACACCATAAATATTTTCATTCAACAACATTCTTTTTATAAATTTAGGGGTTCACTTTAGGTTATTTCATCACTGACTAGGGAATCAAACAAGCTAAACTATTTCCATTTTAACAACCATTCATAGAAACAATAGTAAAAACCCTGCCAACTAATCCAAATTACACCTATGCTTTCCCCATACACCAGTTCAACCACTTTTAACTTCCATTTATCAATATTACACTGCACAATCATTACCTCGTACCCAGATATATAGCTCTACTACCCAATAATACCCTATACGCATCCCCACTAAATAAAAAGTTCACTACCCGACTATTGTTCCACTACCCAATGTTTCATGATGGTTACAAAAGAAATAAAGGTAGTCCCACTTCCTAACAGTCTATACCTTCAATAATAAATATGTCTCTCAAATTTGGATACCAACACACCACCATGCATCACCCCACTCAACTGGACCACATCAACTAATATTAAACCACAGCCTCGCGGCATAGAAAAACCATACATATCAAATAAGATAGATTAAACATTTGTGTGAACTATTAATTAATCGACCTTGATTAATAGGTGTGATCACACAATAGTTTTTATACTATGACATCTATTTCATTTAACTGGGTTCATGTGATTAGTGTGATTGTATTTACATGAAATTTTTATAAGGAATGAAAACAGATATAAATCTTAACCTAATTAAAGAAAAGTCCACCAATGTCCATAATTTTGATATGGATTTACATCCACAATAGAACACATCATGAACCAAGATAAAAAAATAGAATACGATCAACATTAAACCAGTCATATCCCATTACTTAATTAATCCCATTATCTTACGATCATATTCATTTCCCATCATTTATTACATGTTAATAATGGGATTCACTCATTAATCATGAATAAATATTAGTACACCCAACCTTTATGATGCAAAAATAATTAGAGGTAGAAGAATCTCTACTGGAAGCAACAAGATTCCAAAACACCTCTTTCCCCCAAAAACAGGTGATCACTCAAGTAGCCTGAAACACCATGAAAAATGAGAAGTTGGGGCTCAATCATAGGTAAATTACTCAATGGTAGAGGAATAATTTAGGCTTTCTAAGAGGGTAATGAAAACACACTGGGAACTAAAGATCTCATATATGTAAAGTTAGATCCTATATTAATAGGAAAATGGATTCCAAATAGTTTATTTTGGGATCATGGACAAGATGATGCTGTTTGAATATATGAAATATCATTTAATGATATGATATTAAATATATACATAATATCATTCAAATGTACTGTAAAATTTCCCAAATGAGGCATTAAACTAGGTTTACATCAAATAAATTGTTATAGGGACAAAACGTGAAAAACTGAAAAATATGTAAATGAGTCTTTGATGGCTGAGCCCCCGACACTGATCTAATGATGGGTGATCAACCAACGCATCATACCGATGGTAATCCACATATAATGAACTACCGATATAAGAACTCACCAACTATATGACTCACCGACTCCCTTGAGTCACCGACACCGACACCCATGCCTCAATAATATCGATGCCCCTTTTTCACTGATACGGACACCACTCAACTCACGGACTCCCCGATCTACTGACGATGCATCCTATTGATGATGTCACCTACTGACTCCATTGAGTCACCATTGGAAATAATTTAATTTTGGAAAACCCCATCAATGAGATATTGTTTCATTCCATAACAACCTAAACACTATATTATCACAAATCAATGGCCCAAAAAAATACATGTCATTACATTTCTATATAATATTAAACGATGTTATTTCATTTCAAAAATCACCCATGGAAAAGAAATGAGTTCCATGTTAATATCATAATCCATACTAAGGATTAATACTTATTGTATAATTACAACATATTTTCAGTGGTGTATAATTAACATCATTTTATTCATATTGATGAATGTATATTCCATTAAAATATCATTACAAACATTTTAAAAAAAATGAATTTTCAATATGAAAATAAATATTATTAAATAAAAAATAGAAAAAAAATTTGAAAGTAATTTTAATTGAAAATACCTTTAGAAATGTAAAATTAATGTTTTTCAGAAATGACTATCATAAAAGATGGAAAATACAATATTGATTTAAAAGTTAATAAAAAAATTATTTTTAAATTTTTTGTAAAGGGGATAAAAGGGAAACATTAGGTATGTGTTATGAAATTTCATTTAAGAAATTTAATATTGAGTCAATGATCATATAAAATCAATTACATAAATATTTTATTTATATACTAGAGTTTATTTTGATAACATTTCTAAAAATATATATATGGAAGACTAATATACTTATTATAATGAATGATACATGATTGATATAACATATTGAAACCATCCTTGGTATTTCGTAAATTAGTAATGGATGAAATATAATGTAAAATTTTGTAAACCCATCCATTAAAATATTAGAAGAAAATATATATGTATTCAGAAATTTTTTTCATATTGTTTTTAACACCCAATATTTGACAATATATTAATTTTATAATAAATTTTATTTCCTTTATATACTATGGTGTATTCAACAATGGCTAAGCAAATCAATATATTACTAATTAAATTTTAAAATAATATATTATCCTAACCATTAAATTGGACGGTATGTATATAAGTAAATACAATATAATAAATATATAGTTTAAATAAATAAATTATTTGTATATTGATTATAAAACAAATTTAATAATCATTTTGAATAAAAATAAATTCATTCAAAAAATTACTTTTTTTCTGAAGAGGTAGTTTGCTCCCCAATGACACAAATAATTTAAAATTATTATTTACCTATGTAAGAAATTTTATATTATAAAATTAAATTAATTATTTTAATTATAATATTATATTTATCTTATGGTGAATTTTTGGAATTTTTATGAAAATATAATTTTCTCGATGAATAAATAAAAAATCAATTTTATTTAAAATCATCAATAAGGTATAAATAATTTCTTATGATAAATAAAATTTTAATTTGGATCCACGTAAAATTATATAAATATTATATATAACTGTCTATTTAATTTATTTGGAATCATTATCATTTTGAATTTTCAAATAATATCTTAAGAAACATTCGATCATTATCTCTTCGAAAGCTCTCTTTCTCATCATGTCATTGGGAATTAATTATAAATTAACTATTCCACTAATATGAATGAAATTTAGAAAATATATTGCATATTTGAAATGAGAATAATTCATATTATCAAATATGAATATATGTTATGTTTACTATAATGAGTAGAAAAAAATTAGAAAACAAAATTATTATAATTAAGTTTAAAAATCATTTTATGGACGTGTTAAATGAAAATATTAAGAGTTTAAATGACCTAAGTTATCATCTAATATATATTGGATTTAAAATTTTTGAAATTATCATGTATAATAAATAATAGTATCTATTTTGGACCTGTGATCAATTTCATATTTGTGGGTACATAGTTTTCTGTTAAAATATACTTGTGTGTCACTTACCTCAAAAATTAGAGGCCACCAACTCTCTTCTACTTTAAACACCATTAAAAACATTTTTTTAAACAATTACATACCCAAAAAGCATATAAACTTCCATACCATAATACTATATCATAATTTTATGTAATTAAGTCATATTAGGAATAACTGAAGATTAATCCTAAATAGGTGGTCTGATATGAGGTTAAATTTTAAAAAATGCATATTTGATTTAATTATTCTACCACATAAATAAAATATTCATAATTTACGAATATATAAATAAAAAATTATATCTTGAATACTAATATATTATTATGTTATTGTAAATACTTCTATCCATGTATACATACCTCAAATTGGAAACAATAATGCCACATGGGTGTACTATGGAATTCCACATCACGAACCAATGATAGATTTTTGGATCAACATCTCCCACAGTTGGGTATGATTATGGATATATATATGTAGTTAATATTTATGAAACAATTCTACATCTTGAGTAATTATCTAACAGGTTTAAATTTTTAATATCCCTTATTTGTGTGATACGATAAGGTTGCTCATGTATATAATGGACAACCTCCTCTCAATGCGATGTGATTCTTGTTTCATTAACTATTGACATGGAAGTTAATAAGGAAAATATTAATTGAATATATTTTATATACATGAAGTAAATATTATATAATTTATTTATATATATTTCAAACAGATGTATACATTTTATCTTAAATGTTTCACTCATTGAAAAAAGAAAACATCATTCTAGTATGACTAGAATATCACATTAAAGAACCTATGTAATTATATTTTCATCCATAGACTACATGAATGACATATATAAGAATAGTTAAATGAAATATTATTATATTTCTTATATTATTATCCTTTTATAGTGATAAAATATTACATATCACCTTTATATAATGCTTGTTTTAAAAAACATATGTAAATCAACTGTTTTTATGGCCTACCATCTCCATGATCATAAAATGACTAATTTTACCAAACCAGCCTTATATTAATTTTATAATTTATTTATATTTCTTGTAATAATTTCATAACCATATCTGTGTAGCTATTGAATTAATGACCTCTCACTCCAATAATCAACCTAAAATTTTATTTTCGACACCGATGTCTAATTTTAAATGAAAAGTCTACACAAAATTAATTTCTGTTGTTGAATAAATAACATGTTAATAAGTGAAATAAATGGATGAATATTATTTAAATTGTTATATTTGGAAATAAATTATATAACATAATTATATTATAGAGGAATATAAATAATTTACATGATGATTTAGAATAATCGCAAGGGATTTCACATTAATATCCCTATATTGAGCCATATTGTAATGTTATATGCCAAATTCATTTGAATGGACTATGTAATATTACATTCACATGTAATATAATGATCTATTAATACCTAAAGGAATATTATTATTCAATTTGAATTATTTCATACAATTTTATGAGATATTAAAAATACAATTTGGTAATAATAATTTTACAATATTATTTTTGATTATTTCTATCATTTACATGAAACAACAACATAAATATGATAATTATTCATTAAAAATTATATTTCTATTAAATATCAATATTTTCTATGATGGATAATATTATTGCAAATATTTTTTAGTATTTTTCTTTAAGATATATAAATTTAATGAAATTTCATTAACTGTGGAAATAATAATAAGTCTATATACTATAGTCCATTTGAATATTTATTTATAAGAAATATTTTTCATGAATAAAAGTAATTATTTAATATATGAAAAATTATTTTGAAATGATTTTATCTGTGTGGAAAAAATTATATATCCCCTCTATGCATCGATAGATCTCATTAAAAAAATCAAATGACCAAATTAAATGGGTTTCTACCTATATGTTTCAATCTTCTTCTATATATTATTGGTGATAGAGGTATCATGATTTATAATATGCTAACAATAAATAATAAACAATTTACTTAATTGAAAATATAGTTATTATTTTTAAAAATTGAATTTTTTATTTAATATTAGTTCTTGATTCATTTCACTGTATATTATTTTTGAAACTGACTATGTAATCAGTTGTTAACATTGAATAAATTATTATTCCTTATCTTGTAATGATAATCATCTTATTTACATAGAATGTGTGGTCATTTATTTACCATTCTATGATATTTATGATTTTTAATTCATGATAACTTCCATTGTCATTAATACATAAGGAAAATTTGACCTCAACCATGTTTTCATTACTTTTCTAAGGAAATGTATATTAAAATAACTGAATGGGTTTCCAAGTATGCATTTCAATTTAGTTTATTATTTTTTATGTCTTATAATCTATTTAACATGTAAAATGAGTTTCATGTATATATCTACTGTTCAGAATTTTTTAAATGGATTGATTCTATAGGATTTAAGCCACTGTATTCATGATAATGTAATAAATTATTCACTGACTCCATGTTGAATAAGTATTGGTCAAGGATTTGGCATTAAATATGTTTAATAAGACAATTTGATACAAAATTAAGTAAAACATATATTAATAAACATAAACATGTTATATTCATTGAGTATAAGTGTATAATAACCTCATAACGATTGCATAAAAAGTTACAGTGTCATTTTTAAAATATATATATCCATATAATGATAATATATTTAGGAATATTAATATAATTAAAAACAACGGGGTAATAACTCTAAAAATTGTGATTTGGTATTGATCCAATCATCACATGGTGTATTACTAATGGCCTCACTACACACCTAAATAGATACATTTTAGGGATATTCTTAGGATTATTCACCTTTTTTACCAAACATTATGAAGTATTTAAAAATAATGATATCCCCAAATAAATAAATGTTTGTGATAATATGATAAAAAATGAATAAAATTTTTATTTATAATTATGTGTTACATAATTTCTAGAATAATACACAATGCCAGAAAATTTATAATTTTTTATCTAATTTAGTATATGTCATTCTTTATATATGGCATCACAAATAAATAATGGTATCAATACTGGTGTCCAATGTAGTGATTTACCTATTATGGAAACATAGACATCTAGTATTAAAACTATGAACATTCAAACTATATTAGGTTATCCTATTGAGGTAATGAAAAAAACTATGCATTTATAGAGAAACCTATTACAAGTTTAGATTCTCTTATGTAGGATCGCATTATGTGATATAAACCCCCGTAATTTTGTGGGATTGATATTCCAATGGTTTCTGTGGAATTGAGTAATTATCTAGGGAAGATATTTATTGGATTGTTATAAAATGAATGTAAAAAGGTTCCATTTTCAATGTATAATCTCAAATGATATGTTTATCAATTGTGGTCATTGATTTGAGATACTTGGAAGGATGTGGAAATATTACACAAGGAATGGAATGATTTTATGCAGGAATTCTTTGAAAAAATATCATTTTGAGTACTAAAATTAAACGAAGAGAATATTAAGCTTCTTAACTCAATGGGAATAAGAATTTTTATTGAGGTTTCTAACACAATTTTTTTAGGAATTCTATGGACTATATACACAACACAACTCGAAATGTTTATGTGATTTTTAATGAGTGTAAGAGAAGACTTAGAAATGAATTTGGTCTCTGATTTTTTTTTCATAAAATGAAATAGTTTCATCTTCCATAAAAATGATAAAATATATATATCTAATATATTCAAACAAAATCATTATAAATTTATATATTTATTCATTTGATTATTCATAATTATACTATTTTATATCTACCCCCTTTGATAATAAAATTATACATTTCCAATATAATACCTTAAGGGACTTGTTTGATAAAACAAAACGGGGATATCATAATTCAATGAGGATCTATTTGTATGTTCCAATTATTAGACATAAATTATATCTTATTTTATTTTCTTGTTATTATACCTATGGTTTTTTTATAATTTATGTTGAATGAAAAATATTTCAACATATGATGAAAAAATTTATTCCTAGGAGAAACAAAATTTAAATTTGAAATAAAGATATAAATTTCAATATCATTAGATTATATATTTCGTCATCTGATTCATATCTAAACACACCCCCATTAGGTATAATGAATTAGATTATTTGGGAAGAGGATAAATTAGAATCTAGGGATATAGAAAATAATCATTATTTTGATGAAGTACTAATTATATAGGAATATATTAATTCATTTCTTAATAAATTATCTAGACAACCCCCACAGCTTGGTGTACATTTTTAAATTCAATTAAAACATTATAACTAGACAATATAAATTTCACTTTATAGAATGGGAACTATGTTATTCTTTGGGTTGAATAAATAAACAAAATTAATTTGCTGAAAAGGGATTTATTTACACTTGCTTCTCAATAATGGGAGATGATATTTTTGATATTATGAAGAAATATGGATGCATGACAATGTTTACTGGTTATAAGTAAATATATTTTGTTATTTTAATGAAAATTTGTCATAGAACTAGATTTTATGAAATAATCATTCAAATTCATGAATAAAAATTCTTTCCAAAGAATAACATTAATTCTATTTTCAGAAATTATGTTTAAATTAAAATGGAATTTCGATAAACTCTTTTTAAAAAATGTATGGAAATTAAGATTTTATATTAATACCATTTGGATAGACTAGTGATCATAATATTTTTATGGATATATCTACATGAGTATTAAATAAATATGTTGAGGTTTTTTTGTTTCTATTGGTTATAATTCATTGTATTTTAAAATTTATGAGGACCACGAGAATCACTATAAAAATATTTTTGATAAACCATAATGAAAAGAGTTATATGAGAAATTTAGTATGTTTCATTTCAACAATGTTGATGTTTCTTTTCCAGGCTATATTATATCATCAAATAGAATTATTATTGGTATTGTAATCATTAAGGAATTCATTGTGTTGTATAAACAAATAATGATAAATGTTGTTTGTAGTCTCATTGGTTTCAAAGGCTACTATCCAAAATTATTTGCAAAATTTTCATGAATTTTAGACTATTATAATAGATTTCACACAATAGGGTTATGATTTTTTTAATAAGGGATTGGGAAAAATTATTTCATGATCTAAATATGAGATTTTTCTATACCCCCAAATCTTACACTACTATTAATAAATTATGGTTTTCGTACATATAGTGATGCAATATAAAGTGGATTAATATTTCCCTAATGAAAAATATTATTGTTATTGAATATGCATAAAGGAAATTGATTAATCATTAATAGAACTATCCAACCCCTAATATTCACATGGAATCTATAATATTTTAAATGTTTAAATGGATACATTATCTATATAGTGAATTATGTGAGATATAAAAAGATCATAAAACCATAGAATAATACATTTTACATAAGGATCTCAATATCAAAAAAAAAATCTGTACAACAACCCAATGATTTTTATATCTAAATACACTATAACCCAAAAAATGTAAACGTGGTAGAGATTGAATTTTTTATAACTGATCATAGAATTATGACACATATGTGGATTTAAAGGGATTCTCTGTTCATTTTTCTAGTAACGATGGATTTTGGAAACTATTTAGGATTGTGAGGTGTCACACATTTTTCAGAAAGTTGGAGAAAATAATTATAGAAAAAAAAAGTTTCGAAATATGATGATAATAAAATTACAAAAAATTTAAATATATGAATAATGGGAAATTATCATATATCATTTTGGAAAAATGTGTTTTAATATTTGGAAAGGCATTATGTTTTATAAATATAATTGAGCTATAAAAGGTAATTAATTGACGATATTTATAACTCAAAATTATCTATAAACCGTGGTATCATAATTTATTATATATAATTGAGTTAAATTTTTTGGTGTAATGACATTTAATGGGATATTAATGATTCTCTTTCAATAAGGTTAATTTTTTATCATGTAAATTATATGTGAATACATCCTAAAAGATTTAATTAATGACTTATTATTATATTATTAAAATTATTTGAAGTTATTTTAAATAGTTTTATTGGAATACCAAATAATACAAGATTTGAATGATACAATATTTTTTATAACTTACTGACTAACCATATCTACACATTTCCTTAAGATAAGATATCATTTACCTCTTGTGTGACTCACTATCATCTATTTTATTCTATTCTAAGATATCATGGAACACTTCCTTCAATTGTTTTTTGTTTGAAATCCAAATTTTAAAATGATATTATGGAAATATATTTAGAGGGATATTGATATTAAGTTTCATTTGAGGCATCATAATACACCATGTTGTGATGATATTAGTGAAAGGAAACAATACAACCCATATTTTTGTAATGGTTCAATGAAAATGTAAAAGGCTATTCAATCTCATATAAAGTCATATTCAAAATGGAAAAGGAGTTACGCCTATAATAAAAGAAAGGATTTGGAATTCCAATTCTAAGAATATGCTTTCTTGTAATAATATCAATGTAAGAGTCATATAATGTTTGATAAAAAAGCTAAATAGAGCCCTAGGCACATTAGAACATTTGAAATTCATAAAATAATTGTATTTTTTCTTATCAATTGGATAATCCACCAAATATCATAATTGAACATGATGTAGTTCATATACCATTGTTAATGAAGTAAATTCTAGAACCAAATATATGGACCACCTACGATGAAATATAATATCAATGAAGTCAATCTTACTATGAGGGGCAATCAATAATATTACTAATATAGATCATGTATTGAGGTATGGGATGATTTAATTGGTAAAGGTTCAAATGAAATATCACAAAATTGAGCAACCAATGTGTGATCCTGAGGATGTTATGAAGAAGAAATACACATATTTTTTAGAAGGAAATATCCATAAAATTAATCAAACTAAATTTATTTTTGTGTAAACAATTTATCACAGTAGGCCTTCAAAATATATATATTTAGAATAAATTTATTTTCACATATAGCTTATGATGCTTGTGACAATGGGTTTAAGGAAAATAATATTCTATATATAAATATTATTTATTGATGAATATTTTAACATATATATTATATTGGTGGGTATTAATAAAAATAATTATTTAATTATTTACAATTTTAAATTGTATATTGTTTAGATATTGATGGTAATTCATACTAATAATCTTTAGGGTGAAAACAATTAAAAAAACATATTTTTATCAGAAAGGTTGTTTCCAAATGCTATTTACACATCGATTATATTTTATTGATTAAAATTTTATAAAATTTATTCGATATGAATATCTTATTTTTCGAAATTATAGTTGAAAAATTTTCCTCGAGTGAAATTATTGAATTTTTAAAAAATGATTTGTTTTTTAGAAAGATATAAAAATATTGAATTTTAATTTAAAATAGCCCTTTAATATTTATTATTTATAAATTTAATTTATATGTTGAATTAATATTTATGTAAAATTAGTTAAATTATATATATATATATATATTAATACATTTTAGTTTGTTCCAACCATATTAATATTTAATTTTTAAAAAATGATTTGTAATATTTTGAACATTTTATCTTAGAAAAAAATAGTTCTCATCACATATTCATGATTCCATTGATATTAATTATTTCTTATAATCTGACTATTAATTATAAACTTTATTTAAAAATTTCAATTAGAAAATTTTATATTATCTAATCAGTTCAAATATATTTTTTAAACTATGATGTAGTAAAATCAGTAAAAATTATCTACCACACTTGGCTTAAAAATGGGTATACACATGATTAAACATAAAATTGTAGGGTTACAATAACCTAATTTTTTGTTTAAAAAATATTTTATATAAATATATATATCTTATTAGGTATGTGATGGTCGAATAATCTATTTTTGTCCCTTTTGTAATTTTAAATGCGTTTGAACAGGTTTTTATATTCATAAATCAAAAGTCTGACGCTCCCCTTACATATAAAAGGCCATGAAATATTTTCACTTCAACGCACATTAAAAAATCATTTTCTGATTAAAAATTCAAATAATTAATAATCATCCACCCACTCAACCTATTTTAATTTTATTTTTCATTGTTTATTTCATGGAATTCATTAGGTTTAATCATAATAAGGATGCCTGAGAAGAGGATAAATTAAAAACTATTCTTGTTTGATTTATATATTATTCAAGCTATATATACTATTATTAATTAATTAATAATAAATTAAACAAGTATATTACATATAATTGTATTTTATTATAATTATAAAATGACAAATGCCCATCTACCATTCCCATAAATGTGAAATGATAATGTAACAAATGTGTAGGGTGAACTTCTCCACCATGAATCGATGAGAAATATTTCCTATCAAAACCTATCATGGTTGGCTATTATGATAGATATAATGTGTATATATGATATTTATAACATAAATATACTTTTTTTTAATTATATCATATATTTCATTTAACATTCCATTCTATAAGAGATATAATAATGTCGACTATGCATATAAAAGACTACCACCGCACGAAGCGATTCCATTTTTTTCAGAAACACAAATCAATGATGGAAATAAAGATAAATATAATTAGAAAATTTAAAATTAATGACTATATATTTATATTACAGACATATACATCATTTGAAAATGAAAATATTTCATTTTCATTATTTCCTTTTAACTCACTCAGAGATAATAATGTCTTTTTTGTACATGTGATCTACTGCCATTATAAAGCAACGTGACTATCATATCATCACCTCCCCAAATGGATGATAAATAAAATCACATTTAAATAAATCACATATCCATATAATTTTATTATCATTCACAAAATATAAAATATTTATGGTATCTTTTCCATTATTGTTGTTGAAAGAAGAAATGTTAGTCATTTGTATATATGACATTCCGCCTCCATGATGGTAACATTTTTAATAGTACAAAAGATATTTCATGATTGGTCTTAAAAGTATAATATATGTATAAATATGATTATTATTTCTTGATTATCACCAGGAATGAGTTAAAAAAAATGATTATATCGGCCAATAGTCAACCCACTGAAGTCATTTATGACAAATAAGTCAAATATCACCAGATTAGCCAAAGTAAACCAAATTAATTAAGTAATGGTTTTTAAGTAGTTAATATGATAAATAAAAATCCTTATGAATTATTAACATTTCTCCTATGAGTGTAATTATTTTATTAAAGTTTATTATTCCATATGATAATTAAAGAATGTCATGTTTTAGGCTCATGCTCTGTGTCATTATCTCAATTTTGTTTCATTGAGAAATATTGTAATGTTATTTATATAATTTAATTATTTTGGATTATATAATTCATATTTGAAAATATAATATCATGATTTATTATTATTATAATTTATCGTACATTTCAATTTTCTTTATTTCATCAAAGGGGATGTAAATTTAAAATTAACAAGTTGTAATAGTTATTATATAATCACAATTTCAATTGTGTTTGTTAACATTCCATTGAATCTATCACATTTATGTGATGAATTTTCATTGTAAATAATGATTCAATTAAATAACTATATTATTTTATTATGGATATTATTATTCACTTATAATTATTCAATTTTTTCTTACATTTTATTTTGATAATGTTAATTAGTTAACTATAAAAATATTGATAAATATATTTAATTTAATAAATTAATATATTTTAAGATATGGAACAATGTTCAAGAATAAAATTGATTATTTTTTACATGAAATATTCTAGATACATTTATTGTAATGTGTGTACTAGAATAATATATCTTCTCATTGAATTAACTTGTATAATGAGATAAATCAGTATGCCAAATTAAATGGCTTTTTACTGATTAGTTTATACCTTAGTGTGAATGGTCATAGAGATTATGTTTTACTGATTCATGATATGACTATTTTAAATTAATAATAATTTACATCCCTATAAATATAATTATTATTATTATTAATGATATTTTATTTGGGATATTTTTTCTGAGTTCATTTCATTATTATTTATTGATAATAGGAAATGTTTTTCTATTATTTCCCTTTCCATATTGGTTATTCCATATATTTCCATTGTAGTATCGTATTTTAAATTGAATATGTGTCTATTTATTTAACATTCTAAATTTTGTATGCATATGTATTTATGATAAAATCTATTATAATTGTCTCTTACAATGCATTTGATCAAACCCTTATTTTTATCTTTCCCCAATGGTATGATGAAAATACTTTTGAATGAGTTTCCATGGATGATGTTCATTTTATACCATTGGGTACAATAATTAAATTTCTATAACTAATGTAAAAAAGGATACCAATTATGTATCTAGTTCTCCAAAACAACCAAATTGATCAGTTCTCCAAGATTTTAATCAATGTATTAATATTAATGTAATAATTTAGGCATCTTCTATTGGTTACCTATTACATTATTGTTAGATTATTTCCTAAAAACTAACCACCAATATATATAATCTCAAAATTAATCTAAATTATAATATAAATCCATTTCCACATTCTTCGCCTTAAAATTATAATACAATGAATATACTAAGATCAAATGAAACAAGAAATATTATGAACATAAAGTTATTCATTATATTAATTGTAAAAGGTGATGCTCACACATCTAAAAAATATTATAGGTCCATATATAAAGCTAATGTAAATTTTTCTGAATATTATATTTTTAATAAATAAATATATTCTTTAATCTAGGTAATCTCCTTAACAAGAACTCCAGAATTATTAACATTCTTTGTCACTTATAATCCTAATTATCATAACTTTCAAATGTTGTATTGGAAATAAATTTCATTATGGGAAATAATATTTTTTAAACGAAATTCCAATTAGTACTCCTAAAAATCCATATGAATGTTTTTATTTTCCATTATAAAAAATTTATATAAAATATTAGAAATATTGTAACAGAAAAAAATGTGACTAATCAATAGGATTCATAAGTAATATCATTATAAATCATAAATGGGAATTCATGATTATTTTTATTTATCGAAAATAATTAAAAAAATGAATATAAATCTTTGAAAAAAATAAACTCAATCGAAATAAATTTATGATCATTCCAAAAATGTATAATCTCATTTATGAATATTTTAGATCCCTGTGAGTTTATTTAAATATCATTGGATACATATAATTTATTTTTAATTGGGAATTATTCACACATTCATCATTATATGTAACATTTTAATGAAAACACGTAATTGTATAACAACCACTTCTCTTAAAAATATTTATAATCAAAAAACACTACCACATTAAGAAATTGATTGAAGAAAAATATTGGACTCACCCTTCATCAATGGTATATTGATCCATCGAATCATTCTATTAAAACAATAAAAAATTTTATCATAAAAAATGATAATTATTTCACAATTAATATGATAATAATTTGAATTAGTAGTCAATCCCAAAATTAATTACACTTTCTTTAATAGACTAATTTTCATATTATATTTATGATTATTTATATACATTGTTAAAACAAAATATTCATGTACTATTAAGAAGAAAAGTATAATTATACATAATTAATGAAACAATGATGGGACAATTAATAATTTATTATTTTTATGATGTAGTGAGTTTTATGTTAATACATATATGTTAAAAAGATTATTTATATTTAAATTAATAAAATAATAATACAATTATGAAACACTAAAACGGGTTTTTAATATATTCTAATTGATGTTGGTAGTAGTTGAAAATGAAAATTTTAAGATATTTAATCTGAAATATGACTTCATTTAATCATTAAAAATCATTTAAAATTTAATAAAACTCGCTCGATGGATGTTTTCTTAAATAATATTTTTACCTCAATGTATCTTGTCTAAAATTCCGAAAAATTGTTCATATATTTTCCCTCATAATATATAAAATTATATTATTATTCATATTTCATTAGGAATATATTCAAATTATTTAAATTATAACATTAAACATTATTACATATGTTTCCCTATTTTATTTAGTTATGAATAATTATTATTTAATGACGGATGTATTGAAAAATTATGTTAATCAATCAAAAAAATATTTTTATGACCAATGTGGTCAATGGGATAAAGGTTCCAATATCCATTGTATTATAATGATCCAAAATTATTATTCTATAAATTTATAATAGTTTAATGATCCATCCAATGAATGTAATGTTAAATACTCATATGCATTATATCACAGAGGTGATAAAATACTATTACACATTGATGTAATTTCAAATATTCTAATAAATGGAAATAATAACTCGAATATAATATTTCAGCGTAAAAATTTAATAATTTTGATCTTTATAAAATAATTATTTATTATTTTCATCATTATGACGAACCATGTTATTAAATATTAATAATTGAATAAACTCTCAACATGGAGGCAGTATTCTACCTGTATACATAAGGGAATTTATCTATTTTCAATAAAAAATAATGGTAAAACGGCTTATAAGATTTTATATTTACTGATACATAATAGTTTCATAAAATATTATATATATTCATTAATTTTATATTTATATTCATTATTTTGTGGTGGTGATGGAAAACAATAGGCATCACTTCGTTGATGTGGTATTCCACTACCACTGATAATCAATGTATTCATTTGTCATATAAAGGAAAGTAATGAGAAATATTGTTTTCAGTAGCATATTTATATTAAATTATATACCATAACGTTATTTAATTATTATTATTTAGTTAAAAAACAATTGGTGGAGGTTGAATAACATATATACAAGAAATATTTTCGTTAGAAATTATACCACCTCAACATAAATCTCTTATTTTTATACACCTTATAAAATATGTAGATGGCCTTTTGAGTAGTGTATAACATCTTGGATGTGGGGTGAGATGCCAAGAAGTCAATTTGGTTTGGTTTGGTAAAAAAAAGTTGATTAATGGGATTGAATATATGAGTAAATGTGGTTCTATACAATATTGGAGGATATTGGAAGACATTTATATACCTGATGAATTGAATTACATTAAATGACTATCTATTGGTTATATTTATTAGCATGGAATGTTTTATAGAAATTTTGGTACAGATAAATTTAAAAAATAAATTAACACTTAGTATTCTGTTCGAGTTATTTTATTCCTTATCTCTTATTTTAACCTATAATAAATCTTAATTCCTTTACCATTGTGAGAAAAATTTACCAAGGAAAATATTCCTTATAATGAAAATCAAATTTTATAATATTAAATAAGTATAAATAAAAAATCCATATATGGAATACATTTTTTCTGTTGGATTTTGCTGCGGCATAATTTTATTTTATTATATTTTCAAAAAAAAAACAATTTAAAATATTTATATTAAAAAAATTATTTTGAAGTATAAGAATTTTTATACCCAAATAATCGAGAATATTAATATTATGGAATTATCTGGATTATGAATAATCAAATGGGACTTATTTCTCTTTTAATCTTATATAACCATATAAGAATTTAAATTACATAATGATAAATGAATTTTTTTTAATATTAAATAATATTTCTTTTCACCAATAAATATAACATTAAAAAACTATCATTAAAAAACAATAAAGTAATTTTTATATGATGATTATTAATTGTAAGATAATTTTATCATTTTTTAATTCTAAATTTTATATATTATATAATAAATAAAACTCTATATTTTATTTGAAGAAATTTAGCATTGAATAAAACAATTTATATTCTAGTTAAATAATAATATAATATTATTATATTATTTATAAAACAAATTTAATATTAATGAACATTAAATATAAATTGAATTGGATTATTATTAGATTTTCCTAATCTTTATCTAATTATTATACACTAAAAAGAAAACATATATGAGCTTTATACACACTCTCCTATAACTATTGCTAAAAATATAACCATTTCATTAATTAATGGATACATATAAGCCTGACACTATTTTTTTAAAAAAATTAAAAAATGAAATATTATATAAATTATATACAGGAGGACTATTTAGTTTAATGTTTTTAATGAATTGTGATAAACTAAAAGAAAAAAATCCCTTGACTTTAATAGATCTTTTTACCACTATATACATCACTCCATATTTCATATTCTGAAAACATAATCATACATATGAATCCTTTATATAAATAAATCATTTAAATTACTTATATAAAACCACGTCATATTTAATAATAATAAGGGTGAGCTAATATTCTATTTATAAGAAAACATAATCACATTCAATTGAATTTCATTAGTTTTAACAATAATAGTACTAGGGTATGTTGGCATATTAAAATTTAATTAGAATACAATATGATTAATCATAACATTCAATATCGTGATCATTAACCATAAAATATGGAATAAATATTTAACAAATATAAGAGCCAATGAATCAATTATCAAGATCCATGAGTCATAAATATTGATCAAATGAATAATTTATAACCCATATAATGAATAACAATAATCTGTTTCTATCTTGAAAGATAATGTTTTTAGATCCATTTCAAATCCCATAAAAATACGAATAAAAAAATTAAAATAATTATATGGACAACATAAAACTGAAATATAATGATAATATTATTTTTACCCCATCCATATGATCACTATAAAGGTGCAGTGTCTATATAATCTATATCGGCCTTACATGATTCTTTTTTGGAATACACATTGTATTAATTATATTGGTCTCACCCAATGTTATCTCGGCACACCCATCCTATATGTGATAACATTGTCAACAGATGTTATATGGCTTAATCAACTAGATATGATATATGAGACTCACCTTTTGAGCTTTGTTGACAACCATCAGTACCAACATTTCACATGTACTATTATTAAAGTAAAAATTCAGAATCAGTCACATTTCATATCACAACCCACCTTCTTCGAGATAAGGGAAGAGTATCATATTGTCATGCCCATCATTAATGATGATGAAGGATATATAATGAACACAATGTCCAGACATCAATAGGAACTACAGTTGAGAGTACCACGAAGGATAAATTATATAATACAAAATAGAAGGCATTACACTTTTATACTAAAATAGGATTGGGGGATAAGATAGTAAAATCACAAAAAAAACCTATATATATATATATATATATGTTCCATAAAAATCCATCCCGTGCATGATTTATATTTAAAATACAACAAAGTTACAACTGAGGTACTAATGTAAGTACCAAAAGAAATAAATTAAGTAGAATAAAAACAACTATTCCAATACCATGGCGAGTAACGTCTAGCGTGGTTCTGAATGTCATCCCGGGAACTAGAAAGACATATTTTCAGACGTAGGGTGAGTATACAAGTATACCCAAATAAAAAATTAAAACTAGTAATCCACAATTTGGGGAACATAATAATTCTCTCGTGATAAAAAACTATAACCTTAAAGTACCAACAATGGAATACTAACTAGCCTAGCCTCACCAAGTCATAATCACCAAATAACACAAGTCAAGTTATGTAATCATCTAAGAACATTGAAATTTGAGTACCATGCACCACTATCACTTGGTTTTACTAGTTTTCCTAATGTCTAACATCATGATTCTACCACTCATCAAAAATGAATTCTAATTTTCACAACCCTCCAACACACTACATGGTGTCAACCACACTAGACATCTCACCCGGATACACCTGGGCCATGAAAACCACAACACTCACTCGAAAGAACATCGGACCCGTCTTGAATAATCATGGGAAAACAAACCCGACTGAAGCATCATGAAAAATCATATAACATAAAAAAATATAACCTACTCGAATTTGGTAATGCGGTATGAATCGGGGAGATGGTACGAGGTAGAAAGTTAGAAACAGGCCATCCAATCTCCTACTGAGATGTTGTGAAAAACACCATCCCCCATGAGATAGTTATGTTCAAAAAATGGTTCTCAACAAGGGTGGGGAGTTTAGATAAATCAAAAGGATATATAATTTATAAATATATGTAAACAAACACACAACCAAATATTTGAGTCCCAAAAAAACAACCAAACCCACACTGAACTACACTAGTTTATTCACCTATAAGGAAAACCCCACAATATCCATTGTGAAAAAATACTCCAAACCACTTTTCATTAAACCAATGGCTATTTATTATTTTAGGCATTCACATTATATTCTTCCAGCACTACTTGTGGAAACTAAAAATGTAATGAATTTTCATTTTAAAAACCATTCATAAAAACATTAAAGAACAAATATACTTCAGTTCCATTGTACATAACATTTTTCCCAAACACCTATTCAACCACATGAAACTGCAATTTTTCAATGTTATACCACACAATCCAGCCCTTGCTTCCAAACAAACATTCATGCAGCCCCGATAAATATTCAGATACATTCCCACTATATAACATGTTCAGAACCACATGGTAATCCCACTTCTCAACAACACTTGATGGTCACAAACACATAATATTTTTGGTCCCACATTCTAAAATTAAATCCATTTCAAAATCAATCATTATCTCAAAACAATATTCCAACACCACCCTGTACCACCCCACACAAAATACCAAAACAAATAGCATTATACTACATCCCCACTGGACACACATACCATAACAATCATAAAGGTTATATTCAAATTTGTTAAACACTATTCTATAATCCACATATATGAATAGAGGTGACCACACAATGGTTTTCATCATGGGGAATTCATTTCATTTAACCGGGTATACGTGATTAATTATATTCTTGTATACACCAATTATTTACAAGTAAGTAACCTTAGATATATAGTTTAACCCATTCATAGTCAAATACCACCAACAACCATGATTTTTAGAAGGCTTTACAACCACATAATGTCACATCCTCTACAAGGATAACAAATAATTTTTTTTCCCATCATTAAGCAACTTACAGCCCACTATATCCTTGATCTCATTATATTTTTATTATATTTCCTTCCCTTCATTTATTAAATTTTATGAAAGGTATTCAACCATTATTGATGAAAAAATTTTAATAAACCAACACCAGATGATGAAAATTTAAATAGAGGAAGAATAATCCCTACATGAAATAACAGGTGACCAAAACTCCTCATTGATCCAAGAATAGGGGATCACACGTGTAACAAGAATCTTCACGAAAACATAGCTAGAGAGTTTCTAGAAAAGGATAAAAACTCTTATAAAGAGAAACAAATTTGGAGAACCTCGAGAGAATGAAAAATACACTGGGAAGGAATTGTCCTAGCTTTAAAGATCCAGATCTTATATTAAAAAAAGAATGTATCAAAATCCATTATCATGGGATTGTGGTCATGATCATGTGGTTTGAGTTTTACAAAACTCCTAGTGTTTTAGGATATTAAATATATACTTAATATCAATTTAAACTACCTTTATAATGTCCAAATGAGGCATTGAACTCGATTTTGGTCAAATAAAATGTATGAGGGTTGAAATTGGATAAATTGGATGAAACTTGAAAATCTAGAAATGAGTCACTAATATTGAGCCATCGATTACATAGCTATCAATGTGATCTACCAACGTTGAGCCATTGATGCTAAGATTCTGACACAATGACACATAAACTCCATGACTCACTGATTATGTGACACTGACACCATGACACTGGCAACCTCGACTCAACGACACTGACACCCCCGACTCACCATTGTTGATGCCCCCAACCCACTATTATTGACGCCCCACAACTCATTAATTTCCCATACTACCTACGATATGACCTAACAATTCATTGACCTATATATTCTTCTATTCATAGATAGAAAAATTGTAAATTTTGATAAATCATTAAACTAGATATTGTGGCCTCTCACAAGACCCTAAACAGTAGAGTTTTACAAAGTATTATCCCAGTGAAATCTAGGTCATTACATCATATACCACTCAATCTATTCTAATCCTTAATAATTTAAAACCAAACCCATGAAAATATAAGTCTGAACAATAACCTCTTAAGAGACCTCTTAGGGAGAAACTATGAAACGTTGTTCGAAAGATGGAGTGAAAATACGATATTCAGAAAATACACCTTGGTATCATTCCCATGAAATACTGCACAAGCCCCAATGCCCCACCACCCATACATGTTTATTATAGAGACCCTTCATCCGAATCAAAATTCTATCCCATTTTGGAGGAACCGATTAACCATCACATGTTCAATAGCATCTACAATAATGTGTGTTGACTCGGGATCAAGACATACCCTCCACACTTTTAGTTAATTCCCCAATCATTTAGAGAATATGGGAAAATCTCATCAGATAACAAAGAGGGTAAAGCATTACAACATTAAAAATAGTACAAAAATTAAAACACACATAAAAAAATTAGAACATCTTTGGCTACTGGAAACACATTTATGAATAGTGGTCAGTCCACAATCATCGTGTTTTCCATGATATATAACTCTCCCCAGTCAATAAAAGTTCATTCATGGTGTAGATACCAATGTAATTGAGAGACATGAAATACGTCTTGGATCCTCTCCAACCCTGGTGGTATTTCTAGCTGATATTCCACATTGCCAACTCATCCGAACACCTCAAACGGTCTGATGAACTTGGGAGAAAGATTTCTCCCTATGCTAAAACACTTCTTCCCCTGTCAAGGGGAATCCATTAAAATGAATTGTACCCAACCTCAAACACCAATAGCCTCATCCTATAATAACCATATTGAATCTATTGGTCATGTGCTGAATTTATCCTCTCATAGACTAGAGAAACCAATTCTGTTATACACTACATAATGTCTGGACCGAGAACAATTGATTCTACAACCTCTTTCAAACACTAGGGAGAATAAAAAAACCTCTTATATATTGTTTGGAATGGAGATATTACATTAGAATTATTACATGTACTATTTAATGAAAACTATACCAAGGTTAAATGTCACACCCATTACTGAATAAAGCCCATTACAGTTTCTTGATTAATTTCCTTGAATTTCAGGATTTTCTACTCTGTCTCTCCATCCATATGAGCATGGAAATCAGTGCCGAGGAATTGATAAGTGCCAAAGGTAGTCTGTAACCCCCTCTCACAGTCTCATGAAATAATACAAGTATACCAAGCTAGAAAATGGATCTTGGAACTCTTTTTAGCTGCACCACCTCATTGACATACCTCTATTATAATAAAACAAATAATCTCATCTCTCTGATTGGAAATAAGTGTGATTACTTTATCAAATTATACACTACTAACCAAATAGAATCTAATCTAACCTGATTCATGGGAAATAATATGATTAAATCAATTGAGATCTCATCCCACATCTACTCAAAAATGTCTAGGGGATGTAACAGATTACTAGGAGCAAGGTGATCAGCCTTCACCAATTAAAAAACTAGGCACATATCAACAATCTCTATCACATCCCGATTCACATAGAGATGCCAAATCTATAGCCTCAAGACTTCATAGATCATAGAAACTCCTTGAAGAACATCTAGTGGGGATCTATGGAACTCACAGATAAATACATCATCCATTCCACTATAACAAACATCCCATGAAATAGAATTTGATTCAAACTATCCTTTGTCATTCATCAAAAGAATAACCCTAGTCAGTGCGATCACACATCACATTGTTCTCTTAGTCTCCCCACGAATAATCCCCCACTGTCTGCATTAAGGAAGAATGCATTGTCATCTAGAACAGATATCCTCTTCTATCATCCACTCTCGTATCTAGATGTATGGAGCCCTACTCCATCATTGCCTTTCATGTATATATGGATCCCTGAAATACCCACTTATATGAATTTCTTCTTAAGGCATTAAACTCCATTTTTCCCATTCATGAGGTGTAGGAGATCATGAAGTTGTAGTCTTGGAGAAACTCCATACACCATTATTGTTGCAAGTTCAGGTCTTTATGGGAGAAGATATACCTCAAGAACTTGTGATCTGAGAAGACCATAATGTGCTCCATATTGAGGTAATGTCTCTTGAATATTGTCATGAACATGACCATGGATCGCTCCATATCATGGAGGGAATACTTACATTCATGCAGATGTAACTACATAGACTTGTAAGAGATCACTACTCACTGCTACATCAACACAAATCCCAAGACTAGAACAGATGCAACACATAGCAACTTGAATTCTACACATTAATATAGATACATTTTCAATTGAAAAATGAGGATATTTTCCATGAGGTAGCTAAAAGTTTCTTGACAGTGCTCACTTGACGCCAAGGCCTGGTCTATTTTGAACAAAGACTTCAACTGAGACGCCAAATGAGAGAATTCAGGAACAATTATTAATTAATTTCCTTTTAGACCCTGAATGATGTAAACATTTATTATGTTCTAGGATGCTACCTATGAAAAAGCGTCCTTGACCTTTGAGTGGTCCACTGTTATCCCTTACTAAGACACCTTGATTCCAAGGAATTGCACCTCTCACATCCAAATCATTCACTTGGGAAACATCTCTGATTTTGGTTTTCATAGGACTTCTAATATAGTCCTCAAATTCATGACATGATATGCAAATGAACATTAGTAGATCAAATTTTCATCAATGAACATTATGATTAACGGGTCCATGAACAAATGGAAGACTCTGTTATTGAGTCTTATGAAAAAAATTGTAACATTTTTAATACTAAAGTTCATGACACTGAACTCTAAGTTCCCATGCTTGTACCTTGAATCTGCCATCTGAATTTCAATCTCTTTCACCCAAACTGGTCATAGCCAGACCATAGATTCTTCTTAGTAAACCTATATTGTTTATTGAACTGGTCGAAAATATTGTTTATCCTCAAAAGGGGGAGATAGTTCTTGACCATTACCTTGTTCGGTCTCTAGTATTCTTTGTATAGCATCAGACCACTGTCTATCTTCATTGTGAACAAAACCAGGGAACCCCATGATGACACACATGGCCATTTAAATCCTTTATTCCTCATGTTTCTAAACTGAATTCGCAAGTCCTACAACTCAAATGGCTACATCAGACAGGGATCAAACTAAATCAGATGGACACCAGGTTGAAATTATATTCTGAAATCAATTTCACATTGAGGGGGTAGAATCACAACATCCAATCAGACAATTTCCAGGAAATATCAGAATACACATGAAACCTCCACTATCTCTGTGTTTGCATATCCCACTGAAAGCTTGGCCGACAATGAAAGAAGAAGTTACCCACATTGACTGCAAACCTAACAACTCCACTCCCGAATTAAAATTAAATGCTAGCCATCCACAATTGAAAACATGACTCTCATACGAATGAAGACTCAAAAAACATGAATATAAAATAACTAGTTAAGGAGAAGGATGACATAGCATGACTACATTATTAGTAGAAGAAGATCCAAACTCAAATGGTGTGGCCCCAAAATTAGTCTACATCCCTGGAAGACATCAATAATATGGGTCTGATCTACAATTAGCATACTAAAAAACTGGGGTACGAGAAGCCACTACATATCTAATGTGATAGTATGGGATAGACCATGTGAATAATAGGAGTTTGATTCTCTTGAATTAGACAAAAAACATGCAATAGTACTAAAAAACATATAATACCAAGAAAAACTATTGGCCAAGTTTTAATTAGTGACCTGATGGTGTGAAACTGCACCTTCCTAGCACCTCTACCCATATAATATCAACTCCTCCGTGACTATGATTTGGTGATTTCCCCTTATGACCACCCTATGGGAGGCATCCTCTATATCATCTAGCCTCGGTGGAGCACGTTCTTTCTACCCCTACTACTAGAATGCGTTGACTGCCAACAACTACTTCTACAGTTGTCATTGAACCTCCCCACCACACTATGTTATGATCAAACAGGGCACTAATACTTTATATTTTCATAGCATCCACATATGATGCACATCGGTCCCATGCCCATGTGGATTGGGAGAGGAAAAATAGATCAGAACTCAAACTGTTGAGGTCAACATCCATCTATCTGAAACCTAGAAGGCCCTAATGTTGTAGTCCTTCTAAAGACTTATATACCTATTTTTTAATTCTTCTAGTTCGCCTCTCAATATACACTTTCTTAAAGTGCATACTCTCTAGTAATTCAGTCTTATCTAGAACATCTACAAATGCAGACAGATTAAAGGGGGTGATGACACACTGATGAGAAGGTCTTAGTTCATCCTCCATGCATCTCTCCCACATCTACTCATCCAGAAATAGATCATGTGTGATGAATAATATATCCTCAAACATGATACCCAGTTCCATCATCGATATTCAAACCATCTAGGGAGAGATCATCTCTTGCCTCTTTTAAGAACACATCATCATGGAATGGATTTTCGCTCAGAACTCATTTTAATAGTCACCACATGAGAAATCTTCCTTGTCAATCTCCCATATGTAATGCATTCACCACTAAAACACCTCATCTCAAATCTTTCTCACTACTAGAAGTACCTAGTATTCTTTCGAAGAATGGGCAAATGAAAAGGTGATTGTCAACTCATCATGCGAGTCCGCCATCTATGAGATGGAAACCCAACATTTATAATACCCTAGGTTCTACCAATGGAATGCATGAAGGGTAGTCTACCACAAGTCATCTTACTCTTCTTGATCGATACTTCACAGATCGACCGGGTTAGACTTTCAGTCCTCAACTTCTCATACCACCTGTGGGCAACATCGGGGCTTCATAGCTGAAAAAATTAAACAAAGAACCCTTATGCTTGAGTAGTATGTATATTTTATTTTAAAATTTTTAACTCATTATTTATATCATATTCCATAAATTTCTATGATATAAAAAATAATTCATTATGATGTATGTACCATTCGTAGGGTATCTACCTCAAAACCAGTGTAGACTCACTTGGTTGTTTAGTAGTTCTATATTCCTTGCATCAGATCATCGATGGCCCTAAAATCATATGTCCTAGCATGTCTTCCGTAGCCAATTTCATGAAACATGATCTCATAAAAAAATTTCCCTACAATCCAATGCAATCATTACTATACCTTACCCCAATATTCATCATATCATTCAAACCTACCTTTGAAAACATTCATTAATGATGCACCTTTCTCAAGATGAGGTAAGGGGATCATTTTTCTACTCTATTTTTAATCATGTTGATGGATAGATAATGACCCCTAAGTCCCACATTCAATAGGCCCTGGAGTAGTGGCTTGCACCAATGGTATAGAATCTCGAAAAAATAGAATTAAAAAGCCTATTTAACTAAAAACCATAGCTGGAAATAAGATGGTAAAATCCCAAACAACTCCAACTATTCATATAAAGGAAACCAAAAACATTTATCTCATGCATGATTAAAATGTAAACTAAAAAAGGTACAACCAATGTACTAAATCATGTACCAAAGGAATGAAGCTAAATGGAATTATAGAATCTATCCAGACTCCAGGACTATTAAAGTCTAGTTTATTCCTCAACTTCCACCATGAAATCTGAAAAAACATTTATACGGATGTATGGTAAATATACAAGTATAACAATTATGAAAACTAAAGCCACCAGTGCGCAATTGGGTGAATATACTAATCCCATGTGAAAAAATAGTATAACCCAGATGAACCTCTAAATTAATACTATCCAACCTATACTCACTATAAAAAACTCATCAATCAATGAATGCCAAGTAAATTAGTGGTATAAGGAAATAAACTTTTTGGTACCAACATCACTTTCCCACTAGTTTATTATTGTTTCTAATGGCTAATGACATGAATCTACCACTATTACCAAATGATGTTCGACTAACCCAACAATCCCACATACACATTGACCTAAACCACACCAAACAACTCCCCCATAGACACGTGAACCATAACAACCATGCCTCTCACCTCAAGAAACATGATCCTCATTCCAAAGTATCCTTGTAAAAAAATCCTACCCAAAGGATCATATACTATGGTATGCATCAAGCCATTACAGTTTGACCAGATATACTTGAGCGGTAAGAACCTAGAAGAGGGTGTGAAGAATAAAGTCAGTGTCCAATAATCCTTTCTCCCAGTAGGATGATAGGAATGAAACACTCCCCCTTGAAGTGGGGGTGTTCATCTCATGGTTCCCAACAAGGGTGAGGTGTTAATAGAAATTACAAGGAACTATAATTTATAAATATATGTAATCAAACATTTATCCCAAACTACATGTCGCAGAAAAACATGAAACCCGCACCAAACCACCCCTATTACTACCCCTATAAGAATATCCACACAAAAACCATCACTAATGCATACACCATAAATATTTTCATTCAACAACATTCTTTTTATAAATTTAGGGGTTGACTTTTGTTTATTTCATCACTGACTAGGGAATCAAACAAGCTTAACTATTTCCATTTTAACAACCATTCATAGAAACAACAGTAAAAACCCTGCCAACTAATCCAAATTACACCCATGCTTTCCCCATACACCAGTTCAACCACTTTTAACTGCCATTCATCAATATTACACTGCACAATCATTACCTCGTACCCAGATATATAGCTCTACTACCCAATAATACCCTATACACATCCCCACTAAATAAAAAGTTCACTACCAGACTATTGTTCCACTACCCAATGTTTCATGATGGTTACAAAAGAAATAAAGGTAGTCCCACTTCCTAACATCCTATACCTTCAATAATAAATATGTCTCTCAAATTTGGATACCAACACACCACCATGCATCACCCCACTCAACTGGACCACATCAACTAATATTAAACCACAGCCTCGCGGCATAGAAAAACCATACATATCAAATAAGATAGATTAAACATTTGTGTGAACTATTAATTAATCAACCTTGATTAATAGGTGTGATCACACAATAGTTTTTATACTATGACATCTGTTTTATTTAACTGGGTTCATGTGATTAGTGTGATTGTATTTACATGAAATTTTTATAAGGAATGAAAATAGATATAAATCTTAACCTAATTAAAGAAAATTCCACCAATGGCCATGATTTTGATATGGATTTACATCCACAATAGAACACATCATGAACCAAGATAAAAAAATAGAATACGATCAACATTAAACCAGTCATATCCCATTACTTAATTAATCCCATTATCTTACGATCATATTCATTTCCCATCATTTATTACATGTTAATAATGGGATTCAATCATTCATCATGAAGAAATATTAGTACACCCAACATGTATGATGCAAAAAAAATTAGAGGTAGAAGAATCTCTACTGGAAGCAACCAGATTCCAAAACACCTCTTTCCCCCAAAAACAGGTGATCACTCAAGTAGCCTGAAACACCATGAAAAATGAGAAGTTAGGGCTCAATCATAGGTAAATTACTCAATGGTAGAGGAATAATTTAGGGTTTCTAAGAGGGTAACGAAAAAACACTGGGAACTAAAGATCTCATATATGTAAAGTTAGATCCTATATTAATAGGAAAATGGATTCCAAATAGTTTATTTTGGGATCATGGACAAGATGATGTAGTTTGAATATATGAAATATCATTTAATGTTATGATATTAAATATATACATAATATCATTCAAATGTACTGTAAAATTTCCCAAATGAGGCATTAAACTAGGTTTACATCAAATAAATTGTTATAGGGACAAAACGTGAAAAACTGGAAAAGATGTAAATGAGTCTTTGATGGGTGAGCCCCCGACACTGATCCAACGATGGGTGATTAACCAATGCAACATACCGATGGTAATCCACATATAATGATCTACCGATATAAGAACTCACCAACTATATGACTCACCGACTCCCTTGAGTCACCGACACCGACACCCATGCCTCAATAATATCGATGCCCCTTTTTCACTAATACGGACACCACTCAACTCACGGACTCCCCGATCTACTGACGATGCATCCTATTGATGATGTCACCTGCTGACTCCATTGAGTCACCATTGGAAAAAATTTAATTTTGTAAAACTCCATCAATGAGCTATTGTTTCATTCCATAACAACCTAAACACTATATTATCACAAATGAATGACCCAAAAAAATACATGTCATTACATTTCTATATAATATTAAACGATGTTATTTCATTTCAAAATTCACCCATGGAAAAGAAATGAGTTCCATGTTAATATCATAATACATACTAAGGATTAATACTTATTGTATAATTACAACATATTTTCAGTGGTGTATAATTAACATCATTTTATTCATATTGATGAATGTATATTCCATTAAAATATCATTACAAACATTATTAAAAAAATGAATTTTCATTATGAAAATAACTATTATTAAATAAAAAATAGAAAAAAAAATTTAAAGTAATTTTAATTGACAGTACCCTTAGAAATGTAAAATTAATGTTTTTCAGAAATGACTATCATAAAAGATGGAAAATACAATCTTGATTTAAAAGTTAATAAAAAATTATTTTTAAATTTTTTGTGAAGGGGATAAAAGGGAAACATTAGGTATGTGTTATGAAATTTCATTTATGAAATTTAATATTGAGTTAATGATCATATAAAATCAATTACATAAATATTTTATTTATATACTATAGTTTATTTTGATAACATTTCTAAAAATATATATATGGAAGACTAATATACTTATTATAATGAATGATACATGATTGATATAACATATTGAAACCATCATTGGTATTTCATAAATTAGTAATGGATGAAATATAATGTAAATTTTTTTAAACCCATCCATAAAAATATTAGAAGAAAATATATTTGTATTTAGAAAAAAATTTCATATTGTTTTTAACACCCAATATTTGAAAATATATTAATTTTATAATAAATTTTTTTTCTTTTATATACTATGGTGTATTCAACAATGGCTAAGCAAATCAATATATTACTAATAAAATTTTAAAATAATATATTATCCTAACCATTAAATTGGACGGTATGTATATAAGTAAATAAAATATAATAAATATATAGTTTAAATAAATAAATTAGTTGTATATTGATTATAAAACAAATTTAATAATCATTTTGAATAAAAATAAATTCATTCAAAAAATTACTTTTTTTCTGAAGAGGTAGTTTGCACCCCAATGAGACAAATAATTTAAAATTATTATTTACCTATGTAAGAAATTTTATATTATAAAATTAAATTAATTATTTTAATTATAATATTATATTTATCTTATGGTGAATTTTTGGAATTTTTATGAAAATCTAATTTTCTAGATGAATAAATAAAAAATGAATTTTATTTAAAATCATCAATAAGGTATAAATAATTTCTTATGATAAATAAAATTTTAATTTGGATCCACGTAAAATTATATAAATATTATATATAACTGTCTGTTTAATTTATTTGGAATCATTATCATTTTGAATTTTCAAATAATATCTTAAGAAACATTCGATCATTATCTCTTCGAAACCTCACTTTCTCATCATGTCATTGGGAATTAATTATAAATTAACTATTCCACTAATATGAATGAAATTTAGAAAATATATTGCATATTTGGAATGAGAATAATTGATATTATCAAATATGAATATATGTTATGTTTACTATAATGAGTAGAAAAAATTAAAAAACAAATGTACTATAATTAAGTTTAAAATCATTTTATGGACGTGTTAAATGAAAATATTAAGAGTTTAAATGACCTAAATTATCATCTAATATATATTGGATTTAAAATTTTTGAAATTATCATGTATAATAAATAATAGTATCTATTTTGGACCTATGATCAATTTCATATTTGTGGGTACACAGTTTTCTGTTAAAAAATACTTGTGTGTCACTTACCTGAAAAATTAGAGGCCACCAACTCTCTTCTACTTTCCACACCATTAAAAACATTTTTTTAAACAATTACATACCCAAAAAGCATATAAAATTACATACCATAATACTATATCATAATTTTATGTAATTAAGTCATTTTAGGAATAACTGAAGATTAATCCTAAATAGGTGGTCTGATACGAGGTAATATTTTAAAAAATGCATATTTGATTTAATTATTCTACCACATAAATAAAATATTCATAATTTATGAATATATAAATAAAAAATTATATCTTTAATACTAATATATTATTATGTTATTGTAAATACTTCTATCCATGTATACATACCTCAAATTGGAAACAATAATGCCACATGGGTGTACTATGGAATTCCACATCACGAACCAATGATTGATTTTTGGATCAACATCTCCCAGAGTTGGGTATGATTATGGATATATATATGTAGTTAATATTTATGAAACAATTATACATCTTGAGTAATTATCTAACAGGTTTAAATTTTTAATATCCCTTATTTGTGTGATACGATAAGGTTGCTCATGTATATAATGGACAACCTCCTCTCAATGCGATGTGATTCTTGTTTCATTAACTATTGACATGGAAGTTAATAAGGAAAAAATTAATTGAATATATTTTATATACATGAAGTAAATGTTATATAATTTATTTATATATATTTCAAACAAATGTATACATTTTATCTTAAATGTTTCACTCATGGAAAAAAGAAAACATCATTCTAGTATGACTAGAATATCACATTAATGTACCTATGTAATTATATTTTCATCCATAGACTACATGAATGACATATATAAGAATATTTAAATAAAATATTATGATATTTCTTATATTTTATCCTTTTATAGTGTTAAAATATTACATATCACCTTTATATAATGCTTGTTTTAAAAAACATAAGTAAATCAACTGTTTTTATGGCCTACCATCTCCATGATCATAAAATGATTAATTTTACCAAACCAGCCTTATATTAATTTTATAATTTATTTATATTTCTTGTAATAATTTCATAACCATATCTGTGTAGCTATTGAATTAATGACCTCTCACTCCAATAATCAACCTACAATTTTATTTTCGACACCATTGTCTAATTTTAAATGAAAAGTCTACATAAAATTAATTTCTATTGTTGAATAAATAACATGTTAATAAGTGAAATAAATGGATGAATATTATTTAAATTGTTATATTTGGAAATAAATTATATAACATAATTATATTATAGAGGAATATAAATAATTTACATGACGATTTAGAATAATCGCAAGGGATTTCACATTAATATCCCTATATTGGGCCATATTGTAATGTTATACGCCAAATTCATTTGAATGGACTATGTAATATTACATTCACATGTAATATAATGATCTATTAATACTTTAAGGAATATTATTATTCAATTTGAATTATTTCATACAATTTTATGAGATATTAAAAATACAATTTGGTAATAATAATTTTACAATATTATTTTTGATTATTTCTGTCATTTACATGAAACAACAACATAAATATGATAATTATTCATTAAAAATTATATTTCTATTAAATATGAATATTTTTCTATGATGGATAATATTATTTCAAATATTTTGTAGTATTTTTCTTTAAGATATATACATTTAATGAAATTTCATTAACTGTGGAAATAATAATAAGTCTATATACTATAGTCCATTTGAATATTTATTTATAATAAATATTTTTCATGAATAAAAATAATTATTTAATAGATGAAAAATTAATTTGAAATGATTTTATGTGTGTGGAAAAAATTATATATCCCCTCTATGCATCGATAGATCTCATTAGGAAAATCAAATGACCAAATTAAATGGGTTTGTACCTATATGTTTCAATCCTCTTATATATATTATTGGTGATAGAGGTATCATGATTTATAATATCCTAACAATAAATAATAAACAATTTACTTAATTGAAAATATAGTTATTATTTTTAAAAATTGAATTTTTTATTTAATATTAGTTCTTGATTCATTTCACTGTATATTATTTTTGAAACTGACTATGTAATCAGTTGTTAACATTGATGAAATTATTATTCCTTATCTTTTAATGATAATCATCTTATTTATATAGAATGAGTGGTCATTTATTTACCATTCCATGATATTTATGATTTTTAATTCATGATAACTTCCATTGTCATTAATACATAAGGAAAATTTGACCTCAACCATGTTTTCATTAATTTTCTAAGGAAATGAATATTAAAATAACTGAATGGGTTTCCAAGTATGCATTTCAATTTAGTTTATTATTTTTTCTGTCCTATAATCTATTTAACATGTAAAATGAGTTTCATGTATATATGTACTATTCAGAATTTTTTAAATGGATTGATTCTATAGGATTTAAGCCATTGTATTCATGATAATGTAATAAATTATTCACTGACTCCATGTTGAATAAGTATTGGTCCAGGATTTGGCATTAAATATGTTTAATAAGACAATTTGATAAAAAATTAAGTAAAACATATATTAATAAACATAAACATGTTATATTCATTGAGTGTAAGTGTATAATAACATCATAACGATTGTATAAAAAGTTACAGTGTCATTTTTAAAATATATATATCCATATAATGATAATATATTTAGGAATATTAATATAATTAAAAACAACGGGGTAATAACTCTAAAAATTGTGATTTGGTATTGACCCAATCATCACATGGTGTATTACTAATGGCCTCACTACACACCTAAATAGATACATTTTGGGGATATTCTTAGGATTATTCACCTTTTTTACCAAACATTATGAAGTATTTCAAAATAATGATATCCCCAAATAAATAAATGTTTGTGATAATATGATAAAAATTGCATAAAATTTTTATTTGTAATTATGTGTTACATAATTTCTAGAATAATACACAATGCCAGAAAATTTATAATTTTTATCTAATTTAGTATATGTCATTCTTTATATATGGCATCACAAATAAATAATGGTATCAATACTGGTGTCCAATGTAGTGATTTACCTATTATGGAAACATAGACATCTAGTATTAAAACGATGAACATTCATACTATATTAGGTTATCCTATTGAGGTAATGAAAAAAACTATGCATTTATAGAGAAACCTATTACATGTTTAGATTCTCTTATGTAGAATCACATTATGTGATATAAACCCCCGTAATTTTGTGGGATTGATATTCCAATGGTTTCTGTGGAATTGAGTTATTCTCTAGGGAAGATATTTATTGGATTGTTATAAAATGAATGTAAAAAGGTTCCATTTTCAATGTATAATCTCAAATGATATGTTTATAAATTGTGGTCATTGATCTGAGATACTTGGAAGGATGTGGAAATATTACACAAGGAATGGAATGATTTTATGCAGGAATTCTTTGAAAAAATATCATTTTGAGTACTAAAATGAAACGAAGAGAATATTATGCTTCTTAACTCAATGGAAATAAGAATTTTTTTTGAGGTTTCTAACACAATTTTTTTAGGTATTCTATGGACTATATACACAACACAACTCGAAATGTTTATGTGATTTTTAATGAGTTTAAGAGAAGACTTCGAAATGAATTTGGTCTCTGATTTTTTTTTTCATAAAATGAAATAGTTTCATCTTCCTTAAAAATGATAAAATATATATATCTAATATATTCAAAAAAAATCATTATAAATTTATATATTTATTCATTTAATTATTCATAATTATACTCTTTTATATCTACCCCATTTGATAATAAAATTATACGTTTCCAATATAATACCTTAAGGGACTTGTTTGATAAAACATAACGGGGATATCATAATTCAATGAGGATCTATTTGTATGTCCCAATTATTAGACATAAGTTATATATTATTTTATGTTCTTGTTATTATACCTATGGTTTTTTTATAATTTATGTTGAATGAAAAATATTTCAACATATGATGAAAAAATTTATTCCTAGGAGAAACAAAATTTAAATTTGAAATAAAGATATAAATTTCAATATCATTATATTATATATTTCGTCATCTGATTCATATCTAAACACACCCCCATTAGGTATAATGAATTAGATTATTTGGGAAGAGGATAAATTAGAATCTAGGGATATAGAAAATAATCATTAATTTGTTGAAGTACTAATTATATAGGAATATATTAATTCATTTCTTAATAAATTATCTAGACAACCCCCACAGCATGGTGTACATTTTTCAATTCAATTAAAACATTATAAATAGACAATATAAATTTCACTTTATAGAATGGGAACTATGTTATTTTTTGGGTTGAATAAATAAAAAAAATTAATTTGATGAAAAGGGATTTATTTACACTTGCTTCTCAATAATGGGAGATGATATTTTTGATATTATAAAGAAATATGGATGCATGACAATGTTTGCTGGTTATAAGTAAATATATTTTGTTATTTTAATGAAAATTTGTCATAGAACGAGATTTTATGAAATAATCATTCAAATTCATGAATAAAAATACTTTCCAAAGACTAACATTAATTCTATTTTCAGAAATTATGTTTAAATTAAAATGGAATTTTGATGAACTCTTTTTAAAAAATGTATGGAAATTAAGATTTTATATTAATACCATTTGTATAGACTAGTGATCATAATATTTTTATGGATATATCTACATGAGTATTAAATAAATATGTTGAGGTTTTTTTGTTTCTATTGGTTATAATTCATTGTATTCTAAAATTTATGAGGACCACGAGAATCACTATAAAAATATTTTTGATAAACCATAATGAAAAGAGTTATATGAGAAATTTAGTATGTTTCATTTCAACAATGTTGATGTTTTTTTTCCAGGCTATATTATACCATCAAATAGAATTATTATTGGTATTGTAATCATTAAGGAATTCATTGTGTTGCCTAAACAAATAATGATAAATGTTGTTTGTAGTCTCATTGGTTTCAAAGGCTACTATCCAAAATTATTTGCAAAATTTTCATGAATTTTAGACTATTATAATAGATTTCACAAAATAGGTTTATGATTTTTTTAATAAGGGATTGGGAAAAATTATTTCATGAACTAAATATGAGATTTTTCTATACCCCCAAATCTTACACTACTATTAATAAATTATGGTTTTCGTACATATAGTGATGCAATATAAAGTGGATTAATATTTCCCTAATGAAAAATATTATTGTTATTGAATATGCATAAAGGAAATTGATTAATCATTAATAGAACTATCAAACCCCTAATATTCACATGGAATATATAATATTTTAAATGTTTAAATGGATACATTATCTATATAGTGAATTATGTGAGATATAAAAAGATCATAAAACCATAGAATAATACATTTTACATAAGGGTCTCAATATCAAACAAAGGAAATATGTATAACAACCCAATGATTTTTATATCTAAATACACTATAACCCAAAAAATGTAAATGTGGTAGAGATTGAATTTTTTATAACTGATCATAGAATTATGACACATATGTGGATTTAAAGGGATTCTCTGTTCATTTTTCTAGTAACGATGGATTTTGGAAACTATTTAGGATTGTGAGGTGTCACACATTTTTCAGAAAGTTGGAGAAAATAATTATAAAAAAGAAAAAAGTTTCGAAATATGATGATAATAAAATTACTAAAAATTTAAATATATGAATAATGGGAAATTATCATATATCATTTGGGAAAAATGTGTTTTAAAATTTGGAAAGGAATTATGTTTTATAAATATAATTGAACTATAAAAGGGAATTAATTGATGATATTTATAACTCAAAATTATCTATAAACCATGGTATCATAATGTATTATATATAATTGAGTTAAAGTTTTTTGGTGTAATGACATTTAATGGGATATTAATGATTCTCTTTCAAGAAGGTTAATTTTTTATCATGTAAATTATATGTGAATACATCCTAAAAGATTTAATTAATGACTTATTATTATATTTTTAAAATTAGTTGAAATTATTTTAAATAGTTTTATTGGAATACCAAACAATACAAGATTTTAATGATGCAATATTTTTTATAACTTACTGACTAACCATATCTACACATTTCCTTAAGATAAGATATCATTTACCTCTTGTGTGACTCACTATCATCTATTTTAATTCTATTCTAAGATATCATGGCACACTTCCTTCAATTGTTTTTGTTTGAAGTCCAAATTTTAAAATGATATTATGGAAATATATTTTGAGGGATATTGATATTAAGTTTCATTTGAGGCATCATAATACACCATGTTGTGATGATATTAGTGAAAGGAAACAATACGTCCCATATTTTTGTAATGATTCAATGAAATTGTAAAAGGCTATTCAATCTCATATAAAGTCATATTCAAAATGGAAAAGGAGTTATGCCTATAATAAAAGAAAGGATTTGGAATTCCAATTCTAAGAATATGCTTTCTTGTAATAATATCAATGTAAGAGTCATATAATGACTGATAAGAAAGCGAAATAGAGCCCTAGGCACATTAGAACATTTGAAATTCATAAAATAATTGTATTTTTTCTTATAAATTGGATAATCCACCAAATATCATAATTAAACATGATGTAGTTCATATACCATTGTTAATTAAGTAAATTATAGAACCAAATATATGGATCACCTACGATGAAATATAATATCAATGTGGTCAATCTTACTATGAGGGGCAATCAATAATATTACTAATATAGATCATGTATTGTGGTATGTGATGATTCAATTGGTAAAGGTTCAAATGAAATATCACAAAATTGAGCAACCTACGTGTGATCCTGAGGATGTTATGAAGAAGAAATACACATATTTTTGAGAAGGCAATATCCATAAAATTAATCAAACTAAATTTATTTTTGTGTAAACAATTTATCACAGTAGGCCTTCAAAATATATATATTTAGAATAAATTTATTTTCACATATAGCTTATGATGCTTGTGACAATGGGTTTAAGGAAAATAATATTCTATATATAAATATTTTTTATTGATGAATATTTTAACTTATATATTATATTGGTGGGTATTAATAAAAATAATTATTTAATTATTTACAATTTTAAATTGTATATTGTTTAGATATTGATGGTAATTCATACTAATAATCTTTATGGTGAAAACAATTAAAAAAACATATTTTTATCAGAAAGGTTGTTTCCAAATGTTATTTACACATCGATTATAGTTAATTGATTAAAATTTTATAAAATTTATTCGATATGAATATCTTATTTTTCGAAATTATAGTTGAAAAATTTTCCTCGAGTGAAATTATTGAATTTTTTAAAAATGATTTGTTTTTTAGAAAGATATAAAAATATTGAATTTTAATTTAAAATAGCCCTTTAATATTTATTATTTATAAATTTAATTTATATTTTGAATTGATATTTATGTAAAATTAGTTAAATTATATATATATATATATATATATTAATACATTTTAGTTTGTTCCAACCATTTTAATATTTAATTTTTAAAAAATGATTTGTAATATTTTGTACATTTTATCTTAGAAAAAAATAGTTCTCATCACATATTCATGATTCAATTAATATTAAATATTTCTTATAAGCTGACTATTAATTATAAACTTTAATTAAAAATTTGAATTAGAAAATTTTATATTATCTAATCAGTTCAAATATATTTTTTAAACTATGATGTAGTAAAATCAGTAAAAATTATCTATCACACTTGGCTTAAAAATGGGTATACACAGGATTAAACATAAAATTGTATTGTTACAATAACCTAAATTTTTGTTTAAAAAATATTTTATATAAATATATATATCTTATTAGGTATGTGATGGTCGAATAATCTATTTTTGTCCCTTTTGTAATTTTAAATGCGTTTGAACAGGTTTTTATATTCATAAATCAAAAGTCTGACGCTCCCCTTACATATAAAAGGCCATGAAATATTTTCACTTCAACGCACATTAAAAAATCATTTTCTGAATAAAAATTCAAATAATTAATAATCATCCACCCACTCAACCTATTGTAATTTTATTTTTCATTGTTTCTTTCATGGAATTCCTTAGGTTTAATCATAATAAGGATTCCTGAGAAGAGGATAAATTAAAAACTATTCTTGTTTGATATATATATTATTCATGCTATATATAATATTATTAATTTATTAATAAAAAATTAAACAAGTATATTACATATAATGGTATTTTATTATAATTATAAAATGACATATTCCCATCTACCATTCCCATAAACGTGAAATGATAATGTCACAAATGTGTAGGGTGAACTTCTCCATCATGAATTGATGAGAAATATTTCCTATCAAAACCTATCATGGTTGGCTATTATGATAGATATAATGTGTATATATGATATTTATAACATAAATATACTTTTTTTTAATTATATCATATATTCCATTTAACATTCCATTCTATAAGAGATATAATAATGTCGACTATGCATATAAAAGACTACCACCTCACGAAGCGATTCCTTTTTTTTTCAGAAACACAAATCAATGATGGAAATAAAGATAAATATAATTAGAAAATTTTAAATTAATGACTATATATTTATATTACAGACATATACATCATTTGAAAATGAAAATATTTCATTTTCATTATTTCCTTTTAACTCACTCAGAGATAATAATGTCTTTTTTGTACATGTGATCTACTGCCATTATAAAGCAACGTGACTATCATATCATCACCTCCCCAAATGGATGATAAATAAAATCACATTTAAATAAATCACATATCCATATAATTTTATTATCATTCACAAAATATAAAATATTTATGGTATCTTTTCCATAATTGTTGTTGAAAGAAGAAATGTTAGTCATTTGTATATATGACATTTCGCCTCCATGATGGTAACATATTTAATAGTACAAAAGATATTTCATGATTGGTCTTAAAAGTATAATATATGTATAAATATGATTATTATTTCTTGTTTATCACCAGGAATGAGTTAAAAAAATGATTATATCGGCCTATAGTCAACACACTAAAGTCATTTATGACAAATAAGTCAAATATCACCAAATTAGCCAAAGTAAACCAAACTAATTAAGTAATGGTTTTTAAGTAGTTAATATGATAAATAAAAATCCTTATGAATTATTAACATTTCTCCTATGATTGTAATTATTTTATTAAAGTTTATTATTCCATATGATAATTAAAGCATGTCATGTTTTAGGATCATGCTCTGGGTCATTATCTCAATTTTGTTTCATTGAGAAATATTGTAATGTTATTTATATAATTTAATTATTTTTTATTATATAATTCATATTTGAAAATATAATATCATGATTTATTCTTATTTTAATTTATCGTACATTTAAATTTTCTTTATTTCATCAAAGGGGACATAAATTTAAAATTAACAAGTTGTAATAGTTATTATATAATCACAATTTCAATTGTGTTTGTTAACATTCCATTGAATCTATCACATTTATGTGATAAATTTTCATTGTAAATAATGATTCAATTAAACATCTATATTATTTTATTATGGATATTATTATTCATTTATAATTATTCAATTTTTGGTTACATTTTATTTTGATAATGTTAATTAGTAAACTATAAAAATATTGATAAAAATATTTAATTTAATAAATTAATATATTTTAAGATATGGAACAGTGTTCAAGAATAAAATTGATTATATTTTACATGAAATATTCTAGATACATTTATTGTAATATGTGTACTAGAATAATATATCTTCTCATTGAATTAACTTGTATAATGAGATAAATCAGAATGCCAAATTAAATGGCTTTTTACAGATTGGTTTATACCTTAGTGTGAATGGTCTTAGAGATTATGTTTGACTGATTCATGATATGACTATGTTAAATTAATAATAATTTACATCCCTATAAATATAATTATTATTATTATTAATGATATTTTATTTGGGATATTTTTTCTGAGTTCATTTCATTATTATTTATTGATAATAGGAACTGTTTTTCTGTTATTTCCCTTTCCATATTGGTTATTTTATATATTTCCATTGTAGTATCATATTTTAAATTGAATATGTGTCTATTTCTTTAACATTCTAAATTTTGTATGCATATGGATTTATGATAAAATCTATTATAATTGTCTCTTACAATGCATTTGATCAAACCCTTATTTTTATCTTTCCCCAATGGTATGAAGAAAATACTTTTGAATGAGTTTCCATGGATGATGTTCATTTTATACCATTGGGTACAATAATTAAATTTCTATAACTAATGTAAAAAAGGCTACCAATTATGTATCTAGTTCTCTAAAACAACCAAATTGATCAGTTCTCCAAGATTTGAATCAATGTATTAATATTAATGTAATAATATAGGCATCTTCTATTTGTTAAATATTACATTATTGTTAGATTATTTCCTAAAAAATAACCCCCAATATATATAATCTCAAAATTAATCAAAATTATAATATAAATCCATTTCCACATTCTTCGCCTTAAAATTCTAATACAATGAATATACTAAGATCAAATGAAACAAGAAATATTATGAACATAAAGTTATTCATTATATTAATTGTAAAAGGTGATGCTCACACATCTAAAAAATATTATAGGTCCATATGAGTATATGTATGTCCCCATGAATGAGAATATTTAATTACTAACCCATTCCATGATAAATAACATTGAAATGATATTTTATTACTGGAGTAACTATATATAATAATATTTAATCCTTAAAACTAGTATAAATAACATATATTACACTTATAGGTTACTTCATACATATTAATTTCATTTAAAAGACTATAAATAAGTTATATAAGCCAATAGAAAGTATTTCAGTTAGGAAACCCCTTAGCATGAGGTATATTTCATTGAAAATAACATTAGATAAAAAAAATAAAATGATGACTTAAAATACAATAAGATATGAATTCTTCATGTTATGAAAAATAAAGTGAAACAATAGAAAAAAAATATACTATATTATGTCCATACAATAAATATTACTCAATTTAAGGAAATTTATACGTCAATACTTAATAATTTTGAAATAATTTGATCAAAACCTCATGAAAGAAAATCACCATACATAATTTAAAATACTCAAAAATTTAATTATTCATAACATATATATATAAATATTATATAAAATACATAATAAAATTCAGAGTTTAATATGGCACATGAATCATAGAATTAAATGTAATATGTGAAACCCCTTCCAAGAATATATATTGTCAACTCATGTCCTATCCATCAATTATACATAAATTGAATAAAAAATATAATTAATTTAAAAAAATTAGTTGTTTAATTTCACATTCATATGTATTTTATATCACTTAATATCATGGTATATTTTATTACAATATCACTTATGTCCACTACAGTTGTATTTATGAGGATCCATCCATATTTTAAAAATAACATTGGTATGTTGATCCTGGTATAATGGGTAATTGAAAATTCATCTCTAGACTAATAATATTGACATAATTATATTTTATGAAATAATTAATATTAAAAAAAACCATTTATAATTTTTAGGAAAATTTTAATATGTTAAAATAATGTGGAATGTATGTAGTACGAATGCATGAGTAAAATTTTCATTTATAAATGATCACTCAAAAATGATGTTGAGAAAAAAATTCATTAAATAATGATAATTATATAATATATGTATAATATTATTTCGTCAAATACACTATAATATTTCTTTTATGTATTATAGGGGTGATAAAATAATCACATAACTATGTGGTGGAAGACGTCGACACGTACGCATGAACGACATTATCTTTTTTTAGTGAGTGGAAATGTAGAAAAACTTATATATTAACAATTTATAATTATTAACATATTATTAATTTCATATATAAATATAAATTCCAACATTATAAATATCCCTGAGAAGTGATGATAGGAAATAAACTATTTCGGTTCGTGAATCTGTAGAATGTCGTACACATAAATATTGGTTTCATTTCCAATATAATTGACGTGGAGATGGATTTAGGTTATCAAAGTAATATAATGAAATATTAATATATATTAAATAATTTTTTTTACATATACCTATATTCAGTATATGTTTTGTAATTTAGAGAATAAATAATAAGAAATGATTGGTTACCAATGAAAAAACATATTTATACGACCTCATTATGATGTATAAAAATCATTAATATGTGGTTTTTTAAAAAACCAAGTATTTTAGGATGTAAAGAAGTAATTTGGATAAGTATTATATAATCCAATGTCTTTGATGGAGTTTATAAGAGAGGATAGTGGGTGTTTCTTATAAAGTGGGGGACTGGACCTAGATGAAATTTATGAATATATAATGTTATTCCAACTTTCTACACATGGTAAAAGTATACAAAATAGTCTACTATTGATCTTGAGATACCAGGAAGTAAAAAAACGTCCTTCAAATAGAATTTATGCCACAAATTAGGACATTTTGACAATAATATTTTTATATTAACCGCTAATTACACAATTTTATCAATAATCATTGTATAATATTTAGCAGTTTTCACTGATCATCAAGTAAAAAAATTAAATTTCACATACATTATAATATGAATTATGATTATTATAAATATATATCCATTTACAATATTCAAATCACATATGTGGCATAAGTTTTATTAAAAAACCAACTAATGTGAATGAAAATATATTTTTATATATTATATTATTTCAACATAAAATGATAATATATTTACATTATGACTAGTAATAAAAATTTTATTAAATTAAATTGAAAAATTTAAATATTATATATATATAATATTTAACAAACTAGTCAATAGGGATAATTTTGTTAATTAATGTATAGAATCCTTATTCTCTTAAAAACGATTTCATAAAATGTCATTTTTTTAAAAAAATTAATATATATTAATAATAAATGATAGTTTCACAAAAATTGTTTTCTTTAACATTTAATTGATAAATAAATAATTTTTTTTGTAAAATATTGAATTATAAGCTGAAATTAGTTTTTATATATGGATTCAAAAAATCATGTTCATCTTATTAAATAATTTTATTTGATGTTGTGTAATTTAATTATATTATTCATTTATGAAATTAAATAAATAAAATTATTAAAGATAACATGTATTTGATAAATATAATTTACCTACTAAAAAATTATGATTATTTTTAATATTTTATGAATACATTTATTTTGATTATGATTTTTATGTATATATTTCATTATTTAAATTACCATATTCTTAACCAAAAAAATTTAACAACTATGATATAACATTAATATATTTCAAGGTCCATTGAGAAATGGTGTTATGTGTTTTATATGATATTAAAAATAATGCTATTATTTTATAATTTAGGGGTTTTATAAAAACATATTTATTAAAAAAATAACTTAAAAAACATTATTTTATGAATATATATTAATAGTACGAAATATATTACAAACGGATATGTGTGAAATTTTTCAATAGGGAATGAAGTAATTTCTCATGAAAAAACTAGTACATTATATATTGAAAAAAATTCATTACTTGTGGTCCTTTAGTATATGTGATGTGTAATATATTATCTATTGTTTTCACAAATTCAATAAAATGAGTTTTCTTATTTATTATAATATAATATACATGATTATATAGGTTGGGAAATACAAATATAGATATGAAAATAGGGATGTCAAAAAAAATGATCATGTATAAGGATTGGAGAATCACTCTTTCTCATATATTCATCTCCATGATAGATTCTAGAATATAAATTTTAATGTATATAGTTAGTTAGAATCATGGGGAATCCAAATAGAAAGCTAGATATCCTCATATGATTATAATTTGTAATTATATAGATAGTGAAATTTTATATTGATAGTGACCCAAAATTGGGTTATATTCATGTTATATATAATATATTGATTTAATATGAAATGGATTAAGGTTATTAGTATGGTTATCTTAAATAGATTATTAGGTTCTACGAAGCCATTTGTAGTTGTAATCATGTATTACGAATATGTAATAAATATTCATTGGTGGTTATATCTATCTATGACTAAATATAAGTATTAGTGATATCCATTTTATTTCCAATATATATTTATTGTTTTATGTTGATAAGGGTGAATATTATATTTTATGGAATTAATTCCATCATTTATTGGTCCATATCCATGTCAAATTCATGTAAATTTATTATTTTTTGATTAATTTGATTTGATTATTGATGTAGATCTGTGGAAAAAATTTTCTTAAATCCATGTTATTATGGGTGATGCTCATAACTATATATTCTATAAAATTGTTCAATAATATTTTTTATACACTGTTAATGATTACCTAGGTAGTTATTAGGGATCATGGATTGTATATCCATGGTTTTTTGTTATTCACCGCCCTTTGATTCTAAGGTAGGTGGATCATGTGTACACAATATGTGGCCCTTGAGATTGTTTTTTAAACTATTTATTTTCGGTGTCCATGAAACATTACACATCAAATGGGAATAGTGAGGAAAAAATATAAAAAAGAGGTACAAATCATATAAATACTATTCTATTGGTATGATAGACCTCTATATTAGAGTAGAATATTGTAATACATATAATGGCTATTGAGAGATACTTTTTGTTAATAGATGACTATAGATATGAAATAGATTATGTCATGAGGTAGATCTTGAGATAGTAAATAATTTAAAATTCAATGGAACACATAATATGAGAGTTATATGATTCATTTGGGAGTCATGATTATTTTTGGATGTTGATTTCATGTGAAATGTTTTTAGTGAATTTTTTAGGGAATATCTATTTTGAAAAACAACGTATATATCTTTCAAAATCATCAATAGTCAGTGATGGAAGAGTCTCCATGAGGGATCGAATAATAGTAGTTGAGAAAAAAATATATATAATTAATTTTTTTATTTATTATTACATTCATAATGTGGTATATCATCTAGATGTTATATAGGGGCATGAAATTCAGTGATCTTATAAGTTTATAATTTCACACTTTACAATCACCCTCATATGTGTTCATATATTAGCATTTTTGATAATTTCTTAGGTAAATGTTTAAAATCAAAATCCTGGGTGGTATTTCATTAAATTTGGGGAAAAAGTTTAATAGTATGGTTGTGATGATAGATCTGGTTATTCCTTAATTTTGGACTTATTTTTATTTTACTTTTATTATCACTTGTACACATGTGATTGTCCTAATTAAAAAAATTTTCTTTTTAAAACAATCATAAAATTAAAAATATTAGATATGATATGATGTATTTATTTCTGATTATCAAAAAATATTAAAACATTTTTTTATTATTTTTATCCAATATTATTATTTATATCATTATTAATATCGGTTATATTATCCCCATTAATGCCCAATAATCCTCCTATACTAGTCGGTATCCATTAGAATATGGGGTTTCATGCTAATGGAATAAGGAAAATAATTATTCAATATTGTGTATTTAGCTCGTTTGGGCTGTCATTATGTTGCATGATGGACTTTTTTGAAGCTGTATTATATGATTTTATTATAAGCTGTATTTGGGAGGTATTTTTACATCATCGTAGATATTTTTTTTTGTAATATGTATGAGTAAAGTAATAATATAATGATTTTTCTCTATCAAGAACATGTATGATATGAATTTATAGTCTCAAGAGAATTTTAATTGTTTTTTTAATTTTAATATTTGTAGTTTTCTTAGTAATATTTAATAAATTGGTGTTATATTTGGATTATTTATGGAAAATGTAAATTTGTACCCAGAGGAAATTGGAAAATCTACAGAAACATTTTATAACTATTGGGATTACATAATTTTTTTTGTTTCATATAATTTGTATTTGTAATTTCTAATTAAAACGGTTTAGTTTTGTAATATGATAAAATTTTCATAAAATGTTTTTTGAAACATAGTATCATATTTAATGTCATATGATAGAAACCTAAAATGGTAGTTGGTAGAAAATTAAAGTGTTGGAATTTTTTTATTTGTCACTAATGGCCTATAAAATTACTTTTCATTTACTTATTTCAATAATTTTAATCATTTCTTCTATAAATTTAGTTATTGATATAATAAAGTCATTTATCCCATGCCTTTATAATTTTTTTAGTAATAGGACCAATAAAAAGAAGGATATATCACCAGTTTGAATGATGTCTGATATGGGTATGATTTTGATGTAAGAAGGATAGTGATATATGATTATTGGTGTGTATTTATGAATATTTTATATCTCGGATGATATATGTGTATAGATAATGAAGTATTGTTGTCAGTAATATACCAAAAATCATGACCACTATTAATGCATTAGTGGTGAAGATTTAGTGGTGAAACTGAGGCATGAGTAGTATAATAACCACTTGGGTGGCGAGGGAATGATCTATTGGTATAGTCCTCAAGTATTATAGGTCATATTAAATATCATGAAGAGTTTTGGTAGTTTATAAAAGTTCAACATATGGATATCTTATTGTGAGAAACAAATACCATTGTCTGTGGAACTTAGGGAGTTGGTGTGATGTGAGGACATGAGTTTTTCATTCTTAAATTAAAATTTTCTCAAAAGCGTACTAAAATTATTACACCTGAAAGAAAAAAACCAAACTATAATAATATAATATTATTAATAATTTTATTAAAAAAATTATTGTAACACCTTATTGTATTAATTTTAGATTGAAAATAATTAATGTGAGTAAATATTAAAAAAGATATAATAATTAATATAAATTTACATTATATGATTTATATGAATAAAAAAAATAAATTTTCTAAAATATATAATTTAAAAATTTAAATTTAAAAAACAATTTTTAATTCATCTGATCAAAATTCTATCATTATTTAATTTTCAATTTATTCATTAATGGTGGAAGTCTAGTTGAAATTTTATACTTCACTGAAATATAGAATTCATGAATTTCATAATTTACTAGTGTGTTAATGAATTTTAAAAAATATATATATATATAATAAAATATGTATTTAATGAATAATATTATTTATTTGAATATATTTTTTGTTGTTATAAAGCCTAGGTCCATCTTTTTTTACCTAAATTTAATTTTTTCTAATAAATAAATTTTTTTATTTTCATTTTATGAATTAGTTTTTTATTGGAATTCTATTTTAGATTGACATTAATATCTTGTAACATTAATTAAATTTTTAATAAATCAGTTTATATTGATAAAATTATTAATAATTATAATTTATTCTTAAATAATGTTATAAATAACACGTTTATCATTCTTTAGAAATATATTATAAAATGGAAATTTTAGTTTATTATAAAATTAACATATATAATTAATAAATACGATATGATAAATTAATTTTTAACACAGAAATAATACATTTCCAAGTAGGTAATGAGACCAATTATAATTTTTTTCTTCCAAGTTAAAGACATATGGTATAAAATTATTTACCACTCCAAAGATTATGAATAATATAAAGATTTTAAATAAGAGAAACAACCAAATAAAATTAAATAAAATGCTTTCAAATGAGTTTTAATCATATTTTTGAACCACACCTACTATCCCATCAAATTGTTTCAGTATTGTGACATTGAAACATTAATAGTGTCATGGAATTATTAACAATTGATGACTGTTTCCAAATGTGACCTTCGCTTTTAATAAAATATGATACCACTTCCACTAATAAAATTTACACATCTTTTTAAAATATCTAATTGAATCTCTACTATCATTCTGTTAAAATAACCCTATACATATTCTAAATTCCATTATTAAAACTATATTCTATCAATCCATTCAACTCCAAATAGTATTAAAAGGAATGAAAATGTCTCTATCATATATATCTACTCATTCCTATGTTTTTATCGTAATAATACAGATACAAATATCTTATCCCCATAATTAAATGATCAAATTATTTTTACCAGTACTAAAATGTAATTATATTAATTATATTAAACATACAATGTATATTTTTTACACTTATAATATTAATTATATATAAATCTGGAGATTCTGCATACTACCACCTCTATGAAAAATCATGTTTCTAATAAAATTTTCATTTATTCTCAATATATGAAAAAAAATTTCTCTAAATCATAAATTTTGTATAAATTGTTATTATTCCTATATTATGGGTTTTTATATCAGATAAAACTACTTTTTAAACATACTCACAAATTGATTTAATTTATGTTATGTTCTGGTTTAACATCATTTAGTAATGTTTCTATAAAACACAATCATAGATGGATATGGTAAAAGGATAACTAATATTAAAATAATATAATGATCATATAATAATTTAAATTGGTTTTAGAAATATTATATTATTTTTCTTCAATATTTGTAAATGTTCATCTTTTTAGCTCTATAATTAACTAAATATTCAAACAGTAGTTCAATTTAGACACTTCATAATTGAAATCATATTGAATTATAATATTTTTCAAAATATTTATAAGTTATATATAATAATTATTATAAAAGATATATTATTTAATATAAAGGATTAAAATATTGGGAAAATAAATATATATACTATAAATCATGTGCTAATGGTTAAGGATAATGTCACATGGTGTTGAAAAGTGTTCCCAACAACCTGGTACATGATGTTAATTATTAATAATGGATTGTATAAATGTATTTTAATATGAATTTTTTTAATTTTTATATAATTTTTATCTTTAAAATATATAATATTCATTTATTATACGGATCTTAAGGGTAATTGTAAGATATTTTTTTTAAAAAGGAATCATTAATTAAGTTACAAAATTACATATTAGAATGTTTTCCTTTGACTAATATCCAATTTATATGATTTCCACTTTTTGTTTATATGGATTTTTTTTATAAAAACACTATTTTCATCAAAGGATTTCAATTCATTTTTCTTATAAATAAATTATATGATTTAAATATTAACTCATTATTATGAATGTTAAGAAGATATATTACAAAAAGAGGGATAACTTCCCATATTATTTTCAATATTGATTCTCTCACTATGAATTATAAATTTTCTTAATTTTCTCTTATTTCTCTAATTTTCATTCCATTGGGATTACGACCATGGAAGTATGATGATCTTCATTACCAATATCTAAAAATGTGGAATTGTTAACTCGGGTTGCACTCTAATCAACAATATATTTTTCACCATCTATTTCTGTCTGAGAATATCTAAAGGTGGAAATGGGTGTGTGGATAAGTATATCTTATATAACATATTCCTTGGATCTAATATTGTGTTGTTGATTTTAACCCACATTCTATTATAAATATTATATATGAGGTTTGGATTCGTGTATTTGGGATTTATTGGATCCTATATCATCCATGAATTATATTCTATATCACCTCAACCATTAGAGTTCCCATTAAAAATGACAAGGCAACAATAGAGGATCAACTGATATACATTTAATGGATCGATGTTGAGGTAGATCATTATTCTATACATACATATATATTTGTTCCATTGACTAAAACTGATGGTATGGATCTCAAAATAAAATATGAGATGTTCCTATTTTTTTATGGATGTTAGATGAACAAAAATTGATTGATAAGCTCTAGAATAGGATGATCTATTCTATATTATCTTTAAAATGAGATTTTCAATATTTATTTAATAAGTGAGAAATGTTTTTGGGATCTCCTAGATCATTGTGAAATGGGAATGAATGTGAAATGGGAGATCATTTTTCTAATGAGGAGAGTGGGCATATTGAATCTATTATTGGTAAATCATATTTTTATCAATGAATAAACATGAGGTATGCTTAATCATACCTTTATTATATCCATTCATAAGGTGTGGTGAATTTGGAGCCTCTAACATAATTAGATTCTTATGAGGCTCTTCAGGCTGTGATTATGGAGGACACTAATACCCAACATTATTTTATGCTGAATGGATTCATTTATCCTAGATAATCTAATTTTTCAGAACATCGACCACAGGATTGTGATCCCAAAATGGATGAATCAATTATAATTATTATCATGATATACATTATAATGATAAATTTTCAATGATATTTTATAAGCAGGGAACATTACTAATGATTAATGAGTGGATAAAAACTCTAATCAAAAAGCTTTGGGTATTTTACAATCTTCATTCAAATATATTATATTAAATTGAATAAAAATGTTGATTTATAATGTGGATTTCACTATAGATCATATGAAATGAATAATTTGGGATGAAAATTTCAGCCTAGAATGGATTGTGTCTACTAAATCAACATCCAAGGTGCCCATAATGTCTACTACAGAGTTCCTTAAAATCATTAATCAATATAATTACCAGTATGAATGGGAAACACAAAAGGATTTTGACAATAAAAATGATCTATAATGTTATGGTTTTAGTCTATTTTATCTTTATGATTGAAATCCTGTTGGTTATACCCTGTCTAATTTCCTTTTCTACTTTTTAATTTATCTTTAACAATATGTCAGAATATGTTTCTTCAGGATAAAATTACATTAAAATAGATTTGTTTTTCAAATATAAGATTACCTAATTATTTTCAATATATTCAGGATGATAATATTACAATGGAGATATATTTAATTTTTTATTATGTTACTAATTTATTATTATGGTATTTTGGGTAATTTTGATTCCCATATGAAATTATTTTTCACTTGATGTCATTTTATTCAATTAGGATTTTTATAAAACTATGCATTTTCCATAATTTCCTTTTAAAAATTTAATAACTTATACGAAGAGGTATTAATTATTCCATTTTATTTTTTCGTTTATTTTTTATTTCGAAATTAAGTTACATTTATCTAAAAATATATATGAATGATTGTTATGTAAATTTATTATTAACCATGGATGTGTGGTTTTTTATAAATATGTGATTGGTGGATCTATTATAATTTAAGGGTAGATATATATATTATATACATGGGAAGTCTAGGTCTTTTATTTGCATTAAATTAATTTTTTAAAAAGTTATATATTATGAAATAAAATAATTATGACAACTATTTAGATTCTCATATATGTGGGAAATTAATGAATGTATCATGATTGCCATATTTTCTAGTACTATCTTATTTACATTGTTTGAATTATATTATTTATTCATATCATATTCATTAAATATATATCTCATGAAGGTAATGAATCACTATAAAATTGATTGTGCCACATTTAAAGGATGTTATTAATTACGATCATAACAATCAATGCCTATATTAAAACTATTCTAATCCAAGATATTTATATATATATATATTATGTTACATATTGATCATTTTTGTATTTATGTGATTTTTTCATATAATTATAATATCACGTCTGTTTTATGGGTTTCCCTAATAATTTTAGTTTATATATATTATTCTCATATATTTACTTATTTTTATCAACTAACCGTTGATTAAAAAATTTATCCACTCCTTATTTATAATTTGAACCCACTTATTTCTATTATTTTATTTCTTAATGAAATCATAAAGAGTATTACTAATGGGATGTTTAGAATATGTTTTATTATAATGCATTTATGGTGAAATGACATCAAATATTGTTTACATTAATGATTATGTTACTAGTCAATAATAACCATTAAAATAATGTTCCATAAGATATTATTATGTATTAAATTTAATTGTTAGAAATTTATAATTGATGTAAAATAGAGGAATGTTTATCATGGGTTGATATAGTTTTTATAACAATAAATGTTCAGTATTTTTATCGAATAGAGATGAAATAGATTTTCAAATATGGTTAGTAAACCGTAATAGGAATCCCTTGATATGAATCAATGTATTTGATGATATTCTAAAATATTCATAATAAATAGAGAATGTTGTATTAATATAAAAAAAATTCCATGTGTGGTTATTGGAATGTGGATGCCTGCAATTTCATAGTTGTAAATAAGTGTAATATCCTCAATGAGGGTGTGTTGGGTATTATATAATATTTGAAATAGTAAAAAATTAGGATTCCTAATTATAGTCATAGTTAGAAAATTATAGGAGACGTTTTTTGGTTCATATAATATTCATTATAAAACATTATAAAATATGGATTTACTATATATATTATTATATTATTTCAATGAATATGATAAAAGAAAACCATATCTTTAAAAAATAAATTTTTTTATTTTCTAAAATCATTACAGACTAACATTATAGTGTCCTAGAACATTACATTGAAAGGATGAATTATAGTATGAAATTATTACATTATTATGTAAATTATTCATAAGTTATGTTTAATTGATTTTTGTAAGTAAGGGATGTAATAACATGTAATTGGGTTAAGAATGGATGTGAGTACAAAAGTGAATGTTTACCCAATACGAATACTAATTTTCTTTTTCATGTATTATTTTACCCTTTTTTAAGTAAAAACTAAATTGTCTAAATAAATAAATAATATCTTGAAATAAATTTTGAACAAATTAACCTTAGGGATATACCATATCACCATTGATACATTCATGTAGAAACATCAACCCTCATTCAATATCTCATTAAATAAACATATCACTAAGAATGGGATGGATCTGATGGAGAAATATTTTCTATTATCTTGTTCCCAGACCACGATAAGGTACTTTTAAATTTATCATATTAATGATGAGGTATGAAAATGTTTTAATGCTATATATATTACAAACATGTAATAATAACTAAAATATAAATAATGTGATTATTACCATATTGTATAATTTACAAGTTGTTTTACTCGATATCTTCGCATGAATATGGAGAGATAATCATTTAAATAGAAATAAAATGAGAATAAATCGATTTTTAAATATAATAAAAAATTTCATGAGTAATTCAAGATATTACATTGGTGTTTTCTCTAATATAAGAATTTTATGATAACATTAATTTATTGATATAACATAGTCATCAAAATTCATTGGTATTAAGAGTAATTGAAATCTATAATTTGATTTTTTTGATGTTTTAGAATGGTGAAGAAGGAATCAGGGAGTTATTAGTAATATGAAGATATAAATATTAAGGGTAAATAAAAATGGATACTTCATGGTATGTATAAAAACCCAGGTAATAATACAACAAATAATTTCAAAATTTATAGTCTGAATTATATAATTATTTCAGTCAATAAAATTTTATTTAATTTGTATTTAAAAGTTAAAGAGATTATCTAAACTCTTTTAATATATGGTTTTATTTGAAATCATAATTTTTAAATATTATAAATTGAATTTGAAAACATACAAACAACCTATTAAATAATCATATAGAAATTTACATTTGGAGTAATTTTGTGATTATTTTATAAGTATTGATATTTCACTGAAGAGTGAAAAAAACTAAATCCTTCAAAAATTGTTTTATTTTTAAGTAATAAATTCAGTGAAACATATAAATATTTTTTAAATATTTATTCATGTAACCTTTGTATTATTTATTATTATTTATTCCACTAAATTACTTTTTAATCAACAGAAAATTTGATTTTAATATAGGATTGTTTTTGGGATTAAAGATGGGTTTTTATAAAAACTACAATAAAATTCATAATGATTGTCCTCAAAAGATTTTTTAAATAATTGGTAATGGTAAATGATTTAAATAAATATAATCAAATTTAAATCATTAAATATCTATTTACCTTTATAAATTTATTATTATTTTTCATCGATATGATATTGAATAATCTTTTTTTAAAACTACACACATTGTGAATCTACTTTCTAGCAACATCTAAAGGATTGATATTAAATCAAAATTTTCATGTCATGTGAATTAACATTGAAAAAAATAATTTTAAATGTGGAATAATAAGAACTAATATTATATTATAATATCTACATAATGATTAATGTAGTAATTATTTAAACACATTAATATTAATTACAGTGATAGAGGTCAACAAATGTCTTAGTGGTGAAACATATAACATAAGGAAGAAAATTACATTAAACATTTCCAAACACAATTTTAAGAAAATATTTATATCCTATGAATTCTTTGATCATGAGAAGATAATTATTATGGAATGTTAGCATTAATAAATACATTTGTGTAATTCACATTATCAATCAAATTAGATGTGTGCTACTCACCCCACATATAAAAATACACTACCTCTCCTCCAAAATTCACACCATAAAAACTATTTGATCATAAATTTCCTTCTAAATATCATCTAATATTACATAATATCTTCCTGAAATCCATAATTTTGGAAAATGACATCAAATAATGGATTTTGGATAAAACCAATAAGAGATACCTAAAGAATAGTTAATGAATAATAGCGAGTGTTTTGTTATATTTTCACCCCACCACCATTTAGTTATTATTATACCAATGTGATATAATATCCAATGAATATTAAATATTATGATATGTTTTAATGTTAATTTTACTATATATATCAATAATAAATCCCTCAAATGGGACATGAAATCATCATTTCTGTGTAAGAAGAACTACTACCTCACGAAACGATGTCATTTTTTTTCATTACCACATCTATTGGAAGGGTATGATGATGGATATGAATGTAATAAATGATGTTTTTAAAAATAATATTACTTTTAGTAGTTATATTATATATAACGATTTAATATTTTATTCAATAAGTGATATGATAACCTCTCTTTTTTGTATGTCTAGCTACCACATCATGATGATATGTGACTAATTTTCATTAATTCACCACTTCGATGTTAATAAGTGTAAAAATATTGAATATGTGGGGTGTTAATGGAAAATATATGTTGATATTTATATATTTATCTTTATGGAATTATAATAATTTGGTTTTTTATTACCTTTTTACTATATGAAAAAATTATAATATTGTTTGTTGTCTTGTTGTCTTGTGGACAACCACCTCCTCTATGAAATGTTATTTATTTTTTTACCAAAACACTAAATATTGATATAAGAAATTATATATGACTAAATATAATTTTAGAAGTTCTATAATTATATTCCATAATTATAATATAGTAACTATAATATTTTTATAATGATCATTGAAAACATTGATCATTACTCATGATATGTATAGTCAACCATCTACATGATCATAATATTAGTTCATTTTTAAAGACCATAATTCATGATTTTTAATAAAATTATACAATATATGTATATATTAAAATTATTTCATATTTATTAGTATATATTTGTTTTAATAATTACCTATTTTACCATAGTTGACCATCAAATTCCATTTTCGACACATATATTGAATGTATCCAAATCATCTGAAATTAATTTAATTGATTAAGTAATAGTATATATGATGTTAACCTCTGAAAAAATAGTAATAATAATGTTTAAATGGTGTATGAAGTGATAAAAAATTTACTATAAGATTATTATTCACGATACAATGACACCCATGTCTTTTCGGACTCCTGGTATGGTAATCCATCCTAATTTCCTTCCATTTTTTAATATTATAGTTTCATACATGTATTTTATTTTATGATGTGTACATTAAATTCATTTAAATGATGAATCCTGTTATTATCTTTTATAACCGTATTTAATTTTTTAAATAACATAATTATTTTCGGGGACATTTAAATTAAATATTTCCAATGTGATAAGAAAATCATATTCTAAATAAACCCTCTTTTAATTTTTTCTTTCAACAATTCATTCTATTTTGTGTATGTGAATTTAAAATATTTTCTAATTGCTATATGTGGACATAAATGATTTATAAAATCCATTTAAGGTCTATTTATATATATTTGTACTTATTTCAAAATGATTCCTTTTATATCCTTTAAATATAATGGCAACATATACATTTCATGTAGTCATGAATACAATTTAATTTCTTTTCATCCATTAAATGTATAAAAGCATTCATAAATGAAAATATAAAATTTCATTTTTTTATTATATTGATATTAAAAATTAGGTTTTAATATAAAATTATGATTTTAAATTAATTTTTTTTTTCAGATGAGTTTAAAATAGTAAAAACATAATGAAATGTTTTTTTCTCTTATTGTGGTTCATGGAAATTAAAAATGATGGGCTCACCCGAATAGTGTTGGGTGAGATTGTTCTATAAAAACTATTTTTGGGGACAAATATTCCTCCAATATATTTTAAAATTATTTTGATCAATGGTGAATTATATTGTATGTTTTCTCTATTGATATTCCAATTTGTACGAATTTTGTAAGGATTCTGTATGCTTCAGTAACGGTTCAATGAGATGATATCCTGTAGGGGGGACATCAGGGTTATCAATATTTTTGTGTGAAGCCTATCTACAAATAAGTGTTATAAATCATAATTGTGATCTAGGGTTTTCACTGTGCAATGTTTCTCCGCCATGTTTTCTTCAGGAGCTGTTGGTCGAGATTCATTTCATTTCCCCTTCCATAGTGTAGGTCCTGAATATGGCCTTCGGTGTAATGACGTTCGTAGGATTTGGTTTCAATGAATGTCGTGATGGTTCTAAATCTCTTGTGCCACATCATTACACCTAAATATCATAGAATCACCTTTCATACTGTCTTTTTTTGGTAAAACTCAATCAAGGTCGCACATTCCTTAAGAATTTATCCTAATGGAATTCTTTTCGGGGGCATCCTCCCTTGGAATTCATTATAGATCTATACTTACCCATTTTTTAATGGGAAATGTAGTCTATACAGACAAAGTTTGGGATTATGGGGTTGAATTCCATCAACATCCTTAATTTTTCATATGAGGACCTCATTTGGTGGTCGATTAATTCCACCATCATAGACATACATTCTAGAGAATGATTCATATTGATGGAATTTTTTTAATATTGAATAGGATTATTTTTTCATTATTGTATTTTTGGTTTTTGATGGTTATATTCAATTATAATTTGTAGACATTGGTTTCATATCTCCGATAGAAATGTTTGGTGGTCATGGTGGTGGAGGAATATTGAGGCCTTGGTCTTCCTCATACATTCCTTTGGATCATGGCATCCATCACTCGTCTCCTAGATGGTTTTTCATGGAGGTTATCATGTAGTTTTGGGATTTTAATTTCATTATGCCAATGTAATTTCAAGAGGCTCTTCTCTATGGTGACATCTTCTTTATTCCTTGGCTCCTAGAGGGATTTATCTTCATGATATAATTTCATGAAGGATTTTAGAGGGGTTCTAACATCTTGTTTTTGATGGTTTGTGTTGATAAATTTTGGGTTTCTACGGTTGGGTTGTTGTTATCTACCATGAAAATTTTTATTTATTCTAGTTCTAAGTAATACCTTTATTATGTTTGATTACTTTTTTGGAAAATTATGATGGGTTCACGAGATGAGGTTTGATTTGGACCATGGTGGTGATGACAGTTTGAATTGTTAATTCTTAAATTTTAAATATAAATATTTAATCTTGTTTTTATGGTTTTATATGTAGTAGTGTATGTTTTGTTGGTTTCTACAAAACCAATAAGTGGATTTTCAAAATAATTAATAAGGGATTGAGGAGAGATGATATTGAGATGCACGTAAAAGTATTTTCTAATCCCGTAAATTATTTTTAATGGTAATTGATTTTATTAAAATAATAATAATTAACTTTTTATAGTAAATTTAAATACCTTTATTGGTAAAAATAATGGTTTTCATGAAAGGAATTTCCATGTGTTTCATTTTTTCAATTTACTAATAGTTTTCTTCTATTTATATACATTACTTATAGTTTGTTCTCATCCAAACTTTTCAAATTCATACCATGGTATATTAAGTATGGGTATAGTAAAGGATGTCGAAAATTCTATATCCATGAAGAGTTCTCATGAATATAAATTATAAAATAATTTTATAATTTTTTATTATCGGAAATGTGGATAGTAATCTGAAGTGTATACATTTTCATTTTATTGTTTTAGCTACATTTTGTGACTTAATTATCTAAAATTGAATATTAAAAATATTGTCAAAGTAATACAATGAAATTTAATGACTAACACTAAATATTTTATAATGTGTGAGCTAAAGATATCATAGTTGGTACAAAAGTTTATTTAATATAAATTTAGATATTTCTATACAAATAACATCATTCCCTTGAAATATGTTACCTTATGTTCATGTTAAAATGATATATAATTTAAAAATTTAAATGTATATTAATGTATTAAATGTCAATTTAGGATGATTTTATGTAGTAGAAAAGGAGACACGACACTGGGATGGATCTTTGGTGAAATCAAACTTCAAAATAAGAATATGAAGATATTTTTAATTACATAAAAATAGTTTATTGTGGCTATGGATTAGTTGACACATGATATAAATGGATATGGTATACCTGATAGAGAGGAACTCAATCTACAAAAATTATAAGGACCCAAAATTAAAAATTACATTGTCACATGTTTGGATAAATTATTTTATATCATTTACATTGATCCTATTTTCATGATTAGAGTTTTAAAGAGTTATGTTATAATTAATAAATTAAAAATTAAAATAATAGAATGTTTCCACATATAATTGGAATTCATTTTTTCATTTTGTAATAATCATGAAATAAATCAATTATTATTTCATGTAAAATGTTATCAACATTCAATATGACTCTTTTCATTCCCTTTCCAAACCATAAAGCTTATGAAAAATATTTTAAAATAGGGGTTGTGAAAAAAAGATTTATAGGGACACACAAAGAAGGAAAACCATTATTTATTTGAAAAAATTAAAATCCATGTAAAAATTATCATAAAGTAATACTTGAAACCCAATAAGAAGTCATGAATACCATTCATTTAATATAATATCTTTCATAACCATTTTGTTATCACATGATTTTCAATAAACCCTATATGAAACATAAAATTATATTTTCACATATTTAAACTCAAATGAAATAACCACGTTATTGAAATCGTACATGTAACTCTTAATAATTTTACAACAATATGATCAATGATAATACATATTGTAATGTTGTGTTATCACGAACCCAACATTTGTTAGTTTATCATTGAACCACCCATTATTGGGTTTTCATGTAAGCACCAATCATTGGTTTATCATGTAACCTCACATGAAATGTACTTGTACCATTATATAATCATATCATATAATATAATTTAACATTATACAATTAAAATTTCATTTTCAGTTATATAAAAAACATATCAAATTATAGAAATACTCAATCCATTTTCAAAATTTATCTTCATAAATAATATACCTAGAAAAGGAAATGAGGTGTTTCTTTAAAAAATAATGGCTAGTAGTGGAATTAAAATATCATAATAGACATAAAATTATTCATTTTAATAAGTTTATATGAATATAAATTAATAAATATTAATATATCAAGAATATTATTTTGGAGGAATGTATTTTTTAATTTAAATATATAATCATTTAAAATATATTTTAAAATCACTATCTCTTATCCCACTTAGAAACCATAGAATCAAATTTTTAATGAATGGTTATCATTAAATAATACATTAAATACATAATAATCAAAAAATTCATTATATGATATGTAGTATTATTTTTATACACATCTCATGAAATAATTAGGGTGTGTAACATAAAAATATTCCAAATAAAAGGAGATTGAAATTAATTCCCTTAAAAATATCATATCATCTATAAAAAAGAACTAGTTATTTTTCTTATCTATAGATAAACATATAAAAATTGAAAAGAAAATATCATATAATGGATTATTATTTCACAAATAATCAACAAATTACATAATCAATGATAGTGACTTTTAACTCAATGAATAATAATTGTGATAAGATTTCCCATACCTTCATTATGAATTTTCATGTATAATATTTACAGTCCTGAATAATAAAATTATATACATTATTTAGTTTCATCATAACTTTTATAAGGATTATTATTCCTTTTATATCTCTAATATCTAGTTATATATATTTAATTATTTATTTATCTTCATGTTGTTTTTTGTGTTGATATTCAATATATGATTCCAAAATTACTTTTCTATGATGTTTTTAGTAATGAGATCAAAAGTAGATAACATAAAAAATAATATTGAGGAAATAATTAAAATTACATAGATCAATTATATTTTTTATTGAATCCAATATGTATTTTTACGATAAAATAACTATGTTATAATCAAGTAGATTGTAAGCCATATGTATGCATGCGTAACATTTACATTTTTCAAATATCATTATGTAAAAAAATTTATCTTTTTGATTTTATATAATGATAATAATATCATATATATCATATTAATTACAAATATAAACAATGATATATCATTATTGTGTTGTGAAGATTAAAATTAAATCACATCACTTGGTAGAGTTGATAATTCACACAAACACACAAACAAGATTATCATTTTTATGTGTGCGGAAAGGTAATAATGTAAATGATTTATTATATTTTATAAATTATATATATCAAATTAATATCATTTATAGACCTTTAATTCAATCATTAGAAATTTTATTAAAAGAATGTGATGGAAAACAAATTACATCATGTCATGAGGCTATAGTCCACTATACACTAGGGTAATGAATCCATATCCAATTTTATTAAAGTGGGGATGGATATGGATCTAGAATTTATGATAATAACATATTATTTAGTTTAGTAACATGGAGTTATTATTTTATATTGTTTTAATATGATTTAAATAATTTTGAAAACTCAACAAAACATAAAAACACAACTAAAAGTGATACATATTCATCAAGAAATTTCTTTATCATAACCCATTACGACCACTATGGTTTTTGGAAGAATGGTCGAAACCCAAAAATATCACATATATTCGTATTTTTATAGGATTATTAGATTATCATTGGTGGTTTTATAAGAACATTGCTTCATTTTCTGGCTTACATACATATTTAAATAAAAAGCGAGTGAAATTTATATAGATAAAATAATATGACAATTGTTTTGAGGTAGTAAGAATATGGTTGGAGAATTTTCCTATTTTTCGATTTCCTTCCAGGAATGTATAATTTTTCATATATAGTGACTCTTCATTGAAAAACATGGATTCGTATTTATGTACAATGATCATGTACTTTGTAATTCTTCTTATTACATGAATACTCATGATTTAAATTACCATACCGATGAATGGGAATTAGATTATGTGGTTTTTGATATAAAAACATTGTGGAAACACTTGTATATGGTAAAATGTTAAATGAATACTGATATAAATTGCTTAATATATATGTTCACAAAGAAATAATCATCCATTTGGCATAGAAAATTGATAGAATAAATCGAGGATTATAATTTCAATCTTTATTACCATCCTGTAAAAAAACATATTGTATGATTCATTAATTAAATAAACTTATTTTAACATTTACCATTTTTAAATTAAAACATATCCCTTTGTTATTGATTTGATGAATTTTACACTAGAGTCTGTAGAACAAGGGATATAATAAATTTTTAATGTTTTTATATATTTTCATTTTTTAAAATAATTATGACATATCATAATGATGATCAATCATTGATATAAAACATTTAATCTGTAAAGAAGGGTAACATTACTGAATTTAATATTTATTAGGAATGCGTTTTATGGTACATAAAAAGATTATGTGACCCTTTTAATTCTTATTTGATGAAATCGTTGTTTACTAAAACTTACAGATAACAAATTTTGTATATATATGAGCTCAAAAATATGTGAAATGAAAATGAAGTGTATTGTTATTGACTTTTAATGAAAATAGGTATTGGTGAACTGACCATAAATTTGTGTACTTTTCAATTGAATATATTAGAATAGAAAATATATATGCGGATTGTTTGACTATTTCTAGTTCTGTATTGAAAATAAAAAATAATTTCAAGGGAAATCATTGGTGGTTTTCAAGGAATATTCTAGTCAATAATGAAATTTGGGATATTGTTTGTCGATAGAATATAATATGTTCATTTACATTTCATTATAGAAATATTTTATTTGGATTATATTATAATAATGTATCTAAAATATATAATAATGTTTAATGGAGTTCCTCTATTCATTTTATCTGATCTTGATCCCATTAACACATCTAATTTATGGAAATAGAAACTGAAGTGATTTGGTACAGAATTAAATTTTAATACAACATTTCATCTTAATGTGCCATATCAAATAAATGAAAATTTTATCCAATAGAATATTATATTTGTCATAGTTAAATGGTTTACGAAGTAGGTATGGAACAATATCATTCTTCAGTAGAGGAGAAATTTAAAAATATTTTTGATTATAACAAACAGATGGAACCATTTGATGCATTTTATGGAAAGAGGTTCTAGAAAATAACATTTTCATATGATATCTGCGAAAGGATATAGTTGAGACCATATTTGGAAATGGGTATGTTATTCAAGGTTAATTTTATTTAGATACATATTATTATAGATCAAAAAAGGAAGAAATATTAGGCATATTATTAGATGAATGATATTTCTTTTCAGGTAGTTGATTATGAATTATTCAATTTTTCTACCCTGAATATTTTTTTATTTTCTATATTTAGGGAAATTTGATCTTATTTATTATATTACTATATTAAATAATTGATAATTATGGATAAATTCCCTAGAAAGTGTATTTTCCCATGATTTTATCTTCGGTACACAACATAATTCAGAATTCAATGTTATAAAAATATTATCCTAATTCGTCACTTGTTTTGAGCTTGGAATTAGCTTTATTGGAAGATAATAATCATTATGAGAAATATATTGTTATAATTTCTGGATAAATATAGAATTTTCTATGAATAAGTTTATTACTCGTGTTATAGTTTTAGGGAAATCATATTATTCAAGAGTTAACATAGGAATCTAAAAATGGTACAAGGGAATGATATCCCCACATGTCTTACTTGTGAAAAAAACATCAAAAAATATATTTCTAAAATGGGTGAATGAAATAACAACCAATTTAATGAAAAAATAAATAATTTTCAATTTATTTAAATATTTTTATTTTTATATTATTTATAAAAACATTAAATGTTTTTTAATCAAAAAAATATTACATTCACTAAACGATTTTCATATAGGGTTTAATTTAAAATTTATAGATATAAATTTTAAAACATTAAATTTTATAATGAATATATATTTTCAACTCATTTTAAAAAAATTTACTTTTGTTGAAATTTTCATATTTTTTAAAAAAGAATTACTTTATAGTGAATAGTGAATGTTACATATATTTATAACGAGTATTCTGTATTAAATAATAATGTAATTAAAGAGTCATATTATGTTATTAAAATTAAATTATATAAAATTATTATATTTTAGTTATATTTATCCCTATTGAATATATTTATACTTTCATTATATTGGGTTATTAAATTTGATTTCTTTTGGTTTAATGAAGTTTTTTCTAAATAATTTTTAAAAAATTAAAAAAAATTCGAATTAAAATTTATTAAATTAATAACTAATGGGTAATATATTCATTGAATTCTATATATTAAATATAATTTTATTTTATTTATACAATGACTGTTATTAATCATAGTGTATATATAAACACATCTTTAATAAAAATATCTTCAAAAAACTGGATACCTCACCACATCTGTGGGATTAGTATTAAATTAATGTTTTACAATTAAATTATTTTTATTTGATAATAATTGATTCCTTATAATTAATTATAATTAAATATTAAATTATAATAATTAAAATATTGTTTTTTACAAAATATTTTTTGTGAAATCAAATAAATTCAAATACATTGATTATGGTAAAAAAAGTTTAATTAGATGTAAAACATAGACTATAATGACTAAAAAGGACCCAAAAATATTAAAAACCTCATTATCTATCAATAATTATAGCATATCCATTCTCATAATTTTTTTAAATTATTGGGGGCGGGTGACATTAAACTATTGTGGGAGGAATTTAGTCATGTAATAAAATTAAATGTGGTCCACTCACCTCTAATATAAAATCAAACCCACACCCCCCTATCATAACAACTTAATGTACTATTATTTCATACAACATCATCCTAAAAAACATCTTAAATTACCTCATATAATCATAGAACACAATTTTTGTTCATAAATAAAACACATAAAGGCATTTGGGGGAATCTAAAATGACATACATGAGGAAGTGGAAAAGTTCATCCAAAAGCAATTTATTTTATTTCCCAATCGACCATCATCAATTATTAATAAACCATGATTATTAAAAAACTATTTATATTAAATATATTGACATTTTTATGCTATTGGGTTGAATTAAAACTAAACAAGCATCACAGAAATTAGTTTGAAAATCATTATTTATTTGTACTACATACTACTACCTTGCGAAATGACGTTATTCACCTTTAGATTACCACCTATCATAGTTGGGTATATTTATTTATATAGAGTTTATATATAGTATTTAAAACATAATTATACTAGTAGAGTCATTATATAATATATACCCATTTAATCTTCCATACTATAGAGGTTATGATTATGTCTCTCATCTATATTGTGGACTACCACTTCACTAATCCATGTGATTTTTTTTCACTAATGTGTTACATGGATGATAATAGGGTTAATTATAAATAATATATTTGATATAAATTACCTATATATATATTAATGTAATATTTATAATTATTTATGTATCATATATACTATTTATTATTCCATTTTCACTCACTGAAAACGTCATAGCATAGTTCAAAGACGTGTGGACTTCAGCCTCCTTGTAGCAATGTGATTCCTCTTTTTCACAACACGACAATAATTATATATGTAAGTATATATGAATAAATTCAATTTTAATTATGACCTAATTATCATTATTAAATGTTATAATATCAATTACTATCTTTCTATAATGACATTTCATAAATGTGAAATTATTCCATTGTTTGTATGGCATACCATCTCAATTATTATAACATTGGTAAAGTAATCATTACCATATTTCCCAATTTCATTAAAAATTATAATGTATATATTAACGAGAAAATTATGTATGGATAATTATCGATTAAGTTTTTAAAAATCATTCAAATTTTTATGACCTATCCCCTAGGGCCCGTGTCGTGACTACGCCAAGCCTGCCTTCCATTGGCTAGGGGCTAACGACTAGCACCTGAAAGGCATATTCCAAAAACGTGAAGGCACTGAATTTAAACCTATACAATCTCACAAAGTATAACACATCAAAGGGTAACCACATATACTATAATAAAAAAAAGCAACTGTGAAGTAAACTGTTGTAGTAATGAGTGCTGAAAGTAATGGTGGTCGGAATACAAGCCCAACTGAAAAGGTACAATTACAACAAAAAAGTACAAAATAGCTTAAATGTGAAATGGAACTCCAGATTGACCACCATAGATCCTATCTGAATGGGTAGTACAGATCACGATATGATGTCTCTACGTCACATCACACCAATATGGTCCAACTCTAAGCACAGCCCAGTCCTTGCTCCCTCAGCCTCAATCAATGATTTACGTTGTCAGCACCAGACAGAACGTGGTGCAGGAGAAGCCCATGAAGGGGTGAGTATAATGGTACTCAGTAGGGATACCAAGACCCCCTTAGGACTCCTAGTGTTCCGAGAATTAAAAGACCATAAACCATGAAGAAAAAGTAAACAACACAAGTCAACTCACACTATATATCACATTTGGTCAAGGGTAGAAGGGTTATCACATAACTAAACTCCTCAACTACTGAAAAACTTCTCCTCTATTGAGTATAGTGGGCCAGTTGGGTCACATAGAGCCACTTCCCAACTAACCTTTAACTGAGGTTGCTTCTCATCCCTGATGGGTACAGTGGTCATATTGGGTCACATAGAGCTGCTTCCCCCCATTGAACTGTTGGGACACACAGAGTCACATCCCAGCTTGGCCGAACTGTGGTACTTCTTTTTTCAATTATCATGGGTCTGCCAGGTCACATAGATCCACTCCCCATTGTGGTCATGCTGGGTCACACAGAGCCACTTCCCACTGGTCCAATCATCATGCATTCATCAGGTCTCAGCCAATCATAGGGTTCCATATGTATTCATCTTGGGAGAACCACTAATAATGCCACTTTCTGTATCATTATATTCATGTAAGTCACCACAATGTATATTCTAGGGAGGTAACCATAACATCACTAGTCACAAACCTCAAACTCCTCAACTACTGGAGAACTCCTCCTCTATCAAGTACTGTGGGCCTCCTGGGTAACATAGAGCCCCTTCCCAATAACCTTGAACTAATGTGGTACTCAACCCTAATTGGTAATATGGTCAAGAATTGTCACACATAGTCGCTTCCAACTCTGGCCCTACTGGTTCAAAAAGAGCCTCTTCCCACTATGGCCATCATCATGCATTCTTTAGGTCTCATCATGCTGTAGGGTTTCTTATGTACAATGATTTAGAGAATCTCTCCACAATCCATCAGTCGTATTACAACTATTTCAAACTCTCAAAAAGAAGGAACCTGGTGATCTTCCATGTTATAAGGGTTCTGATGCAACATACATCGCGTAAGTTGGACACTTGGTCTGTGCGTTATTCACATTTCGGTGTCGAGGGCCTGGTAGGATTTGTGTGTGATCGAACATGTCTGTACTACAAGATTCTCCAAAACTATAATTGATAAATTCCAATGGATTGTCTCACTCTATGGATCTCAACTCTGCAGATTGTTCGTCATAAGAACATCTGGGTTTTCAAGATTAGGCCCTTTACGTTTTTTTGGGCCTATGTCATGTCCGACCAGTGTCGAACCGGCCTAACTCAGTTCCGACCTGACCTAGGTCAGGCCGGCCCACTGTTCCCGGCCCTACCCAGCTATGCAGTGGGTTAGGCCACTAGGATGGGGGTCGGTGCACTGGGCGACTGGTCGGTTCACAGGACCAACCCGTCGTTGCCACATGCCTGACGTCAAGGGACACGAAGGACACCTCGAGGCAATGCGTCCATGTATGGCTGATGGGGCATGGGGACACGTTAGTGGGTCAACCTTAATGGGTTGACACAATTCGGTGCCACGTGGTACTGCGGGTCCTCCATTCCATGAGTGAAAGAACATGGGTCCTCCGATGGGAGCACCGCTGGTGCGCACCCTGTCCAACAATCGCTGGTTCGACTGACAGACCCATACTCCTTCCATTGTCATCGTAGGCCATGGAATTTCTGCTGGGTGGGCATGCTTCCAGGGGTGCACCCCATATCACTTCTTCCGGCTCCATCACGGCTCGGTCGGTGTGCCAGCCGACCACTTCTCTTGTCACCGCGGATAACGATCTGTGGATCTACTTGTTCTTAGACAACTCATGATAGCCTACCACTCCCCCAACACGGTCAGTTGGTTCTGACTGCTCTGACGATCATCGCAGCTTTATGGAGCGGCCTCCTATTGCGGCGGGCGTCGACATGCTTTCTACCATGTAAATGGAGAGTTTCATCATGCTATAAGTCTTCCATAGAGGGCCAATGATGTAAAAAATATATAAGAGGGTTCTTGATGGGTTCGTTTGGCCTTGAATCTTCACGTAAGGTTATAACAGGAGGGGGTTAAGGGTTTAATAAAAATTGAATTAAACAACAATATAAACCCCAAATGGTTCCCCTTAACAACCTCGTATAAGGATGAATGAATGGTGGGTCAACCCATTAGCCGGATGATCAGTGTTCTTTATATAATTTCAAGAACAATAAAGATGGAATTAAATATGAACAAATGAAATAACTCCATTCCCCAATATCTTTGGAGAGAATCAATGTTTGAGGATGTGTCGGTGTTCGTCGTCCCCACAACAAGCCACCAATGACGCCGCTCGATCATCATTCTTCAGTTCATGGTTCGGGGTCGCTCATCACTGCCTGTTGGAACTGGCTCCATCCTCCAATTTTTGGCGTCTGGACACATTACCAGAGCTTCATCGCTTGGAGAAGCCCTACCAATTCCTTCGCATAGCTCTATATAATTATGTGAGAGGGAGGGTAAATAACAATCATGGAATTTATGAAGGTTGATTTAATAGGAACATTAATAATTTCCAACATCACTGTTACTTAGTAATTGAAGGGTCAAGCCATTAATGGCTTGAATCGCCTCGAGTCCCACACTACCACTTGTCCATTGGTGGAAAAGAAATAAAATAGTGAGAATTTTTTATTTCATTTCCTTTTAAAAGTCACAAAAAATAACTTCTTCTTCGGACTTGATTCGATCAATTTAAAGGCCCCATTAGTTAATCATGGCGCTGCGGATTCAAAGGTGCCCTCTAATTTTTAATTTGAGCATCAGTTTAATGCTTAGAAATCACAACTTGTGCATTTACTGGACGTACCCAAAAAAATGTTTTTAAAATAATTAACAGTCACCTCGATCCACGCCAGTCAAGTATAGGAACTTCATAAGTGAAAGACACCCCCAACGAACCCAACAGTACTCCTGTATTTCCAATCCGAGTTACCATATAAATTTTATAGGTTTTACAATAAAATAGTTTCCTCTTCGTTATTTTATTTATGTCAAAAAACTAACTTTCACTTGTGGCACCATCATTCCAATTTTCGTATCTTCCTAAAGAAAGCATTCCCTCATGAGTTCAGCGGTGGTCACATATTTTTAATCAGAGTTATCATTTGTGAATTATCAGCATTTGAAAATTAAAATAATTTATTTTATTATTTTATTTACTATAATGCCATTTTTGGGTTTTCTCACTGGAGGCCAGCGCGGACTACAATTATGCCTTTCCTAGGGTAATCCTGCCATCTTGAATGCAACAGTGCCCTTGGATTTTTAATCCGGGGAACCTTTTAAGATTTATTCCACTTTTTCCATAAAATTACTTATGCACACTATTAAATGTGTAATAAAACTTTGATGTACCATTTTGGACATTCTGATCCTCGTAATCTTGTGCCGTCAGATTTCTCGGTCTTCAAATAATTCAATAAAATTTTTAAAATATATATATGGTAATCTGGGGACATTAAATTCTCCTCACCATAGGGCTTTACATCCCCAAAAACACAAAAATAGACAAAGGAAACAAAGAGGGATACTGAGCATAAACATGAGCCTCTCGCTCCAATGTTCTCTCTTTGTGATTCACGTGCTGCCAGTGAATGCACAACAGAGGTATCAACTTTCCATTATAGACCTGCTCCTTTCAATCCTCAAACTATACCAGCTACCCCATAAAAGAATCCCCATCATCAGAGAACAACTCTCCCTTATTGATAACATGTGTTGGATCATGCACAAATCTCCTCAGTTGTGACACATGGAAAACATTATGCACCCAATGCATCTGTGGGGAAAGAGATAGACGGTACACCACCTTGCCACTCTACTGAAAATCTAGAATGGTTTGATGAACCTTCAAGATAAATTTTCACCCGGGCCAAATATCCACAAACCTCATCTAGGTGAGACAAGTTGGAAGGAATGGTCTCCCTTCTTCTATCGGCATAAGACTTCTGCCGGCTCTGAGCATTTTTCACTTGCTCACAAGTGAGGCACCATGATACAATCTTTACCATCACTTCCTTTATCTTGGGCCATCAGTACTACCATTGGAGGTCCTGGAACATCTTCACCAATCATGGATGTACCGTTAAAGGGGATATATGGATCTCCCTTAACAACTCCTTCTAAATCATCCCTAGTACCATGGTGCATCCTCAAAAGAGGATGGAATGCTCCTCACCATCATAAAATTATTTAGGAGACTTTCCTAAGGATATATGAGCATGTTGGACCTCGCATTCAATGTATCAAGTTGTGTCCTGTCAATTTCCCAATAAATTGGGGTACAAACAGTCATAGACTAGAAGTAGTTTCTCCATCATTATTCGTGAAGGATATATGCAGTGCGACATGCTACATTGACGCATCACTCAACAGTTATAGACCAGACCTCCTACTGGGTTCGTCTATTACCATGTTCCCCTTCCCAGGAGTATAGACTATCATAAATCCATAGTCCTGGAGGAACTCTAGCCATTTTCATTGGCTTATGTTCAGGTCCTTATGTGAGAAGAAACACTTGAGTCTCTTCTGACTTGAGTAAATAGTAAATTGTTCACCTATAAAGTACTACCACCACATCTTCAGTGCAATGTCATCTGCTACTAACTCTAGGTTATGGGTAGTGTAGTTCTTCTTGTCACTCTCTGTCTCAGCTTCTGAAAGCTCTACTAACTCTTCTTCGTCCATAAGAAAGGCTCCCCCTTTTTCATCAATGATAATAAGGGTGCTGTTATTCATGAAATGTCATGTAAAAATCACAGGTAGTATCTAGAAAAATTAGTCATCCCATTCCCTCCAGGGAGGTAATCCAGGAAACGTCTTTGTAAAGGATGTCCCCATGCACTGCATCTCCTATTAGGAACTGAAAACTCAAAAATCGTGCTGCCAAGAGGGTAATTCTCATCGACTCAAGGGTGATCGGGTGCACCCTCCTATGCATGAATTTATCTGTTTCTTCCTGTTATTCCATTTTCACCAACCAAGGAATAACCCATTCCCACGTTGTAGTTAAACCACAACATTTTTCCAAATATAGTCAATCTGAGTATCAACTGTGGATGCCCAATCCATAACCAAACTAACTTCGTATGTCTTCGACGCTGCCACCAAGAGGTTACAAATGAAACTATTGCCTCAAGGGTCAGATCACAATGTCAGCGTAAGTGTGATTATCGAGTCTCCTCCCAAAGCTATCCCCATAAGTGAGGGTCAATTCAACATTTTAGCCGGAGAATCTAGGTCTTTGAAATGATTTTTGGTAGGAAGAATTATTTGTTCCTATTTCTATTGATACAGAAGCTACTAATAGACATAGACTATACCTTTAATCATTCCTGGATTCCTTGTGTCACAGTCCTTGATCGCATGCTGCTACACCATTCCCCGGTCCTCCAACTTCATGAGCCTGGTGGGGACCAAATTTAAGTGATGGTTGTAACATGTCTAAATGTATACCACCTATAGCTTCTCTCGTAGAAGCACATCCATGTTTGCTGACCTGAAGATTCATATATTTTTATCAATTCTTCATCCTAAAACATTTTACACGCCGAAGTCTATGAGATTTTCATCAGTTTCTTGCTTTCATACTGCTAACATTCACTGGATATATTCACTCATCCAAAGAACATTCAACCTCAAAGGTTCTGTCTAGAACCCTAATATATGTTGTAATGCATAGAGGATTAGTAATGGCTTGGATGTCCCTAAACACACCTCGATCGGAGGTCCAAGCCCTGATGCATTGATCGTACGATATTCATCAAGTACCTCGAATGGTCGGTACACCTAGACCAATACTCATCTACTGACATGTCATCCTTCCCATGTTGTCGAAGCTCTATGGAACTCTCGTCGACCTCCTCAGGCCAGTCCTTAGCAGCATTTGAGTCGGGATGACCTCAGAACCTGAGGGGTATCTGATGCTGAAACAATTGTAAGTCATTAAACCTATAGGTTTCCTCTACCAGTACCACTGGTTGTAACTACTGACCAACTAATATTGATATAGATGGCACCCTACCCAAAGGTACCATCTCTGGAATCAGTCCTTGTACCGAAGCCTCATCACCATGTGCACTATCCTTATGGTAACACACTAATTAAACTAGCATCTAGGATCACCATATAATATGTTGGTGTCTCAACTAGGAGAAATACTATATCCCTAGCCTCCATCCAGTCCTCAACTATCTGGGAATCTATCTCTCCTTGAAAACAAGGTAGCCTTTGCCGCTGGAACACTGGAAACCCACTCAATCGACATGCATCTTCCACCAGTGTGGCTAGTGGTAATTGACACCCAACGGGTGGTGGTGCTACTGGTACACCACATAAAGGTGCCAACATAGTAAGAGTGTCCTGTAGTAGAGCCTCATCGCATGGTGGGTTGTCATCATGTACTCTCCCGGGAAACCTAGGTAGATGTATATGTCGTGTTATCCTAATAAAGAACATGTTCGATAGGGTCATCATGTTTTTTCATCTGATCTGGCTATAATGCAATCAAAAGAAAAAAATTTCCAAAACATATGTAATCTGTGATTTTACCCACTTAGTCGGAAATAATAATTCATGGTCCTCGTGTATTGATACATCGGATTCCACACCAACCCTATTCTCCCCAAACTAAAAACCACTATCGTAAAACATAACACTATTTATATATTTAAATGATCAAAGTCCGAGTTATTTAGTTGAACTGAACTCATCTAATACAACTTTATCATGACTTGTCCATTAGGGCTCATGTCGTGACTTCCCCAAGCCCTTCTTCCATATGTTAGGGGCTAGCGTCTAGAACACGAAATTCATATCCCTAAAATGGGAAGGCATTGCCTTTAAACCAATAAAAAATCACAGAGTAGAACACAACAAGGGGAATCCACACATACTATAATGAAAAAAAAGTAATTGTGAAGTAAAATGTAGTATTAATGAGTGATAAATGTAAAGGAGGTCAGAATACAAGCCCAACGAGAAAAGTACAAGTACAGAAAATAAGTAAAAAATAGCTAAAAAGTGAAAGGCTACTCTGGATTTCCACAATGGATACTAACTGAATTATAGTTATAGATCACGATCTAAAGTCCATGTGTCATGTCAATCCAACAAGGTCTAGCTCCATACACCATCCAGTCCTATCTCCGTCATCCACAATCAATTATCTATGTCGTCATCACCATACACAACAAGGTGCGGGTGAAGACCGTGCATGGGTGAGTATAACAGTATTCCAAAGGGATCCCGATACCACATTAGGATTCATATAGTTCAGCAATGGAAAAACTACAAAGAATGAATCAAATGTACACAAAAAAAGTTAGATCACAATGGGTATCAATTTAGATCAAGGGTAGAATAGTTATCACATCATCGAACTCCTCAGATGTTGGAGAACTCCTCCTATATCTAGTACAGTGGGCATGCTGGGTCATAGAGAGGCACTTCCCATAATCCTTGCACAACTGTGGTAACCATCCCTGATGGGTAAAGTTTTAATGCTCATTCACAGAGAGCTGCTTCCCACCATGGACGTGTTGGGACACACAGATCCACTTCTCACTTTGGTCGAACTATGTTACTCGTCCTTTCATGTAATGTGGGTCTGCCAGGTCACTTAGAGTCGCTCCCCACTACTGGCATATTGGGTCACATAGAGCTGCTTCCCACTGTGTCATTATGGGCATGTTGGGTCGCACATAGTCTCTTCCCACCGTGGCCCTTTTGGGTCACACAGAGCTTCTTCCCACCTTGTCCATCACCAATCAATCTTCAGGTCTCATCCAACAGTAGGGTTCCTTACGTAGCGCCCTTGGTAGAACCACTCCTCAAGCAATCAGTTATACTACAAATGGTACAAGGTCTCCCATGGAAGTAACCTGATGATCTACCATGTCATAAGGGTTCCCATGCAATAGAAGGTGTGTCAATCAGACGTTGGGTCTGTGCATTTATGGCTTTTTCGTTTTGAGGTCCCGTTTGGATTGGAGTGCGATCCAACCCATACATAGTCTAGGTTTCTATAAAACTCTCATGGAGTAGGTCAAAATGACCGTCTCACTCCAAGTATCCCAATGTCATATACGGCTCGTTAAACGGACTTCTAGTTCTCAAAATAGGGCCCTGTAAGGTTTTCTGGGCCAGGGTTTGGTCTGACATTGGTTGACCCATCCTGACTCGGGTACGACTTGAATCTGGTGAAGCTGGCCCACAGGGCCTGGCCCCACCTAGCTAGGTAGGGGTTCCCGCCACCGGGTCATGGGTCGGCTCGCTCTGTGATGGGACGGTCCACTGGGCTGACCTTGTACTGACCCCAACCAAGCGGTGTGGGCCACCCGGGACACCCAGACGCATCGCGTCCGGGTAGTGATGATGGGGGATGGGGCCAGGTCAGTAGGTCAACCTTCCAGGGTTGACCCATCATGGTGAAACCGGGATTTTCAGGTGATCTTCTCTATGGCCGACAGGGCATGGGTGCTTCGACTGGTGCACCACTTGCGCGCACTCCATCCACCTATAAACGGTCCAACCTATGGCACACTGCTCCGGCTACTGTCGTCGCTGTCCTCGGCCTTGCTACTACGTTGGCACAATTCATGGGATTCACCCCACCTCCGCTCTGCCAGCTCCGTCGCGGCCGACCGCTGGGCCGGCCAACCTCTCCTCGAGTCGCCGAGGCTAACAAGCTGCAGTTCCCCTTTTTCATCAGCGACGCATTACAGATCATCCCGCCCCTACCCCAGACGGCCGGTGCCGGCCGCAGCAACGTCTTTTGTGACTTTGTGCCATGACCTCCTCTTATGACATGTGTCAATGAGCTATACACCACATTGTCGGTCTTTGTCGTCGTGTTTTCGTTCTTCCATAGAGGCACAAGGATATAACAAATATAGTGGAGTGTTTGGGCTAGCTTCTATAGGCCCACACCCTCTGCATTGCCTCATAACACGAGGGTGTTGTGGGTATAATAACAATTTAATTAAACAACAAGATAAACCCCACAATATTCCTCACAACAACCTTTGGCAAAGATGAATGAATTGTGGTTCAAACCATTAGTTGGTACACCTGCATTCATTGTATAATTTAATGAACGAGAAAGAGGGGAAAAAGACACAAATGAAATATCCTCTACCTCATGATCATTTGATATCTACCATGTCAGATGAAATTTTGGCATTCATCATCTCCACAATAAGCCTCAAACGTCGTCGCTCGATCATTGTTCTTCAGTTCTTGGTTCGGGGTCACTCGTCACTTCCCTTTAGAATAGGCTCAATCCTCCAAGTGTTTACCGTCGTGACACTTGAATAGAGCTTCATCGCTTGGTGAAATCATGATAATTCCTCCACTCAAGCTCTATATAAATAAAAGAGTGGGAGGGTAAGTAATATTATGATATTTATTTTTTACTCATGTTTTATAAATTATTATGAACTTGTATAGAATAAATTTTTTTGTCGCCAATTAATGAGTAATTGAGATCTCCCTTTTCTTATGAATTTTTTACTTATGTTATGATGCTGAGCCTCAGTAATGGGATATTAATCATATAGTATATTGTGGTGAATTAAGGTAATTTTTGTAATATGAATTGACAATATATTTTTTATTTTTATATTAACCAAATACACTAAAATTTTAATTACATGGGATAATATTATGATTGAAATATAATTTTCTAAATCATATTAATGATCTAAAGAGAAGGAATTTATTTACTCATAAATTATAGTTAATTATGATATATTTTATTTAGGAATTTTGGTTATATGAATATCCTCTATATGATGATAGGGTGGAACCTAGGATGCAATTGAATGATATATTTTTCAAAAAACATTATGTATCATATCAATATCCCACTTGGGAATTGGAAATAAAATTATTGACTATTCTCAGTGGACATAAATTTTTTTTGAGAGAAAAATTATTCTACATATGTAGGAATCAATCCATGATGGGATCATAGGTAGTGGTTGTGATATAATTCAATATGAGTGACATTTCCTTACAATTTTTATGGTGGATGCGTATCATGAGATCTTAAAAAATGTACATTTACGGTATTTTTAAATGTATTATACATTATTTTTTATATAATTTTTTTTGGTTTTTGATGTGTTAGGGGGATATGAGGTCTCCAATGATGCATATAATCGATGTTGGTAAATGGAAATGTTTTATGGTATAATTAAATAGCATCATGTCGAACAGATTTTAGGATTTTTTGGACCAAATTCAAATAAAAATGTGAATAATGATAGTGGGTTTAGTTAAAATTCATACAATAGTATCATGGAAGAGATCTAGTAGGGATTTGGGTAACAACAAGATGAGAAGGTCATATTCCCAATAGTGTTTGAAGGGATATGCATGATGATGCCATCACATAGTTGATCATTACTGGAATATTTTCACGATGGTATGGAAAGGATTCTCATTTCCAATGTGATTATCCATCGAAGGAGTCTCAGTAATGTCCTCAAATAGGATATCTAGGTTGGTTTTGTTTCTGAACAACATCGTCTACTTGGTTTAGAATATTGGTACATGCATATGTAGCTAAATAAAGATGGGGATAGTTATTGAGAGAGGATTTTGATATTTAAATAATCATGTGTGGTTATGAAATATAATGTATACCTATTATTTTTTGAAGTGGATGTTTTTATGAACCAATTTACCTTAATAAATACAATTGGGTATTATGAATTATGTTCTTCTTTGTGTATCAATCCAATAGATATATACTGTGAAGGGGAAAGATAAATTTTTTATGTACATCTTAATCATGTGAATATTTTTTATGTATGAAAGATACAGTTTTAAGGAGTATATATGATATTAATTAATTTACAATGAGATGTTTAGTATTTATGAATTAAAAATGATTCATGGTGAATATTGCATGTGTTGGTATTTTTTTATAAAACAGTGTATCATTTATCATGTGAAACAAATAAATGGATTATTAATTATAAAATATGAGACTATGTAAGATTAGGATACTGGATTATGATGACTTGTGGTTTCTATTTGTGGTTGAATAAAAGTCTTATTTATAATGCACAAATATATTATAGTAATATGTTTGTGTGAATTACTTTTGGTGAGACAATGTATGGGATTATGATAGTAGGGAGTGCCCAAATATTTTATCATCATATAAAAATTGTCTAAATTATGTATTTTTGTATGATAATAATGAATTAAGAGTCACAAAGATTTATTTAAATGTGTTTTTGATGAATTTATTGGTTTTATAATAGCCATTAACCCACAGTCATTCTCATGACCCTCCCCCTACAATGTGTACCCCTCTTAGGCCAACAATGTGGGAAGGGAGATTGTGAAACTTGAGTCTCGCATCTAGATGTCCCTATGTTGTTGACTAGAACAGAGGGTATAAAAATCACACCTATAGGTGGGATTACCCTCTAAGAGAACTCTTCAGAAAGAGAGATATGAGATATATACCAACCAAATCCAACACATAATGCATTATAAAATAAATCCCAAGTACACATATGTAATTTCACGCATTGATTAATGCAACTAAAATGGGAAAACTGCATGTACGAAAAGAAAGTAAAACAACATCTACCACGAATACTAAAGAGTTCCTACAACGCCAAGATATTAGTAACTTGCCGACTCTCCATGATTATCCATGTGACATAAAGAAATATATGTGTAGATGTAGGGTGAGTATTATAGTAAAATCAGTATGATCCACCATAGAGGCTCTCATGCAAATGTAATTAAATCATGCCAAATAATAATGAAAAACTAGTAAACCTATATCACCACCTAAATAGGTAATTCTTTATAAACCTCAACATGGATACTTCCTATTAATATCATTTACAATATAATATAATAAATTAATGAATATAAATGGCAACTCTCTTCTAATTCCCCACTTTTTTGCCGCTTTTCCCCAAAGTCGCACATCCGATGAATTTCTCTCCAAAACGAATTATATGTAGACATCTGGGTGTTGCACCACAACATGATCCTCATGAAAAAGGTCCACTAAATCCATGTAAAAAAAGTAACCTAGTCATATCTATAACCAACACGGGTCTCATAACGTGTTTCATATGTCAGGGTTTATACCTCAAGTCATTACAACCCTTACACCAAGTAAGGATCCTCAAGGCATAAAACCTATACATGTTTCACCAATAGTATCCAATAGCATACTATATCATGAATATATGTCTGTGAAAAACCATAATCCATTAAATCCCTTTACACATATATATTTTTACAACTAACCACCATTCCTACCAGCACAAGTAACAACCAAGAGAAGTGATATGGTCCAAAGGGGGTAGTCAGTTGTCCGTCCTACCACCAGAATTCTATGGAAAAAATCATCGAGGGCTACGAATCCCCGAGGTGTTAGTTGACAAAACAAAAAAGGTGGATTATAGTATAAAAACACACAAAGTACAGAATATAATATTCCTCACAACCACATTATGGGATAAATTTAGTCTTAGACTCAAATGCAGCTAACGTCCCTTAGATTCCCAACTTCCACTGCTAAGAGTATATATCGTATATAGATATTACATTTTAAAGATATATATGATGTTACTTATTCATATTTATCTATATCACATTGAATATATTTTCATTAACAATTAATTATTTTTCATAAATTTCATATTACATTAGCATCACACCATGTTCCATCCTTCCTAACAAAACCATACCTAATCCATAGCTTCTCAAAAATATTACCACAGTATTGCGTCCCAAAAATCCCTAAAGAGATGGATTAACATATTTTATTCACTAATATATTAATAGAATTATTAGATTCCCATAATTATAGGCATTATAAAAAATAACAACTATGCTACCAAATACAAGGGGCTCAACACAGTGGGTAGATGGAAAACATGTTGACCCTTTTCCACATAATGTAGAAGCAGAAACTCTTCCATTACAGAGAATCGAAACACAAAAATCACAAGGAATACCGCACATGGAATTCCCTCATTCAGAAGGATGGTATGAAATACCATCTTCTTAATGAAGTTTGGAATGTGAAGAAGTTAAAAACCAACAAGATTAAACCAGAATCTAACATTCATTACTGACTCATTTTGTCAACATTGGATTCCTCCTCTACACACATATGTATAAGAAAATTCGTTGTACCACTCAAGGAATCAACTACTACAGCAAACCTGCAGCCTCCCAACCCCACATACCACAATATCCTCCTTGGCCATGCGATCCCTGTATCACACCACAATGCATGAAGAAGGAAAAAAATCAACATAAAATTGGGAGTTCCACAACAATAAAAGCATTTAGCCATCACACAGAATGATGAATCATGGATGCAATTATAATGCTCTTTGAATTTACAAGAAAACTATTATGTTAGATACCTTCTAGGAAAAATATTTTATGAAACAACTAGTCATTTAACACATCTTGAATAATATGGTTTATTTAAATATTCATCACAGCATCAACTATATTATCAATAGTTTATAGTAGAAACAACTGAATTCAACAACATGCCTATGTATATTTATCCTTTTAATTTAAAATTAATCCTAACATTAAATTCTTTACCAATTTCCATCATCAATGGCATACTAAACAATTCGATCAAAGATATCATAGTATCTATCAAAAAAGGGGTAACAAAATACATTTGATACTAATTTTTATTTATCCAGTTCTAATATTTTTTATTTAAATTACATTGTGATATAGTGGGATAAAAGAAAATCAATCAACAGTTTCACATAATTGAATTGAGAAGCCATGAATAACCTGTCTTAAATTTTTTCATACATTATCCTCACAAGAATGACCAATATAACAGATCACGATTTCATATCTTTGAAGTCTACATCCTCTTAAGGATGTAGAGACACCACAAAACCAATACACACCCAAGAAAACTAAATTAGACAAATGAGATCACATGTCATAACAAAGAAAGGAATAAAATAAGGATAGGAACAAAAAAGTAAATATTCTGAAAATACCTTATATGAAAGGCAGATCGACACTTCCTGATTCCACCAAAACAGGTGGTGTGAATTTACAAAGTAAAAACACCAAGGAAGACACAATCTAAGGATAGAGAATTATACATGACTTGTAATGGAAGTAAGGAAAGGATCAAGTGTCTCAAAACAAGGACCAATAAGGAAAAACAAGGGATGAATATATATTATCCATTTTGAAGATTTAATAGATCAATAGTTTAAGATGTGCTGGAATTTCCATTAAATAGACTCTACTAAAGAACACAAGTTTTGACAGAGTAAAAGGGTTATCGACTATTAGTAATAAACATTATAGGAGTTATGGGATATAAATTGTCCTTGAAATCCTATGAACAATTACTTGAAGTCATTTTTCATCAATGGAAGTGCGAAACAGGAAATTTTTTTGGAAATCTATAAAAAATGGAAATTTGACAATGGAAATGAAATAGTTTTGGAAACACAATTCCAGAAACCGTTCCGATACCAAAATTCTGGTTGCACCATTTCTACGCCACCATTTTAGTGAAATTTTCTCTTGTGCCAATGTTTCATAAATTTGGAAAAGGAAATAACACAGTTCAGGGAACACTGTTCATAAAAATGAAAATTTTGGGAAGTGTTGGGGATTGGTCATCTAGACATCCTAGAAAACCTCCAACACAAGATTTTACTAAAATAATGGATCATATAGGTGCAAGAAATATCATCACATACCTCTCAAAACATTTCCATCCCCAAAGATTCCAAATCCAATATAAATAGGAAACAGAATAAACTATCCAAGAAACCAACCTTTGAGATACCTCTCAAGGCTCTTGCCACCAAATGATATCAAATGCATCAAAAAATGAACATGTGAAACAACACGACACCAACAACCAGCTTATAAGCACTCTCCTCAATGAAATACATCTCAAAAGGTATAAATACACACAAGAAACATACATCTCATAACTAGGAACTTTCTAGAAACATGAATTAAACATCATTAAAAATAAAGAATTAAACTTCAAACAATATGGGGTATTGACTGTGTATTTTTTACTAATGTTACCATGTCATATACTCCATTCCACCATGTTGAAAAAAGATAAAAACCATGGGAATAAAACTCCTTTGAAACACCATCCCTTTGCGGTCCAGTATCACTACATGCCTCTTCTCAAAGGTTGCATCATCGTTATCATCATTATCATCACAATAGATGACGTGAGAGTTGTTTTAAGGATATTGATGGAGTGGAGAAACATGAAAAAAAAGTGTATTCATGTCTTCTATGGGGGGAAGTGCTACCAGATACGCCACAATTCCAACATTATTTAACACCTAGAATGACTAAATAAACCAGGGAGAAAGAAAACCCCAACACCAATCCTTCGATACCCACTACATGGAGTCAACTTATGAATTAATGTATACTATATGTCAAACTAAAAAGTTATCATCTTAGGATCAATATTGGATTTCTTGAGGATCTGATGTTCTCTTTATCATTTATCAAATAACCTGAACCATCTCAATAGTTTTCAATTATAGTTCTTGCCCGAGATTTTTCGACTCTCTAACTGTGTTCCTACTCAACAATGAATTCAAATTCTTTTATACTTTGATTAAAATAATTACATACCGATTGTAAGTGGGAAACTATTTTTGTAAGAAAACACTACCAAGGGAAGGTGCCTCATCCAAAAACATCTAAAATATAGGACACTAAAGTGCCACTTTTGTTCAAGTGTCTGGATGTTCTGCTCTGTCTGATTTTATGTCTATGGATAAAAAGTAGTGATAAGAAATATTTGAGAACCATAACCATGATGCACACCTCTCCACAATGTAGAGGTAAAACAAGGATCTCAATATAAAATTATCATCATAGAGACTCATTAGAGTCTCACGACCTCCTCCATATGTAGTCTCAACGAAACATTAGATGAGATCATCTTTTTATCATTATATAGTGGTCTGATTTCGTCAAGTGATACACTTCCACCCATATAGGGTAATATCCTCCTTGAACTCAAGGTGAATCATTAACAATGTCCATAAATATTTCCTACCACTTCAACTGAGGAACATCCAAGAGCTGGAGAAAACCAATGGGAACATGAGGCTTAGCCCTCACCTTCGAGATGTCCAAAAATAAAGAAAAAAATTCTATAATCGCACTCGTCATCTCAGACCACCAAAACTGACATTTAAAGGCATGGTACATTTTTTTCATGATAGGATGTAAAACTAAGGTTATACCATGTAACTCTTAGTGAACCATCTCACTCATAGACAAAGGAACAAAAATTATTCCTTGAAGTAACTCTTAGTTTGGTTCATCCTAAGTCAAACCATCAGGGGCTTCAACACAAACAAATAAGTCTCTCCAAACCTTTATGTTAGGATCCCTCTCCTGAGAAACTTTTACACACTACATTAGTGATGATGGCATGATCATTTAGAAAAAAAACCTACACACCATACATAATATTTATTCAGATGAAATGCCAAATGCTCTTCAATAGATCTCCAATAATCACATTATTAACACACTGCATCACTTCGTAGCTACCAGCAAAATGCATTGGCTAGAACATCTCCTTTACGAGGTGTATACACAATTTTGATGTTATCATCCTTTAATAACACCATCTAAATATGTTTTTGCAAGTTCAAGTCACGTATAAAGAAATCATACTTCAATATCTTATGATCAGTGAGAACCAGAAAGCACTCACAAATGAGGTAATGTTTCCACAAATTTTGAGAGGACACAAATACCGCTAACATGAGAATGTGGGGGGAATAGTTACATTCATGGGGGTGCATCTTCTAAGACCTGTTATAAGTGAGTGAGCTATAATACATTAGAGTACACCATATCCAAAGACACGAATCATAGTAGAAAATTTCAAACTAATCTCCCCTTGTTGGATGATAATAAACCGAAGCAAAGACCGTCTTCTCCTTCCAATATCTGAAATTTGTTTGACACTGATCAGTCCACATAAACATCTAATCCTTCCTGTTCAATGTTTTCAAAGGAGTATCATCATGAGAGAAACCTTTATCAACCTCCTATAGTTTCCTACAAGGCCTAGAAATCATCACAAATCATTTACTCTATTGGAGGATTCCCAAGAAACAACTGATATATCATTCATATATCTACGTATACTCCCCATTGGGATCCAACATGTCCCATGAAATAGACATCTTGATCCCCAAAACCACAATTCAAAATATCCCAAATAGTCGTTGTCGAAGAAAAACTTCCAAAATGGATTGCAGATTATCTGTATGTTCCTCCTCAGATGTCGATTACACAAGGATTTCATCGATGAAACCCACCATGAAATTATCCAGGAACTAAAGGAACAGAGAAATCATCAACCACATTAACATAGCTAGAGCATTTGTCAAACCGAATGATATCACCAAGAAGTCGTAATTCCCATGATGAAAATAGAAACCCATATTTGTAATATCATAATCCTTCATTCAAATATGATGATCCCCAAACCACAAAATGATCATTGGGATCCAATTACCTCCCTTTAGTTGATTGAAAAAATCATTAATATGTTGATGTGGATAGTGACACTTCACTTTCACTTTGTTCAAGAGAAATTAATTGATAAAAAAACACAAACTACTTCAACCCTTCTTCGTGAACAAAACAGTATCACCCCACGGTGACACACTTAGCCAAACATAACTTCAAATAAATAGACCTTAGAGCTATAGTGGTAGCACCTATAACTCAGATGGGGATATCCTATGAGAATACATAGAGATAGGAGATTCTCCTGGTTGTAGCTTGATACTGAATATAATCTCTAATCGAGGTGGTAATGCTCCAAACTATTCTGGAAATACCACAAGTTACGCTTCAACAACTATTGGAAACAGTGACTACTAAGCCTCAAAAAAACACAAGTTTATCAATCAAGGATGATAATGAAGGGACACCCCTCTGACCCATTCAATGGTCTCACTGGCCACCAAACACCGTGGTCTCTCCATCAACATCTAAGAACACCGCCATCCTTCAGATGCAATCAATAATAGCATACACTAAATAACAATTTCCATTCATAGGATGATATTATAAGGTTATATTTGTAATAAATGAAAATTTTCCCAAGAGTGGTGCTTTCCCAACACTTGTGCATAGTATCAACATACTTCAGACAAGTCATCTCAACCTCCATCTAGATTATCCAATGCTAAGGGAATGTGAAACTTACCTACACCATGTCCCAAATCATGTTCAATGTAACACCTTGACCCTAGTTACCCTAGGTCAGTACGTTATTAAATACCATTGGCCTAATCGCAAGAGATCATGTCCTGAAACATTTATTAGTTTAGTATCCTTGGAATTATTACATACAATCATATGTTTTACATTTCATCATGAAATAAAGAAGAAAACATTGTATCCCCTTTGAACTCACTCATATCCCTTATCCTATTACTGCACGTTAATCATGACATACTTATTCAAATACTAGGAAAATTAAAACATAGAAAGGGGTGAGCTCAAATGCTCAGTAAGGATTACAATATAGAAAAACCATAAATAAATAAGAATAAACATTTAATTAAATGTATAAGACATAAAAAGACTTTTAATATTAAATTTCAGCATTATAAGACAACTATAAATCAAATAATGCAATTCACTAATTCAAGTGGATATTTATCTAGTCGAATAACCGCATATAATATCAATAACTTATTTCATAATGATGGAATACATAATGTCGGACATAATAAAAACATAGTGAAGGCTTCGTGCCAATACTACAAATAATATTTTTTCAAGCCCTTGTGACGAGACACTACTTTGTCTCATGAGACCTACTGATGCATCAAGGAGCTATAGCGGGCTCCACCCATCACTTACTATGGCCAACACATTCCTCATATGAAAAATGGGGAATCATAATCTAAACATTCCTATTAAAACTAGCCTAATAAATGCCAATAATTTAACCACAAACCATGAATTGTATAAAAATAACACATCCACAATAAAAAACTCATTCAATACAATAAGAATGATTGTATTAAAATAAATAAACTTCAATCAATAATAAAAAACAATAAATGATTTTTCCATAGATAAAAACAAACAGTAAGACTATTTGTGAGAAATATACACTTTTTCTTGGAAACATTAAATAGTCTTACTATTTATCAAGAAGCCTTTTAAAATAGATTTTTTGAATCAATGTTTCCCAAACAACATAGATATATTTAAAATTATTTATAATTCTAAATCATTCAAGTACGACTAAATAAATCCATTAAACCATTATTATAACTTGGACATTAAAGAATATAATTTTGATGAATAAATAATTAAAACATTTAATAAAATTGTATAATTATAGAGTTCCTAACCAAATGAAAGACACATTAATACAAATAATAAAATTAATCAAATTTTATTAATATCAGAAGAATAATGGTATTAATGATATAATATTTCAAATGATGGGATATTCACCATATAAATGTGAATTGGTGCATAACAACCATGAAGTATCAATGGTATGTAAATTGGGACAAAATCCCATCTAAAGAATATATCCTTAATGATAAATCAATGACATAATTGTGTGTGAAAGATATTCATACACTCAATATCATTGTATAATCAGTGTAAATAAATCAGTGTACATTTACACCTATTCTTGTAAAGACAACACCACTGATATGGATGTTTTAACTAAGTGAATAGAAATTGAGTTTAAATTACACATATCAATTTCAAATCGATGACTTGATAAATAATAAATGGAGTGATTATGTGTATAAGAATTATATCAACCGAAATGGTAGTTTAAATTAATACATAAGTAATAAATAGTTATTTCATACATATTCGTGGATTGAAATAATCAATGAAGTTTTCATAAAAACAAATTCGTGGAAATTGAAATTTGCAATTCCCTTACAAATTATGAAACATATGATGAATAATCAACATGAAATAAAAATCATACAATGAATATTTAAATATCCCGAAATTAATGGATATTACACAAATAATATAAATCATCGGCATGATATACAACACACATATGAAAATAGTTGCAATATAACATGAAACTCACAAGAATAAGAAGTGAGATGAAACCCATTACCATGTACTTTTCCTTATTTGTGGGTAAATTAAACATCTTTATAATACTGAATTAATTTCTATTATATTATAAAAGGATCATATATATAAATAAGATATCTTATATGAACATTAATATTGCTTTGTTAATAACATTTCAGTAGTATCATTATTTCGCGAGTTAACTAATTCATTTTTCTTTATATGTTTTGTTATGTAAGTCATTTTTGTTATGGATAATATGTATTTAATATTTATTTAGAATTAAATTATGTTCATAAACATTAGTTTTCAATCTTAAAATTATATTTATTTTTGAATGGTCTTGATGGGGAATGCATATCATCACATTCGTGGGGAGGGTAATTCGTACGTACGTACGAAGGACAATACCATTCTATTAATGGTAAAATCAAATGTAATTGGATGTTATATTATAAATACAGAATCAATAACAAGTTATATTTATTTTTTATATCAATTATACTCATTATTATATCCATCGAAATAATCGTGAGCTTAATAACAAACTAAACCATGACATGGAGACGATAAGCCGTATGTACAGACATATGATGACTTTTTCAATCATAAGATGGGTATAATAATGAATATGGTTGTAACATATATATAATAAAATCAAGGTATGTGTAAGTTATTGGATTAATTATTTTTTTATGTTGAAAACAATAATTGATGAAGTTGAAGAAGAAAAGAACATTCAAATAGGTGATGAAATAATTACCCCTTCTTCAGGTGCTTCCTTTTTTATTTCATCAAAATGGATTCTTAGGATGGATTTCTAATCAATGTAAAGAATCTAGAATAATGTGATGGTAGATTGGAATAAATTTGAGTAGGTTTTGCCGAGCCAACTGGCTTTGGCAGTGTGATTTTGATAGAAGGGGAAGTACCCTTTTATAAGAGATGTGAGTGTCACTTTATGAAATCATTGATATATTATTTTATTATACAATTTTATTTAGTTTATAATGTCTCCATAAAAATTTATTTTGAGGCTATGGTGGGTCTGGGTTGTAAAACATTCAACCAATTGGTTTTATATAGGTTTAGGTCACTATATTGACCTTAACTCTTAGATTTAACACTTGGTTAAATAGTCTAACATTTATCATGTATCCTAGTATAATTATTTTATTTTATTAATAAACATACTTTAAAAATCCAATAGTACCAAAATTGCATCATTAAATAAATATCAATTAATATATATTTCCTTTTACCAAGCCTTAGATTTTTAGTAATATTATATCATTTAATAATATAGTATTTGTTTTAAAAACACATTTATGACAATTTGGACATTATTTTGTATTTGGTTTTTGTGGAAGTCATAAAAATATGAATTTTTAGAAAGAAATAAATTTAATCAACCACAACATCTAATATTAACCTATAAATTTTTTTTAATTCTTCATAATTCTCAATTTACATTTATTTTAATATTTATAATATCAATTAATTAATTAATTAATAAGGTAGTTACTAGATCATCATTATATCATAATTAAATTTAATTATTTAATTTCTAAAAATTAAAAGTAAAATAGCATGATAAATTAAATTATCATGTATTTATATTTAATATTTTAATTTTAAATTATCTTATGTATAACCCTATATTAAAAAAGTGTTAGCTAATAAAATTGCAATTTAACACTTTTTACTTTTCTTTAAATAAAATAATAATAAATTTCCTAATAGATACCATGTGAAAAATGATCATATTTTATTCATAAAATTTATTTTGTTCGAAATATACTTATCCAATAGAATTATTACATGTGTTAGGATAATTATAATATCAATTTTACCATTAATTACCATATTTACTTTTAATCAGGGTAAATAAAATTCAATACTTACTTTTCACAAAAAATTATTTTCAACTTAATAAACCACATTTTACCTACTGGTATCAATAGTTTCACATTTATTTTGGAAATTCAATTCATTGAAGTGAAAAAAATTTATTTTATGAAAATTTTCTAACGTTCCTATAAGATGGGTAAAAGATGTTAAAAGATTCAATAAAATTTAAAACATCTTATATTATCTTAATATGACTCCAATGAATTATATTAAACTAATATAGAAACTATATATTTATTTTGACTTAAAATAAATATATATAATTTTAAAAATTATTTAAATAAAAAGTCGGTTGTTAAAAAGAAACTTAGATTTTTCAGTATTCCTCAAAAATTTAATATTTTAAATAAAATTACAAAAATTCACCGAAAGATAATTTTGATATTCCAAAACAAAAAATGATGTATATTTTATCAAATTCAAAACATATAAGTTTCATTAATTAATATAAAATTATTTCTTATTGTCAAAACCAGAAAGTGGGTTTTTCTAGAAGTAAAAACTATCAATAGATTGATATGTGTTTATGTTATGTTTAAAAGAAAAGATACCTCTAATTTCATTAATTTGATTAAATGATAAAAATATAATGTTCATATACAAATAAATAATTTAAATTTATAATTTAAAACATAAAATTATTTTTATGAAAGAATCTTTTTTCAATTAAAATTTATTATATATCACTAGTCATCAAAATATTAAGGTTACCAAAAAAAACCCAAAAATTTATTCCAACTAAACTTGTAGTCAAATATTCTCAATAATTAGTTAATTTCATCATTTTTAATATATAAAAGTGTCAAATATTGGATTTATAAATGGTTCACCATTAAATGGGTGAAAAGCTACATGTTTTTTAAAATATTTTTATTATCTGAAAATTTGAATTTGTTCTTATATTATGTCTAAAAAACAAAAGATAAATTATAAAACTATATAGGTTATATATAAAATTGTAAATGTTGTTATAAATATTCAAAAACTCTTTATAAACTACAATTTTGATAGGCCATGGTGCGTGTGAACTCGGTGATGCAAACATCACAAGCTATTTTATTATTCATAGAGAAACATACCGTGGAATCTGGGGGTGTTACATTCATCCATCATTAAAAAAATTCAATCCTCGAAATTTAAAATTGTTCTTCAGAAATATAAGATTAAAAATATAAAATAAATATGTGAAAAAACCACATCAGAAATAGGGTTCAAAAATATAGTATTGATAAAAGGGAAAAGGATATGAAAAATCCAGCCCCAAATTTTGACTTCAAATAGGAGAACATTGTTGGAAATTATAATTGTAGAAAAAACAAAAATATTCATAAGGAGTGATTGAGTTAATAAATCAGAAATAAGTGATTTGAATATTGAGGGCCTTAAAGAAATAAATCTATGATGGAAAACATACTGTATTAGGATAATAGATTTTTGTGTTTAAGATCCTTTACCTAAGGTTTAATAATTAATTTCATCATTGAATACAAAAAAAATACTTGATAAGTAGAGTTCCATCCTTTAACTAATTTCTACTACAAAATCATCTTTCACATCGAACAATGAGTATTCAAGATGACTTGGTCACAACGAATGTTATAGAATCAATATATAGAAAATAACATAATCGACAAAGTATGAACTATATATTTCCCTTGTCTCTATAGATTAACCAAAATCAAAATTTTAGTACATGATCAGATGATCTACAAAAAGGATAATCCTTTAGAGAAATTAATACTAACCATAATTTAAAAAATTAATCCAAAAGTACCCAACATTCAATAAATACCATTCAATAAACAACTGTCCTTAAAATCCTTCTATATGATCCAATCTGTTATCGAAACCCAAAACACAGAAGAATTTGATTAAGTAGTCTTCCACATTAAATTATATCTCCCAATAACATCGACTACTCTTAAATTCCCACACATAAAATTAATTATCCTAGTCACATATTCTCTATGATAGGTAAATAATTTCCATATATAATCTAAGTCTCCATAAATAGTCAATAAATTTTTTGATAAAAATCCACTATTACTTGTCAAATAAAATCCAATAGTATTCTATTTTTCTTAGGCATATAGTGTTACCAAGAGAGAAAACGTCTTCCAAAATAACATTTATCCATTAATCACCAAATCATTTATTTACATAAGTATATCCTTTTTTCAAAACATAATATCTCAAATCAACTTATTATTGATCAATAAAATAAATTAACTAAAAACAATTAGTCACACAAACCATGTATTTCACATAGTCTCGTGGTAGGTGATAAATCATAGTCACAGTTTTGTTGTGTATTCGATTCCCGCAACAATTCCGAACACTACAGGATGTCACATGGTCAACTTGTTGTAATTTATCAAAAACTATATTTTATAAAATTCAATAAATGAGATAAATTCCTCAAAATAAAAATAATATAATTTATCCACAAATTTTAACTCATACATAAAATTTTCATCGAGAAAATTAATAACATGAAATCTCCTCAAATTCAAGGATCTTATAAACCCAAATGGATAATTATAACTATATCCACAAAAGAAATGATAGTTATTCTTTGAATATAATTTTAACATAACAAACTGTAGGGTTACACATACTAGAAAAATGTATTCACATGTAAACACATCAACAAAGAGCACTATTAATTTTAAATATTTCTCCAACTGTTTATTTCAACATAGGTTCTTCCTTGACCAAGAGGTTATCCTATAGAACATTCAATTGTCTCAGGTAATTCCCAAGTCCCCTATATTTATGAAAAAAATGGAAATAGATTTTTTGGATAATATTTATTATTTTATATAGTACTCATAAATTTTCTTAGGAAATTGTTTACATTATGTCATTCTTTCCCACACCTAAATAAGTTTTCCATACCATTGAAACTCATTCCTGGGTGTCTCTTTCAAAATTTATTCCATTATGGATATCAGGATTTCACTTCACCATGGTCTCCACTACTGGAGATCTTATCATTCACTTCCTTTCCCTTGTTTTTTGAGTCTCGGAGTTTGTTAATATATATGTTGTTGATCATATTTTTGGAAAAATGATTTTCCATGAACATGATATCTTTTACGCCAATCAATATTCCATTTCTTTGTTCATTTCCCCCACCGTTCCCACATTTTACATCATGTTCAATGTTACTATGACTTCTTGAAATCTAGAAATTGACTAAAACAATAAAGCATTGTGTGAGTAATAATAGTCATAATCTCATTTAGAGGATATCACGAATCCTCATTTTCATTCTAAAACACCTTAGGATTAACCATGTTTACTTATTCTCATTTTTTATGAAAATATTTCAAATCAGTTTGTAAATATAATTTTAATTATCCTATGAATATCTCAAGGGATTGTCATATCCAAGAGTGAAAAAAGGCTCATTTTCAAGCACCAGTTCCTATTTGAGTCTAGCAAGAAACAGTGTTTTTGGATTTTTCCCCAAGGTACATCTATGCTATAGACACATCTACCTACGTGTATCCAAATATAGATTTATTTATTGGAAAATAAATATAATATTTACATTTCCAAATTTTCTTAATGTTCTTATATACTAATCCCCAATGTCTATATTAGGGTAAGTTTCTCTAATTATAGTTTTTATAAATATTTTTTCCAAGGATGGTACAAAACATTCCCTAATACCAATTGTAATGCTCAGACCCTCGTTACCCAGAGTCGGTAAATTATTACATATTAGTGGCATGATCAGAGGAGATCAAGTCGCATAAGAAAATTAGTTTACTATCCATTGATGTACTAGATACATACATAAGTTTTACATTTCATCATGAAATAATGAAAAACAACACTGTATCCCCATTAAACACAGTCAAATACTTCAACCTATTTAATCATGTTAATCAAGATATACCTCTTCTCATCCTATAAAAAATAAAACATAGAAAGTGGTGAGCTCAGATACCCAGTAAGGATAAAAATATAGTAGAATATTCCACAAATAACCTTAAACATTTATGGTAATGTATATGAATAAAACACAAGCCTTTAAACCTAAATTTCACAATAATATGAGAAATATAAATCAAATAATGCCAGTTACATTGTCACATGGATATTATACATATCTAATAATCATATTTAATTTCAATATCTAATTTAATAATGATAGAATGAATAATGTCTGATATAATTAAAACAATATCAAGGCCTCATGCCAGGACTACAAATAAGATTTTTCTATGGCCTTCGCCAAGACAATATTTGGTCTAATTAGACCTAAAGATGAATCGAGGAGCTATAGTTGCCTCTACCCATCACATAATAAGTCAAATGCATTCCTCTTATGAAAATGGTGAAACATAATCTAAACATTTTTACTAAAACTATCATACGAAATGTCAATAATTTAATCATAAACCATGAATGGTATAAAATTAGCACATCCACAGTCAATCATAACTCATTCAATACAACATGGAAGAATTAATTATAACAAATCAACCTCAGTAAATAATAAAATACAATGAAGGATATTTTTGTAGATGAAAATAATCAGTAAAACAATTAGAGAGAAGTATATCTGTTTTCCTGGAAACATTTAAAAGTATAACTATTTATCAAGAAGTGGATTAATATAGATTTTTTAATTAATGTATCACAAACAAATTTGAAACATTTAAAAACAATTTTAATTTTTAAAAACACATGTTCAAATAAATAAATACATAAAACCATTTTAAAAACATGGTCATTAATGAGAAATATTTAGAAGAATAAATCATTAAAATATTTAAATCTATATTTTAGTGAAAGAGTTCCTGACCAAATGAATGATGATTTAATTCAAATAATTTCATTAATTTAATTAGGGTAATATTATGAGATTAAAGGGATTAATGATATAATATGTCAAAGGATAGTATATACACAATATAAAATTCAATTGGTGCATAACAACAAATAAGTCTAAATGGAATGTTAATTGAGATAAAATCACTTATAAAGACGGAATAAATAAAGATAAATCAATGAAATATTTATGTGGGACATATATAAATATAGTAAATATTGCTGGATATTACGTGTAAATCAATCATTGGTCATTCAGACATATTCTTGTAAAAAACACAAAGGACTTCGATGTTTAACTCAATAAATAGAATTGAGTTAAAATTTATCTTTCAAAGTTTATATCGATGACAAGAGAATTTTTCAATTGAGTGATTATTTTTATCAAAATCATATCCACACAAATGGTAGGGGGAATTTCAACATAAGTAATAAATATTTATTTCACACAAAATCTTGGAATCAAATAATCAATAATGATTGTTTGAAACCCAATGAGTGGAAATTGTAATTAAAAATTATCATGGTGATTTGTTAACCTACAAGACATACATTCCATGAAATAAGAATCATAAAATGAAGAGTTAAATACCCATATAATAAAGTATATTACACAGTGAATACAATCTGGGGGAGAACATACCTCACAAAAAAGGATATAGTGGTAATATATCATGAATCCCAAGGGAAGAAGAAGTGATGTGAAAACCCATTAGCTTGAACTCTTCCTTAGTTGATGGTACTTTAAACTAATATATATTGGTTAAATAATTGTTATTTAATTATAAAATAACTTTATACAGAAATATGATAACATATATTATAATTAAATATTGTTTTGTACATAATATTTCAATAGTATCATTGTTTTGGGTATTAACTGATTCATTTTCTTTTATATGTTTTTTTATTTAAGTAATGTTTCTTATGTATAGGATGTATTTGATTTGAATCTAGAATGATATCATGTTTTTAAACATTAATTTTCAATAATAAAATGATATTTAATCTTTAATGGTTATGATGGAGAATGGATTTCATCACGTTCGTAGAGGCGGTAATCCGTACGTATGCACGAGTGATAATACCATCATATAGTTTTTAGAATCATATGTAATTGGATGGTATATCGTATATAAAGATTAATTAACATTTTATATTTATTTTTTACATCAATTTAACTAATTATTATACCCATCATTATAATTACATGTTTAATATCAAACAACACCATGACGTTGAGATGTGAAGCCATAAATACAAATGTATGGTAACTCTGTCATTCATAGGATGGATTGAATAATGAATATGGTTTTACCATATTTATATTAACATCAATGTATGTATAAGGTATTGTATTTATTATTTTTGTATGGAAAAAAAGTTAAAGTGGAAGAAGAAAAGAACATTCAAAGAGGTGATGAAATAATTACCTCTTCGTCTGGTCCTTCATTTTTATTTGATCAAAAGGGTTCATTAGGTAGGCTTTATGATAAAATTAGTGCAACTAAGATAAAATTATGGTTTTTGGGATGGTATTTGAGTTGGTTTTTGCTGAGAAAAATTTCATTGGAGGTGTGATTTTTAGAGAAGTTGATGTACCCTTTTATAAAAGTGGTGAGCGTCACTTTTGGAAAATAACGAAATATTAAATTAGTATCCCATAATATACATTTATAATGGATTCAAAAAGATTTATTTTGATTCTATGGTTGGTTTTGGTCTTAAACCTCTCAAACCAATCGGTTTTAGACAAGTTTAGGTCACAATATTAACCTTATCATTTACATTTAACACATTGTTATTTAGTTTAACATTTAACATGTCAAATTTTATTTTTATATAATATGGTTAATAATAATACTATAAATGTAACACCCCAATCATCCATGGTACCCTTATCTTTGAATAATAAAGTAGCGTGTGTTGTACGCAACCTCGAGTTCTACCACACTGCGACCAATCAAAGTAGCTGTTATGAATATTAATACCCACTTTTTAAAATTTTATAAATTTTATTTTTCAAATTGAATTTCAATTTTGGATTCGGAATATCAAAATTAGCCTATGTTGAAGTTTTTGTATTTTTCTGATAACTTCCAATTATTGATGAATAGTGAAAAATACTAAACTTTAATTAAAAACAACTTTTTTAATCAAAATAATTTATAGTGACAAATTATAATATTAAGTGTTTTTAAAATATAATTAGAATATATTTTTATCTATTTATCCAATGTTGGTCATTATAATTAATTTCACTTTGAAATTGGACAAAAACTATTGTCAATCTTTCGATTGATTTTATTTCTTAAAAACACGCTATTTGTTTTGATAGTAGGAATAATTTTTAAATTAATTACTGAAATTTCTATGATTATAATATAGTAAAATTGATTCCATATTTGGAATCATAGTGTCCAAAATATGTAATTAAAGCTCTTTTGGTTTTGGACATTATGAATAGTAATGACAACAATTATCTTTAATTATCATTATTAATTAGTAATCGGGTAGATAAGGGTAATGAAATAATATCATAATAATATAAAATTACCCCAAAATGTGTCTTAATTATATTTATTGTGTCATGGACGACCATGGGATTCCTTGTTCCAAACTTTGGGACCCCATGGAATCACTTTTGTGTGATAGTGACATTTTATCATTATATTTTTAAAAAAGGAAAAAATTACTAAAGTATGTAACAACTAAGTAAAAATATTTTAATTTTGTCTACATAAATGATCTCTTAGACTATAAATAGTCATTGTAAATCAAAAATAAAATTCCCAAATCTTGGTATTTATTTTATAATTTTTAGACATTAAATAAATAAATTTATTTATGACACCATGATGAAGCAGTGATTACCTCATTAATGAATGATTTAAATAAAATTAAAAGATAAGGTAAAATATAATATTTAATCTTTTCTAAAGCATATTGTATGGGTGTATTTTAAACCCTTATCACCTTATCCTAGAAATATATCATTTTGGGAACTTTAAAATCTGAAAATCATTTCACAATAAAGTAACATTTCAATCATTTCAAAATAGCCCCTCATTTCCTCTTATAAAAGGCCCCCACCTCTGCCACCTTATTCACACCTTAAAAGCTATTTGGCTCAGCCAACCTCTGCCTAGATACTCTCTCAACTTCTCTCTATTACTCCTAATATCTTCACTTTGGTAAGAAGTCTTCCCAAGGATTTCCTTGGTTCAAATCAAAAAGGGTTACCCAATTTTAAGGTAATGTCTTCTCTTATGTTATTTTGTTTTATTTTGCTTCTCCAACTCCTTAAAACATTTTTTCTATTATTTAATGACAACACAAGTATATTAAATATTATAGGATGTTTTTATGAGAATAATTTTTTTAAAACTAACACACACCTCCGTCTAATGGTTAAAGAACATATTGTTTATGTGGGTGGCGAATTACAGCCTCACGAAATGATGATTGTTCAATATTATTTTAACACCTTTCATGTTGTCCATTAGGATGTAACTATATTTATATATTATATATATTATATTTATGTTTTCCTTATTATTTTTTATTTTTTATTTATGGCATACCTTTGTGGTTTCCATTATGGGTAAACCTGATAATTTCATTTTAGGATGTGCAGACTACCACCCCCTCAAAGTGACTTGAATAGTTAATTCCATATGTGGGAAGTATAAAGGAAGGAGTAAAATTATATTTTATATCATATTATATTGTAATTATAAAATACCTTTATATAATCTTGATTTCATTCCATTTGATATGAAATAGAAATGAAAGTAGCGTTCATGCGTCCGTACGACTTACTGTCCCCATGAACGGTGCATTTCATTTCATACCTCTAAATGTCATCTAATATTATAAATGCATGTATATACTATATATACATGATATTAACGATATCTAGATCATTAATATAATTCTAGTGATAATTGATATTTTACCCCATGAAGAACTTGTAATTATAAGAATTTTATTATTGACTTAAGTACCAAAGATCGACCAAACGGCTGTTATTAACTTAAATGACTACATATTTTTTATAACATAGTAATAAGTGATATAAAAGGGATAATGAAATTAAAAAATGTTCTTAATCAAATTTATATTAACTCTAGTTTATTATTCAGGAGATTAAAGAACGATTGAGTCAAATCAGACACGATGTAAGGGTTAATTCTACAACCTCTTCATTATTCAAGGTTGTTCATATATAATTATCTATATGGACCTATTTATCATCCACATATATGTTCCTTAAAATTGTATTTCAAAACATTTTTACTATTTATTATACAATGGGTTAAATTCATTTATACAATTATTTGACTTTATATGTTTTTGAAAGGAATCTTTCCATCATTTTCCAAACAAGGTACTTTTTGAAAATTCCGACAAAATTATGGTAAGAATATTTTTTTAAAGTATACATCGGGTGTGGCTATTTTCTGACATTATAAACTATTTCAATCTTCCATTAAAATATTAAAAGATTTTTTTTAATATAAATGTTTTTTTACAATTATGTGACTTTTAAATGATTTCAAAAAAGATATTTATCTCAAATTGTTTTGATTTCATCTATGTAAACATCGTTTGATTGATTTTAAGCATATATGAAGTTGATTTATTATGATTCAGAACTTCTATATTGTATTGAAGGTTTTGTGATATATTTCACTATGGATGTGTTATTTTTATACCATTCATGGTTTATGGAGAAATAATTGACATTTTGTATGCTAGTTTTAGTACGAATGTTTATGTAATGTCTAAACCTGTTCATTTGAGGAATGCATTGGACTTAATAAGTGACCGGTGAAGCCCGATATAGCTCCTCGATGAATCTGTAGTTCTCTTGAGACAAACTAGTGTCTTGGCACGAGGCCTTGACAAAATCTTATTTGTAGTCTTGGCACAAGTCCTTGGCTACGTGGTTATGATAGTCTGACATTCTGATTTACATAATTATGAAAGTGTTTATTGATATTTTATGTGATTATTCGACTAGCTGAATATCTATGTGAATAAGTAAATGGAATTACATAATTTTTTCGTCATATTTTGCTGAAGTTAAAGTTTAAAAGACTTTTCTTTTAGTTATACATTTCCCTAAATGTGTATGTTGATTTACGAATGTTTCTGCTATATTGTTATCCGTTATGTGCCTCTGAGCTCACCCCTTTCTATGTTTTATTTTTCCGTGGATGTGAAGAAAATATTTTATGACTGAACTACATCGTTAGTCTGAAGGGGATATGAGTGTGGACTATAGAGACTATGTTATTTTAGTTATTCACTTTTTGATGTAATGTAACATTTATGAATGTATCTAGTGTTTCCAAGGCTACTAAACTAATAGGTATTTCAAGACTAGATCTTTTGTGATAAAGATAATGTTAGGTAATAATTCACCGACTCTGGGTAACTGGGGTCAGGGCATTACAGTTGGTATCAGAGGAAATTTATTACAAACCTTGGAAGAAAAATTTAGATAAACTCTGATCATAGAACATAGCCATATGATAGACATTGAGGATTAGTATAGAATAAATTCTTAGAATTTTGGTATTATATAGATTTTTGGAGTTTTCCGAGAAATACATCCATGTCTAGATATGAGCAGGTAGAGGCAGATCTGGAACAGATGTACCTTGGGGTAAAATAGAAAAACACCGCTTTGAGCTAGACTCGAATGGGAACTGGTGCACAACAACGGGCCTTGCTTCACTCTAGGGTATGACACTCCAGAGGGATATGCTTAGGATAATTCATGATTTCATTACAAACCACTATGAAGGGTCTATGAGTATATACTTCCTCAAAGAAAACATTTTTATGATTTTGGATTATATCCATAAACTGTTCATTTTATGTTAAGTGTTTTACAAGTATGAATTTTGTATTTTGATTCATAAACTGATCTAGTTTATGTCATTGTTTAGAAATGGAACAAAGTGGAAGGAATGAAAACCATATCTATGCATACACTCCATGTAGGGATTTACCTCCTGCTCTAGATAATTATAATGGAGCTAGTGATACAACTGGTTCTGATCATCTTATCACAATACTGGGACAACTCACTCAGGTTATGAATAATAACCTTACTCGTATGGAGCACCCTGATCCACAACGTGTAGAATCAATGTTATAACACTTAATGAGGAAACAACCACCAACATTTGATGGGGGTACAAATACGTTAGTATATGAGCAATGGTTAAATTCCCTAGAGAAATTATTTCAGGATTTGGGGAGTAGTGAAAGGGAAAAAGATTTCATGGCATTTTATCACCTCGTTGGAGATGCTGATCAATGGTGGTCATTAAAACAAAACCCGATGGAAGATGATGCAATATCAAATATGAAATGGAGGGAGTTAAAAGTGATTTTCTTAGAAAAATACTTTCTGCATGACCATCGAGTGGAAATGGAAAGGAAATTTCTATGTCTGAGACAAAAGGACGATGAGAATGTCGCAAAGTATGAGGCTAACATTACAAGGTTAGCGAGGTATGCTGCATATTATATACGTAACCCAAGAAGTAAGATTGGTCATTAATTTTATGGGTTAAAACCATTTCTCCCTTGATCATTGGTCTCACAATCCTTCTCATCATACAAATATATAGTCTCCTGTGCTATCAAGACAGAAAAGGAATTCTCTAAATCTTATTAAAATAAAGTAAATCAAGAGAACAAGAGAATGGTGCAACAGGAGACAGATAAGGGGAAAATGGGAAAGATGGATTTTCAATTATGGGATAATTGTGAGAATAATCACCCCGGTACTTGCCAAAAAGGAATGAGAGTTTGTTATAAATGTGGATAAAAAGGTCACCAGGCTCGTGATTGCAAGGGAAAAAAGAGGCTATCAATGTTGAATGCAACAATTTTAGAGAAATGCGGCATTATGGAAATGAATGTCCTTAGAATCTGGGAAACTTACCTCAGAAAAGGCCAAGGTATCATGACCAATATTATGATGTTACTACAGTTTAAGTGGAATAATTACTGTATTGGTGCTTTTGGACTCAAGGATTATATTCTGGTTATAAGAATAATGTGATATATATATAAGGGTTGTACTACAGTACTTGTTTTTTGCATTAAGGTTTTACTATGAATAAGGTAATCATATTTTCATAATGTGACAATAAGATAAACATTACGTTGTCTGGGTAATCTGATGTCACAATTGATTATGGAATTTAGAAACCTTTTACTGAGAGTCTTGATAGAGGTATTTTGGATAACTATAATGTTTGGAATGGATTATGTTGAACTTTGAATAATATTATTTAAGGTTAATTTTCTTTTTATGATTATTGTTTATTATAATTCTATAGTTTTAGGAAATGTTTGACCTGAGGGTCGGGCGATAACTCGTCGCGTCGAACAATGCTATAGGAATTGAACCCACAACCATAGTGTGATAGGCCATTATTACCTACCACTAACCTACAGTATGTCCCTGGTAATTAAAAAATAGTTTTCGTAATCTATATGGTATGTGTTAATATTTGAAACCTTGTACGATTAGGATTAATATAATATTTTTGAGTTCTATTATCTTATTGAGTGAAAGATGAGTTTGTGATAGAAATTAGTTGAGGGTTGAAACTCTACTTGTCAAGTATATATATATATATATCCCTCTCTTATTCTAAGAATGAATTAATTCATAAATATTGGGAAAGAGATATTAAAACAAAAAATGTGTTATATGAATACCTTATGTTTTGTTGAACTGATGCTATTTTAAATCACTATAGATTGAAGGCTTTAGGCCCTCAATTTTATACTTGTTTATGATTGATGACCTCAATCACTCCTTTCAAGTATTTATGATTTTCTTCCGATTATTTGACTCTAATTTCCACTAATGTTCTTCTAATTGGTATCATAATTTTATTTGTGAATTTTTCATTTCCCTTTCCCTCTTATTAAAACTAAATTTTATTGACCCTATTTTTGATATGGGATTTCCACAAAGGTATTTTATATTTTCAACCTTTTATTTTCGAATATCAATTTGAAATTTCCAGGATGCAATTTATTGAAGGAGGGTAGAATGTAACACCCCATGCTTCCATGGTACGCTTAACTTTGAATAATACAATTGCATGTGTTGTATGCAACCTCGAGTTCTAACACACTACGACCAATCAAATTAGCCGTTAAGAATAGTAATACCCACTTTTTGAAATTTTATAAATTTTATTTTTCAAATTGGACTTCATTTTTGAATTCAGAATATCAAAATCATCCTAAGTTGGATTTTTCGTATTTTTATGAGAACTTCCAATTTTTTATGAATATTTAAAAATACTAAACATTAATTAAAAACAAATTTTTTAATCAAAATAATTTATAGTGATATATTATATAATTGAGTGGTTTTAAAGTATAATTAGAATATAATTTTACCATTTTATCAAATGTTGGTCATTAGAATTAATTTATATTTGAAATTAGACATAAACAATTGTTAATATTTTGATTGATATTATTTTTTAAAAACACACTATTTGTTTTGACAGCGGGAATAATTTTTAAAATAATTAATGCAATTTTTGTGTTTAGAATTTGGTAAAATAGATTCTATATTTGGATATATATGGTCCAAATTATATAATTAATACCCTTTTGTTTTTGGAAAATATGAATAGTAATGACGACAATTATCATTAATTGTCATGATTAATTAGTAATCAGGTATTGAAGGGTAATTAAATAACATCATAATAATATAAAATTACCCCAAAATTCTTCCTAATTCATTTAGTTGTGTCATGTCCAACCATGGGATGCCTTGTGCCAAACTTTGGGACCCCTTGGAATCACTTTTGTGTGATAGTGACATTTTATCTTTTTATTTTTAATGAATGAAAAATATAAGAAAATCATGTAACACCTAAGTAAAAATAATTTAATATTGTAAACATAAATGATCTCTTAGACTAAAAATAGTCATTGGAAAAATAAAAAAATTTCCCACATTTTGGTATTTATTTTATAATTTTTAGATATTAAATAAATAAATTTATTTATGGCATTATGATGACGCAGTGATTACCTCATTAATGAATGATCTAAATAAAATGAAATGATTGGATGGGTTGATTTCGAACCCTTATCACCTTATCCTCGAAATATATCATTTTTGGATAATTAAAATCCGAAATCATTTCATAATAAAGTAACATTTCAGTCTTTCCAAAAGATCCCCTCATCTCCTCTTATAAAAGGCCCCCACCTCTACAACCTTATTCACACCATAAAATAAATTTTTCTAGGACAACCTCTGATGAAATACTCTCTCAGCTTCCCTTTCATAATTGTAGAAAACTCACACTGGGAAGAAGTCTTCTGATGGAATCATTTGGCTCAAATCACAAAGAGTTACCCAATTTTATGCTAATGTCTTCTCTTATTTAATTTTGTTTTATTTTTCTTCTCAAACTACTTAAACCCTATTTATTCCATTATTTTATATAAACACAAGTATATTCAATATAATAGTATGTTTTTAGGAGAATTATTTGATTTAAACTTACACACACCTCCGTCTAATGGTTAAAGAACATACAGATTCTGTTGGTGGAGAATTACTGCCTGACGAAACGGTGATTGTTCAATCTTTTTTTTAACACCTTTCATGGAGGACATTAAGATGTCACTATATTTATATATGATATATATTTTATTTATGTTTTCCTTATGCATCTGTATTTTTCATTTATGGCATACCTTTATGGTTTCCATTTTGGGTAATCACGATAATTTCATTTTAGGAAGTGCGAACTACTGCCCCCTCAAAGTGATTTGAATCGTTAATGCCATATGTGGGATGTATAAAGTAAGGAATTAAATGGTATTATATATCATATTATATTGGAATTATAATATACCTTTATATCATCCTGATTTCATTACATTAAATATGAAATAGAAATGAATGTATCGTTCATGCGTACGTACAACTTACCGTCTCCATGAATGGTGCATTTCATTTCATACTTCTAAATGTTATGTATTATTATAAATTCACATATATATGGGATATAAATGATATATATGACATAAAGATCATTAATATAATTCTAGAGATAATGGATATTTTACCACATGAAGAACTTGTAATTATATGATGTTTATTGTTGACTCAAGTACCAAAGATCGACAAAACGACCGTTATTAACTTAAATGACAACATAATTTTAATAACATTGTAATAAGTGATATAAAAGGGATAATGAACTTAAAAAAGTTTCTTAAGCAAGTATATATTAACTCTAGGTTATTATTCAGGAGATTAAATAACAATCTATTCATTTCAGACATGAGGTTAGAGTTAATTCTACAACCTCTTCATTATTAAAGGTTGTTCTTATGTAATCATCTACTGAGACCTCTTTATCATGGACAAACATGTTTCATAAAAATGTCTTCCAAAATATTTTTAATATTTATTAGAAAATGGGTAAAAGTCGTTTATACCCTTATTTGACCTTATACGTTTTTGAAAGGAATATTTCCGTCATTTTCAAAACAAGGTACATTTTGAGATTTCTGACAAAATTAATGTAAGAATGTTTTTTAAATATATACAGCGGGTGTGGATATTTTCAGCCATTATAAAATCTTTGAAGCTTCCCTTAAAAAATTATAATAATATTTTCAAAGTAAATGTTTTCTTTTACAATTATTTGACTTTTAAATAATTTCAAAAAAGGTATTTCTCTCAAATAGTTTTGATTTCATATATTTCAACATCATTAGATGGATTTTAAGCCTATTTGAAGTTTATTTATTATGATTAAAAACATCCATATTTTTTTGATGGTTTTGTGATATGTTTGACTATGGATGTTTTATTTTTAAACCATTCTTGGTTTATGGAGAATGTATTGACATTTCAGATGCTAGTTTTAATACGAATGTTTATGTTATGTTTAAACCTATCTATATGAGGAATGCATTGAAATTAATAAGTGATGGGTGGAGCCCGCTATAGCTCCTCGATGCATCGGTAACTCTCATTATAAAAACTAGTGTATTGGAACGATGCCTTGACAAAATCTTATTTGTAGTCTTAGCACGAGGCCTTGGCTACTTGATTATGATAGTCTGGCCTTCTGCATTCCATCATTATGAAAGTGGTTATTGATATTTTATGTGATTATTCAACTAGAATATTATCAATGTGAATAAGTAAATAGAATTAATTCATTTTATTTTTTACATGTTATTATAAATTTCATGTTTGAAAGGATTTTTTTTAGTTATACATTGCCCAAAATGTTTCTGTTTATTAATGAAAGTTTCCGTTATATTGTTATTCTTACTGTGCATCTGAGCTCACTCCTTTCTATGATTTATTTTTCCCATGATGTGAAGAAATATTTTATGACTGACCTACATCGATAGTCTTAAGGGGATATGAGTGTGGACTATAGAGACTATTTTATTGTAGTTTTTGACTTTATGATGTACTGTAACATTTATGAATGTATCTAGTGTTTCCAAGGCTACTAAACTAATCAGTCTTTCGAGAATATATCTTTTGTGATTATGCCAATGTTACGTAATAATTCACCGACTCTGGGTAACTAGGTTTGGGTTATTACAATAAAATTACAAGATAACCCAAATAATTTCTAGTGTCCCCCATATTTACCCATGTTTTAAGGGTTAAGCAGTCGCATGCAATGTAGCTTGGGTTGTCGAATCCTCACAGACCAAAGAAGATCCTTATACACTCAATAAAAAGAGATGGATTTTGGGAAATGAAGTGGCCAACTTGGGTTGATTTTATATGGTTTTAAAATATAACTAAGATATCTATGTGAATTCAAATAAGAATAAAATATGTTGATCCAAGGTTATTGCTTAGGGTGGATTGGATGAATTATTTTTTTATAATTTCAATTTCATTAACATGAGAAGGGTTCAGGAAATTAATTCAAAGTAACCCCATAACTTATTTCTTAAACACATTCAGAAAGACATGATAATCGCATATAAACATTTAGGATAATTATAATGTGAACTCCAAGGTAAAGGATATAATTAGTACATAAAAGTGTGGTGAATAAATTCAATAAGGAAGACGAAGAGAGAAAATCATTGAATGAAAGAAAATCAAATAAAAGAAATTAATAACATTGAGAGAGTGATAAATAAAATCCAATACAACCCATTTATACTCCCATAGATTAACCCATAAAATATTTATCCCTACATCGATGACATTTCGTCAAAAGATGTGGGATACAGACTTAGGAGGGTGGAATTGAAGAAGTAAAAACAACAAAATAACGATCACTCCACCGATGTGTGAACAATATCACAAGGTTTGATGTGAAAAAGTTCACACATTGATGAAACTGTATCAAGGTAATATGATGACGAAAAAAGTAAGAGAAGGATAATATCTTTTTATGAAAACTAATGTGATTCAAACAACTTATATGATAAGGAATAAAATTACATAGACAAATTTGCATAATAAAATTACAATGAAAACAAAGCTCCATTATCAACCAAATCCTCCACCACAACTGCCTTAAATAGGAATTTCGGAAGACTTTGGCTGAGCCCCCATCTTCCTATGTATCTTTAATGAATTGTGGGATTCCTAGTTGGGTGGACAATTAATGTAGATGATATTTTTCCACTCTTCCCCCGAAGTGGCATCCAATAGGAATCCACCGCAATAACATTATTAAAGGACCTTATGGATGTAAAAATTATAGTGGGACATATATAGGTAATATGTATCCCTAATTTCCCCTAAAATCATATAAAAATTTGAGAACAAAATATTTTTTGGTTCACGATATATGATTAAAATGGTAGGCTATTTTTCGGGGCCTTAGATTCTATCCTAGAAATTAATCATCAACTTGGGCCTCCAGGAAAACCATTAAAACATCCAAATTAGATTGTAACACATTAATATAATGTTACCCATAATATCCTATATCTTCATATAAATTTTAGAATCATGGGGCTTGCATCTTGTCCTCTACAGTACTTTTATTGTGCTGCTATGCAGTTCACTTCACACATAACCTTGTTTGTTCAAGGCCCACTTTGGAGGTATTTTAAATAGAATCTCCAAGTGCCCCAAAATAATTAATTGTTCCTTATATCATTGCATAACATAAAATAAAATATGAAAAATAAAACTATGAAAATTTCGTGTTTTATGAGATGTTCAAGAATGTACCGTGTAATAGTTCAATTTAAAAGGGAATTACAATCATAAATTTGAATAATGTTCAAAGTGATAAATGAACCAATAATGGTGGCTATGATTAATAAATCGCCTGAATATTATAGTATAAACAATTAATCATAGAATTTTTTAGATGAAAATCACACCCCAACTTCAGTTTTTTCTAGTCTAGAGAAAAATATATCTCAAAAATATGAAAATTGAATTCCCTTTTCCAAAAATTTTTTAATACATATTTCTCACCCAAAGATCTCAAAAAAAAATTATGAAACCCATCAAAGTCATTTAAAACAAGCTATGTACCTAGGAATATTCCAATCCCAAGCCCATTATTTTGTTCATATTCATCGCCATATTTCATCCAATTTCAATTAAGCAAGATGAAGTGTTGTGCATCACAATAGACATAGTGGTTCATTTTCTTTCGTGAGAAAATATGGATGCACTAGGATGATTCAAAATTAAATATTTGGAGGAGTATTCATTTTTTCCCGTTTTTTCATTGTTTGTTTTAGTTTTTTTTCTTAAAATTTTGTCATTGTAATTGAAATTGAACTTAATCGAGTCGACCCTTGTTGCTGGACTGTGCTGATGACTCCAAGGCTTAAAGACCAAAGGGAACCATGTGTAGCTCATGTAATTGGTCATCATCTCGAGTTAACTCAATCAAAAAAAATTAAAATTACCACAAATAGAGATAAAATGACCAACTCTGGGCCAGAAAACTATGGAGTCATGATCCTCAAGTGCTGAAATCCACACATTAGGCCAATCCATTGCACTATGCGCAATTGATATTTTTTTGAATACTCATGTTAAAATTAAAAATATAACCAACCCAATGTGATTTATTATATACCCAATGATCTCAAACAAATACCACAAAAAATAGAAGACTCTCATTGGGTTTTTTTAAATAAATTGGTGAGAATATATTCAGGGAAAATTCACATCAGACAATTTCACTATCCAAAATCTATACACATGAACATAAACATGAATTAAAATCAGAATCAAGGAATGAAAAATTATTTGATTTCGAAGTTCATTGTTTGAAATGTGTGTTATCATGTTCAAGGTTTATGAATATTTTACTTCCACACGATTTAGGACAAAAAAAATCAATTCTTTTATTTCATCTCCCCCAACATAGAATAACATTTTCTAATGTGTTTAATGAAATGGAAACATAGATGGGGTAGGAGAAAAGTTCTACGAAGGCATTGAAAATAAAAAATATATGGAATGAGGCCACCTAGTGGTTGATGTTGAAAATTCATTCCCCAGTCTCCCATTAGTTCTAGTTCTAGTCTGAGCGGCTGGGAACGCTGTGAAAGGATTTTCCCAATGACCTACTCCATGGAATTATTTTATTATTATAAATTTGTTTGATTATATTTTTAACCTAATAAAATATAAAAATAAAATAAAATAAACCATGATACATTGTCTCTCATAAATTTCTGAGTAAGGTATTACCTAGGGATCACACCACGTGACATAGATGAATGTGAATCTCCCCTTTCATACCCATCCTTACTCATAAAAGAAGAACTAGTCAACAATATAATTTTTTATTATTTTATTATTTTTCTTTTAACCTACAAAAACATAAAATTGAAATACTCTGATGAAACATTATCTTCTATTAAATTTATGGGTATGTTATTACTCAAGGATCACACAAAATGACACAGGTGAATATGGTGCTCCCCTTTCATACCCATACTTACTCAAAAATGAATAAAAAACCAAAAGTCTAAGGATGTTTTTTTTGTATATTTCCTTTAACATAAAAACACATAGAAATAAAACAAACTAATGATACATTGTCTCCTCTTAAATTTCTAGTTAAGGTATTACTCATAGATCACACCACATGAAATGGATTAATATAGTGCTTTCCTTTCATACCCATCCTTTCTGAAAAAATAAGAACAAGTTAACAGTTTTAGGTAATAATTAAATGAATGAAAAAATGAAAACCATGGGTTTTCTCCCATTCAAGGCTTTTGTTTAACGTCGCCAGCTCGACCTAAACCCCTAATTGTTTATGTATTTTCTTCATATATGGTTTGTTCACACAAGTATTCAATAACAAACTATTATTTAAATGGTCCAATGAATGGATTTACTCTATGGTTATTAACTATAAATGTTTGACCATTGGTGGGATCTTGAATTTATATAGCCCCTTGGGGGTACTCCTTATGCACAATTTATGGGTCGTACCATATGGACTTCAACTTTCCTTGGGGTAAATGTAGTTTAATAATATAGAAAATAATGGGTTTACTTAGTGAAATGTGTTTAGGCATTAATATTTTGCGATTGGTAGGCTTATAATTCAGCTTTATTGATCCTTGAATTCTCATAAGCCTCCATCCTAAGTTCCTCATGTTCATTGAGATCTAGTTTCCTTTTTTGTTTCATCTAATGAGAGGTCATAATACATTTTCATAATTTCCCAAAAGGACTTGTGTTCAATATGCTCTGGAAAATTTCAGGCTTTACCATAAACCAACCTATATGAGGAAATCCCTAAAATGGTTTTAAATGTAGTTCGATAGTCCCAAAGAGAATCTAATAGTTTGATTGACCAATATTTTCTAGGGAGATTATCTGTTATCTCAGTTTTTTGTTTTATTTCATGATTGGCTATATCAGATTGACCATTGGTTTGTGGGTGTTAAGAATTTGAATGTTTTTGAAACACCCCAAGATTTCATAGTGTGTTACTTCTTAAAAATAATTCAATAACTTGAACTACACACACCACCGAGTTCAAGCACACCATGACCTACCAAACAAGCCATTCAAAAGAGGTTATGAATAGTATTAACTAATTATTGAAATTTTATGAATTTCATCTCTCAAAATGGACTTCATTTTTGGATTTGGAATACCGAATTTATCTTAGGGTGAAATTTTGGTACTTTTCAAATAACATTTATATTTTGATGAATAGTGAAAATTAATAAATTTTAAATAAAAACAACTTTTTTAATCAAAATAATTAATAGTGATAAATTTTGAATTTGAGTGGTTTTAAAGTTTATTTGGAATATATTTTTACCATTAAATACAATATTGGTCACTAGACATAATTTAACAATTAAACAGGACATAAACAAGTTACAATCTTTTGATAGTTATTATATCTTAAAAACATGATTTTAGTTTCAACAACTGGAATTAAATTTAAATTAATTTGTACCACTTCTTTGTTTTAAATTTTGAAAAATGTATTCCATATTTGGAATCAAGATTTCCAAATTATGTAAATAGGTAACTTTTATTTTTAGACTTTTTGAATAATTATTTCGGTAAATATTTTATTTACCATGGTTAAAGGGTAAATCCGTTAAATAAGGGTTAAAAAATAATATTATAATAATAATAAATTACATTAAACATGTCCTAAAATTAATGGTGGATACATTTCCGACCATGGGCATATTTGTTTTGATTTCTGGGACCCCAGGGATCCACTTGTAGGTGATAGAGACACTTTATTTTAATTAAGTTATAAAAAATACAAAAAAGACATAAGCATATATCGTTTTAAAAAACAATTATAAAATAGGGTTATATATGTTGTATTTTTGACTATAAATATTCATTAGAAATATAAAAATATTTTCTAAATAGTGGTATTTTATTTATAATTTTTAGACATTAAATAGATTAATTTATTTATAACACAATGATGATGCAGTAATTACCATAATAGTGAAATATTAAAATAATTGATTTTATAAACAGTCAAATAAAAATAATTTCAAATATTTTATGAATTAAACTAGTTTTATAGGTATATATGACATGTAATGGTTGATTTAAGTAACATTTTTCAAAGTAATAATTCTGTTATGATTTTTGAAAAAATCAATTATTGAATAGTTTCAAAATTAACATAAATGAGTTTTTTAAAAAAATTATATTATTAATTGATATTATTTCCTAAAAATCTATGGTTAGGCCAGGATACTTATATAATGGTAGGTGTATCATTAATGGACCACTTGGGAGTCTCTTTGTTGTATATAGTTTGTTTATTAACTATATATTATAAAAATACAATGAGACATTGTAAAAGTGAAACTAATTAACTAAGAGTTAATACTTAAAGATAAGGTTAATATAGTTACCCAAACCAGTGTAAATACTATTTATTGAGTTGTTTTAAACCCATACGCATCTTAAACTTTAAATAATCCACTTTGGAGCCATTATGAACATAATATTAATTTATCATAAAATAATATTTCTAGCTCTTCCAATGGTGCCCCTCACCCCTATTATAAAAGGGTACTCCCACTTCTCATTAATTCACACCTTGAAATCATATGTTTTCGGCAAAACCCTGCCAAAATACTCTCTCATCATCCCTCACTTTATCCTAGAGGCCTTCCTTTAGTCATAAAGCCAACCTATGGAGTCCTTTTGATCAAATCAAAAGGAATAACCTGAAGAAGATGTAATGTTTTCACCACCCTCTTTCATGTTCCTTTCTTCTTCCACTTCTTCCTTCTATTTATTTAACATTATAAAATAATAAATCCAGTATTTTATATATTTTTTGATGTTATTAAAAATATATTACAACCATATTCAGTATTCTATCCATCCTTTGAATGACCCGTCACCATACGTGTATACGTACGGCTTACCGTCCCCATGTCGTGGTGTAATTGTTATTCAATATATTCTTATTTTTTATGGGTATAATAATGTTGTCTAATTAATGTAATTAATCAATATAACATGATAAGAATTCTGTATATATGATATACCATCCAATTTATTATTATTTTAATATCAAAAGAATGATATTGTCGCTCGTGAATACGTACAAACTACCATCTCCATGAACGCGATGAGATTCATTCTTCATCATATCCATTCAAGACTATTTCTCATTTAATGATTAAAAATAATCTTTAAGGACTTTACATAATTCATGATATGAATAAGATACAACCGATCCATAAAAACCACGACTTACATAACAAAACATATAAAAGAAAACGAGTAAGTTAATACCCGAAACAATTATAATACTAAGATATTTTTAACAACTCAATGTTAAGAGATCATATATGATTTCATATTAATGTATATGATTCATGTATAATTTAATAAAAATTATTTCACCATTACACATGAAGTTAAACTACCCCCAACCAAGGAAAATTACGTGGTAAGGATTTATTTCGCAATCTCTTCATTATCCGTGGTTGTTTATACGTAATAATCTATTGATACTTCTTTATCATTCAGATCTATGTTTCTTAAAAATGTATTTCAAACCATTTTTACTATTTACTAGAATATGGGTTAAAGTCATTTATACCATTTTTTGACTTTTCATAAGAGATTTATAAAGAAATATTTCCATCGTTTTCCAAAAAATGTCCTTTTTTAACCGTTTCGAAAGAATTAAGGTAAGAATGTATTTTTTAACTTATACGGTGGGTGCGGTTATTTTCCGCCATTATAAAATCTTCGAAGCTTCCCTTACAAACTTATATGAAAATTTCCAAAGTTATTGTTTTATTTTATAATTATGTGATTTTTAAATGATTTCAAAAAATAGATATTTCTATCAAATAGTTTTGATTTCATCTATGTCAACATCCTTTGATGGATTTTAAGCTTATTTGAAGTTGATTTATTATGATAAAAAAATTCAATATTGTATAGAAGGTTTTGTGATTTGTTTGACTGTGTATGTGTTATTTTTATACCATTCATGGTTTATCGAGAAATTATTGACATTTTGTATGCTAGTTTTAATACGAATGTTTATGTTATGTTTAAACATGTTCATATTAGGAATGCATTGGACTTAATATGTGATGGGTGGAGCCCACTATAGCTCCTCGATGCATCGGTAGGTCTCATGAGACAGACTAGTGTCTTGGCACAAGTCCTTGACAAAATCTTATTTGTAGTCTTGTAATGATGCCTTGGCTATGTGGCTATGATAGTCTGGCATTATGCATTCCATCTTTATGAAGTGGTTATTGATATTTCATGTGATTATTCGATTAGTAGAATATCCATGTGAATAATTAAATGGAATTATTTCATTTTATTTCTGTCATATTATGTTGAAGTTCATGTTTAAAAAGCTTTTGTTTTAGTTATAAATTTCCTTAAATGTTTATTATTATTTATAAAAGTTTCTGCTATATTTTTATCCTTAGTAGGCATTTGACCTCACCCCTTTCAATGTTTTATTTTTCCCAAGATGCGATGAAGTAATTTATGAATGACATACTGGGATAGTATATGGGCATATGAGTGTGGAATATTGAGACTATGTTGTTGTAGTTTTCATTTTTTGATCTAATGTAAACTTTATGAATGTATCTAGTGTTTTGAAGGCTATTAAACTAATCTGTTTTTCGAGACATGATCTTTCTTGTGATTTTGCAAATGTTATGTAATAATGCACCGAATCTGGGTAACTGGGGTTGTGGCATTAAATTTGGTATCATAGGATGTTTAGTACAAACCTTGGAAGCTATATTTTGATAAACCATGATTTGAGCACATAGACCTAAGATGGACTTTTAGAATTAGTAGAGAAGTACTTCCTAGAATGTTGGTATTGTAGAGATTTTGTGAGTTTTCTGAGCAATACATCCATGTCTGGATACGAGCAGGTAGAGGCGGCTCCGGCACAGATGTACCTAGGGGTAAAACCCAAGAACACCACTTTGATATATACTCGAACGGGATCTGGTGCACGGAAATGGGCCTTGCGGCACTCTTAGATACGACACTCTTGGAGAATATGCTTAGGATAATTCTCATTTTCTTTATAAACCATTATGTAGGGCTTGTGAGTATATAATTACTCAAAGAAAACATTTTTATGATAATGGATTATATCCATAAACTATTAAATTTGTGTTAGGTGTTTTAAAATTTTGAAATTCTTCATTACAATTCATAAACTGACCTAGTTTATGCTGTTGTATAGAAATGGCGCCCAGTAGAATGAATTTGAACTCCAGTAATACGTATGAACAAAAGAGTAAGAAGGATCATATATTTCATGGTCCTATGCTAGAATTTAGAAGGGAAATAATCTCCCACGTATTATCATCATATTAAAAAAATAGTATCTTGTGTTGATAAGATATGTAACGAATTAGCGTAGTCCTATGGCTTTGAAGGGAATCCATAGAAGAAATGGATGATAGAGAGAAGGACAGATAAAGGGAAGAAGGTAAAGAAGGGTTTGCCCATATGTGATAAATGTGGAAAGAATCACCATGGAAATTGCATGAAGGGAATGGGAGTATGTTATATGTGTGGAGAAAAAGGACACCAATTACATGACTCCAAGTGTAAGAAAAAGGTTTAAAATGTACAACGCTTCATCTTCAATGAGTTTTGACACTACACGAACCAATTTCCTAGTTATCAGACTATGCCGCAAATGATGCTATTGGATAATAGTCATGTTATGATACTACCAAATATGAAGATGAATGACTACTGTTCTTATGTTGTTATTTTGGAATTATTTCATTGAAGTTTTGGATCAATGATGCACAGGAAATAAATAATGATTGTACAACAATACTATTTCATTGAGGATTTGAGATTTTATTTTACTAAGAAAATTGACTCTACAAGGAGTTAAACTTTGGAAAATTACATGGTTTAAGGAATGATAAACCTTAATATGATCCTAATAATGAGGTACTGATTTTGGAATAAGATATGGTTGATTTGGTAAATTATAATGGATATTCTTGACTGCCTCGAAAGGGATTAATGATTTGTATATTCTATCATTGTTGGTGTTTACATCATTTTTGGATAGATGAAGTATATCCAGTATTCTATAAGGAATGAGTGATCATGAATGTAATCAATAAGGTTAAATGGTAATTCAGGATGTTTCGGTGTTTTAGAAGAATACATGATCAAAGTATTCACATGCTATTATGCGGAAAAAGGATCTTCATTATGTTTACCTTCTTATAAATTTTGGACTGAGAGTTTATAGAAGTACTTTGGATAAGTATAATTATTTCAAGGGATTATGTTTGAAAGGTTATTTTTGGATTTTTATAAAAGGACAACACGTAGACCGTGTGACGACCCGTCGTGTCAGACAAAGCGACGAGAATCGCACCCATAACCATAGTGCATTTGGGATTTACCGCATAACATTGTGCTACATGATGTTCTTAGATAGTATATTGTAGTTTCGTTTCACAAAGTTTCTGATATCTGTATTATAAATTCATTATATTTGGAACCCTATATGATTAGGATAAATAGAGTGTTTTTGAATTGTATTATGTTTTGGGGTGAAAGATGAGTTTGTGGTAGAAATTTATTAAAAGATAAAACACTAATTATAAAGTAATTATATCTCCATATGATCATATCCAATCTCATAAATAAATTCCTCAACTTTAAGAAAAGGAACTTAGAACAAAAATGTTGTCTTAGATGGTAACTTAGATGATCACTAATTTATGGATTTGGGATTGTTGGCCTTTTTATAGCCATGTTCTCTACAACTCTCCATTAGATAATTGATGGTTAGATTTCACTTCCATATCCATATTTTCCTACATGAAAACCTAGTATGTGTTGATTTCGGTAATACTCATACTTACCACTCTTTATTTTAAATAGAGGGCTCATTAATTCATTTATCGATGTGGGATTTCAACTAAGATATTTTGAAATGTCAAAAATGTGTTATCTTAATACCTTATGTTTTGTTGAACTAATGGAATTTTAAATCATCATAGATTGATGAATTTAAGGACCTCAATTTTAAATTTGTTTGTGATTGATGACCTTAATCACTACCTATAAATATTTACGTTTTTTATCCTATTATATGTCTATAATCTCCACCAATGTTCTCCTAATAGATATCATAATTTGGTGGTGACCCTTTCATTTCTCTTCTCCTCTTATTAAGACTAAATTTTATTAACCAAATTTCCGATGTGGGTTTTCCCACAAAGTAATTTTCTATTTTCAACCTTTATTTTTGAAAAAAAACAATATCAAATTGTGAGGACACAATTTATTGATGTAGGGAACAATGTAAAACCCCACGATTTCAAATTGTGTTACTTCTTCAAAATAATTAAATAACTTGAACTACATACAACACCGAGTTCAAGCGCAACATGACTTACCAAAAAAGCCATTCAAAAGAGTTTATAAATAGTATAAACAAAATCTTGAAATTTTATAAATTTATATCTCTCAAAATGGACTTCATTTTTTGATTAGGAATATCGAATTTAGCTTAGGGTGAAATTTTGGTACTTTTAGGATAACTTTTATATTTTGATGAATTGTGAAAATTACTAAATTTTAATTAAAAACAAAATTTTAACTCATAATAAATAATAGTGGTAAATTATGAATTTGAGTGTTTTAAAAGTATATTTAGAATATATTTTTACCATTTAATACAATGTTGTTCATTGGACATACTTTCACAATTAAACCGGACATAAACAAGTGTCAATCTTTTGATTATTATTATATCTTAAAAACACGTTTTTGGTTTTGACAGTGGAAATTAATTTTCAATTAATTTCTCCCACTTCTGTGTCTTGAATTTGAAAAAATGGATTCCATATTTGGAATCAGGATTTATAAATTGTGTAAATAGGTAACTTTTATTTTTAGACATTTTGAATAATTACTTTGGTAAATATTTTATTTACCATGGTTAAAGGGTAAATCCGTTAAATAAATGTTAACAAATTATAAAATAATACTAATAAATTACCCTAAAACGTGTCCTAACCTTATTCGTGGATACATGTCCGACCATGGTCATCTTTGGGTCGATTTTTGGGACCCCATTGAGCCACTTGTAGGTGATAGGGACACTTTATTTTAATTACGTTATAATAAATACAAAAATGACAAAAGCATATATCTTTTAGAAAAACAATTTTTACATAGGGTTATATATGTTTTATTTTAAACCATAAATATGAATTAGAAAGATAAATATATTTACTACATAATTGTATTTTATTTAAAAAATTTAGACATTAAATAATTTAATTTATTTATGACACAATTATGATGCAGTAATTATCATAATAGTGTAAAATTAAAATAATTTATATTATAAACACCCAAATAAATATAATTTGAGAATTTTTATGAATTAAAATAATTTTCTAGGTGTATATGACATGTTAGGATTTATTTAATTAAATTTTCTCGATGTAATAATTCTGTTATTATTTTTAGAAAAATCAATTATTGAATAGTTTCAAAATTGACATAAAAGGGTTTTTATAACAAATATTATATTATCAAATTATATTAAATTCCTAAAAATCTAAGTTTTGGCCAAGAGACTTATATCATGATATTTGTATCATTAATGGACCAATTGGGGGTCCCTTGGATTCATATAGTCTGTTTATTAATGATATAATATAAAATTACAAAGAGACATTGTAAAAGTAAAACTAATCAACTAAGAGTTAATAATTAAAGTTAAGGTTAATATAGTGACCCAAACCTGTCTAAATCCTATTGGTTGAGTTGTTTTCAACCCATCCCCACATTAACCTTTAAAAATACACTTTGGATCTATTAGAAACAGAATAAAAATTTCTTATAAAATAATATTTCTAGTTTTTCCAAAGGTGCCCCTCACCCCTCTTATAATAGGGCACACCCCCTTCTCATTAATTGACACCTTCAAAGCCGTTTGGATCTGCCGAAACCTATACAAATACTCTTTCTACATCCCTCACATAATCCTAGAGTCCTTCCAATAGTCATAATGCCAACCTAAGGAGTCCTTTTGATCAAATCAAAAGAACGAACCCGAAGAAGAGATAATGTTTTCACCACCCTCTTTCAAGTTCTTATCTTCTTCCACTTCTTCGTTCTTTGTTATTACCATTATAAAATGATAACTACATTATATTATATATATGTTGATGTTATTATAAATATGGTTAAACCGTATTCATTATTCTGCCCATCCTTTGAATGACCTGTCACCATACGTGTGTACGTACGACTTACCGTCTCCACGTCTTGGTGTAATTGTTATTCAATATATTATTATTTGGATGGGTATAATAATGATTTTTAATTCATGTAAATAATAAATATAACATGATAAGGATTCTATATATATGATATACCATCCAATTAAATATTATTTTAATATCAAAATAATGATATTGTCGCTTGTGCGTACGTACGGACTACCATCTCCATGAACGCGATGAGATTCATTCTCCATCGTATCCATTCAAGAATAATTCTCATGTAATGATTAAAAATAATCTTTATGGACTTGATATCATCCAGGATATTAATAAGATACAACCTATCCATAACAAACACGTCTTACGTTACAAAACATATAAAAGAAAATGAGTAAGTTAACACTCGAAACAATCATAATACTAAGATATTGTTAACAAATCCATGATAAGAGATCATATATGATATCATATTAATGTATATTATTCTTGTATAAATTATTAACAATTATTTCACCATTATAAAGGAGGTTATATTACCCCCAACCAATTAAAAGTACAAGGTAAGGGTTTATTTCGCAATCTCTTAATTATCCGAGGTTGTTCATACGTAATAATCTACTGTGACTTCTTTATCATCCACATCCATGTTTCGTAAAAATGTATTTCAAAACATTATTACTATTTACTAGAATATTATTTAAAGTCATTTATACCCTTTTATGACTTTTTATAATAGGATTATAAAGTAATATTTCCGTCTTTTTTCAAACAAGGACCTTTTTAAACCTTTTCGAAAGAATTAAGGTAAGAATGTATTTTAATAACATATACAGTGGGTGCGGTTATTTTCCGCCATTATAAAATCTTCGAAACTTCCCTTACAAGCTTATAAAAAAAATTTTAAATTAAATGTTTTATTTTATAATTATGCGATTTTTGAATGATTTCAAAAAAGAGATATTTCTCTCAAATAGTTTTGATTTCATCTATGTCAACATCCTTTGATGGATTTTAAGATTATTTGATGATGATTTATTATGATACAAAACATCCATATTGTATTGAAGGTTTTGTGATTTGTTTGATTATGGATCTGTTCTTTTTATACTATTAATGGTTTATGGATAAAGTATTGACATTTTGAATGCTATTTTTAATACGAATGTTTATGTAATGTTTAAACCTGTTCATATGAGGAATGAATTGGACTTAATATGTGACGGGTGGAGCCCACTATAGCTCATCTATGCATCAGTAGGTTTCATGAGACAAACTAGTGTCTTAGAAAAAGGCCTTGACAAAATATTATTTGTAGTCTTGGCACGAGGCTTTGGCTACGTGGTTATGATAATATGGAATTATGCATTCCATCATTATGAAAGTGGTTATTGATATTTCATGTGACTATTAGATTAGTAGAATGTTCATGTGAATAAGTAAATGAGATTATTTCATTTTATTTCTTCCATATTATGTTGAAGTTCAAGTTTAAAACGCTTTTTTTTAGTTATACATTGCCTTAAATGTTTATTATAATTTAATAAAGTTTACGCTATATTGTTATCCTTACTTTGCATTTGAGCTCACCCCTTTCAATGTTTTATTTTTCCAAGGATGTGATGAAGTAATTTATGAATGAACTACTGGGATAGAATGTGGGGATATGAGTGTGGACTATGGAGACTATGTTGTTGTAGTTTTCATTTTATGATGTAATGTAAACTTTATGAATGTATATAGTGTTTCCAAGGCTACTAAACTAATCGGTCTTTCGAGACTTGATCTTTCTTGTGATCATGCCAATGTTATGTAATAATGCACTGAATCTGGGTAACTGGGGTTGTGGAGTTACAGTTGGTATCAGAGGATGTTTAGTACAAACCTTGGAATCAAGATTTAGATAAACTCTGATTAGAGCACATAGACCTAAGATGGAAATTGAGGATTAGTATAGAAGAACATCATATAATTTTGGTATTGTAGAGATTTTGTGAGTTTTCTGAGCAATAAATCCATCTCTGGATATGAGCAGGTAGAGGCGGATCTGGAACAGATGTACCTAGGGGTAAAACACAAAAACACCACTTTGATCTAGTCTCGAACGGGAACTGGTGCATGAAAATGGGCCTTCCTGCACACTTAGTTACGACACTCCTGGGGGATAAGCTTAGGATAATTCTCATTTTCTTTACAAACCATTACGAAGAGCTCGTGAGTATATACTTAATCAATTAAAACATTTTTATGATAATGGATTATATCCACAAACTATTAAATTTTCATTACGTATTTTACAATTTTGTAATTATTCATTGCAATTCATAAACTGACCTAGTTTATATTATTGTATAGAAATGGCGCCCAATAGAAGGAATGTGAACTCCAGTAATACGTATTATCCAATGAGTAAGAAGGATCATATCTTTCATGGTCATAAGACATAATTTAGAAGGGAAATAGTCTCCCACATATTATAATCATATGAAAAAATAATATCATGTGTTGATATGATAAGTAAAGAATTCTCGGAGTCCTATGGATTTGAAGGGAATCCAGAGAAGAAAAGGATGATAGAGAGAATGACAGATAAAGGGAAGAAGTTAATGATGGGTTTTCCCATATGTGATATGTATGGAAAGAATCACCTTAGAAAATTCTTGAAGGGAATGGGAGTATGTTATAAGTGTGGAGAAAAAGGACACGAAGTACGTGACATCAAGTGTAAGAAAAAGGTTTCAAATGTACAATACTTCTTCTGCAAGGAGTTTGGACACTACGCGAACCAATTTCATAGTTATCAGACTATGCCACAAATGATGTTATTGGATAATAGTCAAGTTATTATACTACCACAGATCATGAGGAATGACTAGTGTTCTTATGTTGTTATTTTGGAATTATTTCATTGAAGTTTTGTATGAATGATGTACTGGAAATAAATAAGGATTGTACTGCAATACTATTTCATTGAGGATTTGAGATTTTATGGTACTAGGAATAGTGACTCTACAACGAGTTAAACTTTTGGAAATTACATTGTTGAAGGAAAGATAAACCTTAATATAATCTCAATATTGTGGTACTGATTTTGTAATATGATATGGTTGATTTGGTAAATTATAATGGATATTCTTGAATGCATTCAAACTGATTAAAGATTTGTATATTCCAACATTTATGGGTTTTACAAAATTTTTGGATGGATGAAGTATATCTATTATTCTATAAGGAATTAGGGAGCATGAATGTAATCAATAAGGTTTTATGGTAATTTACGATGTTTCATTATTTTCAAAGATTACATGATGAATGTATTCACATGATATTATACAGAAAAAAGGATCTTCATTGTGTTTACCTTCCTTATAATGTTTGGACTGAGAGTTTACAGATGTACTTCGGATAAGTATAAAGGTTTGAAGGGATTATGTTTGAAATGTTATTTTTAGATTTTTGTAAAAGGACAACATGCAGACCGTGTGACAACCCGTCGTGTCAGAAACAGTTGTGGGAATCAAGCCCACAACCATACTGCAATTGGGATTTATCGCCTACCATTGTGATAAATGATGTTCCTGGATGGTATAATGTAGTTTTTTTTCATAAAGGGTTTGATAAGTGAATTATAAAGTCATTAAATTTGTAACCCTATACGATTAGTATAAATAGAGTATTTTTGAGTTGTATTATGTTTTGGGTTGAAAGATGGGTTTGTGGTAGAAATTTATTAATGGATAAAACTATAATTATAAATAATTATATATCCTTATGATATTATCCAATCTCATAATTAAATTCCTCAACATTAACAAAAGGAACATAGAACCAAAATGTTGTCCTAGATGGTGCCTTAGATCTTCACTAATTTATGGATTTGGGATTGTTTGTCGTTTCATAGCCATGTTCTCTACCACTCTCCATTAGATAATTGATGGTTATATTTCTCTTCCATGTCAATATTTTCCTACATGGAACCATAGAATATGTTATTTTTGGTAATCATCATACTTAACACTCTTTATTTAAAATAGAAGCCACATTAATTCATTTTTCGATGTGGGATTTCAACTAAGATATTTTGAAATGTCAAAAATGTGTTAACCTAATACCTTATGTTTTGTTGAACTGATGGTATTTTAAATCATCATAGATTGATGAAGTTAAGGACCTCAATTTTAAACATGTTTGTGATTGATGACCTCAATCACTACCAATAAATATTTATGTTTTTCCTCCAATTATATTTCTCTAATTTCCACCAATGTTATTCTGATTGAGATCATAATTTGGTGGTTATCCTTTCATTTCTATTTTAATCTTATTAAGAGTAAATTTTATTAACCAAATTTTTTATGTCGGTATTCCCACAAAGATATTTTCTATTTTTAACATTTATTTTCGAAAAAAAACAATATCAAATTGCAAGGATGAAATTCATTGAAAGAGTTAATAATGTAACCCCCCATGATTTCATAGTGTGTTACTTGTTCAAAATAATTCAATAACATGAACTACACACAACAACGAGTTTAAGCACACCATGACTTACCAAACAAGCCCATCAGAAGATGTTATGAATAGTATTAACTAAATTTGGAAATTTTATAAATTTTATCTATAAAAATGGATTTCATTTTTGGATTCGGAATATCGAGTTTATCCTATGGTGGAATTTTGGTACTTTTCGAATAACTTTTATATTTTGATGAATAGTGAAAATAACTAAATTTTAAATTAAAAAACTTTTTTAATCAAAATAATTAATAGTGATAAATTATCAATTTGAGTGGTTTTAAAGTATATTTATAATATATTTTTACCATTTAATACAATTTTGGTCATTGGACATAATTTCACAATTAAACCGGACATAAACAAGTGTCAATCATTTGATAGTTATTATATCTTAAAAAAACGTTTTTTGTTTTGACAATGGGAATTAGTTTTAAATTAATTTCTGCCACTTTTTTGTTTTGAATTTGGAAAAATGGATTCCAAATTTGGAATCAGGATGTCCAAATTGTGTAAACAGGTAACTTTTATTTTTAGACATTTTGAATAATTACTTTGGTAAATATTTTATTTACCATGGTTAAAGGGTAAATCCCTTAAATAAGGGTTAAAAAATAATATTATAATAACAATAAATTACCCTAAAACGCATCCAAACCATATTGGTAGATATATTTCTAACCATGGGTATCTTTGGGTAGATTTTTGGGACCCCTTGGAGCCACTTGTAGGTGATAGGGACACTTTATTTTAATTAAGTTAAAATAAATACAAAAATGACATAAGCATATATCTTTTAGAAAAACAATTTTTACATAGGGTTATATATGTTTTAGTTTCGTCTATAAATATTAATTAGAAACATAAAAATATTTACTACATAATGGTATTTTTTTTTTAATTTATAGACATGAAATAATTTAATTTTTATATGACATAATGATGATGCATTAATTACCATAATAGTGAAAAATTAAAATAATTGATATTATAAACACCCAAATAAATATAATTTGAGACTTTTTATGAATTAAAATAATTTTATAGGTTTATATGACATGTTAGGATTTACTTATTTAACATTTTTCTAAGTAATAATTCTTTTATGAATTTTACAAAAATAAATTATTGAATAGTGTCAAAATTGACATAAAAATGTTTTTAAAACAAATATTATATTATTAATTGATATTAAATTCCTAAAAATCTATGTATTAGCCAATAGACTTATATAATTATATGTGTATCATTAATTTACCACATGGGGGGCTCTTGGATGTATATAGTATGTTTATTAACTATATAATATAAAAATAAAAAGAGACATTGTAAAAGTGAAACTAAATAACTAAGAGTTAATACTTAATGATGAGGTTAATATATTGACCCAAACCTATCTAAATACTATTGGTTTAGTTTTTTTCGACCCATACCCACCTTAACCTTTATATAATGCACTTTGGAGCAATTAGAAACCGAATACTAATTTATTATAAAATAATATTTCTAGCTTTTCCAAAGGTGCCCCCCAGCCCTCTTATAAAAGGGCACTCCCCCTTCTCATTAATTCACACCTTAAAAGCCTTTTGGTTCAGAAAATCCCTGCCGAAATACTCTCTCAAATTCCCTCAATTTATCATAGAGGCCTTCCTTTAGTCATACATCCAACCTATAGAGTCCTTTTGATCAAATCAAAAGGAAGAACCCAAAGAAGAGGTAATGTTTTCACCACCCTCTTTTAAGATCCTTTATTCTTCCACCTATTCTTTATTTGTTACTACCATTCTAAAATAATAACTCCAGTATATTATATTTACATTAATGTTATTATAAATATGGTACAACCGTATTCATTATTCTATCCATCCTTCGAATGACCTGTCAACATACGTGCATATGTACGGCTTACCGTCTCCACGTCGTGGTGTAATTGTTATTCAATATAATATTATTTAGATGAATATAATAATGATGTGTAATTCCTGTAAATAATAATATAACATGATAAGGATTCTCTATATATGATATTACATCCAATTAAATATTATTTTAGTATCAAAAGAAATATATTGTCTCTCGTGCGTACATACGGACTACCGTCTCCATGAACGCGATAAGATTCATTCTCCACCGTATCCATTCAAGAATAATTATAATTTAATGATTAAAAATGATGTTTAAGGACTTTATATGATTCTAGATATGAATAAGATACAACCTATCCATAACAAACACGGCTTATGTAACAAAACATATTAATGAAAATGAGTAAGATAACACCCGAAACAATCATAATACAAAGATATTGTTAACAAATCTATGTTAAGAGATCATATATGATATCATATTAATTTATATGATTTTTGTCTAATTTGATAACAATTATTTCACCATTATACAGGAGGTTAACCTACCCCCAACCAAGGAAAAGTATATGTTAAGGGTTTATTTCGCAATCTCTTCATTATCTGAGGTTGTTTATACGTAATAATCTACAGGGACATCTTTATCATCCACATCCTTATTTCATAAAAATGTATTTCAAAACATTATTACTATTTAATATAATATGGGTTAAAGTCATTTATTCTATTTTTTGACTTTTAATAAGAGTTTTATAAAGAAATATTTTCGTCGTTTTTCAAACAAGGTCCTTTTTTACCTTTTTGAAATAATTAGGGTAAGAATGTATTTTATTAACTTATACGGTGGGTGCAGTTATTTTCCACCATTATAAAATCTTTGAATATTTCCTTAAAAGCATATAAGAAAATTTTCAAATTAACTGTTTTATTTTATAATTTTTTGATTTTTAAATGATTTCAAAAAAGATATATTTCTCTCGAATTGTTTTGATTTCATCTATGTCAACATCCTTTGATTAATTTTAAGCTTATTTGAAGTTGATTTATTATGATACAAAACATCCATATTGTATTTAAGGTTTTGTGATTTGTTTGACTGTGGATGTGTTATATTTATACCATTCATGGTTTATAGAGAATGTAATGACATTTTGTATACTATTTTTAATACGAACGTTTCTATTATGTTTAAACCTGTTCATATAAGGAATGCATTGGACATAATATGTGACGGGTGGAGCCTGCTATAGCTCGTTGATGCATCGGTAGTTATCATTAGACAAACTAGTGTCTTGGCACATGGCCTTGACAAAATCTTATTTGTAGTCTTGGAAGGAGGCCATGGATATGTGGTTATGATAGTCTAGCATTATGAATTCCATCATTATGAAAGTGGTTATTGGTATTGCATGTGATTATTCGACTAGTAGAATATCTATGTGAATAAGTAAAAGACATTATTTCATTTGATTTCTGCCATATTATGTTGAAGTTCAAGTTTAAAAGGCATTTGTTTTAGATAAACATTGCATTAAATGTTTATTATTATTTATGAAAGTTTCCGCTATATTGTTATTCTTACGAGGAATTTGAGCTCACGCCTTTCAATGTTTTATTTTTCCCAGGATGTGAAGAAGTAATTTATGAATGACCTGCTGGGATAGTATGTGGTGATATAACTATGGACTATGGAGACTATGTTGTTGTAGTTTTCATTTTATGATGTAATGTAAACTTTATGAATGTATCTAGTGTTTCCAAGGCTACTAAACTAATCAGTATTTCAAGACTTGATCTTTCTTGTGATCATACCAATTTTATGTAATAATGCACCGACTCTACGTAACTGCGGTCAGGGCGTTACAGTTTGTGAGAAAATCTACACTTTTCTATGAGTACTGAGAATGGATGATTGAAAAAATTAGTTCCATGACAACTAATGATATCCCTAGGAAATCCAAATCTAGAGAGGATGTTTTCCATGAGAAATATAATCATAGCTTGATGAAAAATATATTTTGTAGGAATCCCCTCGACCCATTTAGAGACACATTTGAAAGATAAAATAATGTAAAAATATCCCCTAGAGTTTGGGAAAGGACCCTAGAAATTGATTCCCCAACAGTCAAAGATTTCAATCACTAATATGGGAGTTAGTGGCATTTGAATAATTTTTTTGATGTACCCAACATGATGACACCTAGGACAACTTTGAAAAAATGAGTGGGGGTACCTTGTGAGGGTGGGCTAGAAGATACAACTCTGAAGAAACTTAGTAGACGTTTTCTTAGAGGAATAGTGACCTCTACATTCCTCACTATTACAAAATTTAAGTATGTATTCTTGTTCGGATTTTGAGAAACACCATTTAATGACTAGGTTAGGGAAGAAATTTTAGAGGTATGGATCCTCAAACATATAGTTCCATACATAGATTGAAACTTCCTTCTTGCTTGAGTCCCTATGAATTTTGGAATGACTCATGTAACTAAGAAGTTGGCTATGTCGACATACCAAGGGAAATCACTCACAGAGTATAAGTGTTCATTAAGGAATGAATCAGACATATAATGGTGACATAATTTCCCATTAAATTATATCATAGAGTGATTATTTACTACAATATTTTCAACACCCTTTTTTCATAGATTCTATGGTCAAATTCATGTAAGAGAAGGACCCACCAAATCAGTCTTGCATTAGCATCATGTTTCTGTAAAAGGTATTTCAGAGCAGAATGGTTAGTGAAAAAATTGATAATGGATCATAAGAGGTAGGACCAACACTTTTCTGATGAAAACACAACAACAAGTAACTCCTTTTTAGTGGTCGTATATTTTATTTCGGCATCATTTAGGATTTACTTGTTTATGTAAATACATATGGATTTTTATCCCAACACTGTCCTCAGAAAAATATTAAAGAAATGTCACTGGAATCACACATCAGTTCAAAATGAAGGTTCAAATTTAGATATTTCATGATCAGAGGAGAGGTGATAGATGATTTGAGGGTTATGAATATATCCTCATAGCATTATGTCCAAGAAATTGGAACACCATTACTAAAAGACCACAAAGGGGGAAAGATATTGGACTAAATTTCCTAATAAATCTTCTATAAAAACCAGCATGTCCTATGAAATACCTTACTTCCATGCTAGTTTTGGGTTATGAATGGTGATGAATGATTTCAACCATTTCTTTAACGACCTCAATTCCCCTACCCGAGAAAAGATGGACAAGGACTAGTCCCTCATTCACAATGAAATGTCATTTTTCACAGTTTAGGACCAAATTATTTTCATCTCATATTGACAAAACTCTCTCCACATTCCTCAGACATCCCATAAATGAAACCCAAAACACAGAGAAGTTATCCATGAAGACCTCTAGAAAATCTTCTAGCTTGTCTGAGAATATTCCAAAATTGCACCACTGTAATGTTCCATGGGCATTGCCTAAACCAAAGGGCATGTGTTTGAATGTAAAAGTTCAGTATGGAAATGTGAATTTAATCCTCCCTTGATCCTATAGGGAGGCCTCAATTTGATTTTAACCAGAGTACCCATCTGTGAAATAGTAGAAGGCATGACATGTTACATTTACAAGGACTTGGTCAATGAATGGTTGGGGAAATAGTATGTCCTAGTAAATTAGTTTAGATTCCTATAGTCGATGTTGACACCCCAGCTACTGAACACCCCTGTTAGAATAATCTCTCCATACTCATTGGTTATCACTATGATTCTAGCCATTTTTGGAACAACTTGGATTGGGCTAACCCACTCACTCCCAGCTATGGGATAGATGATACCAGCTTTTAAAAATTTCCTAATTTTCAGTTCTCACTAAATCCATGAGATTAGGATTGAGTCACCATTGAGGTTGACAACACAACATTGAGACAGATTATAGAACCATCCTATGATACCTGATAAGTGGGTTAATACCAAGAATATCAGACATGGTAAATCCCAAGGCTTTTTTTTGTTTTTTAAGTACATTTAGAAGAATATTAACATGATTGGCTTCAAGAGAAGTAGAAATTTCAATTGTATGTGTTTTATTTTCCCATAAGAAGAAATATTTTAGTTCAGTGGGATGTTCCTTCAATTCAAGCTTCGATTGGTTCAGATTTTCTATAGAAGATTTGGAAATTAAATCAAGATAAATTTTGTTTCCTACAGTATTAGGTTGGATTTATTCCCCACATGTATAATTTTCAGCTACTATATTGGCATGATTAGAATTAGGGAATGAACATTGATTAGTATCCATGATAGTGGTTTCCTGAATGGTTTCACTAATTGTTGGACCGAAGACTTCATCATAAGAGAAATTTGAAAATTATTCAAGCGATGGAGATAAAATTCTTTCACATGAACAAATGAAATTAATCTCATCCTGACTTAAACATCCGTCAAATATTCCATGATGTTCTATGGATTCATTATCAATGCTTCCAATAATTTTTAATAAATACATTTCCTCACCATCCCCTATTTGTGAGAAAGTATTGTAGATGTTCAAGTCTAGAATCATTTTTCCAAAGGTGACGGTCATGTTTCCATTTTGAACTCAGATAAAAAATTTCATTGTTGTAAGGAATGTATGACCAATTATGATTGGGATTTGATCCCTATTTTTTATGTTTGGATGGTTTTCAAGTACAATAAATCCAGAAGGGTAGATGAATTTTTCAAACTTTACTAGAACATCCTTCAAATTCACCTTACGAACCCCAATGCTATGACCAGGAAGTTGATGTGTGACAGATGTGGGTTGGAGCTCTTCTAGGAAAAACTAGTAGTACACTGCATAGGGGATGAGATTGAAACTAGCATCCAAGTCACGCAAGGACTTGAATACTTTACTCTCTCCAAGTTCAACATTGATATAAGGGAACCTCAGGTCATTCATCATAGGAGTAATGGTCCCTTGAATGGGTGTGCTAACATTTTCTTCTAAAAGGACATGGTTCTTATGTGAGAATTTCCATTTAAATGTGTAGAGGTCTATAAGGTATTTTGATTATGCAGGAATGGTTTGAATAGCATCTAGGAATGGAATTTTCATCATTACTTGTGAAAAAAGTTCCCTAAATGTTTCAATCAATTCAGGCTTGGTTTCCTCTCGTGCATTGAGGAAATGGTGTAGGTTGTGGGGTTTTATGATGAAGAGTTGTTTCTTTGACAATGATATCAGGTTTTTCAGTTTGATAATTTGGTTCATTTTAATTTTCATCCTTGTTTGAATATCCATATGAGTTTTGAATTAGTCGTTCAGGTTTCTTAATTGATTTCCCACTTCTTAAAATACTCACAGCCTTTAAATGTTCATGAGTTGTTTTGGGTGAAACCCGACTCTCCCCTTACTATTTTTTTGGAATGGTGTGTGTAGTAATGGGTTCCTTTCCAGTTTTTATGGTTTGGATTTCTTTTTTTAGGGAAGAGACATCCGATTTCATCCTTTCCATTTGTCTGCATAGTTGTTTTAGTAGGCATTGTTAAACAGTTTTAGTTGGTCCTTGAGAATATTTTTTTATCCCATGGGGATATTTTGGAAGTGGTATGGTTTGTTGAAAATGGACCAAGAGTTTTTGGTATTTGATATTTTGGGTTTGTAACTAGTTTTAGGTTTGGTAGTTTTCATGGGGGTACAGATTTTTTCCCTATGCTTGGCTAGGTTGTTGGTTATCTCTCCAGCGGAAACAAGGGTTGTCATTATTCCTTGGGTTGAATGAGTTTTGGTATTGGGGATTTTGAATGTTTAGGGCATTGACTTCAGTAGGTGGTCCTCCTATAAGACATTCATTGATGGATGGAATGGTTGGTAATTTGTCTATTTTGTGGTCATCTTTGTCACAAAATGTGAAAACAGGGTCTACAGTTTGGATTTCATGGATTTTTCTAAGTGTTATCTCTTCAACCTTCCTAGTGTGTGCATAGATTTTAGCCCTAACGCATTCCTCTTGTCTAAGTGTATGAACTCAAATAGTTCGTTGAGACTTTTCAGAATAAGGTAATGATTCCCATGTTTTTTTTTGTTCAGTACGGATTTCTTGGTACTCAGAAGCATCATTTGGGGATTTGTTTTTAATGGTCCCATTACACATAATGTCAATTAATTGGTTGTTCCCTGGGCCCAGCCCTTCATTGAAAATTCTCACTTGTTCATGAATAGAAAACATGTGGGGTGGAACCATGTTTAGGGTGTCTTTAAACCTCTCCCATGTTTCATTGAATGACTCTCCCTCTTTTTTAAAAATGTTTTGGATGATTTTTTTATGTGTTATTGGTTTGTGGTGGAAAAAGTATTTTTTGTAGAATTTCCTTTAATATTGGTCCCATGAGTGGATCGATGATGGTCTCAAATTTTTTATCCAATTTTTATCTCTATACTTTAATTAAAAGGGAAATATCATCATATTAGCTGATTCTAGTTGATGTGGGGGACACATGGTTTCTAAAAAACCATTGAACACCTTGACGAGAAGGTAGGGATTCTCAAACTCCATTCCATGGAATGATGGAAGGTGGTTTAGGACTTCGGTTTTAATGATTTAGTTGTCATCTCCTCGGTAATTGTGTCTAACGCATGATATGGCATTGGTCCACTCTAGCTTGAGGTAGTCATTCATTGTTTGATCTACCATATTTCTAATGTTTGGAGCTTCTTGGTTTGGGTTTCCCATTTGATCACCCACATGGTTTAAAATTTGATTTTCTTTTGAAGACCCTCCATTGGACTTGATTTAATTTTTGAATTTGGAGTTTCAAGAATATTTGGATAAAATGTAAACAATCTCTTAGATGAACATGACTCCCTTTCCCTTGGAGTTTCCACCCTATATAATCTGTTTTACTTATCGCAGGTGTAGGCAGACATGTGCGAAAAGAAAACAAATGCGAGAAAGGGAATAGATAAGAGAACTTGGGTGAGAAAAGAAGAATGGGGGTGGGAAAGGAAGGTTTTGGTCTAAGAAACATTCATGGTCCTAGGCTATGGTGCCAAAATTTGGTGTCACCCAAATTTACCCAATTGGTAAGGGTTAAGCGACCACATGCAGTTTAGCTTGGGTTTTCGAATCCTTAAAGACCTAAGAAGATCCATAGAAACAAAATTAAAAGAGATGGATTTTTGTCTATGAAGTGGCAAACTTGGGTTGACTTTATATGGTTTTAAAAGAGAAATAAGAGATCTATGTGAGTTCAAATTATAAGAAAATGAGTTCATCCATGATTATTACCCATGGCTGATTGGATGAGTTATTTTTTTAAAATTTCAATATCATTAACTTGAGAAAGGTTCATCCAATTAATTCAAACTAACCTCATCACATACTAAATAAAAACCTTAAAAAACACATGCTAATCACCAATACACATGTAGGATCATTTTCATTAGCACACCATTGTAAATGATCTAATTACCACAATAATGTGGGGTGAATAAATTCAATAAGGAAGAGAAAGATAGAAATTCATTGAATGAAAGACACACAAATAATAGAAATTGATAACATTTTGTGAGTGATAAATAACAACCAATATAGTCCCTTGATACTCCCTTGGAGTAAACAATAAAAGAGTTCTCCCTACATTGATGACAATTTGTCAATGGAAGTGGGTTTTAGACTTACGAGGGTGGAATTAAAGATGTAAAAACAAAAAAATAACAATCACACCACTTTTGTGTAAACAAAATCTCAAGGATTGGTGTGAAAATGGTCACACCTAGAGGCAAAAATATCATGGTGATATAAAGAAGTAAAGAATAAGAGAATAACAACATTACAATGAAAACAACGCTCCAATATCTTCCAAATCCTCCTCGATACAACCTTAAATTTTAATTTAGGTCGCCTTTGGACAAGCCACCATCTTACAATGTGTCTTAAATTAATTATGATGGGCCTAAGTGGGTGCACAATTAATGAATATGATACTCTTTCACTCTTCCCCCGATGTGGCAGCCAACTTGCAACATTTGTTTTTATTTTTTAAAATACACTTTATAGAAAAGTGGTAACCTCACAACAACCATGTAACGTAATAACACTAGTTACCTAGAGTCGGTGCATTATTACATAAAATTTGTGCGATCACAAATGATCATGTCACAAATGACCGATTAATTTAGTAGCCTTGGAAACACTAGATTCATTCACAAGTCTTATATTAAATAATAAAATGAAAAACTACTACAACATAGTCCCCATAGTATACACTTATATCTCCCTAGACTATCCCTACATGTCAGTCATAAAATACTTCTTGACATCCTAGGAAAAATAAAACATGGAAAGGGTTGAGCTCAGATACTCAGTAAGGATAATAGTATAGTGGATAATTTCATAAATAAGCATAAACATTTATGGAAATTTATAACTAAAAAAAGGCATTTAGACTTCAACTTCAGCATGATATGTAAAAATAAAATGAAATAATGCTATTTAATTATTCAAATTGATATTCTAATCATCGAATAAACATATGAAGTATCAATAACCACTTTCTTAATGATATAATGCATAATGCCTGACTTTCATAACCACATAGTCAAGGCCTTGTTCCAAGACTACAAATAATTTTTTATCAAGGCCTTGTGCCCAGACACTAGTTTGACTAATCAGACCAACCGATGCATTGAGAAGCTATAGAGGCCTCCACCCGTCACTTACTAAGTCCAATGCATTCCTCATATGAAAAGTTTTAAACATAACATAATCATTCATATTAAAACTGTCATAAGAAATGTCAATACATTATCACTAAACCATGAATGGTATTAAATAACACATCCACAGTCAAACATATAAAAAACCCTTCAATAAAATATGGATGTTTTGTATCATAACAAATCAACTTCATACAAACTTAAATTTAATCAAAAGATGTTGAAAAAGATGAAATCAAAACCTTTTTAGAGAAATATCTATTTCTACATTGAAATCATTTAAAAGTCATGTAATTATAGGAGAAAAATTTTATATAGGAATATATCCTTATGAACATGTAAGGGAAGCTTCAATGATGTTATAATGATAGAATATAGCCTCTCCCACTATATATGTTAAAAAAATTCTTACCATAATTTTTTCAAAAAGGATAAAAAGGACCTTGTTTGGAAAACAATCGAAATATTCCTTTATAATATTCTTATAAAAATTCGGAAAAAAGTATATATGAATTTAACCCGGTGTCTGTAATATAGTAAGAATGTTTTTAAATACATTTTTAAGAAACATGGATGTGGATGATAAAGAGGTCCCAGTAGATACTTACATAAATCAACATCGGATAACAACGAGATTATGAAATTAACCCTTACCTTGTAATTTTCCTTGGTCGATGGTATTGTAACCTCTAGTATAAAAATGAAATAATTTTTATTAAATTATATAAGAATCATATTCATTAATATGATATCATATATTATCTTTTTACATTTTTTTGTTAATAATATCTTAGTATTATCATCGTTTCAGGTGTTAACATATTCGTTTTCCCTTATATTCTTCGTTATTTGACTCATATTTTTTATAGAATGGATGTATCTTATTCATATCCAGAATGATATCATGTCTTTAATCATTATTTTTGATCATCAAATGAAAATTATTCTTGAATGGATACGATGGGGAATGAATATCATCGCGTTTGTGGAGACTGTAATCCGTACATACACACAAGAGACAATATCATACGTTTGATATTAAAATAATATATAATTTTATGGTATAACATATATAAAGAATAATTATGATGTTATATTTATTATTTACATGAATTACGCATCATTATTATATCCATTAAAATAATAATGTATTGAATAACAATTACACGACGACGTGGAGATGGTAATCCTTATGTACCCACGTAAGGCGACATGTCATTCCAAGTATGGATATAATAATGAATATGGTCGTACCAAATTTATAATAAAATCACAGTATATATAATATATTGGATTTATTATTTTTGAAAGGAAATAACAAATAATGAATAAGTGGAAGAATAAATGAACATGAATGAGGGTGGTGAAATTATCACCTCTTTTTTGGGTTCTTCTTATTTATTTGATCAAAAGGGCTCATTAAGTTGGCTTTCTGACTAAATGAAGGCCTCTATGATGAAGGGAAGATAGTTGAGAGGGTATTTGGGTAGAGTACAGCCAAGCCAAATGGCATTGATGGTGTGAATTAGAGAGAAGGGGGAGTGCCCTTTTATAAGAGGTGTGAGGGGCACCTTAGGAAAAGCTTCAAATATTATTTTATAATAAAATAATTGTCAGTTTCTAATGGCTCTAGAATGGATTATTTAATGGATAAGGTGAGTATGGGTCTAAAAACGCACAAAAAAAATATTTTCGACTGGTTTGGGTCACTATATTAACATTATATTTTATATTTAACTCTTAGTTAAATATTTTGGCATTTACTTGTCTTTTTGTATTTTTATATTATATAGTTAATAAATATACTATATACTTCCAAGAGAATTCTGATTGGTTCATTAATTATAAACCTATCATTATATAAGTCCTTTTGTCGAACCTAATATTTTTAGGAATAGAATATCAATTAATAATATAACATTTGTTTTAAAAACACTTTTACGTCAATTTTGACAATAATTTCTATTTTGATTTCGATAAATTCATAACAGCATTACTACTTCGAATAAAATTCATCTAACCAACCCTAATATGTCATATTAACCTATAAAATTATTTTAATTCATAAAAAGTCTCAAATTTAAATTTTTTGGATATTTATAATGTTATTTATTTTAATATTTCATTAATTAGGTAATTACATAATCATCATTGTGTCATAAATAAATTAAATTGTTTAATGTCTAAAAAAATAAACAAAATACAATTATGTGAGAAATATTTTTTTCTTTCTAATTAATATTTATTTTTGAGTTTATCTAATGTTTAACTCTATATAACAAATGTTTTAGTTATTAAACATTGATTTTAATTCTTTTAACTCTTTTTTGAATTAAATAATAATAATTGTCATAATCTAATCCATGTGGACCGAAGAGGTTCATATATTATTCTTAAGGTTGTTTTTGGTCTAATTATACTTATGCAAAAGAATTAGGACATGTGTTAGGGTAATAATATTATTATTTTTACCCTTAAATACACTATTCACTTTTAACAGTGGTAAATTAAAGTAAAAAGTAACTATTTGCCAAAAATTATTTTCATATAATTGAACCAAATTTTTCATATGTATATCAAAAATATCTCTCATATATTTGAAATTCCACTCACAAAAGTGGAAAATTATGTTCAATGTGAATTTTCAAATTATCCTAAAAGATGGGTAAATGACGGTTAAAAGTTCAATAAATTATTTATATATCTAAAAGTATTATAAACTAACTCCACTGAATCACATTAAACATATATAGATATTATGTATCTATTTTGACCTGAAATAAATTTAAATTAAATAAAAATTCGGTTTTAAACTATAACTCCGAGTTTTTCACTATTCATAAAAAATTGAATGTTTTCAAAAAAATACCAAAAATTCACCCTAGGCTATTTATGATATTTAAAATCCAAAAATGAAGTCCATTTTGAACGATAAAATTTATAAAATTTATAAAAGATGGTATTACTATTCAATACATCTAGTTTGATTGGTTGTGGTGTGTGTTAGAACTCAATGATGCGTAAAACACACGCTTTTGTATTATTCAATGGTAAATATACAGTGGATGCTTTGGGTGTTACAAAAAAAATGAAAACCAAACATCCATAATTAAAAACATGAAAACAAAAGATGAAACAACCTCCAAATTTGAAATTCAAACATATCTGCTTATGAAACCTCGAGCAGCAACCTGCCTCGAGCCACATCCCCTAATAGTTGACTACACCACATCGCACCATATTGAAAGAACATGACCATCAACCATCATAGAAGGTGCCTATTACCACAAGAGACTCTCATTAAAAACCATGTTTGTCATCTATAAGTACTACATATTCACCACCGTAAATCACCATCTTCACTGTCAAAAAATAATAATAACATAACATCACAAGACATTGGGATCATCGTCATTCTGAAAACCACATCTCGCTGAATAATAAGGGGAACCGAAGACATATCTCTAGATCAAACACCAAATCATACCAACAACCAACACTAATAAGATGACCGATCGATCAAATCAAAATAAGAATACAAAAACATGTAGAAGCACCGAACCCTAGAGTGAAAGAAGAAAATTATAAGAGAAGAAGAATCCAATACCTCTGAAAAACAAGAACCAAATCTGCTTAAATCTCTCCTCTAACACCATCCCATGTTGACCCAGAACCTTATTCAAGCCTGACAAAAATTAATTTGAGCACGATGGGTGGGTCAGCAAGAGCATTAGATTAGAAGGACACCGTATGCCTTCACCGACACCAACCCAAACCGTCTGAAGCTCCAGCACACGGACCTAGGATGGAGGTCTGATTCGCAAGGGTAGACAGGAAGAGGGTAGGTGAACGACATAAGTTATCCACACATGAAAACAATATCAGTAGATAAGTGGGAAATAGAGATAAAGATAATAATGTGAAGTCATAATCGATATAAGAAGGAATCGTCGTCGCCGATGAGCAGTGACGCAAAACCCTAGAATGAAAAGGAATGAGAATCATTGGGAGATACAAGAGTTCCTGGAGCACCGGGATAGAGCGGAGACATCAGATCGAAGTAGGAATCATCATTGTCACCAAACAGAACTACAAAACTGTTGAATGAAGTGGAAGGAGAATCATCGGGAGACCCTAGAGCGCTGGGAGGACCCAGCGAGTGAGAAGACTTCCCCAAGTGGCAGCCAAGTTGCATCCACCGAAAAGACTCACCGAAAGAGCCTTCTAGATGGACATAGTAGAGTGGGCCATGTAAATATACAATTTTTCCCATGATGTCTCATAAAATCCTATAAAATATTATCCAACAATAATTTTTGGTTCGTGATATATGATTAAAATGGTGGGATGTTTTAAGGGGCATCAAAATCTGGCCCAAAATTTCATCATCAACTTGGGCCACCTGGAACACCAATAAAACGTCCAAATTAACATGAACGAATGTTTAATAAAATTTTCTCCATAATATCCTCTATCTAAAATTATATTTTCAGAATCATTGGTATTGTATCCTAAACTCTACATTACATTTATTCGACTATTGTCCAGTTCATTTCGCCTAAAACCTTGTTGGTTCAAGGCCTGTTATGGTGGTTTTCCAATATGAATCTCCAAGTGCTGCAAAAGAATAAATTATTCCTTATATCATTGGAGACCTAAAAATAATATATAAAAATATAACTATGACCATTTCATGTTCTATTCGATGTTCAAGAATTTACAATGTAATATTGAATTTTATGAAGGAATTACGATCATAATGTTGAATAATGTTCAAAGTGTTAAAGTTAGCAATAATGGTGTTAATGATTAATGAAGCACATGAATATTATATTATGAAAAAGGAATATAAGCCTATTTTATAGGATAATCAAGTAAATTAATTTCATATCTATTATTATATAAGTCCTCTAGATTAATGTTAGATTTTTAGGACAATTATATCATTTAATATTATTGTAATTGTTAAAAAAAATCATTTCTGTCAATTTTAACATTATATAGTAGTTAGTTTTTTTGAAAGTCATAAAAATATAATTTTTTCAGAAAAAATAAATTGAATCAACTATAACCTCTAATATTAAGCAATAAAATTTGTGGAAGGCATATAATGTCTAAATTTTCCTTTATTTTAATATTTATAATATCAATTATCCTATTAGTTCATTAATAATGTAGTTACACATAATCATTGTGTTATAATTAAAATAAATTATTTAATGTCTACAAATTATAAATAAAATATCATGAGGTAGGAAATCTTCATAGCTTCCTATGAAATATTTTTAGTTGAAATTATCTTATGTATAAAAATATATTAAAAATGTTTTAGTTATAAAAATTCGAATATAAGAATTTTAACTATTTTTAAATAAGATTTCAATAAATGTCCTAATATAATCCAAGTGGACCAAAATCAGCATATTTTATTCCTAAGGTTTATTTTTCTCGAAATACATAGTTCCAATAGAATTATATCAGTTTTAAGGGTAATTTCAATATAATTTTTACCTTTAATTACACTATTTATTTTAATCATGGTAAATAAAATTTTTCAAAAGGTACTATTCACCAAATATTTATTTCATCTTATAGAACAAAATTTTTCTTAATGATTCCAACTGTGTGGCTCAAATTTTATAAAATCAATTCACAGATGCAGTAAAATTACATTTTATGCAAATTTTTTGACAATCCTAGAATGTGGCTAAGAGATGTTAACAAATTCAATTAAATTTTATACATATAATTTAATTTTCAAATGACTCTAATGAATTATATTTAACTAATATATGTATTATTTATATATTTCTACAAAAAAATTAATTTAAATAATATAAATTTTTATCTAAATAAAAATTTGGTTTTTCAAAAATAACATCTTGCTTTCACTATACATCAAAAATTGAATGTTTTCTGAAAATTACAAAAAAAACGCTAAGATAATTACTGTATTATTAAGCCAATAATAATGTCTATTTAACAAAATTAAAAACATAGAAGTGTCATTATTTAATTAAAATTTAATTCCCGTTGTCAAAATCAGAAAGCGGGTTTTTTAGAACTAAAAACGTTCAAAAGATTGATATGTCTTTCTGACCGGTTTAAAAGTGTAATTAGTTTAAAGGACCAAAATATGATTAAATGAAAAAAATATAATTTAATTATACTGAAAAACCATTCAAATTTATAAATTAAATCAATAAATTATTTTTATTAAAAATGTTTTTTTCAATTAAAATTTAGTATCATTCAATATTCATCAAAATATGAAAGTTATCAGAGAAAATAACAAAAAAAAATATCAAACTAAATTTATATGTCAAGATAGTAAAAATTAATTTAATTTAATTAGATGGAATATATATAAGTGTCATATATTGGATTTAGAATGGGTTCCCCCTTAAAAAGCGAAAAACTACGAATTAAAAAAAATCTTTATCTGAAAAATTGAATTTGTCCACATATTATGTGTAAGAAATAGTAAATATGAATTTTAAAATAAATTATATATATATATAATTTTACATGTGGTTATTAGAATTCATAACCTCTTTGTAAATGTCAAGTTTTATAGGTAGTGGTGCACATGAACTCTATTTTTCTTACATCACATGCTATTATATTATTTGAATAGAATCATATTGTGGATGATTTGGGTGTTGTGAAAAAGTTCAGGTGATATTATGGAGTTTGTTATTAATGAGTTAAAAAAGTCAAACACCATTGTAAAAAAAAGAAAAGGGTACCATGAATTATTTGTGGCTCACCTGGTGGTAGCAACACTTCATCATGATTATTACCACCACCTACTCAATGGAATCTCTAAACCTAATGATGACCACTACCATATCATTTATCTACACTTAGATGATGGGGAGAATACATGGGTGGTCCACTAACTACCACATATTCTCTCTATTAATCCAATGTTGGTGCAACCTGCTGTTGTTGCCTTGACTAGAACTGCCTCAATGGAGAAACCTGGAGCAAAACACCTAGTGCACACTGACAGCTCTGAAATTATTATCAGTCTCACTATGGATGGAATAGGCATTTGCAGGAATAAAAATTGTATGATCCCTTATAATAGGACTAAAATATACATCACCTGTATAAATTAGTTTCCTAGGGCTAGGTCATTCCCCTGGCCAAACTGAAACTCTTCTTACCTATTTTGGATGATGTTAACTCAATGTAATATTCCCTCTCCAACAACTCCTAATATGTCATTAGTATAAACGGGTTGACCTGGTGCTGGATATCTGGATGAAAATCCTCTTCAAAATGTTTCATAATGGCCTCCCCATTTGGAACCATGTCTAAAGAATATTGTAAATGGTTCCTAAAATGGATTCCAATCTCTCACACACTAGAGATGACAGGTTTATGGTTAAGTAGTTCAAATCATCCTAACTCCTTATCAGATGAAGAAATAAACTTGTCTATAAACATGAATTGAAACTCCTCCCAATAGTTTGATGAATCCTTTTGATACATTAAGAATAAGAACCACCACTTCCTCGCTTCCTCACACAACATTTACCCAACCAATAATACCCAATGCTCTCTCTGAGGTTGGAATGAGCTTGAGGATTAATCATCCTCCTCCAACCTGTCTACTATGACTGCATCTAAAATGGATCCATCACTCTTCTATTGAAAATGGAGAAAATACTCACAGACTATCCCCCTCCATGTGTAATAATCATCGACTTATAGTATTAGACGATCTTTTATAAGAGCCTACTTGAAATCTTCTATGTGAACATGATTAAGATGTCGACATGGATCCATAAATACAAAATAAAAAATCATTAAATCTCCCAAACCATGAATATAGAATACTCAACATAAATTAATTGATTTTTATTCATTTTAGGTTATCATATCTTAGGGTATACCCATTCAAACATAGGTGCAAAGATGAATGTTGTATTATCCTTTCCTAGGTCTATACATTGAAAAAATTATCACCTCATTTATTAAAAACTCTAAACATAATTGTATGTTCATGACACCATAGGGTCCCTATATACCTATCTCTCATATGGTCTCCATTGTATACAACACGTTCTAATCATTACTGACAATGTTTTTTCCTCACCTATGCCTAACTGTAAAATCCAACCTATCTCTCAACCATGCCTCGGATAACAAAATGTCATGACCATCTCCCAACAATGTGTACACCTATTGTGTTGGAAATGTGGGGTGGGAAATAGTGACATCTGATTCCTACCACTATTAGGCCCCGAGATGGAAACAACAAATGAGTTTATAATAATAACATAGTTGTGAGGCATTATCATCAGAGAGAACACATTGTAAAGAGAGAGACAAGGCAGACACCAAAAAACTTTAAATTATACTGCAAAAAATAGAAACCCAAGTACACATATATAATTTCATGCAAACAGTACTACAACTGGAAAGGGAAAACAAAAAGTACGAAAAGGATGAAAAAAATAGTGACCACAATGCCCAATAAACGTATGCAACTGAATGATGTTAGTGAACAACATTATCTAAAACCTTCTCTAGGTGACCTATAAAATAGTTGTGTATCTGTAGGGTGTATATAGCAGTACACTCCGTAGGATTCTCCTCGTTTCCTCTCATTGAAAAGATACAAAACCATGATAATGAATAATGAATAACAAGTCAAACTAATTCCCCACCTAAATAGGTATATTTTTTTATAAGCCTCACCAGGGATAAAATCCACTATTATTTCATATAATAGTATATAATATAAGAAATAATATTGAGGGTACCCTGTTACCACTTCAAACTAGTTTTTTTTATTTTCCCCGACATACCTCATCCTAAGAATCCTTCTCCAAAAAGTATTTCATGCAAACACAATGGCGTAGCACCACAACATGATCCTGTTGAAATTATACCACTACATACACATAAACAAAGTATCTAGTTATTTTCCATCAACCACCACTACTCGCATATATTTTACCATACAATAGCCATTATACCTCAAGCCATTATAACTCATATGCAACCTAAGGATCCTAAAGCCATCACAACCTATACATGTCACAACTATAGTAATCTATAAAAAAATATAACTACAATATATTATTGTGAGTAAGAAAAATATATTACAACACTCTTCAAAACATATATGGGAAAAAATAAATGCAATGCCTAACAGAAAAATTAATTGTGTCACGACCCATCCCCCGGTGCCCTTTCCGTGACTATCCAAAGCATGCCTTCTAATTTCCAGGGGCTGGAGACTACCACCAAAGGCGTAATTCCCCAAAACAAGTAAGGAATTTCCATTATGACCTTCAATTAACAAAACAGAGCACACAACTATATTCAAAACACTATGTAAAAATCTATAATAAGAGAGTGCTGAAAAGTAAAAAGGGCAGGAATTACAAGAAAAACTATAAATTATAAGCAACTGGAGAAAGGTAAAAAAACATATGGGTCGTCCTCTGGGATTCCTTCCTTTAGGGTAGCTACAAATATCTTCCAAACACTCCATGTTAATCCTTCTCCTCTCTGTACCATCACGTCATATGGTCCACATCTAGGTACTGCCCTTTAAGAAACTTGCCACATTACATTACATATTATTGAATAAAATGAATAATTCACATTGAGGATATTTTAAAGTTTACAGTTTTAGATAATTAGGACATAACTATTACATCTCAAAGATTACAAGGTAGATAAATCTACTTAGTTTCCATTTTTTTCTCAAAATATAAACACTTGAAAAAAGTGTCAAATATAGTTCCATGTTTTGGACATGATTACATTTCCTTGATCCCATCCTTAACCATATTCCACTTTATGTCCTGTGGAAAACATTTCAAAAACATGGGATGAGCATAAAAAGCTCAGTAAGGGTTATAAAAATATGGAAAGAAAACATTAGTCCTTGTTTATATACAAATCAATTAAATCATAATTTACTCATAAAACATAATCACATTAACAAACATCATTAAATCATAAGATTTTGGAATAACTCCAAGAAATCATAAGACATAAAGTAAACTTGAGGCATTCATAACATTATTACATAGGGAGTAACCCCCATGGTTATGTCTGGAATACCCATCACAATATATTTCGTAAATCTCTTCAGAGAATCCTTAGTGTTTAACTCCTTCGTGTTATCCAATGCATTGGAGAGCTATATCGGGCTCACCCTCCGTTAGTATATCACAGAACCACATGAATTCATAAACATTTCCTAAGAACAATAACGTAATCATAACACATAAAACATGCATAAAAGAAACATAAAATTTCCACATTTCAATAACAAGAGATCACATCATGATATTATCATAAATAAAAACATCTAATAAAATCATTAAAACCCTATGAGAGAAAAATCACTTTATACTTTGAAAATATTTAAAGAAGACATTTAAAAGAGATTTTATAATCAAAGTGTCCCATACAACTTCAAAACATTTTAAAGGGTTTTAAAACATTAATGTCCCTATAAATAAATCCGTAAAAACATTTTTAAAACTTGTACATGGATGATAATGTTTTAAAAGAATTAATATTTTAAACCATTTTAAACAATGTTTTAATAAAAGAGTACTTTTCCATTTGGCACATTTAAATTATAAGCCACAAGAAATTAGACCATTTTAAAAACATTTAAATTACTTTAGTATAGATATAATATGGATATGGAATTTGATAGGTGTAGTATATGCACTTTATAAATTAATAAAAGTGCATATCATTAAGAAATGTCTTAATGAGAAGAAATTGAGATGTAATCCCAATCAAGGATCATGCCATTAGTGCAACGATAAATAAATGACATAGTTATGTGTGACAAATAAATATACCCAAAATATAAGTGGATACTCAGTGTAAAACAATCAGATGTCATCCACACATATTCATAGCATGAAATAATCAAGAAGTAGAGGTTTAACCCAAAAATTGTAATTGGGTTAAGATGTCCCCTTACAAAAATTTGACAGCCTAACAGCATCACTTTAAAATTCAGAAAATGAGTTGATGAGAGAGAAAATGGAACCTCATCACTTGGAAATAAAATTTACATCAACAAGTATATAGAAGAACATATTCCAACATAATAAGATTTAAATTAAAAGTCATAACAAAATAAGTCTTTTAAAAAGTGGTGGGTGAAAGGTTCCCTTACCGATTTGGGTAACTTTTCAATCATTTACCCCATGAATGAAGGACCATACAACGTTGATGTAAATACCAATAAAAGAAATTATATTACACAAAGAGTAGAATAATTTGAATTACATACACCAATAAAAGGAAATAGTGTAAAATGTTGCATAAATCTCACGAGAATAAAAGTGAGATAAAAAATCCCTTACGAAAACTCGGTATCCTAACTGCACCACTTAAAACATCCAAAAAATGAATTGATGAAATAAAATAGGGTCTCTAATCATATGAAAATATAAAATACAATAATAGGAATATAAAAGAACATCCCCCAACATAATAAGGAGGATCTTAAATGAATCAACATAAAAGAGAGTACTTGAAAAGAAAGATATAGGTATGATCCCTTACCTCAAGTCTGGCTTGTCTTGTTCGTTTCTTTATATTCATGAATAATAAACTAGAGTTAATTTATACTTGATTAAGAACCTTTTTAAAGATAATTATTCCTTTTATATCACTTATTACCATGTTAAGAACATTATGTAATTATTTAAGTTAATAACGGTCGTTTTGTTGATCATTTGTACTTGAGTCAAAAATAAACATGTTATAATTACAAGTTGTTCAAGTGGTAAAATATCCATTATATCAAGAATTTTATTAATGATTTAGATATCATATATATCATATATATCCAGTATATACTTTCAATTATAATATTACATAACATTTAATGGTAAGAAATGAAATGCATCGTTCATGGAGACGACAAGATGTACGTATGCATGAACAGTACTTTCATTTCTTTTTCGTATTTAATTTAATTAAAAATAAATGAGATAAATATATATTTTATAAATCCAGTTTACTATATATGTTATATAGGTCACATATGTTCATTAATTTCATTCTTTATACATTCCATGTATTGCATGAATGAGTCACATCACTTGAGGGGGCGATAGTCCACACTTCTTCAAATGAAATTATCACATTTTCACAACATGCAAAGCATAAGTGTATATTTTATATTTAAAATAAAAAATCATAGAGAGGAACTAAATATAATATATATCATAAATAAATATAGTTCCATAATAATGGCCACCATGAGAGGTGGTAGCAGAAGATAGAATAATCATTTCTTCGTGAGGCAGTAATTCTTCATCCACAGAAACAGTATGTTCTTTAACAATTAGACCGAGGTGTGTGTAAGTGTAGCTCAAATAAATCTCATAAAAACATCTTAGTATATTTAATATACAAATTTTGTTACAAAATAAAGTAATCAAAAAAGTTTAGGGGGTTGGAAAAACAAAATAAAACAACAGAACACAAGTGACGACATTACCTTTTAATCAAGTAACTCCTCTTGGTTCGAACCAAAAGGGTTTCTTGATGTGATTTCTGACGATGGTAAGGATTCTATGATTAATAGATGGATTTGGAGAGATAAAATGATCTGAGATTGGCCAAGACAATGGCTTGAGAGGTGAGGGTACAAAGGTAGAGGTGGGGTCCTTTTTATAAGATGGAGGAGGGGAACTCTTGGAAAGTCATGAAATGTTACTTTATATTAAAATGAGTTTCAGATTTTAAAGGTCACACATTGATATATTTCTAGGATAAGGTGATAAGGGTTCTAAATATACTCATCCAATATGTTTTTGACAAGTTTATGTATTATATTTTACATAATATTTTCATTTTATTTAAATCATTCATTAATGAGGTAATTGTTGCATCATCATGGGGTCAAAAAAAAATTAATTTAGGTAATGTCTAAAAATGATAAAAAATACTATGATTTATGAAATATTTATAGATTTAAAATTTATATTTATAGTCCAAGATATCGTTTATTTAGACAAAAATAAAATTATTTTACTTAGGGGTTAGAAACTTCAGTTACATTTTTCTTTCTTTTAAAAAAATATGATAAAAGGTCACTATAACACTAAAGTGATTCAATGGGGTCCCAAGGTTAGAAAAAGGCATCCCATTGTCGGTCATGACAATACCAAAAGCATTAGGACACATGTTTGGGTTATTTTATATTTTTATGATATTATTTTCTTACCCTTAATTACCGATTACAAATTAAACACAATAATTAAAGATAATTACCGTCGTTTCTATTCAAATTTTCCAAAAAATAGTATTAATTACATAATTTGGTCCTTCTGATTCCAAATATGGAATCCATATTATCAAATTCAAAACATAGAAATTATAGTAATTAATTGAAAATTAACTCCCATTGTCAAAACAAAAGACGGGTTTTTAAGAAGTAAAATTTATCAAAAGATTGTCTTTTTTACATCCATTTGAAAAGTGAAATTACATAAAATGAAAAACATTGTATTAAATGATAAAAAAATAATTCATTTATACTTTAAAAACATTAAAAATTACAATATAAATATATAATTAAATTGGATGAAAAGGCAGTTTTGAATTAAAAAACTGTATTTTTCACTATTCATTAAAAAAAAGTCATTTTCAAAAAATACCAAAAATTAACTCTAATATATATTTTATATTCCAAATTATGAAATGATTTCCATTTTACCAAATTAAAAAAATATATGTTTCCTTAATAAATGATATATTTAATTCCCGCTGTCAAAATAAATAGCGTGTTTTTAAAAAACAATAGCTATGAAAAGATTGACACTTGTTTATGTCCATTTTAAAAGTATAATTAATTCTAATGACCAACATTGAATTAAATAGTAAAAATATATTCTAATTACACTTTAATAAAATTAAAAAAGAAAATATAACCATATAATTTAATTAGATGAAAAATCAGTTTTGATGTAAAATGCAGTATTTTTCATTATTTATTAAAAAATGAACATTGTCAGAAAAAATAAAAAATTCATCCAAAGTATATTTCAATTTCCCAATTCTAAATAATAAGATTATTTTGAAAAATAGAGCTTATAAAATTTTTAAAAGTATTATTTTAAAAAGGTTCGCCTTCAAAAGGTGGTAAAACAATCTTTTAAAAATACTGGAGTATTTAATCTTAAAATTGGATTCATTGACATTTTAATCCTCTAACATTTATTGGTCATATGTAAAAATATTTAAAAAACATATGTAATAATTTTTTAGTTAGTTCTGTTCATTCCCACCATTACAACAGTTAGGCATTAACTATTTAAAATAATATTATTATATTATTAGTGTGTAACGTAATATTTCAAAGAAACACATTGTTGCGTATTTGGTACACCATCAAGCAAAGCATTACCTTTAAAGTAATAATAACATTGTATTCATAAATATTGATAAACATGAGAATGTAATATTATTTATTTACCTGGGATGTTACATCCTTCCCCCCTTTTGGGAATTGCATCCTTGCAATTTTAAAATTGGGCTTGGAAACATCATTGAGAGCCCCACATCGGAAAAAGAGTCAGCAAAACAATCACTTTAAAATAAAGAAAGAGAAGTACATAGGTCACCCGAGTTAACCCATACTAGGATTCCATGTAAGAAAACATGGATATGGATGAAAAAACAAATGGTCATGTTATGAGGGATAGTGATAGAAAACATGTTTATGAGATAGTTAACCACCATAAAATCACAAACTTGTGATGGGTTAAATGGTATTTGTTTCCCCAATAGGAAAAGTTAACAGACATAATTTTAGTTTTAAGTTACATTTCATTGAGGAATTTATTTATAAGCATAACTAAATCATATGGAAACATACTTACTTGTCATGTTGACTTTCAACTTTTACTAGATTTCTTACACAAACTCATTTTTTCTCCAAAAGATGAGTACTTAGGAAGACCTGTTAACATTAAGAGTACTATAATCAGCTTCATGAGAATAACCTTATAAAAAAAGAGAACTATATATATCCCATGTCTTTATAACGTAACCAAAAACAAAACCAAAAAGGTTAGTAAAAGTTCAGATAATACCCAAAAAGGACAATCCTTTATAAAAAAATCTATTCTTAATCTCCAAAATTTGTGAAACAATACCTAATGAACAAAAAAGACCATTCAATAAACATATATCCATAAAATTATTCAAAGTAATCAAAACTAATATTGAAACCAAAATCTCTGAAGGATTCAATCACATAGTCTTCCAAGATAAACCTTAACATTTATCTCCAAATAACATCAGTTACTCTTAAAGTCTCATACTGAAAAGTAATTAACCTAGTCACATATCTTCCATGATAGGTTAATAATTTACATAGATAACCCTAAATCAACTTATTGTAGATTCATAAGATCATCAAACTAAAATGAATTATTCAAAATAACCAATGACTTCACGTAGTCCAGTGGGAGGTGATACATACCAGTCGCACATTGGTTGTGGGTTCGATTCCCACAGCTTCGTCTGATGTGACAGGTTGTCACATGTTCTACATGTTTTCTTTTTTCCAAAACTAAATTATTCCTATAACATTCCCCAAAAAGTGATAAAATCATCAAAAATAACCATAACATAATATATCCTCATGTTTATCTCATATCGTTCATATTCCATCATAACATATAGTAACCCATAATTACCTCAAAAGTAAGGATACTATAAACCCTTATGGTTACCTTTATAATTATTACTTGAACTTCCACATCGAGTTGGTTCTCTCACACATGATGCATTAGAGAACTCACCAAGGTTCAAGTGGTTGATCATGACTCCTGATATTTGGTTTATAATAACCACGAGATTTCTCATTGAGTCCCCCATTTCATCTCGTCCCTTAATTAGATAACCACCACAGTTTCCTTCAAACCCATTATCACATTGGTGCCTGATGGATCCATCCATTTACTGAAACCAAAAAGGTCAGTGTGAGTTTATCAACAAAATCATCATGTACTAAAGAGGAAGATAAACACTGAGATATAATAATACAAGTTATCTAAATCTCATTCCAACTTTCATAAATAACAATGAATCTATATAATAAAATAACCATTGTCATTATACACAAATTATCACTTATGCTTAAAAAACTCTATCCTCTAAAGTTATATAAACTAACCTTTGATACCATCTATGAGGACCTGGCCTTAGTACATTACATATTCTTGAATTAAATGAATAACTCACATTGAGGATCTTTTCAGGTTTAGAGTTTTTGAGAATTAGGACATAACTATTACATCTCAAAGATTACAAGGTAGAGAAATCTACTTAGTTTCCATTTTTTCACAAAATATGAACTCTTGAACAAAAGAGTCATGTTTAGTTCCATGTTTTATACATCATGACATTTACTTGATCCCATCCTTGATCGTATTCCACTTTATGTCATTTGGAAGACATTTCAAAAACATGGGATGAGCATAAAAAGCTCAGTAAGGGTTATAACAATACGGAAAGAAAAGAATATTCCATGTATACTTATGAATCAATGAAATCATACATTACTCATAAAACATAATCATATTAACATACCTCATTAAATACTAAGATTTAGGAATTACTCAAAGAAATCATAAGACATAATGGTATATTGAGGCATTCATAGCATTCTTACGTAGGGAGTAAAACTCATGGTTAAGTTGGGAATACCCATCATAGTATATTCCCTAAATATCATCGAATAAAACATAGATTTTAACTCTTTCACATTACCCAATGCATTGGAGAGCTATATCGGGCTCACCCGCCCTTAGTTTATCACGGAACCACCTGATTTCATAAACATAGCCCAAGAACCATAACATAATCATAACACTTAAAACAGGCATAAAAGAAACATAAAATTTCCATATTTCAATCACAAGAGATCACATATTGATATTTTCATAAATAAATACATCTAATAAAATCAATAAAACCAAATGTGAGAAAAATCTCTTTATAATTTGAAAATATTAAAAGAAGACATTTAAAATAGATTTTATAATCAAAGTGTCCCATACCACATTGAAACATTTTAAAGGATTTTAAAACATTCATGTCCCTATAAATAAATCCTTAAAACCATTTTTAAAACATGTACATGGGTGATAAATTTTTAAAAGGATAAATCTTTAAAACAATTTAAAACAATGTTTTAATAAAAGAGTCCTTTTCCATTTTGAACATTCAAATTATAATCCACAAGAAGGTAGACCATTTTCAAAACATTTAAATGAATTTATTATGGACATAATATGGATATGGATTGTCAAAGGGGCTGTATATACACTTTATAAAAGAATAAATGTGCATATCATTAATAAATGACTCAATGAGAAGAAACTGATATGTAATTCCAAAGATGGATCATGCCATTAGTGAAAGGATAAAGAAATGACATAATTTTGTGTTAAAAATATAAATACACAAAATATAATTGGATACTCAGTTTAAAACAATCAGATGTCATACAAACATATTAATATCATTACATAATCAAGAAGTAGAGTTTTAATCCAAAGAATTGTAATCGGGTTAAGAAGTTCCATTACAAAAATTTGACTGCCTAACAACATCACATTAAAATTCAGAAAAAGATTTGATGAGAGAGAAAATGGTATCTCATCACTTGGACATAACATTTACATCAATAAGGATATATAAGAACATATCCCAACATAATAAGATGCATATTAAAATTCATAACAAAAGAAGTCTTTTAAAATGAGGTGTGTGAATGGTTCGCTTACCAATTAGGGTAACTTTCGAATTTTCACCCCATAAAAGAAGGACCATACAATTTCGATGGAAATACCCATAAAAGAAAGTATGTTACACAGAGAGTATAATAACAGGTAGTTCATACACCAATAGAAGGAAATATTGGAAAATGTTTCATAAATATCACGGGAATAAAAGTGAGATGAAAAATCCCTTACGAAAACTCAGCAGCCTTACTACGCCACATAAAACTTCCAAAAAAATGGACTGATGAAATAAAATAGGGTCTCTCTTAATATGAACATAAAAATTACAGTAATTGGAATATAAAAGAACATCCCCCAACATACGAAAGTGGAGCTTTAAAGAAATGACATAAAAGAGAGTACTTAAAAATAAAGAGATAGGTATGATGCCTTACCTCAAGTCCGACATGTCTTGTTAATTTCATTATATCCCTGAATAATAAACTAGAGTTAATTTATACATTCGTAATAACCTTTTTAAATTTAATTATTCCTTTTATATCACTTATTACCATGTTCTGAACATTATGTAATTATTTATGTTAATAACGGTCGTTTTGTTGATCATTGGTACTTGAGTCAAAAATAAACTTATTATAATTACAATTTTCTCATGTGGTAAAATATCCATTATATCCAGAGTTATAATTATGATTTAAATATCATATATATCATATATATCCAGTATATACTTTCATTTATAATATTAAATAACTTTTAAAGGTAAGAAATGAAATGCACCATTCATGGAGACGGTAAGCCGTACATACGCATGAACGCTACTATCATTTCTATTTCTTATTTAATGGAATTAAAACTAAATGAGATATATATATATTATAATTCCAGTATACTGTGTATGTTATATAGGTCACATATGTTTATTAATTTCATTCTTTATACATTCCATGTATTGTATGAACGAGTCACATCACTTGAAGGGGCGGTAGTCCACACTTCCTCAAATGAAATTATCACATTTTCACAACATGCAAAGCATAAAGGTATGTTTTATATGTAAAATACAGAATAATAGAGAGTAAATAAATATAATATATATCATAAATAAATATAGTTCCATAATAATGGCCACCATGAGATGTGGTAGGAGAAGATAGACCAATCATCGTTTCGTGAGGCATTAATTCTGCATCCACAGAAACAATATGTTCTTTAACCATTAGAAGGTGGTGTGTGTATGTTTAGCTATAATAAATAACATAACAACATCCTAGTATATTGGAAATAGTTTTTTTATTACAAAATAAATGAATAAAAATAGTTTAGGGGGTTGGAGAAGCAAAATAAAACAAAAGAACACAAGTGAAGACATTCCCCTTAAATCGGGCAACTCCTCTTGATTTGAACCAAAAGCGTTTCTTGAAGAGATTTATGCCTAAGGTAAGGATTCTAGGATGAAGATAGGGATTTGTAAAGATAAAATGAGCATATCTTTTCCGAGCCAATGTCTTGAGAGGTGTGGGTAAGGAGGTAGAGGTGGGGGCCTTTTTATAAGAGGGAGGAGGGGCACTCTTGGAAAGTCAAAAAATGTTACTTTATATTAAAATGAGTTTCAGATTTTAAAGGTCACACATTGATATATTTCGATGATAAGGTTATAAGAGTTAAAAATATAATAATTCAATTGGGTTTTGACAAGTATAAGTCTTATATTTTACATAATATTTTTATTTTATTTAAATAGTTCATTAATGAGTTAATCACTGCATCATCATGGTGTCATAAAAAATTTAATTTCTATATTGTCTAAAAATCATAAAAAACTACTGTGATGTAGTAAATCCTTTTATATTTCTATTGAATATTTATTTTTCTAATGATCATTTATTTAGACCAATGTAAAATTATTTTACTTGGGTGTTACATACTTTGATTACATTTTCCTTTCTTTTAAAAAAATATGATAAAAGGTCAGTATCACACTAAAGTTATTACATGGGGTCCCAAGGATAGAATAAAGAATCCCATGGTCGTCCATGACACCCTAAATAGCATTAGAAACATTTTGGGGTCATTTTATGATTTTATGATTTTATTTTCTTACAATTAATTACCCGATTACTAATTAAACACGATAATTAAAGATAATTATCATCATTACTATTGATAATGTCAAAAAAGAGAGTCTTAATTACATAATTTGGAAATTATGATTCCAAATATATAATTCATTTTATCAAGTTCAAAACACAGAAATTGTAGTAATTAATTTAAAAGTAAATCTCATTGTCAAAACAAAAAATGGGGTTTTAAGAAGTAAAATTTATCAACAGATTTACTTGTTTTTACATCCAATTGAAAAGTGAAATTACTTCCAATGGACAAAACTGTATTAAGTGATAAAAACATAATTCAATTATACTTTAAAAAAATTAAAATGACAATATAAATATATAGATAAATTGGATGAAAAGGCAGTTTTGAATTAAAAAACTTTATTCTTCACTATTCATTAAAAAATAACAATAGTAGAAAAATACCAAAAATTAACCCTAATCCATATTTCATATTCCAAATTCTGAAATTATTTCAATTTTACCAAATTCAAAACATAGAAGTTTAATTAATAAATCATATAGTTAATTCCTCATCTCCAAAAAAACATTGTGTTTTTAAGAAACAATATCTATCAAAAGATTAAAACTTGTTTATGTCCCTTTTCAAAGTAAAATTAATTATAATGACCACCATTGAATTAAATTGTAAAAATATATTCTAATTAAGATTTAAGACAATTAAAAAATATTGTCTAACCATAAAATCAAATTATATGAAAAAGAATTTTTGAAGTAAAATGTAGTATTTTTCATTATTCATTAAAAATGAACAATGTCAGAAAAAAACGAAAAATTTATCCAAAGTAGATTTCAATCTCCCAATTCTAAAGAATAAGTTTATTTTTGAAAAATGGAGCATATAAAAATATCAAAATTTAGATTTCAAAAAGGTTTTCCATCAAAAGGTGGTAAAATAATCTTTTAAAAGTATTTGAATATTTATTCTTAAAATTTCATTCATTTGCATTTTAAGCCTATAACATTTAATAGGTAAATGTAAAAATATTTAACAAACATATGTAGTCATTTTTTAGTTAGTTCTGTTCATTCCCTCCATTACAACGGTTAGAAATTAACTATTTAAAATAATATTATTATATTATTAGTGGGAAACGTAATATTTCAAAGAAACTAGTTGTTGCGTATTGGGTCCACCATCGAGCATAGAATTCACTTTAAAGTAATATTAAAATTTTATTCACAAATATTGATAAACTTCGGAATGTAATATTATTTATTTACCTGGGATGTTACACCACCTAATCCTAGTACTCTCAGCCTTGGTCAGCGTTGTCCGTCATCTACATATAACACAACGAGGTGCGAGCATATCCCCATACAGGGGTGAGTATAACAATACGCAGTAGGGACCCCGAGACCCTCAAGTTATCATGAATACAACAAGGATAAAACTGAATGTAAGAAATAAAAAGATAACCCCACTTACTTATATTCCCACACATATTCTTATGTTATCATGTAATCCATCTCAGTCATGAGAAAAACAAAGTTACCGACTCATCTCACATAGTTATATAACTTTTGTTGAGAGTTGAGATGATTATATGTAGCAACTAAATCATCTATTTGGTTGACCCCACATAGGTTCCTGGTACAAAAATAATAACTGTTGAACCCACACCTGATCGAAGAATAGTATTTGGAGTTTTCGAATGCACGCAGGATCCAGAAACAGCAGTCAGAACTGTCGATCCCACACCAAATCCAAGAATGGTAGTCAGAGATATCGAACCCAGACAGGATCCAGGAACAGTATTCAGAGTTGTCAAACCCACAGAGGATCCCGGAATAGTAGTCAGAACTATCAAACACACACAATAGCTAGGAACATAAGGTAGAACTTTCAAACCCACACAATATTCAAGAACATTAGTCAAAACTATTGAACCCACAAAAGATCCAGGAATAGTTGCTAGAGATGTCGAACCCACACATCATCCAAAAATAGTAGTAAGAGCAATCGAAGCCACAAAGGATCCAGGAACATTATTCAGTGCTGTTGAACCCACATAGGATCCAAGAACAGCAGTCAGAACTATTGAACCCACACAGGATCTAGGAACATTAGTCAAAACTATTGTACCCACATAAGATCCAAGAACTATTGTCATAGAGCTACTAGCCACAAGGTTTCCGCACAAAGCATGATTGATTAAGGGAAGGTCCACTCCTCAAGTCACGAGTGGATACATCATCTCCCATGATGTCCCATGAAATAATATCTCAAAGGTACTACTATTTCATGGAGGGAAAAACCAAACAATTCATGTCCAAGTAATAGAGGATGATTTGACCCAGCCATTTACCAAAAAGTACATGGTGTCATGAAATAAGGGATGCACTGTTTAGTCAAGACTTGGGTACTACCCGTGTGCAATGTCCCATGTCGAAAGGCTGGTCATGTAGAATATTAAGTACATGACATGTGATATGGTTACACGCCGTGTCCAAGAAACTCGATTCGACTCCATGTACACTGGCCATTTTCCCGTACGCGGCCTAAAATTGTGTTCTCCAACCCATGTAACTAGTACCCGGGGTATCCCGTTTCACTGGCTTTGCTTAGCCATGTGGTGGAGTACATGCTAGTGTACATCATCCTATGTTCGTGAATCCCTGAGATAAATGCATAGTCTCGAGTAGCTGCTTCTGCCAAGCTGTGTGAAGAGTACACGCCTTGTCGCTTGACCGTGTAATTTATCCTGTGTACATGTATTTCGTGGAATACACATCGAGTCTCGTGAGTCCTCCTCTACCAAGATATTTAGAGAGTATCCTCCGTGTGACCTGGGTCACACGGAGTGTGATACACATCTGACACATGAAAACCGAGCTGCAGTATGCATGTAATACACGGCGTGTTCATCGGAAGTACCCACCGTGTCTTCTGAAATTTTCCTGAAATGGCGCTTCTCGCCATCGTGCCGCTCGTGATGCTTGTTCTTCGTTCTGATGTACCAATCGCCAGAAAACTGCAGAATCTCGGTCATCCTGATGATCTGAAGTCATCACCTATGTTTTTGGGCATCAAATCGGCTCTAAAAAACGTTTTGATTCACCCACCCAAAGAACAATCGATGAACGGTCTTTCGGATCCAGTCAGATCTGTCACCTGTTATCATCATCACACCTCCGCTAGGTCGTCAGGTTGTTGGGACTTCAATTTTTGGATCGTTGCATATCACAATGAATAATTAATGATCTATTGTTTATCACTCATGAAGAACGCGAAGAACACACCTCAAGAAGTATAGAGGATGAATCGAGACGTGTTAGTTAGGCCTGGTCCATCCACATTAGTTTGATAGTAAGTGGTTCAAGAGGAATACAAAAACTTATGAGGAACAAAAATATCATAGACCAAAACAAACAGACCCCTACCTTTGTTCGTTTATCGTCGATGTAGGTAAGAGAAGGCGGACGTTGATTCTTTGTAGATGAAAATGTCCTACATCGAAGGTGGATCCGAAGAAGGAAGTCATAGATGATCATCGCTGGCATTCTTAGTTCTTCATTCTTCGTTGGGAGATGAGGTTCTTAATTGGAGAACCCAATTTCTCTTAAGCTATACTCTCCCAATATTCCACCCAAATACAAATGTGATATGATATCCCCAATTTAATTGTTGGAACAATATTCAAATTAGAAAAATTAATTACGTAGGTTGGCGTATAAAGGTTTCAGCATTGGCAACATTAATGTTAGAGGTAGTCAAGAGGCTCCACTTCATTAATGAGGGGAGTTGAGAGGCTTTCCTCTCCTCCCATTAATAGGGGTCTGGTGTTCCCCACCCCTATTATTCATAATGGGAGGTTATGTGGTCTCAGGTGGTCCCCATAACCTTAACCTCACGTGGGAGGTTGAGGTGTGGTGGTTCCCACAACTATAACCTCTCATGAGTGGTTATGGCCTGGTGGTCCCCACATCTAACCTCCACATGGAGGTTATAGTTCCAGTGGGTCCTACCTCCTGACACCCACATGTCTATGGGTATAATAAAAATATTGTGTCACACAAATTTATTTTTATGTTAATCTTTATTGTAAAACCCAAAAACTATATTTCTTTCTCATCCCACTACCTTTGAGGTGAATGTATTCTTAAGCGAATAACAGAGCTGTGATTTCAACGGTGCCATCAGATTTCAATTTCAAGCACTGATTCTAATGTTATAAAAACCTGTTCGTACATTTACTAAACATACCCAAAAAACTTCATAAATTTAATTTGGGCACACCGATCCTTGAAATCATGCACCGTAAAATTTCACTGAATTGTAAAAATCACATTTAATTAATTTCTTTTTTGGAAATTCTGGGTCTTTACATTCTCCCCACCTCAATCCTCTACGTCTCCTTAATCCACAACTCTAGAATAATGGAACAAGTGGGCGTACTGATCACATATATGGGACAACTGCTCCCATGTTCTCGCTTGGAGGTTCTCATGTTTCCAATGAACATGCACCAGAGGTATCAACCATCCATGAAGGACATGCACCTGTAGATCCTCAATCTCTACTGGAAACTCTATAAAAGTTTTCCCATCAATGATGTCCAGCTCTATATGGTCAATGATGTGATAAGGGTCATGCATGTATCTCCTCAGCTGGGATATGTGGAAGACATCATGAACCCGGTGAAACTAAGGGGGAAGAGCTAATTAATATACCACCTTTCCAACCCTGCTGAGGATATCAAAAAGTTTTATGAATCTCGGAGATAACTTGCTGCCTTGGCCAAATCTCTGTAGACCTCGTCGAGGTGAGACCCATTGAAATACATGGTCACCATCTTTGAACTATATAGGTCTTTGTATCCTGTCGTCATATGATTTCTTCCTACTCTTTTTAGTCTTAATCCCCACCTAGATGATCTTCACCTTCTCTATGGTAGCACGTACCATATCTGGTCCCACTTATGCTGACTCCCTAGAGCCAGTCCAACACAAATGTGATCTGAAAGGTCTCATTTATAACTCCTCAAATGGTGACATCCCAATGGTGGAGTGATAATTGTTGTTGTATGAAAACTCCACAATGGTAACTGATCATCCTAGTTGTGACCAATGTTGAGGACATAAGAACACAACATTTCATCAATGGTCTAAATGGTCTGCTAAGTCTGACCATCCATCAAGGGATGGAAGGTGGTTCTCGATTGAAGTAGTGTCCCAAAACCCACCTGCAATCCCTTCCAATTACGGGATGTAAACTATGAATCATGATTGGAGACAATAGAAGAAGGTAATCCATGTATCTACAAAATCTCCTACTAATAGAGGTGTCATATTCTCTCTACTGAACTATGATATCTGATCGGAATGAAGTGGTCCGACATGATTAGTTGGTCAATGATCACCCAAATTGAGTCATGACCTCTGGATGTACGTGGAATTCGAATCAAGATGTCCATGGATATCCCATCCCACAATTACTCTGGGTCCTCTAAAGGATAAACCATGCCCGCGGGTACTTGATGCACATCCTTCACTTGCTGACAAGAGAGGCATCGAGAGAGGAACTCTACTACAACTTTTTCGACACCTTTCCACAAGTGCTATCATCGATGGACCTTGTACATCTTCTCCACTCCTAGATGTACCTATAGAAGAGATGTGTGGAACTCCTTCAACACTTCTTTTTGAAGTGAAACTGGTACAATGGTACGTCCTATGAAGAAGATGATGTGCTCCCAACCTTCAGAAAATCCATCAACATCCTGCCCTATGGATAACTGAGCATGTCATGTCTCGCAGTCACCATCCCCATGTTGCGTCTCCCTGACTCGCTAATGTAGTGGGGGAGTGAATGTAAGAGATCAGAGGAAGTTTTCTCCATCTCTATCAAAAAAGGATATCTGTAAGGCAGCCTTCAACTATGTCACCTCGCCTAGCAGCTATATACCAGATATCATATTGAGTGCACTTGAAACATTGTTCCCCTTCCGAAAAGTATAGACTATCACGAAGTTAGGGTCCTGGAGAACTCAAGACAACGTCATTGTCTCAGGTTTAGGTCCTTCTATGAGAAGATATACCTGAGACTCTTTTGATCAGAGTACACGGTAAAACGCTCACCCATAAGATAGGGGCGCCACATTTTCAAGGCGAAGACCACTACTCCAAACATTAGGTCATGGTTAGTTTAGTTTTGTTCATGCTATCTCATCTGTCGTGAAACATAAGAGACTACAACTCTCTCCTGCATCAAGACACATCTGTTTCTGGTCCCTAATGTGTCACAGTAGACTACATACCCAACTCCTTCTTCTGGAAGGCTCATGATGGGAGCTCTAGTCAGCCTCTGCCTCATCTCTTGCATGCTCTACTGTAATCTCTCCGACCACACATAGGGATTCCCTTTTTCATCAAGGATGATGGTGGTTCTGCAACTCTGGATAAGTCTCATACAAATCTCTGGTAATAACCAGCCAATCCCAGGAAAAATCATACCTTTGTCACACTCCTAGGTGGATCCTATGAAAGTTCCACCTTAATCTTCATGGGATCTGCTACAACTCCATCCTCCAAGATGAAGTGTCCCAAAAAGTAAACATATCATATCCGAAATTATCACTTCAAGATAATACTGTAAAGAGAGTCCTCTATAAGTGTGTCAAGTATGACCATAAAATGGTAGGAATGATCCACCTCAGTAGTCGAGTAAATAAGAATTTCGTCGATAAATAGTACGACAAAGTTTGTGAGGTATGGCTGAAAGATCCTATTCATGAGTCCCATGAACACTACTGGAGCATTGGTTACACTGAATGACATAATCAGGAAATCGTAGTGGTTGTACTGACATCTGAAGGCCATTTTCTACAAATCCATGTCTCGATCTCTGAGCAGGTAATAACCATATCTGAGGTTTATCTTTGAGAACCACCATTCTCCCTTCAGTTGATAATATAGTTCATCAATCCTTATGAGTGGGTACGAGTTGTTCACTGTCACGAAGATTAGGCATCAGTATTTAACACAAATCCTAAAGATTCCAACCACCTTCGTGGTGAACAGAATGGGGGCTACTTAGGAAGAAACACTGGGTGAGATGAATCGTTTACCCTATAAGTCTGCAAGCTATAGCAGCAGCTCGTGAACCTCTTTGGGATCCATACAATACGCTGGAGTAGATATCGGTGTCATCCTGGTGTACAAGTCGATGTAAGTGTCCACCTATCTACTAGGAGGTAGAATTGGGACAACATCAGGGAAAGAATCCATGTACTATTTTATCACTACAGGATAACTCGAAATCTCTACATCAACTACTCTGAGGGTAAGGCATGCCAACCGATGAGGGATCAGCTACACCCGTTCTCCGAGTATGTCGGTCATCTGCTTTAAAGGCTCCCTTCTCGTCGGTGATGGTAATCCTGGTCCCATTAGTGGGTACACACTACACTTTGTGCCTAATATAGTCAGTTAGAGCATGGAGTGTAGATAACCAGTCCATACCCAAGATTACATCGTATGGCCTCAACGCCACTACTAAGAGATCCCAGCCAAAACTCCCACCTCCTAGAGTAAGCTCACACATCTATAAATAGTGTGTTATCATCAAATAAGATTCTGAAGAAATATATATCCGTTAGGATTGAGCCAACGGCTCCATCGGAATCTCTGAGCACTGAACAAGGGAGGTTGAAATGGAAGTGTGACTAGTACCTATGTCTATAAGTACTGAAGCTGTGATATAGTAGACACGGATCATACCTCGAATCATATATGGTGCTCTGTGATCGTAATCCTTAGCTTCCTGGAGCTGATCTCTCCCATTTCCACCTTCTACCTTCGGTTGGGGTGGACCTCCTAGTGGTGACGGCCGTAACATCTCAAAATGTCATCCATCACCAGCTGCACGAACAACTCCACTACCATGCCCGCATTCCCCCTACAGAACACCTCGATCGATCCTCTGCCTCTTATTGGGTGGTCCTTCAACAGTCTGTTGATCATCCGAACAACGGGTCAGACAGTCACGAGCCATGTGACCCTGCCCTCCACATGAGTATCATTGTATTCTCCATGCATGTCTGGCATTGTCTCTTGTCCCCCACACAACGGTCCCTGAGTCATGAGGTCATCTACCCATGGTATTTTTCATCTTGGACCTCTATGACATCTATCTGATGCCTGCTGCAGAATACTCTGCTACGTGTCGACTAGTGGTGGATCTCACTACTGAAGACAACTCATCAAGGAAACCCTCCACTAGGAGGGCTCTCTCTAGTACCCCTGCCTGTGTTGGGATGCTGAGTGAGATCATCAAAGCCTCGATCTCTCATTTGATCCCTTTCTCGAAGGTCTGGGCCCTGAAAATTTGGTCTTGCACCATATCTGTGGAGTAGCATGAGAGGTCAGTGAACCTCACTGAGTACTATGCCACCATCATGATGCCCTACTACAGATTAAGTAGCTCCTGTATCTGCACTACACGTAAAGAGGATTTGACAACCTCTGCCCGAAATAGGTTCTCTATGTCTACCCAGAGAAGTGTCACCTCGTCATGCACCTGGACAATCAAGCTCCACCATCTTCCTATAGCTGCCTGATGGAGACTCGTGACAAGGATCGCCATAAGGTCGACTGGTGTCCCTACCCGTCTAAAGACTCTCAACATAGTCTTCTGTCCTTCCTCATCTACCTACGGGTTTGTCTCACCCCTGATCCAGGGCGGCCTCTGGCACTCGAACTCATGCAACACACTTAGGAGGAATGCACTATCGTCTACTGGGGCCGGTGGCATCAGTGGCCCAATAGGGAGTGGTACAATTGGTGCATACGGTAGAAAATGTCCCTACTTCGAGGCCTCATCACTCAGTGGGATATTTGTGCATAAAACTCTCATAAACCTAGGTGGCTATCTATGTGGATGCATCCTGAAAAGAAACATGTATTCTATGGTAAAAATGTTATACCTAGTAAGCTTACTTTTGATATCACAAAGAAAAATCTGGAAAACACACACGCAATCACTGTTTTCATGCAATGAGTTAGAAATCAGAAGTCTGGGTCTTGGTGTATAGATACATCATCTACCGCACCAACAATAAACATTATGAATAGAAAACCACACTTAGTACACTTAAAACTATTGATTCACATAAAATATCAGATTCTTATATTTTGTGGTCGAACTAACTCCTCTAATACAAATTTTTCACGACCCATCCCCCAAGGCCAATGCCCTGACTACCCCAAGCCCGCCATCCATAGTCCAGGGGTTGGCGACTAGCACTGAAAGTGTAATTACCTAAACTTGGATGGTAATTCCTTTATAACATGTAACACACACCACAGAGCACACATGTTGATAGAAAACACTAAGTAAAACTATATATAAAAAGATTAATGAAAATTAAAAGGGGCCACAAATACAATCCCAACTATAAAGTACAAGGAACCGGAGAATGGTGAAATAGCTATTGGGTCGTCCTCCAGGATTCCTACCTATAGGGTAGGTACAAATAGCTTCCACAGTACACCACGTCTTTCCGTCTCCTCCCTCTATCGTCACGTCATATGGTCCACCTCCAGACACTGCCCTATCCCGGTACTATCAGCCTCGGTTAGCAATGTCCGTCATCTATGTCCAACACAATAAGGTGCAGGCATAACCCATGTAGGGGTGAGTATAACGATACTCAGTATGGACCCGGAGACCCTCATGGTCTCACCAATCAAACAAGGATAACCCACAATGTATGAAATCATTAGATAACCCCACATAGGTATATTCCCATTCATATAACTAGGTTATCATGTAATCTATCTCAATAATGAGGAAACCACAAAGATACTAACTCAGCTCACATTTGTATGCAACTTTTTCTTAGAGATTAGATTATTAGATGTGGACACTAAATCATCTATTCTGTCGAAACTAAAAGTGATCCTGGTACAGAAATCAGAATTGTAGAATCCAAACATGATCCAGGAACAGTATTCATAGCTTTCAAACCCACACCGAGTCTAGGAATAGCAGTCAGAACTGTCAAACCCACGAAGGATCTAGGAAAAGTATTCATAGCTTTCAAACCCACATGGTATCCTGGAACAGTAGTCAGAGCTATCCAACCCACACATGATCCATGAACAGTAGTCATAGTTGTGGAACCCACACATGATCTAGAAAAAACAATAAAAAATGTCATACCCACACATGATCCAAGAATAGTAGTCAGAACTGTTGAACCCACACAGGATCCTGGAACAGTAGTCAGAGCTGTCGAACCCACACAGGATCTAGGAACAGTAGTCAGAGCTATCGAACCTCCAAAGGATCTAGAAATAGTAGTCAAAGTTGTCGAACCCCCACATGATCCAAGAACAATAGTCATAAATGTCAAACCCACACATGATCCTGGAATAATAGTCAAAACTATCGATCCCACATAGGATCTAGGAAATGTAGTCTGAGAGAATCCAACCACAGGGATTCCACACAAAGTCCACTTGATTCAGGGAGGTTCTGCTTCTCTAGCAAGGAGTCGATAAATCAACTTCCACGAAGTCCCTAGAAGGAGTATCTCAAAGGTCCTACCATTTTATCGAGTGGAATACAATACAATTCTTGTCTATGACACAAAGGAAAATATGACCAATCCATTTACCAGAAAGTACACAATGAGTTGGAAAAAGGTACATGCATTGTGGTCATACCATGGTTACTGCCAATGTGCAATGGCCCGTGTCGAAAGGATGGTCATGTAGAAAAGTAAGTACACAGTGTGTGGTATGGTTAAAAACCATGTCCATGAAACTGGGGTCGACTCTATTTACAATGGACTTGTGCCCGAACATGGCCTCAACCCGTGTTCTCCAACCCATGTAACTGGTACACGGGGTAGTCGGTGTCACTGGCCTGGCCTAACAGTGTAGTGGATTATATTCCTGTGTACTTCACCCTATGTCTATGTATCCTGAGATACACACCAAGTCTCGCATAGCCTCCTCTTCCATGCTATGTATAGTGTATACACCATATCGCTAGACCATGTAACTCTTCTTGTGCCCATGTATTTCTCATAATACACGCCCAGGCTTGCGAAGCCACCACTACCATGATACGTAGAGTGTACATGCCATGCGACCTGGGTCAAACGCCATCTGATATGATTCAAACACCCAAAATCCCATCCAAATTATGGATATACAACATTGTGTGTTCTTCAGAGGTACACTCCAGGTATTCTGGAATTTTTCAGAAATGGTGCTTCCCACCAGCGCGCCTCCTGTGATGCTCGTTCTTCGTTCTGATGGTCTGATCACCACAAAACTACAGACACTTTGTTTTATCGAACCTCTGAAGTCAACTACAATGTTTTTGGGCATATAATCAGTTTTAAAAACACGTTTTGGTTCACCTGCTCGAAGAACAGTCGAAGAACGGTCTTCCCGATCCAGTCTGATCCATCTCCCGCTATCGTCATCACCCCATCTCCAGGTCATCATGTTGTTAGGACATCAATTTTTGGATATCTGCGTCGGAAAAAGAATCCATAATGATCCATTGTTCATCACCCATGATGAACATGAAGAACACACTGCAAGAAGTACAGTGGAGGAATCAGTCCTTGTTAGTTGGGCATGGTCCCTCTGCATTAGTTTGATAGCAAGAAGTTCAAGAGGAATAAAAAATCTTATGAAGAACAAGAATAACATTGATCAGAACAAACACACCCCTACCATTGTTCATTGATCTACGACGTCGGCCCGAGAAGGTAGACGTCGATTCATTGTAGATGAACATGTCCTACATTGAAGGCGGTTCCAAAGAAGGAAGTCAAACACAATCCTCAACGACATTCTTAGTTCTCTGATCATCATTGGGAGATGAGGTTCTTCATTGGAGAAATCTATTTCTCCCAATATCTCATCTCTTAATGTTCCACCCAAATAAAAAAGTGACATGATTTCCCCAATTTAATTGTTGCACCAATATTCAAATTGGGGAAATTAATTACATAGGTTGTTGTATTAAGGGTGGTGTGTTGGAAACATTAATGTTAAAGGAGGTCAAGAGGCTCTCCCTCATTAATGTGGGGGAGTTGAGAGGTTTTCCTCTCCTCCCATTAATAGGGGTCGGGTTGTCCCAACCCCTATTATTCAAAATTGGAAGTTATGTTGTCTCAGGTGGTCTCCACCATATTATCCTCACATGGGAGGTTGAGGCGTTTTGGTCCGCACCACTATAACCTATCATGAGAGGTTATGTCTTGGTGGACCCCACATCCAACCTCCAAATGGAGGTTATAGTTCCATTGGGTCCTACATCCAAACAACCACAAGGTTGTTGGTAAAATAAAAATTGAGTGTCACACAAATTTATATTAATTTTAATCTTATGCGTAAAACCCAAAAACTATCTTTTATTATCAACCCACTATAGTTGAGGTGAAAGACTTCTTAAGAGAATATATGCACTGTGACTTCAACCATGCACTCAGATTTCAATTCCGAGCACCGGTTCAAGTGTTATAAAAACCCCCACATACGTTTACTCAATGTACCCCAAAAGAACTTCAGAAATTGATTCTCGGCATACCGGGCCTCGGAATCATGCGCCGTAAATTTTCTCGGACTCGTAAAATTGGAATTTAATTAAAATATATTTACATGGTAATTATGGGTCTTTACAAATTTCCATGAGAAGAGAGTAGGGCCAAAGGGGATAACCAGTCATCCATCCTTCCACCTGAATGTTGTGGAAAACACCCCCACCGCTCAAAATCCCCGAGCTGACAATTTTCATTACTGATAGGGTAGAGTATCATATAGAAACACAGAATTTATAGAAAATAATAAGGATCACAACCAAACTACGCACAAAACAAAGTGTTGGACTAAATTACAACTAACATCTATCATACTCCCCACTTCCACTGTGAAGTCTAGATATCCTATAAGTATATAAATATTTAAAAATAGATATTTAGTTAATGAACACATTTTATAAGATTCACAATAAATATTATTTTTTAAACATTACATAACAAGTATTAATTCCACATTAGATTATAAATACATAATGTTCCATGCCCGACACACATTACCAAACTGTGTCCACAACTTATCAAAAAAACTACATCACCATTGCATCACATCAAGCTCTAAACCAATGGGATAACAAAATTTATTTAATAATTTATTAACAGAAGAATTAAATTCCTATAATTTTGGTAAATCTATAAATGAAAAACTAAGCTACCAAAAAAAATTGGATCTACACACTGATTAGAAACACTACCCATCAAGACTTTTCGTATATTATAGTAGAATAGTCACATCCATCCTCATGAAACTAAACATGGAAATCACAGGGAATAACTATTGGGTCTTATCCCCTATTAGAAGGAGGGTATGCTAGAAAATATCTCTTATGCAGTGGGGAATATAATGAAGAAAAAAACCACAGGATTCAACAGGAATCCAAATTCATAATCGACATGTTTCATCATTTATTATGCCCCCTAACACCCACATGCATAAACCAATGAATCTCGCCACTCTAGGAATCAAATAATGCCACAAACCATGGGAATACCTTCACCACATACCACAATATCCTCCTAGTCTAAGCCATACTATGTTTAAGACATAACACAAGAGTTATGAAAACAATCAACATGTAAGTGGTCGGTCGGCCCCAAACAAGGCATATAGCCTACACATACAACGAGAACTCATGGATCTATGAATAAGGCTCATTGACATTACAATCAAGAGGGTAAAATAGAAACCTTAGAGGATTTATATTTTATCAATAAAAATGTTATTTTAATCCATCATGATTTAGATAGTTCATTTAGACAAACATAACTTCATCCATTCGATTATCAATAGTTTACCACTATAATAATAGGATTCAAAAAACATTCCTATTTATCATTATCCCATTAATTTAAAATTAATCATATAATTAATTTCTTTACCAATTTACATCAAGAACAACATTCTAAAAACAGAAATCATAGATATATAACAATCTATCAAAAATAAGAGGAAACAACATAAATTTTTTACCAATTTAGTTATCCGAGTCAAATAATTATTATGTCAATTACATTGTGATCTAGTGTGAAGAAGCATGATAAATCTAAAGTTTCATGTAAAATAATAGAGAATACTAAATTACCCTTGCCCAAAATGTTTTAGATGTTCTTTTCATGAGAATAGCCAGCATAATAGATCATGTTACCCTATCCTGGAATACACGATGTCAGGCTACAAAATCACACATGAATCATATCGGAAGGATGGAATTGTTCGATCATCTCGAACGGGGGAAAAATAAGGAAGAGAAAGGGATAAAGATATCTCATACCTTTAGAATATTTAATGGAGTAGTGGTTTAATATTAGCTAGATTTTCCATTAAGATCAAATCATTTAATGATCACACGTTTTGACAAAGTAATTAATTCCTGACTATTGGGGAAACAATTATAGGAGTTATATTTTTTTAATATATCTTAAATATCATAAATCTAGAGGTTTAATTAATTTAACATGAAATGAAATCTCAAAAGGGAGAATCTATAGAATCTATGAAAAAAATAAAAATTTGTCAAATGAAATAAAATCTCTAAAGGGAGAATCTATAGAATCTTTGAAAAAAATAAAAATTTGTGAAATGAAATGATGTAGTTCAGTAAACATTGTTTATGACATAGTTTCGGTACCACCATTTTGGATTCACTATTTCTATTCCAAAATTTGGTTCCACGTTTTCTATATCATCATTCTGGTGCCACCATTTCTATGTAATCTGTTATATACCACTGTTTTGGTGCCAATGTGTATGTGCCACTATTTAAAAAAATTTGAAAAGGAAATGACACTGTTTGGGAAACAATATTTACATGACTGAAAAATTAGAAAATTATTGGGGATAAAAAATCATTATTTCCCCAATCACCTTCAACACTAGATTCTACCAATGGAATTGATCAGAGTGGTTTGGTCCATTAAAGTTCTGAACATAGGGTTTAAATAATAGAGATTTTGTTTCCATTATTATACCAATGAAGGCCACCCATTCTTCTACATCAAAAAATACATCATTAATTTGAAATATTGGATCACATATAAACCCGAGGACCTATAATGATTATATTTTTTGTAAATTATGATGAAATTGTACATAAAAAATTCACGTGAACTCAAGGGGTAATATTACACTATAACGATATCTTCATATTCCATATTAGGTCATAATTATCCCACAAATGAAACAAATTTATATTTAAATATTTTATCATCCTTCATTATAAAAGTGGGAAAATGATTCATAGTACGTTTGAGATGACATTTTTGGTAATGGAAAAAATATATATTCACAACTGCATTTCATAACTATGAAAAAATGATCATATATGTGTGATGACATAATCCATGTGCATTAGAATAAGATAAGATAAATGATACACATAAACACCTTGATCATAATACATGTATTGTTAGGTTTTAACATCAATATTATAACCAATTTGAGACTGATTTTTTAATAATTAGAGCCTTAATGAATCCATTAGAGAATCCTGTTGGTATCCCCTCCCCCACACAATTATTTTCTCTAATAATAAGGTAAATTACACAATGTAATGTTGTGATACCTAGGATCACCAGTCATATAATCTATATTGGGGTCACTCGGTGATATCTGTGTGTATCCATTGTATAGTATATATCAGGATCACTCGATACTATATGAGTGAACACATCATATATGATGTATCTGGATAATCCATGCATCATCAATAAGGTTCATGGGTCATTATTGAATGAAATTGTTTGAATCAATCACATTTCTATCAAAAGAATAGTCCATGATCCTTAATAGATCGACTAACTCGAGGAAAAGAAATTGGTTCCATCTCAATATCATATTCCATCTTAAGAAGTAATATGTATGATTCTAAAACTATAAATTCAAATTTTATGGTATTTAAAATAATGTTTTTAAAATTATGATTAATATCAATACAATTAAAATATCATTAATGAAATTTATGATGAAAATTTCAATTTCACTTTTATTGACAAAAAAATATATAATTATAATTAAAATTTATTTTTAAATATCAAATGGAACATTATTGAGAAAGATATAATTTCCATTTTGATATAACTTATTCAAATTCTAATACATTCTAAATAATTAACATAATATAATTCAATGAAAATAACAAAAAATAATAAGAAATTATAATTCAAATCATTTATAGGTCACAATGATGCGAAAATTCACTCTCATTTAAATTGCTGAAAATAAAGATACATTTTAACCAGTTTGTAATATGGTTAAAACTATTAAATTTGAATAATGTTAACAAATTTACTTTATAAAATAATATTAATGATAATAGAAGTTCATGAAAAATTCATTATGCAATCCATTTCATATTAAGAATGACCACCTTTGATAACAATTTACCAAAATTTTATAAGGATGAGAAATATTCCCAATATAAAAGGAATACAATTTATTTTTTTCACTTATAATGAAATTTAAGGTATTTATTCAGTAAATATATAATGTAATGGAAATTTATAATTTTATACAGATTTATTACTATGTGGGATAAAATTATATGTGTTTTAAAAAAATATGAAAAATTTATTTCATCTAATGATTCCATGATCATAAATAATCTAAAGGTAAAGTATATTTTAATAGAAATTATTTTTAATGTTAGTAACACATCAATCTAAATCCCTATGATTTAATGACATCATCTAAAACATTACATATCAGTCAATTAAGTAGTCCAATTATAAAACATTCAATAAGAATAATAAATACACCTAAAATGATTATAGTGGTGTATTAGAACATGTATAACTCAAATAATGTGAATATGAGATTAATAACCCTTACAATGTTCATACCCATCAATTTAAAAATTAACCTATTAAAAAAATATGCTTGTCAACATTAAATCCATCGAATTAATTTTTAAATACAATATATGATTGATCAAATTAATTACATATATAATTGTATAACATCAATGATGATAATGAAGTAATATAACCCAGTTAAATGAAATTGAGTTATGAAAATTTTAACACATGGTGGCATTCTTATTAAACACTATAGGTATACATAATTGAAACTGAAACATAAAATTCAATGATTAATGATGGATAAATGATATTACATGTGATGTAAAATAATATAAACAATATGACATAAAGTAGGTTCATACCATTAAAATTTACATATTGATGAAAAAATTATATAAAGTTGCTTACGACATTAGTAATATCTGGTTCAAAAACTCATGGAATGGAAAAAATTGTATAGATTTTTAATTTCTAATTATTTACATACAATGTAAAATAAAAAAGTCATGGTGAGTATATACACCTCAAAATTAGAATATCTGGTGAATTTGAAATATGTCTCACAAATGTAAAAGAAAGAGGAAAGAGTATTATATCAGGTCAGTAATTAAATGAATGTCCATGAATTTATGTAAAATAACATGATATCAGTTATATGATATCCTAATTAATATTATATGGTTTAATACCTAGAAAATAAAATAAAATATATATGTATATATTTAATGGAATATTTGTTCACAAAAATAGTTAGGTCCACATTGTGTGATTTTAGAATGATCATCTCGTGATTTGAAATGAACATCCATTTGTTAATCAGGTTAAATGATGAAATTGTATCCAAATATCCATAATAATAAGCCGGAAATATTTATCATATTTATTCATAAATATAATTTTAAATCTAATCATGAAATAATATTATAAAAAATGAATTATGTTATAATCATGTAGATGGTATGTCATATATTTACAATATTAATGTTTCCATTTTACAATATTATTATGAAATTAATGTATAAATATTTTGTGTTTCATGACTGAAAAAATAGAAAAAATACCATATTATAACATTCAATATATTTATGTAAATATTTTATTTCATAAAAATTGACATCAATTCGTGGATTGGTAGTCCACGCGTACCCACATTTATCATAATATTTATTTCAGGGAGTAGAATAGTATAAATTAAATGATATATATTATATTTAAAAAATATAAAATATATATTTAATAAATAAAAATATTATATGTATCATTTATATTCCATAAATTTAACCATTTTACCATCCATGAATGGGTTACTAAAAAAAGAATCACATCGTTTCACTTGGTGGTAGTCCACCGTTGAAATGAGTGACATTATAATATCACCAATATAATGTAAATTAAGATGTTATATGTGATATAATAAGTCAATATTTATAATTATTTTAAATATATATATATATATATATCATAAATCAATAATATAATTTTTTGTTAGAGGAAAAGATGGAAAAATGAATGACATTGGATGGTATAGTTATAATCAAATGTATAATCAATGATGATTTCATTTCCTATATTATTTAATGGGAGGATGTTTTATTTTATTAAATTAAAATATTTTATATATGTGTTTTTTCTTTTATTATATCATACTAATTTATTATTTTTATGGAGGTGGAATATTGTATAATATAAAGACTACCAGGGTTGTATGATGCATATAATTTGGACATCCTCATTAATTTTACCAAAATAATACGATGAATGGATTATGAATAATAATTGATAATAACATGGGTTTAAGGAAGTATGTAATTTTTTTTCAAATGAGTTAATCCAAATGTTTTATGTGGTGGGAAGTGTAGAAGGGAATTAGTATACCTTTATATTTTGTGTGAGTGTAACACTTATATTTTTTATAAAAAATGAACTTAATGTTTTCTACATGCCTCAACACTCCAAATGGGTAATTATCTATAATAATCCATTATAATGTCAATATATGTCTATAAAATATATTTCAAACATGTTTTTGTATTATTTGAACAATTATCTTTTTTTCCTTAGTATAACTATTTTTCAATTAAACATGAAAAAACATTTTTAATATTTACACATTTCATTATTAAACATAATTATTTAAAAATTATCAAATAATAAAAAAATTTGAATCGAAATATTTATTCTCTTTCTATAAATTAAATTCATAGAAGTTTTTGAATTTACTTTAAATTTAATCATAGAGACATGAAGAAAATGTTGTTTTTCATGAAGATTAATTTTCTAGAAAATTTGTATTTTATCTGGACTCTGAAATTTAATAATTATAAATAAATTTTTATAGATTTATATACATATAATTAATAAATTTATTTATATATTCCCCCATTATGTATTGTTTTAATTATTTAACATTGATAAACTATATTCAGGTGAAATGTTTTTCTATATAAACTCTAATTTTTAAACCCAGATATAAATATAAAAAAAATTAACTATAACATTTATTCAAAATTTATTATGAATATTATAAAAAAATATTATAATTTTGTTAATTATATTTATATTCAAAACATAATTGGACTTTAAAATGACTTCATATATTAAAAATAAAGGATATCGGTAAAAAAATATTTTTTACAATTCACTAAAAAATCAATATTGTCTGAAAATTTGAAACCATTAATCCCACGGTGATTATTATATGATGAATTAATAAAATAATTACATTTTAAAAAAAATCCAAATGTTGTTAATATTAAATTTATTCTTTGTATAGAAAGAATGGCTATATTCTAGAGGAATACATTTTTTTAGAAAACATTTTATATTGTTTCAAATGAATATTAGATTATTTTATAATATAGAGATAAAAATTAATATATAATATATGTATTAAAATAATAATTTTCATAATTTTTTAGTCCTATTTATAATTCAAATTTATTTCTTCGATAATAATATTCATATTCAATATAATATTATTTAATTTATTGTTTAGTTTGTTTGTTTTTTGTCTCATAATCTATACAAAAAAAGTAGATTATTTAAAATTCTATGGTGAAAAAATACCCCACCATCCATTGAATTAATTAGTCTTCAAACTTTTAAATTTATCTGGTTTTGTAATGTTTTTACATTTGGAAATATCTTTTTCAGAAACCAAAATCTTAAAATGAGTTAAAAAAATTCTTAATAAGTGGGAATATGAAATATGAATTTCACCACATTACTAAGATTACATATAGAAGAATTTTGGAGAAATGTGATGATATGGATAGAGAATAAAATAAATTATTATTATGAATTGTGATATATATAATTTATAATTAAAATTTTAATAATCATTATAAAGTATAGGAAATCATATTCATAAATTCATGACGATTTAAAAAAACATTGATTTTTTAAGTTTGATGATAATTGAAAAAATAAACTAATTCAATGACATTTTGGTAAATATGAGGGATTTTTTTTACATATATACTGAATAATTATTGATATAAAATTACCTTATAAACGTAATGTCAACATTGTATAGATTTATATGAAAATTTCATTATTTTATCTGAATGATTAGTGTTCATGATAATTTTTAATGAAAAATTCATAAAAATCAATCATTTCTGTGTTTACAAAAATATATAATATATAAAAATATATTAAATATATATTTATAAATTTACCAAAAAAACAATATGGTTAGAATATATATGATATTTACAAAATTTTATATGTTGAAATTAAGCATTTGTCTCTGATATTAAAAATTAATACCTGAATTTCAGTCATAATCAATACTAAATAACATGATCATTGATAATTTTTTAACCATAATGTTTATTTCATAACATCAATTTTACATTCATACAAATTTAGTATTCTTCTTCTGAAATATCATGAATCTCATAGTTTATAATTCAACATTCAAACATATGTTTATCTATAGAATTATTATTTTGTTCCCAAAGCAACATAAATGTACAAGATCATATACAGTGAAATGGATGTCAATAAATTTAATTTTATTCCAGAAACAATTTTAATTCATACATAACATTAAACCAAATCGTCACTTATACTATAACTCAATAAAATACTTTACTAAAATTATAGAAACACTTTTTGGTATCAATACTTGTAACATCAAATTGGGTGTCTAAATGTCTTGATATTCTAATCAACCATAATCTTATAAGACAATAATATAATCATTTAATATGAAGATAAAATCAAAATAAAAAGTAAAACATCAAATTTTATCTAAACCCATCTCCAATACTTCTTATAGATGCATAAAACACAGACTTTTCCAAAAGTTTATAAAACCATAATAAAAAAATTAGTGACAATGATATCGATGGAGGTGAAGAAATTATCATAATCCAAAATTGTATTAAAAGTAAATATTGGATCAATTACATATTAACTATAAATTAATATTTATTATTTTATATATTAATGGAATACTATTACATAAACTAGAACGATGTATTCAACACTATAATTTTTCAATATAACTCTCTTCGGAATTCCGTATTGGATCATTGTCATAATCATAATGAATAACTATATGAAATAATTCCATTAAAATTCTTATTCATTACTTGGGAGAATGTGAAATCTAATAAGGTTTAGCTCATTTACACATTAATAAAATATGTATAAATTAATAACTAAATTTCCTTAGTATGAAAAATGATTATAATTGTTTCATAACATAATCAAATTGAATGAATATAACATAACATAAGACTTAAACCTCAATACTCAGATCATTCATAATGAAATATTTCATAATTAATTAAAAAATTATGATTTTATAATATTAAATAATCATTTTCGATTCTATGTAATTCATATTCGATGTATTCCATAAATCCAATTCATAGTAGAAAAAATGTTTTGTATAATAGAGCATAATATTCCTAAAATGTGTTAAAACAATTTCTAAAATAAATATATCCTAGTTAATTCCATAGAATAAAACCCTGGATAACTCCCTAAATACTTCCTCAGAACTCATGTAACATTATCCAAAGCATTGATGTGTTATATGTGGGATCTCACCATAATATATATATTGGGATCACATGATAAAATCTGGGTACTCCCATCATATAAGCTATATCAAGCTCAGTCGATGATATCATAGTTCAACAATCATATAAGATGTATCAAGATCGCCAATAAATCATCAATAATTAACATTTATGATTTATGGATAAATAAATTATATGAATTCACATTTCAATAAAAACAATTATAAATGATCTTTCATATCTCCATTAAAAAATCATATAAAAATGATCTCAATGAAATTATCATAATAAATATAGAGAAAGATTTAAATTGTTTTAAATAAAAAAATACCTTTTGAATTATAATTAAAATAAATCATTTTCCACATTGATACTTGAATGTACCATAATAATTTCATTAAAAAACATTTCTGTGGAAAATAACTTTTTTCACTATGAGTTACATCGAAGGCTCTCATCATAAATGAAAACTAATTTTTGAATATCAGTCACAACATTTATTGATAAAAAAGTAATTTCTACTTTGAAATACATTATTTTATGTCATAAAAATATAATATATTTCAGAAATATTTTCACTAATAATAATATTCGAATCATAAAATCAACGATTTAAAACATGGGGTGGTCAAGAAAGTAGGAAAATTTATGCAATTTTTAATTCTAGAAAACATTATTTTTAAACCGCTTTCTAAAGGGTGTAATATGGGGGTAGTTATATAATATAATGAAATTAATTTTTTTTTAAATTATAATATTGTAAAAATAACATGAAAAATATATTTTGGTAATTATTTATTTTTTGAAAATAACTCTTTTTTGATTATTTTATAAACCATTGATATGGAAGTGAAAGTGTCCCAATCTAAATGGATGATTCATGATCTGTAAAAATTAAAAACCCCATTCATGATACATATTCAAGAAATATTGAATTTTTTAATATTAAATAGTCAACCCACATTCATAAAAAATATATAATAAAATATATTAGGTGAAATAAAAAAAGAAAATTTTATTTCATATAATTTAATTTTGAACCTTAAAACACTAAATGGAAAAGAGTCTATAAAAAAAAACCCCCTTTCCCACTACGGTAACTCAAATGTAGTAATCCAAATTAATTAATAAGATGATAATAAAGATTAAATATTATGAAATTAAGGATTTTTATAATATTAATGTTCAAAAGGGTAGTAGATTCATCCTAGAGATGAATATATGTCTATATCATGAATGTATGTCATAATAAATAGATTTGAAGACGAATATGCCTTAAAAAGATGAAACAATACTATTTTAAAAATACTCAATGAATTGATTTTTTGCAAGAAATTATAATATACAAAATATTATAATAAATTCAACATAATATAGTCATAATTAATTATACACATAATCGTGGAATATTAATCTCAGCGAAGAAGTTACATATCATAATGAAACAAATTTGAGTAATGATATTAATTAGGAACTGGTAACATTAATAGAAAATCACATCAGATTAAATAATTCAATTTGAAAGATCCTGTATAATAATATATTATATATTAAATATATTACACATAATTGGTGTTTAATATGCAATATATAAAAATCAATAGGTTCATATAATTAAAAATTTCTTCAATGATGGACAATTAAGATGATGTCCCAAACATATTGGTTAATATCAGAATTAGGATCTCATGAAAGGAAAAATATCCTATGAATTTCTAAATACCATTAACTTTCATGAAAATTAAAATAAAAAACATTCATGAGATTTAAATAGATGAGGAAAAGAATTATATGATGAATACAGAATATGTCTCACAGATGTAAAATGGAGTGTAAAACCCTCAACTTGAATCCCAAAGTTCTATATATTTCCATCAACTCTATTATAATAAGATTATATAATTAATTTTATTATTTTAAATTTTATTCATATTTAATATCATATACATAATTCAGTTATTTTATTTATTTTAGTGTCATAATTAAATACACAATCTATTAAGTTCACATCATGTGTTTTGAGAATGTTCAAGTAATTATTTTAAAATATATTGAAAAATAATAATTGAATACATTTAAAAATTATTCATCAATTATAAAATTGAAATTAGTAAAGATATAAAGGTTTGAAATTTGAGCATCTTTACAGCCTTGGATATGGTAGCTCAGATGTAAAAATTGGTTACATTTCTATTATTCAATGATCTTTATAAAAAGTACGTTAATAATATATTAACATTAAATAATATTCATAATAACACAAATAAAAATATATTTTATTATATAAACATATTTATATTATTCATTGAATGAAATGAAGAGACACATCTCTTCTTGGTTGAATTTGTATACATATACGCATGAACAATGATATCAATTTTGAATGAGTGGAAATACACAAAATAGGTGACATATATATATAAATATATTTTTATTATTTTTTTAATAATATGTCAGGAATATCATAAATATTTCATATATATGATATTTAAAAATTACATTTTTCATTTTTATCATAAATGAATGTTTTACTAAAAATAAAATCACATCTCATTGGGTTGTAGTTGTCTAACATATTGAAGAGTTACATTATTGTATCCTATACGAAATATAAATGTAAAATGTTATATGCGATATAATAATTATATGTATATAATAATGTCAAAAATATCACACACACACAAATATATATATATATATATATTATTTTTATGTTTATAATAATCAGTGGTTTCACATGATGAAAAAACCTATCACGAATGTTCTAGAGTCGGTGGACCTCTATACATGTGAATATTTATTTTGTTTTCAATTTGATTAATTATGTGGGGCCTGTGTTGTTATAATACAATAATAATATATCGATATATTAGAGATATACCTTGTATTATATCAGTATAATTGATGATGGTTTTAATGATTTTATACGAAATAAAATAAAAAACATGGTTAAATGTGATTCTACATATTCATAAAACCACTATTGGAAAATACTAAAATCCATAATTGAAATATTTTAGGAAAAATAAAATGATCAAGAATATATGGAGGGAATCAATGAATTAAAATGGTCAGATATTGGATGATCCAATATATTTTCTATATATTCATTATTGATTAGATGGGTGGCCCTTTATAGGTGAGTTGAGTGGCATATTTGAAATTTTATATATATAAAAAGTGAATCAAATTTTATTCCCACGATACAAGGATAAAAAAGACAAATTTTAGTTTTTTATATTATTATCTCTATATATGGTTTGAAGTTATATTTAATAATTATTTGTATGGAGTATTATTATTTATGGTTATAGGTTAACTACCTATTAAAACTATTTTTACCATAGTGATGGTAAAATAATTTGACTTTTTTCACTATTAATTATCAAAAATTAATAATTTCACCTTATAAGATTATATTAAAAGTTATTCTTTAGAAAAATGTAATCCATTTTAGTAAATTCAATGATCATTAGTGGAATAATATTATTAAAAAACAATAAAATATATATAATTGATGGTTTTCTAGAAGAATAATTTTAATGAAAATGTTGATTTAATAGAAACTATAGTACTAGTAACAATATATTTAACATGGATTGACATAAATAGATATTAATCCATTTTAGATGAATATTATGAACATTAAAAATATTCATTCTAGTGGAAAGTAATAGTTAAGTGTCTTTAGAAACAAGGAACATAATCATCAAACTGATTAATGAAATTTCAATTCACCCTTAAAAGAAAATCTAATTTTGTCTTCTGACATTAAACTATTACTCATATCCTTAGAAATGGAAACATAAAAAAGGTGTGATATCTGATTCTGTTTAAGGGTAAAAATAAATGAGAAAATAATGCTTTATATAAAAATATGGTTATGAGAACATGATCATGACATGGAAAATCATATCATGTATATCATAGATCATAAACACAATCATGGACATAATATTAGAGGTTCTTGAGATATTAATAATAATTTCTTAAATTGAAAATTATATGAAAGTGTAGAATTATAATAACACATCAAATTTGGTTGTCACATAATCTTATAAATTTAATTCCATAGTAGTCAAGGCATATCTGATAAAGGAATCATAATGATATGGGTTTACCTCCCAAAAACATATTTGATGTAATGGTTAACTCCAAGGACATTATTAGTGGAAAGAGTATATATTAATAATGAATCAATCATTTTTCTATCCAAGTATTATTGAACTGAGTTCACATCCCGTTCAAGCACTGTATTATGGAAAAGGGTTCATTTCTTGGTCTAGAACTGTATTATTGAACCAGTATCACATCTAGGTCAAGACATGTATTAATGAAACTATTTTACTCTTCATTCTATCCCTATAATATTGAACTACGTTATATAAATTTTCACATCCCTTTAATAATGATCCTTGTTTAATCATTGTTCTAGCCCTATCGTACTGAACTAGGCTCACTCCTCATTACATCTATATCATACATAACTGAGGTCACACCTTGGTCCAACTTGTCCATATTGAACTGATTTCACTCTTCATTCCATCCAGGTCATACCATAGGGAGTTTACTCCAAATTCTCATCCTGTCATATTCATGGGATACAAATAATTACGTAATTCATTAAAGGGAGATATAGGTCAGACTCTACATATAATTAAATCACATATCTATGTTCCAGAAAATAAAACAATCATCATATCATGAACCAAAAAAGGTAGTTGTTTCATAAATATCATTCCAGATCAATTGAAATTAAATTGATATTATAAAAACATCATAATCTCATATTTTGAGGAACTGATAGATTCATGTAAGAATGACTTCTCATAGAAGGAAAATATAATCATGAAAAATTACTTATATGATGTCTAAAAAATAACACCATGTTCATTAATATATGAGACCATATGTTTATCCATATATAAATAATGGGACACGAACTAGATATATAGCTAGGAATATGAATAATTTTTTTCAACCTAGTATCCAATGATTGACTATGAATTCTCTTTGATACTAAAAGTAGAGACCCTAACTTAAAAAACATAGGTATTAAGTCATATTAAATGAATATTCATCACATTAAAAATGTAAATTCTTGAGTATTGTTACCATATATCTTCTATATAAACGTGGATAAAATTTCTATAACATGGGGAAATATCATCAACATTTTCTACAATGCTTATCCACTTTAGTAATCATACTTATAAAATTTCATTCAAAACCAGATAAAAGAAACATAATAAAAAGATGAAGATTGATGATAAAAATTCGTAATAATAAATGAAATACATAAGATTAACATAAGAATATGGTTAGGAGGAAATGATAAATACATTGAATATCATTCCCTAATATTCCAATACTATAATCAGAAATCATTGAGTAATTATTGGGAGCTTATAAATTAATAATAGTAGTGGAATCATGATTATAATCCATGAAAGCATAACATAAACATAATTCATTAGATTTTTGAACAAACATAAACATATAAATGATTTCTATTGTATACAATGAATTGATGAATGTTCCATCTTTGTGGCATCTGTTCACTCACCAAAACATCATGGAAATCAACATTCACTCCCAAGACCAATTGAGTGTATAATGTACATTAAAAATCTATGATTAATCCCCGTTCAAGACTTTTATTATTGAACTAATTTCACTTCCCATTCAAACTATATATTAAATAATTTAGCTCACATCACATTCCATGCCTATATTAATGAAAATTTTTGAACTCCCATTTTACCCATGTAATACTGAATTGAGTTAACACTATACCAAAGCCCAATCATACCAAATTGATTTTATTCATCATTCCATATTATCATACTGAACTGACTGCACCCCACATTCCATCCCTTACTAAACTGAGTGCAATCATCATTCAAGTAATTTCATACAAAAAGTATTTCAGTATATATTCAATGACTTTAACACATAACATAGTTATCTACTTATTCCATATATTTCATAATCATGAGGTATAATTATTTACCCAATCCATTTGTGGGTTGAATTCTCCTCACCCATCACATAATAAAATCATTCATCCATCTGAAACTACATACAAAAACTCACCATATCGTGACCCATAAAAAATAACGGTATCATAAATATCATATCATAACCCATGAAATTTAATAAATATTATAAAACATTCATCTAATCATAAAATGTAGAAATTATATATTATTCAAAATAATTTCATCTTATAATAACTAATGAATAGATAATGGTTTTATAAAAATTTTATCATTGTATAAATTTTGAAAGAGAAACAGATTTAATATTAAAATTATGTTCATACATATTTGTCATTCAAATAAATACAATGAATATTGTTTATGGATATTATCCCTAATAAAGAATAATATATATTAAATGAAATCACCTTGTATGGAAACTACATTTGATTGGATCATTAAATTAATTTTTTAAGGAAAATAATCATGAATCATTTCAATGTATCCCATACTACATTGAAGCATTTAAATCATAATGCCAATGAAATAATAACATTAAATGAAGATTATAATATCATTAATATAAGTACATTAATGATATAAAATGTCAAGGGGAATTATATAAACATTTTTATAATAATATATATTGTAGGAATTTTATGTATCTAAATGATATCAAATTTAGAAAAAATTAAATTTCCAATTTGGTAACATTTAAACCATAAAACCAATGAATGAAAGGATAAAAATCGATTTGTAAATACCCATAAATATAATAATATGTTACATTGAATACATTCCTGGGAATTTTTAACACCACAAAAAATAAATATATGGTTAATATTACATAATACTCACATAAATACAAGTGATACTATAAATCCCCTTACTATATGAAAAACAATAGAATCATGTGTGGTATGAATGAATAAAATCAATGAGAACAATAAATTTAATGAAATAGATGAAATTCATGATATAACAATCCAAAGGTCAGTATGAAAACCTCAAAACATGAATAATTGTTGAAAATAGAATATATCTCATAGAAATAAAAGTTAGACATGAAAATACATACCTTATTTATTGAAATTCATTGTACACAATCAAACATCATGTATAATAAATATTAGTTTTTTATAAATACACCATAGAACAATATTCTTATATATCATTTTATATAAGATATTATTATGAATTTATATAATGTATTTATAATCAAATCCACATTATAGTTACCTTCCAGGTGGTAATCAATTTTTTCTATGTTATGAAATGTTATTCTCAATCCTATGACATAGATCATGATTTGCATATTTACAAATTGAAATAATTATAATAGTATAATATATATTCAGTATATAACTATTCATATAATATATAAATATGTAATGGAATACAATATTCATAGATATGGTAGACCATACATACTCATGAACGATGATTCCATTTTGAGATCATATTGAAAGAAAAAAAATGTATTACACATTTCAATATATATATTATAATTACAGTATCATTATTCTGTAAAAAATATATTATTAAAATACTAAACCCATCCCTAATAGATTCTATAATATTTTTGAATGAATCACATCACTTTGAAGCAGAAGTAGTCCACACGTCCACAAATGGTGTTATCATTTTACCCAATATTTAATGAATGAATTAAAAACATATATAATAATTCCATAGTAACAAAATTTTAATTAATATCATATATATCATTAAAATATCTATTTAAAACATAATTATCATCCATGAGATGTGTTAAATGAATACTAGACAACATTTTTTCGTGTGGAGGTAGTCTGTCGTACACATGAACAATGAGTTTTTTACCCATTTCATTGTAGTTTGTGTTGGTGATGTTACAAACATTATAATAACAAAATATAATTATTTTTATGATACTGATGTTATTTATAATAATTTTTTATTAATAATTGAGATGGTGGGAAATGAAAATAAAACAAAATAATAAGTGGATGGATGTTACATTTTTTTAGCATAACACCTCTTGGTTGTCACTAAAGGGCTTCGTTGGATGGATTTTGACCCAAAGAGTGGAATATAGGGTGATATAAGTTACTTTGGTTGCATATTTTGGATGGTTTTGGACTATAGAATGTGTCTTGATGTAACACCCCAGGTAAATAAAGAATATGAAATTTTCATATTTATCCATATTTGTGAATAAAATATTAATATTACTTTAAAGGGCACACTATGCTCGATGGCGTACCCAACATGCAACAACGAGTTTCTTGGGAATCTTACGTTGCACTCTAATAATAAAATAATATTATTTTAAATGGTAGTTAACATGTAGTCGTTGTATTGGCAGGAATAGATAGAAATAAATAAAATATGATTATACATGTTTTTAAATGTTTTTACATTTATCCAATAAAAGATAAAGGCTTAAAATACGGAAAGAATTCAATTTTAGGCGTATATGCCCTAGTATTCACTAAAGGTTCACTTATTGCCTTTTGATGGAGAACCTTCATTAAATATATTTTTGTTCACTCTTATACATTCTATTGGACCAAATAAAAGTCTTCTTAAAAATCGGGACATCAACATTTACTTTGTGTAAATTTTTGGTATCTTTCCGATAAAGTTCATTTTTTTAATGAATAGTGTGAAATGTTGTATTTTAATTGAAAAACGTCTTTTTAATCTAATATATTTATATGATTATATTCTCTATTTAATTGGTTTTAAAGTGAAATTAGAATATATTTTTACCATTAAATCCAATAGTGGTCGTTGCAATTAATTTCACTTTGAAATCAGACTTAAACTAGTGTCAATCTTTTGATACTTATTGTTTTAAAAAAACGTGCTATTTGATCTGACATCGGGAATTAATTATTAAATTAATTAATGTGAATTATATGTTTTGAATTTTGTAAAATAGACTTCATTTTTGAATTCTTAATATCAAATATAGCTTAGGGTGAATATTTGGGATTTTTCTGAAAAACTTAAATTTTTGATGAATACTGAAACCACTAAGTGGTACTTATAAAAACTGATTTTTCTGTTTAAATGAAATTTTTCCATCTTTGTGTTTTGAATTTAAAAAATCCGAAATACATGGTTGTCATTAAGAAGTAAAATGTGGTTCAATGGGATAAAAATAATTTTTTGGTGAATAGTAACTTTTTAAGTTTTTAATCGCGATTAGAGGTAATTAGTGTAGTTTAAGGTAAAAATAATGTTTTAATAATATGAAATGAACTTGACTCATGTCCTAACCTCATTGTATGTGTCATGGCCGACCAAGACAACCCATGGGTCAACTTGGGGACCCCATGAAGCCACTTTGGTTGGAAAATGACATTAATATCTTATTATTTAAAGTTAAAGTAAAAATGACACAAACATGAGATGTTTTACTAAAACATTTTTTACATGGGGTTACACAAGTCATATTTTAGACTATAAATAGTCATTGGAAAGATAAACAAATTTCCTACATCATATTAATATTTTTTATAATTTTTAGACATTAAATAAATTAAATTATTTATGACATGATGATGATGCAGCAATGACCTCATTATTTAACGATTTAAATAAAATGGAAAGATAATGTAATATCTAAGACCTAAACATGTCCAAAACCTATTGTATGAGTGTATTTCGAACCCTTATCACCTTATCCTTGAAATACATCAATGTGGGACCTCTTAAATCCGAATCCCATATTGAAATAAAGTGACTTTCCTCACTTTCCAAGAGTGCCCTCCTCTCCTCTTATAAAAGGCCTCCACCTCTACCTCCTTACCCACACTCCCAAAGCATTTGGCTCGGCCACCCTCTACCCATTTTGTCTATCCACTTCCCTATATTTCTCCTAGAAGCCTCACATTGGGCAGAAGACTTCCCAAGGAAGCCTTTGAGTTCAAACCAAAGGGAGTTACCCGATTTTAAGGTAATGTCTTCACTTGAGTACTTTTGTTTTATTTTGCTTCACCAACCCCCTAAACTCTTTTTATTCATTACTTTTGTAACAAATACAGTATCATAAATATACTAAGATGTTTTTATAAGAAGGATTTGATCTACAATTTCACACACCTACATCTAATGGTTAAAGAACATACTGTTTCCGTGGATGGCGAATTTCGGCCTCCCGAAATGATGATTGTTCAAAATTCTTTTAACACCTTCAAAGGTGGCCATTAAGATGACAATATATTTATATATGATATATAATATGTTTGTGATTTCCTTAAGCTTCTGTATTTTTCATTTTGGGCATACCTTTATGGTTTCAATTATGGGTAAACGCGATATCTTCATTTAAGGAAGTGCGGACTACCGCCCCCTCAAAGTGATTTGCTTCATTAATACCATATGTGGTACGTATAAAGGATATATTTAATGATATTATATATGATACCATACTGTAATTGAAATACTATTATGTATCATTATGTTTTAATTCCATTAAATATGAAATAGAAATGGAAGTAGCGTTCATGCGTACGTACGGCTTACCGTCTCCATGAACGGTATATTTCATTTCTTATCTCAAAATGTTATGTAATACTATAAGTACAAATATATAATGGATATATATGTAATATATTACATCAAAATTATGGAAATCATTCTGGAATTATAACATATATATATATATCTCTCTCATTCTGTTTTAATTCCATTAATATGACAAAAAATGAAAGTAGCGTTCATGCGTACGTACGGCCTACCGTCTCCATGAACGGTGCTTTAAATTTTTTATCTCCAAATGATATGGAATAGTATGAAATGAATATTTACTGGATATATATGATATTTTAATCATTAATACTATTATGGAAATTATTTACATTTAACTACATGGGCAATCTTTTTCAAACAAGTTCATTTTTGACTCATGTACCAAACATCGGCAAAAACGTCTGATATGAACTAACATTATTAAACAATTATTATAACATTATAATATGTGATATGAACTGAATATTAATCTCTAAAGGAGGTATTTAGGCAATTATTAATTGAACAAAGTTTATTATTCAGGAATATATAGAAACGAACAAGACAAGTTGGACTTGAGGTAAGGGATCCTACTCCTCTCTTTCTTTGTAAGTACACTCCTTTATGTCATTCCTTTTATGCTCATATTTCTTGTGATTGGGATGTTATTTTATATTACTATTACTGTAATTTTTATGTTCATATGATGATAGACCCTATTCTCTCTCATCAATCGATTTTGGAAGTTTTGAGTGGTGCTGTTAGGCTACCGAAATTTTCGTTAGAGATCTAACCACTCTCTTTCTTTTTAAGTACTCTCCTTTATGTCACTTCTTTTAAGCTCCTATTTGTTATGTTGGGGGATGTTCTTTTATATTCCTCTTTCTATAAACTTTAATTTAATATTATGAGATACCCTATTTGATCTCATCAATCCATTTTTGTATGTTTTATGTGGCGCCGTTAGGCTGCCGAGTTTTCGTAAGGGATTTTTCATCTCACTTTTATTCCTGTGAGATTTATGCTACGTTTTACACAATTTCCTATGAGTGGTGTATTTACAGCCCATTATTTTACACATTGTGTAATATACATTCTTTTATGAGTATTTACATCAATGTTTTATTGTCCTTCTTTCATGGGGTGTATGTATTGAATGATTCCCATGTCGGTAAGGAAACCTTTCACCCTCCTCTTTTTAAAAGACTTCTTTTGTTGGGTCTTTTAAATTACATATTGTTATGTTGAGATATGTTCTCACATATCCTTATTGATGTAAATTTTATGTCCATGTAATGAGATACCATTTTTTTATCTCTTATCAACTCATTTTGATGTGACGTCGTTAGGCTGTCAAGGGAACTTCTTAACACAATTTCGATTTCTTTGGGTTCAACATGTAGTTATTGAATATGTCATATTTTGAATATTTGTGAATGTCCTTTGATTATTTTACAATTAATATCCACTTATATTAGGTGTATTAGTTTTTCACACATAATTATGTAATTGATTTATCCTTAATCCAAGGATACCATCTTTGTATGGGACTTCGTCTCAATCTCCTTTCATTGAGGCATACTTTGTTTTATAAACAACCTTCTTTTATACGGTGTATAAAACCCTTTTAGTTTTACAAAAGGAATCTTTTTTGTACGAAGCGTTTTACTAAATGACAAAAGGGATTTCTTTTGGTCGTACGTATGCGGCGACAACGACTTCTCTGCCGCCGTGACCGTTATTTGAGTTTCGGCTTCCTCTACAAGCCATACCTTCTTTTGAAAAGAAAAATAAATATCATGTTTTACTTTTCTTTTATATTGGTATTGAAAATGGTTTTCATAATGTTTTTATATCAATATGTTGTATTGATATCTTGTGATTGAAAGGTGGAAATGTTATGTTTCCTTTATGCATGTTTTATGTGATACGATTATGTTGAGGTTCTTGGGCGTTATTATGAAGATGGGTCGTTCCGTGATAAACTAAGGGCGGGTGATCCCGATATAGCTCTCCAATGCATTGGGTAACACAAAGTAGTGAAACGTTACGGTTTCTCCGAAGAAATTTAGGGAATATACTGTGATGGGTATTCCAAACGTAACCAAGAGGATTACTCCCTATGTAAGAATGTTACGAATGCCTCAAGTTACCTTTTATGTCTTATGATTTCTACGATTTATTCCTGATTTGACGAGGTATGTTAAAGTGGCTTTGTTTTATGGGTAAATTATGATTTCATTCTTATGTATATATGAACTCATGTTTCCTTCCAATATTTTTATAACCCTTACTGAGCTTTTCATGCTCATCCCAAGTTTTTGAAATGTTTTTCACAGGTCAAGGGAAAGGTACATGACGTGATGATAGTGTCAAGGATGTGTCATTAAAGAATCTATGTTTTATTTTAAATATGTTTTCGTTGATGGGAAGAATGAATATTGTCTTTTATGTACCCACTTTGTTTAAATGTGGAACGAAATGCAAGTTTCATGATCTAATTCTCTAAAACTCTAAACCTGAAAAGATCCTCAATGTGTAATCTTGTAATAACTCAAGATTAATTAAGGTTTAAGGCTGGGGCCTTATAGTTGGTATCAATGTCCGGTTTAGATAACTTTAGAGGTTAGGGTATTCTTTAAGCATAAGTGACATTACCATAATGGTTAGGATTTCAGAAAGAGTCCTAGTTTTAGATAAATTGAATGAGTAAGTATGTATTAGTGTTTATCTTACTCATTAGTACATGATGGTTATGTTGATATACTCACACTGACCTTTTTGGTTTTAGTAAATGGCTGGATCTAGAAGGCACCAAAGTAACAATGGTTTTGAAGAAACTGTGGTGGTTCTCTGATTAAGAGACTGGATGAGATGGGGGATTCAATGAGGAAACTCGTGGTTGTTCTAAACCAACTATCAAGGAGTCATGATCAACCACTTGAACCTTGATATGATCTTTAATGCATCATGTACGAGATGACCAATCCATGTGGAAGTTCAGGTAATAATTATAAAGGTAACCATTAGAGTTTATATGATCCTTACTTTTGAGGTAATTATGGGTTATTATATGATATGCTGGAAATTGAAAGGCATGAGATAAACTTGAGGTTAAAATATGTTATGATCATTTTTGAGGATTTTATCTCTTTTTGGGGAATGATTAAATAATTATATAATTTTGGAAAAAGCACAACACGCAGACCGTGTGACAACCCATCGCGTCGGACAAAGCTGCGGGAATCGAACCCACAACCAAAGTGCGACTGGTATTTATCGCCTACCACTGGACTACGTGAAGTCCCTGGTTTGTTTGACGGATTTTTTTAGTTAGATGATTTTATGAATTAAGATTAAGTTTATTTTGGGTTATTTATGAAAATGATTAACCTATCATGGAGGATATGTGATTAGGTTAATTACTTTTCAATACGAGACTTTAGGAGCAACTGATATTGTTTGGAGATAAATGTTACGATTTAACTTGGAATACTATGTGACTAAATCCTTCAAATATTTGGGTTTCAATCTTAGTTTGGTTTACTTTGAAAAATTTTATGGACAAATTGATTATATAATGGTCCTCGTTGAACTTTTGGTTTTGTTGGACAAATTTTGGAGATTAAGAATTGATTTTCTTTTTATAAAGGGTTATCCTTTTCTGGATTATCTGATCTTGTACTAACCTTTCTAGTTATGGTTTTGGTTAAAGTCATGAGACATTGAATTTATATAGTTCTCTTTTGTGGATTATGTGATTCTCTAGAAGTTGATTATAGTACTCTTAATGCGAACAAGTCTCCCTAAATACTCGCCTTTTGGAAAAAATATGAGTTTGATTAAAGAATCTAGTAAAAGATGAAAGTCAACATGATAAGTGATTATGTTTCCTTATGAATAAATTACTCAATAAAAAGTAACTTAAAACAAAAAATGTTGTCTATTAACTTTTCCTACTGGGGAACCCAACACCGTTTAACCCATCACAAGTTTGTGATTTTCTTATTGTTAACTTTCTCCTAAACATGTTTTCTATCACTCTCCATCAGAACATGACCCTATGTTTTCTCCTCAATGTCCATGTTTTCCTACCTGGAGTCCTAGTATGGGTTAACTCGGGTGACCTCTGTACTTATCATTCTTTATTTTAATGTGATTGTCTTACCAACCCTTGTTCCGATGTGGGACTTTCAAGGATGTTTCCAAGCGCAATTTTAAAATTGCGAGGACACAATTTCCAAAAGGGGGGAAGGATGTAACACCCCAGGTAAATAACGAATATGAAATTTTCATATTTACCCTTATTTTTGAATAAAATATTAATATGTCTTTAAAGGGGACGCTATGCTCGATGGCGTACCCATCACATAACAACAAGTTTCTTGGGAATCTTACGTTGCACTCTAATAATAAAATAATATTATATTAAATGGTAGTTAACATGTAGCCGTTGTGTTGGCAGGAATGGATAGAAATAACTATTATATGATTATACATGTTTTTAAATGTTTTTACATTTATCCAATAAAAGATAAAGGCTTAAAATACGGAAAGAATTCAATTTTAGGCGTATATGCCCCAGTTTTCACTAAAGGTTCACTTATCGTCTTTTGATGGAGAACCTTCATTAAATATAGTTTTTTTTACTTATATAAATTATATTAGACCAAATAAAACTCTTCTTAAGAATCGGGACATCAAAATTTACTTTGTGTAAATTTTTGGTATCTTTCTGATAAAGTTCATTTTTTAATGAATAGTGTGAAATGTTGTATTTTAATTCAAAAACTCTTTTTAATATAATTTATATATATGATTAGATTATCTTTTGAATAGGTTTTAAAGTGAAATTAGAATATATTTTTATCATTAAATCCAATAGTGGTCGTTGGAATTAAATTTACTTTAATATCCGACTTAAACTAGTGTCAATCTTTTGATACTTATTGTTTCATAAAAACACGCTATTTGATCTGACAGTGGGAATTAATTATTAAATTAATTAATGTGACTTATATTTTTTGAATTTTGTAAAATAGACTACATTTTTTCATTCTGAATATCAAATATAGCTTAGGGTTAATTTTTGGGATTTTTCAGAAAAACTTCAATTTTTGATGAATAGTGAAACCACTAAGTGATACTTATAAAAACTGATTTTTCCGTTTAAATAAAATTTTTCCATAGTTGTGTTTTGAATTTAAAAAATAAGACATACATAGTTGTCATTAAGAAGTAAAATTTGGTTCAATGGGATAAAAATAATTGTTTGGTTAATAGTAACTTATTAAGTTTTTAATCGCGATTAGAGGTAATTAGTGTAGTTTAAGGTAAAAATAATGTTTTAATAATATGAAATTAACTTTACACATGTTTTAACCTCATTGGATGTGTCATGTCTAACCAAGACAACCCATGGGTCAACTTGGGGACCCCGTGAAACCACATTGGTTGGAAAATGACATTAATATCTTTTTATTTAAAGTTAATGTAAAAATGACACAAACATGAAATGTTTTAATAAAACAATTTTTACATGGGGTTATAAAAGTCATATTTTTGACTATAAATAGTCATTTGAAAGATAAAAATACTTCCTACATCATAGTAATTTGTTTTATAATTTTTAGACATTAAATAAATTAAATTATTTATGACACCATGATGATGCAGTGATGACCTCATTATTTAACGATTTAAATAAAATGGAAAGATAATGTATTATATAAGACCTACACATGTCCAAAACCTATTGGATGAGTGGATTTAGAACCCTTATCACCTTATCCTCGAAATAAATCAACGTGGGACCTCTTAAATTCGAATACCATTTTGAAATAAAGTGACTTTTCTTCACCTTCCAAGAGTGTCCCTCCTCTCCTCTTATAAAAGGCCCCCACCTCTACCTCCATACCCACACTCCCAAAGCCTTTTTCACGGCCAAACTCTGACAATTTTGTCTCTCCACTTCCTTCTATTTCTCTTAGAAGCCTCACTTTGGTCAGAAGTCTTCCCAAGAAAGCCTTTGAGCCCAAACCAAAGGGAGTTACCCGATTTTAAGGTAATGTCTTCACTTGAGTACTTTTGTTTTATTTTGCTTCTACAACCCCCTAAACTCTTTTTATTCATTTCTTTTGTAACAAATACAGTATCATAAATATACTATGATGTTTTTATAATAATTATTCGATCTACACTTTCACACACCTACATCTAATGGTTAAAGTACATACTGTTTCCGTGGATAGCGAATTTCGGCCTCCCGAAACAATGATTGTTCAACATTCTTTTAACACCTTCAAAGGTGGCCATTAAGATAAAACTATATTTATATATGATATATAATATGTTTGTGATTTCCTTAAGCTTCTGTATTTTTAATTTTGGGCATACCTTTATGGTTTCCATTATGGGTAAACGTGATATCTTCATTTAAGGAAGTGTGGACTACCGCCCCCTCAAAGTGATTTGATTCATTAATACCATATGTGGTACGTATAAATGATATATTTAATGATATTATATATGATACCATAATGGAATTAAAATACGATTATGTATAATTATGTTTTAATTCCATTAAATAAGAAATAGAAATGGAAGTAGCGTTCATGCGTACGTACGGCTTACCATCTCCATGAACGGTACATTTCATTTCTTATCTCAAAATGTTATGTAATAATATAAATGCATATATATAATGGATATATATGTAATATATTACATAAAAATTATGGATATCATTCTGGAATTATAACATATATATATCTCTCTCAATTTTTTTTAATTCCATTAATATGACAAAAAATGAAAGTAGCGTTCATGCGTACGTACGACCTGCCGTCTCCATGAACGGTGCTTTTCGTTTTTTTTCTCCAAATGATAAGGAATAGTACGAAATGAATATTTAATAAATATATATGATATTTTAATCATTAATACTATTCTGGAAATTATTTACTTATAACTACATGGGCAATCTTTTTCAAACAAGTTCATTTTTGGCTCATGTACCAAACATCGGCAAAAACGTCTGATATGAACTAGAATTATTAAACAATTATTATTACATTATAATATGTGATATTAACTGAATAATAATCTCTAAAGGAGGTACTTAGGCAATTATTAATTGACCAAAGTTTATTATTCAGGAATATTAAGAAACGAACAAGACAAGTTGGACATGAGGTAAGGAATCCTACTCCTCTCTTTATTTTTAAGTACACTCTTTTATGTCATCCCTTTTAAGCTCATATTTCTTGTGATTGGGTTGTTATTTTATATTACTATTACTGTAATTTTTATTTTCATATGATGAGAGACCCTATTCTCTCTCATCAATACATTTTGGATGTTTTGAGTGGTGCCTTTAGGCTGCCGACTTTTTCGTAAGAGATCTAACCACTCTCTTTCTTTTTAAGTACTCTCCTTTATGTCACTTCTTTTAAGCCCATATTTGTTATGTTGGGGGGTGTTCTTTTATATTCATATTTATATAAACTTTAATTTAATATAATTAGATACCCTATTTTATCTCATCAATCCATTTTTGTATGTTTTATGTGGCGCCATTAGGCTGCCGAGTTTTCGTAAGGGATTTTTCATCTCACTTTTATTCCCGTGAGATTTATGCTACGTTTGCCACAATTTCCTTTTAGTGGTGTATGTACTGCCCATTATTTTAGTCATTGTGTAATATAATTTCTATTATGAGTATTTACACCAATGTTGTATTGTCCTTCTTTCATGGGGTGTATGTTTTGAAAGATACCCAAGTCGGTAAGGGAACCTTTCACCCTCCTCTTTTTAAAAGACTTATTTTGTTGGGTCTTTTAAATTACATATTGTTATGTTGGTATATGTTATCATATATCCTTATTGATGTAAATTTAATGTCCATGTTATGAGATACCCTTTTTTATCTCTCATCAACTCATTTTGATGTGACGCTGTTAGGCTGTCAAGGGAACTTCTTAACCCAATTTCGATTTCTTTGGGTTCTACATGTAGTTATTGAATATGTCATCTTTTGAATTTGTGTGAATGAAATATGATTATTTTACACTTAATATCCACTTATATTTGGTGTATTAGTTTGTCACACATAATTATGTAATTGATTTATCCTTAATCCAAGGATACCATCTTTGTATGGGACTTCGTCTCAATCACCTTTCATTGAGGCATACTTTGTTTTATACAAAACCTTCTTTTATACGGTGTATAAACCCCTTTGACTTTTACAAAAGGAATCTTTTTTGTAAGAAGAGTTTTACTAAATGACAAAAGGGATTGATTTTGGTCGTACGTATGCAGCGACAACGACTTCTCCACCGCTGTGACCGTTATTTGAGTTTTGACATCCTCTACAAGACATACCTTCTTTTTAAAAGAAAAATAAATATCATGTATTAATTTTATTTTATTTTGGTATTGAAAATGGTTTTCATAATGTTTTTATATCAATATATTGTATTGATATCTTTTTATTGAAAGGTGGAAATGTTATTTTTCCTTTATGCATGTTTTATGTGATACGATTATGTTGAGGTTCTTGGCCATTATTATGAAGACGGGTGGTTCCGTGATAAACTAAGGGCAGGTGAGCCCGATATAGCTCTCCAATGCATTGGGTAATGCGAAGGATTGAAACGTTAAGGTTTCTTCGAAGAGATTTAGGGAATATACTGTGATGGGTATTCCAAACATAACCAAGAGGGTTACTCCCTACGTAAGAATGTTATGAATGCCTCAAGTTACCTTTTATGTCTTATCATTTCTACAATTTATTTATGATTTGATGAGGTATATTAAAGTGGATATGTTTTATGGGTAAATTATGATTTCATTCTTATGTTTATATGAACTCAGGTTTCCTTTCCATATTTTTATAACCCTTACTGAGCTTTTCATGCTCATCCCATGTTTTTGAAAAGTTTTTCACAGGTCAAGGGAAAGGAACATGACGTGATGATAGTGTCAAGGATGTGTCAAGAAGGAATCCATGTTTTATTTTAAATATGTTTCCATTAATGGGAAGAATGAATACTGTCTTTTATGTAACCACTTTGTTTGAATGTGGAACGAAATGCAAGTTTCATGATCTAATTCTCTAAAACTCTAAACCTGAAAATATCCTCAATGTGTAATCTTGTAATAACTCAAGATTAAGTAAGGTTTAAGGGTGGGGCCTTATACTTGAGGTGTTTTATCAAGGGATATAGTGAGTGTATTTTAAAATAGGGGGAATTGTATTATTCATGTATAAACAAAAAGTTAAACACTATTGGGAAGTGCAGGTTACCAAATGTACTTAAAAAAATAAAAAACTCATGGAGAAAATTGGAAGTATTGTTAATCAGATTCTCAAAGTGAAAAAATCATGTTCATTTTTATAATTTTATTCATTAACATCTTTGATTCCACACTTTTTATCATTTTTTTATTGTAAATAGTTTTCTATATTATAAAATTTTACCATTATGACTGAATTTAGGTGAGATTTAATATAAAATATATAACGAAATAATTTTAAATAATGTAATTATTTTAAAAATATAAATCATTTTTTTGGAAATTAATTGTAAAACAAGAGCATGTATGGATCATAAACTATTATTTAACTCTAATTTCACCTACAATGTTTATACTATTTATGGGTCAATATTTTCATTCTAAAAGAAACATTTGACCTTGAATGGACCACATTTTAAATATATTATCAAATAATCATATTATTTCATTATATAATATTTATAGTAATTTAAAATAATTTGATAAAATGTCAATTTTTTATTTAATTATTCCCTAAATAATCAAGGTGATGGTGTTTCATAATAATTTTATGTAACTATATCCTGTATAAAAATTGAATATAAATTTTTTTACATTATCTGATTTATCATCCACAAAAAATATTTATAAAAAAAGTGTACATTTTTACCTCTTCCAAATAAATATATGCTTCAAAGTCAATGAAGGTTCCATTTTTTCCTATCCCCAATTAACTTATAATATAGACAATTTAATATAATAATATCCCAATAACTCATTAAAATAGTGAATATAGTGGTGGGGTTAGATCTATTTCCATAAAATGGGAATTAGTTATGTTTTGAGTCATTTTTACACCTTATATTCAATGTTTGATCATTATTTAATCTTACTCTTTCATCAATGGAATTAATTATTGTTTATTATTACTAGTACTAATCTCACTTCAAGAAGTTATTTTCTCGTTTAAAAAAAATCAAAACGATTCAAAATAATTATAACCATTTTTTGAAATTTCAATTTACAAAATTGGATTTATTTATTTTTTATTTAACTACTTATAAATTAAACCCAATTTAAAATAATTTTTTACTATATAAAGTAATATGATGAAAAGCCTATTTTCAATTAAATGATATTATTTTTCATCATTCATCACGAACTGAAAACATTTCCAGAAAATCCAAAAAAATAAACATGATATAATTTTTTTACATTATTAATTAAAAAATAAGTATTATTTATTATTTATAATTAATTCCATTATTATTCAAAGGAAGATAAAAAGTTGTTTTCTTGAAAAAAAAAATATTATTCCACAACTCATAGATTTCAAGAAAAATTAACTATATAAATATCCAACAGTTTATTTATATAATAAATTATAAGTAGTATATATAATATAACATTTCACTATAAATATCACTATCTTTAATAGATATGTTATATGTGCCTTATGAAAATAACTATAATAATGAAAAAATGTTTTATATAAACTAATAGTTGCATGTAACACAAGATAAGCCGATTTTGAATGTTTCAAAAGATTACTATAGTTTTTCATCGAATTAATTATAACATGGTTTATTATTAAATAAAAGAAAAAAATATTTAATTTATTTCAAAAAGGATAATAAATAAATGGGGTGTTACAAATAATCAATATATGAATTTAGATTAACAATTGAAGATATATATTCTATAAATTTTATTTAAATAATTAATCATTAGTCATTATTTTTTGAAAATAAATAGGAGAAAATATAATGAACCTTTCATTAAATACATTTATATTAGTTAAAATTTTATTTATATTCATTACAATATATTATAATTCCATAACGAGACCATACATGTATATTGTATTTATAAAAATTGAAACATAATCAATTGGTTCATAAAACAACTATACTGTCTCATGCTTATTTCATCATAACAACAACCATTCTCAATATATCATAATTGATACACCTCTTTATGTCCTAGGGAAATGAAACATATTAAAGGGTGATGACAAATTCCCATAAAGGTTAAACAAGAAATATATCAATCATATCAAAATAATATTACATAAGAACAAAATCTTTTGATGTTTATTGTACATAGAAATGATCATGATATAATTTCATGAAAAATATGTTCATTATAATTAATGGAAAAAATAGAAAATTTCATATTATAATTCATTATGTTCATCGGAATACACATAATCATAGACAATGATTTCACATTAGTCAAGTATTATTAAAATAAACATTATTGCAGACAATATCTATTTGTGAACTGGGTTTACATGCAATTCTATCCCTACATTACGGAACCAGATTAACATTCCATTATATTTATGTCTATATAATGAGATATAATTCTTAACCCAATGTATTTTTTGGATATATAGGTCATATCCATCTCATAATAAAATCATTATTACATGTACCACAAAATCAAAATTCATTCATCAAAGCGTAACCCAAGAATGAAATGGATTTCATAAAATTAATTTTATCATAACATAGTCAATATAAAATATCATTAAATCATTAAAAAATAATATCATATTAATATTAGGTACATAAACATAACCTCATTTAATGATATCTATCATGAATCGAAACTATTTTGATAAAACACTTGAAATTAATTCTTGGGGAAAATATCTTTTCTTCTTCAAAACCATTTTCTATTCATCAAATGCCATGCATCTTTAAAAATAATATCTATTTCAAAATAAAATTGAAAATTTTTAAAGTATTATTCAGGTAAATTAGGTCTTCTAATGATTTTAAAATACGATCATGTCGTATAAGTTAAAAAACAATCTCAACATTCTTTTTTTTAGAAATGTCAAAAAGTACCTTGTATAGAATAATGAAACATTATTTCATTCTTACATTTTAATGAAAATTTACTAAAATTTTAAAATAATTGTTAAAAATTGTTGAATAAAAAAATATTATATACTTTGGAATCATGGACTTGGATTGTAAATACAAGCCAGTAAATACTTATTTATAAACAATATTAGATAATAATGTGATTGAAAAATTATCCCTTACTGTAGAATGAATATCCATAATATTTATTTGAACTCTTATATAATGATTTAAATCATTTTTTAGTAATTATAAAATATTTAACATTTTCTTAATATAATTAATGATTAAATTATCACTTGTTTATTAGTAACATCTCATTGAACCTCATTATTAAAATATTAACAGATTTATGATCTTATGCATGTTCATTCAGATAAGATCACTTACTTATTCATAGGATATTTTTATATCATTTAAATAATGATGTTATATTAATATAAATTGTATTTATTAATTCCATCTCAGTATATAATCATGGTTTATGTAATATCATGTAGAATGAATCACATCATATTGTGGATATAGTAGGACGTATATATGCACGAGCGATTATATCATTCCAATAATTGATGATTGGTAATAATGTTTATAGTGATTAATATTTCATAATAATTATAGTTTTATAATAATTATATATAGTTGTTGTTTCCATAATCATACACATACATTTATGGTGGTGGTGAAAAACCAATTACACCATGATGTGGAGTCGATAAGCTATACTTATACACCCATGGTGATTTTGTTTTTCATAGGATTGATATAAAGTGAAATATGGTAATTTCATAATTATAATAAAATATCATATTATTATTGATACTTATATTGATACTTTTTTATAAAATATCTAATGAAAAGGGATTATATGTAGACTAATGTTTGAATGAATTTGGGGATTCGATTACCTCATACTGGATGTGCTTCCTGAAATTCACTTATTATCGCACTAGAGTTGGTCATTGATGTTTAAAAAAACCTATAGAATATAATTATTAATCATTAAATGGAATATTGGTAGGTTATTTCTAATCTCGAAGGATCAATGTGAACAGAAGATGTGAGGGAGGAGGTTCCAAAAAATAATTGAGGTTAGGAAAACTTTTGGAAACTCCATAAGTAATAATTTATAAAAAATGAAACACTTCTCAAAAATCCTCTATAATTTATAAAATAGGATGATGAGATGATATCGGGTTTTTGTCTAATAAACCAATTACTTTTTGACAAGTATTTATTTCAATTTTAACTTTGTATTTTAAATTAATACTTCACTATTCTATTTAATATTTAACTAGGGTATCAAATAATTCAATATTAAAAGGATGAAATATTTACTTCATTGATGTAACTTATACCGTAAAAAAATACATTAGGTCATTTTATACCATAAATGAATTATTATATATATTTAAAAATTTGTTCAGATTTCTAAAAAATTCAATAAATCCTTTTTTCATAAACAATCAATATTATCAATTTTGACACAATTCAATTCATTGATTTTTTTAAAATATTAATATAAGAAAATAACATCGAAACATAAATTTTATTATATTCCAAGGAGGTCATGAGAGTCTATAAAACTAATTATACATGTTAATTATCCAAACATCATTTACATTAATATTTTTAATAACATTTTTTGATATTTCACTTAAAAAAATAAATACCACAACAGTTTTATATAATTATATAAAATGCATATTTATTGAATAAAAATAAAATATTAAATATTACGATGAAGATAAATCTAGTATATTTCATAATAATACATCTAGTCAAATATATATTTGAAAATCCAATACTAAAAATGTTGTACTAATTTTTTATGAAGGTGATAACGTTAACATCTCTTTTAAAAAATAATATAAGTTTAATAATTCCTTTTATAAGGATCCAAATGGTCATAACTCTAGAATTGTATGATTATGGTCAAGATATACATGAAAATGTAATATTTAATCAAACATTTAGATTACTTTTAAGGGTATTATTATTTTTAAGAAGACAATATTATTCAATTTTTAATGATTACATATTTTATGCATTATTAATGTATACACTATTAATGTAATTATTTATTTAATAAAAATTACATATAAATTAACATGGTAAATTAAAATATTTATTAATTCAAATTAGTATTTGTAATTAAAATTATCTTCTGAATAAACATAAAATAAAAATATTTAATTATTAAAATTTCAGTGATATATATTAAAAGTTTCATTAAAATAAATAAATAAAATTTTCTAATCTCACCCATGTGTATTCAAATTGACGAACGTTTTACCCAAGGATGATTTAGTTCAACCCATAATCATATAATTATATGAAGATATGTTTTAGGTTAATTTTATAATAATATTATTATCCATAATTACCTTGTTTACCCTTTTACCATATTAATGAAAATTAATGATGTTACTGTCCCAAATAACCAAAAAATAAATTTAATATGTTTACATAAATTGGAAATAATAATTCAATATAAAAAACATCCATTTTATAAAATTCAAAACACATATGTTTTATTATTTAATTTAAAAATAATGTTGTTGTTAGAATTAGAAAATAGTGTTTATATTCTAAAACATTACAAAAGATTGAAATTTTTTTACATCTGAAATCAATATAAAATTAATGCTATTGGAAGAAATTATATTCAATGATAAAAATATATTATATTTGTTATTTTAAGAAGTTAAATATTATAATATTAAAAAATATATAATTTCAATGAAAAATGTTTTCTTCATTAAATTTTTATATATTTTTACAATTCAACAAAACATGAATGTTATAAGAAAAATATTTAAAATTCATCCAATGTAAATTTTTATATCCTATTTAAAGGAGCATTTTTATGTTGTTATATAATAAATTTTAATGTGTGAACATATTAATTTAAAATAGATTATAAATTATTTGGAATAAAATTACCCTTTTAGAAAATATATGATTTTATACATCAAATAGGTTTTATTCATACCCTATAACTAAAATATACATTAGATTAATATAAATCATATTTCATTTAGAATAAAACATATATATCTCATTAATTACACTAAATAAATAAAAATATCTAATTGATTAATATTTTTAATAAATAATTTGTAGGAAATAAATTTACAATGCATTTTTGTATGTTAGCTATACATATTCTCGCTAACCTAACTTCTATGATATAATGGTAATTTTATACTAAGGGAATCCTGAGGATCATTTAATCACATTATTTTTTCCAATACAAGATACAAATGAATAAATTTTTTTAAAAAAAATATTTCATAAAAACATACATGTGTTATATTCTTCCCCCTAATCCAAAATTTCACCCTAGAAATTCATCGTATTAATGAAATATGAGGATACATATCCCTCATCATATCCTTAAGTTAAAAATTAACTTTCTCAAATTGGTGGTTCCTCCATTATAATTTAACCAAGAAATTGGTATTTTTTCGTAGAAAATTTTAGATGCGATCCAGATTCACTATCGGTTGTTCTTAATAAGAAATATCATGCACTAGGGGTATGTATTCTGAGATTAGTACATGTGAACGATCAAGTATGTACATTTATAGGATGGATATATAGAACACATCATGAACTTATGAAATATTTTCTCGAAGAATCAATTGGTATGCTACCATTCCAACATGAACCATAATTTCAAAATCCTCAATATAACTAAGTCTCTACTTGTTCATCTTTCCCAATATGAATAATCAACTTTGGGGAGATATTCATTGAAACACCTTATCACCCACAACAAACTCTATGTATTTTATTCTATTGTAAGAATATATTTTTTCCGACATAGAGATAATGCCACATGTAGTTGAATAGATCGTACCTTCATTGATCATTCATAAACATGGTTAGGTATTAGTAGTTTTCTATGCCCAACTTCATCACTACATGTTGGATTTCTATACATATTTCCATTGATAGCTTCATAAGGCATATTCTTGAATATAGGATTCATTTTTATCTTTATGAAAAAAAAATCCATGGGTAGATGATGACCCAAACCACATTTTAAATTAATATAGCACGCACTAATCATGTCTTCTAGTGTTTGAATTGTCATCTTTGAATGACAGTCTGTCTGAGGATGATAAGAAATGCTATAACATAAATCTGTATCCATAGAATGATGAATAGTTTTCTATAACATTGAGGTGAACTTCATATCCCGATTATATATAATTTAATGTCTCACTCCTTGAAATATTATGGATTCCTTAACATTTATTATGGAATGATGATAAAAATAGATATCCTATATAATAGAAAAGATGTTTTCCAACTTCGTAAGGTGATAAAATATAAACTAGATTGTAATATTTCCTCTTGATGCCTTAGGAAGTCCAATTACAGTGTATATGGTGATGTTTTTCCAATTCCATTCTGGTATGAGTGATTTTTTTAACATCCCCTTAGACATTCGTCACTCAGCCTTATCATGCTAAAAAATCATGCATAGGGAGACATATTCAACATCATCTATTTTCAAGCCACACCACCAGAAATAATCATTTATGTCCATATAAAACATTTTTCTTCCTAGGTGAAAAGAGAGTGAAGAACTATAAGCCTCATACAATATATTCAGTTCTAATTATGGTACGGGAGGATTGAAAATTTGGTTCTTAAACACAATTATTCCATCAGAATCCAAGATAAATTTTATATCATTTCTCACCTTGTTTTGTTAATATAAATCTTCCTTCTACACCTCCTTATTATTAATATATATTTATGGTTGAACATTCATCTATGAACGAAATGATTTATCCAATTTTGTAAAAATTTCAAGACCGATCATTTTATAGTATATAAATTTTAGAATATTGGTGATCCTTATCACAGATATTCTAGCACAGTCTTGTTGATTCAAAGAATCATCCACCTTTTTTGCATTCATAAGGGATGTAATGAATAGTGAATAAATATTATTAAATCAACTCCGACCAAAAAAATATGGGAATATTCATCTCCTTTTATTAAAAAAAATATACATTAAAAATTATGATCAGAATCAATGTCATACCTTTCATCGTAAAGATAATGCATTAATATATTTAATGCCAAGATTACTGATGCTAATTCCAAATCATGTGTTACATAATTTTTCACATTTATTATCAACTTTTAGGAGGCATAAGATATCACCCTTTCATTTTTTGGATGACACAGATATACCCTATTTTGGATCCATCACTATAGATCACGAACCTTTCTACACTACAAGGTTGTGCGTGCATAGGTGCATTGGCTAACCTTTTTTTACTCCTTGATATTATCTTAACATTCCCCATCCATATTAATATTAATAATTTCAGAGATAACATATTTAGTGGATTATATAATCTTTACTAATATTTCATAAACGGTTATTAACAACCATCAAAACCAAGAAAACATCTGTCACGACCCGTCCTCGGGGCCCGTGTTGTGACTACCCCAAGCCCGCCTTCCATAGGCCAGGGGCTGGCGACTAGCACCAAGGCGTAATTCCCAATAAAAGGGAAGGCATTGACTTTGTAAAGTAAACAAACACCATAGAGAATGAAAGAAGAAGTAAACACTAATTAAAAACTGGGTACAACAGTAAGTGCAGAAAAGTAAGTGGGCCAGAATACAAACCCAAACAGAAAGTAAAGTACAACTGGAAAGGGAAAACAACAACTAAAAGTAAAGCCACAGCCTTGAGCCGTCCACTGGAATTCCCACATGAAGGGTGAGTACAGATAGCCTCCACAGCTCCTCGGGTCCAGCAGTCCGCTCCGAGTACGTCCCGCCCAGTGGTCCACCTCCAGGTATCGTCCTGCTCCGCAAGCCTCAATCACGATCAGCGGTGTCCGTCATCTGGATCCAACACAATGTAGTGCGGGCATAGACCATGCAGGGGTGAGTATAAGCTACTTTGTAGGGACCCCAAGACCCCCGAAGGTCTCCTGTAATCCACAATGGATAATCCAGAAAGGAAAGATACAATCACGAAGTAACATCCGACACTACTAAGGTATATGCCCATACATATACCTAAGTCATCAATTCCAGTTAGGCTCCAACATCCTAGCTCAAGTACAACCCATTCCACAACGGAAATCACAACCCAGTCCACACAGGAAATCAAAACGTAATCCACAAAGGATAACACAACACAATCCACATAGGAATGCAAAACAGGATTCAGCTCACATAGGTATACTTCTTCGTATGATGACAGAGATGATCAGATATTGTCACTTATTTATCTAAGCAGTCGGACCCACAATGAATCGATAGGTACACACCCACGCAATGACCCACAAAGGATCTGACCCACACAGGATCGATAGGTAACTAACCCCCGCAATGACCCACACAGGATCGGACCCACACAAGATCTATAGGCGCTGGCCCACACAGGACCACTGAGCGCTGACCCACACATTATCTGACCCACACATGATCGGTGGCACTGATCCATGTAGTATTGCTGAGTGCTGTAGTCGTCGTCGTCGAATCCACGGTGGATTTCTCCACAGTCGTCATCGTTGCCGCAGTCGCAGCAAGCTCTAGGGTTCCCGCACACAGAAAGTTCATTCGGGAGGGTCCGCTCCACGAGCCGAGGGGATGATACATCAAATGACACATAGTCCAGATTTTATGTATCCAAAAGTTCCATATATTAATCAGGAACTCAACGCGACAGACGGCGTGTCGATCGGACGCCCGGTCTGAGAGTTATTGGCTTTTTAATCCTAGGGGCCCGGTTGGTTTTTAAGTCAAAACAACCCGACCATACTCCAACTGTGTCCAAACCTCGAGAGGAGTAATCCAAAAGGTCTGTCTCAAAGAGAAGAATCAATCAATTTCGACGGCACGTCAATCAGACGTCTGGAGCTAAAGTTACAAAGCGTTTCTACTCTGAGGGCCCGGTTGGTTTCGTGTACGAACTAACCTGGGTGAACACAAAGTTCTCCTAAAAACTAAGTTTAACATACCGACACGATCGCCTCAATCCAAGGATCGCTACTCAACTGACGGTGCGTCGATCGGAGGCCCGTAGCTCATGTTATGTGAAATAGACAGAAAGAGGTCAGGTATTAGGGGGTTCGGGCCCGGTCCAGCCCGGCCCGATAGCCCAAGGGTCGGCCCGAACCGGGTCGACCTGAACCGGGTCCTTCCCGCTTGGGCACGGCGCGGCCCGGCTTGTGTGCGGCCCGACCCGGCCGGGGAGGCCCAGCGTGCCGGCGCTGGCCGGGTGGCCAGGTGGCCGGCCCGACCGTTACGCCCGAGCGAAGAGGGCGGGGGGGGGGGGAGATTCCCCCGTATGGAGAAACTGCGGCCCCCAAACGGGGGGCCGCTCCTGCTGGCTAGCCGGGGGTTACGACCCCCGACGTTTTCCCCTGACCGGCCGGACCGCACCGGCCAGCCGGCTACTGCCACCACGAGATCGGAAAGGGTCGGTCCCCCTGCTCCGATGCCGGCGGCCCAAAACCGGCCGCCGGTTCCCCTGCTCCGCTGCGGCCCGGAACTGGCCGCGGCCTTCATCCGTCTGGGGAAGCGCGACGGCGCCGCGCCCCTCCGCCGCGGCCCCGCTCCAGCCGCGATGCTTTTCTGGTTCACCAGCGCTGCGCGACGGCACTTCACTTCTCCCCCGTTCCTTAACAATTCCCGCGAAGTGCTTCGGCACCGCGTTGTCTTGCTCGTGCCGCAACAATATCAAACAACCAAAAGGGAGAGGAGGGTCGGCCATGTTCGTGTAGTCCGAACCACCTCCTGTTATTGCGGTAATATGTGGCTCCAATAAAATAGAAGAAAGGATGCATGAGAATTTACGAACAACGGTTTAAAATAAATCCCTACCACGTCGAATTCGATGAGCGAGGATTCTTCATGGAAATAACCGTCATGGAAATAACCATCGCGGAAGATGGAATTGTGGAGGGAGGATCGTCACGTCGCAGCTAAGCGTCGTGGAAGAAGCGTCGTGGAAGGAGCGTCACGGAAGAAGCGTCGCGGAAGGAGCGTCACGGAAGAAGCATCGCAGGCGTCACGGTACACGGCGTCACGTAGTCAATCTCCGATGGTTTGGCGTTCTTCGTCGAAGGTCGGCGCGTTCTTCGCATTCTTCACGTTCTTCGCATTCTTCGTCGAAAAAGAAGGATTTTCTCCCAATCCTCTCCACGCAAAAAGTTCCAGGAGAAATAAAATAAGAGTTGTCTTATTTTATTAATGCAAAATCCAACGTTTGAATTTCAAAAATAAACGAAACGAACAACTAATTGAGGAGTTCAAAACCATCCAATTAATGAGGCGTTTAATATTCAGATTAAACGCACGAGTTGACATCATTAAAAGGGGGGTGCGGGTGCGTTACATAGAAGAAAAGAAATGGTGGGGCTCGTGTGTTCCCACCTCACAAATATCCTACCAAGTTAGATGGATATTTCGGTTCCCACATCATCCCACTACTGGAAAAAAGGCCTATACCCACAGTTCAAAACCGTGGGTATAGCCCCCAAAACCGTGGGTATAGGCTATACCCACGGTTTTGGGAACCGTGGGCTGGAACGGCGTCGGGATAGGTCCCCAGCCTATACCCACGGTTTTCCAAAACCGTGGGTATAGGTGTTCTGCCACCGTGTCAACGAAACATTCCCAATTGCCACGGTGTCAATGGATTTTACCCACGGTTTCAAAAACGTGGGTATAGATCCTAAAATAAAGCTGCAGGCGGGATTCGATCCCACGACCTCTTCGCTGCAAAGTACCGCGTCTAAACACTACCCTACTATCAATTATGTGTATATATATTTATATTTAGTTAAATATAGTTATATAAACCGTGGGTATAGAGGGAAGAACCGTAGGTATAGGACTCCCGCCAAAAAAAAATCTTTCCCACGGAATTTTTTTTTTCCCGCGCACACATGGGAAACCTATACCCACGGTTTTGAAAAACCGTGGGTATAGGATTTTTATCCTAGACCTATCCCCACGGTTTTCCTCAAAACCGTGGGGATAGGTACCCCTATACCCACTATAACGACCCACACTTTACATACATTGTTAATACTTCAAAATTGAAGCACACTTATTACAACATATGACAAAACCACAAAGGACCGTATAGGTATAGTGTCTTTAGAAACTGGGAAACATAAACAACTGGTTCATAAATCTTCTACAGTGTCTCCCATTTATTTCATCATATCTAGGGTCCCTTTTAGCATATTCTACTTAATATCCATCTTCCTGACCTGGGGAAAAGAAAACATAAAAGGGTGAGCTCAAATACTCAGCAAGGGCAAATAAAGGAAATAAAAATCATATCATATCTTTTTGAAAATCAAAACCTGCAAAAGAGATCATAATATCTTAACATGGAATAAATCATAGAAGTGAAAATGAGATCCCCATAATCATAACATAAAACTTGAAACTTTATGGCATGCACACATAATCATGGAAAATCATTTCTTGTTAGTCATGACTCATTTCCAAGACTATCTTAGTGGACAAAGTCCCTTTCTGAACCGAGTTCACTCCTCGTTTCAGTCCTGTATCACTGAACCGAAATAACCTTCCGTACCAGCCATGTCTATCTCATGAGATATAAAATCATTACCCAATGCATTGGAGGGAGATATAGGTCCCACCCATCTTATAATGAATCCTTTCTTATGTGTGCCACATAATCATAAAACATACATCATCGCATAACACATGTAACAAAAATGGGATTCTTGAAACATCATGACATCATAAATCAATTCATATAAGATAAAGGAATTCATAAAAAATATTTCCATCACAACATAATCAAACCAATGTAATAATAGGGATAAAAACAGAACCCTTTTATTATCTTAGATGGAAAATAATTTTGATAAAATACTTGAACTTCATTCTTGAGGAAAATATCCTTTCTGCTTCAAAAATACTTTTCCTTTCTTAAAATGTCATACAATTATAAAATAAAAGAAGTTGATTAAAAATAAACTTAAAAACTTGTAAAGGAAACTTCTTGGAAATAATGTTTTAGAAATCCATTCATTCCGTATAAGTTAAAAAAAACATTCTTCGTACTTTTGTCGGAAAAGTCAAAAAATACCTCGTATGAAAAACGACAAAAGATTCCTTTCATACATATTACTAAAAACTCACCGAAGGGTAAAAATGGATTTAAACAATTTTAGGTGGATGGAAATAATATTACATATTGATGAAACATGGATGTGGATGATAAAATACACCCCAGTAAATACTTATGAATAAACAATCTCGGATAAAAATGAGATTGTGATATTTCCCTTACCTTAGGTCCGATTTGCTTTGATCGTGTCCGAAGCTCCTGTATAATGGTTTAAATAATGTTATTGACTTATTCCAGAATCATACATATTCATATGATATCATATATGGTCATATTATTAGCTTCTTGTTAGTAATATTTCATTGTTACTTGTTACTCGGGTCTTTATAACTTTTTGTTCTTATGCGTGTTTTGTCGAATAAATTTTTATTCTTATCTTTAGGTTATAGATAATTAATTTCCAGAATTGTATTAGTGTAGTATATACCATATTCATTCATTCAATTCATTTATATAATCATTATGAAATGAAGATCATGTAGAACGAGTCGCATCACATCGTGGAGACGGTATTCCGTACGTACGCACGAGTGATGATATCGTTCCTATGATCGTGGAATTGTATTGGAGTATATATATATATTATTTCAGTATCAATATTACTTAATAATAATCATATATAGTTACTCATTACACCATTATACCCATCTTTGTAAGGTGATGGTGGAAAATAGATTACACCACGGCGTGGAGACGGTATTCCGTACGTACACACGTGCGGTGATTTCATTTTTCCGTAGGATGGATAGAAGGTGAATTAGGGTTGTTTCATATTTATAATAACATATCAGTATGTAAGTAATACTGATGTTATTACTTTATCATGAAACAACTAAAGAAGAAGAAGTTGAAGAAGAAAGAAATTGAAAAGATCGGTAATGGATATTACCTCTTCTTTGGAACGCCTCTTTGAATCCTCCACTTAAGGAACTAAGATTGGTCTTTGGAGAAGACCAGGACCTCTAGGATTATTCTAGGGAAGTGTAGAGGAGAAAATGTCAGGGGTTGGCCGAGCTTGAGTGCTCAAATTGGTGTGAGGAGGAGGGGGAGGAGGTGCCCTTTTATAAGGGAGGAGAGGGGCACCTTAGAAATATCTCAAAATATTATTTTATATTAAAGTCAAAATCGGTTTATAATGGTTTCAAAGGGACTTATTTCGAAGGTAAAGTGGGGATGGGTCTAAATCCTATCAACCAATAGGATTTAGACAAGTTTGGGGTATTATTTTATCCTTATCAATTAGATTTAACTCTAAGTTAATTAATTTAACTTTTACCGTGTCTTTTTGTTTTCTTTCACTATATGGTTAATACACTTACTATAACATGCCAAACGAACCCCAAATTGTTTATTATTAATATATATATCCTTATCTAAGTCATTTGGCCGAACCTTAGATTTTTAGGAATAAAATAACAATTAATAATATAATATTTGATTTAAAAACTATTTTGTGTCAATTTTGACACTATTTGATATATGATTTTTGTGAAAGTCATAACAGAATTATATGTTCGAACCAAGTTGATTAAATCAACATTAATATATCATAGTAACCTAGAAAATTAGTGGAATTCATAAAAAGTCTTAAATTACATTTATTTTGGTATTTATATTATCAATTATGTCAATATTTCATTAATAAGATAATTACTGCATCATCTTTGTGTCATAAATAAATTAAATTATTTGATGTCTAAAAATTACAAATAAAATACCATCATGTAGGAAATCTTTATAGATTTCTAAGGAATATTTACAATCGAATTTATCTTATGTATAACCCTATATTAAAAATGATTTACTTATTAAACTTTGATTTTAACTATTTTAACCCTTCTTTAAATAAATTAATAATAAATGTCCTAATCTAATCCAAGTGGGCCTAAATGGTCATATTTTATTCCTAAGTTTGTTTTTGGTCGAATTAAACTTGTCCAATAGAATTAGGACATGTGTTAGGGTAATATTAATATCATATTTACCCTTAGTTACCCTATTTACTATTAACCGCGGTAAAAATAGTAAAAAGTTACTATTCGCCAAAAAATTATTTTTATCTCATTGAACCACATTTTAGTCCTTGATATTAACCGTGTCTCTCGGATTTTTTGAAATTCCATTCACAGAAGCGGTAAAATTAAGTTTTATGCAAAATTCAGTTTTTAACCTACCACTTAGTGGTTTCACTATTCATCAAAAATTGAATGTTTTCAGAAAAATACCAAAATTTCACCCTAGGCTAATTTCGATATTCTGAGTCCAAAAATGAAGTCCATTTTGAAAAATAAAATTTCAAAAAGTGGTTATTACTATTCATAACGGCTAGTTTTAATAGCATATTGTTGTTTAGTAAAACGCGGTATTGCGTACGACGCAAGCGATCGAGGAAGGTCGCGATTGCGTGTAAAGCAGTCAAGCAAGTGTTGTGTAGAAAAAGATTCCTTTGATGATTTATATAACATAAAAGTCTCGGGTGTTACACCCACGGTTCTTGAAAACCGTGGGTATAGGTCAATTTTCAAGACCTATCCCCATGGTTTTGGAAAACCGTGGGGATAGACCGCCCTATACCCACGGTTTTTGAAAACCGTGGGTATAGATCTTGAAAATTGACCTATACCCACGGTTTCCCAAAACCGTGGGTATAGGGGGTACCTATCCCCACGGTTTTGAGGAAAACCGTGGGGATAGGTCCATTTTCCAGTAGTGTCCACTTAACTTATGATAAGAAAAATAAAATAAAAACCAGTTGCACCACTTTTATTTTATTTCTTAACTTAACCCCAATAATTAAAAACCACACTCGAGCAATCGCAACCCTGGAAAAGGTGTTTCTAAACAATTATCGGCGCTGTGATTCCATCGGTGCACTCAGAATTTGATTCCGAGCACCTGTTCAAAATTTAGAAAGACCCGCTCATTCGTTCACTGTACGTACCCGAGCTAAACTTCGTAAAAAGATTCCGGGCACACCGGGGCTCAGAATTAGGTGCCATCAGAAACTGAGTTCTTGTAAATTTCCAAGAAAATTAAGAAAAAAATTTCCTTGAATTTTTCGGGTCTTTACAACATTAGATCATAATTACAATTTATTTTCATGGCCAACTTTTATAAATTTTTATTTTTGATGGATACTCAGATGTCTAATATAATGAGATTATGTGACCCAAAAATTAAACTTTATAAAGACCAAATTCATACATGGAAATTTTTCCATAAACAATACATTTTCTCAAGGTATTCAGTACAATTCTCAACTGGTCTTTATGTTATTCCTTTCTCATTGAATATGAAATATCATAATCTATAAAAACTACCTCAAAATGATGAAGATAGTCTCTAAAGAATCTATTCATTAGATCCAAAGAAATAATTGGAAAACTAGTAAAACCAAATGTCATCACTATGAATTCATAGTGTCCATACCTTGTATAGAATGTCCTATTTGGCATATACCAATTTATAATATTAATTGATGATATTCAGAATGATGTTCAATCTTGGAAATGTATTGACCTTTATGTAGTAGGTCAAATAAGTCATCAATGTTATGAATACTACATTATTTCTTAATGGTGATATTCATAAGTTATTGTTAATCAATACAGAGTTTCTTTGAACCAAATTTCATATTAAAAAATATAATAGGTTCTCCCCTAGGTGACACATGAGGTCATATGAATACCTTATCAATATTCTCTTAGATTGTTTTTTCATCAATTCCTACAACTAAATTGGGGCCATATTATAAGGTGTCTTTGAAATAGGCACATCACCATTAAGAGTTCTATTGAAAATGAAACATCATGATTTGGGGAAGACATGAAAATTCTTTGGGAAATAGATAATCAATATCTTGTAAAAATGGAGTATTCATAAGAATGATTTTCTCCCCAAACATTTGGGATAAATAACTATCATTGATAGGAATCAAGACCCATAAGACTGATGAAATTTCTATTTAAAGGTTATATTCATCCATGGTTCAGTTGATGATCACAGATTGATCTGAAATAGGAATCATGACTTTCATTCCTGGGATATTTCTATAATCATCATATAAAGAAAGCCAATTAGTTCCTAAAGTCACATCAAATTCAGCTATTGAATGTTTCCCAATATTTCTAGGATTCACATTCTAACATACATTAACAAGAGAATAATTCTACCCTTTTGATATAATCATTTTTTCTTATGAGTTATCACAACTAACTTAATATCTAATTGTTGAGTTAATATGACAATACCCTTAGAAAATTCATCAGAAATAATACAGTGGGTCGATCAAGAATCAAATAAAAATATACTATACTTTAAATTGGATGGTATGTGTACCTTTATTCACATCATTATCATACTCAAATAACTAATATAGATTTGATGTGCATTTTCTATGTCGTTGTCCTTATGAATTTTTTATGTCTGTCATCTTCAACAAACCCTAGATTTATGAATAAATTGGAATACTTCCCCATTTACTTTCACATGTATCATTGAAGTGTATGAGGTTAATATGTATATCCTTATCTATATTCTCATCATTAGACATAATTTTTCCATCACTTAGGCATTCAAGTACCTGATGACCTTCTTTTCTATATCAAAACCATTTATTATCCCCTTTAAGAAAAATTCATCCGTGATTCACTCCACATAATGAGAATAAGGGATAACTCACCTTTTTTATAGTGGTCGTCATATTTTCATTTGAATTACAATTTTCACATCTTATCAAATCCATTTGATTAATTGATCTGTCAAATCTATATATCATCTGTGATATCACATCGAATGAGTTCTTCGTTACAAATAAAGTACGTTTTGGATAATGGAATTCAAATAAATAATTTTTATCCACTAATGAATCGATCAATTTTACTCTATGGTTGAATAATAACTTATGATGCTTTCCTAGAAGGTAATGTAGTATTTTATTTTTAGGTTCTAATGGATTAATCATACTTTTTCTTACGATCAATTAACTCATTAGACATCTTGTTAGTATAATATAGGGAATGTAAATATTGAGAAATATGTTATTTAACTCATACCGTTCCACAGACTCAAATTGAATTATTTGAAATATATTATTGTTAAGAAAAAACCATGGATTATATTAACCTTCCAAATGATATAATATTAAAATTACATTATCATGATTAGATCATTATTGAAATTGAAATTACTTTTTAGTGGTACTGGTACATTGTTCATCAAATAATGAATCACAAGACCAACTAAAATAAGTGTATGATTTCTAATAAATGACTCAAAGTAATGTTGCACCCTCCATTGCTCGTTTAGAAGTCCATCCTGATTTATATATTGATAATGTTGAGTGATCTTTGCAACAATATTTTTCATTCCAACTCCCATCACATATGATTTCTTAAGAGGGAAATCATTACGTGGATTGTTACACACAGCATTAATGTGGATCTTTTAGGATACATCCATTAACTAAAACTAGGAAGCATAGTGTGAGAAACACTAATAATTATGGGAAAACAACATAATAAAGGATGTAATTTAAATTTAGGACATTATTGAATTTATACTAGGTTATTCAAGGTCATTTATAAAACACTAGGATTATAACCAATACATAGAAATATCCATATAGTTCCTACTAAGGCATTATAATCATAGTTTCCAAAGGATAACAATACATTTCCTCTGATGCCACCTATAACAACCCATGCATTACACACATTGATTTTACGCAGAAATGTAATTATATTCACTACAACATATAATAAATCCATGATAGTACCATATAGGTAAAATGAATTTATAAACTAGGAAACATTAACAAGTAGTTCATAATACATCTACATTGTCTCCCACTTATTTCTTCATACCTAGAATCCTTTTTGAGATATCATAGTTAATAATCTTCTTAAGGACCTAGGGAAAACATATGAATGGGTGGGATCAGATTCTTGGTAATGGTAAACAAGTGACATATCACTCTTATCAAAATCATAAAATATCATAACATAACATGTTGATGCATTATCCATATATGAATGACAATGATACCATAGCATGGGATAAAAGTTCAAAAGTATTAATGGAAATAATCCCAAAAGTCACATAATAAGACATTATGTTTTTTGGAATACTCATATGCATAAAAAATCATTTCATATTAGTGAAGCCTCATTTCCAAGACTGTCATAGAGAACAATTTCCATTAATAAACTAGGATTACATGTCGTTCAAACCCAATATTACTGAACCAGATTTAATTATAATTCTATTCATGTTTATAACATGAGATATACATATATACCCAGTTAATTTGCGGGGAATACAGTTCCCACCCATCTTATAATTAAATCATTTTTACTTGTTCCACAAAAAATATAAATAATTCATCATAGAAAAGCTATGAAATAAATGTGTTTCTTAAACAGAATTCATTCATAAAAATTTACATTTAAAATATATATCAATCATTAAAAAATTAAAATCATTGTAATAATTTGGATAGAAGAATACTCTTATTTAAATATCATTATCTTAGATGGAAAATATTTTTGATAAAACACAAGAAATTAAATCTTGATGAATATATCTATTCTCCTCCATAAATGTTTTTTTTTCCATAATCATCCACCCAATTATAAAAGATATTAAGTTATTTAAAGATAATTCTGAAAGAATGTAATGAAATATTATGGGAAATATGTCATTATGATGACATAAAAATCTTATGAAGCAGTATAAGTTAAAAAAATTCTCCTCATAATTTGCTGGAAAAGTCAAAAAGTACCTCTTATCGAATAACGACCAATGTATCCTTACAGAATATTTTTTAAAATTTAGAAAAGGGTAATATTACATTTAAAATTTTTATATGAATATATATTATGTTTCATTCTTGGGATACATGTTCATGGATGATAAATATTAACCTGGAAACACTTACGTATAAACAATATCGAATTATAATGATATTGAAAAATTATCCCATACCTATGGCATGATATCCTCTTTATGTATCTAATATTGTAGTATAATAATTTAAACAATTTTATTAATTCGTTATAGAATCCATGTCAATTTTATTATATCATATGTGATTATATTATCTTCTTATTGTTCATAACATTTAATTGTCACTCGTTATTCAGATATTGACTGCTTTATGTTCATATGAATGTTTTATTGTATATGTTCATGTTCTACTTATTATGATATAGTTATATCATGTATAGAATGATATTATTATAATATAAATCATATATACTAATTCAATGAATGTATCTAATCAATTTTTAATGAATATCATGTAGAATGAATCACATCACATCTTGAAGATGATGGACCATACGAACGAATGAGCGACAATATCATTCCAAAAGTTGTTAAATGGTATTGAATATGATGGATTATTACTTATAAAAATTATTATAATTATATAATAATCACATATAGTTATTATTTCCATCATTTTACCCATCCAGGTATAGTGGTGGTGAAAACCAGATTACACATTAGTTTAGAGACGTTATGTCGCACGTACGCACATGTAGAGTTTTCTCTTTTTAAAGGATATATAGATGGTGCAATATGGTTTATTAAAAATTATAATTAAGAAAAATCATATTAGTGATTCATATTTTGATACTTTATATTGAAAAAAATTAATGAATATGGAGTAGATTAAGAATGTAGTTTGAATGAATCAGTAGAAGAGATTTCCTCTTCCTCATTGTCCTTCCTCTAAATCTATTGTACTTGAATTACAGATGTCCTTTGAAGATGTAAAAAACCTCTATAACGTTAGTATTTATGTTCTCAAGGAAAGTGTTCTGGTTATGGCCGAGAATGGTGGCTCAAGGTCAACTGAATAAGTGGTGGAGGGGTTCACATTTATAATTTGGTTGAGGGAGACTTTAGAAAACTCCATAAATAATAATTGATAATAAAAAAATCTTACACAAAAACCTTCAACATGTCCCAATTTTTTATATTAGTTCTTATTGGGTTGTAATATCATAATCCAATATGTTTTTAACATGAATTTAGGTCAATTTATCCATTATCGTTTTAATTAACACATTGTTATTATATTAAATTTTAACTAGGGTAAAAAATAATTCAATATTAAAAAATTGTGAAATATGTACATATTTGATGTAAAATAAACCATAAATGAAAATATTAGATAATTTTATTACATATAATAATTATTAAATTTTTCTAAAATATGTTTACTAATATTTGTATTATTTATAAAACATTATTTTGATAAACAGTCAATAATATCATTTTATACACTATTCAATACATTGCTTTTTCAAAGATATATCAAGATAACCTCGAACCAAAAATTTTATTATATTCCTATGAGATAAAGGTAATCTATCAAATTCATTATAAATGTTAATTTTCCCAAATTAAGTTAAATATAATATTCTTAATAACATTTAATTGATATTTCTCTATATAAAATAATTACTAAATCAATTTTTTTTAATTATTTAATATTCATATTTATTAAAAAAAGATAAAAATATAATACTATGATGAAGATAAATCTACTATATTTTTTAAAAAATACATTTAGTCAAATTTATCTTCTAGAAAATCCTATATTTAAAATGTTATAATTATTTAAATATGAAGATGACAACATTAGAATCACATTATATAAAATAATATAAGGGTTATAATTCCTTATACAAGGATCCAAATGTACCCTAACTCGATATTTTATAATAATGGTCAAGAATACTCAAAAGAAATGATTTGGTATTGTTTTTTAATTTTAATGGGTATTATTATTTTTAAACTAAATATAAAATAGATTTTTTATGTATTAAATAATTTAATTATCATTAATGTATAAGCTATTAAGGTAATTATTTATTTCCTAAAAAATAAAAACAAATTAAAATGATAATGTAAAATATTTTATATTTTAACTGATTATTTTTAATCTGAATTATCTTTTTTATATCGTTATATTAAAAAATTAGTTACTAAAATTTGATTGAGACATATTCCACATTTCATTAAATTAAATAAATTTAATGTCTATATCCCCTCCAAGTGGATTGAATGGGATTCCATTTCGACCAATGATTCATTTAGGTCAGAATACTCATGAAATAACACTATGTTATGTGTTATGGTAATTTCATAATAGTATTATTACCCCTAATTACACAGTTGACCCATATACAATATTAATAAAAATAAATGAGGTTACTATTCATATTGCCAAAAAATAAAATAATTCTGTTGACATAATTTTAAACTAGTGATTCTAAATATGGAATCAATTTTTCTAAATTCAGAACACAGAATTCGTAGTAAATAATTTAATATTAAACCAATTATCGGAAAGAGAGAATGTGTATTAACTGCTAAAATATTGCAAAAGATTGAAATGTTTTTACACTTTAACTCACAGTATAATTAATGATTATGTAATAAATTATTTATAAGAATAAATATATATTTTATTTATACTATAAAACCACTAAATTTTAAAATTTTACAATATAAATTTTTTCTGTGAAAAAAGTAGATTTAATAAATTCTTGTGTATTTTTAAGAATCATAAAAACATGAATATTATGAGAGAAGTATAATAAATTAATAAAAATTAAACATTTATATTACTCTACATAATTATTTTTATTATAACAACCCAAGATTCCACGGTATGATTCCCTTTAAATATTACAATAGCGTGTGTTGTACGCAACTTCGAGTTCTTACACACCACAACCACTAAAACTAGCCATTAAGAAAATTAATACATGCTTTTAAATTTATTTATGAATCATATATTTTAAAAGGGACTACATTGTTTGGATTCGTAATATCAAAATTATCTCAGGGTAAATTTTTTGTACTTTTCTGATAACGTTCACATATTGATGAATAGTGAAAATTACTAAAATTTTTTAAAAACAACTTTTTTAAACAAAATAATTTACAGTGAAAAATTATACTATTGAGTGGTTTTAAAGTATAATTTGATTGTATTTTTACCATTTCTTCCAATGTTGGTCTTGCGATGCAATTTTATATTTAAACTGGATGTAAAAAAGTGGCAATCTTTTTACAGTTATTATTTCATAAAAACACACTTTTTGTTTTGACAACGGGAATTAATTTCAAATTAATTATTTCCACATCAGTGTTTTGAAATAAAAAAAATGTATTCCATATTTTTAATCAGGAGGCCCAAATTATGCAAATATGTAATTTTTATTTTTATACATTTTGAATAATTACTTCGGTAAATATTTTATTCACCATGGTTAAAGGGTAAATCTGGTAAATAAGGGTAATAAATAATATTATAATTTTATTAAAATACCCTAATATGTGTCTTAACTATAGTGGATGTTTCATGTCTGGCCATAGGAATTTTTGGGTAGATTTTTGGACACCATGGAGGCAATTTTATGTGATAATGACACTTTTTATTAATTAAGATAATGTAAACACAAAAATGACATAAGCATATATCTTTTAGTAAAGCAATTTTTACCAAGGGTTATACATGTAATATATTTAACTATAAATATTCATTTGATATCTAAAAAAATTCATACTTAAACAGAATATTATTCATAATTTTCATACATTGAATAATTAAATTTATTTATGACACAATGATGATGCAGTATTATCCTAATTAATTAAAGAATTAAATATATGATATTATAAAAACATAAATAAATATAACGTTAAAGTTCTTTTGCCATACGAAAATTTAATAGGCTACTATGACATTTTTGGGTTGGTTAAATGTATTTATGGTGAATTAATATTGTTCTTAAAACTTTAACAAAAATCAATTATTAAATAATCTCAAAATTGTCATAAATGAGTTTTTAAAACAATTACAATATTATTTGTTGATATAATTTGATTAAAAGTATAAGGATATTCAAAAGGGACTAAATAATATTATATGTGACATTGATGAACCTATTGGGGTTCTCTTGGATGTTTATAGTAAGTTTATTAACCATACAATATAAAAATACAATGAAAAGTGGTAAATGTCAAACTAATTTACTAAGAGTTAAATATAATAGATAAGGTTAATATAGAGACCCAAACCTGTCTAAAACCCATTGGTTGAATGTATATTGACCCATAACCACCATGTCCTCGAAATAAATTAATGTGGATATATTATAAACTGAATATTAATTTATTATAAAACAATACTTTATGTTTTCCCAAAGGTGTCCCTCACCCCTCTTATAAAAGGGCTCTCCCCCTAATATCCAATTCACACCTTCAAAGCCTTTTGCATCAGCCAACCTCTTCCCAAATACCCTCTCAACTATCCTCCCTTAATCATAGGGGCCTTCTGTTGGTCATAAATCAAACCTAAGGAGTCCTTTTGATCAAATCAAAAGGAAGAACCCGAAGAAGAGGTAAATATCTCACCAACTCTTTCAAGTTCATTTCTTCTTCCACTTCCTTTTTCATTGTTGTTTCCATTAGAAAATAATATATCTGGTATCTTATATATACTGTGTTGTTATTAAAAATATGGTACAACCAAATTCATTATTATATCCATCTTGTTAATGACATTTCACCATATGTGCGTATGTATGACTTACCGTCTCCACGTCGTGGTGTAATTGTTATTCAATAAATTATTATTTGGATTGGTATATTGATGATTTTTAATTTACATAAATAATAAATATAACATGATAATGACTATGTACATATGATATAACATCCAATTATATATTATTTTAATATCAAAATAATGACATCATCACTCATGTGTACGTACTGATTACTGTCTCCACGAATGTGATAAGATTCACACCCTGTCATATCTAATCTAGAATAACTTTCATTAGATGATAAAAATAATTTTTAAAGACTTGATATCATTATGGATATGAATATTATACATACCATCCATAAAAAATATGACTCACATAACAATGAATATAAAGGAAAACAAATCTGTTAACACCCGAAACAACGATAATACTATGATATTATTTACAAATAAATGATAAAAGATCATATATGATATCATATTAATGTATATTATTATTTTATAATTTAATAACAATTATTTTACCATTATATAGGAGTTTAACCTAGACTCAACCAAGGAAAAGTACAAGGTAAGGTATAATTTCACAATCTCTTTATAATTCGAGGTTTTTTACGTAAGTATCTTCTAGGACCTCTTTATCATCTGCATCCATGTTTCCAAAAAATGTAGTTCAAAACATTATTATTATTTACTAGACTATTGTTTAATGTGATTTATACCATTTATTGACTTTTATAAGCTGTTTATAAAGGAATTTTTTCGTCATTTTCCAAACAAGGTACTTTTTAACCTTACCGACAAAATTAATGTTATAATGTGTTTTTTAACATATACGGTGGGTGTATCTATTTTCTACCATTATAAAATCTTCGAAGCATCCCTTATAATATTATAAAAATATTTTCAAAGTAAATGATTTCTTTTAAAACTATATGACTTTTAAATGAATTAAAAAAAGAGATATTTCTGTCAAATAGTATTGATTTCATCTATGTCAACATCCTTTGATAGATTTTAATATTATTTGAAGTTGATTTATTATGATACAAAACATACATATTGTATTGATGGTTTTTTGATTTTTTTGACCATTGATGTTTAATTTTTATACCATTCATGGTTTGTGGAGAAAGTATTTACATTTCTTATACTAGTCTTAATATGAATGTTTATGTTATGTTAAAACATGTTCATATGAGGAATGCATTGAACAAAGTAAGTAATGGGTGGATCCAACTATTGCTACTCAATGCATCGGTAGGTCTCATGAGACAAACTAGCTTCTTGGCACAAGGCCTTGACTATGTGGTTATGATTGTTTGTCATTATACATTACATCATTATGAATGTGGTTATTGATATTGCATGTGAGTATTCGACAAGTAGAATATCTTTGTGAATTAGTAAATGGTATTATTTAATTTTATTTTTCCATGTTATAATTATGTTCAAGTTTAAATGGATTTTATTTTAGTTATACATTTCCTTAAAAATCTATGTTTATTTATGAACGTTTTCGCTATATTGTTATCCTTGCTGAGCATCTGAGCTCACCCATTTCTATGTTTTATTTTTTCCAAGATGTGAAGAGTGATTTTATGAGTGACCTATAAGGTTAGTATGAGGGGATATGAGTGTTGAATATAGATACTATGTTGTTTTATTTTTTCATTTTATCAAGTAATGTAAGACTTATGAAGGTATCTAGTGTTTCTAAGGCTACTAAACTAATCGGCCTTTTGAGACATGATCATTTGTGATCATCCCAATGTAATGTAATAATGCACCGATTCTGGGTAACTTGGGTCGAGGCATTACAGTTGGTATCATATGAAGTTTAGTATAAACCATGGATGCTAGATTTATATAAACTCTGATTAAATCCTATAGACCTAAGATTGAAATTGAGGATTAGTATAGAACAACATCCTAGAATTTTTTTACTATATAGATTTTTTGAGTTTTCCATTGAATAAATCCCTATTTGGATATGAGCAAGTAGAGGTGGATCTGGCACAGATGTACCGCGAGGTAAAACCTGAAAACACCACTATGATCTAGACTCAAACGACAACTAGTGCACAACAACAGGCCTAGATGCACTCATGGTTATGACACTCCCGTGGGATATTCCTATGATAATTCTCATTTTATTTATAAACTATAATGAAGGGTTTATGAGTATATACTTCCTCAAAGAAAAAAATTTTATGATTATAGATTATATTCATAAACTGTTCAATTTATGTTAGGTATTTTACAAGTTTGGAGTTATTTATTTTGATTCATAATCTAATATAGTTTATGCAATTGTTTAAAAATGACACCTAGTGGAAGGAATGGAAATCATGTCAATGAACATACTCCATGTAGGGATTTCCCTCCTACTCAAGATAATTATAGTTTAGCTGGTGATACAATGGGTGTTGATCAGCTTATCATTATACCGAGAAAAATCACTCAGGTAATGAAAATTAACCTTACCCGTATAGAGCACCCTGGTCCACAATGTGGAGGATCAAGGTTATATCACATCATGAGTAAATAACCACAATCATTAAATGGGAATACAAATCCATTGGTAGATGAGCAATGGATATGTTCCCTAGAAAAAATATTTCTGGCTTTGGGAAGTAGTGAAAGGGGAAAAGTTGTCATGGTAGTTTGTCGCCTCACTGGCGATGTGGATCAAAGGTGGTCATTGATTTAAAACATAAAGGAAGATGAATAATTATGATGTATAAAATAGAGGGATTTTAAAGATATTTTTTAATAAAAATAATATCTTCATGACCATCAACCGGATATGGAAGGACAATTTATCAATCTAAGGGAAGAGGATGATGAGAATGTTGCATAGTATGAGGAGAAATTTACTAGGTTAGAAAGGCATGTTGCAGATTATATATGTAACACAATAAGTAATATTGACCGTTTCTTTGATAGGTTAAAACCATTTCTCTTTCGGGATTTAGTATCATAATCCTTCTCATCGTATGAAGATATTGTATCATGTGCGATCTAGACAGAAAAGGAATTCTCTAAATCTTATGAAAATAAATTCAAGCAAGAGAAGAAGAGAATGGTGGAGAAAGAGACAGTTAATGGGAAAAAGGGAAATAAGGATTTTCCATTATGTGTTAATTGTGGATAGGAACACCCTGATACATGCCTAAAAGGAATGGGAGTATGTTACAAGTGTGGTGAAAATAGCCACCAAGCACAAGATTGCAAGGGAAAGAAAGTTGATTTCAATGTTGAATGCTATAATTGTAGAGAAATGGGGCATTCTGAAAATAAATTTCCTAAACACCAAGAAAAATTACTTCAGAAAATGCCACATGAGAAATTCCAAGCTTATGTTGTTACTATAGTTGATGTTGAATAATTATTGTATTTGTGTTTTTGGAATAATGAACTATATTCTGGTTATAAGAATAAAGTGATATATATAAATATTGTACAGCAGTTCGTGTAGTTTCCATTAAGGTTTTATTATGACAACAGTAATCATATATTTAGAATGTGATAGTAGTAGAAACATTACTTTGTTTGAGGAATATGAAGTTAAAATTGATATTGGAATTTAGATACCTTTTACAGAGAGTTTGGACAGGGGAATTTTGGATAACTATAATGTTTGTAATGGATTAAGTTGAACTTTGGATAGTATTGTATAAGTATATAAAATTTCCTATGATCATTTTTGGAATATTATAACACTATAGTCTTGGGAAAAGGTAAAATTGCAGGTCGGCCGATAACCCGTCACGTCAGAAAATGCTATAGGAATAGATCCCACAATCGTAGTGTGACATGCCTTTATTACATACCACTATCCTACAGGATGTCTCTGATTATTACGAAATAATTTTCATTATTTAAATGTTATATGTTTATATTTGAAACCCTATATGATTTTTATAAATAATGTATTTGTGTGTTCTATTATGTTTTGGAGTGAAAGATGAGTTTGTGGTAGAGATATATTAATGGATAAAACTCTAATAATAAACTAAGTATATCTCCTTATGATCTTATCCAATCTAATAAATATATTCCTTCACATTATTAAAAGGAACTTCGAACAAAAACATTGTCTGATTACTTTTCCTACGGGGTGATCGAAGACCTTTCAACCCATCACATGTTTATGTCTTTTAGATCATTAAATTTCTCATAATAATATTCTCTATCACTCTCCATCAAAACTTGATGATTATTTTTCACTTCCATATCCTTGTTTTCCTACCTGGAACACTAGTATGTGTTATTTTAGGTAACCTTCTTACTTACCATTCATTATTTTAAAATAGAGGCCTCATTAATCCATTTTTTGATGTGGGATTTCAACTAAGTTATTTTTAAATGAGAACCCCAAGATTCCAATACTGAGCATAAATTTCAACGATGCAATTTATTAAAAGGGAGTAGAATGTTACACCGCAAGATTCCACGATATTCTTCTCTTCAAATAATACAATAGCGTGTGGTGTACGCAACTTCGAGTTCTAACACACTGCAATCACTCAAACTTGACATTATGAATAGTAATACCAACTTTTTTGAGATTTTATGAATTTGATATTTCAAAATGGACTTCATTTTTGGATTTGGAATATCTAAATTAGCTTAGGTTGAATTTTGGGTAACTTTTTGATAACTTTCATATTTTTAATAATAGTGAATGTTACAGAATTACAATTAAAAACAAATTTTTAATCAAAAAAATTTATAGTGAAAAATCATACTATTGAGTGGTTTTAAAGTATAATTTGATTATATTTTTACCATTTAATCCAATTTTGGTCATGGGATGCAATTTCACATTTAAACTGGACATAAACATGTGTCAATCTTTTTTAAAGTTATTATTTCATAAAAACATGCTTTTTGATTTGAAAAAGGGAATTAATTTTAATTTATTTTCGTCCACTTATGTGTTTTGAATTTAGAAAAATGGATTCCATATTTGGAATAATGAGGTCCAAAATTTTAAAATTGGAACCTTTTTTTTAGTCATTTTGAATAATTACTTCGGTAAATATTTTATTTACCATTGTTAAAGGGTAAATCCGGTAAATAAGGGTAATAAATAAAATTATAATAATAATAAATTACACTAACACATGTCTTCACTTAGTTGGATGATACATGTCAGACCATGTGCATCTTTGGGTTTATTTTGGGACACCAGGGGCCACTTTTAAGTGATAATGACAGTTTATATTAATTATGTTAAAGTAAACACAACAATGACATAAGGATATATCATTTAGTATATCAATTTTTAAAATGGGTTATACATGTTATATCTTTGACTATAAATATTCAGTAGAAATCTAAAATAATTTGATACATAATGGTATTTTATTTATAATTTTTAGACATTTAATAATTAAATTTATCAATGACACAATGATGATGGGGTATTTTCCTTATTAATGAACGAATTAAATAAGTGATATTATAAATACTAAAATAAATTTAATTTGAATTATTTGATGCCGTCCACATATTTTATAGGTTACTATGACATTTTAAGGCTGATTAAATTTAATTTTGTCGATGTAATTGTATTTTTTGGACATCGACAAAAATCAATTATTAAATATTCTCAAAATTGAAATAAATGAGTTTTTTAAACAAATAAAATATTATTGGTTGATATAATATTCTTAATGGACTATGGTTCGGCCAAAGTGCATAAATAATATTATATGTGACAATAATTAACCTATTGGGGTTCTCTTGTATGTTTACAGTATGTTTATTAACTATATAATATAAAAATACAAAGAGACATGTTAAATGTCAAACTAATTAACTAAGAGTTAAATCTAAAAGATAAGGTTAATATAGTTAACAAAACCTGTCTAAAACCAATTGGTAGAAAGGATTTCGACCCATAACGTCCTTAGCCTAGAAATAAAATAATTTGGTGTCATTATAAACTGAATATGAATTTATTATAAAATAATACTTTATGTTTTTCAAAAAGTTCCCCTCACCCATCTTATAAAACAGAACATAGCCTTATCTTCAATTCACACATTTGAATTCTTTTGGATCACACAAACTCTTCCCGAATACCCTATAAACTATCCCCTTTTATCCTAGAGGCCTTACAGTGGTCAAAAAACCAACCTATGGAGTCTTTTTGATGAAATCAAAAGGAAGAACCTGAAGAAAAGTTAAATATCTCATCACCTCTTTCATGTTCATTTTTTATTCCACATCCTTTATCTTTGTCATATACATTCTAAAAAACTATCTTCTATATCTTATATATAATGTGACTTTATTATAAATATCAGAAATCCAAATTCATTATTATATCAATCCTTTGAATACCATGTCACCATACATGTGTACGTACGACTTACTGTCTCCATGTCGCAGTGTAATTGTTATTCAATACATTATTATTTGGATATGTATAATGATGATGCCTAATTGATGTAAATAATAAATATAACATGATATTTATTCTATATATATGATATAACATCCAATTATATATTATTTTAATATCAAAATAATGATATTGTCGCTCGTGCGTAAGTATGGATTACCATCTCCATGAACGCGATGAGATTCATACCCCGTCGTATCCATTCAATACTAACATTCATTAGATGATTTTAAATAATGTTCAAAGACTTGATATAATTCGGGATAAGAATAAGATACATCCCATTCATAAAAAATATGACTCACATAACAATGAATTTAAAGGAAAACGAATCCGTTAAAACCCAAAATGACGATAATACTAAGATATTTTTATCAAAGCAATGTTGAAAGATCATATATGATATCATATTAATGTATATGATTATGGTATAATTTAATACCAATTATTTCACCATTATACAAGTGTTTAACCTACCCTCATCTAGGGAAATGTACAAGTTAAGGGTTAATTTCACTATCTCTTTATTATCTGAGGTTGTTTTTACATAAGTATATACTGGGACCTCTTTATCACCAACATCCATATTTCATAAAAATGTATTTTAAAACATTATTACTATTTAATAGACTATTGGTTAAATTCATTTATACCCTTTTATTACTTTTATAATATGTTTACAAATGAATCTTTCCATCATTTTCCAAAATAGGTCATTTTTAACCATTTCAACAAAAATAAGGTAATAATTACATTTTAACATATACCACGAGTGAGGCTATTTTATGCTATTATAAAACCATCGAAGCTTCCCTTAAAATATTATAAGAATATTTTCAATGTAAATTATTTCATTTATTATTATTTTGCTTTTAAATGATTTCCAAAAAGAGATATTTCTCTCAAATAGTTTTGATTTCATCTATGTCAACATCCTTTGATGGATTTTTAGCTTATTTAAAGATGATTTATTATGATACAAAACATCTATTTTGCCTTAAAGGTTTTGTGATATGTTTGACTGTGGATGTGTTATTTTTATACTATTCATGGTTTATAGAGAATTTATAGACATTTACAATGCTAGTTTTAATACGAATGTTTATGTTTTGTTTAAACCTTTTCATATGAGGAATTAATTGGACTTAGTAAGTGACGAGTGTAGCCCTCTATAGCTCCTAAATGAATCGGTATCTCTCATTCGACAAAATAGTGTCTTGGAAAAATTCCATGAGAAAATCATATTTGTAGTCTTTTCACAAGGCCTTGACTATGTGGTCATGATAGTCTGGCATTATGCATTTCATCATTATGAAAGCGGTTATTGATATGAAATTAGATTATTCAACAAGTAGAATATCCATGTGAACAAGTAAATGGTATTATTTCATTTTATCATTCCATGTTATGCTGGAGATGAAGTTTAAAAGTTATTTATTTTAGTTATACATTGATTTAAGTGTTCATGTTTATTTATTAAGGATTCTTCTATATTGTTATCCTTGAAAATAATCTAAGCTCACCCCTTTCTATGTTTTATTTTTACAGTATGTGAAGAAGTATTTTATAACTCACCTGTAGGGATAGTCTGAGGGGATATGAGTGTGAACTATGGAGTTTATGTCGTTGTATTTTTCTATTTTATCATGTAATGTAAGACTTATGAATGTCTCTATTGTGTCCAAGGCTACTAAACTAATCGGCCTTTCGAGACTGAATCTTTTGGGATCATGAAAATGTTATGTAATAATGCACCAACTCTGGATAACTGGGGTCGGGGCATTACATTTATTTTTTCATATAAAAATTATAAATGAGCCAAAATTATTATTTAAAATGGGTTCTCCATTAAATGGTGTAAATTTACCCCCATAAAATAAATTGGTTTTAATATATTAAATATGATTTATTCCTACCATATGACAAAAATATCTACTTAATGAATATGTAAAATATTTTAGTAATTATATAAAATATATATATATAATAAATTCCACACATAAATAAAAACATCTAATTGTTATATATTTCTCATAAATAACTGCTAGCCTATTAAATCCCAATGCATTTTCATTAGTAAGGTATATTTATTCTCTCTAACCATACATATATGATATAATGGTAATTTTATACTGTGGGAGTCTCATCGTTCAATTAAACTAAATATTACCTGAAATTCAAGCAACAAAATAATTAAAATTAATGATATAAAAAATTTTATGAATACATCAGGGTGTTATAAAAACATTATAAACATAAAAAGATGTTTTGAAGAAAAATTATGTTTAAAAAAATACATTGTAAAATTTGATATAATGATTATTTGAAAGTAATATTGTTTATTAAATAAAACTAAATTATACTTCTGTATCAATAACTTTTATTTACTATATAATGGGATAATAAAAAGAATTGTGTTTATAAAATAATATTTACAAAAAAATATATTCATTTTGCAATATTCAAGGAAAAATCAATATTTTGTAAAAAAATAAAATAATTGTATCATAATGTTATGTAAATATTATAAATTAAAAAGTAAGTAATTTTCATTAAATATATTTTAAAAAATTCAAAATGATTAATTTTTTTTGTGCGTAAACCATTACAGATTCTCCTTTGAGAAAATTGGTGTTTTTTAAACAAAATATTTATTTAAATTGAAAATGATTGATAATACATTTTATAATAAATAAATATTAATTTAATTTATTATTTATTTATTTTTTTAACAAATACTATTTTTATAAGATATTTAATCTTGTTAATGTCATCATATTTAACGACTATGTTATAAGGGCCATATTTAAAATAATATTTTTCCATGGTTAATTTGATCTTCGTGTTGTGTTCCTTGTATGCTATCAACCATAGCATACTATTATTAATATACCATTGTTTTATAGGTTTATAAATTTTTTAGTAAATGGAGGTTATATAATGATGATGGGAAATAAAATAATGGACCATATTTAAAGCAATGTATGTTATAAATTGTTATTGTTATTTGATCATATATTGGACATTTGAGTACCATGTTGATTCATGTTTTAGAGGTATTAATATTATCTAAAGATATTTTTATTATTATATTTTTGTTAGTGGTTTTGAGGTTTTATTTGGAATGAAATGAGTTCTAATTATTTAATTAATGTGAAATATTAGAAATCCAAATTTTTTTGGATAACTATTTAATGAAATTGATATTTTTGAAAAAAAAATATAATTTGTAATAATTGGTAATAAAATCTATTGTAGATTGAAAAGTGTTACATATTAATTAAAATATATATTTGGTGTTCTGTAAAGTATTAAAGTGGGAAACCCCATTGAAACTCAATTAATACATTGTGTGTATAATATATGTGAGTGAATAATATAAAAAACACATATATCCAATATATTAAAAATTTATGGGTATAATATATATTGAATTGTATTTGATATAATATAAAATTAGAAAAATTCAGTTAAATATATTTCTCATGAATGAAATATATTTTTCACAGAATAAATATAATATTTTTTGCTGTATTTGAAAATTTTACTATAATTAATTACAAAATTTTACTACTTATTGATTATTTTAATTACATATGAAAATACTTCAAAGAAAAATATCATACATTGATGATTAAAATGTATTTTTGAATAAAATATTCATGATATTTGACATTTCAATATGTAATATCTACGATATATTTATATTCTATTACTCATTGAGATGCATAATATCTTTTATTATTAGAAAATTAATATATTATTGATCCACTCCGATCAAAATTATTTCTATAAATATGTTATGTATTGAAAAATATTAGAGAAGAAATGTTATATATTTCTAACATAAAACATGAAAGGTTAATATAATCATTTAATAATATTTTTCAAAAAAACAGGAAAAAATTATCAAAATTTTATAATATGAGTATCTAACAATAACTTAAGAATTCACAACCTTAACATGAAAAAAGTCCCTACTAATTTGTATCTATTTAATTTTTTCTCTATGTTATAAAGAAATTCATATTGGTTCATAATAATAATGAAGTAGGAAATACCGACAATTTAGTATTCATATCAATAATGAAAAAAGGAATGATTCCATAACATATTATATATATATATATCAATATAATTATCTAAAACTGTTATACTATAATATTTTGGTGAATCATTCAATTTAATCTCCATTATTAAATGGTTCATTATTGTGGTAGTTGTATATAATCTCTTTTGGTGTTTCCGAGATATTTCTTGTGTTATAAAACAATTATTCATTTTTAATTAAAATACATGAATGGATTTACCTATATGAGATCATAAAAAAATCCACTCAGGGTTTATAGTTTTCATAGATGACACATGTTGGTTCTCATAAGTTGAAAATTGTTGATATGATGTTATAAGTTATGGTTTCATAATATTTTTGGTATTGATCATATCTAGAAATATATTGAATTTTTAAAGGGTTGAATTTTTTTTGGCATGTCTTATTTTGTCTGATGGGAATGTTATTTATTAAAAACATGAGCATAAATGTGGAAGTAATTAATAGATAAAATGCATAGATTTTCTATCGTATGGTGTAGTTTCTTTTCAATGAATGTGAGAAGTTATTTCAAAAATCCAATAGTGTGTCCTTGTCACGACCCGTCCCCCAGGTCCCATTCCATGACTACTGCAATCCCGCCTTCCATATCCTAGGGGATGTCAACTAGCACCGAAAGGCATATTCCCTAAAACCGGGTAGGAATTTCCTTTATAACCTGTGAACAAACACAACCATGAAAAATGAATGATACAAATAGAAGTAAAATGTATAATAAAATAGTGTGTATAGTATGAAAAAGGGGCCAGAATACATGCCCAACTAGAATGTACATGAAAAATGTAATGTACAATTAAAATGAAACAACTCGAGAAAACTCCCGCTGAGGATCTAAATTGATGTGTAGGTACAATTCTAGAACTTTCGTCTCTACTGTATTCCTAGCCTAATTCCCCCCTCCAAGCTACCTTCAGTTATGGTACTCTTATATGCAGTCAGCGTTGTCCGTTGTCCACACCAAACACAACAAGGTGCTGGAGTAGCCCATGCAGGGGTGAGTATAACGATACTCAGTTGGGACCCTGACACCGTAAAAGGTCTCACAAAATCAACAATGAAAAAACCCTAAATCACAAAAACAACTGAAAACCCTAGATAGGTATATTACCTTACATATTCATAATTTATCAAGTATACACATCTCATTCTTGATGAAACATATGACCCAATTCATTAGCTCATAGCTCAACTGTTCCATGAAAGATATAATACTATGAAGGTACCATCACAATTGTAAGTACCACAAAGGTAATGCCACTCATAAGAATACCACAATGTTATCACCATGATGAAATGTACCACACAGGTTCACAACACAGAATAATACCACCATGGTATTACTACTAAGAAAAGTAGCACACATGTACACCACACACAAGAATACCACAAAGGTATCACCATGAATGATACTACCACACAAGTACACCACACATAATAATACCACAAAGGTATCACCACATAGGAAAGTACCACATAGGTATGAAACATAGAAGAATACCAAAAAGGAATCACCACAAAGGAAATTACAACACATGTATGACACATAGAATAATACCACAATTGAATCACTGCGAAGGTAAGTACCACACTGGTACACCACATAGAATAAAACCACAAAGGTATCACCATGAAGGAAAGTAGCATACAGATTCACCACATAGAAGAATACCACAAATGTATCACCACGAAGGTATGTACCACACATGTACACCACAAATAAGAATACCACAAAGTAATAACCATGAAGGTAAGTACCACACAGGTGCGCCACACAGAAGAATACGAAAAAGGTATCACCACGACGGTAAGTACAACACAGGTATACCATAGTGAAGAATACCACAATCGTATCCCCATAAAGTAAAGTTCCACACTGGTACGCCACATGGAAAAATTCCACCATGATATCACCACGAAGGAAAGTACCACACAGGTAAACTATATAGAAAAATACAACAAAGGCATCACCAAGAAGGGAAGGTCTCATGCCACACTAGGTATAACTTAGTTATGGTAGAAAGGATGATTAGATATATCTATTAAATAATCTTACTCTGTTAAGAGGAAGTCCTACATAGGATCCTAAATCATCAGACCCACGTAGGATCCTAAATCATCGGACCCACATAGGATCCTAGTACAATAGTCACACGTAGGATCATAGAGTAGTCCCATGAGTATTCCTAGACCAGTTCCAAGTGACTCTCAAGAACACATACCCACAAATGATTGCAAATCACAGACCCACATATGATAAATTTGACATGTTACAGCCAACTACAGGGTTCCTACACTAAACTCAGTTGATTTCCGGGAGTGTCTGATCTTCAAGACACATGTCGATAATCCAACTGCCATGATGTCCCATGAAAAAAGTACCCGAAAGGGATCCAAGTGATAGGGTTCTCAACACAATAGACAGTGCGTCAATCGGAAAACATCCCTGTAAGTAATTGTGATTTTATATTCAAGGGCCCGGTTGGATTCGTCTTTGATCCATCCCAGCCATACTCCATATTTATCAATATATCGTGTGGTGTATATCAAAAGGACTGACTCGATATTGGGTTTATGGTGTCATAGCTGGTTCGTCAAACTCACACCTATAGCTCTTGATATGGATGAATGAACGAAATGGGTCAATTTTGGTCTGAGTCCAGTCCGACCCAGCCTGACCTTGGTCTGGCCCTAGGTTCAACCCGGCCCACTGGGTCCAGCCCAGCCGGCCCCATCCTCCGCACCGAGCAGTCGCACACTACGCCTTCGCCGTCGGCTGACAGCCAGCTGGCCACCCTCCTTTCGCCACCGTGGCAAAGATCCCTAGCTATTGAACACCGAGTGGCATAGAAGCGCACCTCTATCCCCTTCATGTGGCCGACTGTAGTGTCGGCCACCACCCTTTCTCCACCGCAGCCGACATGCCGATGCTGTTCTCCAGCGACGCGGGTGGGCCGCTGCCATCTTCATGGACGGTCATGGTGCCTGCCGATGTTCTCGAGTCCCACCAGTGCAATATCTGGCACCAATTTCCAACCCCCTCCACCATGAAGAATGTTCCCAAAACCACACAGGTTGACAATAGGTTGATCCCTGTGCATTTGGCATGCACCCTCTGCGTTTGGGTGGTATCATGAAAATCAATAATTCTTGAATCATGATGAATGTCAATAACGTGTAAGGGGGTATTCAAAACAACTAACCATTCCTCAAGAATGATGGTAAGCATTAATTTGTGTATAAGGGTAATTTTTCATCATCCCCTATAACTAACCTTCCAAGACGTCTCTCATTCATCGATCTCCTGTTCGGGGATTCGGTGTCGCTCGTCACCACCTGCTGGTACCGACTCTGCCCCCCATTGGTTTGGTGTCACTGCACTTTGTAATAACTTCGTTTCATGGAGAAGAAATGTCGACACCTCTCTCCAAGCTCCATATAAATAAGATAGGGAAGGGTGTTCAACGTTTGTGGGATTAATGGAGGCTAATTAATTTTGATCCTTCCTAATTCCCCAATGGTGCGGTTACTTATAATAGATAGGTCAATCCATTTATTGTCTTGACACATCAATGGTCCCACCTTATCACTCGTCTGTTGGATTAATAGAATAAAAATAAAATAATAAGTTTATTTTATATATTTGATTAAAATTTCCAAAAACTATCTTTCATTATAGACCTACTGTGATCGAAGTGAAGGTCTCTTTTAAGCGAAGATCGGAGTTACGAGTTCAACAGTGTCCTCATATATAAATTCTGAGCACCAGTTAAAAAGATAAAAAATGTCGTTTTTGCGTTTACTGAACATACCCAAAAAATGTTCGGACAATTATTTACAGTCACCCTCGACCCGTGTTGGTTGAGGTAATGCTCTTCATACATGAATCACACCCCAACGAACACAATTGTACTCTCTGATTTTCAATCTGAGGTACTATTTAAATGTTATGAATTTTACAATAAAATAATTATCACTAAATTATTTTATTTAGAGCAAAAAAAAACTTTCACCAGTGGCCCACGTCGGCCAAAGTTAGTATCATCATAAATAAATAATTCCCTCAAAATTATAGTGGTGGTGTAATATTTTCAATCCATGTTACCATTTGTGAGTATTAATCATTTGAAAAATAAAATAATTTATTTAATTATTTTATTTATGATTATTCCCATTCAAGGGTTTTTCTAACAGGAGGCATGCGCCGACCAAACATAAGTCACACCTATGGTAAACTCACCATTTTGAATACAACACTGCTGTTTCGGTGTGGATGTGTGTCGGGTTACGCTGTTCCGCCAGGACGCGTTCGCGCGTGCACCCGTCAACCCGAGGGGATGGGCGCGCGGTTTGTGGTCCCGCAGTCCCGCTTTCCAATGGCGGGCGGCATCTGTCCCTTATTCAGGGGCGTCTGCTCCGTGATCGAAACCGGGATGATGGGATGTCGGCTCCTCCTTCCTTGGACGTCTCCTCGGAACTCGTCGCCTAATCCGGGTCTCCCTCATAGATTTAAGACATGCTCGTGAATCTCGTTCCCGGCGCCATATCTTCATGGACACCGGTTAATTACGCTGCTTCCGCCCGGACGCTCCAAGGAGTCTGGTCGGGGCAGCAACCTGCGGTGAGAAGGCCAGGTGGCTCTGGGTGCTGGGGGCGTGTCGTAACACTGCGGCTCTGCACGTTTGTCTTCCGTCCCTAATAGGGCTTTCGAAGGCATGATGGCCTGAGGCATCCCGCACTGGGTGCGGGGAACTGTGTCCCCTAAGGTTTTCCTCAGCTTCCCATGTTTAACACGGGGTATGCCGCGAGTTTAACGTCCAGCGGGGACGACATCGGACCGATCAACACGAAGAGTGGATCAGATGACAGAACCCCTTGCGGGGATCCTCCGACGCTGGGGCCAGCGCATGGGCGGCTTCCCAAATGATGTGGAGTGGAGAGAAGTGGCATGACCCCACCGGGATGTGGCGGCCCGGGTAAGGATCAGGATGGACGATGGAGTGAAGAGCTTGGACCCCGTAGGGGCTTCCTACGTACCGCGCGTTAGCACGGATCAAAGTCAACGTAGTTCGGGTATACAGTTTAACGTCATGCTGGAGGTCGGCAAGCCGACTCACGAAGGGGTCGAGGCCGCCGGGCGGAGGATTGAACCGAACCACCTCACACAGAGGGGGATGGAACAGCCGGGTGGATCACAGTTTCACGTCATGCTGGACGATAAAAGGAGGGATGGAAAAAGGGGATGTGGGGAGGCACAGTGGAGATACACACGGGCAGTCTCCCACAGGGGCGGATTCATAGGTGAATCGACACAAGCGTGAACCCTGGAGGGGTCCACTGATGGACGAACCGACGTGAATACGACCGGGACGACCAGGTGGTGGGCTTGAACATCAGCGAGGTTTCCTACGTACCCTGTTTAGAAGACAGGGATCAATGTCCACGTAGTTCATTCTGTCAGGACTTACGCACTTGAGGCAGCCCGGATGCGGCAAAACTCAGTTGGAAGGGACTTGGACCGAAAGTAGAAGACACCTCGGTCCCAGTCACACCCTCTACTGGCTTTGGCAGTGGGGGAGCGCAATGGAGATACACATGTGCAGCCCCCCACAAGAAACTAGGGGTTTGTAATACCCTACCCCCCGTGGGGAAAAGCCGCTCCCATTAAATCGTCCCTAAAAAGGGGCAATCCCGACATCCCTGCAGAGACGAGCGGGTGGGGGCCACATCCAAACCGGGGGGGACCCTGCGTGCGAGGCACGGGATCGGGTGATGCGGACGGTTTAACGTCTTGCTGGACGAAGTACAGTTTAACGTCGTGTGTTGAGGACGAAGCAGACAGTTTAACGTCTTGCCGGACGAAGTACAGTTTAACGTCGTGTGTTGAGGACGAAGCGAACGGTTTAACGTCTTGCCGGACGAAGTACAGTTTAACGTCGTGTGTTGAGGACGAAGCGGACGGTTTAACGTCTTGCCGGACGAAGTACAGTTTAACGTCGTGTGTTGAGGATGAAGCGGACGGTTTAACGTCTTGCCGGACGAAGTACAGTTTAACGTCGTGTGTTGAGGACGAAGCGGACGGTTTAACGTCTTGCCGGACGAAGTACAGTTTAACGTCGTGTGTTGAGGACGAAGGTGCTTGGCGGTTTAACGTCTTGCAGCACGGACGATAGGGGCTAGGCAGTTTAGCGTCGTGCAGCTTGGACGTGGTGCAGTTTAACGTCATGTTGGACGGATGCAGTTTAGCGTCATGCGGGACGTATGTGCAGTTTAACGTCATGCTGGACGTTGGTTGCCGCCGATGGGTCCGTGTCACTTCGCGCAAGCCTGGAGGGCCGCACGGAAAGACAACGCACGGTGCGGGCACCCAGGATGAAGATCATCGGGCGCCATGCAGGCGGGTACCCTCAGGGGGTCAAAGGGGGCGACCCCGCCATTAGAGGATGATAACTTTATTTATACTCACACCCACCAGAAGAACTATGAAAGGCAATATTAGTAAATAGTTCATGGTATTAGTATGGTTACTTATATTATGTGAAGAAACAAGTACTTGTTTTGGGAAATATGATTCAAATGATAGATATAATTGTACTTCTACTATCCTCATTGGTTTCATGGATTCATGATTGATAAATATTTGACATCATGTATACATATACATGTTTGAAAAGATTAATTCAAATTATCTTTGTTATGTATGACAATCATAGGATAATAAATATTTGTTAAAGTGAGTGTATGTATATTTTGGACTGTTATTCGAAAAAATTAATAATCATCTCCTATCATTCATATAAAATATAATTATAATTATTAAAAAGTTAATATCCCCATTATAATCTTTCAATACAATATATCCAGTCAAAAAAATAACATATGGGGGGATTCAAAAAATTTCCTTTAGCAATCCATATAGACTACTATATAGTTATTTGTGTTTGGTAATTTCATTATATGAGTCAAATACTCAATTATAACATTTACCTGATTTAATAAAAACATGAAAAAGACATTGAATATTATAATTCATCATTATATTATATAATTTATTATAAATTTGGGGAAATAGATTAATTTTACAATTTTATTTATTTATAGTCTTTTGATACATAAAATTATGAATTTCATTCAACTTGATTATTATAAATAGTTATCATATTTAATAATTTCATCCCAAAATTCAGATTCATATATTTCACAATGGATGAGTACGAGAGTATTATGAAATCAATAATCATTAAGTTGAATTTGTCATAATATGTTTCAAAATAATGAAACCACTTTATGCAATATTTGAATAATAATGTACTAATAAAATTTAAAATTAGGATATTTCATGTGATATATAAATGTTTTAGTCTTTCAAAAATTTAATTATTTTACAGTATGATAGAATATGGTCTACAATAAACATTAAATTTGTTATAATTTATTTAGGAAACTACTATATCATCAAGTACATCTTATTTTATAGCTTATGGTACTAAAAAACTAGTGAATTTTTTTTAATTATTTCCATAGAAAAGGTTAAATTAAATCCTTGAAAGTGGAATTATAATTTTTTTTGAAAGGAGGTATGATCATTTTTATGATTGTTTTTACTAATATGAATATCATATTAACAAAATTAAAACACATAAAATCATAGGGTGTTGATCATATTAGCAGACCCACCCAGTGAATCTACCACCATCACAAACTATTCCCATAGAAAATATGTAGTTTTAATAAGGTGTTAGGTATCTAGGAGTTAATTTCATATTTTTTAAATTACAGTGAATAATTAAATATCTAATTCAATAAATTCCATTTTATGAATATTTTTTCTAAATAAAATATATTTTCAATTGATCCTAATTTGATACATTTAATTATGGACACAAACAAAGCATCATTGTATTTTTTATAAAAGATATAAATTTTCCTAATAATGTAGGCTATTATGAATAATATTTTTTATTTAATATTATTTAAAAATATATATTAAATATCAATTATGAGAATATTCTTTAATGACTGGGGATATATTTATTAGCTTCAACATTTTATTATACCCTAAAAACATCTATTTTAAATAAATAAGGATTTTTATATTGAAATGGTAAAATAATAGTACTTTTTTCAAACTATTTTCGTAAAAAAACATTATTTTCGAAATTAGTATGTTAGAAATATGTTAGAGTGATTTTATGATAATTTTCTAAAATACATTTTTTTACTTTAATTGTTAAAATACGTTATTAGGTTTGCGGTATATTTTATTACATCCTAATTTTGTAATAATTATTTAATAATTAAGTAAAAATAATTCACTGAATAAAATATGTTATATTATTAATATTATATATCTTAATATATTTAAATCAATTTATAATCAAATAAGTATGTCTCTAAAATGAAAAATTGAAAATATGATTTTAAAATAACTATTATGTGGAAACATTAACATTAAATGTCCATGGGTGATTTAAAATGTTTTGTTTGGTTATGTTGGATCAACGTATCATTAAATATTACTCATTTGAACATAACAATTAACAAATACCAAAGGCAGACCAATGATTTTTTTATTTTAAATAATAGTGATATCCAGGACATATATTTTGAAGATATTATACAATTCCTCTAATTTGGAAGTAAATAAAAACCGATTTAACCCAAAAAATTAAAATAAAATACCTTATATAAAATGTAATAGTTATTTTTAGTCCCGAATTAGTCCCTTAATGGTTTCCCCAAGTCCCAATGATTCCAATCCTTACGATTTAAGAGTAAATATCATGTTATGGGAGATATCACCTTATATTTTTCATTCATTCCCCCTTTTTTATGCATTATATTTTCCAAAAAAAAAATTTAAACAATATATTATCCAATTATTTAAAAACAGTATTTTCACAATGGTACACCCTTTATCCCTCTCATATTACCATTATCTTTTAAACTATTTATACATGTTGTGCTGCTAAATTTATTTCTTGAATTTCTATGATTTACATATGAAATACAATTTTCATTTTTATTTGAAACCAAAAAAATTTTTCACTTAAATGAGAATTAAAATATATTAAAAATGACTTATTTATTTTGGTATTTACATTCATGAAATAGGTATCCACATTCAATATGTTATAAATGATATAATGATCATGTCTTTAAGAACAATTTAAACAATGATTTTCATACGAAACTGGTTATTAAAACTTCATTGGTTAAAAATAATATGATATGGTTAATATAAAATTAATATTTATGAAACAATATAGATAATATATTTCAAATTTATTTCATAACGAATTTAATATCTATTGAGGACATGTTTTATGAAACATAATGAACAACCTTGGAAATTTTCATTTATGACGCCCTAGTGATAAGGCTTCGAGATTTGATATTGAGTTTCTCAATAAAATATTGTAACTAAATATCAATGTTACGATAAATGATATAATTATTAATATATTTATCTATCTAATTCATTATTTTAATACTTCTTGTTCTTATTGATATGTCTCATTATCACATTTTATAAGTCACCATTGATCATTCCAATATAGACCTTCATACTCACCCCATTTCGTCGATGCAAGTCCCTATGATATGAGAAGGATTAAAAATATCTAACTGTGAACCAATTAAGATGAAATTAATGTTTATTAAAATGATTTAAATTTATTTTTTATTATGAAACTAATTCTCATGAAACAAAACATGAAGAGATCATGTGTTTTTTCCCGTGAAATTAAATGTTTATGTAAAAAACGGAGGTACTCCCATCAACACCATGATTATTTATAGGATATAAGGTACACCTAATGATCTATGAAATTTAATTAAATAATTTAAGTAATTTTTGTAGGGAAAATATTTACGTTATATTTCCAAATATACTCTGAGCCGCTCGATGTGTCAACATGTAAAGGAAGGATGAAAACATATTATAGTGGTATTATAAACATTACCTATTAAAACATAGACGTATGAAAAATCACTTTTTAATTTGTAACAATTCATCCCAGAACATCTAAAAGAAACTAATTGATATGGGTTATTTTGGATCAACTCACCATAATATCTCATTTCATATCTTTTCAGATATATTTCCCTCTTGACCAAATTTTCATGATATTTGAAATTGAGTAGTGAGGCTACATGGGGTCTCATATTGAATCATTTAAGATCATGACCCAAGGATTACTAATACATTTTGGTGATGTATTAAACATTTTTTGAATACTCAAATTAATTTCAATAAGGAATATCTTCACAAAATAGATTTCTAATATTAAAGGAGTATTCAGACACTCAATCATATGATGATATCACGATCAATGGAATTAAATTGATGATTGAATAACCACATCCCATTAGTATGAAACAACATAATCCATTTAATTATTCAAATATAACCCCATGGAAAAAATATTGGAATAATTTTATAACTCATACTGGTTTTTTTGAAGTCACTAAAAGGAGACTACTTCGGCTTGATCTTGTGTATGATATGGAAGATAACATTAATTCCATCAAACAAAATTCAATGTATACATAGAGTAAGAAGAAATGTTTTCCCAGAATTACATAAGGGACAAGGATATTGATTTAGGAGAATAATTTCTTTCGGATGTCATCTTAGAAGATATTTATGTTGTTTGGAATGAATGTGAATCCTAAACATATGTATGTTATCCAATTTTACAAACATTATAACATAGGATAATTGGAGAAATGGTTAACACGTAATCCCAAGGAGTTCATGTTCATGATTCGGTCATTTTTTATCTCTAGAGGACATACATAAATGATCCCTGGAATGTATTCAATCAAGAAGAGGAACAACTAGAACAAAATCTCTCAAATGTGAAGAATCTTGGGAAGATCATGGACTATAAGGACAATGATTATAATTAAAACACTACACATCTGGTTAATGTGAAGTTCTTCAAAGATAAAATAATGAATTGAAAAATAAATCATAGTAATAAATTATATAGATAGATTAAATGCGTAGAAATTTCAGGGATAATGCTTCCTATGTTAGGATGAATTTAACAACTTCTTATTTTTAAACGATATTTGTTTCCTAAATAAATATTTGTTTTATTTAAAATTATAAATATAAAAATACATAGATACAATGATAAAATAATCTCAATTATAATTATAATAACAGTATTAATCTAAAAATCCAATTAAAAAGAAATACATTATCTTTTAGAAAATAATATTAACATAAAAGTGAGAAATGGGAAAATATAGATCACCCCAATCAACAATAGTCAACAACCCCCATTCATATCACTATATAATTGAAATAAAATTTTATAAAACAAATAAAATTATTATTAAATGAATATATAAACATATGATTAATTGATTTTAAATTTTGGTGGAGGGAGAAAAATTAATTTGTAGGGTATAAATGGAAATATGATAGTTGTGTTTCGACCGTTATATGACTTGTTGTCAAATATGAAAATTTTATATATAACGGTTGGTCAATTTTTCTATTGGAAATTATACCAATTTTATATTGTCTTACCAAACATAATTAGTGTTTATAAGTAACAATAAATAATTATAATTGATATTAAAACTAGAAATGTTGGCCTCAACTAGTAAAATCATGCAGTTTGTAGCCCATTTGTCATAATGCTGGAGGGAGGTAACATTAATGGGGATATGTCCAACCAATACCCAATATTTGCATTAACAATTTTATATTTAATTAATTATCCTATTTTTATGTTCATGTTAGTAGAGATTACTACTCACTAAATTTTTTCCATGACACCCCATTAAACTACCATCATCTTTCACAATACCCTTAGGGCATACACATTTTTAATAAGTGTTAATGTGACTTGGCCTTAGTATCTAAAAGTGTAATTTAAATTTAATAAATAATTTTTTTTTCAATCTATTCAATCTTAATAATTTTATCTCTTAATAAAAATTATTTATTTGAGATGTATTTAATAAATTTATTTCTACGCACACATAAGACATAATGCTATTTTAAAAATATTAGATACATATTCTTAATAAACTATATTATTTTAAATTATATTAATATTAATTAGATATTATATATAATAAATATTATTTAAATTTAAATTTTTAAATAATTTTATACTGAAAGGGAAAATTTAGATAAGTGTAACATATTTAGTTATTACTTAAATAATATATTTTTCAATAAATAAGGATTTGTAAACATATAATATTATTTTAAATGATTTATAGTATTATAATAGAAAAATAAATATTATTTTCTAAATAAAAGAATAAAAATTATTTTTATGTTGATTTCTTGAGAATATAAAAAATAATATATGTTTTCTATGAATAATGAAAATACATTTGTGTGATATTTGTATATTTAATGACTTTAGATTTTTATCAAAATCCTGTAATAATTAATTATCCATAATCATTGATGTATAATATGTTACATTGTTTATAATATATATTTCAATATATTTTGAAAATTTTTTATCCTTATAAGTGAATTTCTATAGTCTAAAATGAAAGTTTTTATTTTAAAATAATTATTTTGTAAAAAAGATAACATTCCATTTCCAAACTAGTATTAAAGTATTATTATTAGTTCTAGTGGTTTAAAATATTGTAAATTGTTACAAAAATAAACAAAAACAGGATAAAATACCATCGGTATTGTAATGGATTCCCATTGTTCGCAACCGATATTTCCATGACCTATATTTTGAAATTTTTAGGCAATTCATCCACATTTAAAATAAATACCCACCTGAAGGTTCCAGGCGCAGCGGAAGCGCATTGGTGGGTTTTCCCAACATTAATTTTAACATTAAACAACGTTCAATCCGATATTCTTCATGATATAAAATGCCGAATCTTCGGAATAGAATGAAGAACGAAAAGAAAAGAAGAGTCACGTAACCCTTGAGGAGGATCATCATATGTTGATTATAATTAATTTAATTAATGCATAAGAATTATCTCGATGGAATTATTTCTTCGTTGATGTGTCCGGTCACGATTCGGTGATCCGTCGTTGCGTCATATAATCCACGTGTAGGATTCCTCTAGCTGTGATCCACACATGTGTCACGTATCTCTGGACGTCGCTGAAGAGATCTCCTGGTGCTAGCGCGGAAGAACCTTCGCTTGCGATGTCCACCTTCGACCGCCTTGATCTAGTGGAGGATCTTGATCTCGTAACTTGAGGGCATTCTTGGTGGAAAGATAATTCTCTCTTGGCTTGGGAGTATTTCCAAATCTGTTGTGCACAACAATGGCTCTCCAAATAGTTGGGGTTGTGAGGATATTTATAATCATTTTTGATGTTAATAGAGTTATGACAATAAATAAACGCGTTACGGGTTTTATTTATTTCATTAACTCTTATTGAAAACCCCCTATGTCGAATTATTAATTCCTTGACATGCTACCATGGTGATTATAATAAAAATCATTTAATAAAACAATATTAAAACCTCAAAATCCCAACTGGAAAAACTAAACGGCGTGTAATAATTAATACACGGCGTGTACTTTTATTTTCCATTTTTCTCCACCACATTTATTAGACCTTGTGAAATGACTATTTATTTCTTAAATAAATTTAACTGCATTACTCGCTAATAAATATATTATTTCTTCCACAATATATTCTCTCGAATAACTAGTGTCAAAATAAATGCGATCAGACATCCTTAAATAATTATTAAACCACATTCGGGAATAATATTTATTTAACATGTTAAATTAATATTTAACTGATATACATGGACACACTTAGTGTGTGACCCTCTAGGCCTCTTTCTTAGTGGCATTAGGCTGAGCCTGCCTAAAGTCCAAGGTTAGCATCTAGAAACACGACAAGGCACCAATAGAGAAAGAAGTTAATGCCGCAATGACGTGTTACCTTCTACGAACGCTTACCGTGTAATATAATCTCTTTGTCACGATATCTCCAATCAAGCGGGTTGCATGCTAGTGCCATCAACCCATGTGCTTGATTATTCTTTCTTTGACTTCCCAGAATTGAACTTTCCCATTCCTTTCCATGGCCATGGATTTATTTAGGCTATATCAATTTCATCAAAGTGCTTGAGATATCTACTTCTGTTATGGAACGGAAGGGACAAATCCTTTCTCGCATTATCTATTAATGCGGTATTACTCGTGACGCACCCAACGCATCCTACCTCACTGTGAACAGTGTGTCATCTCAGTTTTCATCAATACATCTAAGTGCGCGAGTTGTAATACCCATCAATAATAATCTTAAAGTCTAAGTATCAATACACACACCCGTAGATAGGAACATCCAATGACACTATGAAATGTGGATTTCCTACTGGCGGGTCTCGTTCTCATAATATCCTCCTGGATATTACCAAAGGCACACACCATGAGATGTTGCCTCAAAATTTTATGAGTCCTAGCCCCTAATGACCTGTATTATTTGTGTCCCTCAAATAATATCATCCGACCATAGAACATACATTCAAGAACATTGTTATGGAACTTTTAGGTTCTCGTCATAGCAAGGATCCGCTACGACCCTTTAATGAAACAGCTGTCCATAAGACATTATCACATGACATTTCACACAGAAGAACAATCAAGATGTGATAAGGCTTTTATATAATGAATAAAGTACAAAGTAGATGGTTCTAGACCACCAACTCCAACAGACTCCCACTTGGACTAGAGACAACTGCTAACATCCTTTAACCCGCTAGCTCTCACATGATATTCATGCTTCTGCTGAGATAGGCCTTTAGTCATGGGGTCTGCCACATTCTCTTCCGTGGACACTCTGCTCATTGCAACTTCACCCCTTTTATAGAAATCCCTCAAGAGGTGATACTTCCGGATTATGTGCTTTGTCCGTTGATGTGACCTTGGTTCTTTTTCAAGAGCCACCACTGAAGTATTATCACAATACAATGTAATGGGATATTTACTGCTAGGAACCACATCAAGCTCCTGGAAAAAGTTCCAAATCCAAACGGCTTGTTTGGCTGCATCAGAAGCCACTATATACTCGGACTCCGTTATAGAATCTGCGACAACTAGCTTCTTTGAACTCTTCCAGCTCACAGCTCCTTCATTGAGACAGAAAACATATCCAGATTGCGACTTCAGATCATGTTGATCTGTTTGAAAACCAGCATCAACATACCCTCTGATGACAAACTCCTCGTCTCCTCCATACACCAGGAACATATACTTAGTTCTTCTCAGATACTTAAGGATAGTCTTAACAGCAGTCCAATGCTGTTCTCCTGGATCTACTTGATATCTGCCTACCATGCTCAGTGCATAGGCAACATCAAGCCTGGTACATGACATGGAATACATGATGGATCCTATAACCGAAGTGTATGGGATCTTTCTCATCCTATCTTTCTCCTGCCATGTCTGGGGACACATTTTCATAGAAAGATGTAAGACATGTGACACTGTAACCAATCCCTTCTTGGATTTTTCCATACTAAATCTCTTTAGTATCTGGTCAATGTATGTACCCTGACATAGTCCAAGCAGCCTCTTGGATCTATCATGAATGATCTTGATCCCTAGAATTTAGTCAGCTTCTCCTAAGTCCTTCATGGAGAAACACTTGTTCAACCAGTCCTTAACTGACTGTAAGGCTGGTACGTCATTTCCAATAAGCAATATGTCATCATCATATACCACTAGGATGAAGGCCGTATTCCCATTAAACCGCTTATAAACACATGGCTCATATTCGTTCTTAATGAAACCAAATTCCGTTACGACTTCATAAAACCAAATGTTCCATGACCTGGATGCTTGATTCAAACCATAAATGGATTTCTGTAACTTGTAAACCTGTTTGGCTTCACCTGGTGTCACAAACCCTTCTGGTTGTGTCATATAGACATCTTCTTGAAGGTTCCTGTTAAGGAATGTTGTTTTGACATCCATCTGCCAAATCTCGTAGTCATGGTAAGCTGCTATGGCAAGTATGATTCTTATGGATTTAAACATGGCAACTGGAGAGAAGGTTTCATCATAGTCAATTCCTTGACGTTGTCTGAATCCTTTAGCCACTAGCCTTGCTTTATTGCTTCTAAATTAACCTTCAATGTCCATATTTCTTCTGAATACCCATTTGCATCCAACGTGATTTATATCAACTGGCTCATCGACCAGAACCCAAACTCTGGTTCCCTTACCTCTCTTGAGCTCCTACGCAGAACTTGTGTTTCTGGAACCTCTTCCACGGGGACCTGTGGAACTTGTTTCTGTACCGACTCCTGTGTATCTTGAGCATCAACTTCGTCGAAGTCAATCTTGTTCCCACTATCCTTCTTGAGGATGTGCTCCCTCTCAATAAAGACGTCTTGTCTGGAGACAGTCAGTTTCTTGTCTTGGGGGTTATATAGGTAATATCCTTTCGTTTCCTTGGGATATCCTATAAAGATACACTTCATGCCCTGGGGTGCTAGTTTGTTTCCTGATAAGGCCTTAACAAATGCCTCGCATCCCCAAACATGTGTGTGCAACAAAGTGGGTTTCCTTCCATTCTATAACTCGGATGGAATTCCATTTTCCGCCTTAGTTAGTACTCGGTTTAATGTCTATGCTGCAGTTTTTAATGCATATCCCCAAAAGGATAATGGAAGATATGCATGACTCATCATCGACCTCACCATGTCCAACAAGGTGCGGTTCCTCCTTTCACTAACACCATTCCACTGTGGTGTATAAGGAGGAGTGAGCTGATACAGAATCCCAGACTCCCGTAGAAGATTGCAGAACTCTTGGTTCAGATATTCTCCACCTTGATCCGATCGAAGCCTCCATTATCTTCTTACCAAGTTGATTCTCTACTTCATTCTTGAATTCCTTAAATTTCTCTAAGGACTCTGACTTATACCTCATTATGTAGACATAGCCATATCTACTCAAATCATCAGTAAAAGTAATAAAGTAAGAATATCCACCTCTAGCTTCTACTGGAAATGGTCCACACACATCTGCGTGTACCAATCCTAGAAGATTTGTGGCCCTTTCACCTTGTCCAACAAAAGGTGGCTTGGTCATTTTTCCTTGTAAACATGTGTGACATCTATCAAGTGGTTTTAGCTCAGTAGTGTCTAAATAGCCATCTTGGAAGAGCTTTGTCAAGTGCTTCTCGTTCACATGACCAAGGCGGTGATGCCATAACTGGGTGATGTATGGGTCATGTGAGTTTGTTTCGATATCGATTGCCAACACTTGGTTTTCGTAATTTAATACATACAAACCATTATTCAAATGTGCCATACCATAAGATACGTTGTTCTTATAAAAGAGACAACCCTTATTTCCAAAATTGAAAATAAATCCATCAATATCCAAACAAGATACAGAAATTATGTTCTTGGTAACACTAGGCACAAAATAATAGTATTGTAAAACCAAAATCATGCCAGTTGGAAATGAGAGGTGATAGTCGCCAATAGCCAACACAGCCAGCCTTACGCCATTGGCAGATCGAATATCCACCTCTCCTCTAGCGATCTTTCTAAATCTACTTGGTTCCTGCATTTGAATACATATGCGATCCCCACAACCTGTATCTAATACCCAATGTGTAGAAATAGAAAGATTGCACTCGATAACAAATGCACATTTAGCGTCCCCACTCTTTTGGGTACAGTTCCTCTTCCAGTGGCCCTACTTGCCACATGAAAAACACACTGCCTCTCATTCCATACCCTACCTATGGATCTTCCCCTTCTTGGAGGGATGGTGCTCGGGGGATTCAGATTGTTTATAAGTCTTTGGCCCCTTTTCCTTGTCCTTCCTTTTCTTGTTCACCATAAGGACCGCGGGTTTGTCACACCCCATGTCCATATCTACCTGGCGAATCAAGGTCAGAAGCTCTGATAGACTCTTCACATTTCCAATAATTTTATAGTTGACAATGAAGCTAGATAAGGTCTTGGGCAGTGATGATAGGATGAGATCTGTACGCAACTCATCCAGGAATTTAATCCCTAAGATGTACAGGCATTCAATGTTTCCAATAAGCTTGACTACATGAGGCCCACCTGGCGTAGACTCTCCATGATTTGTGGTAAACAAAGCATTGGAGATCTCATACCTCTCCTGTCTCGCCTTCTCTTAGTAGAGATCTTTACGGTGAGACATCATGCTATACGCGTCCATGTTTTCATGTTGCATCAAGAGCTCATTAGACATGGCCGATAGCATGAAACACTGGACATCTGTGGCATCATCCATGTGTTTCATATAGAGAGATAATTCCTCATCACTAGCCTCTTTCCCAGGTGCAACTGTAATAGGCTCTTCCAGCACATATAATTTCCTTTCGTGGCGAAGGACGACGCATAAATGCCTCTGCCACTCTTGGAAATTTGTGTCGGTGAGAAGGTTTTCTTTTTCGAGTATGGTGCATAATGATATGTTTGAATTCAATTTCTTTCCCTTTCTACAAATTTAAGATGAGCAAAGGTTTAGTACTTTATTAAAAAAATTGAGACAAATAAATTAATTAATACTTATTAGTCTCCCACTATTTTATCAAAATCCAATAGCCCTCACCATTGACTTCAGAATATTCTATTGCGTGAATATTCTAGTGGCAAGGATCTATATTGCCCTTCGCATTACCCCAACTAGGGTTGGTCAAGCAACTTGAAGGGTTTTAGGTAGGCATTCCAAATTCCAATAGCATTAACTCACAATTCCTTGATCCGCTGAGTGGACTCCCCAATCCTGAAATCCTTTTTGGATTTCCTCAACCTTTTCCTCTTGGTCACACCAAGTCCTGCTGTGGCAGCCAACCCTTGATGCGAACCAAGTCAAGTCAACCCAAAACCTTGAATTAGAATTCCCCGATAATTGGAAGCACCCCAACTAGGGTTGGTCAAGCACTTTGAACTATGGTTCGATTCTAACCAATATTATGGAAGGCTATACCAACTTAATATTTATTTTGAGGGATTTTATCCTTATACGTAAATTTCCATTTTATTATCTTTGATTACATGCTTGTTAATATTAATTGGGATATACATAAGTGATTAGCCATGTCTAAGATAATATTTACGTATAAGCCAATTTTATTTTGTTCCATCTTGCATGCTCGTTTAATTCATTAATTGTGTGATCGCAACAACACACCCACAATAAATAAACCATGCAACTGACAGAAATAAAATAAATGGTATGATCATAAGCTTTTCTATTGGTTAGTTTTTCTAGCGGTTGATAAACTAACCCAAGTCCTAGGGGAGAAACACCTTGAACCATTCGGGTTCGTGTTTACAGATTTCCACCTGTCCACCTTTGTATCTCCTTGGATTGGTTTCATCTTGGATCCTGACTTGAGCTGCCTCCACTAGCTTGGGAGCTCCATCAATTACATATGGATTTATCTCACATGCAGGTGAGGGGAAAAAAGGGGTTTTTACATAAAAGAATCCTTGGGCACGCAGGCCCTACATATTAATGAGGAGATGGCTCGCAGGCCAACAAATTTAATTTAAATAAATTAATTAAAATAAACCATTCACATACAAAGGCCTCGGTCTAGCTCATGATCATCCATACATGCAACGATATTTACGCATCAATAAAACTAGCATTCAATTCTTTAATCATTCTTGTTTAAGATAAATCACGCTCGAATCAATTAATTATCTTTAATTAATCAATCCTTTTATCTTAAATACCCTTTCTGAATTTTCTTTAGATTCTCATCCATCATAATTTTAAACAAATAAATTCATTTAAAATTATCCTTGTATACAACTTGTACCTTGGAGGAAACCCGGCGAATTCCCATTTATTACGCAGATGTTAAATTAAACACATATATATATAAAACACCTATCACGTGTTGTGCCTCAGCTTTACTCCTGCACCTTGGTACACGTCTCAAGGGTTTGTATAATATAATAATAAATTTTCATAAATCTGCATAATTTGGGTGAGTACATGGCGTGTAGTTCCGACTACACAGCGTGTACTTTTTCTTCACCATCCATCCGAAGTACACGCCCGAGGATAGGGCGTGTTAATGTACTTCGGAAATTTTTGGAGTACACGGTGTGTACAGTGGGACACACACCGTGTAATTTCCGCGTTACATGGTTTCCAGCCGGGCAGGATATGTACGGAGTACACAACCCAACCCTATCCCGAATGGACTACACGTCGTGTTCATTGGACCACACGACATGTTTTCCGGAAACCGTGTGCCACCTGTTTCTTGTCAACACACGGTGTCTTAAACTTTTAGAAAGAATCTAATACACGACCTAATTTGGCGGATCAGTCAATGCATTGAACCTAGACTACACGGTGTGTACTTCTGAATACACGCCGTGTATTCTGGTGTTATACAGCCAGAAACATTTGGCTCCTCTGGATGAGTTCCTCTATTTTATTTTAATCAAAATTAAAAGAAAAATACATTTCTATGAGGTGAACGAGAAACGAGAGAGGAGGAACAGAACTCGATATTCAGATTTCCAGAACGATTAAACATGAATTGAAATAACTAAATTATTAAATGTGTAAATCACCAACAAAAAACTAAATAATTATAACCAACGATATGACCCACCTTTGATACCACTTGAAGGTTCCGGGCACAGCGGAAGCGCGTTGGTGGGTTTTCCCACCTTTAATTTTAACGTTAAACAACGTTCAATCCAAGATTCGTCACGATGTAAAATGCCGAATATTCAGAATAGAATGAAGAACGAAAAGAAAATAAGAGTCCTGGAACCCTTGAGTAGGATCATCATATATTGATTATAATTAATTTAATTAATGCATAAGAATTACCTCGTTGGAATTCTTTCTTCGTTGATGTGTCCGGTCACGATCCGGTGATCCGTCGTTGCATCGTAGAATCCATGTGTAGTATTCCTCTAGCAGTGATCCACACATGTGTCACGTATCTCCGGACATCACCGAAGAGATCCCCGGGTGCTACCGCAGAAGAACCTTCGCTTGCGATGTCCACCTTCGACCGCCTTGATCCGGTGGAGGATCTTGCTCTCGTAACTTGAGGGCGTTCTTGGTGGAAAGATAATTCTCTCTTGGCATGAGAGTATTTCCTAATCTGTTGTGAACAACAATGGCTCTCCAAAATGTTGGGGTTGTGAGGATATTTATAATCATGTTTGAGGTTAATAGAGTTATGACAACAAATAAACGCGTTAGGCGTTTTATTTATTTCATTAACTCTCATTGAAAACCCCCCATGTCGAATTATTAATTCCTTGACATGCGCCAACGCTGATTATAATAAATATCATTTAATAAAACAATATTAAATCCTCAAAATCCCAACTGGAAAAACTACACGGCATGTAATAATTAATACACGGCGTGTACTTTTATTTTCCATTTTTCTCCACCACATTTATTAGACCTTGAGTAATGACTATTTATTTCTTAAATAAATTTAACTGCATTACTCGCTAATAAATATATTATTTCGTCCACAATATATTCTCTCGAATAACTAGTGTCAAAATAAATGTGATCAGACATCCTTAAATAATTATTAAACCACATTCGGGAATAATATTTATTTTACTTGTTAAATTAATATTTAACTGAGATACATGGACACACTTAGTGTGTGACCCTTTAGGCCTCTTTCTTAGTGGCATTAGGCTGAGCCTGCCTAAAGTCCATGGTTAGCATCTAGCAACACGCCATGGCACACATAGAGAAAGAAGTTAATGCCGCAATGACGTGTTACCTCTTATGAATGCTTACCGTGTAATATAATCTCTTTGTCACTTTATCTCCAATCAAGAGGGTTGCATGCTAGTGCCATCAACCCATGTGCTTGATTATTCTTTCTTTGACATCCCAGAATTGAACTTCCCATACCTTACCATGGCCATTGATTTATTTTGGCTATATCAATTTCATCAAAGGGCCTGAGATATCTACTTCCGTTATGGAACGGAAGGGACAAATACTTTCTCGCATTATCTATTAATGCGGTATTACTCGTGACGCACCCAACGTATCCTACCTCGCTGCGAACAGTGTGTCGTCACAGTTTTCGTCAATACATCAAGTGCGCGAGTTGTAAAACCCATTAATAATAATATTAAAGTCTATGGATCAATACACACGTCCGTATATAGGAACATCCAATGACACTATGAGATGTGGATTTCCTACTGGCGGGTCTCGTTCTCATAATATCCTCCTGGATATTACCAACGGCACACACCATGAGAAGGTGCCTCAATGTTTTATGAGTCCTCACCCCTAATGACCTGTATTATTTGTGTCCCTCAAATAATATCATCCGGCCATAGAACATACATTCAAGAACAGTGTTATGGCACTTTCGGGTTCTCATCATAGCAGGGATCCGCTACGACCCTTTAATGCAACAGCTGTCCTTAGGACATTATCACATGACATGTCACACAGAAGAACAATCAAGATGAGATAAGGCTTTTATTTAATGAATAAAGTACAAAGTAGTTGGTTCTAGACCACCAACTCCAACACCACCCACATAATCCTACACATTAACTCATAAAATTTACTCTTTAATTTTATGGTCCTTTTTCCTCAGTGTCTCTCCCAAACATGTCTGTAATCCCTTAATGTTTCATTACTCATGTTTTTGAAGTAAATATTCATGGTAAGGGAATTGTTCACCTCACTTTTAAATTCAAGTCCCAATTATGTTGTAGGCATTCTATTTTATAATTTTATTTCATTTTATATTATCACATTATTATAATAATATACTTTTAAAAATGGTATTCCCTTGTACCCTATCATTTTAATATGTTCTAAAATCACATATTATACATGTTAGGCTACAATTTTTTTCTCGAATTTCCCTCTTTTACTTGGGAAATTTTTTACCTTACATTTGTATTACCACATGACTTTTATCATCAATGGGTATTCAAATCTATTTAAAAATGACTTATTTATATTGGAATTTACATTCATGATTCCAAACTTACCATTCCATTAGATAGATATGATGTAATGGTAATGTCTTTTTTCCCATTTTACACAATGATTTCAATTTGAAAACCATTAACTATTTTCTATGGGTAAAAATGATACTATATATTATGATTATTGTTTCACAAATTTAATTAATAATTTTTATGGTTGTGTCATGATTGTGATCTAATTATTGGGGAAACTGCTATAATATAGATAAATGATGTGTTTTATAATTCATTGTTAAATAACCAATGTAATTTTATTTTATGAAACACATATGATTACCACTTTTAATATGATTATTAGTGTATAATTTTAATTTTTAGCCACATGTCCATGTTATTATTCATGATATTATTATTATGATATATCACTTTTTCATGATTATTTTAATCCCTGAGGTACTTATGGATGTGTCACATAATAACAAGTTGTATAAATCATTTTCATAATCTAGAAACCAGCTTCAATCTCATCAAATTCCATATATGTATGTCTCCATGATATGAGATAGATTAAATTAAAAGTATAATTAACCCATTAAGATGAATTTCAATTGTACTATAAGGATTTATTTAGGTTTTTATGTATTATATAACAAATTTCCATGGAATAAAAAATTTATGGATCCTTTTTTTCTAGCATGTAATTAGTAGCATCTGTAATAAAAAGCCAGTATGCTAGAATGGTTTAGTTGGGACAAAAATGAATTAAAAATTTTCTCTTTAATGGATAAACTAGATCCTCCAATGAGTGAGAATGGTGGCCTTATTTCATCAAAATCTAGTAGATATGTAATGGATGAATGATATAATTAAATTAAATTAATAATCATATAGGGAACTATAAATATAGTGAAGATAATTCACCCTATAATTGGTGTTATACGATTAATTATAAACAAAATAACTTCATAATTTTTAGATGTGGTTTATTATCATTTGATGAGGATACCAAATTAATGGTTTATGAATGTAGAAGATGAGTGTGGAAAATTTTCTAAAAGAATAATTGTTAATAATGTAAATGTACAAAGGAGATGATGGTGGATAAATTTATTTATATTTACGTTGTATGATTTCTAATAATCTTGTATATGTATAACAAGTCTTATTGTTGTTGAAGAGTTTAATATAACTATAAAACAACCTCTTATATTATATTTTTTTATTGGATGCTATAATGGTAAATGATATATATTTATTGTTATATCATCACAATGTTATATATGTTCATGTGATTTTATTTTTTTAGTTAAAGAGGATATTAAAATTGGGATTTCATCCAAGTGTATATGTTTAGTGGAATATATTAGGTTGTTTGTATTGGATGATTAAATATCATGGATGGAATAATGGAAGAAGGAATATTTTTCCTAATATGTAAAAAAATTATTTTTCTCAACCGATCACACTTATGGTAATAAAAAATTCTCATAAATAAATATTAAATTATTTTTAACATAAAAACATAAAATTGATATAATAATGGATAAAAATGCATATTGCTTTGGTTACATTAGTATCATATAACAAAAGTATATAAAAACTAAATTTAATTATATAATTATTATTTATTCTTCTAAAATCATGAGATATCATTAGTTTATGTAATTAACTAATTTTTCACATCAATGAAAATCATGCTCCAAAATCCCAGTATGTTGTGGAATAATGGACATGAATCAACAGTACATGGGGGAATATAATCAAAATCATCATATTATAATAATGTATGGAATATTAGGTAATGTCATGGAATGTGTCATATTAAAAATAATGAAAACAATAACATAGGGGCTGAATACTAGTCATTTTTTGAACAAAGATAGAATCATGTTTATGTATAAATTATTTCCACAAGTCATAACATCATTAATGTCAATAAATAATGAATCATGGTGACACATAATGCACAATATCTCATGAGATATATCACATTATCCAATGAATTAGTAGGATACAAAATTCTAATCAAATCAATCACAACATAATATACTCATAATCATGCATGACATAATGTAGGATAATAATCAAATCCATTAAATAACCCATGTAATGGAAGTGGTTTCATTAGATATTTCAATTATCATAATTCATGAAATGATATTTATTATTAAAAAGTGAATAAATGTGAACATACTTTTACAAAAATGATCCCCTTTTCATGAATGGTGTGACGACCCGTCCCCTAGGACCCATGCTGTGACTAACCCAAGCCCGCCTCCCATAGGCTAAGGGCTAGATACTAGCACCAAAGGCATAAATCCCTAAATCTATGAAGGAATTTCGTTTATAATGTGTATACACACACAAACGAGTACGCGTTAGAAGTAAAATTCTAAGAAAAACTATATACAATGAATGCTGAAATGTAAGAGGGGCCAGAAATACAAGCCCAACTGGAAAGTACAAGTAAAACTAAAAAATGAGTACATCAGAAGAAAAGGTAAAACGGCTATGGGGTCAACCTCAGAGGATTCCTCCCTGATGGGTAGGTACAGATAGCCTCCTCATCACTCCACGTCTGTCAGTCTCCTCTGTGTATTGACTCGTCCTTAGGTCCACCTTCGGGTACCATCCAGTCTGGATAATCTGATCATCGGTCAATGCTATCAATCGTCTACAACCAATACAACGAGGTGTGGGCATAACCTCTGTAGGGGTGAGTATTATGATACTCAGTAGAGACCCCGAGACCCTCTAGGTCTCACAAAATCCATCAAGGTTAAACCACAATGTATGAAATAAACAAATAACCCAACTTTGGTATATACCATTACATATACCTAAGTTAACAAGTAATCCTTCTCAATCATGAGAAAAAAACACAGTAACTTACTCAACTAAACCAGGATATGTATCCACAATGTCGAAAGCATTGAATCTGGAGAACTCCTCCTATGTCAAGAATAGTGGGCCTGCTGCCACAACAAGGTTCTTCCCACTAACTTTGGACTGCTGAGGTACTTCTCCTGTCGAGTATAATGGGTCTAACACGCTCACACAGAGGTGCTCCCCACTGTAGGTCTACCTCCAACTACCAGGCACTCCCTCTAATAGCCTGCAGAGGTACATATCTTTTCGACTACCGCAGTTCTACCACCAACTACTAGGCGCTCGTCCGCCGTGGGTATTCTGGAAACTACAGGGCGCTCCCCACTGGGCTAGTCGAATAACATCGAGTCAAATAATTCAATCAGTCATTAGTTCTCAGCCATCTTCATGGTCTCTATACTCTGATGGCTCGTCTCCTGGAGGGTTTGCTCCACGATCTACAGGTCAAAAGAACAACTGTCATGATGTCCCATGTATAAGTATCTCGATGTTCCATCTCGTCCAAAGTAACACAATGTGACAGAAGGTGCGTCAATAAGACGCCCAGTCTGAGAGTTATTGGTATTTCCATTCGGAGGGCCCAGTTGTATTTATATTCAATCCAACCCCACCATACACCAATTGTGTCCAATCCTCAAGTGGGGTATTCCAAAAGAACCTTGTCGCTCCAAGATTTCTGTCACCGTAAACAGTTCCTCAATCCGACACCCATAGCCCACGTTATGGGACAAAATGTGAAATCTAGTTAAATAGGTACAGATTGGGGTCTAACCCGGTCCTCGAGTCCGACCCGGTCCGTAGATCCGACCCGGCCTTCGGAGGTGGCCCATCCCACGCGATGTTAGGATTGGTTGCCCTTGGGGTCCACTCTAGCCGCATCCAGGGAAAAACCACCCACCACATGGTAATCCCGAACGTCTATGCCATTCGGGTGGTAGATAAACCTTCGCCAGGTGGCACCGATCTGCGTCATGCAGGAGTCGCAGTGGGTCCCTCTCCTCTTGGTTTTCTGAGTGGCAAGCCGCCTCTCGTGTGGCACCGGTTGTGTCGCGCCTCCTCTGGTGAATCAGCGGCTCGGGCCACCGGTCTTATTTGCAGTCGGCGATGCATCGTACACAGCGCACGGTCATGGCCAGGTGTCAAGACATCTTCTTCTCCACCGCGCGACGCCATCGTACTGCTCCGTCCCGGTCGACCTCACGGATTGAGTCACTTTTTTGTTTCGCGACTGGCCTTGCGTAGGCCGCCGCTGCACATCTGATGCCAGGGGCCGCGGATTCTCCTCCAGCGGTGCAGTTGCACCGCCGCTGTCCACATAATCGGTAGGTTTGTTGGATGCCCTTCCTTCATTCCACCGATGACGTTCGCGGGTTTCGACCATCGACAAACATTCCGTGGGTCACCAGATGAGTTCTGGTAGCCCAATTCTCATTCAAGAAGAAGTCGTACACTTCTTGGGACGCCACATTCGATCCGGAACCATGGTTGATGTGTAACACTCATCTTGGACTCAAGCCACATTCAACGTCTAATTCCACAAAGAATGTGGAGGGGTCCTGCCGTGTTTGTTCGGACTGCGCCATCCGCGTTAGTGTGATATGAAGTGGCTTTGAATTTAAATCCAAGAAGGAAAATGAAAAACTAAAAGAGAAACAAGTTTAAACCCCTACCTCGGATTTTTTGTTCGTTCAAAATGTCACAGAAATGTGGATGGTGTTTTGGTGACATCGAGAACGAAGATGAAGTACTCAAGGATGACTTATTTTGTGTTATTCAAGGAAGGTTCTTCCTCCCTTGTTCCTTTTGAATATCATTCTTCATTGGCAGAAGAAGTGTTGTTCATTGGAGAAATCTTTTTATCCCCATGCTATTCTTTTTCCAAGCTCCACCCAAAAGAATGATACCAACCCAAAAGAAATAGTATATTGTCTATTATTTTTGATTTTGGCATGAATTCAAATGTATAATTATTTAATTAGATAGGCTCCACCTAATTAATTGATGAGAGTTGTCACAAATTTAATAAATGAGAGTAGAAAAGGCTCCACCATTTAAATTGGATCTTGTGGGTTTCTCCACATTTCTGGGGTGTTTAAGGGGTTAAGAGCCTGGTGGTCCCCACCACATGAATCCTCTCATGGGAGGTTGATTTCGGGTGGGCCCCACCACCATAACTTCTAATGAGAGGTTAAGGTGTGGTGATCCCACCACTATCTTCCATGAGGTGGTTTTAACCACCACAGAACAAAAGGAGGATTAAATAAAATAAAGTGTAAGGCACTTTATTTTATTAATTTTTTTAAGAAAAACCAAAAACTAACTTTTATCCTCGACTCACTACTGTCGAAGTGATAGTATTCTTAAATGAAAACCGGTGATTTGAGTTCAATGGTTCCCTAATATTTTAATTCTGAGCACCAGTTCAGAAGTTATAAAAACCTTATCGTACGTATACTAAATGTACCCGGACAAAAATATTAGAAATTGATTCCGAGCACACTGGGCCTCAGAATAAAGCGCTGTAAATTTTCACGGACTTGAAAAATTCCAAGTATTTAAAAAATATATTTACACAGACTTCTGAGTCTTTACATTCTACCCATATTAGTGCTTTACATCCCCATAAGCTAAAACTAGAACTAATTGAACAAATGGGGGTACTGAGCATGCATTTAAGCCTCGCTCTCCCATGAGCTCTCCTGGAGGATCTCTTGCTGCCTGAGAACTAGAACCAGAGGTATCGACCATCCATTTAGGACCCGATACTGTCGATCCTCAATCTCTACTTTGTCCTCTGTAAACGTCTCACCATCTTCATTTTCCAACTCTCCTTGTACGATGATGTGAGAATGGTTATGCACGTATCTCCTTATGTGAGATACGTGGAGGACGTCATGGACCCGGTGAAACTGAGGTGGAAGAGCCTGGAGGTAAGCCACATAGCCTACTCTAATGGGGACCTAGAAATGTTTGATGAATCATGGAGATAACATGCCACCTCGGCCAAATCTCTGTAGACATCATCGAGGTGTGACTAGTAGAAAGATGTGGTCGCCATCCTCGAACTCTAGAAGTCGTCGTCTCCGGTTAGAATATGACTTCTGTCTGCTATGTGTAGTCTTCATCCTTTCCTGGATGATCTACACCTTATCTATGGTAGCCCTTACCATCTCTAGTTCCACTAGCGCTGACTCCATTGGGTCTATCCAACACAAGGGTGATATGCATGGTCGCCCATACAAACACTCAAAAGGGGCCATCCCAATGGTAGAGTGATAGCTATTTTTTTAATCAAAACTACACCCATGGTAAGTGATCCTCCTAGGTGTGAACAAAGTTGAGGACACAAGCACGAAGCATGTCCTCAGGATTCTAAATGGTCCATTCAGTCTGGCCATCCTTCTGAGGATGGAAGGTTATCCTTAGACAAAGCTGTATCCTGAATGCCTCCTGCAACCCCTTCAATAGTCGGGAAGTAAACTGTGTTTCGTGATCAGAGACAATATAAGAAGGTACTCCATGTATCCGCACAATCTCATGCACATAGAGGAGTCCTAATCTCTCTATTGTACCCTAATCTCTGATCGGTAGGAAGTGGGATGACTTGATGAGTCGGTCAACGATCACCCAAATCAAGTCGTGGACCCTATATGTACGTGGAAGACTCGACACGAAGTCCATGGATATCCCATCCCACATACACTCTGGGACCTCTGACGGATAAACCAAGCCTGCTGGTACCTGGTGCTTTGCCTTCACTTGTTGACAACTGAGGCACCAAGAGACAAACTCCACTACTTCCTTCATCATACATGGCCACTAGTGCTGTCGTCGAAGGTCCTGGTATATCTTCGCCACTCATGGATGTACTGCTAGAGTAGATGTGTGGAAATCTCGCAACATTTCTTTCTAAAGAAACACGGGTACCATGGTACATCCTCTGAAGAGGATGAAATGCTCCCCACCTTCAGAAAATCCATCAGGTGCCTGCCCTATGGATATCTGAGCACGTCGCGTCTCACAGTCAGCATATGCATGATGCGCCTCCTTGACTCACTAAGGATGCATGGAGTGAATTTAAAAGACTGTAGAAAGTCTAATCCATCCTTATCCAGAAAGGATATCTGTAAGGCATCGAGCTGCTCTGTCACCTCTCCCGACAGCTGTATGCCAGATCTCTTACATACTTAATCTGCTACAATGATCCCTTTCCAGGAGTATAGACTATCTTAAATTATCGTTCTGGAATAACTCAATGCAACATCATTGTCTCAGGTAAAGTTCCTTCTGAGAGATGATATACCTAAGAATATTGTGATCAGAATACATGGTAAAACACCTACCCATAAAATAGTGTCACCACATATTCAAGGCGAAGACCACTGCTGCTAACTCTAGGTCATGTGTTGTATAGTTCTGATCATGTTTTCATAGCTAACGAGCACCATAAGAGACCACAACTCAATCTAACATCATGACACAATGAAGTCTGGTCCCTGATGTGTCGCATTAGACTACATACCATACTCTTTCCTTAGGAAGCCTCAATATGGGGGAAAAATTCACCCTCTGCCTCAGCTCATTAAAGATCTAATGGCATCTCTATGACCAGTCGAAGGGTTTACCCTTCTTCATCAAGGATGATAGTTGTGCTGCAACTCTGGATATGTCTAGTACGAACCTCTGGTAGTAACCATCCAATCCCAGGAAACTTCATACCTCTGTCACACTCCATGGTTGATCTCAATCAAGTACCACCTCGATCATCACTGGATCTACTGAAACTACATCCTCTGAGATGACATGTCATAAAAAGTGATCCTCTCAGAACCAAAATTGCCACATCAAGAGATTTCCATAAAGCTGGTGCTCTTGGAGTGTGTCCAGTACTACCTGCAAATTGTAGGCATGATCCACCTCAGAAGTTGAGTAGATCAGAATGTCATCAATGATGACTAAAACCAACCAATTGATGTATGAATAGAAGATCCTATTTATGATTCCCATGAACATTGAAGGAGTGTTGGTTACACCGAAAGGAATATCAAAGAACTTGTAGTGGTCGTACCGACACCTGAAGTCAATCTTCTACATGTCCTTGTCTTGAGATCTGAGTAGATGATGGCCTGATCTGAGGTCTACATTCGGGAACCATTCTTCTCCATTCAGCATAGAAAATAGGTCTTCAATACCTAGAAGTGGGTAGTTGTTATTCACGATCACCAGGTTCTGGTGATAGTAGTTGACAATAAGCCTCAGGCTCCCATCGGCCTTCTTGGCTAACAGAATCGGGGTTGCCGATGGAGAAACAATGGGCTAGATGAATCCCATCCCCTACAAGTCCTCCAGCTGTACCCGTAGTGCACGAAGCTCAGCAGGAGCCGTCCGATATTCTAGAGTAGATATCAGTGTCGTCCTAGGGTAGATTTCAATGTAGAAGTCCAAATATTTGCAAATAGATAGTATTGGATCATCGTCAAGGAAAACATCTATATACTGGTGCCCCGCTATAGGATAGCTCGGACTCTCCACATCAACTACTCCAAGGGTAAGGTAGGCTAGCTGATGAGTGATCCGTTTCTCCCTCCTCCGAGTAAGTATGTACTGTGTTGCAATGGCTGCCTTATCACCGGTGAAATTTAACCTTGACCCATTAGTTTTGACACACCACACATTGCGGCTAATATAGTCAATCTGATCATGGAATATAGATAATGTAACATCCTAGGTAAAAAAATTATAATACATATTCATATTTATTAATATTTTTTAAATAAATATTAATTTTTTTGAAGGGGTTTCTATGTACGATAGCGTGCCCGGTATGCAACAATGAGTTTCTTTAAAATCTTACGTTACACGCTAATAATATAATTTCAAATGGTAGTTAACACATAGCCGTTGTACTGGAATGAATGAATAGAAATAACTAAAATACGAATATATATGTTTGTACATTTATACAATAAAATATAAAGGCTTAAAATAAGAAAGGAATTCAATTTTATACATAAATACATTAATATTCACTAAAAGGTTCATTTATCGCCTTTTGATGGTGAACCCTATTTAAATATAGTTTTTGACACTCTTATACATTCTTTTGGACCAAATAAAATCCTTCTTTATAATTGGGACATCAAAATTTACTTTGTGTGAATTTTTGGTATTTTTCGGATAAAGTTCATTTTTAAATGAATAGTGGAAAATGTTGTATTTTAATTCAAAACCTTTTTTTAATCTAATTTATTTATATGATTATATTATCTTTTGAATTGGTTTTGAAGTTAAATTAGAATATATTTTTACCATTTTATCCAATGGTGGTCATTGGAATCAATTTTACTTTGAAATTGGACTTAAACTAGTGTCAATCTTTTGATACTTATTGTTTTATAAAAACACGCTATTTGTCAGGACAGCGGGAATTAATTATTAAATTTATTAATGTGAATTATATGTTTTTAATTTTTTAAAACAGAATTCATTTTTGAATTTGGAATATCAAATATAGCTTAGGGTGTTGTTTTGGTATTTTTCTGAAAAACTCCATTTTTTGATGAATAGTGAAACCACAAAGTGGTAATCAAGCAAACTAATTTTTCAGTTAAATGAAAGTTTACCACTAATGTGTATTGAATTTTGAAAATCCGACATACATGGTTGTCATTAGTATGTAAAATGTGGTTCAATGGGATGAAAATAATTTTTTGGTGAATATTAAGTTTTTTTCATTAATCGCGATTAGAGGTAATTAGTGTAATTTAAGGTAAAAATGATATTATAAAAATATGAAAACACCATGACACTTGTCGTACCCCTATGGGATGAGTCATGGCCGACCAAGACAACCCATGGGTCGATATAGGGGACCCTATGGAGCCTTTTGGGTGAGATAATGACTTTAATTCCTTTTTTAAATAAAGGAGAAAATGGCACTATCATTAATTGTTTTAATAAAACAATTTTTAGAAGGGTTTATACTAATCATATTTGTGTCTATAAATACACTTTGGAAAGATAAAAATATTTCCTACATCAGGACAATTTTGTTATAATTTGTAGACATTATATAAATTAATTTAATTATGACATCATGATGATGCAACGATGACCTCTTTAATGAACAGTTTAAATAAAATGAAAATATAATATAAAATCTAAGACATACACTTGTCCAAAAACTATTTTATGGAAATATTTCTAAGCCTTATCATCTTATCCTAGAAATATATTAATGTGGGACCTTAGAAATTCTAAAAACTTTTGAAAATAAAATAATAGTTTCATGATTTCCAAAAGTGCCCCTCCTCTCCTCTTATAAAAGGCCCCCACCTCTCCCTCATTTCACACACTCCTCAAGCCTTTGTCTCGGCCATCCCCTGCCCATTTACTCTCTCCAAATCCATATCCTCATCCTAGAGGATTTCTTTTTGGTATAATCCTTTCAGAGGAAGCCTTTAGGCTCAAATAAAAAGGAGTTACACTTTTAAAGGCAATTCGTTCTCTCATGTCCATTTGTTTTATTTTGCTTCTCCAACCCCCTAAACTATTTTTATTTACTTCTTTTGTAAAAACAATAGTATCTTAAATATACTATGATATTTTTATAATATTTATTCGAGCTACACTCTCACACAACTACATCAAATGGTTAAAGAACATACAGTTTCTGTGGATGGCGAAATTCTGCCTCCCGAAACGATGATTGTTCAATACTCATTTATCACCTTCAAAGGTGGCGATTATGATGTAAATATTTTTATATATGATATATAATATGTTTATTCTTTCCTTAATCTTCTGTATTTTTCATTTATGGCATACCATTATTGTTTCCATTATGGGTAAACACAATATCTTCATTTTAGAAAGTGCGGACTACCGCCCCCTGAAAGTGATTTGATTCGTTAATACCATATGTGGGATGTGTAAAGGATAAAGTTAATGATATTATATATGTTATTATACTGGAATTATAATATACTCTTATATCATTATGATTCCATTCCAGAAAATACGAAATAGAAATGGAATTAGCGTTCATGCGTACGTACGACTTACCGTCTCCATTAACGGTGCATTTCATTTCTTACCTCTAAATGTGATGTAATATTATAAATACATGTATATGATGAATATATATGATATATATGTTATCCAAATCATTAATATCATTCTGGATATAACGAACCTTTGACCAAATTAACAACATGTAAGTGTAAGAAGTCTATTTTTGACTTAAGAACCAAATACCGAAAAAATGAACATTATTAACTTAAATGATTACATGATGTTCAAACATGGTATAAAAGTAATAATGAAATTGAAAAAGGTTCTTAAGAAAGTATAGATTAACTCAAGTTTATTATTCAGGAGATTAATATTTGGTCGGGTCAAGTCGGATACGAGGTATGAGACTTCGTCTCAATCTCCTTTCGTTGAGGCATATTTTGTTTTATACACAACCTTCTTTTATACGGTGTATAAAACCCTTTGAATTTTGCGCTTATTCAAAAGGAATCTTTTTTATACGAAGCGTTTACTAAATGACAAAAAGGAATGTTTTTGTCGAACATATGCGGCGACAACGACTTCTCCGCCGCCGTGACCATTATTTGAGTTTCAGCTTCCTCTACAAGCCATACATTTTTTTAAAGAAAAATAAATACCATGTTTTCCTTTTCTTTTATTTTGGTATTGAAAATTGTTTTCATAATGTTATTATCAATGTGTTGTATTGATATCTTATGATTGAAAGGTGGAAATGTTATGTTTCCTTTATGCATGTTTTATGTGATACGATTATGTTGAGGTTTTTGGGCATTATTATGAAGACGGGTGGTTCCGTGATAAACTAAGGGCGGGTGAGCCCGATATAGCTCTCCAATGCATTGGGTAACGTGAAAGAGTGAAACGTTAAGGTTTCTCCGAAGAGATTTAGGGAATATACTGTGATGGGTATTCCAAACGTAACCATGAGGGTTACTCCCTACGTAAGAATTTTATGAATGCCACAAGTTACCTTTATGTCTTATGATTTCTATGATTTGTTCATGATTTAATGTGGTATGTTAAAGTGCCTATGTTTTATGGGTAAAGTATGATTTCATTCCTATGTATATATCAACTCATGTTTTCTTTCCATGTTTTTTATATAACCCATACAGAGCTTTTTATGCTCATCCCATGTTTTTTTGAAATGTTTTTCACAAGTCACAGGAAAGGTACATGACAAGATGATAGTGTCAAGGAAGTTTCAAGAAAGAATCCATGTTTTATTTTCAATATGTTTCTGTTGATGGGAAAAAGAATACTATCTTTTATTGTAACAACTTTGTTTAAATGTGGGTTGTAATGCATGTTTTAAGATCTAATTCTCTAAAACTCTAAACCTGAAAAGATCCTCAACGTGTAATCTTGTGATAACTCAAGATTATTTAAGGTTTAAGGCTGGGGCCTTATAGTGGGTATCAAAGCTCGGTTTAGATAACTTTAGGAGTTAGAATTCTATGAAATGATTATCCAAAAGTTTTTTTATGGTCAAATTGAAATGATATAGCATTTAAAGATTACCATGTTTCTTCGCCTAAGATATTTCTGTGTTAAGAATGGTTTTTCATAGAGGAAACATAATAGATTTTCTGGGAAGGCATACAGAGGGAAATGACCTTTCAAATCAGTATCTTGAGATGTTCAGAATCAGAAATAAAAAGTTTGTTGCAGTGATGGCTCCGTTAAATCAGGTGATAAATGGCGGTTGTGTTTATTGATGATATTTTGGTGTTTTCTAAAAGTAAAGAGGATCATGAAAGTCATTTAAGGGTTGTTTTGAAAACCTTAAAAGAAAAGAAACTATATGGAAAATTCAGCAAGTGTGAGTTTTGGTTGCAACAAATTTCTTTCCTTGGACACATTGTTTCTAAAGATGGGATAACTGTTGATCCTACAAAAACAAAGGTTGTTTAAGAATGGTCAAGACCCAAAAATGTAACCGAGATTTTTAGCTTCCTTGGTTTGGCAGGCTATTAATGAAGGTTTGTTAGAAATTTTTCACGGTTATCTAGTCCAATGACTAAGCCAACTCGGAAGGGTGTTAAGTTTATCAGGACAAAAGAATGTGATGTTTGTTTTCAGGAATTGAAAAGATGATTGGTGAATGATCCAGTTTTGGCACTACCTTCCAGGAATGGTGAGTTTGTTATATACAGTGATGCTTCATTGAAAGGACTTGGCTGTGTCCTTACGCAGAATGATCAGGTAATTTCTTATGCTTCACGGCAGTTGAAAACACATGAGGTAAATTACCCAACACATGATTTGGAATTAGCTGCTATTGTTTTTGATTTGAAAATTTGGAGGCATCATTAGTATGGAGTAAAGTGTGAAATATATACCGATCACAAAAGTTTAAAGTATATATTCACTCAGAAAGAATTGAACATGAGAAAAAGGAGATGTCTAGAATTAATCAAGGATTATGATTGTACAATTCTTTACCATCCGGGAAAAGCAAATAAAGTGGCTGATGCTTCGAGTTGAAAAAGTAATGCTTCATTAGCAATGTTGCATTTGGAATGTGATCCTTTGGTTAAGGATTCGATGAACTTTGGCATAGAAGTTGTTGGTGCAGGAAGTTATTCTGTTTTGTTTCAGGTATCAGTGAAATCTTCTCTATCAGATAGAATCAAGCAAGCACATAAGCAAGACAGTGAGTTGCAGAAAAAGGTAGAGCTGGTTCAGAAAGGTATGTTTCCTGAATTCAACATTGATAATGATTGTGTTTTGAGATTTGGGAAGAGATTGTGTGTGCCTTGTGATTCACAGTTGAAGAGAGAGTTGTTATGTGAACCTCATAGTTCTCCGTTTTCAGTTCATCCTGGCAGTACTAAGATGTATAGAGATCTGTGGGAGTATTACTAGTGGGATGGAATGAAAAGAGATATTGCTGATTTTACTGTCAAGTGTTTGACTTGTCAACTGGTTAAAGCAGAGCGGCAGTTACCGAAATGGATGCTTCAGCATTTACCAGTGCTAGAGTGGAAATGAGAGAATATATCTATGGACTTTTTTGTGGGATTACCAAAGACATCTCGAGGTAATAATGCAATCTGTGTTATTGTTGATCGCTTGACAAAATGTGCTCATTTCCTTGCTATACGAGATACTTTTTCCCTATATCAACTTTCTCGTTTGTATCTTAAAGAGGTAGTCAGGTTACATGGATTTCCTCTCTTCATTGTATCTGATCATCATCCCAGGTTCACTTCTAACTTTTGGAAAGGCCTTCAGAAGTCGTTGGGTAATGAATTAAATTTTAGTACAGCTTTTCATCCTCAATCAGATGGGCAGTCAGAACGAACAATTCAGACCTTGGAGGATATGCTACGTTCATGCTCTATGGATTATCAGGGAAGTTGGGACCAACAACTTTCTTTGGTTGAATTTTCATATAATAACAGTTTTCATTCCAGTATAAATATGGCTCCATTTGAGATATTATATGGTAAACAGTGTCAAACTCCAGCTTTTTGGGATGAAGTAGGGGAAAGGAAGCTGATTGGACCAGAGTTGGTAGAAGAGATGGCAGAAAAAGTTCAGTTGATTCAGAGACACATGAGAACAACTTAGAGTAGGCAGAAGAGTTATGCAGACAATAGGAGGAAGGATCTAACTTTTGAGGTAGTTGATCATGTTTTTCTCAATGTCTCACCATGGAAAAGTGTGATGCGATTTGATAAGAAAGGAAAGCTGAGTCCAAGGTTCATTGTACCATACGAAATTCTGGAGAGAGTTGGATCAGTTGCATACCGAGTGGCTTTACCTCCGAGTTTATATCAGGTACACAATGTTTTTCATGTTTCTATGTTGAGAATGTATATGCCAGATCCATCTCATGTTTTGAGTCCAGATGTAGTTCAGCTGGAAGAGAATCTATCTTAAGAGGAACAACCGGTACAGATTCTTGACCACAGGGAGAAGGTATTGCGGAATAAGGTGATTCATCAGGTAATGGTTTTATGGAAAAACCATATGGTTGAAGAGGCAACATGGGAATCTGAAAATGCTATGAGGGATAAATACCCCCACTTATTCGATAAGTGAATAAAATTGCGAGGACATAATTCCCAAAAGGGGGGAAGGATGTAACATCCCAGGTAAATAAAGAATAAGACATATTCATATTTATTATTATTTTTTAATTAAATATTAATTTTTTTTGAAGGGGTTGCTATGTACGATAGTGTGCCCGGTACGCAGCAATGAGTTTCTTTGAAATCTTACATTACACGCTAATAATATAATTTCAAATGGTAGTTAACACATAGACGTTGTACTAGCAGGAATGAATAGAAATAACTAAAATATGAATATATATGTTTTTACATTTATCCAATAAAAGATAAAGGCTTAAAAAAAGAAAGGAATTCAATTTTATACATAAATACATTAATATTCACTAAAAGGTTCATTTATCGCCTTTTGATGACAAACCCTCTTTAAATATAGTTTTGGTCACTCTTATACATTCTTTTGGACCAAATAAAATCCTTCTTTATAATTGGGACATCAAAATTTACTTTGTGTGAATTTTTGGTATTTTTCGGATAAAGATCATTTTTTAATGAATAGTGAAAAATGTTGTATTTTAATTCAAAACCACTTTTTAATCTAATTTATTTATATGATTAGATTATATTTTGAATTTGTTTTTAAGTGAAATTAGAATATATTTTTACCATTTTATCCAATGTTGGTCATTGGAATCAATTTCACTTTGATATTGGACTTAAACTAGTGTCAATCTTTTGATACTTATTGTTTCATAAAAACACGCTATTTGTCATGACAGCGGGAATTAATTATTAAATTTATTAATGTGAATTATATGTTTTGAATTTTGTAAAACAGACTTAATTTTTGAATTCGGAATATCAAATATAGATTAGGGTGAAGTTTTGGTATTTTTCTGAAAAACTCCAATTTTTAATGAATAGTGAAACCACTAAGTGGTAATCAAGCAAACTGATTTTTCAGTTAAATGAATGTTTAGCACTAATGTGTATTGAATTTTGAAAATCTTACATACATGGTTTTCATTAGTATGTAAAATGTGGTTCAATGGGATGAAAATAATTTTTTGGTGAATAGTAACATTTTTTCATTAAACACGATTAGAGGTAATTATTGTAATTTAAGGTAAAAATGATATTATAAAAATATGAAAACACCATGAAACTTGTCTTACCCCTATTTTATGAGTCATGTCCGACCAAGACAACCCATGGGTCGATTTAGGGGACCCTATGGAGCCTTTTGGGTGAGATAATGACTTTAATGCTTTTTTTTAAATAAAGGAGAAAATGACACTAACATAAATTGTTTTACTAAAACAATTTTTAGAAGGGGTTATACTAATCATATTTTTGTCTATAAATACTCTTTGGAAATATAAAAATATTTCCCACATCAGGATATTTTTGTTATAATTTTAAGACATTAAACTAATTAATTTAATTATGACATCATGATGAAGCAACGATGACCTCATTAATGAACAGTTTAAATAAAATGAAACGATAATATAAAATCTAAGACCTACACTTGTCCAAAAACTATTTGATGGGAATATTTCGAAGACTTATCATCTTATCTTCGAAATATATCAATTTTGGACCTTATAAATTCGAAACACATTTGAAAATAAAATAATAGTTTAATGATTTCCAAAAGTGCCCCTCCTCTCCTCTTATAAAAGGCCCCCACCTCTACCTCATTTCACACACTCCTCAAGCCTTTGACTCGTCCATCCCCTACCCATTTACTTTCTACAGATACCTATTCTCATCCTAGAGGATTCCCTTTGGGAAGAATCCTTTCAAAGGAAGCCTTTCGGCTCAAATCAAAAGGAGTTACACTTTTAAAGGTAATTCATTCTCTCATGTTCATTTGTTTTATTTTGCTTCTCCAACCCCCTAAACTCTTTTTATTTACTTCTTTTGTAACAACAACAGTATATTCAATATACTAGGATATTGTTATAAGATTTATTCGAGCTAAACTCTCACAAAACTACATCAAATGGTTAAAGAACATACGGTTTCTGTGGACGACGAAATTCTGCCTCCCGAAACGATGATTGTTCAATACTCATTTAACACCTTCAATGGTGGCCATTATGATGTCACTATTTTTATATATGATATATAATATGTTTATTCTTTTCTTAATCTTCTGTATTTTTCATTTATGGCATAACATTATTGTTTCCATTATCGTTAAACACGACATCTTCATTTTAGGAAGTGCGGACTACCGCCTCCTGAAAGTGATTTGATTCGTTAATACCATATGTGGGATGTGTAAAGGATAAAGTTAATGGTATTATATATGTTATTATACTGGAATTATAATATACTCATATATCATTATGATTCCATTCCATAAAATATGAAATAGAAATGGAAGTAGCGTTCATGCGTACGTACGGCTTACCGTCTCCATGAACGGTGCATATCATTTCTTACCTCTAAATGTGATGAAATATTCTAAATACATGTATATGATGAATATATATGATATATATGTTATCCAAATAATTAATATCATTCTGGATATAACGAACCTTTTACCAAATTAACAACATGTATGTGTATGAAGTCTATTTTTGACTTAAGAACCAAATACCGACAAAATGAACATTATTAACTTAAATGATTACATGATGTTCATAACATGGTATAAATGTAATAATGAACTTGATAAAGGGTATTAAGCAAGTATAGATTAACTCAAGTTTATTATTCAGGAGATTAAAGAACGGTCGGGTCAAGTCGGATACGAGGTATGGGACTTCGTCTCAATCTCCTTTCGTTGAGGCATATTTTGTTTTATAGACAACCTTCTTTTATATGGTGTATAAACCCCTTTGACGTTTATTCTTATTCAAATTGAATCTTTTTTATATGAATCGTTTAATAAACGACAAAAGGGAATGTTTTTGTCGTACGTATGCGGCGACAACGACTTCTCCGCCGCCGTGACCATTATTTGAGTTTCGTCTTCCTCTACAAGCCATACCTTTTTTTAAAGAAAAATAAATACCATGTTTTACTTTTCTTTTATTTTGGTATTGAAAATTGTTTTCATAATGTTTTTATCAATGTGCTGTATTGATATATTGTTATTGAAAGGTGGAAATGTTATGTTTCCTTTATGCATGTTTTATGTGATACGATTATGTTGAGGTTCTTGGGCATTATTATGAAGACGGGTGGTTCCATGATAAACTAAGGGCGGGTGAGCCCGATATAGCTCTCCAATGCATTGGGTAACCCGAAGGAGTGAAACGTTAAGGTTTCTCCGAAGAGATTTAGGGAATATACTGTGATGGGTATTCCAAATGTAACCAATAGGGTTACTCCCTACGTAAGAATGTTATGAATGCCTCAAATTACCTTTATGTCTTATGATTTCTATGATTTGTTCATGATTTTATGAGGTATGTTAAGGTGCCTATGTTTTATGGGTAAAGTATGATTTCATCCTTATGTATATGTGAACTCTGTTGTACCTCTCGTACCCCTCGTGGTTTAATTTTCATGATCACAATCACTCTCTTATTTATCTAATCTTGTTTTAAGTGTTTTTGTTGATAGGCAAAAGGTTTCCAAGGAATTGGGCCAAAAAGGACCAAAAGTGGACTGAAAATCAGTCCACCGGCCAACTGGTGGATGACCACCGGCCAGCCGATGGAGCCTGGACAGAAGGCATCCCTCTGTCCAGACCACCGGCCAATCGGTGTCCCACCACCGGCTAGCCGGTGGAACCCAGACAGGCCGGATAGCTACTGTGTCAGCACCGGCCAACTGGTGGCCTCCTCACCGGCCAGCCGGTGGTGCCTGAGCCCGAAGGCCCCTCCATTTTCAAAGCACCGGCCAACCGGTGGCCAAGGACCGGTCAGTCGGTGGAGCCAGTCAAACTAACCATTGGGCTTTGACCAGACTTGCCCACTTGACCCCCAACCGCTCCGAAGGCCTCTCCAACGGCTCCGAAGACCCCCAAAGGCCATTTGAGGGTTCCCCCTCTATAAATAAAGGACTAGGAAGCCCCGGAAATGTAAGAAAGCCCACGAGACACATTTTACATCAATTGGCGAACCTCCGGCGCATTCCTTCAAGGAACCCCACTTGCTCCAACTCACTTCCACAACCAAGGAGCACCATCAAAGAAGCTTGGGAGCGCTCTTCATCAACTTCATCAATTCTTTGGCGCCCAAGGCATCTCCCATTACGATTTTTATTGTTTTATCATTTTGAGCATCAATTTGGGTTTGTGCCTACAAACCCCCATCTCTTTCTCTCATCCTCTCTTGTTTGGGTTTTCACACCACCTTCAAGGTGTGAAGAGGTTAGTCAAGCCTTCCCTTTAAATGGCTTGTGTCATAGGTGAGCTACCCTTCACCTGTAAGAAGGCTAGTGGGTTCTTGCTCAACCAATAAATGCAAGTGGGTTCTTTCTCAACCAATAAAAGCAAGCTGTAATAGGTTCTAGACTACCTTAAAGTCTAGTGGGTTTCTTGCTAAAACCATTGAAAATCAAGCGGTAGTAAATCTCTCAACGGTTGAGTTGGGAGCGGAGACGTATGCTTTGGGTTATGCCGAACTCCGTTATCAAGTTTTGTGTCTTGCCTCTTTTATTTACGCTGCACCTTTTACTTTGATTTTAAATTGTTAATTATTTTTTAAAAGGCAATTCACCCGCCCCCCTCTTTCCATCACTCTCCGCCCAACAATTGGTATCAGAGGCAAAATTTGAGTAATACCCTAACCGGTTTAAAATTCAAGATCCATTGTGATGGCTTCATCTTCTTTCTCCTCCGAAGGCTATTCATTGGGTCGTGCTCCATTCTTTGATGGAACCGACTATACCTATTGGAAAACCCGCATGACTAATTTTCTTAGAAGTATAGGTTATCCTATTTATAAAATTGTCATGCATGGTTATTCTCTTTCTTCTCCTGATGAATCCAAATGGACCCAAGCCGATATTAAGAATTTCGAGCTTGATGGCAATGCCATGACCGCTCTACATTGCGGCCTTGATCGTAATGAATTCAATCGAGTTTCCACACGCACCTCATCACATGAAATCTGGAAACTATTGGAGGTTACCCATGAGGGGACCAACAAAGTCAAGGATACTCGATTGGACATGTACTGTCAAGATTTTGAGTCTTTTACCATGAATCCATCTGAAAATATAACTGAAATGTTTACACGTTTTACTGATGTTTGCAATGGGAGAAAGTCCCTTGGTGATGATGTGTCTGCAGAAACAATGGTCAAGAAGATCCTTTGGATCCTACCAAGCTCATGGGCACCGAAATTCACGGCAATTCAAGAAGAAAAAGACATCAATAACATGCCAGTCGAAGATCTCATCGGATCCCTCATGACCTACGAGATCACCATGAGGAGGCAAGCTGAAAAGGAAGGAAAACCGATCAAAGTTCCAAAAAACATCGCCTTCAAAGTTCAAAAAGAAGAAAGCTCCTCTTCCTCATCTTCTTCCTCTTCAAGCGGAGATTCAGAAATGGAGAATCTTGCCCGCAAGATGCACAAATTCATGAAGAAGAACAAAAATAAGAAATCCCGCAAGGCTCAACCCAACGAAAAATCCGAGCACGAGGTAACATGTTACGAGTGTGGCAAGAAAAGCCATTACAAGCCCGATTGTCCACTCAACAAGAAAAAGGCCAAGAAAAAGGAAAAGAAGAAGGCATTCAAGGCCACATGGAGTGATAGCTCCACATCATCCTCCTCCTCCTCCTCAAGTGACAACGGTAAAAAATGCCTAATGGCATTTCATGAGGTAACCTCTTCCGACTCCTCTTCCTCTAGTTCTTCAAATTCATTTAATCATTTATCTTATGAGGATCTCCAATATGCAAGAGATCAATTGGAGGAAGGATTTCACGAACTTTCTTCCAAATTTATTGTTTTAAAAAAGAATTTCAAAAAACTTTCTTCCGAAAAGGAACAACTTCTCAAAGAGAAGGAAGAGTTGTCCCTCAAGGTCCAAAACCTTCCCGATGTTGATTCTATGGAATTAACAATCAAGGATTTAAGGGAATCTCTTGCCAAGTTCACCAATGGTGAACAAAATTTGACCAAATTTCTAGGTTCCCAATGCATATCTAGAACCACCCAAGGGCTTGGCTATTCCAAGCAAGCTTCCTCTTCCCATGCTCCAACTATTTTTGTAAGGGGGAGCTCCCAATATAAATTTTGCATCTACTGTAAAAAACCCGGGCACTTAATTTATGAGTGCAATTGCAAAAATGCCCGGTATGGAAGGCCCAAAACCATTTCCTTTAATGAGGAATTTCATAGGAGAAGACCCGCCACTAGACAAGTATGGATTGAAAAATCCCTTTTAGCGAGTCTCACCGGACCAAAATTTGTCTCGGTTCGAAAATCCTCTCCCCGGTGATTTGTTGTTTTTATTTAGGCGGAGTTAGGATTGTTTAAGCCTTTTTTCTTTATATTCAAATCTTACAATTTCAAAACCTTCAATTCAAATCTTTCAATTTCAAAACCTTCATTTCAAAACTTTCAATTCAAAACTTTCTTTCAAAACCTTCCTTTCAAAACATTCAATTCAAAACTTTCTTTCAAACCCTTCATTTCAAAACTTTCTATTCAAAACTTTCTATTCAAATTTCAAAAATTTCAATTGGTTTAGAATCTCTATCTTGTTTTTGAAACCCTTCCCTCAATCAAGTTTTATGCCCCGTGCTATTTTGATAATCACAAAGGGGGAGAAATTCTTGGTTGATTGGTGGAGAAATCTTTCTCTCATGCTTTGCTTTACTTTTCAATTTATCCTTTAAAGCATGACTTTCATTTCAGTCTTTTACATTGCATGCATTGCTTGTTTTGGTGATTGTGATCATCAAAATAGGGGGAGATTGTTGTACCTCTCGTACCCCTCGTGGTTTAATTTTCATGATCAAAATCACTCTCTTATTTATCTAATCTTGTTTTAAGTGTTTTTGTTGAGAGGCAAAAGGTTTCCAAGGAATTGGGCCAAAAGGACAAAAAGTGGACTGAAAATCAGTCCACCTGCCAACTGGTGGATGACCACCGGCCAGCCGATGGAGCCTGGACAGAAGGCATCCCTCTGTCCAGACCACCGGCCAACCGGTGTCCCACCACCGGCCAGCCGGTGGAACCCAGACAGGCCGGACAGCTACTGTCTCAGCACCGGCCAACAGGTGGCCTCCTCACCGGCCAACCGGTGGTTCCTGAGCCCGAAGGCCTCTCCTTTTTCAATGCACCGGCCAACCGGTGGCCAAGCACCGGTCAGCCGGTGGATCCAGTCAAACTAGCCGTTGAGCTTTGACCAAACTTGCCCACTTGACCCCCAACGGCTCCGAAGGCCTCTCCAACGGCTCCGAAGACCCCCAAAGGCCATTTGAGGGTTCCCCCTCTATAAATAAAGGACTAGGAAGCCCCGGAAATGTAAGGAAGCCCACGGGACACATTTTACATCAATTGGCGAACCTCCGGCGCATTCCTTCAAGGAACCCCACTTGCTCCAACTAACTTCCACAATCAAGGAGCACCATCAAAGAAGCTTGGGAGCGCTCTTCATCAACTTAATCAATTCTTTGGCGCCCAAGGATTCTCCCATTACGGTTTTTATTGTTTTATCATTTTGAGCATCAATTTGGGTTTGTGCCTACAAACCCCCATCTCTTTCTCTCATCCTCTCTTGTTTGGGTTTTCACACCACCTTCAAGGTGTGAAGAAGTTAGTCAAGCCTTCCCTTTAAAAGGCTTGTATCATAGGTGAGCTAGCCTTCACCTGTACGAAGGCCAGTGGGTTCTTGCTCAACCAATAAAAGCAAGTGGGTTCTTGCTCAACCAATAAAAGCAAGTTGTAATAGGTTCTAGACTACCTTAAAGTCTAGTGGGTTTCTTGCTAAAACCATTGAAAAGCAAGCGGTAGTAAATCTCTCAACGGTTGAGTTGGGAGCGGAGACGTAGGCTTTGGGTTAAGCCGAACTCCGTTATCAAGTTTTGTGTCTTGCCTCTTTTATTTCCGCTTCACCATTTACGTTGATTTTAAATTGTTAATTATTTTTTAAAAGGCAATTCACCCCCCCTCTTGCCATCACTCTCCGCCCAACAAACTCATGTTTCCTTTCCTTGATTTTTTTATATAACCCATACTGAGCTTTTTATGCTCCTCCCAAGTTTTTTTGAAATGTTTTTCACAAGTCACGGAAAATGTACATGATAAGATGATATTGTCAAGGAAGTGTCAAGAAAGAATCCATGTTTTATTTTCAATATGTTTCCGTTGATGGGAAAAAGAATACTATCTTTTATTGTAACCACTTTGTTTAAATGTGGGTTGTAATGCATGTTTTACGATCTAATTCTCTAAAACTCTAAACCTGAAAAGATCCTCAACGTGTAATCTTGTGATAACTCAAGATTATGTAAGGTTTAAGGCTGTGGCCTTATAAATAACCAGTCTCTACCAAATATGACGTCCTAAGGCCTTGATGCCACTACAAGGACATCCCAACAGAAACTCTATCCTGGTAGAATAAGAACACAATACTGGAACCAGTGCGTAATTGTCGAGTCTGCTCTCATAAGAGTCTCAAGACGTAAGGATCGAGCCAATGAATCTGTCAGAATCTCCGAGCTCTGAACAAGGGCATTGTCAATGAAAGAGTGATTGTCACCAGTGTCTATAAGAACTGCAACATTGGTGGAGTAGAGATAAATCGTACCTCAAATCATTTCTGGAGCACCATGATCGTAATACTCAGTTGCCTAGATCCGAGCTCTCCCATATCCACCTCCTCCCTGCGGTCGGGGTGGACCTCATGGTGGTGGTGGTGGTAATACCTCGAATCATCTCCCACCACCAGCTTCATGACCTGCTCCTCTGCTACATTCTCCTAGCCCTTGTGGACCACCACGATTTAATCTCTATATCTTCCTGGGTGGTCCTTCGACTGTCTTCTGATCATTCTAATGGCGGGCCATATAGTCACGAGCCATGTGACCATGCCCGCCGCATGGGTGACATTGTCTTCTATTGACATGTTTGGATCTATCTCCACTCCGGGTGCCCCGTGCAACTGATTATGAGTCATTCATTCATCCACTAGTAGGTCTGGTCCTTTTAGACCTCTGCGACATCTGTCTACTGCCAACTGCAGAAGACTCTACTGCATGTCAACTTGTGGTGGGTCTTGCTGCTAGAGACTACTCAGCATGGAATCTCCCCACTAAGGGGGTTTGTTCCAACACCCATGACTGCGTTGGGATGTTGAGGGAGATCATGAAATCCCTAATATATTGTATGAGTCCCAACTCGAAGGTTTGGGACCTGAAGAATGGGTCATGTACCATATCAGTGGAGTAGCACGAGAGGTCTATGAACCTCACTGATTTCTGAGCTATAGTCATGCTTCCCTACTGCATACGAAGTAGATCCTTTATCCACACAGCTCATTGGGTGGCTGGGACAAACTCCACCAAAAATAGTCTCTTGAAGTCATCCCAGAGTAGCGTCATATCGTCGTCAACATAGAGAATCAGGCTATAACATATTCCTGTTACAGCCTGATGGAGACTCGTGGAAAGGATCAACATATGGTCTGCTGGTTTCCCTACCATTCTGAAGAAACTCACCATAGCCTCCCGCCAATCCAAAACTGCTTGTGAATCTGTCTCCCTCATGAACCTAGGTGGTCTCTGGCTCTGGAACACGTGCAATGTGCTCATGCAACATGCATCATCTGCTGCTGGGGCTGGTGGCATCGGTGTCCCAAGAGGAAGTGCTATAGATGGTACCTCAGCTGGTGCCTCTAATGGGAGAGGGCCCAGCACCGAGGCCTCATCACCCAGTGGGCTATCTATGCATACAACTCTCGGGGCTCTAGGAATTTGTCTGCGGGGAGGCATCCTGAATGAAACAGATACGACATGGTCCACAGATTTATACATGGTGAGCTGACTTGGTTGAGTTCACTTAAAGGAAATTCTTAAAACAAACACACACAATCAGTGTTTTCATGCACGGAGTCAGAAATGAGTACTCAGTGTCCGAGTGTATGGATACGCCGGCCGCCGCACCAACACTGGACTCCCTGAACTGATAACTGCACTTAGTAACCTTAACACTATTCCTTCACAGAAAGGAATGTTCAGAGTCCTATGTTCTATGGTAGAATCGACTCCTATGATACCAATTTGTTATGACCCATCCCCCAGGGCCTGTGTCGTGACTACCCCAAACCCAATTTCCTTAGGCCAGGGGCTGGAGACTCTCACCGAAGACATAAATCCCTAAAACCATGAAGGAATTTCCTTTTTAATGTATAAACACACATAACAGACTATGATTTGGAAGTAAAACACAATGAAAATCTGTATACAAAGGAGTGTTGGAATGTAAAAGTGGCCAGAAATACAAGTCTAACAGAAATGTACAAGTACAACTAAAAAACAAGTACATCTGAGGAAAAGGTAAAATAGCTACTGGGTCTTCCTCCCAGGATTCCAACCTGAAGGGTAGGTAAAGATAGCATCCTCAACACTCCACGTCCATCAGTCTCCTCTGTGTACCAACTCGTCGTAAGGTCTACCTCCGGGTACCGTCTTGTCCTGCTACTCTAATCCTCAGTCAGCATTGTATGTCATCTACTACCCATGCAACGAGGTGCGGGCATAGACCGTGCATGGGTGTGTGTGACAATACTCATTAGGGACCTCAAGACCCTCAAGGTATCACAAAATACAACATGGGTAGACCAAAAAGTATGAAATCAATAGATAACCTTACATAATTATATGCTCGTACATATATCTAAGTTACCATGTAATCCATCTCAATCATAAGGAAAAAAAATGTTAATGACTCAGATAAACCATGATTTTTATTCACAATGTTGAATCCATGACTTCTGGAGAACTCATCCTCTTTCGGGTACAGTGGGTCAGCCGCCACAACCAGGCGCTTCCCACTAACATTGGACAATTGAGGTACTCCTCCTGTCGTGTATTTTGAGTCTACCACGTTCACACCGAGGCGCTCCCCACTGTAGGTCTGCCGCCAACTACAAGTGATCGCCCAAACAGCCCGCATAGGTACTCATTCTGTCGAGTATCGTGAGTCTACCGCAAACAACCATGCGCTCCACACTAGGCTAGTTGAATTATTCCTAGTCAAATCGGTCAAGCAGTTGTCAGGTCTTAGCCAGCTACTAGGTCTCCGTACTCTGCTCACTCATCTCCGGGAGGGTCCGATCCATGAGCTACAGGTCGATACTCCAATTATCACAAAGTCCCACGTAGAAGTATCCCAAAATTCCCTCTCGTCAAAAGGAACAAAACGTGATAGATGGTGCATCAATGGGATGCCTGGTCTGAGAGTTATTGACATTTCCGTTCCGAGGGCCCGGTCGGATTTAGGTACAATCCAACCGAACCGTACCCTAACTGCGTCAAAACCTCATGTGGGGTATTCCAAAAGAACTATCTCATTCCAAAATTTCCATCTTTGTGCACGGTTCGTCAATCAGACACCTATTGCCCACGTTATGGGTGAAAAGGTGAAATCAGGTCAAACTGGTCCGAACTAGGGTCTGAACGTGTCTGTGGGTCCAACCCGGTCTGCAAATCCAACCTGGTCCACGACTCCATCCAAGAACGCAAAGTTTGGCCAGCCCGCACTGGGTCATGCCCGGAAGCCCACGCTGGGTCCGGCCCGGTGGCCCATTGGCCTATGGGGTCCACTCTATCAGCGTTAAGGGGGAAAACTGCGCACCCCTGGTAATCCTGAATGGCTATGCCATTCGGGTGATAGATAAACTGTCGCCAGGTGGCTTCGGTCCATGTCACTTAGGACCTAAAGTGGGTTCCACACTACCAAGTTGGCCGAGCGGCCAGCCGCCTCCCGCTTGGCACCGGTTGTGATGTGCCTCCTCCGGCGACCCGGAGGCTCGGGCCGCTGGTCTTCTTCGCGGCCGACCTAGCGCCAGCCGCTGCTGCACCCATTCATCCAGGGGCTCGGGTTCTTCTACTCTTCCACATAGTGACGTTGTGCTGCGCCTTCCCGGTCATCCTTGAAGCTTCAAACGACATTTTCATTCACGGTCGGCCTTGCGCTGCATGTTGCTGCCCCAACTCGCCCATGGGTCGTGGCCTCTCCTTCGGAGGTGCTATTGCGCCGCCGCTATCCATGCGAACGGTCGGTTTTCCGTCCGCCCTTCCTTTGTTCCACTAGTGTTGTTCGCTAGTTCTGACCACCGGTGAACCATCCATGGGTCACCAGAGTAGTTCTAGTGGCCTGATTCCAGTTCCAAAAGAATTCACACACTCCTCCAGACGCAGCTTTCGATCCTCAACCATTTTTGATGAGTAACGCTCATCCGAGACTCATGTTGTGATAAAAGTCAAATTAACCAAAGAAGGAAGAGGGTTCAGGACGTGTTTCTTCAGCCTACGCCCTCCGTGTTATGATGATATCAAACGACTTCGAATTAAAATCCACGATGGAAAACATAGAACTTGAAACGAAACATGTTCAAACCCCTGCCACAGTTTCATTGTTCGTTGATGATGTCACAGAAAGGAAGATGTCGTTTCATTGAAGTTGGGAAAGAAGATGAAGTAGTCATGGGCGACGTCGTCAGTATTCTTCAAGGATGATGCTTCCTCCCTTGTTCCTGTTGAAGATCGTTCTTCGTTGGCAGAAGAATTGTTCTTCGTTGGAGAAATCGTTTTCAACCCATGCACTCTTTACTCCAATCTCCACCGAAATGTAAGATGCCATCCCAAAAGAAATAATAGACTGTCTATTATTTTAGTTGTTTGGACGAATTCAAATGGAGAATTAATTAATTAGATAGGCTCCACCTAATTAATTGATGATATTTGTCACATATTTAATAAAATGGAGTTGAAGATGCTCCCCCATATTAATTGGAGCTTGTTGGTTTATCCACATTAATGGGGAGTTTAAGGGGTTATTATCCCAGGTTCTCCCCACCACATTAATCCTCTCATGGGAGGTAGAGTTCGGGTGGGCCCCACCACCATAAACTCTCATTAGAGGTTAAGGTATGGTGGTCCCAACACCAACCTCAATGAGGAGGTTTTAACCACCAGACACAAAATGGATTCTTAAATAAAATAAAGTGTAGAAAACTTTAATTTATTATTATTTTTATGAAAACCCAAAAACTAACTTCTATCCTCGACAAACTTCTGTCAAAGTGACTGTTTTTTAACTGAATAACGGTGATGCGAGTTCAATGTTGCCCTCAGATTTCAATTCTGAGTATTGTTTCAAAAGTTATAAAGACCCACTCGAACGTTTACTATACTTAACCGAACAAAAACATCAGAAATTGATTCGAGGAACACCGAGCCTTAGAATCAAGCACCGTAAATTTTTTCAGACTCGTAAAAATCCCATGTAATTAAGAAAAAGTTTCCATGGGATATCCATATCTTTAAAAATGGATAATAACCTCAAGAAGATTCAATAACTATTTTTTAATCTGAAATTTTTTTGATAATTAATTGTAAATGGCCATGAAAATATTTTCAAACCATTTTAAAATTTATATCCCTACAAATGATAAATAATAAAAATTGTTAGAATTTTTATATTATGGGATCATTCATAACAAGTTAAATGTGACATGTGTGATAATAAAAAATTTGTTTGGGTTTGAGAATTACCATACCATAAATAATGCTTAACATTGTCACATTTATGCCTCCTATATAACAAACATCGGTTATTTTAGAAATTATGATATAAGTTTACTAAAATAACTTTTTCAATATTTTTCAATTATAGTCATGTGATTATATATATTAATTTTTTTCAGATTTAGGCTGATTCATTTTGATATGATGTTTATCTTAAAAGTATCTTGTTTTTCAATGATTTCTTCATTTTATTGACCTTAATTAAAATGTAATATGAGTAAATTACATCATAATAGAATAGAAATATATACACATTTATATGTCATAATTTGTTATATATAACCATAAATATGGTTGGAATTATGAAAATAATTGGCAATGTCCTCATTGGTATTAAAATGAATTTTAATAGGGCATTGTTAGAGGACAATAAATGATAATTTTAAAATATAATTTCAGAGTATATATAATAATTTAAGAAGTAATTTTTTTTAATAATTTTAATATAATGAGAAATTATAATTATAAAATTTTACATATGAATGGATAGATATAAAAGTGATATATAGAAGAAAATGAAATACTGTGTTGTTGAAAACATACCCTCTTCTCAGTGTAGATTTAGAGATACAAAACTATACTCCCTTGATACTAGTTTTTGGATACTACAGAATGACCATGTGAATTATAAGGTAATGGGTATTGAAATATAAGGGTTTTTATTTTTATGTGAGGTAGGATGAATTTTCTAGAGGGACAGAGATGGGTTATTTATACAAGAAGATATAGATATTTTGTGTTAAAATATTGAATATATTATTATATCTATGTTAATCCTTATAATAATTATATTAATGAATATAGGGATAATATTTAAATGAATATAATTGTTTTCTAATTTAAATCAACTTATATTTTTAATAAAAATTGGAATCAAAAAGAGAAATGGAAAAAATTAAAAACATTATTTTAATGGAAAACATTAAACATTTTACATTAAAAAATCAATTTTTGTTGGTTTTGAAAAAAATTCTTCTAATGTAAATGAATATATTATAAAATTTAATATCTACTATTGTTGAAAATTTTATTTATTTTATTATTTCAACCTTATATCATGAACTATATAAATTAAAATAAAATTGTTAAGGAAAAATATTTTTTTATATTCAACAGAAAATTTTATAATATCATAAAATTACAAAAAAAAAATCCTTTATAAAATTTTTATGTGCTAATTTAGAAAATTTAATTCAATTTATCAAAATAATTGTCTAAAACATAAAATATTAAATTTTTTATTAAAAATTAATCATTTGTTTTAAAGGACCTTCAAATATAGTATAATAATAAAATGTGATTATATTTCTCAACTTCTTAATCAGGATATATTTTATATGAAATTTTTATATTTCAAATTACATAAGTTAATCATGTTGAATATTATTTATATTATAATTTATTATTTAATGATAAAATTACATTTTTATTATTCAAGTAGTTTTTTTCATTGATTTGGTTACTTTTCCCAATTTTCCAGATACTATTACAATAATCACATTACTAATCTTGTGCTAATTAATCTACTTAAAAATAATACATCATTTATAATTATATTATAAATACAAGGACCCCTTGGTTCTATATTTCAATTTTCTAATATTTTGATTGATTTGTAATATTCATTTCTATTCTTATAAGGTGGAATATGGGTGATGGTTAAAATAGATTGAAAGGATGTAAATTCTCCAATTCTACATTTTTAAATTTTTAAATTTTACCCAAATGTAAATTTTAGACTTCTAAATGTTTTATTTATTTATTCACAGAACAATCACTTTTCACGAAATAGTTTCATTTTTTTATTTTTCACTATAATAATATATTTTATAATATAACCCAAATTTATTTAAAGAATAAAATATAATTTATAATCACTAGGTTAATATATTTATAACATATTTTAAAATATCACAATAAAAATATCATATAATATTCTCTAATGATAATAGTAGAACGTACATCTGTTTCATTGTTCCCTCAGATTCCCACATAAGCTCTTTCTTTTTGTTTATCCTCCACAACACCTTTAAGAATGTTGTTGCCTTATTAAGATTAAATTTATCTCCAAATTCCATGATAATTACCATATTATACTTATATGATAGTTAACTCTCCGTTTTCTCCACCTCTGTATTAATAACATATGGGGGTTCAAGTGTGTTCTTACTTAAGAGAGAATGTAGAACACATCATGAACATGGGCCTTATTTGGTGGAAGTGAAATAAAATATGATATTACTCATAAAAGATCAAGGATATCAATGGGTATAATGTAGATATTATATGATTCCATATCATTAAAATGAACACAACTTTCTTATATGGATATATTTAAAAAAAAATTATCTCTAACATCAAACTCCAAATCAATTAAAAGGTTTTCAATGAATATCTTCTTTAGAATCTGAGTACCATTTATATGATGATTTATGGATTAAACATTATCCATCATCACTATACGAGGATCATGTAGAACTATCATTTATTCATTAAATTCATCCTAATCAAGTTAGGGTTCAACAATGTTTCCCCTACATAGAATAATATAGATCCATTTGAATACATGAGTTGACATATTTTTGGTATAAGAGATTAACTAATGGGAGATGATGATCCCATACTCCATTAACATCCTTTAATAATTATTTCAACATTTCATATGTACTATAAAAAGTACTATTGGTTTGGTTATTAATTTGGTTGTGATAGGTCATACAAAAATTTAATTTTTTTTTTCAGATCCTGTTGAAGACATATAAATTACCTATAGGTGAACCATTGATCATGATCTGAGATGATTTAAGTGGAACCCCATGAATCATCACAACATACTAATGTATATATTATCATGGTATTTATATTTTATTTCTTCCAGTAATGGATTAAAGCTGGATTTCATTGTGATTACATCCACAAAAACTTATATAACATTTTTTCCAATTCATTGCATCTAAATACAATTGAAAATATCCATGTTTATAATATTTCATTTCCATTTCTATATAGGAATTGGTTACAAATCCGATTTATCATTTTTGTAAGAACAATCACCTTGAGATATACTCATCAGTATCGTTTTTCATCATGTACAACTAGATGATTTCTCAATGTGTATGATACATATCGATTATTCTAGGATGAATATTGAAATATAACCAATGTTCATTAAGAAAATCCCAACATTTTTCTCATGTGATGTTAAAAAATTATTTTTCCTAATTGAATGATTCCACCATAATAGATATATAATTTTAGGATCATTCCTTCAATATTAACAATTTAATTCATTTTAATATTATGATAATACCTATGTTTCCCTTTAATAATATCATTAATAGGTAGTTGGTAATTTATTTGTCATTGGTTGGATCTGTTCATGGATATTATGATTTCTAGATCCATATATTATATACTGATGAAGATAGTGTAATTTTCAATATGTATTGTAGATAGAATGGAATGTTCATTTAAAATAAAAGAAACATACCCCTTGTTCACCATTCATAGATGTTAGTAAGTAGAGTAATAATAGTCCATGAATAAATATAAAGATCTTATATAATTCATTTTTATCTCATTCTATGTTAATATATACTCATGAATATTTTGATGTATATATATTTCAAAATATTAACCATAGGGGTTTTCACATAATAATATCAATGGTGAATATCAAAACACATAACTCAATATCCTACATCTCTTATTTGATTGTATGAGAGATTCATGTTCGTGTTCATGGAACAAATAATTCTTCCCATGTGTCCTAAGATGATAATATCCTTATGAAACTATAAAGATTCCACACAAAACAACATACCCAAAGCCTAAATCTAATGCACCACAAAAGACCAAATAGACCTACCAATCTTATAGATGTTTGAACATTGGAATAGTAGTCAAGTTTCCTTTCATATCATCCAATGAATTATGGAATTAAAAATTAAAATTAATATTCATCACATTCCATGTTATATAATTCAGTATAGAATACAAATTAATGATGTTATTCATGAACCAGTGATAATAATCATATACGACCATAATTTCAGAATATAGAAGATATTTTGTGGCTTCTCCAAGGTCATAATATTATTCACCTTACTAAAATCAAATCATTATCCCTATTTAGAGACAACTTCCTCCATGAATTTTACATTTAAAATTAAGAAGTATAACTTTGAAATCATGTTATATTATTAGTGATTTATCAGTGGACTCATAAAAATTTTCAAACAAAGCATATGATCCCTTTAAAACATTGAGTAATTAAGGATACCATCAACATAGACTACTATAATGGTATGCAAATACTCATGGAAAATCATGATCACAAAATCCATTAAAACAATTGGAGAGTTTTATAGACCAATGGGCATAACAAGGTACTCAAAAATGGTTATACAATATCTAAAAGACAATTTAATGTATTTTAGATTCTTTTATTCCCATATCATGGTAACCATAACAAAGGTCAATCATTGAAAACCACATCTCCAAATTGGACAGGTCAAATAGATCATCAATCTATGGAAATGTATATTTTTTATTTAGTTCAACAAAATTTAACTATTAATAATAAACATATAAGCAATGATAACCAGGATTCTTTTTAGGAAATTATTCAGTGCCCCCTTGGGTGACACAATCATTCATATGAAGCCTTTTTGAATAATATCCTCAAACTACGACTTCAGATATTTCATTTCAGATGAACCCATATAGTAAAATATAATTCAAACTAGATAGGTACATTGAATTATGCAAAATGAAAACTCAACCTCTCTTACTCGTAGAAACCTAGTGATCTCTGAATGAAAAACATTGCGGAACTCGATGAAAACAATAGGGATATCACATATCAATGTTTCAAAATATAGATATATAGAAAAAATGGATACTACCATCACCTTGGATAGATAAAAAGGTTTGTACCTTCTCGACCTTGGGTCCCATACTCCCTGTAAGACAAGATACAAAACACTATGTGTAGTATGATAGGACTGTCGAAGATAAAAAAAGTTCATGGAATTATTGGAAATGATAAAATCCATTCAGAAAATGATAATAATAAGATTCATGCTGACGAATGAAAAACTCCTTGCCAAATGAAATACTTGTAGAGATAAGAAACAAGTGTGATTTTGGAGATCCTTCTCTCAATTTTGTTTGAATGGGTTTTATTAATATCCATTACATTAGAATAATGATCTACAAGATGCTTCATAATATTAACAGTACAAAATGAAAAAAATTAATGGGACGCACCACCATCAAATACATGAGTCACTAATTATGATGTTATTGTAATGGTACTACTTGCAGTTGCTGGAATTATGTGGGATTCCTATGAAGATTCATCCACTATGTGTAGTAGCTTTCATGTAGATGCATGTAGATGGAAGTAATTTATTCATGAAGCATCCACTTTTACCTTTGTTTTAATAGTAGTTGATGTACTCTTCCACTAAACGATGTTGAAATGATATTGGAAAATATCAGTAAGTGTTCTGATCATCCCCATGATATATAATTCTTAAAATTCATAGTAAAAAACCTATTAGAATGTTTGGTATTTTCATACACATAGAAAGTGAAACAACTTCCTCTAGAAATTGTAGGAATTTTAGAATGAACCTACCTTCTAGAAGTACCATGAGTATTATCACGCTTCTACATTCCCTTGAAGGAACTGAAACTGGCACAATGAGAAAAAGGAACACCAATTAAGCCTGAATTTTTTTTCTTGTCCTTCTAAACTATAATTTACACGTCTTTCCCATTATCATATGTGGATAACATATGAATGTATACCTAATAACATAAATCTGATAGATGTAACAACTCAAACAATCAAGATTTCATCTTCTCATTAGATAAAATACTTAGCACAAAATGCTCTATCTCAGCAACATGATTTTAATAATCATTAAGGATCCTCTCTCGAATAAAAACCCCATATACTTGGCTAGACCCATTGAATCATTATAGATATGTTCAGTGAAATGAACCATGAATACCTTCCTTGGTATGAAATCTAGTATCATTTTCATCCCCATTGAGTCCCACAATCCCCAGATAAATTCCTTTTTTGTAAAGGTTGTGAATATTACCATGATTTTGATAGGTGTCTCCAAGAACTCAAAAAACATTTTATCTTGACCAACCATTCCTCATCATGTTGGGGATTAGTGGTTATTTTGAAAAAAACTGCGTCATGGAAAAGGTACACAAGATATTGAGTTATATAATAATCCCTTTAAGGATCCACATCTGGTCCCTGAATAAAAATATTAGTGGTTGCATGTACCAGACTATGGATAGCGTGCATAATCACCTCAACTAAATTCGAGTCCACTAGAGGATTGACTCAAAACGATTCAACAGGAGCATCCACCTAGATCATATTCTTGTGTCTTCTTAGATGCATGATGCTACACAACATCAGAAGATAACATCAAAGATGTGAAATTAAGAATAAAACATATAAAAAAGTGAAAATAATCCTAACATATTGAAAACACATGAATTTTATTTTCCTCAATACAAATTATAATAGTGAAAATTCAAGAAATTATAAACAATAAAAGTCTCCCTAACAACTATTTTTTAATTAAGGTGGCTTTGGGGAATAAAAGGAAATGTACTCAATGAAAACTACCTCCATTGTCTCATCAAGATTTCACAATACATACTAAATTCAAGACAAAAACTCACCAATTTCCTCAAGTACCATTTTGTCACATACTATCCATGTATCCTGGTAATAAAATAATTGATCATTCCCTAACATAGAGCAATGTGCGTTACTATTCCCCATGGGTCGGTGACTAGCACCTAAAAATATACAACATGAAATTTCAAAAAAAATTTCCATAAAACATAGTGAACAAATAAAAAAGTCAATATGCCTACAAAAGAACTTTCAAATGAGGTTAATTTACTATATCTCAACAAGAAATAAATGCTAAAAGAACTTAAACCCACGTAACAAAATAGTTTAATACATATTAATTCCTTAAGGATACAAAAAAACCATTTCCAATGTCCTATAACATGATCTATCTCCCAGATATCCTTTCCCCTTATTCAAATCAGCATGGAGATAATTTACAAACACCCAATGGCACATGTAGGGTGTGAGATACAAATCCCAGTAGAGTCTCACCATGAATTCCATAAAAGATAACAATATAAAATATGTCAATAGAATGCATTAATATGAAAATAAAAAGGATTTTCATTTTACATAATATTTTTACCAATCACGATATACATCTCACGTGATGGAAAAAATACATTAATAAATTACTTTACAAGTGATAGAATATTTATAAATCATTTTTATAAATAAAATATTTATTTGAAAGTATTATATATATCCAAAATCCATATAAATCAGTTCAACACTATTTTCATATATTTGTATCTGAAATATAAAACATGCGAGCAACAAGGTCATCATCTAATAGGTTTGATATTTTCTAGATTTTGGACATCACACACTCTATGTTATCAATGAAATAAGTTTCATAAATTTTTATAACCATAGAGTATGTATATAAAAATCTTAAACAACCAATTCCTTTATTTTACTCTTACACAATCAATTGATGGGATTTTATTTTCGGTCTTCATAACATGAAATTAAATCACATTCCCCCATTTTAAATACTAATTATCCATTTAAAACCAAGATGTTTTTAATTAGAAGCATCCCAATTAAACAATATTAGACCACTACGTTTCTATTACAACATTTTATCACATTTTCACAAGTTTGAAATCAATTACATCCAATTCTGTCAATTCAATAATTATTTTCTAAAATAAATTTTTGTATTTTAATTGATATTGTATCTATAAAATATATTATTATAATTAAACAATTTGAAAAAAAAATTCCATGTATTCTCATCAACTAATTAAAATTAGGTGTACCCTAAATATTAAAATCCAAAAAATTTTAAATATCACAATTCACCTGAATGTATGTTTATAAAATCAATTGAAATATGGTTTGGGAAATTTAATTTTAATCCACAATATAATTAATCTATTAAAATCAACGTTAATAAATTTCTCTAAATGAGATGTAATCATTTACCACTTTCTTGAAACTCAAACACACTGTAGAAGTTATAAATTATAATGAAGGTGTATAAAACATCAACAAACAACTAATAAGTGAAATACAATATCACTTGATGATATATAAATCAATTTCATGATGTTCTATAGAAATTTTAAAGGTGCATAAATAGATAATGATGACGAATGATGGAGAAATATTACCCTACAATAACACTACCAAAGTAGTTACAATTTACTACCAAATAAATATGTATAATATATTTAGAGGCTCTGATATCATCAGAGGATGTATTTGGGTCAAGTTAAATGAAACTGGATAGTAGGGAAAACGAATATCTCAGTTATTCAACCATTTTAAAAAAACAGGTGGGGTATTACACAATGTGTAAACCTACAACACATCATGAAATACTTTATTTTTTAGTACCACTAAAAAGTACACTAATTTAAATGAAAAAAATATTAATTAATTGACTCGTTATTTTTAATGGATCATAACATCACATAACCATTAATGGTGTGAATCCTCTCAGGACATGAACCTTCTCAAAGTATTCAGCCAGAAAATATTACATGATGTGTATCTTAGTTACATAGCATGTAACACTTCAATAGTCTATAGAAAATATTGGTTAATGCTAAGAGTCCAACAAATCACAAAAATCATCATTATAGTTATCCACAAAATTTACTCTAAACCCTACATGTTTAATGGAAAGGAACAAAGAATAAAATGTTAAAATACATACTCGTCATTTCGATAACAGGATGTTACAATTACATTGTATATGCATATAAGAAAATTTTTATTCTAGGGAAACATCATATACATATAATTATAATTTTTAGTTTCTGTATTTATTTTTAATCGCCGTAATCATATTAACAAAAAAATTGTTTTTTAAAAAATATATCGACCCAAATTTTTTGACAAGGATTAATAATTGTTTTTAAAATAACAACATACTTGTTATACAATATAATATCAAATGGTTTAGTGTCTTCGGAAAATTATGAAAATATGATAAATTTTTGATATAAAACAAAATAATTTATTTATATCATTCTTATTTTTCGTTATAAAATTCCACATTAACATTTCTATTTGTAATGAAAATATGATATACATAATTGTAGTGGGTGATCTAAATGACCAGTCAGGGTGGGGGGTAAGAGAAATAAATCAATAGTACTTGGGTGTTTATAATGTAAGACATCATATTATATTAATTGGATCATCTTCCTAACCATTAAAAAAATATTTTTAAATGGAATTAAATTTTTCATAAGAATAATAATGAAACATTATAACATAGTTTTCAAATACAACACATGTTTCTGAAAAAACATAGCTCTATGTCTACACATAACATATGTGTGTAAATAATAACATCATAAATGTCAAAAACATATAGAATCATTTTCATGAAAAAATACATTGTATATCATGATATTTATCAATGTCTCCAATTCATTATAATATATATAATTCTGGGTACTCTTATAACACATTAAATCTATCATAATCAAGTATTAGAGATATAAGGATAACAATCATATTCAAGAAAACCCATTTGAATAAAACAGGTATCATAACTAATTTTACATTTATTAAACAAGTTAATGAATATTAATATTTAAAAATTAATTTTATATGTTATAATTTGTCATGAAATATCATGTTCATCATTGATTTTATAGATAACTCAATTGGATTCCTGATATTTTTTTAAAATATTGGGACATATTTGAAAATGCAATAGAAATTGGTTAGATTTTTTTATAATAGTGGAGAAATTTATATCATCAAAAATAATAATATTGGAAGGAGAAATATTGAATATTATGGGGACATTAATATTGAAATCCATCTAAAATAATAGACAACCAAAAATTAAGAGTGCAATTTTGAGATTCTCCTTAACATAAGTCATGTTTTATTTTGTCATTATTTCATCTCCTGAATAAAAAACATAGTTTCATTAAAAAATTTGATCATAAGTTAGTTATTTTAAATTTTTAACTATTTTTAAATTATAATTATTGTTTAAATTAATTTATTTCTATTTTCTAAGTTGAATCTTGTTGATATAATTTTTTCGACAAGAATTTATGTTCTTTCCTTGACTTCAATATTTACATTAAGGAATTTTATTAATAAATTTAATAAATTACATAATTATTGAATAAATATAATTTATATAATTTATATATTTTAAATAAATTTTTATGACCATCTGTGAGGTTGTTAATTATATAATAATTGGTTATAATCATGTTTTTGGTAAACATGACTTTAAAGGGACATTGTATGAGGCATCTGTATAAGAATTATGGCATATAATATAATTATATATATGATTATACATATAGAATAAAATATTATTTTAAATTTTATACATAATAATTAATAAAAAATTTAAAAATTTGGTTATGAAAGGATATATAAAATGATGAAGAAAATAGGAAAAAATGAGATTTGAAGAAAAAATACACTCTTGTTGGTGTCACATCTTATATATGGAGGAAAAATCACTTGATGTATATATTTCATAACTCCCAATAATACAATAGGAATAAAATGTAATTGAGGGAGATGATTCTGAGAGTATTCAGGATATTATATTTGTGGTAGTTTTGTTTTTCTAAGGGGTTGTATATTTATTATTTATAATTTATAATACTTATATTTTATGTTAAACTATCTAATATAATATTATATCAAAGGTGATCCATGTAATATAGTTAGGTATGACATTATGGAGAATATTGCACTATAAAATAAGGGTTTCATGACTTTATAGACCATTATAATTCTAATATAATAGTTTATTTAAAGAGAATACCAGAAAAGTTAAAAATAAATAATTTTAAAGGAATTATATTGACATTAAATTTTGGAAAAGAAATTTTTTATAAAACCATTATATATAAATTAAATGAGTAATTTAGGAAATGTAAAGTGAATGTAGTTGGTACCAATTTTTAATAACAAATTATTTCATCATAAATACTTAATTCTATAGTTTAAAATAATATAGTAACAAAAATATCTATATTATTTCTATTGACATGATATTTGATATATTTCTTTAAATTACCATATAATCATCATTGGAAAAATTAAAATTGGTTATATAAAATTAAAATCATATTAACTAAATACTATTCATAAATTGTCATCATTTATTTTTTAAAAATTTATAATATTCTATAGTATATTCAATAATGTCTATTATAAATTTTAATTATATTTTCACTGTATTTTTAAAGATAATATTTTTTTATTATATTTTGATATTATTATTTTGAAAAATAATAATCATGTATAATTTATATATTAATGTTTTAATGTTCAAATTACCATTCCAACGATCAGGTTACTATTACCAATGGTAATGTAACTATTACAAACAGTCACATTACTGTTACAACATCACATATCCTCATATAAATAATAATGAATTAAGTAATGTAAAAATCACAATAATACTCCAAAAGTTCTATATTTTCATTTTCTATGATGTTGATTGGTTTTATATTCCTTTTTATATATATTGTGTTCTAAATGGGGTTGATGATTCCAAAAGATTAAAAGGATCCATATTTTACCATTATACATTAAATAATTTCTACATTTTTGTCAATTTAATTCATTACATTTTCTTAGTTTTAGTTATGGATTAATGTAATTAAATCAATTACATAATTAAATTTCTTTTGGTTTCCTCATGTGTTTTTTATAGTATTATTATAATAAAATATAACACACATTTTTTAAAAAAATTACTTTTCTAAACTAATGTTTTTTAAAACCTAAGATGAATAAAATTGAAAAAAGGGTTTTTATGGGTAATCCAAAAGTAAAATAACTTTATATCAAATATGGATTTTGATTTTATTTGTGTCTATGCAGTGAAAATTGTAATGTTTTATTTCGTGTTGGATCAAGGGTTAGTGTAAGGGTTGATTTTTTCTATCCAATGATGAGTGAATAAAAAATTGGTGCTAAAGATGAGAATTGACTCCATATGGAATTCATAATCAATATAAAGGGAAAATCATGCTTAAATTAAGAGCACCACTCCCATAAAAAAATGTGTGATGGATTCATATTATCAAATTTCACCCATTTAACAGAATAATGAAATACACTGCGTATTGGTAAATGATTTCCTATAGGAGTTATCCTAATACTCACCTCTATAGGTTTTAAACATGCCTATTGTAGAATTTTAACGAGAGTATCACCTCTAGAATAATTATAATAGTATATTTGAGCACAAAAAATAAATCAAAATTTCATTCAATGCGTATTTACATGGGGAACCCGATTAATAGAGAAATAGGTAACCACCATCAATGTATTCAATGAGATAAAGGATATGTATAAATTAAAAGAGAACATTTATGTACCATTTATAATCACAATGTGGTATAAAATTTATAATGGTGTATTAATGTGACCCCAAAAAAACATCTAAAAACGTCTACATGGAATTGTTAGCTACATTATTAGGTTTAACCATATTCATGTGGGTTATAATGATAAATATATATGTTTATATAAAAATTGAGAAATTTATTTAGATTTTTGTGGATTAACATCAATATTAATTATATTTTTCATTCCATGATTTGTGAAAAAATAATTTCATATTTCTCATAACAACATATTTGTGTATATAATGAAATGAAAAAATTGATTTTTGCATAACATTGGATGAGAATTTCATTGTTATTCATTTAAAATTTTATTTTCCATGATTTTTCTTAAAATACCCCTATCATGTTGTATTTACATGTGAGTATAAACATAGAATGAGAATACATTGATAGAAATATATAGAGTTCCAAACAAGAGAACATAATTAACATATAATATACCTCTATCTCTCTATGTAGCATGATAATGACTAATCCACCAAAAAATATAAATATAAAATAACAATGTTTCAAAAAATATATAAAAATCATGGATTTTTATTTATTAAAAAATATTATAATTCAATTGTACATGTGGTTATTAAAAAAAAGACTGTTAATATTACATGAGAACCATAATAGTCTAACATTTTCTTGTGACGTTTCATGAAAACAATAGTCTACCATAAAGAACTTTCAGGAAGGAATAGAACTGGGATCTAAAACATTATAATGTGTGCACTAGAAGATCCATACATAGTTACCTGTGTTCAAAAATCAGTTTTTATGTGAAGATTTTGTATCTTATAATTTTTTAATTATAATTGAAAAAGAAGAATGATTATGTTTCCAAACACATACACTATCTATCATCACTGGGAACAATTTAGAAGATTAATTTATATATAATGATTATTCAAATGGCTTTAGAATCTGTTTCAGTAGTGATTCGTGAAGAAGTATAATGAATTTGTATTGAAATTAAATATTTTACTATTTGATAAATTAAAATTTATATACTCAATTACATATAAGTGATTATAATGTCATATGTATTTTATAAAGAGTTGAAAACTAGAAATAAATAATAATTAAGGGAACAATAGATTATTAAAATAATTATATGATTTTTATAGAGTGTGAAAGGATAACAAAATATTTAAACATTTTTTATTTTAAAACATTGAAATGGTATAATAATATTATATTAATCATAAATATTACATTTTAATAAATTAAATGAGTCAAATTTAATGTTCTATAATCCTTTTATTTATATAATTATTTAGAAGATACATATATGTAAAATGTATAAATTTAAATGGATCATCATGATAATTGTATAATCTAAACTGTAGTGATATGAGTTACATATTTAGATTACAATTCCTAGAATATTTACATAATATTGATGATCATAATGTAAAGATAGTTATTGTGGATGATATAATTTGTATTTTTTGAATGAATGAATTATTTTTTAGATAAGTCACAATGGAAAATATGATTGGATGATAGTCTTGATGAAATATTTTTGAGACCATAAATGTAGAAAAATTCATTAGAATATGAATATATTTATTTTGTTTTTTAAAAAATTTATTCACTTAATATTTTCAAAATTTATTAGAGAAGGCAGGACAATGAACAATAGTTGGTGACCATCCAAATAACACCACTGAATAAATAATGGATAATGTATTATAAATTATATTTCTGGTATATTGATAATACATTCCAATAATTTTTGTATAATATATAACTACACTTGTAATCAAATGAAATTTTATAGAGATAATAAATTTATTAGTTGAGAAAGCCAAAATATCACAATAAGTAACATGCTCTAACATAGAGGTTGAACATTATAAAAATATTATGTGTTTTTGTTCTAATTTCATTCAACATTCCCTTCTTGGGTTTAGATTGATTCTATACGAAATGTTAAATTCCAATTTTTTATTATAGAGGATGGATCATAAGTAGAGTTTACATTTAAAAATATTAAATCATATTTATGATTTGTTACAGTAATTCACCACCCCAAAACACACCACTGCCATAACAACTCCCCCTGATCCACACCCTTATACACTATACATACATTCATGATACATATTTTGGTACATGCGTTTTCATAAATACTATATTTCTCCCTCATATTGGATTAATTTTTATCCTTGTGGTTTTTATTATCCTATTTTGATTTCCATATTAGATGTATATAAAGATGTTTATTAATTTAAATAATGAAAAACAATTTTTACTCGATATTAAAAAACGTGTTTCTATAAATTACTATAGAAAATGTGAATCAAATAAGAGAATAAGTTAATAAAATATGATATGAAATGAAGGAATTATCCATGAATGATGTTCATCATTACTTTAATTGTCGATGTATTAATTATATTTATTGTGATCATTTTTTAAATGGACGACAAATCCATTACTTTTATTAATGATATGATTGTATTAAAACAGCTAAAGATATATAATATGATGTTTATAATATTTTTTTAAAATTCCCCTATATATTTTTCATATATAGAATGTCTTATTTAACTGGGATTCCTAATGAAGACGAATAACTAGAGAGTTTCATTGGAAAATGGAAACAATATTGCAAAAAAAAGACAATCCTAAAAAATGAAATGTAGGTTTCATGGTGAAATAGGTACCATATTACAATGAGCATCATTTTAATACTGATAAAAAAATCATTAATGTGAAAGGGAGAATATTTTAACTAATCATTTATTTTTTTAATTGAATTCAATAACTTTAATCATCATTAAATGTCTCAAAAAATATCATATATACTAAATATTTGGTTAACATATAGAAATGGAAGCTAAATGATAATTTTATTGACGAATAAAACATGATTCATGTTTATTATTATGAAATGATATAGTATATGGATGATTCATCAAAATTATAATTGTTTCATGGATGTCCAATTTAAGTTTAAAACTAAAAAGTATATGGACTATGGAAATTCATTTGATTAATGTAGTGTAATATTAAAATATTACATTAATAAATTAATAGTTTGATCGGAATTTAGTATAAAATTATTTGAGAATGAACATAATTTACTCAAGATTAATTATATTGAACTAGAATTCAAATTGAGAAAATTAGAATACAAGGTTCTTGAAATAACATAGTCATTAAAGAAAAATGTTAATTGAAACATTTAATGACATAATATTCTTTATGGATACTCATATCAAATGATTGAAGATGTCAAAATCATCTATTTATTAATATACTAAAATATCATTTATGAATGTAACCCATAAACAAGTTAATGTCATCTTTTTTAATTTATTAATTTCTACTAATATATGTTCAATTTAAAAAACGTATGATATCCTGGGTATATAAAACAAACATTAAATCTAATATATGAACCATGGTTGATATATGCATGTTTAAAAAAATAAACACCTAAAATGTGGTAAAAAATAAGGTTAGTCAAACTAAAAAAATTCAATGTTCTAAATTAATATGTAATTATACTATAGAAATGTAATAATATTATTTGGGTATTAATGATCCTATATGAATTATATGATATTGTAAAATCTATGATTTCATAATTGGCCAATGTATGAATAATAAAAAATGAATTTTTAAATGTATTATAATGGAAATTATAAATAAACCTATTTCTCTAAGGATTACTTAATAAAACTATATGACACTATAAAATAGAAAAATAACATTATTACATTAAATATCATAATTTTCAATGAATCATATTTTATCAATGATTAAAATTAACAATTAATCATATATTATTAGTTCTTATAACAGTTCTAGTATATATTAGTCTAGTACAATTGTTATTGTAATGTGAGTAAAATACCACACTAAGAAAATTACGTAAGAAAATAAGGCATGAATTTCATGATGATTAAATAGATGAAGTAAGATAAAAATAATACTTTAACTAATATAATAGAATATGGAATCTACTGATGTCATATAATGTAATAATTAATTAATCTATTGTAGTAGTGGCCACAAAAATGATCATTTCAAATTTTCTAGGATTATAAAAAATTGTTGATGAAAAAAAAAGAAAATAGAATCGAACTAAAAAATAAAACATCTAATTAGATTACGTGAATACATTGATATTAATAAATATAAATAATACAATATATGGATAATATAAATTTAATGATAAATATAACTGGAAAATTAAAGATGGATTTATTTATAAATATGTTGTTTAGAAAAATTTCGCTGGATCATTCTAAAGTGGATAATAAAATGTTGATGTTATAAGTAATTATTAACATGGAATATTTTTTTCACATGATATTGTAATTAAATTTCATTTTAGAATGGTACAATTAATGATAGATTAATTTTTATGAGTATATAAGGAAGGTTATATTAATATATAAGTTTTGAAATAAAATAAATTATATTATTTACAAATCCCTAAAAATAATAAGGGAACAATAATAAAAGGATACAAATGCAATAGGTTCATGTACATATTGTCCTTAAATTAGAGAATTAATTTCACAAAAATCCAATATGAAAAATGTGTAGAAACTTCCACATCCCAAAAAGTATTTAGGAGTAGGGAATTAAAGGCAGTAAAAAATTTATGATCTCATGAAGCATCATGAATTTAATAAAAATAGTTTTTTTATATATCAAAAACTAGGCACCCTATTATCATTTCATATAGTAGTGTCAATAATTGTGGCATTCATGTCCATCTTATACACTAAAATTTTCAATAGATAGTTTTCCAATGTTAAAATATTTTTTGATATATATAATGTTTAATTTATAGAAGAAATTGTTGAATCAACCTTCAATGATTTTATTGGAAAATGGTTTCATCATTTAATTGTAAATAGAGGCGTAGTTATCTTAATAAAAATAAATGATTGTTCAAGAAAATTAACAATTTACACTACAAAAATATTCGAATTTTGTTAATAATTTGAGTGATTATAGAATTTAGATTATAAAAATTTGGTATTGAAAAAAAATTACAAGTTTGTTTCTTTAGTTAAGATAAATAGTTTTATAATATTAAAGATGGGTGTTTTATTTATTTTTGATGTATAAGGGAAAATAAATTACATTCCTTAGAATAAAAATGGATGAATCTGAAAGATCCAGTCTAATGGGATAGTTTTTTATAATATTATATATGATTAAATTTATATTAGGATTTCAATATTTAATAGTTGGAATAAATAACCATCTATATGAAAATATTTTTTACTAAGTCTTATGTTATATTAATAAAGGATATTTTGATTATCACATTATCTAATACATATTTAATGAAATGATGAAGACAATTAGAAATGAAGGGATATATGATAGAATTAATTTTATCAAGGAATTTAATTGATAGTAAAACTTATATGTTTAAACATCAATGATTGATACAATTTATAAAAAACATTTATATACACATAAAAAAACAGATAATATCTATGTTTGAAAATAGAATTACCCTGGAAACCACTAAAGGGGGTCCTAATAGAATAATAATGGTAGCCATCAATAGATTTTTTATGGAAAATGATACTAGTGATGATCAGAGAATAAATAATTTTATGTAGGAATGAATTGTGGATCATTAGTTGGAACATTTTGGGGAGGGTTCTTGCCTCCATCATGTATTTCGGTGTGTGATGGCAATGAAAAAAAAACAAAATCATTCATGGATTTATTCAAAAGATAAAGAGAGTGTTTATTTAAATTAACATGAACCTTTTCCTGAAACAATTTATTATTTCTTATTGTGTATCAACACTATTCATCATCATTGTCACATCTGTGATATTAATTTGTGATATTCCTTTGTTTATTTTTTGGTCTTATAATTTTTACATTTTCTACTCATGAGTTTTTAGAGAAAAATAGAGATTTTGTCTTGAACGTAGATGATGCATATATAGTCTACATTTAAGGTGAACATTAATACAGCTGAAAAGAAACCATGCACCTTGGACAGTGGCATTTTCTATATTTCACGACTAGGAACTCAAGGGTGTTGCATCCACTGATAAACTGTGTGCTACTGTTCTTATTAGAGAGTGATGTAAAAATGGTTGTGTTTCAGTTTGGAAACCATTTTGGGATGACCGTGTGACCTATCAAGGTCACTCAACTATGATACAATACTCTTCTAACCTCCTCAAATTAATCCCTAAGTCACATATAATCCAAACCATATGGAATTTTTATCCAAGGTAACATCCACCACACCATCTTGGACTAGAGGATCATAGATATTTTGGTGGTTTTAGCATTGTATATTCAATTAAATATCATGTAATACTATTTACATAGGCGTTATCCCTTATTCAATGTTTCCACATCCCTCTACAATTGGTTTTGTTTTCTAGAAACTTTTTTGATCTAATGAGGAGTTTATCTTGTGAAGATGGGTGATAAATTGATGGTTGTTTTTTTATCATTCTTTTATATGGTATTTTTGTGGTGCGGTTGTGGATTTACATATTTTTTCTCAGGTATTCATGTTTGGGGTAGGTCATTCAATGATTTTACATTATTATATGATTTTGGATTTATTTTTTGTTGTTATAAATGTATTCTATAGATTTTTAATTTTCATGGAATTATTTTTTGAAATTGGTTTGATAATAAGATATTATGAATACTTATTTCATAATTGAAAAAAGTTAATTTTTATTCATTCCTTATTGTATTGATTTTTAAATGTGTTATATACCTTTCATGGAAGGTGAAAAATACATTTCAAAAGGTAGTGGATGTTATAATGATTTGAATGATAGATTTTTCAATAGAAGAATTTTTTTTAATATGGTATTACATGATATTCACCTTAAATATGGATTCTAAATTTAGAATGTTTTTAAAGAACATTATATTATGGATTTGGTGTTCCTATGGACATCACATTGGACTCCCCAATGGAGATGGTTTTATTTCATTGGTTATTTTCTTGATGTGTTTCCATATGTGCCTTTAGAATTTTGAATGTTGTAAAAAAATTGTTTCTAAATGGTATTGGTGTGAGATTGAAAAAAATGATATTTTTCTAGGAAATTGTAGATTCTAAGTGATCTTTGATCATTGGATTAATAGTATTGGAATCTTATTATTTCCTTGTTCTTTCATGAGGCGTGTAATGTCTATGTGAAATTGAATATTTTTGTGATATGTGGAACGTAATTTTAGCATAATGGGAATGCCAATTTCTTATCATAGGACTGAGGCTACAACACTGAATAAAAATGTTATATGATCATTTTCCAAAAAACATTGGGATGGGATCCCATATAGTGGATTGTGCATGGGAACATTTATGTCATTGGATTATGAATTATATAGTAGTAGACATTGTGATACATTCCCCACTACTTTCTCTTTTCTAGAACATTGTTGGTATTGTCTAGAGTGTCTAGTTGCTATAGTATATGGTTTCTATGGTCCCACATATTCTATTAAACAATATGGATTTCCTATGGTTCTTTATTTTCTGACATGATTCTTATGTGATGAGGTTATAACTATATGTATATGGAAGTCTTTTGGTATGATTAATTTCATAGAAACATTATTTTTAGAAATTATTTTTCAAAAAATATATACCATTATAAGGTTTCTTCATTAAAAGTTCATGAAACCATTTCAAATGTTCTTAAGAAAATGTGAATTTCATATTAAATTATAATTTTATATAATGGAATACATTATTTGGGACCATTATATTGGGATTTCACTCACACCCAACATACATCTTTCGGAGTTTGTAGGATTTGATATATATGACCAATGTAAAAAAAATATGTAATGTGGTGGTGATAGTGGAACTAGTATTTGTTGTTTGACTTATTGTAGGCGTTGTTGGTGATTGCTTGATAGAGATGAATCCCTTATTGAATGGATATAATTTTTATGATTTTTTAGTTCCAATTCCAATTTTGTTTTTTTATTTGGTTAATGTTGTAAAACATTTAATAATAAAAAAATTACCTTATTGGTTATGATTATTATGTTTGTGATTTTTATTCATAATAGTTGTTTATAGTTATATAAAAAGGTGGAATAATTCACAAAGTGTATTATTGATACCCAAGAACTAGTTTGTAGCCTATAGGGATAGAGAACTCCCTTCAGTCCATTCCCTATGGTGGGTATTTGTTAAGATTGGTGACATCCAATCTTTTTTTGTGACCAAATTTTATCAGAGCAGGATTCCATATTAATGATTCATCTTTTTTGAGAAGATTCTAGATTGACCAGAGAATCTATTGTTTGGTCTTGAGGTTCTACTTGTTATTTTTAGGATTATCCAACATAACACATAATCAGAATATCATTTCCATGGGTTTTTTGGAATTTTATTTGAATTATACTCCATGTGAGATTTAAAGGTTAATGATTTTTTGGACAATAGGAGGATTATTATGTGGTATTCCATGATATTGAGTATGGTAGGTTTCTTTTTTTATTTTTTTGATGTGATTGAGATATGTTTTTTATTCTAAAAATTTTCAGAATTTGGATTGTTGGATCCATTGAATGTATTCCCTTATTATTTTTTCTTATTGTATTAATATGGAACATTGATGAAATCATATGTAACCAATAGAATAAGCCAATGATATCGATTCCTCACTAACAGATCAGATAAATTTTTTAATGTAGTGGTTTGATATTTCCATGATTATGGATAATGAGAAGGCTCTAGGATTTCATAGGTTAGTTATTCCAAACCAATTACATTAAGGGATAATGATCCGTAGTTCCTTATCAACATTCCTTCTTTTTTATAAGGTATCAATTAACCCCATTTAGAAGATGTGTTTTTAGGAAAATAGAGATGATGATTTACTATCATGATAATGTTGTGGTTTTAATAGTGATGTGTGATTTTTTAATGTTGGAAGGTCCCAGTTGGATGTGGTAGGACTCAGTGGTTGATGATGTGTAATCAGAGAATATGGTTTGGAAGGATTGTATATCCATCTTTAATAATGTGTAATGAACTAATATTTTATCCTCTTATATTCCCCATGTGTTTTTGGAGGTTATCCAAGTAGGAATGTCCATGATGGAGTATGATAACAAATTTACAGAGTTTTTTTGGTGTTCACCTTATGATGTCACTGATGAGAAGATGAGGTCTCAGAACTATGAGATGGGTTAGTGGACAAAAATATGTTCCCATGTATTTTTTTTCAATATTAAGACTTATATTGAAGTTTTTCATCATTATATAATTGTAGAAATTGATTATAATGTAAATTCTGGTTTCTATGGATTAGTGTCAGCATTGGGAAGTGGCAGTTTATAAGAGAATAAGAGGAAGAATTTTTTTTAACACCATATAATGTGGTAGTTCTGGACATATTTCCCGACTATATTCATTCATGGAGTTAGGCTCTCGGTTAGTCATCTTCCATTGGCATGGGATGTTAGTTCAAATTCCATGTGCGAGATCGTCACTACCCATGTCATTTCTTTAGTCTGGAACCATGGGGAACATGTAGCTATTTGAAGAAGTGGTTAACCATTATTATAGCACTGATGGATCTATGAATTCAAGATGGATATTTGAATGGTCATCAGCATCTGATGTAGTGGCCTCTCAGATTGGATGTCATGGATGTATGGATATATCATCCAAAAAGAATAGTAATTTTAGGGTTTAGCCACATGTAAGTGGTAATTTTCAGGACTTTTGTTTTGGAATGTTGAAATTTAGGTGGTGGAATGAGCCCCAATGGTATAAGATATAGGAACTATGATAAATTGACGCTTGAGGGAGGATTTCCTTGAAAGGTCGATGAGTTCACAGTTGTTTTTCATAAGGATTTCTAAAGGATTCCTATAGAGCTAGATGAGGAGTTAAAAAATTAAACCTAGGAACACAACCTATATCTTTTCAATTGAACCATATAGACCCCACCATGTTTTGTTAGTTAATGGTATGATATGAAGATATTTAATCCAAATAATTCAATCTCCCAAGAAACACCCCATGGGATTCCCCATCTATGTTTGTGAAAAATGATGATGTACCTCCCTAGTTTTGTATCAATTATTGGATGATTAAGAAGCCGACGATAAATAATAAATACCATTATCCCTATACCGGAGTCCATTAATATCTGATTAAGGGGGTAAGGTGGTTATTTATGTTTAATATTTTTCCAGGTATCAAAAATTCATGGTAAAGGAAGATGATGTTCTAAAAATAGAGTTCCAATGCTGGTACAACTATTATGAGTATTTGGTCATTCCATACGGGTTGAGAAATTCTACAGTGGAATTGATGGAGTTTATTGACATGGGTTCCAAATAATATATCAACTGTTTTATTATTTCATTTTTTGTTAATATAATGATATATTCTATAACTAAGGGAGAGAACAAGAAGAAATATGAATTTTTTGGGAACCATTCAAGATCATTGTCTTCATGCGATTCTTTCTATGTATAACTAAATTAAGGATGTGATTTTTCTGGGTCATGTGATCTCAGAATGAGGGATCTCATCAGACCCTTAGAAGATCAATGTGGTGATGTCGTGTGAGATGTCGAATTACATCGTTGAAAATAGATGATTTTTGGTCATCCAAAATTATTTTAGATGTTTTGTTGAGGATTTTTCTCAAAATACTTCTTCCATGAGAGTGCTTACCCATAAGGGTTAATGTTTGAACGAAGCCTAGGGTCTTAAGCGTACATTGTGATGATTATGTTGAAGTTTAACAAAACATCCATTTTAATATACGTGTATTGTTTAAGTAGATATGTGGACTATTTTGATTATCATATAATGTCATTTGGTTGTGTGTTGAGGTAGGATGATAAGGTGTTCATGTATGGTTCACAAGAACTCCATCCACAAGAAAACTATTACTCAAACAATGAATTGGAGTTTGAAGTTGTGTTGTGTGACTTAAATATGTTTAAAAATTATCTATTTGTTGATTATTTTCTGTAGTTATTCTGATATTAATATATTGAGCCTCATTTTCTTATAGATAGTTCTCAATTTGAGGTATCCTTGTATGGTTTAGTACCATCATGGTATAGAATTTTATATCATCTATTCCATATGAAAAGGAAAATTGGTTAATGATGTTGTGATATAGAATGTTGTGTGATTGTTTAAAAAGAGTCCAGTGATGATTGGAATTCATTTTAACATTCTTTCATTTTTATACAAAAAACAATGAATGCATATGAGGTGTTATTGAGGCCAGTGATCAACTGACACCTTCCCTTATGAAATTTATTCAGTATGGGGAACCTGTTGATCAGCTTTGCTTGTAGTCTATGTAGTTCCCAATTATTGTGGAGGTGAACTATAAATTTTTGTAGTATCTTGAGTGATTTTTTTATAGAGGGTTTGATTTGTGGTGGATTTGACTTTGAGAAAGGTGGTGATGCTGGATACCGACTAGTATCAGTGGGCCATTCATCATGTTGGTAGAAAAATGGTTTATGTTGTTTGTTGGTAGTTATAGTGGATAGGTATGAGGTGCAATGTTGCTTAATTTCTATCATGGTGTTATACATGTCAATAGGATAATGTAGATCACCAAAGTCCCTCAATTTTTCTTCAACCACTACCCATTCTTATCAAGATGTAGGAATAACATTACATGTAATTTTTTTTGTCTTACCTCATACACCCCCCTTTGTGGAATGATATTTAGTTATTGATTTATAGTTTGACCAACTCATCACACTTTTTCTAGATTAGAGATTTAACAAATGTGGATGAACTGAATCAATTTTATGTTCAAGAGATAGTGGGGATACGTGGTGTTTCTTCATAAAATCATACATTTAGGGACACTTGTATTACATCAGGGTTTTTAGAAGGTCTTAAAAATGTGATAGTGTTGTAGGTCAAGATGAATATGACATACCACCATAAAATAGATGATCAGAATGAGCATGAAAATAATATATTAAAATACATTCTCCTTGAATGTGTTTTGTAATTACAAGGACAATGGAATATTCAAATTTGTTGGGTATAGATTTTATATAACAACATTAAACAACAATCAATTCTAAAGGATCCTTTTCAGGTGATTTATAGTCTCTACTATCAGTAATTGTTGTGTTGGGATGAGATTAGTGTGGCCTCATTATTGGAACCTTGTCCTATGAAAGAATATTCTAATAATATTATGTTGATCATGAATTTTTTAAGGAATAGTGTCATGAAACAATTTATATTTATCAAATGAATTGAGATTTTTTTCTATGGGTGATAATGTGTTTCTGAATGTGTCTCCTCACATGGGTACTGGTTGTTTGGGTAAACATGGATTTCTAATTCCATGGTGACTTTCAGTATTTATGATTACCCTGTGGATGGAAACCATTTCATATAGTTTATAATTTCCTCCCACATTGACATCAATTCATTACATGTTACATGTCTATTGGAAGAAAATGTATATGATAGTTTTGACAAATTTTTTGAATGAGGAGGATATGGAGTTCATTCCTAATATTAATTTTTTTTAAATGGACATCAAGGATTATAGACTCCTAATAGAAAATAATTAATGGGACATCCATACGGATGTTCTGAGTCCATTGGAATTAAAGTAATGATATGCAGTAGACATGGGTTCTCCAGGATTTTATTGGAGAAAATTTGAGTTTTTTGGGATTATGATCAGTTGGAACATATTTGGATAATGGGTAAGGGAAATTATGCTCTATCCTAAATGAAATTATGTTCATTGGAAGATGGAACTATCTAGTTTACCCATCTAGGAAGTACCACCCCCGGTTATTGTTATTTAATAATTACATGTTTCTTTTTATGGTTATCAAGTGTATGTGTAGTGGTTGGTCGAGTTGTGAATAACATGGATGTGTTTTCGGGATAAAGGGATCTCACACGAGAGGTGCATAGTTTACCTAGTCATGCAGAGAAACCATGAAAAATATTCCTATTGAGGTATTATCTCTAGCATAGTCGGAACACGGTTAGGGAGACCGTTCATTGGGAAGCATTTCTGGTAGAGTCTATTGCACGTTTAGTGCACTGTTTTTTTACAATGTGGACAAACCGTTCACGGAGTCAGAATAAGATACATACAAATAGAATCTCATTTTTTTAACATTACTACCTATTTATTGAACAAATAGTTCCCTAAATGGTGATTTTTAATATTTTATCACCAAAAAATTTTCTCCCATCATACCAGAGGCAATCTAAAGGCTTCCCTTGCTGAATCGAAGACAGATTCATTAGGTATGTGTTTTTTCTACATCGTCCAGTACCGGTTTCATAGATCTAATTAAATATATTTATATACATCTATAGGTTTTACATATATATTCTTGTTATAGTAAGATAAATTATTATGGATACCAAATATGATTAGTGTCGTCTTTATTCTTGGTGGTAGAAGAGATTTAAGGTGGGTTCTGGGGCATTCGTCCTGGTTTTCATGTCCATTCTTCATTAATTGTGATTTTCATCAAAGCCTATGAGGTATAAGGATTCAATATTGAATTATCTTACTAGAACTAATTGTAATGATTTAGAATTGAATTTATTGTATATAATTTATTGTTATTCGGTTTTTTAAGACTTTATGGAAACTTTCTTGAGTGACATTGGGGAATCTAGAAAATTGGGGATTTTGAACGGGTGCAATGAATCTTGATTTTCAAATATGAATTTTAAAAAGGGTATTTTTCTAAATTATTAAAACATAAATGGTATTAATTTTTTTTAAAATAAATGTTTAATTGTAATTAAATGTTTCTTTGAAATTGGTTGTGCTTTGGTTTTCAATGAATGTTCAGTTTTATTAAAGTGCTTTATTTTGGTAATTGAAATATTTTTCAAAAATGGTGTTGGTGTGAGTTCATGCATAATGGGCCATTATTAAGGGATGAGTACATATGGTATACAATGAATTTTACCCTGGATCTGGGGGTGTGTGTCATATGGAAAGATGTTAATTGGATGAGAGATCGCTGGTAAGTATGGATCTCTCAAAAAAAGCATTCATGGGTGGGTGTGATGTCAAATATAGATTGAATAAGAAAAATGATATTATTAATTTATTTTATGGTTTGATTAGGAATTTATCATTAAAATTATCTTTCTAGAAAAAATTTTCAATTCAATTTTGTTTGCACAAGGTTATAAATATGTTTTGATCTTTCTATTTTTCGTTATACACTATTTGGTATATCATTTTACATAAAATGTTTTATATAAATGTGGATATATTTTCCATCCTAAAGGTGTGTGTATGGAAGTACTTGGGGTAAACCTACTATGTTTTAAACTCACCCTTACTTTTTCACTTTGGTGCTTTTGCTAATTTTATATTACGGGATAGGAGAAAAGTTAATTTTTCCCTCGTTTTTATAACCACCTCATGATACAAAGTATTTTCAGTGATTGTGGATCTTGGAGAATGTGATGCATGGACTCTTGTAGTCCCTAGATAGTCTTGAGTTGTTTATTTTCCATTTATATTGATACTGGATTAGTATTCTAATGTTTCAAACATTGATGTGGTTTTGAGAAAAAGGAATTTGTTATGTTTCCATCCTTTTGTAAATTCATCATTTCGTGAATGTTTTTGTTGGTTCATTTATAGGATTATTTAATTACCAATAAATCATCCCCCACTTTAATTTTAACCCCTCTAGAATTTATTTCCAGTCGTTGGAATCCTTGGGATGTCACATAAGACCCATTAATTCCTCATTGAGCAACAAATCCAATGAATATTAGCGGGTCATTATAATTGGTATCTGTATGTTCCTTCCATTTTGATAAATATTATATCATCTAGTTTGGGTCCTTCCTTACCAGTAGGCATTATTGTTCTAGGTCATTGAGTTGATATTCATTCTTTATTATTCCATGGGGTGGAATCATAGAAAGTAGTATCATTTTCGGAACATGAAATGTATATCATAAAAGGATGTAAGTAACCCTTTTATGCTGGACATCATTTTACTAGGGTGTTGGGTACATATGTGTATTGGATACACTTCTAGGATCTTGGAATCTCATTTTCATGTGTGTACCCAATGATACGAACATGACATGCATTATATAAGAAAAACATCCCACTAGTATTTCATATTTTATATGAAGTAATGATTTATGTTTTTTATAAAGGTATTGACATTTGTAAAATGCAGAATATTTTTCGAATGAATGGTTTTTTAAAATTACATATTTTGTGTAATATGAAATTAGTTGGGTCTTCAAAAGCATGATTATAAGTTTAAAAAATGGTAGAACATGGAAAATGGAAATTTTTTTATCAAATGTTATCATCCTATATATAATATAATTTTAAATATTATGACATCAGCTTTTAGAGAGTGAGATTGAAGGAGTTGTTTCTAGTTTAGAAATTGTAACCTGTGAGGAATCATCAAATCCAACCTGATGTTGTTCTGGATAATATGATTGCATTTTAAGCATGAGTGAACTGAGAGCCGGTTCAATGTATTTTCAATGATTTTCATGTTGTGGATATGAGGAACCTAAGGAATGTGCACTGGCAGGATGATCAAAACATCTTGTTCATGAGAAGCATCCACCTAACTTCAGGGATGATGTGGAACCCCAAAAGTTGTAGTTTTGGATTGAGTAGTATGAATCATAACTTCAATTTCATCAGCAAACTAGTAGGGATATATTCTTAAGCTACATATATATATTCTCATGTAATGTTCACGCTAGTGGTGGAATGTAGCAGTTCATGATAAACTAGATGAAGGCCTTACATGGGAGGATCTTGAGGAATTGTTTATCAAAAAATTCTATCCTTACACATTAAACATCCAAAAATTGATAGACCTCTTCATCCTGAAACTAGAGAGTATCTTTATTCTTAACTATGAATCTAAATTCATGAAATTAGTACACTTTGCACCAGAATTTGATTCCTGAGCGTACTTGAAGTAAAAAATCTTCAAATAGGGGCTATGACCGGGAATTCAATCGTAGATTGTTGTGTTATGTATTATTGATTACATATAAATAGGGAATAGTGTGATTTTGGCTGAACAAGTCATGAAAATATATATGGAAAGAGGTATGATGGTATCTATAGAGAATGGCTGGAACTTAATTTATGCAATCATGAACAAAAAGGGACACTTATATCCATTGTAGAAGTGGAAATCATACAACTAGATTAGTGATACTTCCTCCATTTCCTATGAGGAAGGAAGGTTGTTTTCAATGTGGTTTGCTTGACCATGTAAAGATAGTGTGTATGGATAAAACTAGAATATATAATAACAGAAAATAGATTGGGAGCCTTTAGCCCTATTATCAAAGGGCACCGAGGTATGATTCTCGGGAAACATCTCAAGAATTGCCTCCATCGTATGCTTCGACAAGGAGAGGACAACATAATCAGTCTTTTCAATAGAACATAGCTAGCCATGGTGATTATAGAGTTTCCATGAATCCTCATCCAGGTCCATATCAGTAAGGAAACGACAAAAATTGTGTGGAGACAGAAAAATTTTATGGAGTTGAGTAAATTATTATCAATGATCATGCTGGAGCATCTATTGTGAGAGGTACAATTCTTTTCAATTTTACCCTTGTGCATGTTCTCATCGATATTGGTTCATTCCATTATTTCATTTCTTTATGTGCTATTGATTTTCGATGTTAACAGTTGCAAATGATTCCATCTTTTTTAAAACTCCAAACACCACTTGGGGAAAGAGATTGTAAAGACTTTGTGTGTTCTGAATGAGATATAAATTTTGAAGGAACTAAACTGAAATGGGACATACTAATGAAGGACATGGATGTATATGATGTATTCATGGGTATTGACTAGTTGAAAAAGTTCAGGGTTCACATCATCTATTATAGGATAACAATTAGTTTCTTGACGAGGAGGACATCAAACAACTCTTATGAGGAAATATAATGGTAAAGGAAGGAGAAAATAACTTGTTGGCACTGACAGTGGAAATAATCTCTTAGTAGTAGGTGGCGTTGAATATAGAATCAATGAAATTGTTTGAGAAAAATAGTTTTCCAGCCATATTAGATCAATTTTCTAATATATTTCCCATGAAATTATTAGGGTTAACTCCTAGAAGGAAAGTAGAGTTTACAATTGATCTTTTTCTGGGGAACATTCCTCTTTCCCATCAATTTTATAGGATGGCCCTAACAATGTTATGAGAATTGAAATTACAGTTAGAGAAGATGAAAAGCAAGGGGTCTCATCTGACCATGTATTTCTTTGTGGGATGAACCGATCTAGTTATTGAAGAAAGTAGATATAAATATTTGATTGTGCATTGATTATTAAAATATAAACCATGTTATGATAAATAATTGACATCCAATTCCTTGAATTGATGATCTATTCGATCATTTAAGGTAATATTTGTGGTTCCCCATGATTGACTAGCTATTAGGATATCACAAATTTTGAATTCTAGATGAAGATATTTCAATGAATGTTATCAAAATCATATATGGCCACATTGAATATGAATTTATCCCATTTAGTATAACGAATGAACAATTGTCTATATGAATTTGATAAATTATATATTTGACGATATCATTATTATTTTGTTATGGAGTTTTTGGATGACGTTTTGGTGTATTGAAAGTTTATGGATGACCATGAGGATCATCTAAAAATAGTGATACAAATCTGAAAATATCACTATTTGTATAAAAATATATCAATCCGTGATTTTTTTTATAATAGAAGTATGTTTTCATGGCCATTTAATTTCTAAAAATGGTGTTTGTGTTTATCCTAAAATGATATAAATTATTCTCTTTTTCCAACTAATGATGAAAATCATCAGGATAATTTTTATTTATTTTTAATCCTTATTACTACCATTGAATATACCAATATTTCTCATGACTTTATTCACCAATGATTGCTCTGACAAAGAGAAATGCTCCACTCCAATGGATTGAGGAATGATATATGTCCTTCCAGGAGCTCAAGTTTTCGCTTACATCCGCACCAATATTGATTTTTCTAGAATAAGTACAGGGGTATGAGGTGTACTGGGATGCTTCAATATTTTGGTTGGGTTGTGTTCTCAAGAAAGGAGACCATGTGATTGATTATGGTTTAATGAAATTTAGAATACATTATACGAATTACCAAACACATGATATGGAGTTAGATGGATTTTTCCATGCTTTGAAAAAACAAGAGACATTATCTCATTGCCGATAAATTTACTGTGTTCATGGTCCAAGAAAGATTCAAACACATTTTTTCACAGCGCTATGTGTACCTCAGTAAAAGGATATAGATAGTGAATCTCTATATGTTTGGACATGAATTTATTTATACACAAGGAAAAGGGAATTCCATGGCAGTTTCTTTGAGAAAAAATTCATATACTCGGTTGGAGAACAAAGATTTAGATGAATGGATGAAAATATCATTCTTATCCTTCATTCATGTTGGATATGATGAAATAAGTGTTCTTGTGGTTTTAATTTCATCTATTCTTGTTCATGATTTGAAAGATATACTGATGGAGGCACAAACATCAGAAGAAGAATGCATGTTTGTGAGTTCAAAACTCAATGGCTGGGAGAAGAATGAGGGATGAAAAAAATAAATGGGAGTACAATTTTTTGTATTAGATATTGTAAGGTTGTATCTACGGATTTTTAGGAACAACTACTTTATGATTTCCACCTTTCGAGACGGTCTATTCAACTAGGTACACAGAATATGTGTACAGTATTAAATTCATAATTTTGGTTGAGCAGCATGACAAGAAAACTGGTTGAGTTCATCTTGAGATGATTAACAAGTCATCAATTGAATGTTGAGCATCAGACATATGTTGGTATCTTTTAGTTTTTAAATATCTCAGTGTGGAAATGGGATCAGATGGAAATGTATTTTCTTATCGGTCATTCATGAACAGTTCAGAAACACGATTTCATATGTTTGATAGTGGATCCACATACAAAATATGCCCATTTGATCCTTATTAATGAAAATCATATGGTGGAGGATCCATCAAAAATATACATCTAGGTAGTGGTGATTTGGTAAGGAATACCAGTTTCAATTGTCTCAGAATGAGATCTGTGGATCACATCTCATTTTTGAAAATCCTTATAGAAATCCTCTGGGACATAGTTGACTATGAGATTACATTTCTTCATCAGAATAAAGCTAGTATGAGATGACTATTAAGACATTTGAAGACATGTTTCAGGCTAGTGTAATGGATTTTGACTTCTCATGGGTGGATTATAATGTCTTGGTGGAGTTCTCATACAATAAAATCTATCAGGACTCAATACATATGGCTCCGTTTGAAGCATTATATTGGTGTCCATATCATTCACCACTATGATAGGTAAAAATAGGAGAACCATTACTAGTTTGGCCGATTTTTGGTCAGGAAACAACATTGAAGATCCAATTGATTAGAAATACGACAGAGATGTCTCAGATTAGTCAGAAATCATATTTAGATCACCATTGAAGTCCATTTTCATTCACTTTTGAAGATCATGTCATCTTGAGGATATCTCCAAGCAATAGACAACAATGCTTTTGGTAATATGGAAAGTAATATCCTAGAAACATTTTCCCTTTTGAGATAATAGACGGAGTGGGGGAGTTGATATATCAGTTGTAATTACCACCATGGTTCATTTTAGTGCATAATGTGATCCATGTATGTTAGTTGAAAATGTATCATCCTGATCCTGACAATGTGATCAGATTGGATCATGTCAACCTAGAGTTATACGCTTCATTCGTATATATTAGAGTTATATTTTTAGATAAGAAATGGAATGTATTACGTTGAAAAATCATCAGTCTATTGTGGGATAAATGGTGGAATTGTAAAATTTATAAAGACTCATGGGAATTCTAGATGGAGATGAAAGAGAAATGGCTAGAACTCCGTCAGAATGTCGAAGGTTTTATACATTCCAATGATGGAAAGACCAATGGTGGGGAGAATTTAGTACAACAGGTTTTTGGTATGTAACCATTACATTATTTATTATGGTTATAATATGTAAGGGTGTAGGTTGGATTTGTTTGGAGAAAATTGGAAGTGTTTTTGGGGATGATGTTATGTCACAGATGTGGCACATAGTTTTCCTATCTTTGCGGCCAAAACATGCATAGTTGTCCTATTGGTGTAGTAGCTCTATCACAGATGGAGAACTATTTGGAGAACATCCAAGGTGAATTCATGTTGTTAGTGTCAACCACACATTTAGAGCATAATTTACATAAATGTGTGGTCAAACTGTTCACATAGTAAAAATGTGTTCCTAAAAAATAATATCTCAATCATTTTTTAGAACTACCTCATTTTTTACACAAACATGCTCTAAATCAGGATTCTGATTCTCTTAAGGTCAAAGAAGGTCATATCATCAGTCTATAGGTGACTTAAATGCTTCCCTTGGAAAATCAGAGACTGATTAAGGAGTTATGTGATCATTCTTCATCATTCCCGGTTTGTTTTTTAGATCTACAAAGACATACCTATACTCATCTCTTTGTATCTCAAATCTATACTTTTTATGGGTAGGTATTGGATATTTGATTCCATATACATTGTGTTTTTCATTTTTTTCATGTTATCAGAATAGATCTACGACATTTTCTTGGAGAATCGACATAGTTTTCTTTTGTGTTCATTGTCCAATGGGGTTTTCATAAAAAACATTAAGATAAGAGGCTTCACACATGACTCTTCTATGTATAAATGATTTTAATGCTTTAAAATGGGATTTATTGTTATGAAATTATTGTGATTTGGTTGTGGAACACATTTTATAAACTATATTGAGTGAGGGTTGTGAAGTCTATAAAATTTGGGTTTATAAATGATTGGTGTAGTTCCTAGATTTTAAAAATGGGGAATTTCTGGATTGTGTCTAAATAAAGAGGAATAGATGATTTAAATAAAATGTAATGTATTATTGAAATGAAATTTTAGATTGAAATTAGATATACTTGTGTTTTATATAAAAGTTACATTTTATTGAATTGGTTTATTTTGGTAATGGAAATATTTTTCATAAATTCTGTTTGTGAGAGTTTATGCTTAATGGGCTTGGAACATGTTTTTTTGTTATAAATTATTTTGGTAAATCATTTACATAAATTGTTTTATATAAATGTTGATAACTTTTATATCCTAGTGGAATGATTAAGAAAGTCATTGGGGAGAACCTACTAAGTATTATACTCAACCCTTATTTGTAACATTGGTGCTTTTTTAGATGTTATCTTCTAGGATATGGAAAAACGTAACGTTTTCCACATTTTTAGTACTAACAAATGATACATAGTATGTTCGATGATTTTGGAGCTTGTATCATGTGGAGCGCGAAGACATGTAGTCTTTTGAGTTGATTTGTTATCCACTATGTAAATTGATACTAGTGTAGGCTTCCAATGTTTCACACTTTTATGTGGTTTTGAGATACATGAAGTTGTTTCATTTCCTTCCGTTTGTTTTTTAATAATTTAGTTAATGTTTTGATCTGTTGGTTTATTGGTTTATTTCATTAAGGGTAAATCATCAACCACTTGGTTTCGAAACCATTCAACATTTATTTCCTGTCATTTGAATCTTGTGGATTTCTCTACAGGACCTGTAATGACTCTTCGTGCTCTCAAGCCAATGATAATTAGAGGGTCATTACATATGAGAATGGGCATACACCATCACACTAGAAACTATGCATCTTTTCTCCTCTTGGATAGTCAGGGACACACAATTTCTTCATGGTTTGTAAAATAGTATGGTCTACCCCTGTGACCTATCAAGTTCATTAAAAAGTAGAAAATTACTCTTCTAAAATCCTTCTATTTAACCAGAAATCATTTATAATCCAAATATGATTGGATATCTATCCATGGGATCCCCCTCCTAACCCTCTTGGTCCACATCAAAATCAATTTTTAGGTTCTTTTAGCTAGGAAAATTATATGAATCATCATTTATGTATATTAACACATGGTTTCTTCCCTCTTATAGGGTTTCTATTATCTCATCGAGTTTTCCTTTTTAGATTTATTTTACCTAATAAGGGGTCAATAATGTGTTTTTAGGTGAAATCATGATGTTTGTTATTCGATCATGATTTTATAAGGCCTTTTCGATGTGTGGTTGTGGTTTCCGAAATTTTTTTTTGGATTTTTCAAAGCATTAAGTATGTGGTTACATGCTTTAACATTATTAAATTATTTTGTTTTTTTGTGTTAGAAATTTGTTCTTTGTATTTTTTATATTGTGAAAAATATGTTTTTAAATGTTTTTGAGAATCATATATTATGATATAATATTTTATAATGTAATGATGTTATGTTTTATGTTCTCTTTATTGTGGTCGTCCTTAGATATGTTTTATACCTTGTCTGAATAGTGATAATGTAATTTTTAAAAGTCACATGACATAATAATGTGTTGGAATATGGTTTAAAAAAGAAATCAATTTTTTATATGTTTTATTATTTTCTGTACAATAGAAATATGGTTTTTAAAATCTTGATATCGATATAAGGAATGATTAAAATTTTATTTATTTTTATATGGACTTGAATGTGTATTTTCATATATAAATGTTTGGATTCCATCGGTGAATTTGTTTTATTGTTTATGAATAAGATTTATGAATTTTATTGAGTAATTCCAAATGTTTTTCAAAATGATTTTGGTGTGTCTATGATATAATTATAGTTTTTATGGAAACTGGTGGTTTCCATTTGAGCATTGATTGTTGGATCAAAATGGATCATGAAAGTGTTCATTTCATTTCGTGTTCATGATACATGGAATGTGTATAAAAATTTGTTAAATTATGTGATATATGAAATGTAATTTGACCATAAAGGGAATCCCAGGTATATAGGCAGAAAAATGTAAACTAGTTCGATAATTGGTTATGTGGGGATGAGCCCTAGTTTCACTAACATATTGATGCGATAACACTGACTAGAATTTAATTGGATAATAGAAAACTATAATTTGGGATGGGATCCCATACAGAATTTATTGCTAGGCTTTAGAATCTTGGGGATGTCACTTAAGACCTATTAATGCCTCATTGAGCTCAAAATCCACAGAGAATTATGGGGTAATTTCAAATGGTATCAGTATGTTCATTCCGTTTTTGTAAAAATTATATCATCTTGTTTTTCATGTGACTTACATGTAGAAATTATTGTTCTTGGTCATTGAGTGGAAATTAATTCTTGTTTATTCCCTATGGTGGAATCATAGATAGGAGTATGATTTTTGTAACATGAAATGTATATCATAAAAGATTGTAACTAACCCTTTTTTCTGAACATCATGTTACCAAGGTGTTGGGTACATAAGTGTTTTGGAGACACTTCTAGGATTTTGGAATATCATTTTCTTTTGTTTACCTAATGAGATGAGCATGACATGCATTATATATGAATAACATCCCAATAATATTTCATATTTTATTTCAAGTAATTATTTTTTTTAATGGTGTATATTTTTGGAAAATGTATATTATTTTTCAAATGAATGATTTTGAAAATTACATATTTTGGGTAATTTGAAATTTATTGGGTCTTCAAAACCATGAATTAATGATTAAAAAATTGTGGAAAATGGAAAATGGACATTTTTGGAAAATAATGTTACTATCATCTATATAATATAATTTCAAATGCTATGACGTCAGCCTATAGAGATTGATATTGAAAGTGTTGTTGCTGGTTTAGAAAATATAACCTGTGAGGCATCATCAAATCCAACCTGAAGTTGTTCTGGAGAATATAATTGCACCTGAACCACGATTGAACCGAGAGATGGTTCATTGTATTTTCAAATATTTTCATGTTGTGGATATGAGGAACCCATGGAATGAGAACTGGCATGATGATCATAACATCCAGTTCATTAGAAGCATTTAGCTAACTTCAGGGATGATGTTGAACCCCAAAAGGTGGAGTTTTTGTTGAGTAGTATGAATCATAAAATCAATTCCCTCAGAAAACCAGTAGATCTAAAAGTTAGGATAGAAAGGTATATTCTCAAGTAATGTTCATGCTAGTGGTGGGATTTAGAGGTTCTTGATAATCCAGATGAAGGCCATACATGAGAGGATCTTGAGAATTGTTCAATAAAAAATTCTATCCTCACATGTTCAAGATTCAGAAAATGATAGACCAAATTCAGCCTGAAACAAGAGAGTCACTCTATCCTTGAGTGTGAATCTAAATCTATGAATTTATTACGGTTTAGATCATAATTTTCTACCTGAGCATCCTTGAAGGAACACATCATAGAATCGAGTCTACGATAAGAAATTCAATCATATATTGTGGTGATCTGTATGAAAGATTATATTGAAATGGTGAGCAGTGTGATTTTGGATGAACGTGATATGTCAATATCTATGGGAAGAGGTATGATGATACTTATAGAGAATGGAGGGAACTCAACTAATGTGATCAATCAAAAAAAGAAACACTTATATCCAATGTAGAAGTGGAAATCATACAACTAGATTAGTGATACATCCTCCATGTCCCGTGAGGAAAGAAGGTTTCTTTTAATGTGGTTTTCATGACCACATAAAGATATTGTGTATGAATAAAACTAGAATATATCATTATTGAAAACAGATGGGGCGTCATTATCCCTATTTTCATAGTTCTCCAAGGTATGATTCTCAAGAAACTTCTCATGCATCTCCTACATCATATGCATCGACAGGGAGAGGACAACAGAATTAGTCTTTTCAATAGAATATAGCTAGCCATGGTGATTATTGTGTTTCCCTGATTTCTCAACAAGGTCAATATCAGTAAAGAAACTACACGATTTGTGTAGATACAGAAAAATTGTATGGATTTGAGTAGATTATTATCAACGATCATGGAGGATAATCTATAGTGAGAGGTAAAATTCGTTTTTATTTTACCATTGTGCATGTTCTCATCGATATTGGTTCTAGGAATTATTTAATTTTTTATTATGTTATTGATTTTCTATGGTAACAGTTGGAAATGATACCATCTTTTTTAAAACTCCAAACACCACTCAGGGAAAGAGATTGTAAAGCCATTATGTGTAGAGAATGAGATATAAATGTTTAAGGAACTGAACTGAAATGGGGATTACAGATGTAATCATGTGTATGGATTGGTTGGGAGACCATTGATGGATAAAAAAATTAATTGGAGTACAATTTTTTTAGAGATTGGTATGTTATACCTATGGTTTTTGAAGAACAACTCTTTCATGGTTACCACCTTGCGAGATGGTATATACAAATAGGTACACAGAATATGTGTACAGTTTTAAATTCATAATTTTGTTGGAGCAGCATGAAATGAAAGGTGACTGAGTTCATCTTGAGATGTATAACATATCAGGAACTGAAAGTAGAGAATCAAATAACTGTAGGTATCTTTTATTCATTACCTATACCAGTGTGGAAATGGGATCATATGGCTATGTATTTTCTTACTGGTAATCCATGAACGGTTTGAAAACACGATGGAATATGGGTGATAGTGGGTCATCATACCAAGTCCGCCCATTTCATGCATATTAAGGAAACCGATATGGTAGATGATCTATCCAAAATCAACATCTAGGTGGTGGTGATGTGGTAAGGAATACCAATTTCAATAGTATTAGAAAGTGATCTGTGGATCACATCTCATTTTTGGAAATCCTTATAGAAATCCCCTGGGACAAAGTTGACGATGAGACGACATATATTCATCAGAATATAGCTAGTATGAGAGGAATATAAAAACATTGGAAGACATGTTTTAGGCTTGTGTAATGGATTTTGGTGGCTCATGCATAGATCACATAAACTTTCTAGAGTTCTCATAAAATAAAATCTATCTGGATTCAGTATATATGGCTCTGTTTGAAGCATTATATGGGTGTCCATATCATTCTCCACTATTCTAGGATAAAAATGGTGAAACATCAATAGTTGGGATGAGTGTTGTTCATGAGACAATATAGAAGATCCAATTGATTATAAATTGGATGGAGATGGCTCAGATTCACCAGAAATTATATTTAGATCACCGTTGAAGTCATTTTTCATTCACTATTGAAGATCATGCCATTTTTAGGATATCTCTAAGGCATAGACATCACTATTTTGGGTAATAGGGAAAGTAATCTACTAGATACATTTTACCTTTTGAAATAATAGATGGAGTTGGAGAGGTGATATATCAGTTGTAATTACCACCATGGTTTATTTCAGTGCATAATGTGATCCATGTATGTTTGTAGAAAATGAATCAATATGATCCTTACAAAGAGATCAAATGGGATCATTTCCACCTAGTATTATACGCTTTGTTGATACATATTAGAGTTATTTTTGTGGATAATAAATATAATGTATTGCACTGAAAAAGCATTAGTATACTGTGGGGTAAATGGAAGCATTGTCAAATTTGTGAAGAGACATCGGAATGTGAGAAGGAGATGAAAGAGAAATGTCTAGAAATCTTTCATAATGTTGAAGGTTTTATACCTTCCAAGGATGGAATGTCCAATGGTGGAGAGAATTTATTACCCCTATTTTTTCTTATGTAACCTTTACAAGACGTTTTTTATGGTTATAATCTCTAATCGTGTAGGTTGGAAGAGATTTGAGAACATTGGAAGCGTTTTTGGGGATAATGTTATGTCACACATGTGGCACACAGTATTCCTATACGTGCAGCCAAACCATGCGCAATAGTCATCTTGAGGTTGTAGCACTATCACAGATGGAGCACTATTTAGGATAAAGTTCTTGGTGAATTCATGCTGGTAGTGTCAACCAAACATATAGAGCATAGATTACCTAAATGTGTCGTCAAACCGTGAACAGAGTAAAAATGAGATTCTCAAAAATAGGATCTCAATTTTTTTTCACCAATCCCTTGTTTTTTACCCAAACTGGCCCTAACTCGGGATTTCAATTCTCATAAGGTCAAAGAAGGTTATATCATCAGTCTATAGGTGATCTGAATGTTTCCCTTGGTAAATCACAGACTGATTAATGAGTTACGTGATCATTCTTCATCATTCTGGATATGTTTCATAAATATACATAGATCTACCTATCCTCATCTCTTTGTATCTCAAATATACTCTCATTATGGGTAGGTATAGGATGTTTGATGCCAACTATGATGTGTTTTGAATTTTTTCTTGTTAGAGAAGAGATCTATGACATGATTTTTGAGAATCGACATAGTTTTCTTTTGTGTTCATCGTTCATTGTGGTATTCATCAAAACCATTGAAGTAGGAGGCTTCACCCATGACTCCTCTTTGTAGAAATGATTATAAATCTTTCAAATTTATTTTATTATGATGAATTTATTGTAATTTGGTTGTGGAACAAATGATGGAAACCTTCTTGAGTGAGGGTTGTGAAATCTTGAAAAATTGGGATTATGATTCAGTGGTCTAGATCAATGATATTAAAAATGAGATATTTTTTGATTGTTTTAGATAATTAGGATTAGATTATTTCAACAAAACATATTTTTTTATTTAAATGAAATGTTTCATTTAAATTAGACATACATTTGTTTTAAATAAATGTTATGTTTTATTGAAGTGGTTTTTTTAGTAATGGAAATATTTTGCATTAATGGTGTTTGTGTGAGTTCATGCTTAATGGAACATTACTAATTGGTGAGTACCATTGGATTAAAATGAACATGACCCTTTATCAAGGGCATGTTTCATTGGGACACAAGGTAATTGGATGAGATACCACTCATTAGTGTGGAATGATCAAACAATGAATGCATTGGTGGGTTTGTTGTGAATAATAGAATGGATACACCAAAAGATATTAAGAGTTGATTTTAATCATTATCAAGTAGTTTTTTCAGAAACAATTACTTGTTGGATAATTGGTTTCATTCAATTTTTTTTAACATGGTTATAAATGTGTTTGGAAGATGTTTATTTGTTATAAACTATTTTGGTAAATAATTTTCCATATTTTTTTAAATGTTGCTAAATATTCTATACATGTGGCCTAATTAGGGATGTCATTGGGGAGAACCTACTGAGTATTATAGTCACCCCTTATTTGTTCCATTGGTTCTTTTGCAGATTATATCTTCTAGAACAGTGTAAAATGTAACTTTTCCATCATTTTTAGTACTACCACACGATACATTGATTTTTCTTTGATTTTAGAGCTTGTAGAATATAGAGGGTGGAGTCATGTAGTCTCTTGAGTTGATTTCTTATTATCCTCTTAAATTGATACTGGTTTAGGTTTTTGATGTTTCTCACTTTTATATGGTTTTCAGATAAATGAAGTTGTTTCAGTTCCTTCCTTTTTTTCTTGAATCATTTAGTGAATGTTTTGGTCAATTGGTTTATTGATTTATTTTATTAAGAGAAAATCATCACCCACATGGTTTCAAAACCATTCAGAATTTGTTTCCTGTCATTAGAATCTTAAGGATTTTTATACAAGACCTGTAATGACTCACTGTGATCTCAAACCAATGATAATTTGGTGGTCATTACATATGAGAACGATCATACACCATCACCTGGGAAACCATGCATCTTATTTCTTTTTGGACAGTCTGGGAAACACAGTTTTTGCAAGGTTTGTAAAATCATATGGTCTAACCATGTGACCTATCAACTTCGTTAAAAATTATAAAATTACTCTTCTAAAATCATTCTATTTAACCCGAAATCATTTATAATTGAAATACTATTGGATATCTAACCATGGGATCCTCCACCAAACCTTCATGGTCCACATCAGAATCAATTTTTATGTGCTATTAGCTTTGGATATTCCAAGAATCATCATGTATGTATATTAACTCATTGTTTCATCCCTCTTATAGGGTTTCTATTACCACATTGGGGTTTCCTTTTAAGATTTTTTAACTAATAAGGGGTCAACAATGATTTTTTTGGGTGAAATCGTGATGGTTGTTAGTCGCTCATGATTTTTAAGGCCTTGTTGATGTGTTGATGTGGTTTCAAACTATTTTCTGGAATTTTCCAAGCATTAAATAGGTGGTTACATGATTTAACATTATTATATTTTTTTAATTTTTTTGTTATAAATTTGTTCTACTGATTTTTTATGTGTTGAAAAATATTCTTTTATATGTTTTAGAGATTCATATATTATTACATAGTATTTTATAAAGTAATGATGTTATTTTTTATATTTTCTTTATTGTAGTCCTCCATAGATGTGTGTTACACCTTGTCGGAATAGTGATAAAGGAATTTTTAAAAGGCACATGACATGATAATGTGTTGAAATATAGTTTCAAAAATGAAATGGATTTTTCATATATTTTATTATTTTTTGTACAATATAAATATGGCTTTTAAAATCTCATATCGATGTAAGGAATGATTAAAATATTATTTTTTTTGTATATAGACATGAATGTGAATTTTCTTACAGAAATGATTGGATTTCTTGGTTGAATTTGTTTTATTGTTTATGAATAAGATTTATGAATTTTTTTGACTAATTAGAAAAGTGCTTACAAATGGTTTTGTTGTGTCTATGAAATGAATGTTTTTTATGAAAATGGTGGTTTCCATATGAGAACTGATTATTTGATCAAAATGGATCTTGATAGTGGTGATTTCATTACATGATCATGATACTTGTAAGGTGTATATAAATGTGTTAAATTATGTGATTTGTGAAATGTAATTTGAGAATAATGGAAATCCAAGGTATATAGGCAGGAAACTGTAAACTAGTTTGATAATTGGTTATGTGGGGATGACACCAGCATTTCACTTACATATTGATGCTATAACACTAAATAGAATTTCATTGGATGAGAGACAAATAAATTTGGGGATGGGATCCACTATAATTGCATGGTCATGGGAATGTTGTTCATATAGGAATATAACTTCTAGAACCCTAAATGTTAGGATGAGTTTCCCCTAGTACTTGTGGATGAGAATATTGTTGGTATTTCTTAGATGATATTATCCGCAAGGTATATGGGTTCTAGGGTACCACATGTACAAGATATATATAGTAATTTCTCAAGGTTCTATATTATAATACATGATGTTTTGTGATGTTTTGAAAGCCATTAGTATACAATGGAACACTTTAATATTTGTGTAATAAGATAATTTATTTCAAGAAATATTTTTCCTTAAAAAGGTATCTTTTATAAAGTTTTCTCTCAAATGTTTAATTGCAAACATTTAAATATTTTATTTTGAAAATGTCATTGGTAAGTTATCTTGTAATGTTATAGCAGGGAATATTTCTTTTGGGTGTCATCACACTAGGAATTCTATCACACACTACATACACCACTACATTTATGTAGGCATTGTTATGTATGATCTGCTAAAGGAAATATGAATCATAGTGGGGATAGTGTATCCAGTTACAATTGTTACACATATTCCAAGTGTTGTTTTAGGTGGATGGAGGGTGATGAATCTTTTGTTCCATTGAGGGTTTTAGGATTATTATTTCATTTCAATTCATTGGATGTATTCTTTATTTGGGATACAGTTGTAAAACATTGAATCTAAATAATATTGTACATTATTTGGTTATGATTATCAGTTTTTAGGTGATAATTATTATTGGTTGATTATTATCTATATAAAAATATTGAATCATCCGCAAATTGAATTTTTCTTACTTAAGGACTGGTTTCTAGGTGATGGGGATCAAGAACAACATTCATGTCATGCCACAAGCTAGGTCAGGTGTTGGGCTGGATATATTCCCAGTTTGTGTTTTGAACACATTAGATAATATGGATATGAAATGTGATTTGAGAAATTATATAGTGAATGTTTATAAAAAAAATATATTTCATTAGTTTTCTTTTGGCCCACTTTTACACTAGAACTGAATTTATTCCACGATATGATGCGTGAAGACAAAAATAATATATCCATATGACTGTATATTTCATTCCCTGAGTATTTAAATAAATAGTTTAAATTGTATATAGATTTATATGATCATTCCATATTATCAATGACCCAAATTATTTTATTAAAATTAATGTGAAGATTCATACACATTGTCATGTCCCGTACCCCGGGGATCGTGCCGTGATAACCCAAAGCCCACCTTCCCTTGGCCAGGGGTTGGCGACTATCACCAAAGGCGTAAATCCGTAAAATTGGGATGAAATTTCCTTTAAAAATTATCAGCACACACAACAGAGTATATGTAAGAAATACACTAAGTCAAATTGTATACAACAGAAGTTAATAAAAGTAATTGGGCAGGAAATACAAGCCCAACTGTAATGTACAAGGAAAAAAGTAAAATAGAAGAAAGGTGAAACAACTGTTGGATCATCCTATGGGAAATCCTACCTGAAGGGTAGGTACAGATAGCCTCTATATCACTATACGTCCTTTCGTCTCCTCCCTGTACTGTCATGATGTGTGGTCCACCTCTGGGTACTGTCCGGTCCTCGAACACTCAGCCTTGGTCAGCATTGTTCGTCATCTACATCCAACACAACGAGTAATAGGTATAGCCCGTGTAGGGGTGAGTATAATGATAATCAGTAGGTACCCGACGACCCTCATGGTCTAAAAAAATCAAACACTGATAAACTAAAAAGTATGAAATCAATATATAACCACATTTAGGTATATGCCAATACATATAAATTAGTTATCTAGTAATCTGTCTCAATCATGAGGTAAAATCAAATGTTACTGACTCATCTCAACTAGGATTGTTATTCACATTGTCGAAACCACGACTACTGGAGAACCCCTCCCTTGTCCAGTACAGTGGGTCTGCCGCCACAACTAGGAGCTTACCACAAAACGTGGGCAGCTGAGGTAATCCTCCTGTCGAGTATCGTGAGTCCGCCGCGCTCACACAGAGGCACTCCCCACTGTGGGTCTACCGCCAACTACCAGGCGCTCCCCTTAATAGCCCACAGAGGTAATGCTCATGTTCAGTACCACAAGTCTGCTACCAACTACTAGGTGCTCCTCTTTAGTGGGTCTCCCGCCAACTACTAGGTGCTCCCCACTAGGAAATTCGAATCACTCCGAGTCGAGTCGGTCAAGCAGTCGTCAGGTCTTAGCCAGTTACCAGGTCTCAGTACTCCACTCGCTCAGCTCACGAAGGGTACACACCACGAGCTACAAGTCGATACTCCAACTAGAAGGAAGTCCCACGTTAATGTTTCTCTATGTTCCATCTCGTTATATGGGTCTCAATGAAATAGACGACGCATCAATCAGACGACTGGTCTGTGAGTTATTCGCTTTTTAATCCCAAGGGCCCGGTTGGATTCGTGTATGATCCAACCTGACCGTATCTCAACATTACCCCAATATATAGTGGGGTATACTCAATGGGACCATCACGCTCCAAGAAAACCAGTGTCATTGACAGTTCCTCAAACGGTCGTCTAGCACCAAGGATATGGCCAAAGGATGTAACAGCCAGTAAATGGCCTGGGCCCCGTCCAACCCGGTCGGACCGACTCGGTCCAACCCAGACTGAAACGACCCAGTCAGACCGGATGGGTATGACCTGGCCCGCTATGTTTGGCCTTGTCCACTCGGCCAGGCCCAACGGACTATAAGGGCGGTTCGGCCTGGAGGTCGCCGCATAAGCGGCTCGGCCCGGAGGCTGAGGCTGGTTCGGTTCGGCCATCACCGTGAGGGTCGCGGTTTGGGAGACACGATATGGAAGGGCACCTGGAAGGCCATTGGGGCACCGGTTAGGCTGTGCGGGCATTGGCAGGACAGACGGGGCGTCGGGGAGGCCGCAGCCGGAAATGCGGGGCGCTAGGAAGGCCGCAGGAAAGCCGCCCCGGGAGCAGGCTGGACGGCAGGGTGCTAAATTTTCAATATAAACAATATCAGTATAGGGGTCGGGCCATGTAGGATTGGCCCACACCCTCCACCTTTAGGGTGGTTACAAAATCTTCAACAAAGAACTTAACTGAAACACCTTCTTTATTTTAAAAGAAACGAAGAAAAAGTTACTCAATTGAATTTAATCCCCCATCCATTATTGGCAGCTCGTCGTTGGTTGACGGAGATATGGGATGAAGAAAAAGATAATCCTTGTCTCTTGCATATACCAAGCACTTCCAAACCCGATTTGTGTTGGATCGTGGATGATGATCCAAATAGGTAGGTGTCCAAGAAAGAAGTCAAAGTGGATCGTCGTTCGTCGTTGGTGGAGTGTTCTTCATTCTTCTTTGGGAGCTTTTCGCCCTGGCTATCCTCTTCCCTTGTTCCAAAAAATGAATGATACAATAAAAATGAAATAATAGATAGTCTATTATATTAATTATTGGCCTGAATTCAAATGGAGGATTAATTAACTAGATAGTATCCACCTAAATAATATATGATAGTTGTCACAAAATTAATTAAGGGAAGTTGAAGAGGATCCCCCATATAAATTTGATCTTGAGCGTTACTCTAATTTAATGGGGAGTTTAAGGTGTTAATAGCCTAGGTGGCCCCACCACATTAATCCTTTCATGGGATGTTGGGTTCGGGTTGGCCCCACCACAATAACCTTACTTGGAAGGTTAAGGTGTTGTGGTCCCACCACCAACATCCATGAGGAGGTTTTAACTGTCACACACCAAATAGAGGCTCAAATAAAATAAAGTGCACCATAATTTTTTTAACGATAACCCAAAAAATAATTTATATTTTCGACTCACTACCGTCAAAGTGAATGTATTCTTAAGGGAATACCGGCATTGCGAGTTCTACAGTTCCATCAGATTTCAATTCCGACCACTGGTTCAAAAGTAATAAAATCATGCTCTCACCATTACTAAACTTTCCTGAACAAAACATCAGAAATTCATTCGGGGCATACTGGGCCTCAGAATCAGGTGTCATAAATTTTCAGAAACTCATAAAATTTTTATGTATTTAAAAAAAATCCATGTAATTTTTGGGTCTTTACATTCTCCCCACCTCATTGTTTTACATCCCCATAAGCTATAACTTAATATAAAGGAACAATTGAGAGTACTAAGCATGCATCTGACCCTCCCACACTCATTTTCTCTCCTAGAGGATCCCATTGTGCCAATGAATGCACAACAGAGGTATCGACTATCCTCGATGGACCACCGTGTGTTGATCCATAATCTATACTAGGACATCTGTAAAAGTTACCCCATCATCGACGTCCAGATCATTATGGTTGATGATGTGAGAAGGGTGGTGCACGTATCTCTTCATCTGGGACCCGTGGAAGACATCATGCACCCAGTGCGAAAGCGTTGGAAGAGCTAGGTGGTATGCCACCTCGTCAAATCTGCTGAGGACCTGAAAAGGTCCATTGTATCTTGGAAATAACCTACCACCTTAGAAAAATCACCGCAAACCTGATTAAGTTGAGACCCATAAAAAGATGTGGCTGTCATCCTCAAACTATAGAGGTATCCTTCTCCTCTCAGCATAAGAATTATGTATGCTCTGTGCAGTTTTCATCTACTCCTGGATGATCTTCACCTTCTCTATGGTAGCTCATATGATCTCTGGTCCCACTAGTGCTGACTCCCCAGGGACAGTCCAACACAAAGGTTATCTGCAATGTCAACCCATAAAACCCCTCAAAAGGGGGCATCCCTGTAGTGGGGTGATTTTTGTTATTTTATGTAAACTCCATAAAAGTTATGTGATCCTCCCAGATGTGATTTAAGTTTAGGAAACAAGCACACATCATGTCCTCAAGGGTTTTAATGGTTCGCTCAGTCAGACCATCTGTCTGAGGATGGAAGGTGGTGCTCAAACAAAGATGTGTCCCAAAAGCTTCTTGAAACCCCTTCAATAGATGGGAAGTAAAACATGTATCAAGATCGAAAATAATCTTCGAGGGTAATCCTTGTAGAAACACAATATCCTGCACATAGAGGCGTCCCAGGCTCTCAAATGAACCATGTTCATTGATCAGTAGGAAGTGGGCTAACTTGGTGAGTCGGTCGATGAACTCCATGATCGAGTCATGACCCCAGTATGTATGTGGATGTCCAGTCATGAAATCGATGGATATCAAATCCCACATCCACTCTGAGACCTCAAAAGTCTATCCAAGCCTGCTGGAACATGATTCTATTCATTCACTTGATGACAAGTGAGGAATTGAGAGACATACTCTGCTACTGCCTTCTTAATTCTCGGCCACCAGTGTTGTCATCTGAAGTCCAGATACATATTTTATACTCATAGATGTACCTCTTGAGGGGATGTTTGAAACTCCCTAATTAATTCCTATTGAATTGACACAGGTACAATGGTACATCCTCTGAAAATGATGATGTGATCCCCACCTTTTGAAGATCCCTCTTTTGCCTACCCGGTGGATATCTGAGCACGTCGTGTCTCCCAGTTAGCGTCTCCTCGCTGCACCTACCTGACTCGCAAAAAATGTGGGGTAGTGACTATAAGAGACTAAATGAAGGATACCCCATCTCATTCCACGAATGATACCCATAAGGCAGCCATCTGCTCCTTCGCCTCTCCTAGAAGCTGTATACCGGATCTCTTACAGAGTGTATCTGCAACAACGTTCCCCATCCTAGGAGTATATAATATCTCAGAGACATAGTCCTGGAGGAACTCATGTGAATGCCATTGTCTCCGGTTCATGCCATTCTGAGAGAATATATACCTTAGACTCTTGTGATTAGAGTACACTGTCAAACGTTCGCCCATCAGATAGTGTTGCCACATCATATAGGTGAAGACCACTGTTTCTAGCTACATGTCATGGGTAGCATAGTTTTTCTCATGTATTATCAGATTTCAAGAACCACACATGATTATGGATCACTTTTTCATCAAGACACACACGAGTCCGGTCCCTGATGTGTTGCAGTAGACTACGTTCCCCACCACGTCTTCTGGAAAGACTCAGGATGAGGGAACTAGTCATCCTCTTCCTCAACTCTTGAAAGCTCTGTGGGCATCTCTCTGACCACTGGAAGGGTTTACCCTTCTTTATCAAGGCTGATAGTGGTGCTGCAACTCCGGATAAGTCAGGTAGAAACCTCTGGTAGTAACCATCCAAACCCAAGAAACATTGTACCTCTGTCACACTCCTTAGTGTCTCCCAAGCATGTATTTCCTCAATCATCGCTGGATCCACTTAAAATCCATCATCCAAGATGACATGTCCGAAAAAGTGAACCTCTCAGATCCAAAACTAGCACTTTGAGAGCTTACCATAAAGCTGGTACTCTCAGAGTGTGTCCAGTACGACCCGTAAATGGTAGGCATGCTCTTCCTCGTTAGTCGAGTAGATCCGAACATCGTCGATGAGGTCTACAACAATGTAATTGAGGTATGGCTGGAAGATCATGTTCTTGAGTCCCATGAACACTAATGTAGCATTGGTTACACCAAAAGGCATAACCATGAACTCATAACGGCTGTAATGACACCTGAAGTCCATCTTCTACACATCCTCATCTCGAACTCAGAGCTGGTGATAGCCTGACCCGAGGTCTATCTTCGAGAACCACCATGCAACCTTCAGCTGATCAAATAAGTCGCCAAACCTCATGAGTTGGTACTTGTTCTTCATGGTTACCTGGATCAGGTGATGGTATTAGACACAAAGCCTCAAACTCCCGTCTTCATTTTGGTGAATAGAATTGGGGCAGCCAAGGGAGAAACACTGGGCCAGATAAATCCCTTATCCTATAAGTCCTCTAGTTGTACCCACAACTCACGAAGCTCAGCGGGAGCCATATGATATGTTAGAGTAGATAAAGGTGTCTTCTTAGGGTACAAGTCATTGTAAAAGTCCACCGCTCTATGAGGAGGTAGTCCTGGAACATCTCCAGTGAAAACATCCGCGTACTGGTCCACTACTACAGGATATCTAAGACTCTCCACATCAAATGCTCAGAGGGTAAGGTATCTCAACTTATTAGTGATCGGCTAAACCCTCCTTTGAGTAATTAATTCTTACAATGAAATGTCTCCCCTCTCACTGGTGAAGGTGAACGTGGTCCCATCCATGCGGACAGACTACACTTTGCGCTTTATATAGTTGATCTATGTATGGACTGCAAATAACCAGTCTATACCCAAGATGATGTCATAAGGCCTCGACACCGCTACAAGGAGATCCCTGCCTGTCACGACCTATCCTCGGGGGCCGTTCCGTGACTACCCAAAGCCCGCCTTCCATAGGCCAGGGGCTGGCGTCTAGCACCAAAGGTGTAAATCCCAATAACTGGGAAGGCATTGCCTTTATAAATGAAAACAAGCACCACATAGTAAGCAAGCAGAAAAAGTAAACACTAAGTACAAGAGAAGTGCTGAAAAGTAAATGGTCCAGAATACAAACCCAAAAGAATGTACAACTACAACTGAAAGAAATTACAACAGAGAAATGCAACAGTTGGAAGAAGGAAGCAGCTCCTGGGTCGTCCTCCTCAGATCCTACCTGAAGGGTAGGTACAGATAGCGCAGCTCCTGGATCGTCCGCCATGGATCCTACCTGAAGGGTAGGTACAGATAGCCTCCTCAACGCTCTCTCCCATCAACCACCTCCGTGTGTCGTCTCTCCGTGAAGTCCTCCTCTAGATACTGACTCGTCGTGTGGTCCACCTCCGGGTACCGTCCAGTCCTCGAACACATGGCCTCTGTCAGCACTGCCCGTCGTCTGCAACCACACAACGAGGTGCGGGCATAGCCTGTGCAGGGGTGAGTATAACGATACTCATTAGGGACCCCGGGACCCTCAAGGTCTCTCTAAAACCAACAAGGATAACCACAAAGAAGATCTCAACAGATAACCTCTACTTAGGTATATGCCCATACATATACCTAAGTTATCAAGCAAGCCATCTCAATCATGAGGAAACACAAGGATCATGAAATCAACGGATAACCACTACCCAGGTATATGCCCATACATATACCTAAGTTATCATGTGACCCATCTCAATCATGAGGTAAACACAAATGTCAAAAGTCTCAGCTCAAACCAGGATTTTCATTATTGAAACCGTAACTGCTGAAGAGCTCCGTCTCTGGAGTGTACAGTGGACCTGTCATGACTCTGAGGTACTGCACACTAACATAAGACTACTGAGGTACTCCTCTTGTCGAGTACCGCGGGTCATCCACCCAGACCCAGTAGTGCTTCCCGCTGAGGTATGTCACCCAAACACAATAGTGCACAACCCCTAGTAGCCCGCTGAGGTACTCTCCGGACGAGTACCGCGGGTCTACACTGTCACACAAGTAGTGCTCCATCCGCCATGGGTCTGCACCTCACAAAGTAGTGCTCCGTCCACTGGGCTAGTTGACTCACTCCAAGTCGAGTCGGTCAAGCAGTCGTCAGGTCTAAGCCAGTTACATGGTCTCCGTACTCCGTACGCTCGTCTCTTGGAGGGTCCGTTCTACGAGATACTGGTCGATACTCCAAGTATCTCAAAGTCCCACGAAGAAGTATCTCAAGGACCGCCTCATCATAGGGGTCTCAACGCAATAGACGGCGCGTCAATCGGACGCCCGGTCTGTGAGTTTCAAGACTTTTCATCCCAGGGGCCTGGTTGGTTCCGTGGGCGAACCAATCCTGGCCGTATCTCAAATTTACCCCGAACTCTCATAGGGTATACTCATTGGGACCGTTTCTCAACGTGATCAACAACACCGCTGACGGTTCGTCAAACAGACGTCCTGTCTGAAAGATATCAGCTTTTCCGTTCGAGGGGCCCGGTTGGATTTCGGGTGCGATCCAACCCGGCCACTATCTAACTTTATCCAAATATCGGGCGAAGTATGCCAAAAGTTCGGTCTCATCAAGATTAAAACAACGAGACAGATGGTGCGTCAATCAGACGCCCGGTCTGTGAGTTATTGGCTTTTTGTTCTAGGGGCCCGGTTGGTTTCGTGAGCGAAACAACCCGACCGCACTCCGACGGAATCCAAACCTCGAGCGGAGTAAGCCAAAATATCGATCTCACATAGAGGAATCCATCAAAGTCGACGACACGTCAATCAGACATCTGGAACTCCAGTTACGAGCGTTTCCGCTCCGAGGGCCCGGTTGGTTTCGCAAACGAACCAAACTGGCCGAACCCAACGTTCTCCGAAACCTTGAGTGTAATATACCAAAACGACCGTCTCGGTCCAAGGATCGCGTTTTCTCTAATGGAGCATCATGCGAAGGTCTACAGCTCATGATATGGGCATTTGACCGAAAGTGGTCTGAAAATGGGGGTCTGGGACCGGGCCGACCCGGCCCGACCCCCCCTGGATCGGCCGCACCGGGTCTCCCGAACCGGGTCGACCCGACCCGGGTCCGACCTGGCTGGGCCCGGCCCGGCCCGGCCCTGCCCGGCTCGGTCCGACTTGGTCCGGCCAGACCGGCCGGCCGCATCTCGGCCAGCGTGGCCGAGCCGATTCGCTGAGCGGGTTGGGTGACTCCCCCGCCCGCCGCTAATTGAGGCCGGCGGTGGATCTTCCGGCCGCCAACCCTCCGGCGGCGCACCGCCGCCGCCGCTCGCCGCCGCCGCCACCTTTCCCGGACCACCGGACGCGCTCCGGTGGTCCGTTCCTCCTTCCGTCTTCGCCTATGGTCCCCCCGGGACCCCACCTTCACTACGATGGGATTCAAATGCCAAAACGGCCTGCTTCGTCATCGCCCTTCAATCCACATGTCAAAACGAAAAGCGTCGTCTTTGTAGTTTTCCAGCGCGACCCGTTGGCGTCGCGCCCCTTCTTCGTGACCCGACTCCGACCGTGGTTCTTTGGTTTTCTTTGATGCGGCGCGACGGCGTCGCGTTCTTAAACTTTCTTCAACGACGCGGCGCGACGACGTCGCATAATACTTGTCGTGTGATTCCCGCGTGGTGCGACGACACCTCGCCATTCCGTTCCATCCAGAACGAATCAAACATGAACATAGGAGGGGGGTTCAGCCGTGTTTGTGCGCTCTGGCCCCCTCTCGTTAAACGATATCATCTAGTCGAAAATCCACGATAATCGATAAACTAGATTCATGAATAGAAAATAATTAAATAAAATAATCCCCTACCTCGGTTTAGGAACGATGTTCATCAACGAGCCGTGGAAGACGAGCGTCGTGGAGGTCGGGCGTCGCGGGAAAAGAACGTCGACGTCGCGAAGAGAGGATTCGAAGTCGTTGACGACGATTTCGTCGCGGAAGAGATGACGCGAAAGAAGAACGTCACGTCGCGGATTCGACGTCGTGGAAGAATCGTGTTCTTTGGCGGAGAAGTTCTTCGTTGAAGAACGGTGTTCTTCGCGTTCTTCGTCGAGGTTGAAGAAGAAGAAGACAAGTTCCCCAATCCTCTCAAGGTTGCAAAACTCTAACAATAATAAAATAAAACCAAGTCTTATTTTATTAACACAACCTAACCATTTGAATTTCAAGAGTTTGAAAATTCAAAACCCACATTTAACTCACTTAAGTTATTAACATAAGATGTTATAAAATTAATGAGGTGATAAGTTAACAAAACATAAATGGGGAGTTTAGAGGGGTTAGGAATGCGAGGGGTTAAGAGGGTTAGGGAGTTTAAGGAATTTGAAAAGATGGGGGGTTCGTGTGGGCCCCACCCTTTCAATTATCCACACATGGGAAGTTTGATGGATGTGGGCCCACCACCAACTTCCCATGGGAGAAGTTAACCACATAACATGAAATAAAATTGATTCAACAATTTTATTCACTTTTTTTAATTAATCCCCAAAAATTAACTTCTTCTCCCGCACAAACGCAATTATGGTAAATGTTCCCTTAAGCGATTACCGGCATTGCGAGTTCATTAGTGCCATCAGATTTTAATTCCGAGCATCAGTTCAAAAGATAGGAAAACCCGCTCGTTCGTTCACTGAACGTACCTGAGCCAAACTTCGGAAATTGATTCCGGGCACTCTAGGCCTCGGAATCAAGTGCCGTCAGAAACCGCGTTCTTTTAAAATCCTAGAGAAAATTTAGAAAAAATATCCCTTGAATTTTACAGGTCTTTAAATTACTCCCACCTCAGGGCTTTATGTCCTCGTAATGCTTTAACACAAACTAGGGTTACAAAAACGGTACCGAGCACGCATCTGAGCCTTCTGCTCCCATGTGCTGACCCGAAGGTTTCCGTACTGCCAAAGAAAGTGCACCCGAGGAATTGATCATCCTCGTAGGATCGTCTCTTGTCGATCCTCGATCCCCGCTGTAACCTCCGTGAAAAACACCTCATCTCCATTGTCCAGCTCCTCATGGTCGATGATATGCGAAGGGTCGAGCACATATCTCTTCAGTTGAGATACGTGGAAGTCGTCGTGCACCTTGTGCAACTGAGGTGGATGGGTCAAGCGGTAAACCACCTTGCCTACCCAGCTGTGGACCTAGAATGGTCCGTTGAACCTCAGAGTTTACTTGACGCCTTGGCCACAACTCTGTAAACTTCGTCGAGGTGAGACCCATATAAGGACATGATCGTCATCCTCGAACTCTAGAGGTCTCCAATTCCTGTTAGAAATGGAACTCGAAACGACTGCTTCCACGAGGGTAAGGTTGTCCGACTCAAGAGTGATTGGTCGCACCCTCCCATGCATGAGTTTAACTTATGCTTCCCAGGGTTTCCTTTTCACCGACCAAGGAAAACCCATCCCGACGTTTTTCTAAAACCGTCAATTTGAGTATGAACAGTTATTGCCCATTCCATACTCAAACTAACTTCGTAAGGCCTCAACACTGCCACCAAGAGATTTCTAACCGGAACTCTCACCTCAAGGGTATGACCACACCATCAGCATAAGTGGGATTATCGAGTCTCCTCCCAAGGTATCTCCAAACATGAGGGTGAAGTCCACGGCTTACCGGAAACTCTAGGTCTGGAATAAGATTTGTGAAAGCAAGGAATGATTCATATCAACATCTGTTACTACAGCAGCTAGTAGTGGACATAGACTGTCCCTTGAATCATTTCTAGAGCCATTGGGTCACACTCCTAGACTGTTTGCAGCCGCACTCTTCCTCCGCCCTCAAGCTCCCTGAGCCTTGCGGGAATAACTAAGGCGGGTGGTTGTACCATGTTAGGTTGTAAACCACATCATGCTGCTCTCCTATCTCTGCCTCCACGTCTGCTGCTTCGTAGACTCATCTCTTTTTTAAGCTTCCTCTTCTTTAACATTTAACATGCTCGAGTCTCTAAGACTGGAGCCAGTTTACTATTTCTTACTGCACTGTGTAGTCTTCATCCACTCCTGGATGATCTGCACCTGCTTTGCCTATGAACTGAAAGAGCTACTAAAATTTCTCTTTTGCCGAAAAGAGAAACTCGGTCTCATCCCCTGGATGAACCATGCCCATTGCCTAATACGATCAATCCTGAAATGAATGACGCATTCATGCCCTGGATGACGTCGTAAGGCCTCGACGTAACTACAAAGAGATCCAACTGTCACTCTCGCCTCCAAGGGTCGAGTTACACTGTCGGCATCAGTGTGAGGTCATTGGGTCTCCTCCAGCAGAAATCTCAAAAGTGAGGGTCAAGTCAACAGTTTTAACCGGGACCACTCAGTATCCACCAAACAAAAGGACAGGAAAGCAAACAAAGATAAGTGTCTTTTTAATATTGCAGTTCATAGTAAAAAGACACGAATACAACAACAACATGGAAGTATAATTACAAGGGACATATACACTAGTTCCGCTCCTGTCCACCTGCTCCCAGAGCTCTACTTCCTTGGTGGCTCATCCAACGCCTACTGATCAAATGTACGAGGAGTCGGACAGTCACGTGCCAGGTGACTCTTCCCGCCGCATGAGTAACACTGTTTGTTTCTGTAACGCCTGGATCTGACCCCACCCCGGGTGCCCTGCACCACCGGTCCTAAAACCCGAGATCGTCCAACTGCTGGTCTGGTCCTCCTGGACCTCTACATCATCTGTCTACTTCCCACAGATGACTCGGCTACTGATCGAAAAACACGCGGCTAAGGCAGAATCTCCTGTACACGCTCAGGGTGTAGAGATACTGGCACAATCTCCACCCTGAAGAAGGTCTCGAAGTCTTCCCATGCGAAGGCCATCCCGTCGCAAAACTGAAACAAGTGGCTCCACCACCTGCCTGCTGCTTCCTGAAAGAGGCTGGCAGCAAAGATCACCATGAAGTCTGCCAGTGTCCCCACTAGCCTGAAGACTCTCACCACAGCCTCCATCCAATCCTCAGCCGTCTGCGGGTCTGTCCCTCCTTGGAACCTAGGTGGCCTCTGGTGTTGGAACTCGTGCAGTGCGCTCAAGCGACGTGCACCCTCTGCTGCTGGGGCTGGTGGCATCGGTGGCCCAACGGGTAGTAGTATAGCTGGTGCCTCCGCTGGTGCCTAAACTAGAAAATGGCCTTGTATTGAGGCCACGTCGCTCGGCGGGCTGTCAGTACGAACCACTCTCGGGGCTCTAGCTAGTCGTCCGAGAAATGGCATCCAGAAAGAAACAACGTAACATGGTCAAACGATTATACCTGGTGAGCTGACCTAGTTTGAGCTGTTTTAACGGAAAACCTTTGAAAACACACACGCAATCAGTGTTTTTGTGCACAAAGTCAGAAATTAGTTGTCAGGGTCCTGTTGTATGGATACGTCGGCCGCCCGCACCAACACATGACTCCCTGAACTGAAGACCACACTCGGTACCCATAACACTATTGCTTCACAGAAAGAAAATATCAGAGTTATAAGTTCTGCGGTAGAACCGACTCATTTGATAACAATTTGTCACGACCCGTCCTCGGGGCCCGTGCCGTGACTACCCCAAGCCCGCCTTCCATAGGCCATGGGCTGGCGACTAGCACCAAAGGTGTAAATCCCGATAACTGGGAAGGCCTTACCATTATAAAAGAAAACAAGCCCCACAGAGTAAGAAAGCGGAAAAAGTAAACACTAAGTACAAGAGAAGTGATGAAAAGTAAATGGGCCAGAATAGAAACCCAAAAGAAAGTAAAAATACAATTGAAAGAATTTACAATAGAAAAATGCAACAGCTAGAAGAAGGATGTAGCTCCTGGGACGTCCTCCTCGGATCCTACCTGAAGGGTAGCTACAGATAGCGCAGCTCCTCGATCGTCCGCTACAGATCCTTCATGAAGGGTAGGTACAGATAGCCTCTTCAAATTTCTTTCCCGTCAACCACCTCCGTGTGTCGTCTCTCCGTGAAGTCCTCCTCCCGATACTGACTCGTTGTGTGGTCCAACTCCGGGTACCATCCAGTCCTCGAACACTCGGCCTCTGTCAGCACTGCCCGTCATCTGCAACCAACACAATGAGGTGAGGTCATAACCCGTGTAGGGGTGAGTATAACGATACTCAGTAGGGACCTCGAGACCCTCAAGGTCTCTCTAAAACCAACAAGGATAACCACAAAGAAGATCTCAACAGATAACCTCTACTTAGGTATATTCCCATACATATACCTATGTTATCAAGTAGGCCATCTCAATCATGAGGAAACACAAGGATCATGAAATCAACGGATAACCACTACCCAGGTATATGCCCATACATATTCCTAAGTTATCATGTGACCCATCTCAATCATGAGGTAAACACAAAGGTCAAAAGTCTCAGCTCAAACCATGATTTTCATTATCGAAACCGTGACTGTTGAAGAGCTCCGTCTCTGGAGTGTACAGTGGTCATGTCACGACTCCGAGGTACTGATCACTAACCTAAGACTACTGAGGTACTCCTCCTGTCGAGTACCGCGGGTCAGCCACCCAGACATAGTAGTGCTTCCCGCCGAGGTATGTCACCCAAACACAGTAGTGAACACCCCCTAGTAGCCTGCTGAGGTACTCTCCGGACGAGTATCGTGGGTCTGCACTGTCACACAGGTAGTGCTCCATCCTCCATGGGTCTGCACCTCACAAAGTAGTGATCCGTCCACTGGGCTAGTCGACTCACTCCAAGTCGAGTCGGTCAAGCAGTCGTCAGGTCTCGTCCAGCTACACGGTCTACTTACTCCGTACGCTCTTCTCTGGGAGGGTCCGCTCCACGAGCTACTAGTCGATACTCCAAGTATCTCAAAGTCCCACGAAGAAGTATCTCAAGGTCCGCCTCGTCATAGGGGTCTCAATGCAATAGACGGCGCGTCAATCGGACGCCCGGTCTGTGAGTTACTAGACTTTTCATCACAGGGGCCCGATTGGTTTCGTGAGCGAACCAATCCCGGCCATATCTCAACTGTACCCCGAACTCTCATAGGGTATACTCATTGGGACCGTTTCTCAATGTGATCAACAACGCCGCTGACGGTTTGTCAAACGGACGTCCTATCTGAAAGATATCAGCTTTTCCGTTCCAGGGGTTCGGTTGGATTTCTGGTGCGATCCAACACGGCCACTATCCAATTGTATCCAAATCTCGGGCGAAGTATGCCAAATGTTACATCTCATCAAGAGGAAAACAACGAGATAGACGGTGCATCAATCGGACGCCCGGTCTGTGAGTTATTGGCTTTTTCGTTCCAGGGGCACGGTTGGTTTCATGAGCGAACCAACCCGAACGCATTCCGACGGCATCCAAACCTCCAGCGTATTAAGCCAAAAGATTATTCTCACTTAGAGGAATCCACCAAAGTTGACGGCACATCAATCGGACGTCCGGAACTCATGTTACGAGCGTTTTCGCTCCGAGGGCCCGGTTGGTTTCGCGTACGAACCAACCCGGCCGAACCCAACGTTCTCCGAAACCTTGAGTGTAATATACCGAAACGACCGTATCTATCCAAGGACCGCGTTGCCGCTGATGGTGCATCAATATGAGGTTTACAACTCAAGATATGGGCATTTGACCGAAAGTGGTCTGAAAACGGGGGTCTGGGCACGGGCCGACCCGGCCCCGACCCGCTTGGTCGGCCGACCCGGGTCGACCCGACCCGGTTATGACCCGGCAGGGCCCGGCACCGCCCGGCCCGACCGGCCGGCCGCGGCTCGGCCGGCGTGGCCGCGGCGATTCGCGGAGAGGGGTGTGCGACTCCCCTGCCCGCCGCTAATTGAGGCCGGCGGCGGATCCACCGGACGCCAAACCTCCGGCGGCGCGCTGCCGCCGCCGGTCGTCAGTGCCACTGCGCCGGCACGGCGCGCCGCCGCCGCCTTCCGCGGACCACCGGACGCGCTCCGGTGGTCCGTTCCTCTAGCCTTCTTCGCCTATGGTCCCCCCGGAACCCCACCTTCACTGCAAAGGGATTCAAACGCCAAAACAGCCTGCTTCGTCTTCGCCCGTAAATCTGCATGTCAAAACGAAAAGCGTCTTCTTTGTAGTTTTCCAGCGCAACCCATTGGCGCTGCGCCCCTTCATCACAGCCCGACTCCGACCGTGGTTATTTTGTTTTCTTCGACGCGACGCGACTCATCACTCCAAGAAATCTTTACTCCTTTTCGAGTTATCTTGGTAAGGGGGTTGGAGAATCGTGAGAAAATTCTCACAAATCATCAATAATATCCAGCTAGCCCCAAGAAGCTACAGATATCCGTTACCGATGTTTTCCTCGACCATCCTTCAATTCCATCTTTTTTGGAGGGATACACAGATATCCCACTACTTGTGATGATATGGCCCAAGAATGAGACCTCCTTCAACCAGAACTCACACTTTCTCTAATTTTTATGGAGCTTCTCCATGTGCAAAGTCTCTTGTACAGTTCTTAAATGCTTCTCATGATCCTCATTGGTTTTGGAGTATATTAGAATATCATCTTTAAAGACTACCACAAATTTTTCAAGGAAATATTTAAAGACTCTATTCATCTAGCCAATGATGATTGATGGAGCATTAGTGAGTCAAAAAGGCATTACTATGAATTCATAGTGCCCGTATTTTGTACAAAAAGCAGTCTTGGGGATATCTTCCTTTTTCACCCTTACTTGATAATATCCAAACCGAAAATCTACCTTGCAGAAGTATTGTGCTCCACGTAGCAGATCGAACGAGTCATCAATCTATGGTAGAGGGATACTTGTTCTTTATCGTGATATTGATAAGATCAGGATAATCGATACAAAGCCACATTGACCCATCCTTCTTCGTGACAAAGAGTACTGGTGCACCCCATGGTGAAGCACTTGGGTGTACAAACCCTTTATCCAGATTATCTTATAGTTTTTTCTTCAGATCTTCAACCTCTATGACAACCATTCTATATGGAGTCTTGGATATTGGTTTCTCCCATGGTATAATTTCAATTGAGAATTCAACATATCTTCTTGGAGGAAGACCAGTCAGTTACATGGGAAACACATCAATGAATTCCCTCACAATAGGCATTTCTCCAGGGATGGTTTCTTCATTGCACTCAATCATCTAAGCCAGATATGTGTGCTCATAGGGCAGTAATATCCATGCTTAAGATGATGGAGATAAATGAGATTCATCTTCCTCCTGACAGTTGTAAATAATCAGGGGTCGATTCTCCATACGGAGGGTGATTTCCCTCTCTCGAAAATTTATGTTGGATCTATATAAGGAAAGTCAATCCATGACATGAATTGCATCAAATTCCACCAGAGGGAGTATGAAGAGGATCTCCAGGAAATTTAATCCACTGGTTATAACATTGGAGGACTTATATTCGTGGGATGCAAAGATTGCCCCATTTTCCGTACTCACCGACATCTTCACTTCCATGATTTGTGGTGGTGCTGTGATTGTTTTACTAAACATTTGAGATATAAAAGAATGTGTAGAACATGAATCAAAATGTATGTTAGCTATTCTTGAATGAATAACTAGCGTACCTATCACCACTTCGTTTTCAGGGTTCGCTTCGGTAGTAGTGATGGAAAAGGCTCTTCCTTGCTTCCTTGGAGGTTGCTGGTTGCCTCTGAAAACCCTTGGTTGAGGGAACTGATTTGAAAAATTCCCCATTTCTTTGAAGTTGTAGAAATGAACAACGCATTGATGTTCAAATGGAGCGTTCTTCTCCTCTGTCATAGCTGCAGGTCTTTCTTGCTAACGGTTTACAGCTAGGTTCCCTTATCTTCCACACTTAAATCATTTCCTAGTCCCCTTGAGGCAATTTTCAGGGTTCTTCATTCTGCACTTTTTGCAAGTGGGGTGATAGATCATCTTAGCACCGTTGGATTTATCAATCGGACTGCCAGCATTGAAGTCCACCTTACGCTTCTATTCCCCGTGATACCGATGAGATTTCCCGATCTCCATTTTGACCTTGAGGGAAGATTGGACAATTTCCTCATAGTTGTCGAAGTCACGGATCGCTAATGCTTTCCGCAGGCTTGGATTCAACCCACCAAAGAAGCGGTCAACCTTGCATTCGGGGGTATCGAAAAAGCCAAAAGCGTATCGTTAAATACTTGTGATTTTTTCCTCGTACACTCCAACAGATTCTTCATCTTTTTGTTTGAGGTAAAAGAAGTCCCTTTCCATCTTAACCTGGAGGGTGTGCGGAAAATATTTATCGAAAAACAACTTCCGAAAATCCTTTCATTCCAACGCCTCGATCTCCTTCTCAGTATTCATATTTTTGATCAACGTCCACCATTAATCAGCTTCACCCTCCATATGATAATATTCCAAGAGAACCATCTCTTGTTCAGATCATTGAAGGATGGAGAAGATATTTTCAATGGAGTTGATCAATTATTCCGCGATTGTGGGATCAGATGATCCACTAAAGGTAGGAGGCCTTTGTATCATGAAGCTCTCGATAGTGATTTTTTCTTTATTAGGGGGGGGGGGTTGAACATTCCTCTTGACCTGTGTTTCTATTCAAAGCTTGAGTTAGCTGAAATAGAAGCGTGACAATGTTCACGATTCCCAATTCCATTTGAATGGGTATCTCATTAGTACATTCATCAAAATAATCTTGATATCGGTTTTTAGCCCGAGTCCTCCTATTACTGGCCATTGGCTGGAATAAAAGGAAAGTTAGGGGTAACACAAAAAGGGTAATCCAAAGCTGAAATTTTATGACTTCTAAATTAAATTTTATTTCTTTAACTTATTAATCTATAGGCTTCAATTTAGGCTTTTCATGATCTACATTATGACATATATTCTTTCGGGTTTTTTTCCTTAATAAGGGTTCATACTAAACTTGTGAATTTACCATAGAATATCCCTCAAGAGTGTCATAGCCAAGAGTGCAGTGAGGCCTATTGTCGTGCATCAATTACCGTTCGGGTCTAGCTCAAAGCGGTGTTTTCGGGTTTTACCCCTGGGATACATCTGTGCCAGAGCCGCCTCTACCTGCTTGTATCCAGACAGGGATGTATTTTCTTGATAAACCACTCACTCAGTACTTAACAAAACATAGGGATGCTTTTATTATACATATTCATATATCTAAGGCTTTACTGGGGTTTTTCTAAACCTAATCCCAAAAATAAATAATCCTATCCTTTGATACCAACTATGACAACCCTGATTTTAATACAAACTTAAACATGATTTATTTCATAAACAATTCAAATGATAAAACATGGAAGATCAAGAGTCCTAATGTCTTTGGGGATTATGATCATTACATAACAACTTAAAACATGAAATACAACATCTTTATTGAAAACCTCATTTACATGGCCACTACATTCCCTCATACTTAGCATTGCATGGGATAACCTGAGGACATGCATAAGAAAAGGTGTGAGCTATAAATCCCAGTAAGGGAATAAACATGTAATAAATGAGGAGTACAATTCATGTTAGACAATAGGCAGAGCACAAAAGAAACATGAACATAAAAGGCATGATAGAGCATGATAATCATAACATTGAAATGTGGAAACAACACTTAACATGGAATAACCATGAGCCAAGGCACATTGCACATAAAGCATGAGTAAATCCTTATTGCACATGAAGCATGAGTAAAATATCATTTCACTTGAATTATCATGAGTCAACACTCATTTCACATGATGTATCATGATACTATACATTACCCAATGCATTGGAGCGCTATAAGGGTGCACCCTTATTAAACATTTCATTTCATGCATAAGTGTGTCACATGGATAATAAAACATAGATTCATAAAACATAATCAATTATTCCAGGATAAAGGAATGTGGAATTAATATATGAATCTTTATAATCAATAAGTAAATGTACATAAAGTTTAATACCCTTTATGGAGAAATGGGCATGGTATTCACTACACAATGACATTGGCTTAGAAAATCGTTGCGATTTTGGCAGCGTAACGATGTGACATAAGGATTCATAAAAACGGTTGATGAGAGATAAATAGGTTACTCATAATATTTAAATGTAATGGATAGTACGGAGGTCATATAGATACATGTCCCAATAATGGTAATGGAATTTAGATTCATGATACAAAAGTATTTCTTAAATGAAAATGAGTAGAGAGAAGTTCCTTTCAGAATTTCGCCTTAGTAACATGTGTACATGGGAGGAATTAAATGAGAGAGAAAGGGGTATAAAATAATTCAAACATAAATAAGGTAGTATGAGGGAGGCTCAAAACTGTACCCCAAAATTCATAATTGAATTTAAAAGGGAATGACAACTTAAAGAATATTGGAAAAAATGAGAAAGGTTGAAAAAACCCTTACATGGAAGTGTGCTTCCAAGGCTTGAGAGAGGCTTGAGAGAGGATGCATGGGAGATTGGGGAACATTGGGATGATTATAGAGGGATTATGGAAGAGATTGGACGTACTCCAAAGGGTTTGAGTGAGGAGGAATTGGGAGCTTGGGTGGGTTTATATTGGAAAGGTGAGTGAATTCATTATTATTTAGGTTTGGGACCCCATAAATTAAACTAATCCAAAACACAAATCAGCTCATGGTTTTTGCCAATGGTTTTTGTAAAATTGTAGAGGAAGAAAATATATTATAAGTCCAAAGTCTTAACTTCTTAAAACAATTGGGTTGGTTATGTGGAGGTGAGTCACACTCCCATAGAAAATAATTTAAAAAGACAAGATGTTGAATACATCTTGAGGGGTCCATTAATGCTTTGTAAAATCAGTGAAACAAACAGAAAATCACATTATTTTAATGGTAAAACATATATTGGACGAAAATAAATCTTATAGTACATTATTACATCACTAATAGGTCATTATGATGTTATAAAACACATTATATATTTAAACGGTATTTAATTTTTACCCAAAAAATTGACTGTCTCAAAAAATTATGAAAAGATCACTGTCAGATAATTTCGATGTCCTGATTCCAAAAATATCATTTATTTTATCTAAATAATTTTCTATATATGATAATTCTCACTTTTAAAATAAAAACCGACATTTATCCAAAATTGACAGGTTTTGACAGAAATGGATTTCAATCCTTAATAAAAATTATAATTGCATTCATAAAATTATAAGACCATTTATATTTAATAAAAATTTATTGAATAAAAATAATAATATTTTAATAAAATATTATTTAATTCAAAAATAACTTTATTTAATAAATTAGAATTCGTAATTATATAATAACTAAAAACAGTATTTGTATATTAAAAATTGTTTACACTGTATCAATAATGACAAGAATGTATATTCATTATTATATAAAAAAATAATGTACATCAACATAGTACTAGAGATTTGTTACATAACCCCTAAAAACAGCTGCATAAGACCTAAGGGTACGGTGTGCTATGGGGACATACTCGTTGGGTGGTTTAGATAACATCGCTCGGTGGTAATCTCTATCAACTTCCATGTTTCCCGTAGATTGTTTCGTTCGAGCTTGATATGATGATGCTCAGCTTGGGCTTGGTCAATAGCGAAGACCAAGATTCCACCTCTTTTCTGAGCTCTGACAAATGGGCTTCGTATGGAGCAATTCTACTAGATGAGGTCATCACTTACTTTGTCTGAGTTAACTGGGTTTGTTAAATCCTTATATTTATAATAATCATCTAATCACTATTCAATGACTATAAAATTAACAGTCACAATTATTAACATAAAACCAAAGAAGATGAAATTTTATATAAACATTTTGTATAAAGATAAATTTTTTAGTTCAAGAGTGATTTCCATTATGGAAACTTTGGGTCGTTACATGAACTATTACCAATATATAATTATCACATCGTGTTTCTCTATCACTGTGTTTCACTATAACCCACAGAGCCTATAATGAGTCTCACATCAAGGACATCTATATGGCTTTAAGGCCTCATAACAAGGAATAATACATGGGTAACTAACTCTCTAATATCATTATATTCTTGGAGGGCTTGATAAACCCAAAATATGGGAGTTTTCTTTGTCTGAAACTCATGAAACATGATAAAACTATGTATATCAGCTGTTGGTTGTGCTAGTAGTAGTTATTTCTCGAAGTGTCGTGGTATATATTGTAAACCACATGGAGGTGATATATTCTTTATAGGCCCATGTACTGATTCATTGTATCTAGGTGGATCAAAAAAAGTTCAAATATTAAAATGTTGGATTAATTTCTATGTGAAGGCATCTAATAATAAAATATGATTTCTGACAGTCAATAAAGTATATTGGGAGAGCTGACATAATTAGGACATGGAAGACACGACCCATTCTAAAATGATCCAGGTATAATTATATATCTATAAAACCATTTTTCTTATGTAACACATCAAAATGAAGGTAGTTATAGAACTAATATGTGGATATTCCTACCTCCACACCAACACTTCAGTCCCTCGGCTGAAATTCGAATGCGAAACACATATCACCGTTTCCACAAACCTACATCACATACACACTATCCTATAGTATGACTATCCTCCTGTGAAACCACTCTATCACAATCTATATTAATAGTGAATGTGACGTGACAACCCTAATCCCACCTTCAATAGGCTAGGGGAGGGTGACTAGCGCCGAGTTGGCCTATCCCACAAATTGGAGGCGTCAGTCTATATACATGTAAGCAGGCACACAAATCCAGGCCACAAAAGCTGAAATGTAAAAATTCTGTGTCAATAATAAAAAAATACTATGTCAGAATAAAATAGTACGAAAATTAATGTACTAGAATTTAAATAGCGCCCAAAAATTCCAAAAAAAAAATCTATAGCCATAAGTCCAACCTTTAATGTAAGAGGTAATAGTTATTTCATATGAGAATCTATGGAAACACACCTTATCCTATTCAGAATCATAGGTCACTACATAGTCCTTGTCTATATATAACTCCATCCAAGGGTTGAATGGGTGCACATGGAATGACACATGCATGCAAATACCATGGAGGTGTGAGTAATACAATACTCGATATCACACCCTGAATGCATAATGTAATACCATAATAGAAAATACCAAAAAAATATACCATAAAGGAATACCACAAATGAATACCAAAAAGGAAATATCAAAATGGAATAAATAAATGGAATCCCACAATAGAATACCACAATGGAAACACCGTGAAGGAAAACATTGTCACTTCAACATAGATATATGCCTATAGAAAATATATCAAGAAAATCCTGATATACTCAATCTAATAAGACATATAGCCTCAAAAAGACACAAATTACCTATAATACACAAAGTATTCATAAGACACATAGTGTGTAAATGTCACATAGTATCATTATGACACACAGTCCTTATATGATACACAATCACTATGTCAAAACCAGTCAAACAAATGTTTTCTTAAAGTGTTTTCTTTTAAGGAGAACCCATTCAATGATCAATTCAGTCATATTCACATTTCCCAAAAATAATCATATGATTTTTCCATATGACCATATTTTAGTAATGATCCTAACACAAATGAAATCTCTTCAAATGGTCATATGGTTGGAAAGTCACGGTTTTGTGAAAATCTCATAAGGGGGTTCACTACTCTAATGATTGACTTTGTGGTCAGCCACCAAATATCAATTCCCCAATAGTTGACCTCCTTGTAATATTTAGCTAAAAACTCCATCCACCATTCATCATCTACCACAACCATGTGGATGATCAGTCAACAATGTTTCATGATTAACTATGGCCCAGTCCAACCCGAGTCTGAACCGACCTGCTAGGTATGACTCGGTGCGCTAGAATGGCCCATCCCACCACATTGGCCCATCCCACTTACCCTGCACAATATGATTTCCTTGTTTTTACTTCTCATGTGATAGATTTCAGAGAATTCTATAGGTCCACTAAGCCACTTTGCCGCATACATGGTCATTGGGTTCCACCAGCCACATTCGTCGTTCCTTTTTTTGTCATATGCTCTTCCTCCAATGATCTAATCTCTAAATCAAAAACACCTCTATGATACACTGGTACCATGATACACTAATACGACCTCTGTATTTTCTCTCCTTTAACACTCGGGCTCGATCGCGTTCGGAGCATCCTTGTTTATCAAGCCACAATCACAAAGATCTAACAAAAAATAATGCGAAGAAAAGGGGAGAGAATTCACAAGGGAACTAGAATAATAAATATTGGTCATTTATCATTTTTTTACTTGATTATTTTTCATTATAGTTTTAAATGATGATGATAAACTAATATCAAGACAATCAATTAACAATAACCCATCTTGTAACAATGATCGAACAACAAATCATTCTTTTGTTGTATTTAACTGTGTTATTTTTAAAATTAATGAAAAGTGAAAGGAAATTAGAAATAAAAATCCCATCCAAGGATCTAGATCGCTGATTGTAGAGAATTTAATTTCATTAGAAATCCTTGATGAATGATCTATGATCCCAGTGATTGTTGTAGCTACTGATAGAATTCAATGAGGATTATATCTAATGTCTCCATTGAATTTAGTGGGTTATGATCACAAACCATGGTCCCTCCCTATCTCTTAATATAAAAGAAACACCATTACTTCATTGATGTAATATTAATATAAAATAAACTTATCATTTATTTTATTCAATAAAATATCCAAAAAATATTTTTCACAACTGACCGCTGCTGGTTGTAGTAAGGCCTTTCCCAGAGAAACACCACATTACAATCACAATGGTGTATTTAACATCCAATCTGAGTCTCCATTCAGTAGATATTAGAATTATAAAATACAATAAATTATTATTTTTATTTAATTGATTGTTACATAGTTGTTGAATTTTTCTTCATATGACTCACACCAAAAAAAGTTTGGTCACAACTAGGGTAATATCACCATTATGAACTAAACATTGTCACTATGTTTATGATATAGCCATCCATTTTAAATATATTTCTCATTTTCTATATGTCTATGCATGTGTGATACTAAATTCATAATATTTTTAGACTAATTGTTTTATGACCAAATAGACCCAAAATTGCATTCCATATTAGAGAATGTTCTTAGAACATTCACAATTAGATTGTAAAAATAAAATCAGAAAAAATATATGTTATTAGAAAAAATTCTATCAATGATGCATATCGAATTATCATGAAATATGAGAAGAAGAGGTAAACTAAAATAGGTTTTATGTTTCATCACTACAGAATCAATATAATAATTTTCTATACATTTCTCATTTGGATTTTCAGTATTATTAATTTATTTTTTCATTATAACAGTATGATTCAACAATATAAGTCTCATATAATTAGGTTTCGTTGGAGATAGGAATTGAACATTCTATCATGTTAAGAATTAACATGGTTCTAAAATGTTCTATTTGTTGACTAATACTTATAATAATTATTGTATCCTCCTTGATCAGACTATAAAATATACTTAATCAATAGAATATAATTTTAATATTTCAATCTGTGACACCTATGGATTGAAATATATTATTCACTGTTTTTACAAACACCCCATGCTTTCATCCTAGACCTATAATTGTTAATCTTACTAAGGATTTTTCATCATCTATTCAAATGGATAAACTAAACATTTACATTACACCAACTATAACGATATACTATTTTCCTACATTTATATTTCATTTAAATATATAAATATTCATTACATAATATATTAAACCAACACCAGAATCATATTAGATTAGTTTCCATTGATACATGAAAATAAAAATAGATGGTTACTAAAACATATACATCTTATCCAAGAAAATTCTTCATAACATTAACCATTTTTTAAATATCATACATAATTCCATTATTCATAACACGTGGAAAAGAAATATAAGAAATGTGAGCGATATTATTATGAATAAGGTTAACAGGTGATATAACAATCATAAGATAACTATATGGGCATAATAACATGATTATAAGATCTTGAGAAGTATATCATATATATAAATGATCATAATATTGAATCCTATAATAAAACAAAAGATTTCATTCGATGAGAGTAACAAAAGAATGCGAGAGAATATAATTGGAATATGATGTGGAATTTTTATATAAATATATGTATTAGAAAACATTTCTATTTTACTTAAAGATAATGTCCAATATAATTATATTTTAATGGGTTGCATCCCCATACCATCATTGAATTTTAGTTTCACTCCACTGACTATTGTGGTAGACAATTTCTTTAGTGAACCATTTTCACATCCTATTCTAGTCATGTAATACTACACCTTGTTCACTACCAATTCTAGAAATGTCTATATCATGATATATAATCAATTAAAAAATAATTTAATAGAATTTATAGGTCTTAATTATCAAATAACTTATAACTTATAATTTCCTTCCAAAATAACCTAATCTTTCATCTTATCATAAACCTTGAAAAGAAATGTATTTCAAAGCCATTTCATCAAAGCGTATCCCTTGTAAACAGAATGTGATTAATTAAAATCATGCCACATTAAACATAAAAAATCATAGAAATAATACCTATATTATTATAGAATAATAACACTTTTAAAACATATGTAGCTGCAAATAATGTTATCTAATATCGGACATATATTGGAGAGGTCAATAGAAATAATTATTTAGGAAAACATCCTTTCTGTGCGGAAATCATTTTTTGAAAATATCACAGAATTACAATATAAAATTTTTTGATTAAAAATAACCTTTTTATTTACTAAATAAATCACCATGGAATTTTTCTCTCATTAAATAGATAAAATCCAATCATTTCATATAAGTAAAAAACATAATCATTTCTTATATTTTATTCAAAAGACACAAATAAAATCATTTCTAAAAAATTCAAAAATTATTACATCAATTTTTTTATAAATATTCCAAAAATAATTTGAAATTTAATTAATAATTAAAATATATTAGTGAAATAATTTTTGAAAACAATTTAAAAATAATGATCTTTGAGGAATGAGAGAGTTTTATGGTTAATTATAAAATGATGATTTTTTAAATAAAAGTCCCTTATAAATATCATATCATTGGAATGATAATAAATAAATTTAATAGAATATTTTAATTATCTACAACTACACATAATAAAAGTGTAAAATTAAACACATGATATTACAAAATAATTTCACAAATAATAATAAATTATATTATCTATAAAATAGATGTATAACACAAAGAATGGAAATTTGTTTAATAATTCCCTTACAACATGGTTATACATCGAATTTTATACCACTTAAAAGTACTAAATAGAAAATATAACCATTACTAAAATTAATATAATGATTTTCATGATATTAAATATCAAATGGAATAATATTATCCATACACAACAAATAAGTGGTGAATAAGGCATTTATCCCATATGTAAATGTGATATGATAAAACCTTACCTAACACTTCACTGTAGTTTTGTGTTTTTAGACTCTTCTATAAAGGATTAAATAATTTTATTATCTTATTATAGAACTATAATAATATTAATAATCCCATATAATAATATTTTATAGATTCATACCATGTTTTTATTAATAATATTTCATTACTTTGATTATTTAGGTTGTGTTCGCTTCATGGTTTAATGTTTCGCTCCCTTGTTTATAATTATGGAATTTAATGTTTTAGTGAAATTAAACATAATAAGTGATGTTAAATGATTTTAATGAACGTTCATAAGTACAATGTTTTCGATATAATCTTTTTTATTCTTTCATTAGGGTTATTCATTTATAAATGTTTTTTAAATATTTAATTTTTTGCGACCACAATGAACTAGATTTATTTAATTTAGTATTATATTTACAAATATATTTTGTTTCCATAACATAGAATAATATGTAATAAAAATTTTATATTATTATTTTAGAGTAATAATATACTGAAGAACAACCTTATAGCCAGTAAGGGAAAAAAATCCTTATACATTTAGATAGTTAACCAACATAACATGGATAATGGTTTTTTTCATTGAACAAGATGAGTAAATAAAATATATGGATAGAGGATGTTAAATTATAAAAAAAATTACAATACATGCGTTGTAATGGATTTATTATTCCTTTATGGTTGATTAATAGGAAGGGAATATATAAAAAGTAATGAACTTGAAGGGAATTGTTTTGAAAAGTTACCTCTTGATTATCAACTAATTGAAGGACCCCATATGAAACCATGAATTGGTCTTTAGGATAGAAAAGAAGAACAAGGAAATTTTTTTATTTTGTAGGTGATAGTTTGGATGATATATTATGATCACAATGGCTTATGAAGATAAATGATATATGGAGGATTTTTATTTATACTAGAGGAGGGTTGGTTTTATGTTTCTAAATAATGACTATTTTATATCTAAATCTAACCATATTTGGGTTGAAATAATTCAAAAAAATAGATTTATAAATAATTTTATAAAAGAAGGTTATGGTATATAAATGCATTATCATCCCATTTAATTTATTCGATTTCAGGTATGTTAATATTTTACCTTTATAATTATCTTTCCATATTATCTTACCTATAGATTGTAAAAAATATATTACTCTATGTTTTTATGCCTAAAAAAAATAAATATATAACATAATTTGAACATGCAGTTTCAAAATATTTTATACATTTTTAAAAAATAAATACCCTATATTTTAATAATTACATTTAATCGTATACCATTATAAAGAACCAAGATACTGTTTTTAAAATGTGTTTTTATCCAAAAATATTCTGTCAATTATATATGCTATAAATAATGTATAAATCTATTTCATTATATTATATATAACTAAATTTTTTTTGGTTATATTGAGAATATGTCAAAATCATAAAATTAATATTAATTATAATGAAATTGGATTGTTAATAAAAATCATTTATTTATATATTTATTAAATTACAATATAAATATTCCATGAATTTATAAAAGTAAATTAATATGATAATTTTATCATGATAGATGAAATAATTATGACAACATTATGAAAAATTTATAATATTAGGAAAAGATGTTGATAATTATTTTCATAAAGAAATAATATAAATTTCTGTTTACATGAAATTTATTTTTTAAAATTATTTAATACATTAACACTTTTTTTGTGGAAATAAATATTTTATACTATGTTTAATAATACACCTTGATACTAATTTAATGGCTAGGTTATAATCGACAAGTTAATATAATAACTTTTTTTGAATACTTTTAGGTTCATTGTAATGGGTAAAGTAAATAGTTGAAGGAAAAAATACATTCGGTAAAATCATATGATTTTGTTGGCATTCACCAAATACCCCCACTAATTTAGATAAAATTATGTATCAGGTGACCTATTAATAAATCTACACATTTTCTATAATCATAATTGATATATCACTCACATATGTAAATTATTTCCTTATATATATACTAAATAGTATAATAAATATTCAATTTTAATTATCTCTAAAAAAAATTCATATTGATTGAAGATTATAAAACATCAATTTTTATCTAAAAAATATCACTCAAATTAATCTTCAATTTACTAACACTTTATATTCAAATAGTATAATTTTCGATAATATAAAATTATTAGAAATGCCCTGGAATATATACCCATGCTACTAAAAATATTTTTATGAAGGTAAATTTTTTTTAATGGATTAATGTATACTGATATAAAATATAATCACATCATATAATATATTTATTAAATTAGGAAAAGTTGAACAAATCCAATAAATTCATGTGAATGTATGGTTTGAATTGAAGGAAATTATTTTGAAAATTTAAGGTGAAAATGCTTTAAAACGTATAAAAATGACATTACATATTCATTTCCCACATTTTTCTTCAAATTAAATTATAAATAAATGCAAGATATGTGGAAATAAATATTTTTTAGTTTAATATTGATAATAAAACATTATAGTATAATAAGAAATATATTCTATAAATAAACGATGAAAACATGTAGAGAACGATTAGTAAAAAAAATAGTAACTATTGTTGAAATGTATTTTATCTTCATATATATTGAAGAGAATATTAATTTATCATTTTTTAGATAATTTATGATTAAAATGTTTGGAAAATTATTTGAAAAATAAATTTAATCAATTTATGTGAAATTTGTAAATAATATAAAAAATGAATTAATGATTATTTACAATTAGATACTATATTACTTTTAAAAAATTTATGAATATGTATTAGTATTATAAATGATCTAGATCAAATGATGTTAAAAAAACATAGGATTTAATAAAAATATTATTTTTTTCTTTTAATGTACCAAAGTGAATAATTGATTTATGTAAAACGTTGGAAAGAAATTTATTGAATTGAAAAATATATTCGGTTATTAATAATAGAAATGGTATATAATTGTTAAATCATTTATTTAAACTCAATACATTTTATATATCTATTTGAGTATAAAATAGACCATCTTGACTATAAGAAATTTAGATTTAAAACAACAAAAATATAAATCATGAATTGAAACTCAATGTACAATAACAAATGAAGAATTATTTCTATAGTATTTCATATAGTTTCTATTTAAAACATATACATAATAATAAGAACACAATATAATTTATCTCTCAATAGAGACTATTTGAGAAGATAACCAAACACCCTGGCTTCAGTGTTGGTCTGAGATGTTATATATTCATAAATAACTAATTACATTTTCCATATTTCATTTTTAAATTTTCAACCTATCTAAATTTAATTTTTGACCATTTTATATTCAAATTACTTGTATTCATCACAATTTCATATAAACAAAAACTAATAAATGATGTTTAATAATTTCCCCCACATTTTTTGAACATTGTAAAATATCAATTTCTATAGTTACATAATATCTTGTGTTATAATAATGTGATGAATTTTTTCCTTCTTGGAGTATACCATTATAATCCTCCATAAAATACTATATTTGAAAAAATAAATATTTTTTTCATAGTGGTTGAAGTCGATTAGAACACCAGATGTGTTTTTTATTTTCAAAAATGAATAATAAAATAGAAAGTATATAATGATTTGAATTTCTAGAATCATATTTATATAATTTAAATAATTTATATTGATTATTGTTAACCTTCAAATAAAACATGTATATCCAAAATGAACAAAATTACATTACTTTATAGAGGTGGTGGTCTAGGCGTATGCACATGTGATAATATAAAATTCCCAATAATTGGTGCATAAGAAGTAATATGTTATTTTATCATTTTAAAATATTTTTTATTTAGTAAAAATAAGATAAATAAAATAAATTATTGTTTATAAAAATCCATAATAACCCATGTAACATCCCTATATTTGATAACCTAGGGAAACTGTTTTATTAATTTCATTGGTAAATCATATTTTAGATCTCGCCATGCATGGTCGATAAATTTTGAATTCTTGTAAAACTAGATACAAAGAAATACTCCCATGTTTCATTATAAATTTAAAAATGTATCTTGAGATGAATTAATTTATTCTTAATATAAATCATAACATTCTTTATCCTATCATAGTGAGTGTAAACCAATAAAGTTTGAGTTTATATTCTCAATAATGAATATATGGAGTAGAGAGATATTATGTTTAAATAATGAATAATAAATATATTATAGTCAATAATAAAAACATATTCCATTAAATAATCACTTTTATTTCTTTGAACATTTAACTCTAATATAATGTATATAAATCACATGGAAATTTTAAAATGTATTATTGAAAAAATAAAATCATAACTATACACATTCCGTATTAATGATTCTGAACCATGAAATAATAATCTTACAATCAAGCACCCATAAAAAAGATAATTTTCAATCCTTCAAGGGGTATCCAATAAAAAAATTTATATCAGTCAATTCCCAACAACCAGATTAATATTCATTCTTACACAGCCTCTTATCAAAGGCATAATAATTTTATGTAATAGGATGTATAAAATAATATACTAATTTTTTTAGGATCATTCATCCTCAAGTAATAAATCATGAAGTTTTTGTCTCATGATACATATAAACGTGTCTAAATAGAATTTATAAAATTCCCTAAACATAACATACTATCCCTATACATTCAACATATTTTGAATAATGTAAAAATTTCTTTTTAAAATGATTTATACATTTTTAAATATTTACACTTAATCATGAATAAGGTACTAAATATCTCCCACAAAAATGAAATAATAAAATATAATATTATTACATAAATTGATAACATATACAGAAATACATTTTATTTGAAACATATAAAATTAAACTAAACTAAATTTTAATTCATTCAAGATTTTATAAATATGAAAATTAAGAGGGGGAATAATGTCCAATTAATAATGGTGAGTGATATTGAACATGATACCATGAATTTGATTAGTCCCAAAATTATTTATAATACCTTATCAGTAATGGGAGACAATTGAATCATATAAAATGAAGGTTTTGCTTTAAATATAAGGGTTTAAAACATAATATTTATTAATAGAATGAAATTAAATTTCTTCTAACATTGTGTCTTAATGGAATTATAAATAATATCTTAATATTATTTTCAATGGACCAACAAAATATTTTAATTTTGAATTAAATATATGATAGTTATAAATTATAAAGAAATTAGAAAATTATTCTAAAAAATTAAATCAAAGGAATATTTTAATGTATTAAAAACACATTGGTATAATAAATTTAGATGGAAAATTCATTCATATATTGTATATTTAATTTTTTATTTCATTCACACCATTGATAAAATGTTCCTAATTTTAAAAATGAAAAGATGATTAAATTTAAATATGCATACAAAAAATTAAAACATGTAAAAAAGGAATATAATTGATCTTTATATTATTTTAAAAACATTATTAAATGAATTTTGAATAATAATATTGACATGAAATACGTTGAGTTTAAAAAAACATTAAAACATGGTTTTATAATTAAATTACAATATATAATGTTTTTAATCATTTTATTTTAAAACTGATAAGATATGGAATATGAACATATAAACCACAACATATATAATAAGAAACAAAAATCTAATTTAAAAAATTAGAATCATATAATGTTTCTTTATAAAATGTTAACATTTAAATTCCCAAAAAAACAATGAGATTGTTACAATAATCCCGTATCACATTGCAAAATTTTTAATAACATCTCATTGAATGAATAAATTGAATTTTAACATTGTATACGATGATTTATAAATGATTCATGATAATATATTTTAATTATGTTTTATATACCCAAAATAAAATTATATATGTTCATAACATATCCAATGCCCCAAATAATACATGTTTTTATGATAAACCCATACCACATGTTAACTGTGTTTTTTATGTAATAGAATCATCATATATTAAAATTATTAAATTATTATACATATTCATAATAAAATATTCATTTTATAATACAATTTTTGATCCACATATAATATAATGACACGTGCTTATTAATAATAATGGTTAAAATCATCATTTCCTTGTCTTAATGGTTTCATTTTCCATGAAAATTTTGGGTTTTAATTTTGGTCAACTGATATTTACTATGATTTAAAATATATATAATGTTAATGATGATATTAATATCATATATATTCAATATGTATACATAATAATTATTAATGGGATGACATGAATAGTGTGTCAAATACATTCCTAGTTTTCAGATTCTACAATTATGTAGGAAGGAAATTATAAATTTTCATATTATTAAGGGCAATAAATTAAATGATATATTATATGTATTGAATAATATTTACATAATAATAATTATATATATTTATTAAATCTATAATTTTGACCATCAAAGTAATGTGGGGATGGAGAAACATTTATGCCACTACATTGATATGGTCGACTCTACATAATCAAGGAAGAAGATTTTTTTAATGGTAAATAAATAATTAGAATATTTATATTATAGTTAATATTGAAATTTATATAATATTTATCATATTTATTAATTTAGATAAATCAATAAATCCAACTATAAAAAGGAGTATCAATAAATAAAATGCATTATCCTCACAGTGTTGTAGTATGTATGTTCCCCCGAAAGACATTTTTATATTATATAAGATGAATTTATAGAATATAAATGGTTATATAATAATATTTCATTATATATAATTGGATAATTTTTCTATAGAAATTTTTTTCTATAATATAGAATGATGTAAAAGAACAAGTCAAAAACATACGTATAAAAATAATACTACTTCTCCAAACAAACGTATTATGTATGTAGAAAACAACTTCATTGGATGGTGTTGTGTTAAAAACATTACTATTATGATATTGTAATGTATTTTAGAAAATTATTTTTATAGGAGTTAAGAGAAATAATATACACACGCTATTTGGGGAAGAAAGGTGTTGTGTTTTATGCCTATAAGGGAGTGATAAGAAACACATTTATGTTTACAAAATATTTAAATATGATAATGTATAAGACAATGAAAATTGATACAAAATTAAAAATCGTCAAATAAAAAAAGAAATACGGTATAAATATGAATTGTATTTTGGGTTCAGAGATCATTTTACCCAATTAAATGTCTTATAATTTTATTTTTTTCCCATTTAACCATTTCTAACTCTTAACCTAATAATAAATTTTTTTAGTATGCTACATTTCGTTATCAAAAAATATTAATGTCAAAATATTAAAAAATAAATATACTTTTTAAAAAATGGATTATATATTATTAAATTATATTTACTTATTTGTTATATTTAATTTAAAAATTATTCAAAAAATTGAAACAATAAATTGTTTATTGAAAAAAAAATTAATTCTAAAAAATATATTATACAGAATTTAAATGTATATAAAATATAAATATAAATATTAATATTATTATAAATCAAATTTGAATAAAGAAAATTTTAAAAATTATATAATGGAATAGAAAATTTGAAATTCATGAATATAAAAGTTAATATTTAGGCTTTGAGTAATTTTTTCTACATGTTATAAAACATAATAATATTATTAAATGATAACATGAACATAAATAATGATATTTTACATTCCCCTCTCTATATAGAAATTACAAAATTTAAATTTTAATAGTTATAATTTTTAAACATAATAAAACATAATAATATAATATTATCATGTTTTTTTGATGGACATTAATTGCATTTATTAGATTTGAAAAAATGATATACATGATTCAGTATAACAAATCTTGTTGATTCTTTAAACATACCTTGTAGGTAGCATGTTACATTCTATATAGTACCCAATAGACTGATATTTTGTTTTCTTGAGTATGGGAAATTTAATTTCTATTGTGATAGATTATATTATTAAATTTACATATATAATTTCATCACATTCAATAAGAGTAATAAAATTCATTAATTAGTATCATAATTATCCGGAAGTATTTTCAATGAATGAGGAATTAAAATAATCGTTTAACGAACAACATCATCTATTTGTCTCTAAAATCAATTCCTTGTTTCTAAAACATAAGTAGTTATTATCATATAAAATATTAAAATTTATGAATAATGAATCATAGGAGAAAATATTATTTCCATGTCAAAATCTTTGAAAATAAAAACCAATGATAAAATTAATAAAAATCCAAAAGTACATAACCAAAATAATTTTCAAAAAGATCCTTCTAAAATTTATTATTTCATACGACTCGGAAAATAATTTAACCTTTGTCTATAAACCAAATTAATCACTCATAATTAAATATTATATAAATGTATATTCCATATCATATAATCTTCATAATTTGAAAATGTATTTCATAAAATATCATCATATCTATAGAACAAAAATTAAAAAACTTCTTCTGAAAGATAACATTTGAATTATTGGATAGACAATACAGCATCAAAGAATAAATTAATTCCATTCTCCAAAATCTTATAATATTTATTTCATAGTTAATATAATCAAAATTTCCATTAATCACTCAAGTTTAAAATATATATTTAATACAAAGGTTATTAGTATAATAATGTATATATTAACACAATGTAATAACCCTTATATTTTATTGATACAATAAAATTTAAATATTATATTTAAAATAATTATTATCTATACCATTCAACATATATAAAAAACTATAAAATAATTATTCCCCACGTAAAAATTTCATTAAATCAAATATAATATTAAATGGTGGTATTCCCATAAATTTCATCAAAAGTAGCATTAATATTGTTAAACACCCAACACATAAATTTTCAAAGGGGTAACTTTTTATTTATAAATATGATCAAATATGGATATATCACTACATGAAACAATAGTTTTATTCAATATTACTATGAAAAATACTAGTCTTTCATAGTACATACCATTTATTTTATCATCATGGTAATATTAAAAATTATAATTCACCAATCAATATCCCCCTTGGATAACTAGTCATTTTTTCACTCATATACCCAATAATCATGAACTGGAGAATATCGTGTTAAAAAAATAACTCCCCGTTTAGAATTTTTCCCTAATGTTTTATAACTTCCAGAACTACATCAACATGACAATATCTAGAATGTGATATATTTTTTATGAAATCAACATTGTCTCTTCATTATCAATGCATCTTGGTATTACATAATATAATAGCATATCCCTCGAATATACTGAATATATGTGTTCTATAATATATGTTTGGATGAATCTAGTTCACAAGGGTTATATTAGAAATTATTTGATAACTATAATATGAACCTAACCCTTCTAGACTATAGAGGGTGTTTATTTTATTAAATTTCAAAATGTTACAAGGGATCTCACTATGCTGATTTATGAGTTTATAATCTTCAAAATCATGATACATACACCATTTCCACATAAAATATTAAATTTAAATGAATACCATACAAAAAACATTTTATAACTAAAATCAATCCAAACGTCATTCTCCAAAAACAAATGAACGTAAAAAAACAAAGGGTGATCTCAGATACATAGTAAATTTTATGTACAATGAAATCTATCATTATTAAATAAATGATAAAAAAATAGAAGGGTGTATGATAAATATTCATTACAGTAGATTATTAATTATATTTAAATGAACATAAAAGGATAATATAAATGAAAATCACATTGATAATATAAATTAAATTATTAATTTTAAAAATAAATATTTATAGGGATTCTTGATTATGAAAACTCATCTATGAAATAATAAACCTCCAATGAAATAATAATAAGAAATAATTTATTCAAGTATTATAATAGAATATATTATAATCATGATTTTACTATGAGTTATGTGATTTAATATACAAATATATATTTATTTCTCAATTAATCAACAATCACAACATGGTTTAGTTATTTACACACATTTTTATAATACATCAATAAATATTAGTATTTTTAATTTAAATTTAATCCATTCATTAAGAAAATACACTCTTTTCTCAAGGAATACATTGTTGTTTTAATTATTTAAATGGATTACCATTAAATAAATATGCATTCACATGAGGAAATATCAGGAAAAATTTTATAATTCACAAAATTATTCATAGATATAATTGAGTATAGTCTATATAGGAAAACTTATTGTAATCAATATTTACCCATACAAATATAATATTTTTCATGTTTAATATAAATGAATTTATAAAATATATAAAATATAGAGAAACTTCAATAACAATGAATAAACTAAAAGTTTACATTGATAAGTCAGGGGTTTTACATTAGATTATGACATAATGAAATATTAATTAAATATGTAGAAAAAAATAACCATTAACACCTAATAAATACCCTATATTTTGAAAATTAAATATTAAAAAATGAAGTATACCTTTAAATGTTAAAAAATGGAAATAATAAAAAAATTAAATTACAAATAAATGTAATCCTCATCATATTCATGATATTCCATAATTTTTATATCAATGAATTTAAAAATACATAAAATTATTTATTAGGTAATGGTATGGCCATTTAATCTACCATTTGTAACATTCTACTTAGTTATTTGTTACGATCCATTTATTTAATAAATCATAGTCTTTATTACTCTAATTAACTTACAGCTTTTTATATTATTAATTTTTGATTCATAAATGACAAAAACACATAAAATAAAATATTTTATTTCTTTTAATCCAATATATAAATCAAAATATTTAAATCAAAAACTATTAAACTATAAAATATTTATGGTCGAATAATAATCATCTAAAATGGTTAAAAGTTTTAATCATCAATAAAAATAATCACCCATTCTATTGTTATAATGAATGTCTCATGTTTATTATACTATAATGTGTTTGATACAATTTTTCATATATAATTAAAAATTCTCAATAAAAATAAAATTCATATCTATCATGGAAACACCATGTAATGTTATTTTAATTATCTGTCAAAATTTATTACTAATTAATGTGTGTTCATTATAGTTTTGTCTTTGTGGTGGAAGAAAACAAATCTCAAATCACGTTAAATGATATTTTCTTAATTGAATAGGTTCACCAAAACATGACGATGACATGAAATATCTTACCAATGAAAAAAAATTATTTAAAATTTTCTATATTTAAAAATTTATATAATTAATATTTTTCTAATATCATAATTTAACTTCTTTTGAAAAGGAAACATTGTCATTTTTTAATGAACACCATTACTGTTTTTGTTAATGAAGACTCTAAATATATTCTATATCCACTCATAAACTCTGAAATAATTTCATGAATGAATTTTATATTAAAATATATTTAATCAAGATCACAAAACATCAAAAAAAAATTATATATATAAAAACCTTTGATATAAATGTGTGTATTAAAAATATTGTTATTAATAAAATAAGCATAATAAAAACTCCATGGAATCATCAAATATAACAAAAAAAACTATAACATATAATTAATAATCCCACCCTTTATAATATAGTACATTATTTTGGGTATTTAAAAACCATTATCATTATTTATGTGTGAATGAAAAAGTATTAAAGAATAGTCTCAATGATATCGATAAAAATCATATTATCAGTTTTTATAGTTTTTATATTTACAACATGAGATATAGAAAACCTATAAAGGTTAATCAATAAGTATACCAACTAAATACGTTACTTTATTGGTATCCTAGATCAAATAAGATTTTAAAATAAAATATTTAACCATGATTATTAAAAATTTAAAGACCAAAAAATAATAACTACAAAAAATTGATGATCCATTTGAAAACATAACTGAACCAACACCATCAAAGCTAAAAATAGTCCTTAAATATCATTATTAATCAATCAGTAACAAATGATCTATATTAAACATAAGGCATTAAGATAACAAATGTTATAAAAATACCATTTCACATTCCTTTTATTTTAATTGTTCAAATCCATGCCACTATTGTTAAACCTTCCTTAATAAAATGAAGATAACGAAAATATACACACCATAGATCCCACACCTCAAATAATATGAAACCCCGACCATTTTTAGGACATCCCCTATGTTAGATGATATACCAAAAATTGAAACCCAAACTAGCATCATCACAATGTTGTCTTATCATCCCCAAGATTAATTACTATAAAGAAAGATAATATCGAATGTAACAAAATCTAACCATGAATCCAAGATTGATCGTTTTGTCAAAATAAAATTAGAATATTAATAAAAAGTGATCCAGATAAAAAATTTGATATTGAATATAAAATAGAACTAATGGATTATAGAAGGAAAGATTAATATTGAGATACGATATTAGAGGAGGGAGAGAAATCCACTTCCATTGATGGAAACAATCAGTGATGAAAATAAAACAAAAAATACACACCACTCTAATCATAATACATAGTTAAACAATAACCTATCATTGAAGAAATTATTGAAAATAAACGACTGCACCCATCCGTATTCATCTTATGTCAGACTCATAAACATGATTAGATATAGAAATATGTTGTATAAATATGTTCACAAATTATATTTTAATACACTATGACCACCTAATCATCTTTTCAAAACATTAAATCAATTAATACCACATATATCTTTCATATAAAATCAAATAAAACCTAGATAATGTTTTATTGTATATATTATCTTACATTCGACTATTTGAATCCAAACCCAAATCTTTGTAAAACCTCATCCTCATAAAATGACAAGATGGTTATCAAAATAAATTTACTGTAAAGGATATAATATTTTATTTTTAAAGGATGTAAACCCATTATTTTATATTTTCAATACCAATTGTAAATTTAATATCATAAAAAGTGGTATTAAAACATCCAATTAAATTTGACATGGAAAATAAGATGATAATTATTTATAAATGATAAATCATGTATCTAAATATAAAAGAAAATATTAAATATAATTTAAAATCTATACAAATAAGGGATATATTAATTAATGAAGCATTGAATTATTCTGAAAAAATGGATAGTTTTTTTGGGATGATATTTGTCACTGAGGAAGTATTTAAACAACCATATCAACTTATATAATGTAAAAGAGAATATATCATCATAAAAATAAGATAGTGGATGAAAACAAATATTTGAAAATAATTTTTATGAGTAAACATTGTAACTCAATATAATATTTCGTTTGAGAAAATTAATTAATTTTCTATCATTTATGTTGTAGGAAATTTAATGAAAATTATAGTTATGTATTTTAAAAACCCCCATAAAATAATGAATATTGATAATTATATTAAGTATGTATTAATCAGATAATAGAAAAGAAAAAATGGGAAAAAATATAAAATATTTCTTGTATTTGAAAATTATATTATGAATCATTAAACATAAATCATTAATTATACCTGTTTCATCGAATATTCAATATAAAATATAAAATACAAGAATAATAGTTAAAAACATTTCATATAATAAACTTTTATTTATAATACTTATAATTATAATACTTGTGCATATTTTTTAGTTATAATCAATTTTCAATATCAGGTTTTTATAATCATGATCATTTAAATGTAGATTCAAAATAATATTTTTCTTATTCATTTATATGTCATGCATCATCATAAATAGAAAATAAAAAAAGTAATAATTTTTTTATAAATTCTTATCATTTTATATTAACTTTTCAATTTAATTATATTTATTATCCCTAAAAATTAAATCATGGATCATCATATTTTCAAAATTTATAACAAATATTTTCTGTTCTGTTAATTAATATGTTAATTTCCAAATATAATATTAATAAAAAATGATAGTATTTATTTATTTATATTATATATTGTGTTTTATATTAAGGATGTTTTATAAATTTATAATATTTTTCACGTATCAGGTAAAACTAGTAAAAAATGAATGCACTAAAATCTAGGTTTGAGTATTGATATAAAATTGGATAAATTGTCATAATATCATTATCTAAAAAATTAATGAAGTAAATTGTGTGTTATTAAGAATATGAAATTTAATTTTCAATTGTTATATGATGAATTAAAATAAAAAATACATTTTTACTTTCTAAAAGATCATTTTCCATCCTAGAATGTATTTTAAGTGATAAATTTTATAGGGATCTAATATTTAAAGTAATACCAAAGAGTATCTAATTAATATTTTCATAATTTAATTGTTTAAAAAAAATTTATATACTAACTAAACCAATTTCAAAAAACATCTCTTAACATTGTTGATAAAAAATGAATCATTTCATTCATAGAGGATATTGTCCATAAATACACATGAGAAACATTTTATTAATTTCAATTGAATGTGGGAAGAATGGAATTATTTTGGTGATTATCATATCATTTAACTATATAATTTATATATATTTCTTTATATAATAATTTTCAAAACGTATTTTTAAGGTGGGTTAATGAGATAGATAATGAAAAGAATTTAATGATATAAAAATTATTCTAGGTGATTTTTTGGATTCTCATATGATATATCTTATGGAAATGAATGACGTATCAACCATGATTTATGTCATCGAAAAAAAAGTATAAGTCTTATGTAGAATTTTTCAATTGGGATTAATTCTAATAGATATTAAATATTTTGGATTGTCTTGAAATTGGTGTAAATGAGATACTTATATAGGTGAAATATAGGGGAAGATATTTCAAAATGAATGTTAGGTAACAGTTTATAACAAAATTTCATGATAATTAAGTGAGTAATGTGGGAAATTTAATACATATATGCCTTTATTAAATTAAAAACTATCAATGTTATTCTGTTTGGTTTATGTTCTATTTTTTTATTCATATTCCTGCAATATTATTGTTCATGTTTTATCAAATATTAATCTTCACTAAATATTTATCATGATTATTATATTACCACTAAGAATGGTTTCTAACCCTAAACACCAAATTTAAACACAATTATCCAAATTTTTAATCCATTTCTTTTAATAAAATTAATAATTTTTTTATAAATCTCATTTAAATAGAATCATATATTATATTGAAATTTTTTTAGAAAATAAATTATAAATAATTATATTTTATTAGTAATATTTGATATTAAATATCACATAATTGAAGATTAATTTCATTTAATATATTTATAAAAATTATATATAGTATTAATTTAAAATATATATATTTAAAATAAAAACAATTATATATATATTAAATTATTATTTGATGAAAAATAAATTATTTACTGATATATATAAAATTTATATTCATGACTTATATTGTTACAGAAAAAGATATTTTACTTTCATATATAATAATAATAAGTACACAAAAATACTAACATCATTTATAAAATAAATATTCTGAATTATATAATGTTTAATTTTTATACAATTCAAAAAAATCAAATAAGAACCTTATGGTGAACAAGTATGTCATTATAGTTAATGCTTATATGTGTTATAAATCCCTCAATGTAATTGAATATAATAATACTAATTATTTTATTAAAAAATAAATAAGATTTATGGGTCTTTCAAATCACAGAAATACTAAATATTACCATTATAATTCTCAATTAAATGAATAGAATATTTTTAAATATATATATATAAATATATATATATATATAATAAGTTTTTACATAGGTTCTAAAATATTTAACATAGGTTTCTTATATTCCAAATGATATCTTGATTTAAAAATAGTTTGTATTTAAATTTTTTTTCTTATCAATATAATCTTTATATAAAATCTATATCATAATTATGAATTGAAAAATTCATAATACCAATATCAATTATAAAAAATGTAATTTACACTATTCAATTCAAAATAATATTTTTCATAAAATTACATAAAAATAATTTCTGTATGAATTTTGATTTGATGAAATTACCATTTAATTTAATTTTAAATAAATATATTTTAAAAAATTATAAATATTAAATGTAGTTTAAATTAAAATATATATTGAAATAAAACTATTCTTAAATATATATCTATTATAATAGTACATGTTTTTAATCATATTTTTTTCTATATAATCTATTGAAATAATTTTATATTAAATAATTTGTATAATCTTTAAATATTCATAATATTATTAAACGAGTATATCACACCATTATTTATTTTGGTATTTCATGTGAAAAAATATATCAAACACTTCATGTTTTTATTTGAAATATATAGTAAAATCTTATCTTGATCTATTCTCCTCCACTTATAAATTTCATCGTTTTAATTTTTAATATTCATAACTAATCTAATTGTTACTTGTTTCCATAATATATACATTAATTTTTGTTAAAATTCTTAATGATATTTATTCCTTAGTATTTATTTTTTTATTATATGAACCCCTTTTCCCCTCATAATAGTTATATAACCTATATTTAGCTTCTCTCTAAACATTTTTTATAAGATCTTGAATATAATTTGAATAATTTGTTATAAAAATATTATAGTTTTCCTTTTATTATTAGGTTTTCATGGTATTATATTTAGAATATTATTTCTTACAATCAAATTTCTCATCGATAAGAGTTATAATTCATTCCTAAGATCTATAAATATCCACTAAAAGATAGATAAAACTTTTTTGTGGAAAAATATCCGTATAATATTTTATTATAAAAGATATATATACATGGTTTTCAATAATCATACTTCAATTTTTTATGAATATTTCACCACCATGACATCGAAATTATAATTTTATGTTAGTATAAAATATACTAGGAACAATGTACTCTCTTGAACCAAACACCATTTAAACATTCACCATTTTTAAATGGTGGAATTTATAAATAATTTTTTTTAAATAATTAAGATGTTTTGGTTTTATAGGGTCTCACTTTCTCCCTTTGTCAAATAAAATTAGGATTACAGTTATCTTTATTATAAGATAGATTATTGTATTTATTTTTTTATTGGAATTTATTTCACCATTTCTAAAATATTATAATTAGTGGTGTCGATGAAATAACACTACTTTATTTAGTTTTTTACACAATGATAATCACTTTTCCATGATAAACAGTTTATGTGTCCCCTATTTATCAAAGAAATACTATTTCTTTTACTTTATTTATCATAGTGATTCTAGCCAAATTTTTTATAGAATGGAAATTTAACCCCTTTCCATTTTAAATTTTAATTATAGGAACATCCATGAGACTACATCCTTCTATTTTTAGCTTTATACCAAATCAAAACTATGTAAATGTATTTTGACATTTTAATTTAATGGTTTTTTATCATATTTCAAAATAAATCATTATAGTTCTTTTCAGGTTTGGATTATAAAAAGAAAAATATTCAAATTTATTGGGGAATATGTTATTAAAATGATGACTGCAGGATTTATGCATTTTTATAACCAAAGGGAGTCAATGTGAATAATTATATAAATCATTGTGATATTGTATGGTAAATTAATACAAAATTTACCTATAATTTATTACTCATTGAAATCATTAAAATTTATTTTATTTCAACATAAATCACTCTTGGTTCATTGTAGTTTTCTTTGTTTTGGGTTCTATCAAACTCATTTACCTAATTATATATGAAAATTAATCAATTATAATTTCTAGTATGGATAATGTTATTATCCAAATCATATACACTATAGGTGCACATATACATTTGTTATATTAGGTCTAATCATCAAACCTCGATGTTTAGTGTCATGTTAATGCTTGTCCATCCTTTTTCTGGGTGATTACCCCTATGTGATTATATTCCACATTTGAATCAACATTCATGTAAAAAAATATGGTAGTAACTTATTTTTTATCAACAAAGTATATAATTTAAAAAATCCTTGGTGATTATCTAATACTTATACTTATACTTTAGACTTATTTCTTATTTTAATTCATTCTCCCTATTATCATTTAAAAAAATAAAAAACACATCCTAAAAATTAATTAATCACTTATGTTATACAAATAATAGTGACACATTTCATCAATGCAAGGTTTGATGAACTTACTAATATGTTTTCAAAATTACATTAATTCTATGTAATATTTTCAAATATTAGATGAAAGAAATTTAAAATATCCTTCGAAATTTAAATAACATCACACTAAAATAGAATTTTTTAGTTTTATGTCTTTGAAGGATAGTTTTATAAGAAACACAAGGAATTATATATCTTTAATTAGGCTCGAATATTGTAACATCCTGACCTAGGTTCCACAAAATAGTGCCCCAAGCCAGTCGCGATGTATCCTCCAGAATGTATCCACATACGCTAGAGGCTACCAACTAATAGATAGGGTCTAGTAAGTCATTCATGGGGAGACTATACACTTATTTATCATAGTAAAACACTAGTGAAAATAAATAAACATGGAATAATATATAACTAGAACAATACCTGTGTCACATGAAAACCAAACATGAAATAAAATACTAAACTAAAAGGGAACACATGACACGGATGTATATGTATCATGTGTATATATTGAAATTAAAAGTAAATGTACTACTCCTTAATAAGTTGTTTTTTAACCATATTTGTTCCCATATTCCATGCTCTATACCAAATAATCAATCCATCCCAGGTCCTTTTCCCTAATCCAACCCTGGAAAAATATAATCTATTCGGATAATGTTCAGGCATTCTGAGTTGGGTGAGTACATATTCATAGTCCACCCCCAACTGTGACTAAAAAATGTACACTCAATAGGTAGTGTATTTTGTTTTCTACTAAACAAGTATAGTGAATAAATAACCCATTATTATATTATTATTGATTCATATCTAACAATATTAAGTATACAGTTTGCAAGGATACAAATATCTCCAAACTAGATTCATCTCATAGTAGAAGATAAATAATTCCCTAGGTATTTTAATATCTTAATAATTTCGTCACCTCATTCTATAAATCGATGTATTCAATGGATATATGATAACATAGAAACAGATTCGACTCATGCTGAAGATTTAATTAATCTCATGTGATGTCGTAACTCAGAGTTCTATTACTTCCATTAATTAATATCAGATTAATAATCCGTAGTTCCAAAGTTACCAACATCACTGTCATGAGTAAGATGAACGTGTTACCATGCTTACACCCAAATATAATGACCATGTTCTTATTCTCTTTACTCCAAGTATTAAGACCATGTTTCCATGCTTACATCTCAATTTAGAATGACCATGTTGCCATTATTTTTACAAAAAAGTATAACGTCCATGTTACCATTTATAATGTTAAATCATAATAACCATGTTCTAATTCATTATGAAATAATTAATTCATAATTAAATATCTAAATCAATACCATCTTTAATCCAAAAATTTCATAAATACATCCAATCTACATGTTAACTGCAAAATTAACTAGGTTCTTCAATCCCATTAATTAATTTACGCACTCTATAATTAATATTCCATAATAAAATTTAATTTATTAATTATCTCATACTAAAAATCAAGATTCTAAAATTAATCCCTTGATTAGTTTTCAAGATTTTATAACTAAAGGTATACAATTAATCCACAATTAATTATCTCAAATTATCCAAAACCAAATCTCCTAATTATTCCTCAAATTATTTATCTATATTACAACCCATATCTCTTAAAATAAATATCTACAAATTAATTACTTACGAGGGGATCCTCTTAGACTAATTATAAATTCATCAACTAATCATTTAATTCAAAAATACATCAATAAATCTATTGTTCATCCTAATTAACAAAATATAAAAATATAAATCTCTAAATGATTATAGGAATTCTTCATTTTTTTATATACATTTCAAATATAGGACTATGAGAATATAATTTTGGACCACATAAATTTATTCGTTGATGGATTATCATTCAACTAAAATCACCAAAATCCTGATGCACAACGACGTAGATCTGAGATCTGGATCTGAATCTCTAAATCAAAATAATGGATATTGAGACATTATTGAACTATATATAGATATAAAATACTATATGTTGATCTTACAAAAAAGTCTTAATATGATAGAAATAAAGGATAAAATATACCCATAGTTTATCTTAAAGAGAAGAAATAATGAGATGTGCATTGGGATGAGATCCACTTACCTGTAAATGATAGGATCTTCGATTTAGGCTTTGAATCATAATGAAAGGAAATATGATTCCTTGAAATACAACTACAAAAATCTATAAATGCCTAAAAACTATTATAATATAGTTAACGATGTATAGGAGGTTTTTATAGGCTTCGAGGTATTTTCAAATTATTTTCTAGGTAATTAAAAACTGCGCACTCAATTTTCTATGTAGGGGCCCATGTTCAGTCTAAACGTGAGCCAATCATGATGAGCTCACTATATTGTGCTTCATGGTTACCTAGGTTTGGGGATATAATTTTTCAAACTATTCTCCAAACATTTGAACCTCTCTTCTTAGGTTCAAATGGTACGGTAGTTCGGGTGCATGGTTTAGCCTAATCGGGCGTAAACCCCACACATGACATTTTTTTTCAAAATTTTAAAAAAATTCCACATAGTGAAACCACAAGAAATAACTCCAAAAAAGGTACATAAATAATCAAGCATTTTTTTGTGCACAAGATAACTCTAGAAAATGTAATGATCATACAACCAGTCTAAATTCAACATTTCCAACATGTTAGGCTTTTAATATTAACATGGGGATAAGAAAACATAACAAAGAAGAAAAAAAGATCAATATAAAAAATAAATCAATATATCATAAAGGGAAAGAAGATAATAATATGAGAAAATATGTTAAATATATTAATTTATTATAAAGAAGCATTTATTATTTAAAAAATATCAATGTTATGATATAAATGATTTTAATATAAAATAATAAACATTTACCAAGGGAAATGTTTGTAGAACTATTGAAATAATATCTTATAAAAACTATTTGGAACTATTGGAATATGCCCTCAAACTAATTTTATATCTTATACCGTTGTATTTGAGGTCCATTGGTTGATTTTATTTCAGTATCGAGTTTTCACATTTGTTTTCCCAACTCCATTAGTTTTTGTCTATACCGATTTTTTGAACCACTGGGATAGAACTATCCCAATAGTTTCCAAACCATTTGGATTGTTAATGTAAAAGAAAATAGGTTGTCATGATTTGAACCCACAACCTGATGTTTGAATATCAATGACCTAACCACTATGATACAATATTATTTGTGTTGATAATTAGATATATATATATATATTATTGATTTATATTATTATATATGACAAAGTAATTCCTAAAAATTCTAGGTACCTATGCGAATGGTTCCCAAAACCATAGGTATATGCTTATTCCAATGATTTTTAGAACCATTTGCATAGGTACCCAGATATTTGAGACCTATACCAATGGATTGAATAAACCATTGGTATATATATTTTATAAATAACCAATACTAGTGATAGTTCAAAACAATTGTTATAGGGGCATAACTATATCAATAGATCTTTCAACATTATTTTTATATAGTCCTTAATTATATGTTATACCAATGATATTTAGAAACTTTTGGAATATATTCATACCTAAACCAATGGGTTTAATAAAATTGTTGGTATATGTTCCTTATTTAGAGGTTGTACAAATAGAATTCAAAAATCATTCGTATATCCATCTCTTATAAAAATGATTTTTTCAATCCATTATTGTAGTATAATTTTAGGGTATATATAACAATGGTTTTGAAAAACCATTTTTATAGGTAACCTATACCAATACTCTATTGAATTTTAGTTATAGAACAATTTGTATTTGTTCATTATCTAGTAGTGTGGACTTGTGAGAAAACAATCATAGGAAAACGATTATAATAATAAGAATAAGAATTTTACAGAAGAGTGCTGAAAAAACATAAGCTTAAAAATAATTATTCAATGATATCCCCCAATGAATTTTGGGAATAATTATTTGGAAATAAATTTCAATAATGGACCATTGGAAAATCATAATTATTATAAAAGGTTATGTGTAAATATTATGAAAATAGTTACACCTAAACATGAATAAATAATAATTGGGTCTCAAAAATAAAAAACTATTCAACATTTTGAAATTAAATTATTTGGGAGTAAATTTATTTTTATAATGAATCATTAAACATTGTGTCATGAAAAATACATATAAGCTTTAAATTCATGAAGTGAATTTTGTTTATGAAAATTTATCTTCAAATAATACTTTTCAAAAAATTATCATTAAAAAGGATTTACCAGTTTTAAAATGATGATAAATGAATATTAAAATTCATATGTTATAAAAATTATATTCATTAACAGACACATTTAATGATACACTATATTAAAAAATAAATTTTAAGTCAAAAATAAACCATTTGATTTTGAATTCATTTAAAACATTTTTAATATTTCGAAATATTTTAGTTGGAAATATTTATTATAAAATTATGTAAAAAAATATAGCATTATAAATTTTTAAATGGAAATATGATGGTAAAATGAGAGAACCCATATATGGGGTTTCAAAATACATTGGAGAAAATTGTGGGGAAAAATAAAAATAAGGATTTGAAGTTGTATTTAATGATGATGATAATTATTTTCAAGAATGATTTTTTTGTGAAATAAATTTATCTAAAAGAAAAATTTGATTATAAATGTTCACATTCAATATATATAAATTAATTTTGTCATTGAATAAATTTTTACAGTGTCAAAAATCAATATTGGATAAAATATATTTATAAAAACTAATTATAACTCAACCAAGGTAGATAGATTTACAAAAAAACACATTGTATTAATTTATTTTTATATATATAATTAAATAATGAATATTATATTAATATTAAAACACTATTTATTTAAAACATATTTGGGTAAATATATTTTATTTAATAATTATACCATATTAAAAAATGATTGCAAAAAATATAAACATTCCTCCGAGAATTTAAATAACGAAAAAGAACCCCAATAATCAATCCTTAACTTGAACTAAAGGGACAATAGTTCATGTTTAATGAAAATAAATATCTTATTCTACAATATGGAATTTATTCCATTTAGATATATATATATATATATATATATATATAAAATTTAGAAACATTATGTATATCTATTACATAAATGGATATATGTTTGTTATTATATGATTTAAATATATGGTCTGGGTAATGTGGATTGTTTTAACCTAGTCTCATATTAGGGATTATGTTATTATACATCTCTATAATTTCCTCATCAATTTGTAAAAATATAAACCAAAATATTTGTTCTATAATATATATTATTGTTATAATTAAATTAAAAAATTATTTTATTTATTAGTCCTGTTGATGAAATTATGGATAAGCATGTTTTATTTTATTAATATGAACAAAATATTTTGTCTTATTTATTAAGTTAAATTATTATTTTACAATTAAAAAACAAAAACCTTTTTTTAAATAGTAATTTAAAATTTTACATTTACATTAACATTTATTATTGTTGTTATATCATTTTTCAATTTGGTGGTTTATCTGACCAAACATGAATGTGTATAACCCATGTATCTGTGTGGCTATAGAATTTATTATTTAGTTTATAGTCATTATCAAGAAATTTTAATGAAAGCGTTTATATTTTATTGTATTTATGAATAATAATATGGATGATTTATATGAGTACATTTTATAGAAGTGAAGTTGTTACATATGAATGAACATTTTTATTGTTGGAAAATTCATTATGTGGGGTTATTTTTATGATGATCACATATTTCAAGTTCAACAGATGAAATGTGTAATTAATATTTCAAGAATAAGAATCAAAACCTAATAAAGTGTATGTTTTAAAAATCCCATTATATAATCATCCTTGAAAATAAGTAATGTATAATGTATTGTATCGTACATGGAATAGTTCATCATCCCAGTCCCATCTCAAGATGTTGAATTTTATCAAGTAAATGAGAGGATAATAGTTCTTGGACATATAATCCTTATAATAAAATTTCATTATATTATTTATTCTATTTAAATTTTATAAACACTGTTAATATACACATTGGAGGATGGTGGATGGGAGGGATTATTAAAGGTTGTTAAATGTATATTAATTCAAATGTTGATAATTTTTATTTTCTTTTTAATTAATCACATGAAATTAGGACCTCATTGTTTTTTTCTATGATATTGGCATGAAAATTTTTAGAGGGGATCTATAATGAGTGGATTTTTCTTTGTTTTAAGGTAATTTTATAATAGTATATGTTTCTTTAAATGGGTGTACATGACCTCATTTTATATATGAAAAAAGTGAAATTCATTAAAAAGTATATTATGTAAGGGGTTAGTGCGTAATTTCAATAAATATAGGTGGAATTATTTAGGACATTATGTTGAGAAAATTATTTTTGACATTCCAACATATTAATTTTATTATATAATGGTTAATGATCGAATAAATATATTTAAATTCGAGACACATTAAATTAAAAAATATTAACACTAAGTAATTTTTGAAAAATATCAATATTTTTTATCATTTTGTTACTCTGAATATAATATTATCCTTCTCAGATAACATCAATGAGATTAATCTAAATATATACTCCAATTTATCTAAAAAATTCTAAATTTTGTAAAATAATCTTTTATGTGGAATCATATAATGAGTTGAAAACCAGTTTTTGTAATAATATATATGTAATTTTATATAATTTATAATTGATAATCATATTTTATATTTATCATCATTAAAATTAATGTAAATTTATGATAATATATTTTGTAAAAAAAATAAAATTGGGGTATTTTAAAAAATATCAATTTAAAATAGAAACAACTAAATATTTATAAAATATTCACTTTTTTTAAAATAATTGTTTGAATATTGTTACTAATATTTATCTGAGTAAAATAATTATATTCCTTAAAATTTAAATTATTTTATTAAAAAATAAGAATATGTTTCCTACTAATATATGTATAATTTTATAAAAAATTATTATTTCCAGATAATTTTATTTGAAATTATCTTAACCTAACATGTAAAACATTATTTCATAAAATGAATTTTATATTAATTTTTAAAATCACATTGAATTTTTAAATTTCTTTTCTTTTCATGATATACATGAGACCATGAATGTTTTTATAAAACACTATTTTGGATATAATTTTTAACACACAACACAGAGTTTCAAAAGAAGTATAATATACAATAATAGAATTAATATTAAAGTATTCAAACTAGAAACATATCATTAAATTAGATATGTGAATTAGAATAACCAAAATTATGATAAAAACGTATAATTTAATATATAAATAAAAATTTATTTATTAATCAATTGAAAATATATAGAGAATTTTCTTCAAAATCATTTTTTGATATAATTAGTTTTTCCTAAAAATTATTGTTTCGGAAATTTTTTTCCAATAATTATAATTAAAAACTAACATTAAATATAATTTAATTTTTGTAAAAAAATTCTATTCAAGAAAGAAACATTAAATAATAATCATAGAGTGAAATATATAGTTTTTTTAATAATTTCAATTGTACACTAAACAATGAAAATACCTATTTTTGTAATAATCTCATTTCATTTCAATAAATGGTGTTGTTTAAAATAACCATTATGATTAGAAATTTTCAATAATTTAACAAAATTATCATTGAATTATATATAATATAAATAATAACCATATAATCAACATTATTGAATATTTACAAATAATATCTTTTTTAGTATTAAGAAATTTTTTAAATATTTGTTTCCCATTGTTTATAACATATTTATATTAAATTAATTAATTAAGTATCTATAAATTTTGTGTTGAATATTTTTTTCCAAAATATTATATAGATTTTCTAATTTAATAAATATTTAAAAATTATTTTATGATTGTTTTAAAAGTTACTATAGTGAATATTTTTCACCTTTGTAAGATAAAAACATATAAAAGAATATTAATAATGATGGATAAGACATTAAAATCTATTTAACACATGCATTTATATTATTGGATATGTGTTTTAAATCTATAATGATAATAGATTCAATAAATTTTTAATTACATTTTTCATTCCATTGATTAGTTATTAATATTATAATATATAAATATCAAATTCCAAACACACCTTAATTTCATTTAATATATAAAATAATTTATTCCAAGGATGTAAAATAATTATGTTTGGTATTAAATGGATATTTAAAATATGAAATAACATTTTCATGATTGGAATTAATAAAATATTATCACGACCCATCCCTAGGGGCCCGTATCGTGACTACCCCATGCCCTCCATCCATAGGCCAGTGGCGGGCGACTAGCACCAAATGCGTGATTCTCTAAAACTGGGAATGCATTGCCTTTATAAATCATTGACACACATAACCAGAGTATAAGTGGATGAAAACACTATGTAAAAGCTATTTAACAAGTGCACTGAATGTAATGGGGGCCAGAATACAAGCCCAATTGTAATGTACAAATAAAACAGAAAAAAAACTACAACTAAAAAGAGACAAACTACTGAAAGGTGAAAGAAGCTCTTGGATCATCCTCTGTGGTCCCTACCTGAATGTTAGGTACATATGGCCTCCACAACACTAAACGTTTGTTAGACTCCATAGTGTAAGGATACGTCATAAGGTCCTACTCTGGGTATCGTCCAATCCTGGCACGCTCGTACTCCGTCAGCACTATCCGTCGTCTGCATCTTACAAAACAAGGTGCATGCATAGCCTGTGTATGGGTGAGTATAACGATACTCAGTCGTGACCTCGAGACCCTCATGGTCTCACAAAAAACAATAAGCATAATAAACAATCTAAGAAATTGATATATAACATTTACGTAGGTATATGGCCATACATATTTCTATGTTATCATGAAACCCATCTCAATCATGAGGAAATCACAAAGATCGCTAACTCATCTCAAACCATGATTTTTATTATCGAAAACATGGTTTCTGGAGAACTCCTCCTCTGTCGAGTACAGTGGGTCTGATATGACACCGAGGCACTTCTCACTATCCATGGACTGCTGAGGTACTCCTCTTGTTGAGTATCGCGGGTCTCCTGCCAACTACCAGGCGCTCCGTCCGCTTTGGGTCTGCCACCAAATACCGGGCGCTCCCTCTAATATCCGCAGATTTACTCCTCCTATAGAGTATTGCTGGTCTGCTGCTAAATACTGAGCGCTCCTCCACTATGGGTATGCTTCCTAATACCGGTCGGTCCTCACGGGGCTAGTCGAATCACTCAGAGTTGAAACAGTCAAGCATTCGTCAGGTCTGTGAGCTACTAGGTCTCTGCACTATGTACGCTCATCTCTGAGAGGATCCACTCAATGAGCTAATGGTCAATACTCATCATGTCATTAAGTCTCACATAGATGTATCTCAAAAGAACTCCATGTCATATGGGTCTCAATGCAACAGACGATGCGTCAATCAGACACCCTGTCTGTGAGTTATTGGCATTTCCGTCCAAGGGGCCCGATTGGTTTTTTGGTTCAAACCAACCCAAACGTACTCCATATTTGTCCAAAACTCAAGTTTTATATTCCAAAGTAATCATCTCATTCCAGGGTTTTCATCGCCATAAACAATTCATCGATTGAAAATGCATAGCCCGAGTTATGGGCGATTAGGTGTAATCAGGTCTTACACGTTCAGGTTCGGTCCGACGAGGAGGGAATGACCTGACCCGAACCAACCTAGGTCTGGATTGGGGTCCGCCCTGGTCCATGGGATTGGCCCAACCTGAAGGGGTGACCAGGCCTAAAGGCGGCCTGAACCAAAAGTGGCCCGGCCCAATTTGCTGGCTGTGTGGGCCGGCACAGCTGTTCGCATGGCCCAGCACTGCTGGCCGCATGGCCCGGCCCGACTGGTCGTGTGGCCAGGCCCGACTGGAAGCATGGCACGACACGACTGGCTGCATGGCCCGGCCTGACCCGGCTGGCCGAGAGGCCCAACCCGGCTGGCCGTGTGGCCTGGCCCAGTTGGCCGGGCGGCGCGGCAGTAGGCCAGGTGTCTTGGCCGGGTGGCTATGGTGGGCCGGCCGCAGGACCCGGTCGGCCATGCCACCGGGCTTGGCTAGCCACGTTGTGGGGGGGGGGGGGTACCCCCCCTATTTTTGATGGACGGCCCATGGCATCAGCCCCTGTAACCACGGGACCCGAAGGGTCCCGCCTGTGTACCGTGCACTAGTGGCTGACTCTTCCTCTGTCGCATCCTTTCATGGACGCGACTCTCCTCCACATATAGAGGTGGTGAAGCACCCTCTTGGCGACCTGGTAGCCTTTACGCCACCATTATCTTTCGCGGTTTCCCCATCGTCGGTCGTCGTTATTCACCACGGTCTATTCCTCCATTTTCAACAAACAAAATCAACCAAAGGGGGAGGGTCAGCCATGTTGGTGTCGTCTGAACCCCCCCATTTTATGTTTATAACATTTGGCATAATGAATACAAAAATATTAATGACGTAGAACAGGAAAAAAACACTTAAAATATCCCTACATTGCTTGATGATTGTTAGTTAACGAAGTCACGGGAAAATGCATTATTCTTCATGGGTGACACATCACTTTCTTTTCACGGACGAAGAAAGAAGAATATGGTGTTCTTCGATCATCGGTGGAAGGATCATTCTTCATGTTATTCATTGAGAGGATGATGTTATCTCTCATTTCCCACCCAAAACAATTTCCAACCAAAATAATTTAATAGCATAAATAATAATTTCAATGGTTGGCATGAATTAAAATGAATTAAAATAATTAATTAATTAACCATTAATTAATTTGTTTTAAGTAGAACACTTTTGAGGGAAGGTGAAGAGGCTCCCCAAATAATTGGGAGATCCAAGGGGGTTAATGGGGGGTTTAAATCACACGTGAGATCCACCTAATAATATCCTCCCATTGGAGGTTATACTCGGGGGGGGGGGGGGGGGTACCACCATAACCTCCCATGGGAGGTTTTGGTGTAGTGTCCCCCACCTCTAAACTCCCATTGGATGTTTTACCCACCCAAATAAAATAATGTTAACACTTTTTAAAGAAATTTTATTTAAAACCCCCAAAACTATCTTCTAAACATGTTAGAATTCAACTGAAGTAGTGGTCTCACTGAGAAATCACAAATCCTTCGAGTTCAACAATGCCCATAGATTTCAATTCCGAGCACTGGTTCAAAAGATATAAAGTCACGTACGTATGATTACAGAACGTACCTGAAAAAAACATCATAAATTGATTCTGGGCACACCGAGACTTGGAATCCAGTGCCGTCAGAAAACGCAGACACATAAAATTCCATGTATTTAAGAAAAAAAATTTCCATGGAAACTCTGGGTCTTTAAATTATTCCTGCCTCAGGGCTTTACATCCCTATAATCTACAACTCTAACTAAAGAAAGAAAACATGGTACATAGAACGCATCTGAGCCTTCCGCTCCCATATATTGTCCTGGAGGTTCCCGTGATGCCAGCGAACATGCACCAGAGGTAACGACTTTCCACATAGGACGCACTAATTTCCATCCTCAATCTCCACTGTGACCTCCGTGAATGTATCCCCATCATCGATGTCCAGATCCCCATGGTCGATGATGTGGGATGGGTAATGCACATATCTTCTAAGCTGAGATATGTGGAAGACGTCCTTCACCCGATGCAGCTGAGGTGGAAGAGACAAGAGGTAAGCCACCTCACCTACTCTACTAAGGACCTAGAAAGGTCTTATGAACTGTTGAGATAACTTGCCACCTCTGAAAAATCTCCATAGACCTCAACAAGGTGAGACCCATAAGAAAACGTGGTTGTCATCCTCGAACTCCAAAGGCCTTCTCCTCCTATCAACATATGACATCTGCCTACTCCATGTAGTCGTCATCCGCTCCTGGATGATTTTCTCCTTCTCTGTGGTAGCCTGTACCATCTCTGGTCCTACTAGTGTTGAATCCCCTAGGTCTTTCCAGCATAGTGGTGATTTGCAAGGCTGCACATACTAGGACTCAAAATGGGCCATACTGATGGTGGAGTGATAGCTATTGTTGTAGGTAAACTCCACAAAATGTAAGTTTTCCTCTCAACTACGACCGAAGTCGAGGACAAATGCACATAGCATGTCCTCGAAGGTCGAAATGGTCCTCTCGGTCTGACCATCTGTCTGAGGATGGAAGGTGGTGCTCAGATGTAGCCGTCTCCCAAAAGCCTCCTACAACACGTTCCATAGCTGGGAAGTGAAGCATGTGTCATGGTCGGAGACAATAGAAAAATTTACTCCATGAAAAAACACTATATCCAACACATTGAGGCATCCAAAGCTCTCAACTGAGCCATTCTCCTTGATCGGTAGGATGTGGGCCAACTTGGTGAGTCGGTCGACAATCAGCCAAATCGAGTTGTGACACCTGGATGTATGTGGAAGACCCGTCATGAAGTCCATGGATATCCCATCCCCCTTCCACTCTTGATCCTCTAAGTGATGAACCGGGACTGCTGGTACCTGGTGCTCTGGCTTCTAATGCTGACAAGTGAGGCACCGTGAGAAAAACTATGCTACTTCCTTCTTCATACCCGACCACCATTGATGTTGTCGATGGTCATGGTACATGTTCTCCACTCATGGATATTCTGCTATAGGGGAAGTGTGGAAATCCCTTATCAATTCCTCCTGATGTGAAACCGGTACCATGGTAGGTCCTCTAAAAATGATGATGTGCTCCCAACCATCACAAAATCCATCAAGTGCCTGCCCTATGGATATCTAAGCACGTCGCGTCTGACAGTCAGTATCCCCAGGATGAGCCTCTATGACTCGCTAAAGAAGTTGGCGAGTAACTGTAAGAGACTGTAGATAGGCTGCATTTTCTTTATCCACAGAGGATATCTGTAAGGTAGCTAGCGGCTCTGTCATCTCTGCATGCAGCTGTATACCAGTCCACCTACTATGCATGTTGAAAACAATGTTCCCCTTCCAAAGAGTATAGACTATATGGAAGTGAAAGTACTGGAGGAACTCAATCCATTGTTGTGGTCTCAGGTTATGGTCTGTCTGAGATAAGACATAACTGAGACTCTTGGGATCAGAGTACATGGTAAAATGTTCACCAATCAGATAGTGCCTCCACATCATCAAGGAGAAGACCACTGCTTCTACATCTAGGTCATGGGTAGAATAGTTTTGTTCATGTTGTCTCGGCTGCCGAGAACCATATAAAATCAAGGATCACTCCTACATCAGGAGACACCCAATTTAGGTCCCTAATGCGTCGTAGTAAAGTACGTACCATATGCCTTCTTCTGGGAGCCTGAGGATGGGGGCACTAGTCACCCTCTTCATCAGCTCCTAAAATCATTACTGGCATATCTCCGACCACACAAAGGGTTTCCCCTTTGGAGTCAAGGCTGATAGTAGTGATAAAACTCTAGAGAAATCTGAAACGAATTTCTGGAAGTAGCCATCCAAGCCATAAAAACTATGTACCTCTGTCACACTCTTGGGTGGATCCCACGCAAGTACCACCTCAATATTTGCTAAATCCACTGCAACTACAACCTTTGAGATGACATGTCCCAAGATGTGAACCTCTCGAATCCAAAATTGGATCTTCGAGAGGTTACCATAAAGCTGGTGCTCTTAGAGTGTATCCATTACTAACTCCACAATGTGTTTTGTTTTGTTTCACATCAATACCACTCATGGTTGGTTATAATAGATTATTTAAATAATAAATATAATATTCATGAAATAATTATAATTATATGATTTTAAAAAGTATTCATTTATGTAACCATTTCAGAAATTATTTTTTTTATTGTCTTCCATGTGTAAATGTTGACAACCTACCCCATAGAGATATGAATATCACTTTTTATGTATACCGTTCACTGAATTTTGTAAAATTATATTAATTTTATAAAGAAGATAATTATTTTATGGTTAATATTAAAGGGATTATGGAACAAAAACCAATTTGACCACTATAAACCTACAAGTCTTGTTTCCAACTTATATGATGAATGTTCTGAATCCTCATACGTATACATAATCAATTATGTAATTGAGTATAACATGATATAAATTTAATAATAAAATGAAAAATTTTATAATATAATTTAGTAAATAATTAAAAAATATATTTATGATTATAAATAATTATTCTAGGAATACAGGATTAATAAATATGATGATATACTTAAAACATAATTCCCAAAAATTTAATGATTTATTTAATAAATTTTTTTTATCAATGTCCGTATTCATAAATATATTATATATATATATTTATATTTAGAATATTAATAAAAAAATATTTTTTATGAATCTTTTAACATTCTGTTTTTTTATCATATGGAAAATTATAATATATATTATATAATATATGATCAACTTATTTAAAAATGGAGAAAAATGTTACATCTTAACATATAAGATATGGATAAAAGTTCCTTATATCACAACCATAATTTAATTTTTTGGATCCATTAATAATATTAAATTATTCATCAACCAAAATAAATCCATCTATTTTTTCTAGGTATTTTAATTTTGAAAATTGTATTTTAATAGAAATAGATATAAACATATATAATGAAAATTAATCTGGTTTGAAAAGTATTTTTTATATGAGACAATGAAGAAAATGTAGATTTATATTTTAGTCATTTATGTTATGGACCCTAGATATTTTTTTAAATTATACATGATATAGATATAACTCTCCAATGCATTGTATGATTGAAATTTTCTCTATATAATTATTTGAAATTAAACATTTCGATTAATTCATTTAAAATTTTCAATATGTGGATTCTAGTTTGTAAAATATAACTATGTTGTCCTAATTATCCTATATGAAATTTATATGATTTTTATTAATATCTAGTATATATTTTTTTCATATGTTTAGCTAATGATAATTTTTTATAACAATGCTAACGCCCTATATGTAAAAAATTGTATGTTTTTGGGTAGGTAATTTGGTCATGTGTTCTCAGGTTTTTTTTGAAACCCCCATTATTACTATTTTTCATTAATTTTTTTATAAAATAATTTTTATGTGTGGGTAGAAAATAATTTACAATGTTTAGGTAAATTATTATTTTATCATAATGTTTATTATTTTAAACGTAGAAACTCTTATATGATCTCAGTATTTTCAAATGAACTAAAAAGTTTCACTTTTCAATGTATATGTCCATAGTTGATATTATTGTGGAAATCCAAATTTTGAATTATTATTCACAGGGTGTATGGACGAATATGATAAATGATGTGACATGTTGAATAATGTAATTGTTTTTTTGAAAGTAAACATTGCTTCATTTTAAAATTAATGTTATGTGAAAAACATGTATATTAAGTGAATGTTATCTCTTTCTAATGTAAATATTAATTATTTTAGAGTAATGAAAAAAATCACTAAAATCCAAAACCAAAAAAATCCTCAAAATGAATGAAAAGAAATGTGTTGTATAAAATTGATGGTGATGTAGTTTTTTAAAATCAGATCCATATTGTTGGTATCATGATAAATTATTAGATATCATTATATGTTATGATGAATCCTATGTGTATAGTAGTATATTTTTAAATACCATTCGTGGTTTATAAGCCAATGTATTTGACTGTAACCATTTGATTTTGTGAAGAGAATATTATTTTCTTTTCCTTTATATTATATCCCTCTTTAGATTCAAAAAACACTACACGGTTGTGGCATAGATGAATCTTTTCATAATAACATTATAAAGGGATTATTTTCTATTAAATCAATATCCACCCATTGGATTATATGTGGACATATGACTTCCCACTAAGCTAGAAAATCACAGGGTATTTAATTTACTTATGTCATATTTTTTATATAAACTGTAATGATTGATTTTGACATAATGTTATTTAATTATATGAATTCCAGGCATTAACATGGTAAACCCAATAAAGATATATATTATAAATAAATGTATACTAGTTTAAGATATTTATTTTTTATATATTTTAATACGTCTTCTATAATGAAATCATGATTTATTTATTCAAATATTTATTTCATTATAATAAATTATCTTCATTAATATGTATGGATATAAGAAAATTATATAACCCCATTTTATTCTAGCTGATCCAATGAAAAAAATAATAAAAAATCATATATTTAAACACATCCTATACTAATCAACTAACAATATTTTTTTAATGTATCAAAATACTCTTGTTTACTTGAATTTTTTATAGACATTAAGATATATTAGACCTCTAATAGAAAAACAGTGATAATATCATACCCTTTTTTGGAAATATCATAATCTAGATTATCCTATATTTATAAATTAAAATACAAAGAAGGATTTTCAAACCAATAAATTGATATAATAGAGGGTTACCTTTTGAAAATATTTTTTTTTATCTTATTACCTAGAATTTAGTAATTTTAAAAACAAAAATACTTATTTGATGAAATCAGAAAATATAATATATAAAAACATTATAGTAATCAAGTTCGAGTTGATTTCATATAACTATATATTCACAACATGATATTTTTAAAAACACCAATCAGTATTAGAAAAAAAATTCACAAATGTTTTAATTAATGTATATTGATGATGAAAAAATATTCTCAAGGAATATTTTAATGGAATTTTAATTTTATTAGACCAAACCGTAGATAACATGGGGAATCTATATTAGAAATTGGTTTTGAATTGTTCGGTTATATTTATTTAAAATGTATGATTTTATGTAATGAATGTATATATGGTGAATATAATGATATTGATGAATATATTGTCATGGTACATGTAGCACCCCTAGTTCTATGTAAGTAACCATTTAATTATGATTATTATCTTTGTAATGGTTTACTTTTATGAGGTATTGGATAAATTATAGAATGTTTTTTTGATATTTTTATAGGTGAAAGTTTTGAGAATAGTTTTTGGAAACCATACCACTTATATAAGAAACATTTCATGGTAAGATATGGGTTATGTGAAAACCCATGTTAGGCGCATAATTTGTTAAAACCGTCTTACCACCTATGAAATAAAATTAAAAGTGTGATCATAGATTTTTCACGATTATAGCTCAGATTTTTCATCAATGTGGATCAATCATGAAGAGTCCCTTTTTAGTTAGATTTCGGTGCATGGTTTGTGAACAATTTTATTAATAGTATTATTAACCATTCACATATAAAAAAAAGATCATAAAATTTTGAATCTAGGTTGGGATTAAATTCTATTCTCTCGTTTTTCCAAACTGACCCTAACTCTAGTTTTCCTCATCCAATATGATAGGTATTATTTCCCTCACAAAATTGATAGTGATCTAGAAGATTTTGTTAATGTGATGATGATTGATTCCATTAATATGTAATATTTTTTGTGGGTTTTTTTGGATTTCCATTGATATACATTCCTCCACCCCTCAATTCTTTTATCTAGTCTTATGTTAATAGAAATAATGTTTTTTAAGCCAATCATGATTATAATTGTTTTTATTAATGATATGGTCAGAGATATAAGGTTGATTTTGGAAGATTCAACCTAGTTTCATGGAATTTTAATGTCGTTCTAAAATATCACCAAAAATTCATAAGGTATGTTGTTTCACAATCAACTCCTATAAATGTGACATGAATGTTTATTTTCAAATTTATTGTTTTGAGTGAAATTGCCTTTGATGACGTTGTGAAATAATTGTTTAAAACATTCTTTTCTAACGTTTTCATGAATTGTATCTATTGGTTGAATTTTTGGGAAATTAAATTGCTAAAAAAATTTAAAATAATTATTTTAAAATGATTGGTTTTTCATTGATGCGTTGGAATGAATTTTAATAAAAGTTTTGTTTTATTAAAATGTATTGTTTGAGAAAAAATTCATAAAAAGTATGACATTATTGAAATGGTAGTAAGGGTTCTTTGAAATTTTATTTCATCCTAATGGTTCTATGTGTTAATGTGAATTCATGGTAGATAGGAGTATGATATTTCCAAGATCAATAGCTAGTTTGATTAGGATCAAAATCGTCCACCATTAAAATGGATCATTATGTGATGAATTAGTGGAAGGATGACTCACCACATATGATTATAGGGGGTTCTTGGTTTCGAGCATGGTTGGAGGTGTGGATTTTTTTAATAGAATTATTTATGCCAAAATGGAACTAATGGAATGATATTAATGTCTTGTAATATTATATACCAAGGAAAAAGATTTTTTTTGGGAAACGTATTATAGAAATTGTATTATATTCTGTTATAAAATTTTAAAAGGGTTTCATAAGATTTTTTTATTAATGAGATAATGTGTTCAATACTAGTGGAATGATTATGGATTTAATTTGGGTAATACCTATAGACTTTTAGTTCAAGACCACAATTTAGATCTTTTCTAATTTTGAATGAATTTATCATTATGAAAAATTAAATATTAATGTATAAAACTTCTTTAGTGGTGTGTCGTCATACATGGGTTGTTTTGTACTGTTTCAACAAGGAGCATGTTGGGTGCTTTGTAGTTTGTAATTAGAGTCCTTTGTTTTTGTTGGTTTTTTACCCACAATGTATATCACTATTTGTATTATTTCACTGTGGAACATTTTTGTATTTTGGTTTTAATATATGTTGTTTTACAGTGATTTAGTTTAATTTTTTTTATCATAAATAATGTTTTGATTTTTGTTATGGGAATTTTGGTTTTAGTTATTTTATTTCTATAATGGAAAATCATTCCCCAATTGTAATGAAACACTTTGAATTATTTTCCATCCTTTTGAGTCTTGGGGTTCAATATTAATTCCATGTATCATTTACACATCATATTATAAAAATGGGAAAGGGTATGATATTAAAATTGGTATCATCATACTCAGTCTTCAATAGGAACGTGATATTCAGTTTTTATTTTACTCTGTTATCATTTCTTTTACTTGGAGATGAACTTTATTTCTTTATATTCATAGAGTTGGGGTGGTAGAATGGATTATAATTTTCTAGACCAGAAATGTAGTTCATAAAAATACATATTTAACATTTTTTAGAAAATACATGTTACCAAAATGATGGATACATAAGTTGTTTGGATACACATATAGTAATTGAAATATCATTATCATCGGGTTTTCTAATGAGATAAGAATTACATGGATTATAAAAATGACTTCCCACTTTGGTTTTATATCTCCTTTTGATTATGTATTTATTATTTTGGTTAAAAATGTACTGATTTTATAGAATATGAAAATTTTCATTTCAAATTTTTTATTATGAAACTGGCTTGATTTTTGTATTTAAAAATTTCATTAACTTTAAAAAACTTGCTTTATTTTCAAAAAAGATTGAACATACATTTGTTTTGAAATTATTAGATACATTTTATAATATATTATGTGGTAGAATTTGATATTGTTCTGCCATGAGATGCTAGAGAGTGAGACATACAACAATTGTTCTGTTTCAAGATAATTGATCACAGAAGTAATCATATTAAAAACCTAGAAGAAGGTGTTTTTAATGTGTTTATATATGAGAGTAATGTGATCCAATAACTAGTTCAGAGTATCATTCCTGCCTTTTAGGAAGTGGAATGATGGAAATGATGGTATAAACCATGGCAGATAGACCAATATGTCCAGTTACAGAATAAAATTCCACCAAAATATTTGGGTTATTCAAAACTAGAGAAGGAAAATTTGTTGCATAATAGGATGAATAAAATATTCGATTTTGTTGGAACATCTTAATGTATGAATTCCAATATAGTGATGCATATGTTTGATGATATTGTATTCAGTTAGTAGGATTTATCTGTACATTATAAATTAACCCAAGGCCTTGCATGAGTGTATTTTTGAAATCATTCATCAAATAATAATATCCTCATGTTTTCAAATTTGAATAAAAATATTTTTCCTCATCTTGATATAGGAGAGTCTCACTCTGACAGATAATACTAATAAATGTATGAATTTAGTCTACTCTGCACATGAAATTACATCTTCTATGTATTCAAAGGGGCACATACTTGAATCAGGGATACGGAAGGAGACTCACTTAAATATTTCTTTTCTATGTATATATGATTTTATATAGATGGTAAATAGAGTTATTGTAGTAGAATGATACATCTTAAGATATATAGCTAGCCGAAGCATGTTCATACAGACATGAAATGCTGGGAACTCTAGTTCGAATAGAATGTTGAATAAGGACACCAATTTCCAAGCTGGTAGTATAGATAATAATAAAATGGTATAAGCAGGGGATATTTTTCCAAAACCAAAGAGCCAACCTTGATATTTTTAATGTTTTTTTGGACCAAATGATATATAGTGTTCTACACCACCAACAACATTCCATAATTTTAATTAGATGATAACTCTTTTTTGGTTATTGTAGTAGTTCTCCATGGTCAAGTGTTTGGGACACTTTTAATGTGTCATAGATATCATATGATTCTATGGGGAGAGGGTATGTAAATTAGTCTCAATAGAAGAAAATATATATCCATCATGATTCTAGGAATTATCTGACTCTTTAGAAAGCGAACTGTCAATCAGGAAATAAGAAGAAATGTGTAGAAAAAAATCAATTTTATAGAGGTGATCCAATATTTGACTTAACTATTCTCAAGATGGATGTCTATGATATAATCCATTTTATAGAATTAATTATTAAGTTCATGGATTACATTGATTGTTATACCTAATGGGTTAGTATTGTGACAGATTATAGCCCCATGCATCTATATAAAGGAGACTAAAATGTGATGGTAGGTGAAATGGGTTTGATGGCACTAGTAGATGGAATGATATTATAATAGTTTGGAATGATGATGTTGAATCAATGAAATAGATCAATAGTAACATTTTTCAATCTATTTTTGAAATATTTCTAGATGATTTCCAAACAATTCTTTCGGGTTACCACCCATAAGAGAAGTTGATATTATAATTGTTCTCTATATGATGGCCAATAATATATTATTTCTATATTATCAAGTTCCACCATATGTATTAAGGTAATTTAAATTTAAATTATAATATATATATTGAAAGGGTTTCATTAATACAAGAAGTTCTATGTGTTTAGAACCAGTATTTTTTATAAAATGGTGGATGTTTTTCTAAGGATTTATGTGTATTATCATATGATTACCAATGTAATGATAAATAATATTAATCAACATCCATGAATTGATTATCTATTTGATTAATTAATGTAATATTATTGTTACAATTTGATTGAATGGTGATTCAGATATCACAAAGTGTGATTAATGATGGTGGATATTATAATGAAAAATTTTAAAAGCAGATATGGTGATTTTTTATATGTGAAAATTCTTATATGTATAAAAAATGAACCAACATTATTTATGTCATTAATGAATGAAATATTTTAATGAAATATAAATTATTTTTTGTGGTGTTTGTGGATGATATATTAGTGTATTAAATGAAAAGGGATTATCATGATCATTGCTTGGTGATAGTGATGGGATTCTTGAGAGGTCATATTTTGTATTCCAAATTAACAGTGTTTGGATTTTGAATAATATTGGTTCATTTTTTCCATGTAACTTATTAAAGAGTCGTTTTTGTGTATCCATGAATGATAGAGGCTATCATTACTTGTAAATTACCAAAGAATTTATTCTGGATACGTAGTTTCCCTGGTCAAGCTAGTTATTACATACACATTGTTCATGCACTATCAATAATAAAATCAACTGTGTATGAATCTGAAAGGAAGCATGTTCCATTCTAATGGAAGAAATAATGAATGAAGTCATTTCATGATCATAATGTTCTTCATATATCATCACCTATCTTTGTACATCAAGTATCAAGACATGGGTACATGTAGTATTATTATGCTTCTAGATCAGGTATAGGATTCATTCCCCGGAATGGATAAAAAGTTTTTTCATATTGATAAATATAGTTACAATTTCATAAGAATAAATAAAATACACACGACTTGGGTTTATCTAACGTAGTCTGTGATTTTAATACATAGCATCATTAGCTCTTTTGAATTTTTTTTACAAAGTTCACGGATCATAATATATGGAAACGTATTTTTTCACAATGAGATTTAAACCGTAGAAAATTATTATCGATGGTCTATCTCAAATGTTTTACTTATACATGATTCTACATCAAGTAGTGGAAATTTTGTAGAAGAGTCTTTAAACAGAATTTCAAATTCTTAATTAGAAAAAGTGACATCAATCGTGTGGTTATTGACATTGGTCCTAGAAGACATGAACATAGATTGGGAATAATGATGTGATGTTTTTGATATCTTATATTTTCATTAGTTCTAGATTTTTTATGATTGTTAATTTTTCATAGACATATGATTCATAATGATTGACTATAATTTAAAAACATAATGGTGGGGAGACCATTGGGGGAATGATTCAAAATGTGAGTTTATGGTTGTGGTTCAAAAATAAAATGAATGTTCTTATGTATTATCAGAAACAACATCTTCATGCATACCGCCATTTTATATGGGATTATTTTATTGAAATATATAATATTTTAAATTATTTGAAAGTACACTTTTGGTGGGTCAATAAGAAATGTAAATTTGCTCAGAATTGTTTCAAAAGACTTATTTTTCGACAGGTTTAGGCAGAACATCATCAACCATTTTATATGTTTTAGTATTTTTCTATCCCTATCTACAAATGGTAGAAAACAACTAGGTATTTTGTAATAGATCTCTCCATAACAACTCGAATACACTAAGTCATTTGAGTGATAGTGGGTCGGATCACAATGTCAACACATTTCATCCTTATACATAAATCTCATATAGTGGAGGACCATTCAAATATATATATATATATATATATATATATATGATTTGGAAAACAAGAATGATGTTCAAGTGTTGACTGTTTCAGAAAGAATCCATCGATTATTTCTCATTTTCTAACATCCATATAAAAATTAATTGGGACTCAGTTGACTATAAGTATGGTGTATCGCCCCAATATGGACAGCCGATCCTAATTGATGATAAAATCATTTGAAGAAATGTTTTTTGTTATGTAATGAATTTATGTGGATCGTGTGAGGAGAATGTTCCATTAGTGGAGTCCCCACAATAGAAAAATATCATTCCTCTATACATATGGATCATCTTGAATCACTTTATGGGAATCATTTCTATTATCCACATAGTTGGATATAAATGTGAGATACATATCTATTTTGGTCAACCCATGTCCAATAGAAGTTTGAGAAGATTAAATTATTAAGAAATACATGTAGATATAAAAAACTCATCTGAACTCATATATAGATCATCATCAATGATTTTTATCATTCGAGATGAGGGATATTGTATTTATTAGTATAAATTCAAGGCTTTGAAATCATCATTTTGGGTGTTAGGGTATGTTATCTCTTCTATGCTATGGCCTTGTTGAGATACTGGAATGTCTTGTAAATGTGGAATATCATTTGGATTTAAAAACACTATTCAGTGTATAACATAATGTGTTCCACATATCTCAATTGAAAAGGTAATATCATGATCTTGATGATTTTATTCAATGGGTTCACATTATCGTATAGAAATATGCTATGATGGTACACAATACAGTGCTACATGATGATAGGAATGAGAATGAATTGAATGGAAATATTGTTTGTTTTGTTCAGGTTTTTTGGGACATTTTCATTTTTATCAGGAGACATTGGAATGAGAGAGGGAATGATTGGGAAATGTCCTAAAATATTTCAAGATAAAAGTGGTTTTATACTTTCTAGGGATATAAGGGCCAATGGTTTAAAGAATGTAGCACCCCCAATTTTATCTATGTAAAAATTAATTTATTTATTATCTTTGTAATGTGTTTGGGAGATGTTTCGAATTGTTTGAATAAATATTTGAATTTTTTGGGGATATTATATTGGTTCATATATTGATCATTAGTTAGGTAAACTGTGAATTTGTTACAAGAAACCATGCACATTGGGAAATGAGATAAAATTAAGGTTCATGAAAAGTCACATGGTTATTCCAAACTGGATGGCCACCCATGAAAAATAATGCAAAGTGAGAAAATGGAATTTTTCATATTTGGTATATGGTTTTCCTCAAAGTGTGGGGAAACTCTATATGGTCCTCCTTGAGGAATATTCTAGCACACAATTTACAAACAATTTGTCTAATAAAATGACTAACCATGCTTTGTTTAAATAATAGATCCCAAATTTGTTAATGTAGATCATGGTTATGCTGTAATACACAACTCTTTTCACCAAAATAAACCTAATATGATATTTCTTCTTCCAAATGTATATTGAATATTTTATCTCCAAATTGGATGTGATCTTGTGGCCATTAATGGTGTGTTGAAGGCATATTAAATAAGAAGTCTTCATTTGTGGGGGGGGGGGGTTAGTGGGTTTTCATAGATTTACTTCCTCCCTCTACTGATTTATTAGATTAAAACAATTTTATATAAATATATAGACATTTGTGAAAATAAAGGTGATATTTTGATTATTTATATGATATATTAAGATAAATAAGGATGTTTTTTATGATTCCTCCAACCTTCATGGGAGATCTGTGTCTTTCTCCATTTTCACCTTGAATTATATAGGTAGGTGGCTTCACTATTGACTTTTCTAATTAGAACATGATGGTTTAGATTAAATTTTATTGTTTTTATTGATATTTGTTTTTATTTTTTTGAATTGATATCTTGAAACCCTAATTGATGATGGTTTATAGAATGGATGGAATTGAGTATGTTTATGGAAAGAAATATTTTTAACTAGGTTTAAAAATTATAATCTTAAAATTTATGTTTTGTTTGATGCATGGAAAACTATTTTCAATAAAAGGTTGATTGTATTGAAATTAATTTGATGAAAAATATTAAGAAAAATGTAAGGTTTTTCTAAATTTTTGTGAAGGGTTGTTTTGTGATTGGTTTTTGGAATAATTTTGGTATTTGTTTTTCTATATACATGACAGATAAGGTTATGATGTCTCCCCCATAATTTATTTTATGGATAATGGTTAGTACAATCCCCTATCAAAGTGGTCCATTATGAGAATTTTTAGTGAAGGTATTTCTCGCTCCTCATGAGTATATAGAGATCTGAGATGCATGAATTTTTGGATATTTTTATATTTGGAATGGAATTAGTAATACCTCAATAGAACATCTAGAATATTTTGGAGGTATTTATTTCTATCATTCCATAGACAAATCTATTTTGTATAAAAAATTATAAGGAAGTTGTTTCATATTATATAATACTTTATTCTAAAACAATTAGAAATTGTTTATATAAATTTGATAACTCTTTAAATCATAATGTAATGTTTAGGGGAATACTTTGTGGAAAATCAGTTGAGATTAATTAATAACATCTACTTTGTCACATTGGTTCATTTATTTATTGTGTTCATCGGGACTCCAAAATGGGTAATGCATCACACCTTTTTTTGGGCGTGTTGTGATACTTTGGATGTGTTCTAGAGTAGGGACATGACTGATTGTGGGATCTGTTGAGTTTTTAATTTATGTTCTTTGTTTTTGTTTTTTTATTCACTATGATCTCTGATATTTTCAGTATTTATCTATTGTACATTGTTATGGTTTGGTTTTCATATAAATGGGAGTAAATTGAGTTAGATTTCATTGTAATCAAGCATCTAGTAGTTGTTTTGGTTATCTCTTGTTCGGTTTTAAAATTATTATTTATCAAATAAAAAATCTTCCCCCAATTGTATTAATGTTATTTGAAATTAATTCCAACCATTGGAATCTTTTTGATGTCTCTTGAGGACAAGTAACATTTCTACATCAACTCATGCCAATTATGAGGGGTGGGACATTACACATTATATTTTTTATTTTAAGAATCATGTGTGGGGATAGAGAATAGAAATGCTTGATAATATATGTTAAATATTGTTGAATGGTTGATGGTGTCTACATATTGGGTACCAAAATTTATGATGAAGTTATATTTTATTTATAGGATGATAAATATTAGGATGATAACATATTTTAATGAATAATAAAATTTTATACATTATAAATTTTTAAATTACCATTTCAGAAATATATTGAGTTTTTATAAATTTTTAGTTATATGTTACTCATATGTTAATCTTTTGTTGTAGTGAATCAATTTTTTGAGAAGGCAGGCTTTAATATTTTGCAAAAATAAGTTGACATATATTGACAACCATTAGAATTAAGATGAACTAGGATATTGATGAAATGAAAATTTACATGGATAAAATTATTATGACATATTGGGAATATATGATCTATATTATAGATAATGATTTGATTAAAATCAAATTTGGTATATCATTGATTCAAAAAATTTCTATATATGTAATCTAAGTTAATTATATTATAAGATTAACTAATAATGGTCCATTCTTATCTAATTTTGATATTATATAGGGAATATTTGTTTTGATCTTTTAAAATCATATATATATATTTTTGGTATTTTGGTGATTTATGTTATTGGTGGAAAGTATTCGAATATTTGATATATTATTTTTTTACGGACATAAATTTTTTATAAATGTATTTATGAGTGTTTTTGGGATAAATTTTAGTGTGGTAACTAATGAATACAAGAATTAAATCATTGTAATAATTAGGTTTCAATATTGGTCAGTCGTATTATGAAGAAATATCTGATTACATAATAATGAAATGATTTTGTTTCACCCATTGTGGTTATTTTTGAGGAATTTGTGATAAATATTTCCTCGTATAAATTACTATACATAATAGATATTATATTATCATTCTCTAACCTTTTTTTCCACTAATGACTAAGGAACATATGAATTACAGGTTTTTGTTTTATGAATATTTTTTTATATTGAAATTTCATTCTAGTGTGACATGATTGAAGATAATGTACAATCATAAATATTTTTTCATTAATTGATTAATGATATTGAATTTAAAAAAATAAAAAATTCATAAACAATGGAATAATGTTTTCTTTTAGAATTGAAAAAAATGATGAAATTTTAATTTCACATGTTCTCTATGGTCGTCGAAAAACTATATGTCAACTACATCAAAAATATATTTGAAATAAATGTGTAATAATATTAATTTTATATATGATGCTTTTTTATTCATTATCCCATTATTATTATTTTATTTGGTTATTAATAATCCTATTTTAATTTTTCCTTTCACTTTATATAATATTTTTTGAATTATTTTACTTCTGAATATCCATGTTTTTACTTTAAATAGTCGCATCTTTAAAGACACCAGCCATAAAAATCTAGATACATTGGTTTCATTAATATAGTGGAATAGTATACATGAATTTTAATCCATAAAAACAAAATAACTTCGTATTACTAGTGAACTATAAACATAGTAATATTTCACAGTTGTATTTTCAATATGAAATTAAGAAATTGTATTATCTTAAAAAAATAATTTTTTAATTTATAATTTCAAAATATATTATAAATAATAATCATTCTAGTATCAATAGAAAAATAAATATAATAATATTGTGTGGTCAAATGCTCAGTAAGTGTCTTTTTAAAGTGTAATCTTAATAAAGATGAAAAAATACGAATGTAAATAAAATTTATTCAAATAATGGATCCTAAATAATAAGATGATATATAACATATCTATATATATTAGTACTTTTAAAATAATAAAAAATAAATTAATAAAATATATCATAACGATGGAATCCATAATTCTATTTATTTGGAACATATCGTCGATGCCTCATTCCAAAATAGCATAAACATATTAGAAGTTCCTCATAAGTGGACATCATGAATAAATGGTCAAGGCATCAAACAATAAACCAAACATGTTTTTCTCATGATACAAAACAATATATAATGGGGATATGTAATTACAATCCCATCCCATAACATAATATTTCTAATTCATTTCTTATATGGATAAATAATATAACATTATCAAATAGAGTAAATTCCTTAATTTTCAATATTTTGTGAACTAAAATTTGAAATATCAATAATATACAATATAAGAAATATCATAAACCATACATAATAATGGTGGTTATAAATATATTAATATATCTTTATTAAATAATTATCTTAAAAATTGATGTTATCATTGAATAAAATACATTAAAAAGTAAGTATAAAATTATTGAGAATTACACCATATTCACAATGAAATCACTAAATCAAATACATCAAAATTGTAATGGAATTTATTATAATTGAAATGAATCAATTACAGATATATATATATATATATATTGTTTTTTGGAAAATATTATTCCCAATGGTGGAATTGATCAAGCACTATACATTGAAATTATTTACTTTTCCCACATTTCAATAATTTTTCAAAAGTACCATGTTCTGTAAACGATAAGAAGTTTCCATAATTTTTTTTACAAATTAAAAGAATAGTAAAAATAGAATTTAATAGATTAATTATTTAAATTTTTATATCATTATGGAAAATATTTTTTAGAAATAATCATATAGGGGATAAATATCTCCAAAACTAGGACTTTAAATTAATCACTCTAGTAAAATAATAATTTTGTGAAATATTCCCATACCACAAGGGTATCATTTGAACCATAATACATATACTACAAAATAACATCAAATGAAACATTATATGAAATAAAAACAAATAAATTAATTAAATAATATATAAATGAGTAGTATATATTCCAAAAAAATAAATAATTGTTCAATACGAAATATCACTAACAGAATAAAAAGTTAAATGATAAACCCTTACTAGAGGTATGGTATACATTGAACATGTCTAAAAATAAAATAAAATATTTATAGATTTATTATAAATCTATTACATAAATATAATAATATATATAACTCAACATATGTTTTACTTTTAGCCTTCTATCACACATTTATTAATAATTCATTATTAATGTATCTCTTTCGGGTTATAACTACTTATTTATTCAATTATGTTTAGGTTTAGTAGATTTTATAATTATAAATTAATCATGTTTATAATCTCTATAATTCATATAAATATAAAATTAGGAATAATATTCATTATATCCAAGATTAGATTCATCCCAAATTGTTATGATAGAAAATTGAATTACAAAATTAATGGAGACAATAGGTCGTACATACGCATGAAAAATATTCTAATTTTTTATGGATGAAACTAATGAGAGGTAGATAAAATTTGACCATTTAAAAATTATTATATTTCTTATAAATCATATATATTCAAAAAATTAATCCTCATTACTATCTATATATAATAAATATAGAAAATGAATCACATCAATTCATAGAAGTGGCAACCCACATATACACATGAGGGGCATTATATAAACATCTCATCATGATAGATAATAATGTATATAAGTCATTATAATTAAATTTTTACAATTAATTTATTAATATAATATATAAACATTAATCCCATCATAATCCTCACTATTAAACATGTTTAATAAAAATGAAATATATCGCTATACGGGGACAGTAAGATGTATGTATGTACAATAAATAGTTTCTTGTCATATTTAAATATAAAGTGGATAAATAATTGGGGATTAATAATGATTATAATATATATATATATATATAATTAGGACAGTAATGTCACATTTTATGTTAAATTCTATTTATTTAGTGTAGTTAATTGAAGAAGTAAAAATTAACATGATTACCTAAGTAGATTACATATTCTTTGGAATAAATCCATTTGGTCTCATTTTAAGGAACCTACCATTAATATTTTTTAAAAAACAACCTCTATAATTTTTATCAGGATGCTTAGAAGTAATTTGTATTTTTTATGGTTGATATTAAATTCCCAATGTTTTATAAGGATGAGAATGGAGTGTTTTCCTTTTATAAGATAGTATTGGGATATAATGGTAATTTTTAAATTTTTTAAATTAATATAAAAATATACGATTTTGAATTATATAAAAAAATTAATATAATAAAATCATATTATGATTATTCTAAATCCTATCATAAAATGATAATTTGGACAATGATTGGGTATGTTTACACCCTTATCTTTTAATTTTAACCCCTGATAACACATTCAATATTTATTATTACATTAATGTTTCAAACCATTTGAGTGTTAATAATGATACAAATAATATAAAATATACCACAAATGGATCATTTGTTATTTTTGAAGGGATAAGTCATTCTTTTGAAGTATTTAGTATTTTTTTTATTTTTAAATCATTTAGTTAATTAGTATTTATAATACAACACCATTCATTTAATTTTAAAAATATAAATTTTATTTGAAATTATATAAAATAATAATAAGGTTAAATAATAATATTTTTGATTAAAAGACTAGTAGTAATCATTATAGATCTAAAAATTTTATCAAAACATTAACTCATTTGAACAGTATAGTAAAATTACTATATACCCACAGTTTGAAACCATTGGTATAGCTCAAGAAACCATAGTTATCGGCTATACATAGTGTTTCAAGAAACTATTGGTAACTTTCGAATCGATATAGAATCAAGATATCCCCATGTTTTTTGGAACTGTTGGTATAATTCCACTAGACCATGTCATAAACCTAAACCCACAGTTTATTAAAACTTGAGCATAACTATGATAAAAGACACCACCATTGGATTGTATCCCTAGACCACCCTTTTACTCTTATGGTTCCATAAGACAAGAATTTTTATTTTATTGGAGTATAAATATATATATAATGTGATATATTTACGTAAATCATGGTTATACGTATAAAACTGTTGGAATAGGTTTTCCCACCAAAAAAGTCTATCCTGAGAAAAAATTTCCCCCACCATAACGGGGGAAAGCTAATCCCACAGTTATAAAAATCAATGGGTATAGTTACTAAAAAACCCTGTCCCCATGGTTAAACAAAATATATGGGTATAGGTCTCGAAAAAAACATATACTCTTTGTTTATGAAAAATCATACCTATAGGTATTGATAAACAACCTATACCCATGGTTTTCCAAAACGGCTGGTATAGGATCACATAAAATACCCATACAAATGTTATTTGGGAAATCATGGGTATAGGTCCATTCTCTCATAGTGGAATTATATAAAATTAAGTACTTTTAAAATAATTTATTTTTATTAAATAACTATTTTATTAGTGTTGTTGATGGATTTAAAACAATTATATAATAGGAAAAATTAGAAATATGATAATATGACTAAAACTATATCATTTTTATCTATATAGACATTTATAATCATTTTTACCTTTATTTATTCAATATGTTTACATAATAAATATATTTCATATGAAGAGTGTGTCACCTTATCACATTCTTTTATATTAATATTAAATATTTCATTTATAAAAATATCCATGAAACAAATATATCTCATTCCAAGGATTATATTATCAGAATTCCCTTCGTGCAATAATAATTTGGATTGAATTTAATGGCCATTTCAGCTATTTTTAACATAGATTAACCATATATAACATTTCTTGAGGTGATAAAATTTACTATGTTAAAAATTCATAGTTCCTAAAAATAAATGGGCCATATTTTCCAAATATGAACAACCAAATTAAATGTATTGAATAAAATTTTGAAGATTTAAATTTTATAAATATTATGAAATCATTTCTACTTTATTGTTAAGAACATTGAAAAGTTGTGTTTTAGAAAAATTTGTTTTAATCTAAAACTATAAATGTAAAAAATTTATGAATAATGGTGATTCAAATTAATTTAATTAGGTTATATAAAATTATATAACAATTGTGTTAATTCAAGATATAATACAGTTAATATAAAAAAAACTAGTGACAATAAAATGAAAGTTTTAAAAAAATTGGTATTTTTTTAATATTATATGATAAAAATATATTTGCAAAAAAAATAAAAAATTATACCCTATTCTATTTTAGATATTAATATTTAAAACAATTGATTTTTTCATGAAAATAATATCTATTCAATGGCTACGATATATGTGTTACATTAAATAAGAATATTTTAATTATTTAAGTAGATTTAATTGGACTTTGTGTTTCATGTAATAGAAGCTATTGAAAAAAATAAATATCATGAAATAGAAATATAAATTCTAAAATATTATGTGGTCAAAATATATTCCATTAAATAAATTATTCCATCTCAATTTGATCATATTTTTTATTTAACGGTATTTAAATTTGAAAAAACCGTAATATAAAACCCATATCACATATAGTATTATTAATGAATCCTTATAAAATGAGTGTAAAGGGTTTATGATGAAAACAAACATCAATGTATTCAAAATAATATAAATTTTTTGTAAAGTGAATATATCCATATTGAAAAGGAAAATAATGACCAAAGACTAATAAATAATTCTAGAAAACCTGGTCATGTGAAATTTAACCATCACCAAACTATAAATCTCTTACATGGTTAAATAATATTCATTTCTCAATAAGAAAAGATAAAATATGACATTTTAATTTCAATGTAAAATTCCTAAATTGAAGGGATTCATTTATTATCTATAAAAATATCTTTTGGAAGTAAGCATTATATATTTTTGTTGAATAGATCTTTTTAATCTCAACCAATGTATGTAATTCGTTCAATTTTCTACATTAACTCTTACTGAAGGAAATGAATCTTCAATATGGGTTTTTTTATGACTGATGCACCTTTAATAAATCATAATAATCATAATACATTCTGTTAGAATAAAAATATTTGACTATAATCAAAATAGTTATCACATTATTCATAATTTGATAAATCATACTATTGATTTAAACAATATAACATGATGTTCATAATAATCCATTGATTATGTAATTAGCCTGACGAATCATCCAAAATATTATAGAATATATTTATACATAAAATATATGATCATAATTTTATCCCAAAAAACCGTGATATATCTGATGATGTCACATTCCAATCACTGGAATAAAATTATAACATATAATAATAAAAGTTATCAACATTAATTTGTCCCTTAATATGGATTTCCCATTAATCTAATAATGAAATAAACTCAATTAGATTTTAATTTTTTATCCAAAAAACATTAAAAAATTTCAAGGTATCCACTACCATACCATAAAAATTTTAATTTAAATCTTATCTTTATATAGGGAATCGTTTTTATCATAAAAAGATATTACATAATTTAAGATGACTATTCAGTATAATAAAAAAATATACGACCGGAAGTAATACTTTAGTTCCTTTAGAAACTTCGAAAACAAAATATTATAACCGGGTGAATGATATTCAATATCTACCATAAATATATCTACTTTATTGCATAAATATAATTCATTTATTTATAACCATGGAAAAGGAAACATAAAAATGGATGACCTCATGAATTTAGTAAAGGTAAAAAAGGGAGACATATTAGAATAAATATGAACAAGGGGATATTAGATCATGATCATAACATTAAGAGATCGAAAAATTCATATCATTGATCATAAACATGAGTTATTTGGTAAATCATTGACCTTCATAATACATGAATTATTATAAATTAAACATCATGAGCCATGAAATTAGAATTGAGTAATATGATTTATTTTTTTTGGGAGACCTATATGAATAAAAAAAATTATGTCAAAGATACCTACTATTACCTTAATAACATGGTATTCTTGGTATATTACATTTTTACATCTTTTGGGATTGGTCTAGAAACCAATATGCCTATTTCTTTTAGGCATTGTCTATAACCCATGCACCATCTTGATTTTGGGATTGGGATAAAACCCATGTACCCTTTTAGCTTATATACAACATATCATTACCAACTAATTTGACGGGAGATATAGCTCCCACCCATATCATAATAAATTCATTCGTTCACGTGATAAAGGATAATAAAACATTAATCATATCATGACCTAAAAAAGATATGGGTTTTATAAACATCAAATCATAACGCATGAAATAAAATGAGAATAATTATTGTTTCATCCAATCATAACGAATGAAGAGAGATAGGTCTAATAATCACATCATAATGAAATAACCCCATAAAAGAGTTGATTTTCAGAAGAAAAACGTTTTTGATAGTAAATGGGTGTCTTATGAGTCATTCCTTCCAAACATAATCCATTACAGAAAGAATATAAATGGACCCTTTAGATCACTTCATTGAAGAAGATGATTACAAATATGAATTTTATCTTAGATGGAATATAATTATGAAATATCGTTGATGAATGATTCATGATTAAAATATACATTCTTCAATGAAAATTTCTTTTTATTACATAAATTTATTTGAAAATAAACTCCTTATATAATACCAGGAATGCTTTTAATGAAGGAATTACATCATATTCAAAAAGTTTTTCCCTGAAAACATATAAAATAAGAATCAAAATAATTTGAAAAAATATATTCTTTGAAAAAAATTTGAAAATATATATATAAATCTTAAATTTTTTAAAACCCTATTTAAATAAAAATATATGAAATTATATTGAAATATCAATGACAATTATTTAATTGATAATAATTTGAAAACATGTAAACAAGGTCGAACACATTTTGAAAATCTTTTTCCTTGAAAACTTATAAAATTCTATCTAAAAATGCATGAAAACTAGTTTCCTTAAATATTAATTTTAATAAAATTTTCTAATAAAATTATCCATTTAAAAATTTATTCAGGGATAATAATAAATAGTTGGGTAAATTTATATATGTCCCATGATATATAAAAAACTTTCCTTTTCCAAGGTAAATGGGTTTGAAAAATATCTTTTTTGGAATGCTATAAGGAGATTTCGTTGAAATAAATGGTAGAAGAAGAAATGATTAATAATTTATTTTAATGGTTATAGGATATTAGTATAATATTATTATAATACATTTTTCCAAATCATTTATTTTTGAAGGAACTCATATTTCCAACCGAAGAGATGGTAATGTTGGGCTATCATAAAAAACATTATTAGCCACCATATATACAAATGAGTATAAATATCGAACCAATACGTTAATATTTCATTAATAATCATTAGATAAAAAATTTCAGAAATTTACATGAATGATGAATAAAAATAGTTCCTTAAAGGAATCATAAACAAAAATAATCTTGTAAAAATATGAAACTATTTCAATAATTATCTATCACACGGTATCATGAGATCATACTCTCCATTTACGAAAAACAATTACATAAAGGATATAATATCCAAAATATATTTTTAATCATGATATATCTTATAAAACGAAATTATGTACAACACAAATAGAATTTAGGTGCATAATAAAACAAAAGCCTCAAAGATGGAAAATGGAGGAAAATCTAAGATACTGATTTTGTATCATTGGAAAATTAAACCCCATGAGAGATGGATCAAAAAATAGATATGTGAATGCAAAAAAAAAATATAATATATATAATAAATTATTTGTTATTACATACACAATATAAAACTAGTGAGTGGTGACTATTTATAGTATCTCACTAAAATAAAAGTTACATGATATTCCCTTACATTGTGTATTAACTCTATTTTTACTCATTCATACAACCTCTATAATAAATATAAAATAATTATACAAAATTTACCAGAATATATTCATACATATATGGTTTTATTACGACCATATTTTACCTTATTGTTAATAATCCTATGTTGTTGTATCACTTGGGGTAATATTCTATTTCTTGTTCGTATATTCCTTAATTAATTATATATTTAGAATTAATACATTATATCATGATTTCCAGAATGTGAACCATGATATAAATATAATTTATATACATTATATGTATATTATAAAAATCAATGAAATATATTCCTATGAAATGCAATACACTAATCATGGAGATGGTGTGTCGTACGTAATCATGAATGTAAATTCTATTTAATTGTCGTATTGAAAGAAAAAGAGAAAATGAAATATATGTATATACCTATATCATAATTATAGTGTCTATATCAAATAATATATATCTTAAATATTAACTAAACCCATCTTTAATACATTCCATATAGGTTATGAATGAATCATATCTCTTTGAGTAGGTGGTAGTCCATAGTTCGTCAAAAGAAATTATCATATTAAAACGCAATGGAATGTAAAAATAAAGGTGTTGTAAAAGGAATAAAAAAACATAATGATACGATAAATATATTCTAATAAGTATATAAGAATATTGTTAACAATAATTTCATTCATGATATGATTTAAGGAATATTGGACTATTGTCACATAGTGAGGATGTAGTCTATCGTACACATTAACATTATTTTCATTATCCGTTTGATGGAGGTCTGTGTTAGTGTTGGTAGAAACATTATCAAAATGAAATCCAAGGATAACAATGATAATGGGGTTTTTATACACACATGTAAAAAAAATAAAATGTAGGGGAAGAAATAAAATAATAAAATGGAATTGAGAGATGATGTTACATCCCTATCGGGTAACTCTATTTGGTTTCTTCAAAAAGCTTCCTTGGATTTAATTACACTAATGAAAAATGAATATATGAGTAAGGGGAGATTTATGGGATGCGTCTTGGGAAAGTCTGGTCTAAACATAAGAGTTTTTATATTTTTGATAATGTAGAATAGGTTGTGGCTTTTTATATGGAAGGAAAAAAAAATTACATTGATTTTTTTAAAAAGTAAGGTGTACACATGTTTGTACCTAAAAAAGTCATTCAAAAAAAAATAAAGGAGAAATGGATTTTTTTAAATATATTTTTTAGACAATGGGGTTTTGACAAGTATATAGGTTATATAGGCCACAAAAGTTATGTTTTATTATCTAATAATAATATATTTGACCTTAATTTTTTGTGATTAATTTCCATAACTTTAATATACATTTTATTCCACATTAAAAATGATCTAATTAGAATCAAAATATTATACTTAATAAAATGGTGTAATTTTTTGAATGTATATTCATATATGTAGAACTTTTGTTATTAATGCTAATCCCATAGATGAGATGAACATAATGGTCATTAATGTAGAAAGATGTTCAAAAGATTAGTATGTATTTATATTCAATTTAAAAGTGAAATTGTCTCAAATTGTCTAAATTTTATTAAGATATGTATTATTGATATAATTTTTCCTTTAAAATATTATAAAAATATTTTAGCATTAATAATTATTACAAAAAAATTTAGTTTTTCACCTAAAAGTAGTATTTCCACTATTCATTGAAAAATAATTTCTCAGAAATTTCCTAAAACTAACCCAAATATAATATTCACATTATAAATAAAAAATAATTTTATAATATCAAATTAAATTTCCAAATGTGTATAAAATTTATTTTATCATTTATAGTTTTGTGTTCATGAAAACTATGCTTTTAAACATAAAAAGGCTTTACCAAAAATCATACAATTCATTACCAATAAGATTTATTTAGATAAAAAATTATATAATATTTGAAAAGTATTGATAAATATTAATATTACAATGTTTAATGGATACATTAAAATTATCTCATCTAAATAATTATAAATCTAACGTGATGTTTTATTGAAACATCATTATTTCATGTATCATACGCCAAGTTGGTGTTGTATGTAACATTCACAAAGCCATTGTTGCATGTAACTTTCGATGAGTAAATTTTCATTGTGAAATTAATGTTTTACATAGTGTTATAACAGATATATATGTACATATTACTATTTCCAATGATAGATTAAATGAAAAAATGGTAAATTAATTAAAAAATTATTTTTCAAAAAAACATAGTGTGTTACATTATACAAGCCATAAAATGATTTTATCCGCTAACATTCATCTTATATATGAAATAATTAATAAAACAATATTTCATTCATAGAAACACAAATTGTAAAAATGGATTGTAAAACATCCTTTAAAATGGGAATTATTGAAATAAAGGTGTTACCAAATGTAAGAGACTACTAGGTCTCCACATCAGAGGTGGGATGTGAAAACATGTACAAGGAAGAAAAATATAACAATCAATTTTTATTATAGAGTGATAGAAAACAAGGTCAGGATAAATATGAAAATCTGAAAGACGGATATCTATGATGAACTAAAGGACCATATAATTCTTTGAAAATAGATGTACTAGGGTAAAATTTCATTATTTCAAGGCACATTATCCAAAAGATAAAAATTCATCACCAAATTATATACTTTTTGGATTTTAGTAAAATCTCCCCCTTTTTTCCTTGATCCACATCAACTATGTCTTTGAAAAGGGAGGGGAAATTTTCATTCCGAAGCACTAATAGATCGTAAAACCGATGATATTACATCCCATTTTTCATTTATAATAACAAAAAACTTGTATTTATAAAATGATATCAAATATTCATAAATCCTCATGTTGTATGTAAATGAATTATTTTAAAAAATATATAATCCCATGTTTGAAAGAATTTTTCATAAATTGTTATCCTTATGAAACATCATAAAATGAAAATCAAAAATAGAAAAATGAAATTAATTAAATTTTATTATCATTAATACCCCATGAGTCATCACATTCCAAAAATTTGAATACATTTATCATATATTCTCTTTAAAGAATGTTCATAATATGAATTTCCATAAATAATTATTAAAAACAAAAATGAATAAAAAAATATAATCCACCCATTATTCATTAAATTTTGACTTATATTACAAAACTATTCTTTTGAATTTTTTTGTTCATCCTTGTAAATATAAAAAATCAACATGATTTTATTACTCCTATGTCATGTAGGGAAAAATAATCAATGATTATACTCATAATAATTTCCACTATTTGATCAACTAGATTAACATAGATCTTATTTTTATATAATCCCATAGGAAATTACACACTATGGATTTACCCAAATATCATGAATCGCAGAATATATTATGATTGATTATTGTTTTTCATTGTATTTTTTCTTCTTATGTAGTTGGTTCTGATTAACATTAATAATCCTTAGATTTTTGAACTTTTTAGTGAAATTACCAAAATCCATACAATTGAGACACTAATGTGTGGAATGTGCACCATAAAGAGTTTTCTCTTTATTCACATCATTATATAAATTTTTCATATAACTTCAAAATTATTCCACGATATTTTTTTTCATTTACACACATTTAACATTTACTTGTCCCATTAATATACTTCCCACCACGATTCTTTCCACATGTAGAGAAAAACAGAAATCTCATCGTATCATATATGTGGTTTGTTGATTATCATTTGAACTCCATCATTTGATTCCTGTTAAAATCCTGTGATTGATATGTAAATACATCCTGCATATCAACATTTATTTCACAACACAAAATATCTTAATAACAACCATTTTCTCTTAGGACCAACTCCTTTATGATACTTGGCATTATTCCACTAAAGAATCAATCAACCTTACATTGTAGTTGTATGATAACATAAAAATGGTTCCACCCATTTCATGGGAAATTATCCTCATAAAAACAAATAGATTCATAATGATCTTTCTTCAAATGTTGTATATTAATTTCCATATTCTAATGAAGAACATTAGGAATGTAAAAATTGATGAATAATATATTAGACACATCCCAATTCATGGATTAAATTTCAGCTCTATCCCTAGTATTATTTATTAGATTCTAATACAAGTCTCCTTCACCATATTTCTAATAAATTTACATACATAATTTTTAATTATCAAAACCCTCTAGGATAGAGAATATATTTTTTGGGGCAGTGATCCATTATTCAGCATCAAGTGGATCAGAAAAACCACTAACAAAATGTGGGTATGGCCTTAGAGAGGACTCAACAAAGTTATATTCCCCCATATGACTATTTGAATGTTAATAATTATTTGGAAAAAGATATTTTTGTGTGAGATTAGAATCTCTATTTTTCATTCAGGATCCTAATGCATTTTGAATTTCTTAAGAATTATTTTTCAATTACCCCTCATAATCACCATTTATGTGGTTCCTTAGGGTTCCATCCATTGAATAAATCCAAATATATATATATATATAGTATGAATCAAATATCATATAGAGGAACCATATAATTTTGAAAATTCTCATATTACATGTATAATGTATTACACCTTACTTAATATATGAAACCATAGGCTTAATCATGGATATTAATAGTCTTCTTCTATTCAATTCCATCAAAATGATTTGTGAATAGTTTTTTAACATCAAATGAATGTCCATCAAGAGTGTTAAATCAGGTGGGTATCAAGGAAAACTAGCATATACATGATTCCCTGAGTCTATACTGAGACATCTTTTTAGAGTTTTTACCAATAGGTACATCTATGCTATAGTCACATTTTCTTGTATTATATGATAAGAATGTATATTTAGGAAACCAATTGTTCTATCACTTTTCAAAATTATAGGACATTTTCTATACATATCAATATCATTAGGCTTATCTGTAGAGACATACCTAGATATATTCTATGACATAATCATATGGATATCACTATGGTTTTCTAATCCTTGTTTTTAGAGGATAACAAAATAAATCATTTGATACAATCTACAGTAACACAGGCTTAGTATAAATGGATATTACACCATAAAAAATAAATATTTAGTACATTAGAAAAATAAATTCTTGGTGACTATAATAGCTTTGTGTCTTTAGAAACATGTAAGAAAAATAATCTATCATATTGAAATATCCTCATCATATCCCATAAATATTCACACCATTATTACTTTTCCATAAAACATTTATAAATTACCTAGGGAAAGGTAACATAAAAATAGATTATTGTTGGCTCTTATAATTGTTATACAAGGCATACATCTATGTATAAAAATTATGAAAGGTAGAAGATAGTTTTATCATAACATTAGATGATTACACCTTACATATCAACGATCATAAACATATGTTATCTGTAAAAGGTTTTTACTTCCAAAGAAATAAATCATAAAGAAATAAATATCAAGACCTATGAAATTGTAAGTAAGAAATATGACATAGTATTTATTTCATAAAAATATAAATATTAATTTTTATGTCAAGGCTACCTGCCATGACTTATATAACATAGTAATAATTGGATACGAACTATGTATTTGCTTTGAGATCGGTCTATAAACCCATGTAAACACATTATTTTTGGCTTGTGATAAAACCCAAATAACATCTCGCTTTTGTTTACGGGTTAGAACTCGTGTACCATCCTTCTTTTAGCTGTGGGATACAACCCATGTACATTCTTGTTTTTAGTATTGTGTTACAACCCTTGTGGCCTATGAGATCATATAAAACTTGACGTTACCCAACACATTTATGAGAGATATAAATACTAATCATATCATAATAAAATCATTCATGCATATGCCACAAGATAATAAAACCATCAATATATCATTACCCATAAAAATATCTATGTTTTAGAAATATCAAATCATAACTCAGGAAATGAAAATTGTATCACTAATGTTTCATGACATAATAACATTGAAAAAATGATAGTTTTCATAATCACTCCACAAATTTATAACCCATGAATAGAATTTTGTTTCAAAATCATAAAATGTATTGAAGTGAAATGATCTTATTAAGAATCATTCCATCAAAACATAAAATATTCATGAAATAATATGAATCGAACCATTGGATCAATTCTTATAAGGGAAACTGTAACATAAACAAAATTCATCATTGGTTGAAAATAAATTTGAAATGTCATTCATATCGATTTCATAATTAAAATATAATTTCTTGTAGGAGACAAGATTATTAATAAATAAAACCACAGGAAAATATTTTTCTTAGAAAACCCATTTAATGCCATTACCCGTCCACCATGGCCCATTTCTTGACAACCCCATGCCCTCCATCCATTGGATAGGTGCTTGGAACATTCACCTAGTAGGAATACCCCAAAAAGGGAAGGAATTCCACATTAATGCTTTACACAGGACTAATGCTAAAACTGTGGACAGTAAACACAATATAGACCACAACTATCACAAAGAAAACTACTAAGGGTGAAATTAAAATTGAAAGGTCAAAAGGGCTACAATACAGGCATAAAACCACAAAATAATGACCACAAAGAAAGAAAAAAAAATGAAGAGCACAAATAAATGACATAACACACCATGTATAAATTTATGTATAGAAATTAGTAGTATCTGTCTTATAGATGATTCATCCTATACTACTATGGGACACATCCCAAATGAGCCACAATGGTTTACATGGATACTGGAAAACTATGGTCCGCTCATCTGCTGGACCACTGAGATCTATTCATATGCTTGACCCCTGAGGTCTTCTCGTTAGTTGGACCACTGAGGTCTGCTTGTCTGCCACACCACTGTGGTACACTCTTCTGCTAGACCATTGTGGTCTGATCATCTAATATACCACTTATTTCAACCCATCTCCTTCACCATTTAGGTAATCTCATATTTTAAACCATTGAGGTACACTCATCTATTGAATCACTAAAGAATGATAGTCTGATAAACCACTAAGGTATGCTTCTATGCTAAGACACTGAGGTGCATGTGTCTTCTGGATAACTAATATTCAATCGTCAATTTTTTCATGTCATAGTCTTCCATAGGCTTCTCACTCTCCAGTGAGCATTATACCAAGACCATCTACTCCTTAAGACCATAGTCATTTCTTGAATGTCTCAAACACTGACATATTGTATTCCCAAGTAACCATATCGTCACAAGGGTTCCATCATCATATAATACACGTCATTTGAATTCCTTATTGGAATTTTATTTGGGTTTTAGTAAAAATAGGTCCATTGCATTCATGCCTTGTCTGACCTGGTTTGACCTACCAAACCCCGTCAGCGAGGGGGGTTCTGCATGACCCTACAAGGTTCATCCAACCCATACTGACTATTTTTTGGTCCGGGATAACTCTGTCATACATAGTCTAGTGGCCAGCCCTGGTTCAGCCAAGGGTCCAGCACACTTGGTCTCCAAAAAACCATGTTTTCATCGGGTCCAGTTCGACCTAGTCAGACCAGTTCCGACTAGCCGAACTACCCCAAAACCTGGTTTACTTTCTATCATAGCCTACATTGAAAGGATGGCTCTTCTATTTCACAGGATGGCCAATATCCTGTTTTAACTTCCTAGTTCATCCAACAATAGCGAGCCAGATTTCGTCATTGATGAATGTCATGTAGGATTTCATTTACACAACATGCGGCCAGATGCACCGAGACGAATCCCACCACAAGTTGTTTGAGCTAGACCATGTTCCATTGCACACCATGACCCTCCTTAAAGGCCACTCTCCATGACACGACATGCGACCAGTGCCAACCTCTTGTTTCGGTTCACCTCTGATGCGGCCGTGTTGGCATTACCTCCTATATCAATTGTCGTCCTCTCTTCCATCGGCCCCTATCGCCATCGTTGCACGTAGCCTCCTACCTTATACCATATCGTTGGGCTGCCATCGGGGAATAGTACCACTGTTGCGACCTCCTATCACCGTTGCAGCCTCAATCAAATGTCATTGCACAACTGGTAGTATCCCTTCCACCTACTACATCATCGTCAGATATCTCACTGACCATTACGCCCAAATGAATAGGAAGAATGTAGGAAAAGGATAGGGGAATGACTCCCATATAAGAATGCCCAAATAATAATTTGATTCCTTGTTCGTGTTGAACCAGATGCAGTCTTGTTAGTAGGACTAGAATGAAACTAAATATGGTTGAGAAATCACTAAGATAGATATCCCCTTTATCCAATGTCATTAACTTCCCTGTATGAATGATCAATTCTTGAGATAACTTGTTCGTGATTTAACCATGTTCATCATCTAAAAGTAATATAATGGTAAATTAATTCACACAAAAAACCATCATACCCCAATCTGAGAATGGATATTTCCCAAGGATTAATTATCATCATCGTTTGTTGGTCTCCAATTCAAATTAACTCCCTAAGGATATCATCACCACTATATGATTCACTAGAGTTCGTCGTTGGAGATTTTTCCATTAGAAACTCATAGATTATTCAAGAACAAAATCTAATCCCCAATTTATATTATACCACTAAATGGGGAAAACATGTCTTAGTGTTTATGTTAAGATTATTTGTTGTCGTTACACAGTTTAATTTGTGAAATAGTGTTTCAGATACTTTTTATCATAGTATCATTCCATGATTCCATTTCAAGAATGAATTATGTTTCTCTTCATTGTGTTGCGAAGAAAAAAAATTAGAATAAAATAAAATTTTATGTTTATTTTATGTGTCCTTTAAACGTATTTAAACTAACATTTCCCCTTGACCCGTGCTGGTCAAGGATAAGTCATTCATAAAAAAATATCATTATAAACCCAATAGTTGTCTTTTAATTTTATTCTGAGTTACCATTTGGTTGTTATGAGGTTTTTTAAATAAAATAAAATTTATTTAAAACATTTTATTTATGGTTGCATCCCAAAAAATAACATTATTTTTCAGCCTACACAAGCCAATGTTACGATTATCCTAAGGGAATAATAACCACACAAACTCAATGGTTGTCTCAGATTTATTATCTAAGTTATTGTTTATTAGTTATATGTGTTTGAAAATAAAATGAATTTATTTTATTAATTTATTGATAGCCAGAAATTACCCTCCATTTTTGACCCACGTTATCCAATGTTAGGCTTATCCAAAATAAATAGTCACATCATGAGCTAAAAAATGGTATCATATTTTCAATATGAGTCACATTTCATGAGTTATATGAATTTTAAAAACAAAATAATGTTATTTAGTGGTTTTATTTTCCATTATGCTATTTTTGGGTATTCTAGTTGGAGGCCCGTGACGACTAAATAAAAGTTCCTCATATGGTCAAACATCTATCCTGAATGCAATAGTGCCCTCATATTTATAATATTGGAAAACGTTAATTATTTATTCCACTTTTTCTGTAAATGTACTCATTCATGCTATTTAAAACATAAAAATTTTCAACAGATCATTACAGGCACTCCAGGCATCAGAATCGCACGTAATCTCAGTGCATTGTCTCAAAAAAAAAAATTTAAATTTTCAAAATAATTCATGGAATATGACGGTATTACATTACTACCTCTTTAGGTATTTTTTTCCTCATAAATAATCACATAGGCTAATAAAAAAATGTGGGAAATGAGTATGAATCTTATCCACATGATCATACGTTCTCTCCTAGAGATTGTTGTTCTACCAATGAACATTCACTAGAGAAACTGACCTTCCATGAATGATCCCCACCTATCGATCCCTTATCTATACTTTGTACTCCACAAATTTTTCCCCCTAAACAATTTTTTACTCGTCATAGTTGATGGAATGTGAAGGAATGTGCGCATATCTAATTTACTAAGATACATGTAAGATGTCGTGCATCCTCTATAACTATAGTGGAAGATCCATGGGGTATGCCACCTTCCCCAATATACTTAGTATTAGGAAAAGTCTAATGAACCACATAGATAACATGTCGCCCCAGCCAAATCAATGTACCCCCCATCAAGGAGAGACCCATTTGAATATGTGGACCCCTCTTCAAACTCCAAGGGTATTTGAAGACAATCAGAATATGACAAATATTTTCTCTGGGAAATTTTCTTCCATTCTCAGGTGACCTGCACCTTCTTAGTTGTATCTTGTACCATGTATGGACCCATTAGTTCTTTCTCCCATGGGTCTCTCCGGCATAGCGATGACATGCAGGGTCATCAGTATAGTGCCTCGAACGCTTCTATCATGACCCACCATCACCAAAAGGAGGGAAGGGTTAGCATATTTCCAGGCCCTTCCTTCTTTATATTGAAGGAGAGATAAGGATCCCCTAGACCCACCTTCAATAGGTCCCGGAGTGGCGACTAGAACCAAGGGTATAGAAATTTCTCACAAATGTAAGCCATTACCCCCTTTTTGTTTTATAGGATCGGAAGATATGATGATGAAACTCAACAACACCATGATAAAAGAAAAGTAAATCCAAAAGTATGCCATTCCCACATGCATGTTCCAAAAGTAAAAGCCACAATGTACAAAAGGTGACTACAAAGGTAAGTACCAAAGAAGAAAAGCAGAAACTGCAACTACCCCAAAGGTCCAAGATAGTATGGTCCTGCGCGATCCTCGAAGTCCTCCTGGAAACCTGAAAGCAGTTTTATATACGTAGGGTGAGCATACAAGTACACTCAGTAGGGAAAACCAATGACTCTCGTGCACAAGTGGGCGAACGTACTAAATTCCCGTGAGAGAAGAAGTAAACAAAACACCTATCAAGGTAAATTATCCACCCAAGACTCACCAAGACACACTCCCCAAATAATGAAAGTCAAGTAATATATATAATCATAGCACATCGATGTTTGGGTACCACGCACCACATTCCCACTGGTTATTGAGACATCCTACGCATCGGACCAATCCCACCATTCTCACTGCAGTCCCACTTCCACACCAGCCCGCACACACCTGGGCCACAACCACACGCAGTCTCACTGCCGAATCCCACCCGTAAACACCTGGGCCACAACTATCACATGTAACCACACCTGCAAACACCTAGGCCAGAACAACCACCACCACGCTCGAAGACACCCGGGCTAGAAAATCCACTGCCACACCCGAAGACACCTGGGCGTCATCCCGAAGACACGTTGGAAACCACCTTCTGCACACACCTTGCCAACCACCACACCACCACGCCCAAAGGTTCTTGGGATAATAATGGACCTCGGGCCATCACAGCCTACCAGAAGATACATGGGATATCTGAGAAAGGGAGCAGAAAAGGATCTCATAACCATCCACTAATAATAGTGTTGGAAAAAACACCCTCCCCTATGAAATGGGGGTGTTCGACACTAAGTGCTCAAATTGGGTGACGCGCGAATAAGAAACACAAAACTACAAATATATACATAGGTAACAACCACTCACCCAAGGTTAGGTTTTTCTTCAGACATCCTACACATCACAACATCGCTCATGTCCGAGTCACAACTATCCAACAAAACCCATTTGTCCCACTATTGGTTTCATGTTCAGTATTAATGTTCAAGTAAGTTTATGCACTGCTGGGAAACTAAACCATAAGCATAACCCAGGAAAAGAAACCATCCAAATATCAACTAAGCATCCACACCCAGTTCTCTTGTGAAGTTACAACATCAAAGGAAATGTGATAACCATCGATGTACTGGAACCAAGGAAAACCCCGGGACACTGCCCCGTGTCCCCTCCCCCAAAAAAGTTTTTCATCAACAGATGATCCCACCCCAATTTGTGATATAAACAAGGTAACCACCTCGTCTTAATACTCATAAACACTAGATCCATAACAACAGGGGATCCCATTCGAAATTTCACAACCACCGAGAGTATAAAGATATGGGATCCCATCCCCACCCACATTTCCACTAATAGGCTTGTGAAAGAAAACAACCAAACCACCACCACCGACACTAAGCAGGGTTATGCCGATATTTTTAAGATTAAAAGATTTTACACACTCCATGTTTCGATTTTCGTGTGCTTTACCATGGGTTATCACAGAAGGATTGATCCTGGTACATTCAATTTATTCATCCATTTAAAACACCATGAGGGTTCATTAGTGCACAGAAAACGACCACCAACGTCATCGATTTTCAGAAGGCATAAGCTTTCACAACTCAGAAAGAATATCATAATATAAAATAGCATCAACGATCACATCCCCCCCTTCTTTCTTTATAGAATCAGTTCATTATCTTTATTAGGTCTGGATTATCCAATTCTATGGAGTCAAAAGCACGCCCACCCCATATGATACACAAAAGAGAGAGGTGAATGAGAAATTCCCTACATGTTGATAGATGATTGACACTTAGGTCGGGCGCGGAACATTATAGATAACGATGCGGCTCGCCTGATGCACTAAAAGCTGTTTGTGAAAAGCTATGATTGAGGAAAGAATAAACTGTGCCTAACCCTTTAGATTATAACGGCTGCGGATGGTTGAGATAAGAATGTGAAACCGCGTGAGAGGGGGTCATGGGTTGACCATGCGGTCAGGCAGTTACACATGATGATATTAAGGTGTTATTTAATATCCCCCATCGGGGAGCTTTCTCGGAATTTTCAGGAATTAATTACAGGCATTAAGTAGTTTTAAAAAGAATTAAAATAATTAATTTAAATCAAAACATACGTTGCGGCAGTGGAAAAGTCAGGTACTTGGAGAGGGGACATGGTGACACCTTCACGGTGTCACCCTCATGGTGTCACCGTCACGGTGTCACCCTCACGGTGCCACCGTCCACATCTCACTATCACGGTGCCTCCATTAGGGTTCCACGGTGACCGGTGTCACCCTCACGGTGCCACTGTTTTGGTGGAGCCTCACTTTTGGCCAAGTAATGGGCCAGGAGGGTCTAGGCCATTACATTAGCTACCTTTTAAACGATTCTCGTGCTCGAGAATCAAAACAAACAAAGAAGGAAAGAGAGGGTCCGAACAACCACCTCTATAGATACCTCTTAGAAGTGAACCCAGGCTAACTAAAAACACTTCCCTATCAAGAACCAAGCAATATAACATGCCAAACTTCTCCGGCATGTGGTTTGGGGAGTCTCTACCCGCATGTCATGATATTATCCACTTTGGGCGGTACTGACTCACCTGAACGGGTTTAATCGCATCCACCTTAAGGTTCCTTGATTAGTGGGGCGGGTTATCTCCTCCCCCATAGCTAGGTCTTTTCACAAACTTTCAGAGGAAAGAAACCCAGTACATTTCATAGAAAAAAATACAAAACATTCTACCACAATAGGTACAACAAGGAACAAAACATAAAACAACTCAAGGTACTAGGTACACATCTGTGCTTCCCACTCCCACGTACTCTCCTCAAGCCCACCATGCCTCAACAACACATGAACCAAGGGAATGGTTCTCCCTCAAAGCACCTTCCCCTTGCGATCCTCGATCACCACTGGTCTCTCCACAAAGATCACATTGTCCTCGATGTCCATCTCACCCCAATCAAGGATGTGTGAATTGTCGTGCAGATACTGATGGAGATGGGAAACATTAAAGACATCATGTATCCTCAGTAGCAGCGGTGGTAATGCTAGCTGATAATCCACTTCGCTTACCCGCCGCAACACTTCAAAGTGTCTGATGAACCTGGGTGAAATCTTACTCCCCTTGCCGAACCTACACATCCCACGCCAAGGGGAGACCTTCAAGAACATGTGTTCTCCAACCTCAAACTCCAAGGTCCTCCTCCTGGTATCATCATACGACTTATGTCGGTCATGGGCCGCCTTCATCCTTTCCTGTATGAGCTGAACCTTCTCTATCATAATCTGCACCACCTTCGGGCCAAGGATGCCTGCCTCTCCCACTTCAGCTCAACATATAGGTGAATGGTAGGGCCTCCCGTACGAGGCTTCAAACGGGGCCATACCGATGGTAGAGTGTTAGCTATTATTGAAGGCGATATCTACCAGGGGCAAGTGTCGCACCCATGATCCTCCTGAGTCCAGAACACATGCTCGTAGCATATCCTCCAAAGTCTGGATGGTGCCCTCTATTTGTTCATCTGTCTGGGGATGGAAAGCAGTGCTGAGGCATAACTATGTTCCAAAAGTATGCTGCAATCCTATCCAGGCCCGTGAGGTAAACCATGTATCCCTATCTGAGACTATAGACCTCGGAACTCCATGCAATCGCACCACCTCATCCCCTTACTTTCGTGCCAAAGAATCCAAAATAATCGACTCCCTGATCGCCAGAAAGTGGGCCGATTTCATTAACTGGTCCACTATCACCCAGATGGTGTCGTATGCCACTTGGAAATTGGGAAGTCCCGTGAAAAAATCCATCGATATGTTATACCACTTCCACTTGGGGACACCTAGAGACTGCAGTAGGCCACATGGAACTAGGTGTTCAGCCTTCACTTGCTGACACACTAAGCACTTGGCCACAAACTCTGTCACTGTTCTCTTCACTCCGGGCCACCAAATCTGTCTCTTCTGTCCCTGGTACATCTTGGAAACTACTAGGTGTACCACCAGGGGAGAGTTGTGGAACTCACTGAGAACCTTTCCACGCATCTTCTCAGGAATAAACAACCTTCCCTGGAAAAGAATCTGGTTCTTACCATCCTTTGTCCATCCTTCCGAAGCATTGCCCTAGTCAACTCAGTCACGCATCACTTCGCACTCTGGGTCTCCCAACTGAGACTCCTCCACTTGCTGAAATAGAGATGACTGCACTGTCATCTGATATAGGCAACCTCTACCACTATCCATCTTCGCATCCAGGTTTAAAGCAGACAACTCCTTCATTTCCTTCCAAGCATCTGCCGACTCTCGGACATAATCCTTATGCGTCCTCCTACTCAAGGCATCAGCCACTAAATTTATCATGCCCTCGGTATAAGAGATCTCGAAGTTGTAATACTAGAGGAACTCTACTCATCTTCGTTGTCGCAAGTTCATGTACTGCAGGGAGAAGATATACCTCACGCTTTTGTGATCCGTGAATACCACAAAGTGTTCTCTAATGAGGTAGTATCACGATAACTTTATCACAAAAATGACCGCTGCAAGATCCATGTCAAGGGTGGCGTAATTACGTTCATGAGGGCCTAGCTAACTAGACCCATAAAAGATCACCACTTGTCGCTGCATCAACACACATCCCCGGACCTATCCTGAATCATCACAGAACACCTCATAGGCCGCCCCTTCTTCTGTTAATCTCAGCACTGGGGCACTAACCAACTTCTCCTTCAGATAGCTGAAGGCTGACTCACACTGCTCATTCCACACGAAGGCATGTTCTTTCTTGGTCAGGGCTGTGAAAGCGGTTGCTACTCGGGAGAGGTTGGGTACGAATCTCTGATAGTAACCTGCCATCCTGAGGAAACGTAGGAACTCTGCAACATTCTTGGGTGTTGCCCAATAAAAAACTGTCTCAACCTTTGATGGGTCCACTACTACCCCCCGCTCGGACACCACGTGTCCAAGGAAGTTCACATCTCGTGTCCAGAACTTGAATTTTTACAACTTACCATAGAGCTGGTGCTGCCAGAGGACCTCCAAAACCGTCCTCAGGTGCTTCGCATGGTCCTCCTATAATCTCGAATAGATCAGTGTTTCATCGATGAACACAACTACGAACTGATCCAGGTACTCTAGGAAGATGGAGTTCATAAGCCCCATGAATACAGCCGGGGCATTCATAACACAGAAGGGAATGACTACGAACTCGAAGTGTCCATATCTGCACCTGAAGGCCGTCATCGAGATGTCTCTCTCCTTCACTCTCAACTGGTGGTACCCAGACCGCAGGTCGATCTTCGAGAACCATCTTTCCCCTTTCAGCTAGTCGAAAAGATCATATATCCTTGGAAGAGGGTAGCGATTCTTGATCTTCAAAAGATTCAGCCTCCTGTAGTCTATGCACAACCTGAGACCACCATCTACCTTTTTTGTGAACAAGACTGGAGCACCCCACGGTGACGCACTCGGCCGAACATAACCCCTCTTCATCAGATTGTCAATCTGGATCCGAAACTCTTGTTGCTCTGAAGGTGCCATCCAGTAACGAGCCATCGAGATCAGACGAGCACCAGGATGCAGGTCTATCCCGAAATCGATATCACATCGAGGGAGTAGATTCATAACCTCCTTAGGAAATATGTCTATAGACTCACAGACAACCTCTGGCACCCCCACCATCTCAGCATCTACTGACTCAAATGACAGCTCGACTAACAAGGAGAGGAGGGGTTCCTCTCGCCTACTGCCCTTCTGACCGCTCCGCTAACCGGTGAAGGTAACACGCCGGCCACCCAAGTCCAAGAACACGACCCTTCTTCAGAAAAAGTCGATGACGACGCACACAGAGAATAGTCAGTCGATGCCTAGGATGACATCATATGGCTGTATCTGTAGCAGAAGAAGATCCCTAACCGACTGATGTGGCCCTATCATTAGTCTACATCCTCGAAAAACAAACAATAAATCGGTCTGACCTTCGACTGGTGTGCTCAACACCAAGGGAACTAGATGTCTCTCAGCATCTAGACCCAAGGCACGGGCTAGACTGTGTCCAAAAAAATAGTGCGATGCTCCGGTATCGAACAAGGAATAAGCAAGAGTGCTAAACGAACTAATCGTACCTCGAGCAACATCCCACCCTGCTGGAACTGCTGCCTCCGCGACATGTAGCTATCCATGCCTGGCTCCTCTGCCCCTCCATTGTCGGCCACCTCCCCGACCACGCCCTAGTCGACATCCCTGAGGAGCACACTGAGGTTGGCCTCCTCCTCCTATGTCTGCCCTCAGAGGGGCGGGAGCTCGCTGTCCCTTCTGCTGCTTCTAGAAAGGCATGGCCGGAAGCTGTTGTTGGGGCGGGCGCTGGGGATGTCCATCACCGTCGTACTGTACCTGGTCCAGGCACTGACTCCGGAGATGTCCAGGGCTCCCACAGTCGAAGCATCGCGGCCTTGGGCCCGAGGAAAAGGGGCGAGGACTAGGGGATCGAAACTAAAACTGATGCGGCCTGCTCCCTGCGGGTCGGAACCTGGAGGGTCCTGACGCTGGAGGCCTGGTACTGACGACCTTCCCCTTTGATGGTCCCATCTAGATCCCCTCTCGTGACACACCTCCTAGAGCTTGCATTCTATCCACCACTTCGGCCTTCTTCTGGACCTCTAAGTACATCGACAGGGTAAAGGGGGTAACAGCGTACTGGAGGGAGGGTCGAAGCGCCTCCTCCATACGTCTTTCCTGAGACTCCTCATCAAGAAAGTGGTCTAGAGAAAAACATAGTATGTCCTTGAACTTGATCCCTAGCTCCCTCACAGACATACTCCCCTATTGGAGGGAGAGTAGCTCTTGTCTTTTTTCCACCTTCATCGTTGAAGAGTGGAATTCCGCCCAAAACTCCCTCTCAAAATCCACCCATGCAACCTCAGCCTCTCTCCTCTCCCCCAGGTAAAGCGTCCACCACTGACGCGCCGCTCCCCTCATGTGGCTGACAGCCAGAGGAACCCAATACTTGGTCGGGGCCGGAAACAGGCCGAAAGCTATTACTAGCTCCTCTAGCTAGCCCTCCGTCATCATGTTAGAGGTGTTTCCCTCATACTTCGGGAGGGTATGTCGCTGGAAGGACTATAGAGTCCTCTTCCACTGGTCATCCTCCTCGTCTCGGTCATCTCTCTGCCGATCGGGAAAGGTAGTCTGCAGGGCCTTGATCGTCTATACCACACATGGTCGTCGTCCAGGAGTCATAGCTGCAAGGTAAACAAGGAATTCCTAAACCCAAGAAGTGCAGATTATTGTCTTTAAAACTTCTTAGACTTTTCGTTCATTCATAATTCCTAAAACACCCTAGAAACACAAGAACACAAGCCATTATGATGCATGTACCATTCCTTGGGTCTCTACCCTGCAATCAGTGCAACATCACTTAGTCGTTCGGTAGGTCCAAAGTCCTTGCGTCGGATCACAGGGGGCCCAAAAATATCGTGTCCTAGCCGGTCTTCCCTAACCTAATTCACACACTAAGGTCACCCAAAACGGTTGCCCTACCATCCCATGGAATCCTCACAGTCCCTAACTCCATGCTCCATCCTATATTTCAAGCTCCCCTCTGACACCATTCAGTCACGGCCCACCTTCACCAAAAGGGGGGAAGGGTCTGCAGATTGCCAGGCCCTTCCTTCATTAAGTTGAAGGAGAGATAATGACCCCCGAGACCCAGCTTAAATACATCCCAGAGTGGCGACTAGAACCAATGGTATAGAAATTTCTCACAAATGGAAGGCATTACCCTTTTTGTTTTATAGGATCAGGAGATAAGATGATGAAACTCAAAAATACCGAGAAAAAAGAAATGTAAAGCCAAAAGTAGACCATTCCCACATGAATGTTCCAAAAGTAAAATCCACAAAGTACAAAAGTTGACTAAAAAGGTAAGTACTAAAGAAGAATAGCAGCAACTACAACTACCCCAAAGGTGCAAGATAGTAGGGTCCTGCGCGATCCCCGAAGTCCACATGGAAACCTGAAAGTAGTTTTATATATGTAGGTTGAGCATACAAGTACACTTATTAAGGAAAACCAAAGACTCTCGTGCACAACTAGGGGAATGTAATGATGTACCATGAGAGAAGGAGTAAACCAAACACCTATCCAGGTAAATTATCCACCCAAGCCTCACCAAGGCACACTCCCAAAATAATGCAAGTCAAGTAATATATATAATCATAGCACATTGATTTTTGGGTACCCCGCGCCACATTCCCCATGGTTATTGAGACATCCTATGAGTCGGACCAATCCCACCATTCTCACTGTAGTCCCACTGCGACACCCGCCCGCACACACCTGGGCCACAGCCACACACAGTCCCACTGTCGAATCCCACCCGCAAACACCTAGGCCACAACTATCACATGTAACCATGCCTACAAACACCTAGGCCAGAACAACCACCACAATTCCTGAAGAAACCTTGGCTAGAAAACCCACTTCCATGCCCAAAGGCACCTGGGCCTCATACCAAAGACACATGGGAAACCACCTGCCGCACACACCTGGAAAACCACCACACTACCCCGCCCGAAGTTTCTTGGGATAATAATGGACCTTAGGCCATCACAGCCTGCCCGAAGATACTTGGGCTATCCGAGAAAGGGAGCAGAAAAGTAGCTAATAACTAGCCGCTAATAATAGTGTTGGTAAAAACACCATACCCCATGAAATGGCGGTGTTTGGAAATAAGTTCTCAACTTGGGTGAAGCGCAAATAAGAAACAAAAAAATAAAAATATATAAATAGGTAACAAGCACTAACCAAATGTTAGGTTTTTCATCAGACAGCCTACAGATCACAACAGCGCTCAAGTCCGAGTCAGAACTCTCGCCAAAAAAACCCATTTGTCCCATTCTTGGTTTCATGTTCAGTAATAATGTTCAAATAAGTTTATGCACTTCTGGGGAACTAAACCATAAGCATGACCCATGAAAAGAAACCAGCCAAACGTCAACTAAGCATCCACACCTGGTTCTCTTGTGAAGTCACAGCAACAAAGGACAAGTGAGACCCCACGAATTACTGGATCCAAGGAAAACCTCAGGACACTGCCCCATGTCCCCTCCCCCAAAAAGTGTTTTCATCAACAGAGGATCCCACCCCAATTCGTGATATAAACAAGGTAACCACCCGATCTTAAAACTCGTAAACACTAGATCCATAACAACAGGGAATCCCATTCCCAATTTCACAACCACCGAGAGTATAAAGATAGGGGATCCCATCCCCTCCCACATTTCCACTAATTATCTCGTGAAAGAAAAAAACCAAACCACAACCACCGACACTAAGCAGGGTCATGCCGGTATTTTCAGGTTTAAAAGAGTTTACACGCTCCATGATTCAATTTTTGTGTGCTTTACCAGGGGTTATCACAGAAGGATTGATCCTGGTACATTCAATTTATTCAGCCGGGTATACGTGATTAACCAAATTACTTTTCACAGCAGGAGTTTTTGATTTCAAAACAAGCCATTTAAAACACCAAGAGGGTTCATTAGTGCACAGACAAAGACCACCAATGGCCTCGATTTTCAGAAGGCGTAAGCCATCACAACTCAGAAATGAGATCATACTATAACACAACATCAATGATCACAACCCCCCCCCCTTCTTTCTTTATAGAATACGTTCATTGTCATTATTATGTTTGGATTATCCAATTATACGGAGTTAAAAGCACGCCCACCCCGCCTGTTACACAAAAGAGAGAGGCGAAGAAGAAATTCCCTACTTGTTGATAGATGATCGACGCTTAGGCCGTGCGAAGAATGTTAGGGATAACGATGTGGCTCGCCCGATGCACCAAAAGCTGTTCGTGAAAAGCCGTGATTGAGGAATGAATAAACCATACCTAAACCATTAATTTATAAGGGCCGCAGACAGTTGAGATAAGAACGCGAAACCACGTGAGCGGGGGTCGTGGGTTGACCACTCGGTTGGGAAGTTACACACGATGACATTAAGGTGTTATTTAATATCCCCCATCGGGGAGGTTTCTCGGGATTTTAAAGAATTAATTACGGGCTTTATGTGGTTTTAAAAAGGAGTAAAAGAATTAATTTACGTCAAAACTTATGTTGCGGGAGCGGAAAAGTCAGTTACTCGGTGAGGGGACATGGTGCCACCATCACGGTGTCACCCTCACAGTGTCACCCTCACGGTGTCATTGTTATGGTTTCACCCTCACAGTTCCACTGTCACGGTAACACCCTCACAGTGCCACCGTCACGATCTCCCCCTCACGGTGCCACCGTGACTGGTGTGACCCTCACGGTGCCACTGTTTTAGTGGAGCCTCACTTTTTGAAAAGTAATGGGCCAGGAGGTTCTGGGCCATTACAGCTTCCATAATAATGGTGGAGTGGTAGATTTTGTTATATGAAAACTCTACTAGTCATAGGTGGTCTAACCAAATGCAACCAAAATGAAGAATTCAAGAACAAAGCATGTCCACCATGGCATGTATGGTAAGATATGTCTGACCATCTATCTATGGAAGAAAGGCTATTCTCAACTATAATTGAGTCCCAAATGTCTCATTTAATCCCTTCCACATCTGGAGTGTCAAGAATTCATCATGATCTAACACTATCAAAGATGGGAATAAATGTAGTTGAACTATCCCTTACACATTGTGGTGTCACATGTTTTCTAATTAACCATGTTCTCGAATTGGTAGGATGTGGGCCAACATACTGAGTTGGTCTACAATCACCCCGATTGTATTATACCCCTTGGATGTATGTGGTATTACAATCATGATGTTCATCGATATCCAATCCCACTTATACTTCAGTACCTCCTGGGGTTTTATCAAACATGATGAAACCTGGTGCATAGCCTTCATTTTCAAAAAAGTAAGGAATCTTGAGACAAACCCTACTACTGCATTCTTCATCCCAAGCCACCAATACTAATGTCAAAGGCCCAAGTTCAACTTCACCATACCTAGATGTAATTCCATAGAGAATGTATGGATCATTGTTATCACTTCCTATTGTAATTACCATTGTACAATGGTGTTTCCTATGGAAAGGATGATGTTCACTACATCATTAGAATACAAATTAGGGATATGCCCTATATAAATTTGGGCATGTGTGGTATCACATAAGGCATCTTTGTGATTCTCCTCCCAAGATCACTGTTATATTGGATGGGTAACTACCATCAAATTAATATAAGATTCCTAATATCTATCCAAAAAGGATATATGAAGTGAGGCCAACTGATTTGATGCCTTTTTCAGTAGTTGTGAACACAATCTCTTGCTGAGAGCATCTGCCACCACGTTTTCATTCCATGGAGTATAGACTACCAAAAAGTTATAGTAATGTAGGAACACTAATCAACTTTGTAGTCTCATATTTAGATCCTTTTGAGAATAGATATACATGAGGCTATTTGGGTGAGATTCGATGAGAATTGTTCACCCATGATGTAGTGTCTCTACATCATTAGTGTGAAGACTACCGCGACCAACTCAAGTCTTGATTCTTATATTTCTCCTCATGTTTTATAGAATTTTGTGATCCATGAGAAATCACATCATGCTCCAACCTAAGGTCACAACCCCGATGGGTTCATTATGTGTCATTATACTCCAAATAGTTGGCACCCTCCACTATCATCCTCATTATAAAAGCACTTATCAATATCTTCCCCAGATACTGAAAGCTCTTTATGAATCCCGCTACCCACATGAATGATTGACCATTTTATCCAACACCATCATGTGTTCTCCCAATATAGGGAAGTCATTTACAATCCTCTGATAGCACACATCCAACCAATGAAACTGCTACACCAAAATAATGCTCTAGGCTAGCTCCCAAAGCTTGCACTGCATCGATCCTTACTAGATCCTCAACAAATCTAGTATATGAAATGACATGTCCACGGAAGTGGTCCTATCGTATCTAGATCTCATTCATTGAGATATTTATGTAAGGATGGTACTCTAAGAGTGTGTCTTGAACCATCCTAAAAGGTATGACATGATCCCCCTTAGATGTTGAATACTCTAAAAGGTCATCAATGAAGACCAATGCAAACTATTCTATGTACGACTATAATAACCTATTACGGAGTCTCAGAGACATTACTGTGGATTTTTTACACCAAACGACATCGATAAAAACATCTTGTGGTTGTAGCGACATCTGAAATATCTCATTGATATTTCCTCTTCTCGTACTCGAAACTAGTGATAGCCTGATTAGAGACCTATATTCATGAACCATCTTGCTTCCTTCATCTGATCGAAGAGGTCATCAATATCTGGTTGAGGATACATGTTCATCAATTTCACTATGTTTAGTCATCATAAGTCCACGCATAACCTCAAGCATTTGTCAAGATTTATGGAATACACCAATGGGGCTGCCCATGGTGAAACACTGGACCTCACAAACAACTTCATCTATAAGTACTCTAATTGCACCCAAAACTCCTAGAGCTCTGCTGGAGCCATCTGATATACAGATGAAGATATCAGTGATAACATGGGTTACAAATCAATACACATTTATACCTTTTTCAATGAGGTTTTCATGGAACATCTTGTAGAAGTGCATACTTGTACTCATCCACAACTATAGGAAACTATGGAATCATACCAAAACATCCACTACTATGTGGATATGTATGGATTCATGTAGTAACAAATTTCTTGTATCCACTAACTCCATGATCATGGTTTGGTAAACAATTGGGAGGTGGTTGAAAAATTCTGAAAGGTATACCACCACCTAAAGCTCTACCATATACTCTGCCACATCAGCCACCCTACAGATTAATTTGTTCATGATTTCCCACTAAATACATACACTGTCTATATCTGATCATCCAAAGGACTTTCATCTAAACGGGTTCTCTCTATAACCCTTTCATACTTTGAAATGAACAGAGGAATAGTGTTGGCTCTGATGTCCTGAAACATGTATTTCTCTGTGGTTTGAGCACTGAAACACTATTCATATCATATTTATCGAGTGCCTGGAAGGGTCAGTACACCTCGAAAAATTATCTGCTACCAACATGTCATCCTTCCAATGTTGGAGAAGATCATTTCCACACATAGACCTTATTATTTATAGCATGATCCCCTTCTCTGTGACAACATCTCATGCTATATGTAGAAAAAAATCACCTCATTGAACGATTGGATAATATAAACATAGTCGTCACCCTATTGATCCACATAGAAATCTCTCAACTAAGAATACAGTCTAGTTATGTGGCATCCTGACTGACCAGAAGACTCACATCACCGCTTCCAGCTAATACTCTATGTCATAAGGATCTATAACCACCATGAACATATGAGGCCTCTATCTCTGGACTCATATAAGGATATGATCCCATTTGAACCCTCTACCAGTAGTTATGGTGGTATCTCCTGTCTGATGCGTGGTGGTATCGCTGGGACACTACCCATAGTTACCTTCTCGGGAAACAGTCCATGTATTCAAGAATAATCGCTCTGTAGTGCATCCTTATTGTTACATACATGAATCATAGCTAACTATCTGTGTAGAGGAATCGTGAAGGGTATTATTATTATCCAATATTAATATATTATACCTTTTGAGATGACTTTGACTCAAAAATATTAGGAGAAAAACAATCAATGACAGATGAAACCAATTTTTTTATGAGCTGTGTTGGAAATAAGAATTCATGGTCCTGGTCTATGGATAGGTCGACCGCCACACAAAAAATAGTCTCTCTTGCCATAATGGTGAACCCATAAATCTTAAACCTTTTCCCCGTCAGAATTTATAGACTTTTAGTTCTTCTGGTAGATCCAATTTCCCTATGATAATAATTTGTTATGAACTCTACTCCAAGGCCCATGTCCTGACTAACCCTAGCACTCTATCCATTTTCCATGGGATGGAGTCTAACACTAAGTAACTATACCGCATTTACAAAATGAATTTTCCATTAATCTTGTACACATAGACCATGCTCACACTACGTAAATAAAACATAAAGTATATAAAAAAAGTCACTAAGACGATTTCTAAGAGTACAGTACTAACAAAAAGTACAAAGGGGCCAGAATACATGCCCACAACCACAATAGAAACTCCAAAAGAAATACCAAAATACAAAGACATCTCAGAAAAGATAAATCATTAATTTTATAATGTGGGATTATTCGTCTTTGGGATGATTCATGTTTTAATCCTGATGGAATCATTCCTAAAAATCCAATGAGGTCTACTCGGCTACTCGACCACTTTGCTCTGTTCATCTACTACACCACTAAGGTCCACTCTTTTGCTGGACCAATAAGGTTAGCATGTCGATTTGGACCACAATGGTTTAGTTTCCTACTGAACCACTGAGCTTTACTCTTTTGTGGGAAAATAGAGGTCCACTAATCTGCTACCCCACAGAGGTATTCTTATATACTAGACAACTGAGGTACCTCATCTACTGATCCACTGAGCTACTCTAGTCTTATAAACCATTGAGGTATGCTCATCTTATTAACCAATGAGGTATGCTCATATAATGAACCACTATGGTACGCTCATCTATTGGACCACTGAGGTCCCCTCAACATATCCTACATGTCACAACCTTCCCTAGGATTCCCACTCTCCAGTTCCCTTGATTCTTAGTGAATCAACTCATCATTCCATCATTCATATTTCAAATGTTACAAAAAATCACACAATGTATACCCAAGGGATATTCACTTCAGAAGGGTCCCAACATCACAGATAGAATGTATAATCGTATTCTTAGTCATGAATTTTATTGGTGTTTTAGTAAATATGGGTTAGTTGAATTCTGGCCTGGTCTAACTTGGTCAAACCGACCCGTCCCACTCATCCTGGGGGGCTCATATGACATGAGACTTTTTGGTCAACCAATCCAAACCCGGTTGGCTCTAGGATTACCCAGTCTGGCATAGTCTAGTAGAAAGGCTTTTGGGCCTTGCTAGACCATTCTATGTTTGATCGTGTGTTCGGCCTGTCGGGTCACCAAGAGAACTGGTTCCCATCCGGTCCATTTCGACTTTGTCAGAGTAGTTCTGTTAATCTTGTCAACCCAATTGCCTGGTTTCGCATCCTGACCAGCCCACATCAGCAGGTTAGTAATTATCTAACATGGGATGTCTGACAGATCAATTTACTACACCAGAACAGAATACATCGAGAGGCCATTTCTTTTCTATCCCAGACATTACACAATGTCTGGTTGACACATCAAATACCATCTGAGATTGGTCACCTCCTTCTACACACAGTCCACACTGGGAAGCGTGCCAGAACATACAATGACCACCAGTTGGGCTACTACCTTTGACGATACACATGACCGACACTTTCCTTCTACACTGGTCTTCCTCCAACATGGTCGGGTGGGCGCACCCACCGAACTCCATCTGCCAGCCTCCCTTCCGGTGCCCTGTCATTGTCACAAAGTTATTCCAGTGCCCTGCCTCCAACTTTCCACCACGTCCTAGTGTTTCTGCTACTATTGAATGTTGATACCTTGTACCACTATAGCAGCCTCCTGCCTCTAACCAAGGAAAAATTACAAAGTAAGGGGTTTCTTATCTCACTCTTAATTTTGTGAGAATTCCATTATTCACCACTTATTTACTGCATGTGGTGTATGTGTACTTCCCAAGAATGTATTTATTGTGTAATATACTTTTATTTATGGGTATTTACATCATAATTGTGTGATAATTCTTACATGGGTGTATGTTTCGTAAGTTACCTAATCGAAAAGGGAATTTGAAATTTCAATTTGCACTCTTTCGGCATTAGGCATACTTTATTGATTATTTTACTCCAGGATTATGTGTAGAATCACAATTAATTTGACTATGTCATAATTTACACTCCCCTCTCTGTGGATGTACATTTTATACACATAATCACTCCATTGATAAATTCCCATGTAATCAATATTAACATGATAATATTAATTTTAACTCAATCTCCATTGGTTGAGTTAAATATCCAATTCATTGGTGTTGTTTTTACAAAAATATGTGTGAATGTCATCTGATTGATTTACAATAAATATCCAATTATATTGAGTGTATTTATATTTGTCACACATAATTATGTCGATGATATATCCATAACTTAAGGATATGGTCTTTATAATATAATTCATCTCAATTTACAATCCATTGAGTGTTCTTCATTGTTTTACACCAAATCACTTTTATATGGTGTATATAATGTACTTTGGCATAGTATATCATGAATCCATTTATTATCGTGATATTATAATGTTTTTATTACTCAATAATTTTTATTCACGTGTCTTTATTTTGGTTAGTAACTCTAACTAAAATATCATTTTGAATGTTTTAATGATTTATTATTCTAAATCTTTCTCATTAATATACCTATTTTAAAAATGTTTTTAAGGATTTATTTATATGGACATTAATGTTTTCAAATTTAAATTCATTTAAAAAGTTTCAAATTGGTATGGGACACTTTTATTCAAAAATATATTTTTAAATGGCTTATTGATAAATAGTACGACTTTTAAATGTTTTCAAGAAAAAGGGGGATATTTCTCTCAATAGTCTGATGATTATTTTAATCTATGTCAATATCCTTCATTATTCTCAATTGAGGTTAATATGATACAAAAAACTCTTCCATATTGTATCAAATGAGTTATGTTTGACTATGGATGTGCTATTTTTATAACATTCATGGTTTGGGGTTAAAAGTATTGACATTTTGTATGCTAGTTTTAATAAGAATATTTATGTTATGTTTCAAACTTTTCATATGAGGAATTCATTGGACTTAGTATGTGATGGGTTGAGCACGCTATAGCTCCTCGATGAATCTGTACGTCTCATGAGACAAACTAGTGTCCTGGAACGAGGCTTTGATAAACACTTATTTGTAGTCTTGGCATGAGGCCTTGACTAAGTGGTTATGATAGTCTGTCATTATGCATTCCATATTTATGAAAGTGTTTATTGATATTCCATGTGATCATTTGACTAGTAGAATATCCATGTGAATATGTAAATGGAATTTCATTAATTTTATCATTTCCATATTATGCTGAAGTTCGAGTTTAAAAGGATTTTGTTTTAGTTATACATTGGCTTAAGTGTTTATTCTTATTTATGAATGCTTCTGCTATATTCTTATCCTTACTGAGCATCTGATCTCACCCCTTTTAATGTTTTATTTTTTCCCAGGATTCGAAGAAGTAATTTATGAGTGACCTACATGGATAGTGTGAGGGGATATGAAGACAAGATGTTGTTGTAGCTTTTTAACCTTATGATGTAATGTGAGACTTATTAATATATCTAGTGTTTCCAAGACTACGAATCTAATCAGTCATTCAAGACATGATCCATTTTCATCATTTCAATGTTACGTAATAATGATCCAAATCTAGGTAACTGGGGTCGGGGCGTTACAGAAAGGGGAGGATGTGGTCTCGTGAACTGACTTTGAGAGGGAGTTCCGGGAGAAGTTCATCTCTTCCACGATGAAGGTAGAGAAGATGAAGTATCTACATTCTATTTAGCATAGGAGTATGGCAGTGAAAGAGTTTTGGATCATGTTTAAGGATATCTTTCTCTTTGTATCAAACATTTTTCCAGATGAGGAGTATCTGGTGAGACGTTTAGAGGAGGTACTCCGTCCATCACTTCAGTATGATGTAACATCCTTCACTCTACCGAAATATATGGAGGTCCAACAAACACTTAATTAGTAGAGATGATTCTCATGCTAGGAGGTGTACCACGAGAGGGGAGCCAGTTGGGTTTTCCAAAGGGGAAGGCTGTGAGCAGCACGCCTCCATCAGCAAGGCCTTCTAGGTTAAGACCAATGGATAGATGGACGTAGTAGTTCTATTTTCGATCTCCACGTACCCACCCATTAATTTTGATCCCATGACTGAGATGATTTATCTATGGAAGATGTGGGAGCCTTCATAATCATTTTCTTGACCGAGTGCAGTTTCATGGGGGTAGGCTGGTTTAGCACCCACCTCAGCAATTGCAGTTTCCAGCAAGTCCCTTTCAGTAGTAGTAGCACATACAGCTAGTCCCCTCTCTTCTGAGAGTTGAAATTGTGGGAGGAGATTGACCTCAATGATCTACTCGGGGACCTCAACCAAGGTGTGGTTGGGAAGGTGGCTGATAGATGAGGGGTAGAAAAGCTGGGCATGGGTAGTTACACACGACAGATGTAGCAGTTTCAGTAGGTCCTCAAGTCGTTTGAGGTACAATCCATTTGTTCATAACTTTTGTAGCTACCTTGTATGATTCATGAACTTCACAATCCATTATTTCACCCAGCCAAGCCAATTATTTGGGTCTAGACGCAGAGAGAATTCACGTACCCCTGGTTTTCAGTATGCCAGTCAGAGGTCGGACCAGAAAGTCTTCTGTTTTCCAAAATGTATATAGATTTTTTGACCACATCAGTCTAGTAGGGACCATATTTTACTGCAGATGAAGCCTTATGATTTCATTCCATTCCTTGACATGGTTATTCTATGTACATGTTATTTTTTTACTGCTTTGGAATAATGATATTCATTTCAGATGTGGGAGGACAAGGCGTGAACTTCGTCGACGATCGGGGTTCCCAGGAGGGAAACCAGTGAGTAAATCCCCTTCATTCATTGTTAGTTGAGCTGTCAGTATAGTCGGATTATATAGATATTGTGGATATCTCAAGGAATGTTTGTGAGTACATGGACGACTTCTTTGAGGTGGTGGTGATTCTACCCCCTTGACATAATTTTGTGTTCATGACAACCTTGCAACCCGGTACCCATTGGATTTTGATGGCTCCCTATCAAATAGAACCTTATTAGCTATGGGAGTTACATATTAAGATTGATGATCTGATGAAGAATGGTTTTGATCAACCAAACGTGTCCCCAAGGGGTGCTATGGTCTTGTTTTCGGAGAAGGAAAATGGTGGCCTCATGTTGTGCATAGACTACCAAGGGTTGAATTAGGAAACGACCAAGCATAGTTACCCTTTACCGATGATAGACATCCTCTTTGAATCATTGAATTGGGAAATATGGTTTTCCAAGATAGACCAGCGGTTAGAATATAATCAGTTTAGGGTGAAGGAGGGTGACATCATGAACATTATCTTCAAGTGCATATATGGGAACTTTGAGTTTGTAGTCATTTTTTTCAGTGTTATGAATGTGCCATCCGTATTTATGGGGCACATGAAATCTGTCTTATAGGAATATCTCGACCGGTTCATAGTCGTGTTTATTGATTACATCCAAATCTAATCATGAACAATGTGGGATCACACTGAGTATCAGAGAATTATTTTAGAGGTCCTCTGACCGCACCAACTCTATAGGTAATTGTCCATATGTACGTTCTATACCTGAGAAGTACACATCCTTGGACAGGTGGTGTCCCAACAAGGAATAGTAGTGGACTCGTTGAAGGTTGAAGAGATTGTTTCTAGGTAAGCACCATAGATCATGGAGGAAGATTGTAGTTTCCAGTGTCTTGATGTTTACAACTAGAGGTTCATGCCAAAAATATATTAAATGGTAGCACCTTTGACAGCCTGAACCAAGAAAGAATGGACATTTATATGGAGTGAGCAAGGCCAAGAAGCCATCAGTTATCTGATGGGGAACTAGGTTAGTCCCTCGGTACTGAGGCTTCCAAAAGAAGTGGTGACATTTGAGGTGTTCTTTGTTTCTTCTGGATAAGGTGTGGGGAATATCCTGTTTCTACAGTATGGGTGATCTCTTATCGGTATAGGTATTTACATCCCCATGATCATAACTAATTCACCCTCGACTAGGAGATCACGGAAGTTGTGTATGCACTAATGTTGTGGCGACACTACATCATCGAGTAATGCTTTTGGGACTTCATTAATCACAAGGGATTGAGTTATATCTTTTCCCAGTGGGAACTAAACATGATGAATCAGATGTGGAGAGTGTTTCTTCCGGACTACAACATCAATATTTCCTACAACATATGAAAGGGGAATGTAGTGGCTTATTCCTCGAGCTGGAAGTCACAGAGGGATGCGGTTTAAGAGTCAGCAGATTCTTGGAAGTCGATGGAGGAGTTGTCTACCCAACAGCAGGATGAAAGGGTGGATGGTGGTTGAGGTTGTCTGTTTCAGATGACACTATAGTCCTTTCTATTGCTGCAGGTGGAGGAGTCTTAGTTGGGAGACTCAAAGAGAGAAGTGATGGGTGATCGGGTTAACCGATTCAATGCTTTGGAAGGGTTGTTAGAGAATGGTATGAATTAGATTATTTTCTGAAAGAAGTTGTTTCTCTTATAGGATATGTGTGAGATAGTCCATGGTGAGTTACAAAACTCACACCTTGTGTTTCACCCTTGTGTTTCCAAAATTTTTCGGGGTTTGAGGGTTTAGTTTCGATGGATCAGAGTGAAGTGTGCAGTGGAAGAGTTTGTGGCGAAGCGCCTCGTATGTCAGCAAGTGAAGGATGGACACCGCGTCCCAGGTGGTCTGTTACAAATATAGATGTCCCCAAGTGGATGTGGGATGACATCTCGATGGATATTTTCATGTTACTACATAGAGTTCAAGGAGTTGTGAAATATCTAGCTAGTGGTGTTCCAGCTGAGGAAATCATCTCAATTTTTGGAAGTCAAGGAATCGAGTATGGTGGATTCCCTAGAACAATGGTACATGGATGAGAATGTAGGGTTTCATGGATTTATGTGGTCTATAGTCTATGATCGGGATACATGGCTTCCCTCATAGGTCTAGAAATGATTTATATATTCTTTTGGAACACATCTATGCCTTAGCACTACCTTCCAAACTAAGAAAGATGGTAAAATAGAGTGGACCATCCATACATGGGAGGATATGATTCAGGCAACTATTTTGGACATTAGGGGATAGTGCATGCGACACATGCCTCTGGTAGAGTTTTCCTACAACAATATCTATCACTAACCACTGGAATATCTCCATTCAAAGAATTGTATGGCCGGTCATGTTGCTCAACCGTGCACTGGAAAAAGTTTAGGGATGCAGGTCCTCTTGGCCTGGTAATGGTGTAGAGCATGACAGATAAGGATCAGCATATAAGGGAGAGGGTGAAGGTGGCTCAAGACTGGAAGGAGTTGTATGATGATAAATGGAGAAGACCCTTGGAGTTCTAGGTCAAGGACCATGTGTTCTTGATGGACTCCCCTCAGATTGGGAAAAAAGGTTCGACAGGGGGAGTAATATATCTCCCATGTTCTTCGGATCTTTTGAAGTTTTTTAGTTGTTCGGTGATGTAACTTATCTTCTAATGTAACCATCTCCACTACTGATAGGGCATGTTGACTACCATGAATCTCAACTGTGTCAGTAGATTCATGATGATTCACACGACCTTTACTGGGAAAATCAATATTATGAGGATGGCATGATGTTCATAGAGTGACTAGTGGGGATCAATGGTCATGATGAGAAGGTTATTTGGGGATAGACCCTTCCCTTGGTTCATGTGTTAAGGTGGAACAATTGCCTCGAGTAGAGTACCTTGGAAATGGAGGCACATATGCACACCCAGTACGTAGAGCTATTTTGAGTTTTTTACTATTTTGTTTCGTACTTGTTTGTGATGTAGTGATTAACCTTGATAACTATAAAATGTTTTGTTTTCATTATTACCATAATGTGTATTATGTGTCCTGATTGTGGGGAATAATGGACCTGATCCCTAATAAAAACAAATTTTAGTGGATGCGATTAAACCCGTGTGGGTGAGTCAGTGTTGTCCAAATCGGATAGTATATTGATAGGGGACAAAATACTTCCTAAAACATATGTCTGGATAGTGACACCTTTATATGATTTTTTGGATACTTGTGGGGGAGGTGTTCCTAGATGTCACTGGGGTTTACTCTTGAGTTGTATATTTTGAGGTGGTTGTTTGGACCCCTATCTTTTTTCTAGGTTTATTTTTAATTCTTGAGGGTGATATTACATTGAGAGGTATCTGAGGTAATTGCTCAGGCAATGAATCATTAAGGATTTTGCAAAAAAAATTAGTTCCACTAAAATGATGGTACTGGTCACGATCACACACCAAAACGGTGGAACCTTGAGGGAGGCACTACAACATTCGCCCACCAAAGCTGTGGACCGTGAGGATGGTACCGTGACGATGGACACAAAATGTTCACACCATTACTGCCACACACCATATAGGTGGAACGAATTATGGTGGCACTATGAGGGTTCCAATAGGAGGTTGGCATCATGACCATGGAACCACTTTTGGTATCTCCCCAAACGGTGTCCCAACCTTGTCGCTTTTATAGTAACACTCCCGTAATGTACCATTTAACGTAAAAGTATTTTTAATTCTAATTTCTATTCCTTTTAAAATCCCATAAATTATATCCAAAATCCCAATGATCCGGGTGACCCTTGACTTTCCAAAATGTGTGGATTTTCCTCGGTGTCACACATTTACCCATGCATTCCTGTTATGGCCCAGTCGCATGTTTTCCTTGGATTAAAGGAAACTATTTAATGCACAACTATTATTTTCACCTCTTTTATTAGAATTATTAAATGGAAATTAATTCCATCATATGTAACCATCTAACCGGATGGTGAAAACACAATCTTCCTTTAAATCCATTCATGATTTTCATATCCCATAACTACAAGATCTCACATTTTTTCATTGCACAAGAATTATTCTTTTTTGATGATAGTTTATTTCCTTATTTCCCTTGGTGCGTTTGGTTCCCCCCCTTCATTAGGAAAGTGGTGCACCTATGCTGGAGTTTCTTTTCTCACTCTTGGAGTCCCCATAGATCCTCCTTTGTCAGTAGTGCATCCCTAGTTCTTGGAAAGTGGAGAGAAACTACGATCGTTGAAATCCATGCAGGGTTATTAAATCATCACCCCTTATTGTGTAAAATGCGGGGTGAGAATGATAATGTTTCTAAAAGGTTGGTTGAAACCAAACATTAATGTAGATAATAAACAGACTTTTAGAGAATGTAGGGGTGTGTTTGATGATGTGTCTATACACTTTTACCCTTTCCAATGTGTTGTGAATTTATGGTCTTGTGTCTATTAAAAAAACATGGTTGTTGGTGGTCATTCCTTGCGAACAAATGCACCCATGTTATTTGTGATGTATGAATGGTTGTAACATAGAAATTGGTTAACAACATAAAATCAATTGATTAAATTAACTTCCAGTGAACAGATATCCTCAAGTGAACACCCAAGTTATCCAAATAGAATGAATAAACACAATGAATGGTACGATAGAATATAGAAATTAAGTTAATCTATTTTCGAAACATGTGTGTTTGTTCTGAATGATCCTTGTAAGGTGAAATGGATGTTGATGGGATCCACTATTGTAGTGAAGTTTTTTGGATTTTTGATTTATGGTCGTGTGGGGCCGTATGGTGGGGCATGTTTTGGTTCAAATACTTTGAGGGATATCACAGATCCCTTTTGTTCTTGTGACATTAGAGGAGAACATGGTGTGATTTCTTAATCTATTTCTTTGTTGTTTTTCCTCCTTTTCGTTTGACAATGCAAGTTATTTTCCAGTTGGTGAAGAATAATTTAAATGAAATTACAGGAAAATGAAAACAAGGATGTGCCCAATGGAATTTCTTTTTCTGATAATGTGTTTTTCCTTGTCTATGATTGGTGTGTATTTTTTATTGAATAGTAACAATGGTGTTTGTGTATAGGCTAGTATTAGAAACCCTAGGTTATGATGTGTTTTTGTTTAACAATTTGTAAAACTTTGTTCTTTTGTGTCTTATTCGTGCCCCACCCATGTTGAAAATTTCATGCCGAACACCCCTGTTTTAATGGGGAAGGGGGTTTTCCCAACACACATATGAATGGATAGTTATTAGATACTTTTTTCTCCCTTTCACGAGTAGACTAAGACTCTTTGGGTAGGCTGTGACATCTTGAGGTCCATTATTTCCCTTGATTCTTCAAGAATCTACTGTTGTGGTGGTTTTCATAGGTGTGTATGGGCAGGTTATTTAGCATGTGTCTTCGGGATGAGGCTGGGGTGTCATCAGGCATAGTGGTAGATGTTCTGGCTCAGGTTTGTGTAGGGGTGTTTATGATTGGTCATTGTGACCTAGGTGCTTGCGGGCAAGATGTGTGGTTGCTATATACTATGTGTGTTCGGGCAGGGTATGGCAGTGGGACTGCAGTGAGAATAGAGGGGAAGGTCTGACCCATATGATGTCTTCAATAACCAGCGGTCGAGTGGTGCAGGGTACTCAAGTATAAATGTGCTATTACTATTACTTATATTGACTTGCGTTATTTGGGTAGTGTGCTTTGGTGAGGTTGTGTGGATAACTTACTTGTTAGGTGCTTTGTTTGTTTTTTTTCTATTCACGGGGCATAGAATGCCACCCCACTTGTGCATGAGGGTATTGGTTTTCTGTATTTAGTATACCTGTATAATCGCCCTATGTATATAAAACTACTCTCAAGTTTTCAGGAGGGCATCGAGGACCATGAGGCATTATTCTATTTCAGATGATGGGATAGTTGATGTTGTTGTTTTTATTTTCATCGGTATTTCCAGTTGGAGTTTTCTTGTATTGTACAACATATTATTTGATAAATTCTAGTGTGATTGGTTTTTTTGTCTTTACATTTACATATAATTTAGTATTTTTTGGGGATTTTATATGTTTTCTCCCAATCCTACTAAATAAAAAGGTAAATGCGATCTATTTTTCATGTGAATCTATACCCCTGGTTCTAGTCACCTCTCTCGGACATATTGAAGGACGGTCACTGGGGACATTATCTCTCCATAAACTAGAAGTTGAGCCTAGAAATCAGCTACCCCGTCCCTCATCATGGTGAAGGTAGTTCGTGACATCAAAATTGCTGAATGAGGTATTGGAGATGTTGTACACATTTTAGATATCCTTTATGGTTGGATATGGATCATCATGCATCTAGTAAATTTTTTAGACCCCTCCACTCTAATAGATAGTTAGGGTGGCACCACATGGGTATGCCATGTACTAGTCCCTATTGGCTCATATGACCATAGTGCATCTTACTGACATATGTTCAAAAGGTGGGGATGATGTCGTTCTCGTTAGAAGAGGCATAATGGTACCAATGACGTTGTGGGAAACGTTTCATATGTAATTTTATACATCCTCATTGGTTGTACATCTTGGTATGGAGAAGAGGTACCAAGACGTTGAATTTTGGATTTTGTGGATAGGAATGAAGAATTGAGATGCATCATTTGTTTCTCAATAAAAAAATATTAACATAGTAAAAGAAAATAACTATGTTTAAGAAGGATTAGATCAAACAATTGATATGCTATAATTGATGTGGGATGGTATATATATATATGGTCCTTTTAATGGGTTTTATATTTCTATACAGATAGAGAGAATCTATCTAGGGGATTGTTGACCAAATCATCTTGTTGTAAAACTTCATAACTATATAAGAGTAGATTCAAGTAGAGTGCTTGGGGATCCTTTAGATTTATGAGATTTTTTAACTACATGGAGTAACATCAATGATTGTCTCAGATCTTCATTCTCACTTTACATCACAGTTGTGATAGAGGTTATAGGAGTGGTTCTGGCCCCACTTACGCTTGAGCACGTCATTTCACCCATAGAGGGATGTACAGACTGAGCAGACCACTTAGGTTATGGAGGATATTTGATGATATTTCATGGTAGTAATTGGTCATAGTTTCTAGGATCACCTTCCTTAGGATGAATTTTTATACAAAAAAAGCTACCATTCCAGCATTAGTATGACCCTATTCGATGATTTTTAAGGACAACCCTTCTGGTCACCACATTGCTGGACTAACCATGGAGATTCATCACTCACTGATATAACAATGGCGAAAGATATTTTAGAGAGGATGAAAATGATCATGGAGAAGATTTAATCTACACAGAGACATTAGATGTCATATCCAAATATGTGACAAGGGCCTTTAGTGTTCTAGGAATGAGGCCATGTGTTCGTATATGTTTCACCTCGATGTGGATTATAAGGATTTCGCTGGGGTGGAATCCCATCTATGATGTTAATAAACTCTTTATAGATACAATGTACAGTTGTTGAGGCGGTTTACCACACTTCTCTTCCACTATAGTTAGATCTGGACAATGATTTCTTCGACCTAGTGTAGATGAAAAGGTACATACATGACCGATCAGAAATTATATTTTTCAGAGAGATAGAAATCATGGATGAAGATGTTATTACTAAGTACCCTGTGGGGATCTAGGATCTACATAAGAGTATACTTTCTGGGGGTAGATTTCTTTTTTTTTTTGCACTTAATGGCAGCATTTGAATCTCCATGAGTGAACATGGGAGTGGGAGTCCTAAATTCATTCCTAATAACATCATATATTTGATTAGCCCATGTTTTGGACTTCTGGGAAAAGAATTCCCAAGGTGGAGAGAATGTAAAATTACATATTTTGTATGTAATAGTTTTATTTATAATAAGGATTATTTTCCAGACTAGCATATGAGGAATTTTGTGTTTCTGAGGCCTAGAGTTCTTAGATCATATGTTTCAAAAATACAGAAATATTTAGTTGCATGAACAATCATTTTTTTGAAAATGTGTAATAAATATTAAATTTTTGACTAGATCAGAACTATGAGGGCACTTTTTAGTTAAAAATAGCATTATTACTCTATAGGTAACCTGAAATTGGTTGGCATTAGATGTTTATGAAAATTTTATCAATGTACTGAAATAAATAAAAATAAATTTTAAAATTTATTTCAATTTAGTGTTTCATAAAGAAATGTAGTTTGATCATTAATATAAAATTTTCAAAGATCCAGGGTTAGACTCATAATTATATAATTAAATGTAGATATAATAGAGGGAACCTCTAGTAGACAATTATACTGAACGACGATAGAGCCTCGAATCAATGAGCGATGAACAACAATCATGTTGGATATTTCCAAAAAATATCACATAGCAATGTATATTCCTTATCAAATGATATGAATCAAGTTAAGGCTTATGATTAAATTATTTATTCTTCATTCTCTATTCATATGATGAACATGGAAGAATCTGTGAACATATTACCCTGCCGGTTGATTATGATGGCCATGAATTTATATAGAGTTTGAGACCACATCAGTCAAGTGGAGACCAAATTTTGTTGCATATGTAGCTATACGATCTCATTATAGGCATTAAATGGTTGTTCCATGTACGTGGGTGTTTTGACTGCTTTGGAATAATGATCATTTTTTCAGATGTGGGCGGACATGTTGTCACCTTCATCAACGAACGGGGTTCCCAGGAGGGAAACCGGTGAGTAAATCCCCTTTTTCATTATTTGTCGAGCTGTTAGTATAATAGAATGATATAGTGATTGTGGATATCTCGTGGAATGTTTGTGAGTTCATGGATGACTTCCCTGAGGAGGTGATAAATCTACCCCTATTGACGTAATGTTGTGTTCGTGACATCCTTGCAACTCGGTGCCCATTCAATTTTGATGGCTCTCTATTAGATAGAACATTCTGAGCTACTGGAGTTATGGATTTAGATTGATGATCTGATGTTGAAGGGTTTTTATCAACCAAAACTATCCCCAAGGGGCGCTCCAGTCTTGTTCTCGGAGAAGGAAAATGGTGGCCTCATGTTGGGAATAGACTATTAGAGGTCGAATTATGTATTGGTCAAGAACAGTTACCATCTATAGATGATAGAAATCCTCTTTTACCAATTGATGTGGGCATGATGGTTCTCCAAGATAGACCTATAGTCAGAATATAATCAGTTTAGGGTGAAGGAGAGTGACATCATGAAGACTGTCTTCATGTGCAGATATGGGCACTTTGAGTTTGTAGTCATGTTGTTCAGTGTTATGAAGGTTCAAGCCATATTCATGGGGATAATGAACACCATCTTACATGCATATCTTTACTAGTTCATAGTCGTTTATATTGATGTCATCCAAATATAATCAAGATCAAAGGTGGATCACGCTAAGTAAATGAGAATGATTTTAGAGGTCCTCTGAAAACACCAACTCTACAGGGAATTGTCCATGTGAAAGTTATATACACGAGAATTATATATCCTTGGATAGGTGGTGTCTCATCACGGGATAGTAGTGGACTCGTTGAAGTTCGAATCGATCGTTTCTAGGGAATCACCTTAGATCATGGAATAAGTTCATAGTTTTTTGAGTCTTGGTGTTTACTACCACAGGTTTGTGCCGAAAATCACTTTAATGGAAGCACCTTTGACAACCTAGACCCAGAATTTTTGGGATTTTATATGGAGTGAGCAGTGATAGGAAGCCTTAAATTACTTAAAGTGGAACCGGGTTATTGCCCTGGTACTGAGGCTTTGAAAAGAAGGGGTGACATTTGAGGTGTTCTGCGTTTCTTCTGGATAAGGTTCTGGGTGTGTCAAGTTGCTGCAAAATGGGTGATCTCTTATTAGTGTAGGAATTTACATCCCAATGAGAATAACTACTTTACCCACGACATTGAGATCACAAAAATTGTGTATGAATTAATGTTTTGGAGGAAATAAATCAATAGTTAGTGCATTGAAGACATCATAGATCACAAGATATTGAGTTATATCTTCTCCCAGTGGGACCTAAACTTGTCGAAGCAGAGGTTGATAGTGTTTATTCGTGACTACAACATCACAATTTCTTACACCTTAAGAAAGGGGAATGAAGTGGCTTATTCCTTGAGTATGAAGTCATAGAGGGATGCCGTTTAAGAGTAAGAAGAAGCTTGGATGTAGATAAAGGATTTGGCTACCTACAGAAGGATGCAAGGGTAGATGGTGGTAGAGGTTTTTTATTTCAGATGACAGTGAAGTAATCTCTATTGTGGAAGGTGGAGGAGTCTCAGTGGGGAGACATGAAGAGATAAGTGATGCGTAATCGGCTTAACAAATTTAATGCTCCGGAAGGGTGGTCAGTGGATGGTCAGAATTAGATTATTTTCTGGGAGAAGATGTTTTTCCCAGAGGAGATGTGTCAGAGAGTCCATGGTGAGTTCCACAACTCACCCCTAGTGGTGCACCCAATATTTTTTGAAATGTATCGGGGCTTGAGGGTTTAGTTTAGGTGGATCGGGTTGATGTGGGAAGTGGCAATGTTTATGGCAATGTGCCTTGTATGTCAGCAAGTAAACGCTGAACACCGCATCCCTGGTGGTCAGTTAGAAATTTAGATGTCCCTAAGTGGATGTGTGATGAAATCTCGATAGATTTTTTCATTGGAATACATAGAGATCAAGGGTTTGTTATGTATCTTGTGAGTGGTGGACCAGTTGACAAAATTATATCACTTCCTAAAAATCAAGGATTCGAGTATGGTGGATGCCCTAGAACAATGGTACATGGATGTGGTGGTTTGGTTTCATGGATTTCTTTGGTCCATAGTCTTTGATCCGGATACTTGGATTCCCCCACAGGTCTAGAAAGGATTGTAACATGTTTTTAGAACCAAAGAATGTGTCAGCACTGAATTCCACCCCGAGAAAGATGGGAAGATAGAATTAACCATCCATATGTGGGAGGATATGCTACAGGAATGTGTTTTGGACTCTGGGGGATCGTGCATGACACACATACCTCTTGTAGTGTCTTCGTACAAGAATAGATATCATTGTACCATTGGCATGTCTCCATTAGAAGCATTGTATGTGAGGTCATGTCGCTCAACCGTGTGCTTGAAAAAGGTCAGGGAAGCAGGTGTTATTGGCCCGGTAGTGGTGTAGAAAACCACAAATAAGGTTCAACATATATGGGAGAGGATGAAGGTGGATCAAGACTGGCGGGAGTTTTCGGATGATAAAAGTAGGATATGCTTGGAGTTCGAGGTTGGGGAGGTTGTGTTGTTGAAGGATTCTTCTCAACATGGGCAACAATGGTTCGATAGGGGGAGAAAGCTTTCTCTCAGCTTTGTCAGATCATTTGAAGTGTTTCAGTTGGTCGGCGATGTAACGTATCTTCTAGATTTACCATTTTCGCTACTGAGAGTGCATGATGACTACCATGTGTGTCAGCTGCGTCAGTATATTGATGATGATTCGCAAATCCTTGACTGGAGAAAGAATGATATCTTGGACGATGTGATGTTCGTAGAGTGAATAGTGATGATCGATGTTCATGATGAGAAGGTTCTTCATGGATGGACCATCCCCTTGGTTAGTGTGTTATGGAGGATAATTGCCTTGAGGAGAGTACCTTGGAAAGGGATGCACATTTTCACTCCCAGTACGAAGATCTTTTTTGAGTTTTTTCCTATTTTGTTTCGTACTTATTTGTGATGTAGTTATTAACATTTTTAACTATAATATGTGTTGTTTTCCTAATTCCCTTAATGTTTATGATGTGTCATAACTTTGGGGATGAATGGACCAAATCCCTAAAAAATCTCATTTTAGTGGATGTGATTAAACCCGTGCGGGTGAGTCAGTGTTTTCCAAAGCGGATAGTATCTTGACATGGGGGAAATTACTTCCTTATACATATGTCTAGATAGTGAGACCTATATATGGTTGTTTGGTTACTTGTGGGGGAGGTTTTCTTAGATGTCATTGGGGTTTAATCATGGGAGTTATATTTTGAGGTGGTTGTTCGGACCCCTATCATCTCTCTAGGACTAGTTTTAATTTTCAAGGGTGATTTTAAATTGAGATGTATATGATGTAATGGCTCAATCAATGAATCCTTAAGGATTTTTCAAAAAATTGTGTTCCACGGAAATGAAGGTACAGGTCACGGTCTGAAACCAAAATGGTGGCACCGTGATGGAGGAACTACAACAGTCACCCAATAAAGCGGTGGTACTGTGAGGGTGACATCTTGAAGATGGAAACATAACGTTCACAACTTCATAGTCACACACCGAAGCAATGGAACGACTTACGGTGGCACTGTGAGGGTGGAAATATGAGGTTGGAACGTCGAGCATGGAACCACATTCGGTGTCTCACCAAACGGTGTCCCACCCTTGTTTCCTTTCTAGTTCCACTCCTATAATGTATCACTTAATGTTAATGTATTTTTAATTCACATTTCTAATTCTTTTAAAATCTGATAAATGATATCCAAAATCCCAATGATTCAGGTGACCCTTGAATTTCCAAAATGTGTGGATTTTCCTCGGTGACACACCTTTACCCATACATTGCTGTTACGCCGCAATTGTGTGTTTTCCTTGGATTAAAGGAATCCATTTAATGTAAAACTATTATTGACACCTCTCTGGTTGGAATTATTTAATAGAAATTAATTCCATCATGTGTAACCTCCCAACCACATGGTGAAACCACAATCCTCCTTTAAATATATTCATGATTTTTATATCTCATAACTACATGATCTCACATTTTTTTCATTGCACAATAATTATTCATTTTTTGGGGATATTCTATTTTCTTCTTAATTTTTTGAGTATGGTTCCCTGATTGTTGAGGTAAGGGGTTCACCTATGCTGGACCTTTTCTTCTCACTTTTTGAGTCCCCGAAGTTCCTCCTTTGCCAGTTGGGCATCCCCAGTTCTAGGCGCGTGGAGAGAAACTACGATCATTGAACATCCATTCAGGTTTCTTAAATCATCTCTCTTCCCTGTTTACAATGCAGGGAGGGAATGCTATTGTTTCTATGAGGATGGTTGAAACCATACATTAATGTAGATAATAAATAGACATTAGATAATGTAGGGGTGTGTTTGATGATGTGGCTGTACACAATTACCCTTTCCTATGTGTTGTGAATTTATTTTCTTGTGTCCACTAAAAATCATGAATGTTGGTTGTATTTCCTTGCGAACAAATGAACCCCTATTTTCTATGATGTCTGAATGGTTGTAACATATAAATGGATTAATCACATAAAATCAGTTGATTAAAGGAATGTTCAGTGAACATGAATCCTCAAGTCAACACCCAAGTTATAAAAATAAAAATAAGAAACACAATGAATGGTATGATAGAATCTAAAAATTAACTTAATCTATTTTAAAATATATGTGGTTGTTAAACATGATCCATGTGGGGTAAAATGGATGCAGATGTGATTCACTGTTGGAGTTATGTTTTTGGATTTTGGATCTAAGGTCGTGTGGTTTCATATGGTGGGTCTTGGTTTGGTTCCAGTACATTGTGGGATCTCACGGATCCCTTTTGACATTGTGACGTTATGGGAAAACAAGGTGTGAATGATTAATCATCTTCCTTTTTATTTTTTCTCCTTGTATTTTGACTATGAATGTTAGTTTACTTTTTTTGAATAATTACATTGATTGAATTACTTGAATATGAAAACAAGGATGGGCCCAATGGAAAAAAATTTTGGGAATGAGTTGTGCCTTGTCTATGAGTGGTGTGTTTTTTGAATGAATAGTAATGATGTTGCTTTTGTGTATGATGGAATTATAACCCCTAGGATAGGATGAGAGATTTTTTACCTATATGTATAACTTAGATCTTTTGGGTCTTATTTGTGCCCCACCCATGCTGAAGACATCATGCAGAAAACCCCTATTTTAATGGGGAAGAGTTTTTTACCAACACACATATGAGTGGATGGTTATTAGATCCTTTTTTATCTCTTTCACGAGTATCCCAAGACTCTTCGGCTAGGCTGTGACATCCCGAGGTCCATTATTTCCCTTGATTCTTCAGGCATATAACTTTTTGATGTTTTCACAAGTCTGTATGGGAAATTTTTTTCCCATGTGTCTTCGGGATGAGGCCTTGGTGTCTTCCGTTGTGGCGGTAGTTGTTCTGGCCTTGTTTTGTGCAGTTTGGTTATGATTGGTCATTGTGGACTAGGTGCATGCAGGCGGGATGTGTGGTTGTGATTGGCTTGGTGTGTGCGGTCAGGGTACGAGAGTGGGAATGTATTGATAATATTGGGGAAGGTATGACCCAAAGGATGTATTCAATAACCAGTGGTAGAGTGGTGCGAGGTACTCAAATATAGATGTGATATTACTATTACTTTAATTGACATGATATAATTGGGAAGTCTGCCTTGGTGAGGTTGTGTAGATAACTTCCTTGTTAGGTGCATTGGTTTTCTTTTTTTCTATTCATGTGGCATAGAATGCCACCACACTTGTGCAGGAGTCCTTTTGATTTTCCTTATTGAGTATACCTATATACTCACCCTATGTATATAAAAGTTCTTTCTGGTTTCTAAGAGGACAACGAGGACCATGAGGGACCATAGTAGTTCATATTATGGTATTGTTGATGTTGATGTTTTTCATTTCATTGGTATTTACCCTTTTAGTTTTCTTGTATTGTAGAATATATTATTTGAAACAATCTTGTTTGAATGGTTTGGTTTGGATTTACATTTACATCTACATTAGGTTTTTTTGGGATTTACTATCTTTTCTCCTAATCCTACTAAATAAAAAGGTTAATTCCTTCTACTTTGCATGTGAATCTATACCCATGGTGCTAGTCACCACTCTGGGACATATAGAAGGTGGGTCACTGGGGAAATTATCTCTCCATCAACATGAAGTTGGGCCTGGAAACTGCTACCCCATCCCTCAACTTGGTGAAGTTAGTTCTTGACATCCCTATCTCTGAATGAGGTATTGGGGAAGTTATGTAAATTCCAGATGTCCTTTATGGTTGGATATGGATCATCATACCTCCAGTCAATTTTTTAGACCCCTCCGCTCTAACAAATAGTTAGGGAGGCACAATGTGGGGATGCCATCAACTAGTCCCTATGGGCATAGATGACCATAGTGCATGCTACTGATATATGTTCAAAATGTGGTGATGATCTCCTACTCATTAGAAGACACATGATGGTACCAATGACGTTGTGGGAAAAGTTTCTTAGGTAATTTTATACATCCACATTGGTGGTAAATCTAGTTATGGAGAAGTGGTACCAAGACCTCAGATTTAGGTTTTGGTGGCCAGGAATGATGAATGGAGTTGGAAAATTTGTTACTTAATAATAAATTTTTAACATAGTGAAAGAAAATATCCATGTTCAGGAAGGATTAGATGAAAAACATGTTATGATAGAGTTCATGTGGGATTGTATATATAAATGGTCTTTTTTATGGGTTTAAAATTTATGTACTGATAGAGAGAATCTATTTAGGTGATCATTGATCAAATCATCTTGTTGTACAACATCATAACTATCTAAGAGTAGAGTCCAGTAGAGTGCTTGAGGATAATCTTCATTTATGATATTATTTAACTCCTTGGAGTTCCATCAATGATTATCATAGATCATCATTCTCACTTTACATGATAGTTGTGCTAGAGGTTATAAGAGTGGTTTTGGCCCCACTTACACTTGAGAACATCATTTCACCCCTAGAGGGATGGCCAGACTAAGCAGACCACTAGGTTATGGGGGATATTTGATGATTTTTATTGGTAATATTTTGTCATAGTTGGTAGGATCACCTTCCATAGGTTGAATTATCAAAAAAAGATACCATTCCAATATTGGTATGACTCAATTAGATTATTTTTATGGACAACCGTACTGGTCACCAGATTGATGGACTAACCAATGACAATCCGCACTCATTGGTCTAATGATGGTGAAATATATTTTAGATAAGATGAAAATAATCATGGAGAAGATGAAAACTGCCCAAAGACATTAGATATCATATCCAAGCATGTGAAAGAAGCCTTTAGAGTTTGATGAACGAGGCCATGTGTTGCTATATGTTTCACCTCGATGTGGATTATAGGGATTTGGCTAGGGTATAATCCCATATATGAGGTTCATCCTCACTTTATAGATATAGTGTATAGTTGTTGTGGTGGGGTACCACACCGCTCTACCTCCACAGATAGATCTGGAAAATGATTTCTTCGACCTGTTGTAGATGAGAAGGTACATACATGACCGATCAGAAATTATATTTTTCAGAGAGATGAACATTGAGGATGAAGAAGATATTTTTGAGTACCTAGTGGGGATCTAGGATCAACAAATGAGTATCCTTTTGCAAGGATCGATTCCTTTTTTGGGCATTCAGTGGCATAATTTGAATCTCTATAAGAGCACATGAGAGTGGGAGGCTCAAATTCACTCCCAATAACCTCATCTATTTGATTTTCCCGGGTTTTGGATTTTTTGTGAATGTAATGCCCCAGGTGGAGGGAATGTAAGATTACATATTTTTTATGTATTATTTTTATTTCTAATAAGGATTAATTTATAGACTAGAAAATGAGGCATTTTGTGATTCTGAGGCCTATAGTTCTTAGAACAAATGTTTGAAAAATACTTAAATATTTAATAGCATGTGGACTAATTTTTATGAAAAAAGTCTAATAAATATTAAATTGATTCCTAGATCAGAACTATCAGGGCACTGTTTAGTTAGATATAGCATTATTACTCTAGGGGCAACATAAAATTGGTCGGCGTTGGATGTTTATGAATAAGTTATCAATGGAATGAAATAAATAAAAATAACTTTAAAAATTTATTTAAATTTAGTGGTTCATACATCGATGTAGATTAATCATTAATATACATTTTTTAGAGATCTAGGATTGGAATCATTATCCTATTATTATATGTAAGTTTAATAGATAGAACATCTAGTGGAAAATTATATTGAACGATGACAGAACCTCGAATAAATGAGTGATGAACAACAATCATGATGGATATTTCCATCAAAGATGACACAACAATATATGTTCTTCATAAAATAATATGAATCAAGTAAAGGATTGTGATTGAATTTTTTATTCCTCATTCTCTATTATTATGGGGAACATGGAATAATCCAGGAACATATTAACCTAGAGATTTATTATGTTTGCAGGAGGAGTTTATTTTGCTGGTTTATCAGGATTTATTTAATTTGGTTTTCTAACCCAGCATACAGTATTTTGTATTGTTGTATAAGAACTAATGGATAATGATGATAATCCAGTTTTTCTATTCATATATCCCTCTTCTTTTCACATTCTTCTTGTGTTAGATTACTATGGTCCTAGCTCGTTGTTGTTGTGTGGTTCTGAACACAAAAGAACCCTTAAATATGAGGAAAATCAAAAACCGAGGCTGGATCAGTGTTGATCGGGACCCACATAGATAGGATGTAGGGTCTTTCCATTATTTGGTTATCTGAGGAGGCGTGATAGTCTTTGGAAGGGACCACTTGTTCTTGGTAGGGGAACCGATGGTTGGTGCTACCGCGGTCCATATTGGGCATAGAAGAGCTAACATGGCCAGAGGAGTGGGATGTGGTGGGTGGATGGGATCAGTGGAAGACACGAATGTGGCAGAAGTGGTTGTAGATGCGAGATAGAGGATAAGAAGTGGGTCAGGAAAACATGTATAATCCGGGTCGGATCAACAGATCAATATATATTTTAGGATAGCGGGTTAGATTCATGTTGGGAAGATCCTTAGTCGTATGTGGGGAAATCGGGGGAGACACCCTTTGCGGTCGACCACACTGATAGACCTAGGTTGTCCACAATTGCAGTATACTAGGTTTCTGATGTATCTCAAGATGTCATGAACACAGTGACCATGTGACTAGTCCATAGGCATTCGACCATGTTTATCAAACACAGTGTCTGGATAGGCCATAAAGGGTGCGGGAACATGAAAATTGGTCCATGGGAGGTCGGTCTGCTCAATATGTGGAACGACCATGGTAGTAGGTGGACCTACCATGCCAGTAGGTCCTCATTACCCAGTATTTCTACAGGAATCTTTGTTCAAATGATCATAGCTTCTTAATGGAGTGCCCAATCAAGATCCCATATTGGCATTTGTGACCCTAACATTTTAGAGATCATTTTGAAACTAATAGTCGGATTTTAGTTTAGACCTGTATACGATGAGTATGATCCATTTGTACATTAGTAGAGGATAATGTTAATCATTATATCTATATAATTAGATTGTAATCACCATAAGAGGTTGAGTCATAGATATAGTTATATTAATCCTCTGTCACACTATAGTGAGATCCTCTATCAACCCAAGCTCAGTTTGTGGAATTGGAATAATCTCTTTGAGCAATGCATTGATCCTCCATGTAGCGGGATCCATTTTTAGGGATTATATATTCATTGTTATATGATCCCGTACATAGTGATTTGATGAAGATTTGGTTCATGGTGTCCCCATGTAGTTCTAGGCCTGACCCCAATCTAGGAGTCATGTTTATTCCATATCAGGTTTGCGGTATCCCCCATTTGTTCAAGGCAGGAACCATATCTATGTATCATAGATTTCTCAAACTAGTGTGTTCTTTTTATGTGGGGCCCAAATGATTTAGAAAACTTCTTACATGTTTCTATAATGATATCATCGCTCGATGTGTGAGTTATCCTAGAATGAGAATGCATTGAGAATCATATAGTGGCTGGATGTTGGCTGTGACTTCCTAATGGATGGGTGTCTCTCCTGAGTGTATCTAGATTCTATTTCTATACATATTGTAACTATTATATTGTGTTACATCTGTTATTTAGAGGACTATACATGGTGCTTCCTGATTATTGATTTTTGGGGTGTCCTACTGAGTTTTGTTATAATCACCACAACATGCATTGTTCTGGCACTTGTCATGTCTTGTGAAGAAATCATCCATTTAGATAGTGTACTAAGAGGACCTGGAGATATTGAGTCAATCCTAGACTAAGGAAGACTATGGTGTTTAATAAGAGTGAATATTTGATGTATTATTTTTTGATAGGCCAGTGTGGTCTTCTATTGTTTCAATTAAACGGGTGTATAATTTCATTTTAGGGGTCTTTTATTTGACCATGTTTAGACTCCATTATGTCCCCTATACTCTGGTTTTTGGATATTGGTTGTATTCCTACATTTTATTAACCTATTTTACATAGTCAAATATTATGGCATGGATATTTGTGCATGTTTACAGGTACTATAGGTTATTCCTCCCATTTTTTGTAAATGGATACTCAATGCTAGTCACCAGCCCATGGTCTATTAAATGCATGCATGGGGTAGTCGTGGAATGGGACCCTCTAGGATGGGTTGTCGAACTATATTATTATAATTGGAAAATTAATTACTCTAATTCAAATAAAATTTCTGGGATCGACAGAATTAATATAAAATACAAAATTCTCCATCATTTTGATGGATTTTTAAAAAAATAGAATAATAAACAGAATTAACGCAGTACATGTAGTATATATTTATAAATTAAGAAATATAGTGTATATGGTTCTGAAATATAAAAACCCCAAACATGTAATTTTATTCAAAAAAAAATTCAAATAAAAATATAAACATACAGATTTACTAGAGGATCCTCATAAAAAATGTTGTCTACTAAAACAACATATCATATTGAATACAGACCCCACAAGCTAAAATTTTCGTAATCATTCTAATATCAATTAATGTATTATAAAATTAATTATATCATGTGTAATTTATCTACTAAAATTAAATTTGAACTATGGTAAATTTATATTTTTCAATTACATTACATGTTATTCCATATCATACTATTTATTTCATATATTCATTTATACACAATAAAGTGCTAAGAAAAAATTAGTTCTATAGTAAAAATAATTTTAAAAAATTAATGGTTCTATTTACAGTAAGTAATTAAATATAATACCACTGTATTAGATTAAATTTATAATGGTATCACAACATGACCTATTAAACATATTTTAATCCATGACTATTTACTCACTATACATTATTTGTTATATTCATAATATCCTTCGGGGTAATAATTAAATAATTCAGATCAGGCTCCGAAGAACACTCGTATATGGGAAAGTGATCCCTATATGGAGTTATAACACTCATATGAAATATTATATTAAATGATGCAGACATATTTCCAAAAGAAAAAAAGTATTTATCATATTTATTTGGGAAACATTTAGTACCATCTAACAAAAATATTTTAATATTGATTAAATATTCTCCCATGCATCTCATTTTTTATATATGGAATACTCAAATTATAATGGTATCATCATTAATGACATATAAATTAATAGATATCTATCTTGGTGTATATTATGTAATATATAAATATATATATATATAAACACAAACTTCAACATTTGAAATAAATTGAACAATAAATACAGAAGACATATAATAATTAAAATTAGAATATCATAATTATTACTTAAGAAATGTCATCTGAAACATATGTATGTATATTGAAAACAATATAATATATTAAACTATTTATTCTGGGTAAAATATGTTTATCAAAACAAGGAATTTATGAATACATGTCAAAATATTTAGAAGTACCATATAAATAAATTAATGAAGAGATGATATATGTATATGAGGAATGAAATAGATCCATAATTAAATAGACATAAAAATAATTTAATTCATTTTAGAGGATAATAAAATATAAAATACTATATTTAGAATATATATCTTTTTCCAATATAGATATCTTTCTTACCATATTATTTTTGTATATACATTTATTAACGCGATTAAATAATAGATAATGTATCATTCATGTTTAATACACATTTTCTAAATATTACCTAATCCAAATCATAATGAAAGATAAATAATAAATTTATTTACTCATAAATTTAATTAATGGTAATGAAGTATTCATTTTAGTATGCTATAGTTTATATATCCAAATATATGATATAAAATTGTTATTATTTTCAAATTACCATTCACTACAGTTTTCAATCACCAGAGGATATCGCATCATACTCAATTACATGTATTAAACAATTGCCATGAAAATTAAAATTCAATGAATGAATCAATAGTGAGTTTAATATTATTTAAAAAAACTTGTTACAATTATACATGTTGATTTGGAGTTTTCATTATTAATAAAATTAAATAAACTCAAGAGAACATAATTGATTCTAAATTTATTACATGTGAAATATCTATTAAGAATCTAGTAAGACTCACATTATCATGATTGTGTTGGGTCACGAAGGAGATATAATAATGTACATTAGTGGTGAATATCATTTTAAATGTTAATATGTTGTTATACCAAATTAGTAGAATGTTGTTACTTTAAATATTAATTATTTCAATAACCTCGATAATAGAAATCTACTGGAAAATAAAATATAAGAAAATATAAAGTTCAAGAGAAGAATATATAGAATATAAATACAAAATAATATTATGTATACTCTTTATACACATACTCGGTGTATATATGATTCTAAAATATATTAATTTTGAATCAGCATGGAGTCATTTTTTATCCTCCATTTTCACTGATAGAAATTTATCCAAATTAATTTTTATTAGTTTTGAAATAAAATAATAATAGTATTTATAGACACCATAAAATATTTTTTTATACAAAACCATAACCTATTTTTTAAATTTTACATAGAAACATGTTATTTATGGAAGGAATGGTAACACATACTTTTTCAACCACAATCCAAACATTTTTTTGTAAATAGAATATTCCGAACAACATCTATGTTATGGGTCAAGAGAAACTATATCATTTATGTTGATAGAGAATAACTAAATTTAAATTTTGGAAGTTTGAGGATCCTACAATAAAAATTACACAATCTATTTAATTCAACTATAATTCAATATCTTAAATTCCAAAATATCTTTTCGGTTTATTTTTTTAAATAAATTGTTTATAATATCATACTTATAAACATATATATAACAACCTATACAATTCTACTCAATATATATTTATATATTTATAATATAGAACATTTGAAAAAAACAAGATTTCATACATTGCAAAACATCAAAATATTAAACATGGATTCTCCAATTCCTTTAAGCATCAATAAAACCAATTAAACAAATATTAATATTTTCGTGAACATCGAATCTCAATAGGGGACCAGAAATGAAGAATGAAATTGTTTGTCCATAAATGGAAAAAATTACATAATTTATTAACTTTTACACATTAAACATCTCATCTATATCTTACCTGGTGAATTCATAATATTGATGTCAAAAAAGGTAAAGAACACATACATAGAAAAAAGTAACTTGTGGAATCAGTTTCATTGAACTATTACATATATAGTATCAGTAATGACTACATTGGGAGTAACAATTATTTTTACCCGTATATTAACAATCATAGTATATTTACATAGTTTATTAGGAGAAATATGACTCATTAGATCCATACCTATCCCCAATGAATAGTCAGTTTGGAATGGGAAGAACCACCTTATGTGTATCATGGATCCAATTTTCATCATAACAATGACGAAAAAACCATAAAATATTAATTACACATAAATATTTCATAATGGTACCATTGTTGAAGAAAATATTATTTCCATTTTGATATAAATATTCATTTTACCAATGTTAAACAATATAAAATGAAAATAAATTTGATAATAAAAAGTTAAAAATGAAAATAATTTTTTAAAACTTGTATGATTCATGAAATTCGGGAGATATTTTCAATATATATATTTTATAATTATTTTTGTAATAAGATACATTAAATAGTATTTTTAAATTAATGTCCAATACAAATATCATATAAATGAATTGTGAACTAATTAAATGAATGGAGTATGTGTATTCAATATAATTCCACATATATAAATATAAAATAATAAAAAATAATTTCTCAAATTGTCAAATCATTACATAATAAATGATTTAGATGGTTGACCTAATAAATGAAATTTTGGTTGCGAATCACCTCACCATATGTTTGAAACTACTTTTCACCTGTACTTAATGTCTCGAATAATAAAATGATATTCATTAATATCTAAATTAATTGAATATTATTAATTTTATTTATTTTATTGAGATATTTTATGTCCTTATTTATGAGTCATAGAGTTCACTTTCTTTTTCATAGGTGTGTTCGTTTCATGGTTTTGTTGTAGGTTCAATTATGTATAATTATGGGAGTTCATTTAAATTTGATAAAAAGGTAAATAATTATAAATAAGTAGTATTAATATAAAATTAATATTTTCATAACTCCCATATTTAATTTTTTATGATATGTTGATAAATAATTAGATAATAAAATTAAGGTAAAATGTTTAGTCTATATGTAGTGGTTTTATAACATTCAAAAGGTAGTTATATTTATTAAATATTATATATAAACATTATTTATAGAGAATTTAAATGTTATAATATAAATATTAAAATCATCTGTCAAGAAAATAATTGTTTTATGACCAAAAATTAAATCTATTATAGAATATGAAAAACATTTATCCACAAAGGCGGCGAATCGACACATCATAGATGATGTTATAATTTTTTAGAGTAAGATGATTAAGGAAGATGAATGATGAAGGATATTAGATTTAAAAAATTGAATTTAATTACATATATTATAGTAAAGTTTTCATTCCACTTTTCATAGGTTAGTTTTGGATAATTTATATAGAATCAACGAAATAACCAATTTATGAAAGAGAGAATGAGGATTTTTCCTCCTAAATATCTTCAACATGAGAACCACCATAAGATTCTTGGTTTTGGTATTTTGGGGTGAAAAGGAATTAATAGGTGTGGGGAATAAGATTGGGAAGGGAATTGGTCCGATTTTATACAATCTTCAGGGCTTCAATGGTTATAGTAGAAGTGGTGGAGAGGGTTGTATTTACAGGGATATTGTAAAAAAATTCTTTAATTAATTTTTTTAATATATTATTTTTAGAGAATAAGTAGCATTAATTCATGTTAATATCAAAATTAATTATTTCATGTGAGTTTGAACTAATGGTTACTACAACATTCATATCCCAAAATTTAATTTATTTGGATTTTATTGTTTAATACATTAAATTAATGTATTTCACTATTCACCAAAAATTCAACAATTTTAAAAAAAACCCCCAATAGTAACCCTAACAAATTTTCAATGTGTATATTTATAATATGGACTCAATATTATGAAAATAATTTTCTAACTATGACAACATTTAATTTTAATTAAAATAAATATGTATTCGATAAATTGTGATTTTAATATTTTAATTGATTTTATGACACATTGAAAAATTAATTGTGGTCTCATAAAAATTTACTGAAATTAAAACAAAATATTAAATTAATATATGAATCTAAATTATAAAAATAAATTTTCTATTAAATAATTATATTATATATACCTTTTTAAATAAAAATATATATTCCTTTAAAATTCTAACACTTAATTTATTATTTTTAAGACATTTATTTTCTTATTACATGATATAAATATGTCATATATTCACTTCTGGGATACATAATGATTACTTATACATAAATACAAAATTGTATTATATTGATGTCTATATTACAAATCATGATGGTCACATTACAATCCCAAAATACAGGATAATATTCCATTAGTATAGATTCAATAATTTCTATAAATAATACTTATTTCATTATACATTTAGAATGAATATAACGATTAAATTACATAATGAAAAAAAATTATTCGATATGTACTTGGTTTGATACATTCTCCCCCTTGGGAATTATTTCTTATCAATTTTATTCACATCTTAAATTAGTGAGGGTTCGTGTCCCTAATATGATTTTTACATTCGAATGTTCATACTTCAACCACGTTGTTTCAAAAAAAATCCATTATAATTGAGTCACCATATTATATAATACATTCTCTCTATTAACCTAAATCTAATAATTTTTCTCCTCACAATAAGGGTTCTATTAGTATAGAACTACACCACTTCTCAAAACATGAGATGAATCCATTATACACATTTTTAAAATAGGAAATTGAAAGTATTTTTTTCGTAGAACAAACTCAAGGGAAGTATCACTCAGTAGGAAACATATCTAACATTATATAATATTTAATAGGTTTCAATAAACCATGTATTCATGTTCCCCTATATACCAAAATACAACACACTTTTCCAAGGGGAATCATTGAGAATGATATGATCATCTACCTCAAAATTAATATCCATCATCTCGTTATCCACATAACCTTCCTCCATAATTTATGGTGTCCTCAACTATCACTCTACCAACATATATATTTATAATATTCAATCAAAATTTTATGGAGCTATCAAATACATTTCAAATAATTCATCCCATTGTTTTAGATTTTGACATCTCTTTCAATATAATTCTTCAAAAAGAAATATCTATACAATAGAATGAAAACAATTATTCTATGAAAAATCCACCAATTTAAAATGAGGATTGAAAATTCCTTGGAAATACATCTCTATAATATCAATGAATATCTTCCAATTTGTGAATTTTTTTCTAGGTATAAGAAATAGATTTGGAATGAAAATCAGTTAAATTTTTTTATTCATTTCCAATGAAATTTTAATGTCATTCCAAAATATAATAATGAAAAAGTGATAATGATAAGATACATTATAGAGATGGCCAACATGTAGTTGAAAAATCACCATAAGATACATCCTATATGTCAAATCTAGAGACAGTGTGTCTCGAATTTGATGAAAATTTGATGGTATATTTCTTGATCAACAATATCTGTAAATCTCATTGTTTCCTCAAGTGGTTTTTGGTAGTCCCACAAGAAAATAAATGTATGTATTTTTCCATTTAATCTCTATAAATGGAAAAGGGTAAAGAATCCCTTTTTCAATTTTTCATTCTAATTTTACATTATAACATGTAAAACATATTATTATTTTAAGAAATATCTATTTTAATTCCCTCTCATTAGTAATACTAATGTTTCCTCAGGAATTGAGGATTACCTCATTGATTGATGGTTCAAACATTACAATCGGTTTCTAACAGGTTTTTTTGTAGAACCAAAAACATCCAATGATTCCATATCTATTTGGACCTACATTTCAAAGGTAGGGACTCACTAGGTGTGGAATGATGAGGCTTAAGAATTTTTATTAGTCGAGAGGATGGGAGGTCGGACCCATCATACCTTTTGATGGGAATTATTGTCTACTCCGGTACTCTCCTTATAGACTTTAGTTATGTTCGTGAATCCTTATTACATTACCAAGTATAAAATGAGCTTTTCTTTAGATCTGACAATCAATGATTGATATGTATGAAATTTAGTGAATCTTTTATATGCATTTGAGTTTCTTCATAGATAGAGAATCATCTTTATTTTTTAGAGATTCTTATTCAATGGTATCCTTCAATACATAAATTTCTCTTGGTCATTATGACGACCATACTGGTTTTAAAGCCACTCAGTGGGGAACTTGATGTTTATTGTCATTCAAAAGGACATGGATTATTTCATAGTTTGGATCGTACTCTCAGATAGGATACCTACGTATCCTTTATTTAGAAAACGAATCAGAACACACTTAGTTCGAGTAAGGGAGTGTGATTTATATGCATCATTGATGGCTCAAAGAAATATTTCATTATTACTTTTACACTCTAAGATCATGTGAGTCATGCTCGGTGTGAGAGACAATAGGCATTGGTGAAACAAGAAAATTTGAGCCATGAAAGATGCAATGATGTGGGGATTATGTATGTATGGATGCCAAAAGTAGATGAATATTGGGTTTTACATTAGGGAAGAAACCCTGGAACAATGTTTATTAAGGTATATGTACACTATGGAAATTTGGATACTCTAATATTTGGGCTTACTCCTAAGGAAGATGCCCAAATTAGGAGGGGACTTATGATTGGGTTTTACTCCTAATAAGGAAGCCCAGATCAATAGTAAATTAACACTGTTTAAGAGAAATTAAGACTGGGGCTTACTCCTGAGAAGTAGGAACAGGTTAAATGGATTTGAAAAATAATGGGAATTTGGGATTACTCCTAAAGGGGATTCCAATATTTACAGACTTTGAGAATGGGGATTATTCCTGATGTTAAATCCCAGGTTAAGTGATCCATGGTTGGGGCTTACTTCTAAGGAGGATGCCCATATATGGGAACTTGGAGACTGGGGCTTACCTCAGAAAAGGAAGCCCAGGTTAAGTGAATTATGACGGGTTTTTACTCTTAAGGAGGATGGTCAAATTATAGGGCAAGGGGATTACTCTTGAAAAGGAGTCCCAAATGAGGACATGGGGCTTACTCCTAAATAGGATGCCCAAATTAATAAGAATTTGGACTAGGTATTACTCCAGAAAAGGAGTCCCAAGTTAAGGATTATCTCATATTAAAGGATGAGGTTGAATGAATGAAATCTATGACCATAGTGACATGAGGATATATAAATCACTTGGTTTTAAGAGAAGTTCCACATAATTATTTTCAGATAAGGAAGACAACAATGAAATAATGCCATGAATGGTTTTGGAGAGAGTTCCGAAGGCTTAATCATGAAGAGGAGAGGTGGATAGGTTTAAGAGGGGTGAAAAGGGAAGGAAGGGATCCCAAAAAGAGAGGGGCACACAAGTACTACGTGGGCGCACAATTCTTGGTCTGGCAAGTGTACCTGTGCGACACATGGGTACTTGCGCGATAGATAATCCTTAGGGTATAACATGGGAAAGTCTTGGTTCAAGACCTTAATACTACCCCTAGAGTCATCGTGAAAAGTGGCGCATAAGTTATGTGGAAGGGGTAAGGCGGCGTGCAAGTGTTTCCATTTTCCCTTAAGGGATGGCCACCCAGGCGCGCAAGTGTTGATGAGTTTCAACACTTAGGCCTTCCTCCACCTCTTTAGATCGTTCGTTCTATGTAAGAAATTACCTTATAAGTGTTAGGATGCTTTGAGAAGAGATTAGGGTACCGAGATCTAGAATATGAGGTTCTGTAAATTTTCTTCCTCAAAATAGGGGGCCCGCATGGGGTATTTATAGACTATAGAAGACCCTGGATAAATTTCAAAGAAGGCACGCAAGTCACCTTAGTGAACAATAGGCGTGGCGCAAGTATACTTCGATGACCATAGTGGAACTTTGGCAACCCAAGTGCATTTGAATCTTGGTTCATGCCTGTGTCAATTTTCTATGTTTCTTCAAAGTATGAATCGCTTTGGACACAAGTATTTCCCTTTTTATGATCATTAGACTTTGTGACCGAAAGGAGCCTCAACAACTACTGACGGTCTTGGTGCATCATAGTTCTTCTATTATGAAGAAAGAGTATAGAAATTTTAGATTTACCTGAAAAATCATTTTTCAATTGTGAATCCCAAGTCACACATCATCTCTTCTTCAATTCTAAATACACAATATTTATCATTCTTAATTTCTAGAATCATACATTTTTAACAAATTCTACCAATTTCTATATCTCGTTGTATTCTTTTGGTTCTTGCATAATTTTATTTTTTGAGATTATTTCCCTAAAACATGAAAAATAAGAATAAATTTTCAATCATAAACAAAATGAAATGTGGAATTTACAAAATTATTAACAAGGTGTAATGTTCAAAACATAACATGTTTAATGTATAATTATTTCCAACAAAAATCCGGAGATACGTTTTTCTTCTATTATAGGATGGCAATAAATCATTTAATCACAATAAAAAATTAGTTATAGTCATATTTATTTCATTAAGTTCAATTTAAATTTTGTAAATATATAAAAAACATTTCGTAAAATATTTATATTTAAAATGTGTCTCAATATGATATATTTCTCCAAATTTTTAATGTAAAAACCACAACATCTACTTCCAAATCATATATGAGATATTTATCTCATTAGGTTCTAGTTGATTGAAATATTATGAAATAAAAATATCATTATAAATCATAATAAAACTAATTATTATTAATGGTCCATCTCTATTCATGACAGACTTTCCATTTCTAGAAGGCAGAGCCAAAATTGGATTATTCACCATTATCTTTTTTAGTCCCAAAAATTTTACACAATATTCTTCTATGAAAATAAATTTAACCCATTTTCTTGTTATCTTTGTTGAAAGCTATATAGTCCTGAAATATTTTTGTAAAACCCATCAATAATATCCCAATAATCCAAAAAACTACAAATATTAGTCACATTTATATTCCTTGGCCATTGACCAACCACGTTTCTTAGGGGGATCAACTATTATTACATCCATATTTACATTTTTCATAGAAAAAAAATTCTATCATAACAAAAAAATCACATATTATAAACATACACTATAACTTTTATTCATTATGTTGTTTAAAAATCATTACATATATTTTTTCACAATCCTCGTATAGTTTTTAACAAAACTAAATATCAAAATAAAAAAAAAATATTCCCAAAAGTCATGGTATAATCTATTGAAATGTTCCATAACTATATAAGGATAATTTAATAAACAAATGTGAATAAATATATTCTTATAATTCTGATATCTTGTATGGAATGTTGTTTCTATAATTTCATAGCCCTTTACCTTCATCTAATGGTTCCCCGATATAAGGTCGATCGAAGTAAAATAATCATCTCCCAAGAGGTGATCAAACAATTCATAAATATGAGGGAAGTGTCATGAATTAATTAAATTTATATTATTAAATAATCAATAATCAATTATAATCATCATGGAACCGTGATTATTTTTAACAATCAAAATAGAAGCACCGCAATGTGATGTACTTGGTTAAATGAAACCATCATCATGAAACTCCTATAATTTATTTTTCAATTATATAAGTTCTATGTTATCCAATTGATTATTGGATTATGAAATAGGTTCAACATTATTGACTAAATCAATAGTCAAAGAGACCTTTAAATTTGGTGTAATAGTCGATAACTCATCTGTAAAGTCAGCTGGAAACTCATTTACCTCTAAAAATTATTATGAAAAATATTTCCATTATTTTTAAAAATATGTCTTAATTAACATTAATTTCATTTTTTAACATATTTTTACACCATGATATGAAATCAATTATAGCGGATCATTATATTTTAAAAATTGAAAATCATTATTAAAATCCACTTCTTTATATTTATAATAAATAATATCATGTTAAATCAAAATCCAATCCATACCAATAACAACATCAAACTCAACCAGGGGTAAAAAAATAATGTTTTTAGAAACAATAGATCCAAAAACAATGATATAAATATTCATATACTTTTTTTTATCATTAATATATTTTTATTTTGTTTTTACCATATCTTATGGTAATATATCTTGAGTTGAAATTTCTGTTTCTTCCAAAAAAATTATTAGATATTAATGATTGTGTAGACCCTAAAAAAATACATTTGAAAAAATATGAGTGAAAAATGTACTTTATACCACATTGTTAGATGACCAAACATATATTAAATAAGTTTAAATAAATTTTAGCACAACATTATTATTATTTTCTCGACTCATTGCGTTATTTTTGTTGTTATTTGAACACTAGATTACATAATGTCACATATCATTGAATTTAATAAATATTAGAATCCATATATTAGAATATTTCTTACCCCTAACATTATATTTTTCATTCCATATAATGTTAATATGAACAAAAATACCGAATTTTAGAAGCATTTCATACATCATGAGCTATTCCAATGTATTTTTAACATATTTCTCAGAAAATGAAAACATTATTTTCATACCGTCAAACATAGTTGATGCATTATTTCATTCTTCCATCCAACACTAACTCACACTATACTAGTTTTTAAAGAATTATTTATAATCATAAAAGTCAATTTCCGCCTTCCATTCACATAAGTCAAGGTTTTTTTAGTTTATATTTTATAATTTTCCTTTCCATTTGATATTTTTCATTCAATTTGAAAAAAAAGTCAATTTTACTGTTACGATTCCAAATAAAATATGGAGTGTAAAATTCCAATCATGTGTTTTTATCATTGTATGTCTACATTGAATCATCCTATTATCATAATTATATTATTTTTTTGTCCTTTTTATAATCACCTACGAAAAATATTTCTAAAAAAATATAATTAAAGTGATCTCATTCTAAAGCATGAACCTCATTCATCTCCATGATATTGACCAAGATTGACCACCAATGTTCGTCTTCAACATTAAAATGGTATGTAAAATGTAAAAAACCATGATTTTATTAACACCCCTTGACATTGAAATTATTTTCTATGGAATCATTACCCCATTCAAGAACCATTAATCTAAAAGATCCTCTGAATGTATGAGGGTGTTTCCTCATATAATATTCAACAATAGAGATATATTAAAGTGGTTGGTCTATATGATCAAGATAATGTGTGATAGTTACGTTTATAACTTGTGTGAAATGATAAATTTCTAGTAGAAACAAAATTTTACTGATTCCAAACATTCCTGGTTTCAAATCCTAAAGGATATATTTCTATCAGTGCCTTTGTACATCATTTTCCCTATTTTTTCTTAGAAATAAATTCTTAATAGAAATCTAATTTTATAATCAACAAGTTAATCTTAAAAATTTATCACATTTCAAATTAAAAATAATTTAAAAACTATATATGGTTTTTTATTAAGATTATACTAACTGCTAATGTTAGGTAAACCATGTTCTAATACCAAATATAAGGACATGTCATTAAAATTACATAATATATTTAAATCAATAAGAATACAATTGTGTGCATTCCCAATAATATTTTAGGATTAATATATTATATATTTAGTTCATAACAATAATCCAAAACTAAAAAAATACAAAGTATTACTTTCAAATCAATATCATATTTATCACAACATGAAACTTTTTTAGGAATTGGTTTTATTAAAAAATAATTTTAAAAATATTAATTTGATTTATTATTTTCCATTACCTATCCATAAACAATATGAATAAAATTTTAATAAAGGGTATGAGAATAAAAATAACATTATGTGATATAAAATGAATAATGAAACTGTTATTATAGGAATGAAATCATTTGAAACTAGTTATTGCGTTTACACATAAAAAATTTCATTTTTTTGTTTACCTTATAAAAAAATGACATTCTATTAAATTTATAGAAGGAATACAGATATCATAAATGGAAAATCATGGAATCGTTTTCATATCACTACAACATATAAAATATCTATCCCAGTTAAAAATGGTGTAACCATAATGGTTAAACTTTCATTAACCATTGTATTATATTCCCATTATATCATAGAATAACCCTATCTAGTTAAATCAATCCATTTACACACAAATTACCGAACTATAACAGGATCACTAGTCCTATGTTTATCATAGAACAACCATCTCCACAATAATAATTATTATCCATAACATGATCATAACACGTGATGTGAGAAGAAAAAGACACATACATTAGTAAAATAATATTTCCATTTTGAAATCACTTTTAACTTCTATGGAGAAATAAACATATTAATGAAAACTTTTATTTGAATATATATTTTCAACATGTAATATAATATTCAAAAAAATAATGCATCATGAATGTTGGAAATTCCCTTTATGTTGTGTTAGTAAAAAATATATTTGATAAAACCAAGTCATTAAATATTTTTTTTAATTGAATATCCCTTACTAATATAATATCATTAAGCTAAGAATTAATCAATTGAATCGAATACGTATATTCCATTTAAATCCACCTAATAATATATTATATAGAAAAAACCCAAATAAAAAATAATATTATCATGACATAATCAATGAAGTAAATGGTTAACCAAATGAATATTAATATGGTTAATAATTCCTTTACCTTATGTCCAAATGCATTTGTGTACTTGTACATAATGAAAAAAAATATAAATAGTTAATTAATATATCTTGAATGTATTATGAATTTCTTTGAATAATTATAATTTTATTATGTTTTTTCCCATTGGGATGAGTTAATTTAATCAATTACATTGTTTCAGGAGTGCTTTTTTAGGTTTTCATTGTATTTTTTCTTGAGTATAATTATGGGAGGTCATTTAAATTTGATGTTCAACACCATAATTTGAATTGAATTTCATTTATATGATTTCTGATTTTTAAATGACCTCACATACCATTTTTTCAGATATGATAATGAATCATTGAATAAAACATTTTATGATAATTTTATTGTTTATTTTTGGAATATTTTATAACCATCAAATAATAGTTTCAATTTTATTTAATATAATGTATAAATATTAGTTACTAAGTAATAAAAAAGTTTTAATACACATACAAATACATTTTTAATGATAATAATGGTATCGTGGCCATACATTATTTATATAATTGAAAATGAAATGTCCTCATCCATGGCGATAGTGAATCCACATGTCATAGAAAATATTTACATTTTATAGAATAAGAGTAAATGAAAAGTGCTTTAATAATGTATATTATACAAAAAAAATAAATTCAAAAAAAATAAATTATATTTTTTATCATTCCACATTAGTATGGTTACATAAGGATAATGTAGAAGGAATTAAAGAATAAACATATTTAAAATATAAAGAAGGTGGTTTGTACCTAATGCATATTGTCTCCTTCAAAACATATATAAGGGGATTCATTTAGGTCTTTTGTTAATACATTTATTTAATAGATGTGGGGAAGAGGTGTGGAAAGGGAATTGGTAAGGGTTTATAGAAGATATAATGGTTTATATTTTTGATTAAAATGGGTGGTGGGGTGGTATTTATATAAAGAGAAGTTGTGTGTTTTTTGATTATTTTATTCAGTATTTTAATATTTTGGAATAAGACTAGCAATAGTACAAATTTATATGAATGACTAAAGTAAATTTGTAATTTTACATTCAACTAATAGTTTCTTAGTTCATTCATGTCACAAAATATTAGATATTTATATTATAATGTTAAAGACTGTAAATTAACTTATTTCACAATTCTCTGAAAAAATAAAACTAAATTTTTTAAAAGAATTGATTTGAAATTTGGCTCTTATTTATGAAATTAATTTTCTATATATCATATTTTTATTTTGAAATTTAAATTCCAATATTTTCAAAAATTACTAATTTTAATTTTTTACGCATTTTTTAATCTTTGATAAATTAAATATGGTCTAAAAAGTTTTATTATTTTAACAAAAAAATAATACTAATGTAGGAATATAATTTATGTAAAAATTTTATTTAAATTATTATATTTATTAATCAATTTTAAATAAACTATTCAGTTTAAAAAATATACCTACACTTAATATATCATTTTTATATTATTTATTTACAAATTACATGATATAAATATGTCATACTATCTCTAATGAGGTAAATATTTTTTATTTATTTTTCATAGGCGTGGTTATTATTCTAATGCCTATATTACTATTCATGATGATAAAATTACTAATCCAATGGTAAGGTTACAAAATAATTAGTATATATTCCTTAATTTCTATAAATACAAATTAATTAATTTTTAATTTAAAATCCATTTAAATAAATAATATCAGAAATAGAAAATATTTTTATATGTATATGGGATGTTGTAATTGTGGATTTATAACCCCTTGAATGATTTACTAAATGTGACATTATATTGAACAATGATATAGTATATTGAAACAATAAACTAATCTAGAAAAATAATATATTAACGTTGGGGATAAAAGAGTATGGTAAATATATTGATTAAGTCCTTTAGGTGGTTGAAATAATGAAGTTAAAATTTCAATATCTAAGAATTTTTTAATATTTATCAATTGAAACTATGTTTGATAGTGAATTTTTTTGACATAATATCTAAAACATAATATATATATCTATATAATTTGATAATAAATACCTTTTAAATCTCTAAGAATTAATCAAATATTATATCTTCATATTATATTAGATTTAAATATTTAATCATCTCAATATAGTTTAATGGAATGAATATCTATAAAACAAACGTTCTCATAATTGTCATTTAATTATTTTGAAATAATTTCATATAGAATAATGTCCATCATTGAATAGTTATATAAGAGATGAACCACTAATTATAACAAAAATATAAATTGAGTAAAAAATGTATTTAATAACACAAAAATAGAAAAAACATTAAATTGTGGTCAAAATTAAAAGTAATAGATATTTTATGCATATTCATATATGTTAAAATTAACATATACATAATTTACATAGGAAAATTGAATTTTAAAAATAATATTTGTATTTTACTAGTCATTTTTAAATTCATAATATACAACAATATTATAAATAACATGAATCTATGTATCCTAAAATATTCATGTAATCAAAATATCTCATGTAGCTGAATTTAAGATGTAAGAGTCTTTGAATGAAATGATATTTTTCTAGATTATGGAAATAGATTTAACAATATTTTCATTCTTCAAATCTTATATAACAAAATAAATTAAAAATATAATTCCATGTATTCATACTTCACATGTATAAAAATTAAAATAATAGTATTTACTATGTATAATAAATGTATGAAAGATTCCATTGTAGGGTTTCTTAGACCAATAACATGAATAATAAAAAATGGAAAATCCCTATAAAACATCATTATTAATTTTTTAATTTAATTGAAAACTAGATGAAGTATTAATATAACGTGAAAATAAATACAAAAAATTAAAAAGAAAAAAATGCTAGAATATATAATCCATGTAAAATTTTTACAAATTAATATTTAAAAATATATTAGATAATCTAAATATCTCACTAATATTATTGACTTTTGAGATTATATTTTGATAATTTAAATATATTTTGTATGAAAATAGTTCTTCATAGATCATAATTATGTATCTTATAAAACCAGTGAAAAAATTATAAATCAAAATATGACATATATTTATAAAAATACATATAGTGATGTTAAATTATATTACATATATAATAATCATTGATTTACCATTCCCAGTGGTTTAATTAAATTTAAATAAAATTATTAACTAACTGACATGTTTATAATCCCCTTACTTATACCAATATATTTCATGTAATCAATAACATGTTGTTTCGAATAATCATAGAAAACCTGGGAATCCTAACTGAAATCTTGTTGTCACTTAAGTTCTAATATTAGACAAGATAAAGATATATTCACCCTTTAGGTTATGACAATGAAATTTAAAAATCATTTTCTCATTCTGAATCACCATGAATCAAACAATTTTATCTTTTTTACCGTTTTAATTCAAAAATATAGAATGTTATTAAATATTGAAATCAAGATACATTAGTATTTATAGATATTATTGTATGAAAACATCGAACATTTTGATACGTGAGAATAGAAAAAAATTTAATAATTTAAATTTATGTCTCCTAATTATCATATTATTATATGAAGAGTTCATAAAAACATTTATTACATTGTATCACTATAAAAATTAAAATCTGAATATAATTTTGATAATTAATTATAGGTTATAATCAATGTAAACAAATTACATAAACATCATATTAAAGGGAATTAAAGAATTTATTTTCTATAATTATAAATACATAAATCTGGTAATACATATACAGTACAATCTACCATTTGTAGATAATTATAAACCCATGTATAATTTTCAAATTTATCCCCCTTATTTAAATTATCAAAATAAAAATGTATTAATAGTAAAATTACATATAATAAATCATTGTATATATGCACTATTATTTAACACAATGTAAAAATTTAATTTTTTGATATTAAAAAATTTACAATGCATAATTATAAAGATTCATGGAATGAAAATATATTATTATATAGATCAATCTATTGATAAAAACGATTTAACAAAAAATCTAATTCTTTGAGACACAAATTTTTTATTGTAAAATTATAATAAATTTTCATATCAATAAATATAATTAATGTATATAAATTTCGTAATATAGAATTTTTTTATTCATTTATCAAGGAGACACTAGAAATCATTATATTAATAGATTTTAGAATAAAATATAATTAGATTATGGGAAAAATGTGAATTTTTTTCCAATAAAAAATTAACCAATTATAAAAATTGGTTCATTAAGAAATATTAAGACTTATACTAGGTCTTATGATATCCCCAATGGTTATTAAATAAAAAGAAAATGAATATAGGAGATACTAAAAGAAAAATAAATAATTGAATCTAAATTCAGACAAATTTGATAAAATTAGCATATAAAAACATTCAATCCCCTCAATAATTTGAGAATTAAAGAGGATTACTCAATACTATTATAGACCTCACATCTATAGAATCATGGAATTCATAATTAAAAAAATTGAAAAATAAATGTTAATGGTTAATTTTTTTTTAAAAATACAACATTTTCACATGATAAATATTTATGAACGACAAGTGGAAAAAATGAATATAATTTTTAAAAATACAATTTATTTATCAACTAAAATAAAAAATTAAAAAATATAAAATTTCATTAGGGTAAAAAAATTTCAATTGATTACAATATTAACAAAATATACTAAAGCCTAGAGTAATTTTCTTGGAAGGTTTCATTATTGAAATAAGGTAACCTTCTCCTAAAATTATTGAATCAATATATCAGTTAAAGAAATGTTTTCTTTAATTGAAAATATCCATTAAATTTCTAAATACCTGACCATGAATATAAATTCTAAAATATTCATAAATTTATTGGAAAATTATCTAAAATTATATAAACACTATTTTAGCATGCTCATTTAATAGGGAAGTATATATTTAAAATATAAATAATGTAGATATTGAAATCTTTTAGACAGATTCAAAACATTAATGTAATTCATTATTAAATTAATTACAAGTTATAAATAAATATTTATAAATTTATAAATTGAATATTAATATAGTATAAATGAAGGGAATAAAATTAAAAATAATCTATATTTATTTAATCACTATTAATATTATTTTAAATTTTTTAAAAATGTAAATCTTGTGTATTTTAAAAATTAATAAATAAAACATACGCATATTTTTATTTAATGAATTCATATTGTTTTTTAAATTTAAATATAAAAAAAAATTTATAAGGGGTATCATTACGTGAAATATCCTTGATGAATTTAGAATTCATAATAAGAGTAACATTCACTAAATTGGTTTTTTCCTTTCAAAATAAGCCTAAAAATATCAAACTTTTAGTTCGTAATTTTAATTCCATTAATGAACATCATTCTAAAAACATATATTTTTATAAGAGTGATCCACCAAACATCATATTGGAAATTCAATGAATTTTTAAGATAACTAATTGATAAAAACAATATAGTAAAATATATTTTACAAATGAAATAAAAAATTCACAACTAAAAATGATATTATAGAGGTTATAGTACATTATATCATTCTAAATAATATATGTATAATTATTATCAGGATTTCCAGAATAAAAATATATTTTTATATCGTCTAATATAAAAAACGCACATTATTACTCATGTTTACTGAAAAAAATTACAAATACTAATAAATCCCATAAATTAAAATCAAATATATTTAAATAAAATATTTTTTAATGGACATATATATTGATTAATGTTTTCTAATTGGATGTATTAAAATATAGAGGAAGTATTTTTTTTACATATTAAATCAATTATTACATAACAATACCAAAGGGATAAAAATGGTTTAATTTTAAAATAATTAGATACCATCGATTTTGGTACCCAAATTGAATAGGGTTTAGAATGATTTTAATTTAAATCATATATATATATATATATAATTCTATATCTCTACTAGATTTAGTTATCAATTTTGTGAAACCATAAGACTAATCAATATAATGATAGTACTAATGTATTTTTACATGATTCTTTACCTAGAATAAGATAAAGGTAGATCATCATTTTCTTGTATGTTTTAATTTCGAAATTCCCACTCTAATATGGATTTTTCATGATATGATGATGGAATTTATGATGGGGTCACCTCAAACCTTTATGAGTCATGAAGTATTTTTTGTGGTAGTTTATCTAATGCTGATTGCATCCCCTTTCTTATCTCTCTAAGAGACTGACTCTGTAAATGGGTTTGGAAAGCTTTATATCCAATGCATTGAAAATTTTTACGTTCATACTTTTATTAACCTGTCATTATAGGACATTGAATATAACTTAATGTATTAGAAAATCATTTCTTTGGTTTTAATGAGTAAATTGAATCCTTTTGCACCATATCATTTTGATATAAACATATAATATGATACAATGAAACACATCATTGAGGATACGCATTGAGAATACATCTTTTAATTTTGTGGAGGATAGAAAGGGAACCTAGTCTTAAATTTTTTGATGTTAAAAAACAATTACAAGGTTTTTTTTTCATATTCAACAATTTAGGATCTTTTTAGATGATATTTATTATCAATGTTGTGTTGTAATGATACTAGTAAGTAATTATTCTTTTTTCTAATAATTGTTCCATAGACCTTATAGCGAGTTTAAATGTTTCATAAGTGTTTGTTTACCACCTAACGTACACCATGATCATATCAAACTATTTTTAGATAACCATTGTAATTTTCAAATGAATATACTTTTTTATTCTAAGTGTCTCCTTGGTTGGGGAAACATAATTTGGGAAATATAGAGTATGTCCCTAAAATTTGATTTGTCATTATAGATGAAATAATGTATTTCGAAAGTTGTTTACTAATTAGATCATCCTCCATTTTATCATAGAATTCATGATGTGTTCCATTATTCTCATATACATATGAACCTACCTAATCATGCACATGTGATCTATTTTTATGTTGTTGAGGAGGAACAAGACACACATTTTATTGAGCACCTAATGTGGATTGTAGATCCGAGCATCAAAATTATAGGGGGTAGATGGTTATATGTTGTTATATTTAATGATTGAAAGGTCAAATATAAAAGGAAATAGGTCAGTGGTGGTCCATTATTTGAGAAAAATTAACTATGTTATTCAAATATCACCTTTAGTGATTATTCATGAAAAATATAATCTTAGGAGTGGTAAATTATAAAGCCTCGTAATTTTAGTTCATAATACATTAATCCATTTTTCTATGATAACATTTATGTTTATTAATATCCATTCTTATGTTTGGTCATATAATTTTTTTTTATTTTTTTAACGTTTAAAAGTCTCATTGGTTTTAAATCGACAACACCATGATTGCGGTGTACAGTTTGGTGGTCCCATGTGATATCCTATATAAAAACATATATGGGAAATTATTAGAATTAGTTGTGTCCATATTCATGGTTCATTATGGAGGTGTATCTAGTAAATGAATAAATTAACCTCACCATGCCCATAGTTGAGGTCATGGTGACACATAATGACCTCAATGTTGTATGAACCTAATGGTGGTTGGATGTGTTATGATTGAGTGTTTATTTAATGATTACCGTGGTAGATGCTGAGGTGGAGGTCATGTTGGTTTAAAAACATATAAAACACCACTGATTTTCCTGAATAACATTTATTTTTAATAGGAAAATTGGTTTAATGATATAAATTTTTTTTAATGATACTTTTAGAAAATATTTTTCACATTTGATGACTAATACCTCCCATATGTTAATACATCATTCAAACAATATGTTTTCGAGTGAAAATCCAAACGAACCAAAAGTGTGTTTCTTGACCTATTATGCATTGATCATTATGTATTATAGAGTCTTGGTCTAATCAACCCTTATTGGTTGAACATTTGGGAGGAATCAAAATATGACATATAGTATATTCTCTTTTTTGAATATGAACTATATGAGATTAACCTAATATCCTTTTTTCATTATTCCATGATTGATTGATTACTTCATCATTAACCAATCAATAAATATATCATCGATAGAATTTAATAGGGGTAACTAATATTTTTAACCTATTTGTTATTAATTTTTATTCATATATTAGAATAATACGATGTTTCGTTAGATTTAGCTTGGGGGATCACATGGCATGAAAACATGTTTCCCTAATTATGTGCATATAGTTGGTTGGTGATATTCTCAACCTTATGAGATGTTATCATCGAAACTATTGAAGTTGGAAAATACGTTCCATGTATAGTCTATGTATTTAATTTTTATAATGGTATAATTTTTCTCAATTGTGTTAATATTTACATACCTTGATATACAACATTATTAATTTTATCATAACTGTTAGTGTTCATATCTCATGATACAATATCTGAGTTCTATCACATTTTCATGTATTTTACAACTATTTATCATCCTATAAATGATATTTTTATCTATATATGATGAAATCATTACAATGTTATGTATCCCATTTGTAGTATGTTTATGGTATTTTTTATATTATGAAGGTAAAAGGTTGTCCCATCATAACACAGTGGCCTTAAAAGGGGGTCATATACTATCACATCATGTGATATTATGAAATAAATGATTTTTATAATTTGTAATAATTGTATTACATAATCACACACAAAAAGGTGATAATTGGCATGGTGAATTTTATTGGCCTCACCAATGGGGCATGATGTTCTGTAGTGACATAAAAAGATATATAATATTAGGATATGATAGCCTATTGTCAAATCCCATGTTTGTGTGGTAATATGATTATCTTATGTACACTCCATGAGAGATCTAAACATTAATATATATGTAATCTGATCTCAGACCCTTCATCCTTAGGAACAAGGTCAGACGCATGTAGTGAGTTATGGATGATTTTATTTGATAGCTTCTATAAAGACTACATATGTATTTTGAATAAAAACGTACACTTTGTGGTTTTTTGTATTTGTTATTTCACAACTGATGAGTGTAAAATTCAATACTATTTTATTTAATGTTTATCATTTATCTTGGTATAAACACATTTTCATGTTAAGTTTTGTTAAGTAAATATTGATGGTGTCATAATAATTTCATACACACACCTAGATCTGTTATCATTATGTTAATGTTGATTAATTATAAAGGATATTTGAAGGGAAATGACCCAATTATTGTGAGTTTTGAGATAGATCATGGTGATCATAAGAACCACTAAGATAGCAATCCTAGTGAATTTTCTGTGTGTGTCATTTACATAAATGACTTTCTAACAAGATTATTTAAATTTCAAATTTTTTGTACCAATTTTTTATCAATACATCTACTTATACTTTTTTTTTCTAGTTTTTATATAATTTTTTATTTCATATTTTTTTTGATATTATAAAAATTTGTATTTAATGATTTTGAGTGTATAGTCACCCCACAGATAGGATTAAGACCCTCACTAGTAGTCAGTAACCACATTTGTATGATGTCTATTAAGTTGTGTGGAAAATTAGTTTATATATTCTTATTTATATGATGGAATTAAAACATGTTATTAATATATTTATATTATCAATGGAAATTACAAACACTTTCCATTCTTAATTTATTTCCAAAATAGAGTTAAAAAATAGTCACACATATATCCAATAATTTTATCATTATATTTCATGATATAAAAATCTATTCCAATGTTAAAAATTACAGAAATTTTTAAGATTTTTTTTAATACTATCATTGATGTATCTAATTCTATTTCATTCACACATTATCATATAATTTTCATTTTAACGAATTCAAAACCCTCGCAATCATCTTCTCATGTTCAACCAGTAATGTATCTATGATATTAATTTTCCTTTTAAATAATATTATATTTGATCATAAATGTTACAAATAACATCCAATAAATTATTAATTTTAATTTACCAGTATTCATTGTTCATAAATAATTCATTATTTCTTTTATTTTCTAATTTAGGAGTCAGCATTTGATAATCCACACAATATGTTCTCAATTTATCAAATTCCAAACCTAAAATATTTTTTTATTTAAATGCATTGTTATATTTATTCTGTATTTTTAATTACATAACATACATAAAAATAAATTTTTCAATATACTAATCATTTATCATCCTTAGATGAAAATTATCAAAATTTTATGAATTATATATATAAAAATCAAAATCATATTTACATAAGATTATTGTTTTACCCATGAAGAACATGATACAATAATGTTTCCTTATTTTATGAAGAACAATCCAGAATTATCATGATTTTGAAAAAATCTAGCACAAAACCTCTTTTTTGACTATATTTTTTGTTGAATCTTTTTAACTTAAGAATATTCTCTTCATATAAATATAAAATGATATTTCAAATATATATTTTAAGGATTAATATATAAAATTACAAATATATATATAAACTAAATTTTTGATAACAACATACACATATAATATAAGATATATGATACCAATATTTGTTGCATCAAGCTAATATTAAACACAAAATTTATTTAAAAACATGTGATATTTTAAGATTTTTTCTCAATTAAATGGTTGTTATTAATATAACTGTTGCTGGGAAATTTATCATTTTATGTTTTAAAAAAATTAAAATAAAATTGATGGATTTAATATTCCCACAATGTATAAAATTCAATCAAATTGATATAAGAAAATTATTAAAGATAAAACATAAAAAATAAAAAAAGTGTTATAAAGAAATTATTGTAATTTATATTCTGAATATCAAAGGTGTAATCATCACTCACAAAACCGAATTATAGAACCAAGAAAGTTATATCAAATTCAAATTAGACTGAAAACTCCATAGACAATCCTTATTAATAGTACAAGGAATAAACCAATTCCCTTGTATTTTTTTGGGATTATCAAAATTACATCCTTGTAAAAGAGAATAACAAACGTAAACTTTCACATTCCCAATAATAACCTCCAAACTCATTCATAGTTTTTTCGAAAAATTCCCTAGTCCAAATGGCCAATTTATTTATTTATGAAATAAATTACAAGAGTTTAATGTTCATCATATTTTTATTATCATTTTCGTAGAAATAAATTAAAACAACTTGGAGTGCGTCTAAGCTATTGAGATTCACACAAACGACCATGTTAGCAAGAGAATATGTATACATTTTTTCCTCCTATAAAACATGTGTGTTAATGATGTTTAGATTCATAAGTGTATTCATCAACTCCAACCACTTATATTCATGACTATAAGAGATAATCACATCACCATTTCTAAGGGTATGCACAAGAGTGAATGATTCACATTCCATCCCAAAGATATCAAAACATTTCATTTTTTTAAATCTACAACATTAATGATTCCTAGAATCCTAAATTTGTTAGAGGAAACTAATAAAAAAGATCCACAAAAATAACCCATGACATTATATTCATGATCTAGAAATATATCACCACAACCCGAGGGGAAATGGTTTCATTTAAAGGATCCTTCCTTGTTATCCTTGATCCATTAATGAAGATGTGGAATCTTAAAAACATCAATCATACCAATACCTGGCCTCAAATTCCTAGGTATACCCAAATATATTAGTGTATTAATGTTTTAAAAATTATTATCAAAATAATTCATCTTAAATAAATTTTAAGACTTGATATTTTCAAGGATCCTCTCATAAATAGATTTAATAATATAGCACCCCATTTAAATAGTACATCGTTGCGACTATACCTAATGTTGTGCATGCATTCATCCAAGGAAAAACTATAAATTGAATGCACTTAGGTAGTGTGATGGATGTAGAAATAGTATTGTAAGAGGGTCTGGAATCCCAGGAAAATTTACTTCTTGTAGACCAAATACTTCAAAATTTCAATTCCAGTTTGCTAAAGAAGTTGCTCAATTGAGAAATGGATGATCATGCTCATCCCTGTGCAATTGACATAGAATTCAATGAGTTCATATTGGAATACCAAATTTCAACAGTTCGTCATCATAAATTTTTTTGTTGTGGTCATGATTCCAAAATGTTTAATCCATGATGATTTGACCTACTCCCTTTTGAAAAAATAAATACAACTGAAATAATTAAGTGAGTATTTAAAACATTGTGGATAAATGGATTTCATTTATGAACAACACTTCTGAATGATTAGTATGCCATAAAAATAAGGAAAGATATGAAATCATAGTTCTCTAGAATGAGATGATGATCATATTGTAAAGTATGTTTTGGTACTTAACAATAGTCATTAAAAGAAATATTCACTTCAAATCCTAAAACAGAGGGGTGAAATTCCACAATGATAGGAGTACCGGCCCAATTATCTTACAATAATTTGAGAGTATAATTATTTTTCACCATCCATCATGAACATGTCATTATATTATGAAATGAAGATCTAATTTCAAGACAAATAGTAGAGGAAAGGTTAGCATTAATTACCAATTTCATCTTATCATACAATTTTTCTTAGAGTAATCCCATAGAATCTGAACTGTTGTGCATGAGATTCCTTTTGTGTCTCACATGAATGGAATCATTGAAAATCCGAATATTCATAATACTAATGAAATAATTAAATAAAATATCACATAATGTCTTCTATAGAGTAGTAACTGCCAATCTCACTTAAATATTCCCACCCCAAATAATATTCATGATACACACATTTAACCAGTTTATAAACGCTCTGGTTGATTTATAATCAATGAAAGAATAAACCAACATAGAAAAAATGATAGGATTGACCATGAAAATACATCCACCCAAGGATAAAATCTTTTCTTTATATGTTGAATTCTTCCTATTATCTTAGTCATCAATTTCATAAAAATAATTATCTTTATTCTTCCCCAAAATATAGGGTAACTCCAATATAATTCAATGGCATAACCACCTATATGATTCCGAACTCTAAGGTAATAAAATTCATTCCTAGAAAGAGAAAAAACATACCAAATATTGTAATTCATTTATATGAACTAATACTTTACAGATAGATAATTTCATAGTGCATTTAATTTTTTTTGATAACATGAGTTTCACATTTACCACCCTGGAAAAAAATAATGATGTCATCTTCACAGAAGAGATATGAAGGAAATGTGAGAGTCTTAGATTCTTGAAATGGCTTACTCCTTCCTTGAGAGACCATGTCGGTGATCACCCAGCTAAGATAAAACTCACCCTTGTATTATGTATAGAAAAATATCACATTCTTTTATATTTGTAGAAAAAACTAATCCATTAATTGAAAATTCATGAAAACTTTTTTGTTATGAGATAATAAGAACACATTATTATAATCTGATAGACAAAACATTTATGGGCCCTTATTATATTTATAATAACCCCTATAAAGATACTTGAATTTCATTAATATGTGGAAAATGGTACATTACAACGATTCAATGAGACAATTTAACTTACTAAATTATTATCAATAATGAAACTAAAATATGGATAATCTATTTTGTAGACCTATTCAGATATTGAAATCATTAATCCTGAGAATCCCTCTAATGATTGTGATCAACATTTCAATTCATTATTATTTATATCCTTGATAGCCATACAAGGAACTTCCATGTAATATATTTTTCACCATGGATCTCATTATCTATTACATTTTTTCACTTCTTAAAATTTGACACATTAAATAATACAATTAGTAATTGGTATATTTTCAAATTATATGGTAATAAATTGTTCTCCATATATTATAATAATAAAATCATCACTTGGAAGAATTATTTATTTATCTTTTATGAAAATAATGATGTACAAAAAAATTCAATAGAATAATAACGGAATTTAGTAAAATATATACATAATAGATGATAATATAGTCCATGGAACACTCTGTAAATTTATATATGAGAGTCTCACCATATTCAAATATATTCAAATATTGAATCATCATGTTTAATACAAATGAATTTGATATTTGTTATTAATTAACTACCATAAACATCATATAATTATTCAATATTAAATTCTCTTATCATAAAGATCATTGAAGAATAATTTTAAATGATGTGAACATCTAGATGTTACAAAAATAATCATTTCTAAAATAGAAATTTTAAATAATTAAAACATATTGTATAATTTATTAGAATAAAAATATTATACACAATTTTTATTGTTATAAAATATAACTTGGTCAAAATTCATGTATAAATATTCAATATAACTCATCTATATATCTAATAATCTTAGGTTTTATTGCTTCCATGTGTCACTTTCACATTCCTCCACATCATTTCTTCAATACGTGTCCTTCAACCACTCCTCCACATTGCCACTCTGTACGTATCTCATCCTTTCGCCACTCTTTCATCCACTCGAGTATCATCTCATCGAGACCTATGATCCTGGAAAACCCGCGCTACCTTCGAGCTCCATATCCTTATTACGCTACAATCCATCCTTTTTCTCTAACATTCTCCTAATCCTGGTTTCACCTCACGTTTCCGCCATCTTCCTTCTCCTGCGCGGACACCCGTATCACCTCTTCATGTCCTTGTGTTTCAGAAAATCACTGATGTCAGCATGCTCCCCATTTAAAATATTTCTCTCAGTGATGATACACTCAGTCCTCCCTCTCCTATTGATAATAGGGCCAGGTTTCACCTCACCTCTCCACCATCTTCATTATTTCATGCGGGCTCGGGTTTCACCTCTTTGTGACCTAGGGTTTCCGCAAATATATAGTGCCAGTGTGCTCCTCATTTGGTATCCCTAGTCTACGGTTTTCTAATCATCTAAATTAGCTCTCCCTAGTCATGCCTCTTCATGTGGTTTCCCCACCCTAGGGTTTCATCTCCTTCATGCGCCCCTCCAAGAACAATGTCTGAATCAGGTTTGTTCAACATCACCACTATTCTCAGAAATGGAAACCTTCGTGATTTGGAAATCTGTTTGTGTATGAAATAAAATAATTCAGACAACTTCAGCATACTCTGTTATATTGCTTCATATTTATCATAATTAATTTGTTCACATATCAATTTACCATTCAACAAAGACCCTTTATTGAGCTAATCTTAGATGATACAGCTAGCCTCTGCCTCTATTCGCTTTCTAACTTGTTTTATAAGTATATGCATATGGCCACATACTGAGATTTTTTCTTTGTCTGTTTATGATTTCTATATTATGTTGTCATAATTGTTAATAGATTTCTCATACAAAGTGTTCCTTTGTCTGAATGATCCTACTATTATTTTATCAACTAATGCTTTGAGTATATTTGATTTATAGGTAACGAATGAACAATTTTCTACTGTTTACAACTCAATGGATGAATAATATAGACATAATATTTTTCTTCTTGAGTTTGTCTTAATAATACTTGAATAAGGCTTCAGTGGTTAGGTATGAGTTTTTTTGGTTGTTATTGACTTTTCGTAAATTTCTGATTTCTAATGTATTTTTTTAGTGTTCATGGTTTCCATTTTCATTTTCAAAATTTAATGTGCGCATTTCCGTAGGTTTTTTTTCTTATTTTATGTTGGCTTAAATTGTACTTTCTGAACATGTTTGGTAAACCCAATTTTTTATATTTTATGTTTTTTAATGAAATTTATAATCTTTTTCAATTTCTTACTATCATGGTTAGTTTCTTTAATAATTTTTTTATATTTGAAAGGTGTCCATTTATTATTGTTTTCTACTTTGCCCCATTTTTGAAATGCCATTAGACCACGGTCATGTTTGGTTGATTCTGGTGTTTTTTTACCAACTATGTCTTCATATTGATTTGATTTATGGTTAAGGAATTAACAATTTTATATTGTTTAGAAATCAAGGGGTTAATGATACAACAATAATCATGTGCTTCTTCATATTGATTTGGAAATACTTGAAATTGACTAAAATGGCCAGGTATGACACATTTTGGTTCTTTTTTGCCTCTTCATAAATTCTCAATAACTAATGTGTTAATTCAGTGTGCATGGTTGCCTTTTGAATTTACAAAACATATTGCTTGAATTTCCTTTGATTAACTGTTCTTTTATGTTGAATTAAATCGAACATTAGAAACATTTTTGTTAAACCCAGATTTTCTAGTTTTTAAGCATTTGAATGAATTTCCATATATTTGTATATTTCACACTATCCAAGTAAAATTTAAAATGTATTTTTCTAGAATGTAAGGTTGTCTATGAAATTTTCAAAATTTACTACTAGCATTGACTTTGGATTACTGTTACCTTATTATGGCTGAAATTGAACTTTCCGAACATGTTTTTTATACCCAAATTTTCTAGTTTCTAAGCATTTTAATGAAATTACATATCTTGTCATTATTATTTTCTATCGTCCTATTTTATATTTTAAAGGTGGTGATTCAATATTTTTGTCTTTTATCCCACATTTTTTAAAAGTTTGGACCATGGTCATATTTTGTTGGGTGGAAGTCCTGAATTGACAGGATAAAATGTCAAAAATTGTGTTTGGTTTGTAATGGAAAGTAATTTAAAAAAGATATTACTGGTTATAATTAGTCTATCACTGAATATCAATCATTTGTTCCCCAAGATAACCAACAAGAATTACTTTAATTCATATGTAAAGGATTTGCAATCTCCCTCAATATTTACTAATTAAATATTATTGACTTTATCATCATAAGTTTTTTGTTGTTTTGGTCATAATATATCCACTCCTATTACATTTATATGTTCCAATGATTAATATTTATTCTTCCATGTATGCAGTTTTTCCCTTGGTTTTATTTATACTTCAAACAACCATGTCAATGTAGTACAACCCGTGGATTTTTTATTTATATGAATCTTTTATTTCATTATAATTTGTATTAACTTATAGCGAATAATTACTTCAATGTTTTTCACTGAAGTTTTTTTAACTGTGTTATTATGATGAATGATTTTATGTGGTTCTTGAGGCTTTTTTATGTAGTGTCTCATTTTATGGCCATTCTATGCCACATTAAAAAAATTACTAAAGGTTTCTCTTTCAATAATGCTCCATTTTGGGAACACACATTCTATTTTTTTAAGTTTAAAATGGCCTGTTGAAAACTAATTATTCACTGTTATCTATACTAATACTGTAGTTTGATAATACACTCTAATGAATGGATAATTTCATAAAATCATTAATCTTAAGGGGAAATTTATATACACTCAACTAGATAATCTAGCTTCTAATATTTAAAAATTATTTCTTGTCATAATGTTGTCCCACATTATGAAAAGATAAATTTTTATATATTTGAACAGATTAACATTTCAAGGAATTGTCACTGTTCTTTTTTGTTTTGTATTGAAACAAATTAATCTACAAGTGAACAGATTTATCATTAATGGAATATTTATTTTTATAGTGGATTTATACTTAAATGACATGAGTACATCTCTAAAATTTAATAGATTTACTAATTAAGTGATTTCCCAATTGATGCCGACTCATTTACGAGTCTTTTTTGTTTTCCCGGTGAACACATTTTCCAGTTGTAGAAATTAACATTTTTAGGAAATGTCACTATTTTTTTTATTTCTCAATATAAATAATGTCTCCATTAGTGAGCAGATTAACCATTAAAGGCATATTTATGATTGCAATTGATGTCTATTGAAATGAAGTGAGTAAACATATATAGGTGAACAAATTTACCATTCATCTAAGTTACCTATTATTGTTTACTAATGTTCAAGTCAATTATGTTTTCTAGTTTAAAAGATTTACTAGTTTAATATATTTATCATTATTGGATTAATTTTGTTTCTATTAAGATTATCCGGGAAAGACCTTGACATGATCTGGGCTACCATTACATAGATGGAGATTACCAGTTATGCGATCCATGTTACCCTTAGGTGAGAAGTGAGATCGTTCACGTAGTTTCAGATTGACACATATGCAACTCAAGTTGACCTTTACATGACACAAAAAAGATCCATACATTCCTCAAAAATGACCCTTACCTGAGTTTTACTACCCTTACATGAATCAAGATTATCATTCGAGTATCATTCTGATCTGTGGTATGTGCTAAGTCGGAGTGCTTAATTTTGGACTATCCCAACTAAATATCAGTTCCTAACCACGTCAACCTCTGACAAGTTATATGTTCTATGCCTTATTCTAAACTCACAATAATGTTATCCATTCTTAAGTCCCAAATTATGACTGTAAATAGTTGTTCCTATTGCAGTTATCATGAAAACTGTAATTACATTTAATCATAGAAGGGGATGATTTCAGATATTTTGGGCTATGTTTTGGAATTATAACTTCCTCATAGTTTTTATTTTGTGATATTTAGTGATTTTTTATCCATAATCACGTATGAATTCAAATCCTTGGATAGATTGTGCATGTATCAGTCCACTACAGTTTTAAAACCATGGAATTTTTCCACATTCAGACCTATAGGCTCTTCTATTTTAGGGATGATTACGTAATGCCACATCCTGACCTATATCCTCTTATATATCTTGGATGATTACATAATGACTACAATTTATTTCCTTTTTATGTGCCTCTTAATATATAAATAACCTATCATAGCTGTTTTATTAATAACATATCATTTTTAACACAAAACCACCAGCTTGAATGGCGGTTGTTGTTGACTATTTCATTTTCTGGTTGGAATATACACCTATTTACATGTTACAGACGATTGGTTTTTCATGATATATCACTCCATGAAAATGAAAAATATACCAAATGCTCAATTGAATATTTAATATTCTCCAGGATTGTCTCATTTTTTCAATCATTAAGGAGTTGTGACATTGGCAACGGTAAATATCTTGGCTAAAGGACCTGATGTCTTCTAAAAGGTGCGGATGATTAATTCTAAAATACTTTACTGGAAATCATTCATTATGTTTTTCATTTAATTGATAGACTGCTTTTAAAAGGACATGGATTCTCATGTTTTCTTGCATTCTTTTTTGTTTTTAAACCTATTTAGAGAGATGTAAATGATTACATGATATTGTCCATTATTGATATTTACGAAATCAGTTCATTATTTATATCTCAATTTTAAAATCTTCTAATTGATTACTGATTATGTTCATTGAACTCGAAAATAAGAAATGGTGATATTGGATTATTAATTATCTGTCTCCTTGACCTGTTATTTATATTTTGGATTCCATGAAATTGGATACTTGAAATTCATGCATTCTAATCAATGACACTAGAAAAACTAGAACATCCCAATCCTGATTTGCATGTAATCAGGTTGGTGTACACCAACATATATTTTATACATATATCATTCTATTAGACTAAGAGTTATTTCAATAGGTATTGTGGAAATCATATCTATCAACTATTATTATATCTTTAAATATAAATGTCATCTGACTGGATTTTCCCATGCCATTTCCCAAGAAGATGATAACATAGAAAAATAATAGAGAGGATCTTTTGAGAATGATCACTTCCACTTGAAGTATCTAGACATGTTCCTTGACAGAATATTGATCAATGTGATTGAGAATAAGTTAGACACTTTAGTCTCTACTTATCCATTTCTTTTCCCTTATTCATTTTAACTTTTCATTATGTTCTGAATCATTGATTTATTTTTTAATTCAATTATGTTTATGAATCATAAGGGAGTGTATTATGTAAGTTCCCCTAACAAAAACGCCATCCCTATGTATTCATCACCATCTCCCATAGGATAGGGTTTTTGTAAAAATTAAACATCTGATTCAGTTTAATGTTTTATATGGTTGATATTGTGTTTCTGGTTCTATGATTCCATCAAATGCATATTTCTTCGACGATGCTCTCTCGGTCTCTAGCCCTGCACTCATCTTCTTTCCAAATGTCTCAGTCATCCACGGTAAGCACATTGTAGTTGATTTCTCTTGCATGAATCTTCTTCTGTTTGTGGGAACTTCTTGTTCAAATTTTGAATTTGAATTCATGATCATAATCGATGAGTTGTTGATTGTATTTTATATTTTCTTATAAATAATTTTTTCTTAGTTTCATTCCGATGCATGAGAAAAAAAGCTATCCAAATTTCCTAAATGTTTTCTTCATTTGGATACGAATTTATTCCAAAATTATTTCTGGAAAAAATAGTCGAACTCTCATCCACCCATTATTCATTTTGTATATCATTTCATCTACTAAGGGTTTCTATTTAGAATAATTATCATTATGTATCTCTCCCATTATAGGAATATCCAGTTTGATGCATATTGTTTTAAACACCACGAGTTTATTTTTTCCCTTTGAACAGACGAAGATGAAGGTTGGAAGCTCCATTTTTAGGATATATTATAATGAATAAAAAAATTTCCATTTACCTTGAAGAAGGTATAAATTGTTATGTTTTATTATGATACAATTTTAATACTATTTTTCCATGCATGGTTCATGATTACTTAGTTTAATGCAGCATATTTACATGCATCTGTTGATCATCAAGACAATGGTTGTGTCATCAATATGAACCATGAAAGAGATGTTTTGCACTGAGGAAACACTACCATGAATCCAAGAAACAAGGTCCCCTCTAATGGTACCAACTTGAATCATTGATCATAAGATTTATTAATGAATGAATGTCCGTGATGAAGTAGATTTTTTATACTTATAAATTTAACCTCAATTATTCAAATGAATGATAATTACTTCTAGGTTGCGTTGATAGAGAAATTTAAGATTCGGTTTGAGGAAGAGATGCATGGAAATGATCTTAATGAAGCCATTATTTTTGTAAAGTTGACAGAGTTTTTTGTTTTGGGTTCTACCACAACCTATTCCAACTAAGACTTCTGATTTCATTCCCCTTCTATATGGAATTTATGGTAAGGATCAAGATTTATATTTCTTATTATTCTAATTGTCCAATTTCCCGATGAATCTTTCATGAGGATATCATTATGCATTCATGCTTATTTATGGATTTATTTCCCACTCCCATCAATTCTGTAACTTCTATTTCATTATATTATACCACTCATTTGTGTTTAAAATGTTTCCAATATTAATATGAATTATTATGTTGGGAAAATGGTATGAATTTATTGAATATAAGAATTGTTTTATTGTATCGTGCGAATGCACGGGCAGTGTACTAGTTTCATATAATTAAATACTTCAGTTATTCATATATACAATTAAAATGCATAACATACAAAATAATTACTTATTACCTAAATTTATGTACCCAAAAATCTTCTGGAATTAAATACATCCCAATTACATTAATTAGAAATAATGTTGTCTATTTAAATAAAAATTCCATTTAAATTCAAATCCATGTATCTAAAATTTCATGTATTTTATTTTGTGTAACCTAATGGAAAATGTATGAAATTATCATTACATTGTTTCCAATGTAATAGAATTAAAATATGTCAATTTACTTAAAAATGATTTTCATGTAAGAAATTATTATCTTCAGTATGTTCCATGAAATATGTTGTCCAATTTAATAATATAAATACAAATGGTATGAAATTATAATATTATTAATATTTTTAAATGTAATATATATAGATCATAATATAGTAAATAGTATCCTTGAAAATATCTCAACAATCCCAAAGTAGTGTATCATATTAATAAGTTGACAATATAGTCTTCAAATAATGATTAGAAAATTTAAATAACATATTCATCTTTTTGTCTTGAATAATTAAATTTATATACCTTAAATATCATTAAATTGATTCAAATATCTCCTCAATACAAAAAATATATATAATGATACAACAGAAAAATATTATTTAAAAAATATAACCTATTGATAGTTTGTTAATGAATACCTTTAGGGACATTGAACTAAATTTTATTCATTAAATCAATTTATTTATAATTCCTTATAGTTGAATAAAATATTGATAAACGTCATATAAAACAACCCTACATTATAGACCATAATAAAATCGTTTCTACTATAGTTATCATTCACTATGTATAACAACATATTTCATACTAAAAAAATCCCAAACAAATTCATCCATTTTTGAAATTAAAATGAGTGATTGTCCATTTCATGTAGTATAATTAAATCTTTAAAGCATATCAAAATTTTCAAAAAATTTCAAGTCCCACAATATTGAATGTTTAAACCAATGTAGTTACTGAAATACCAAAGGTCTCTAAATATGAATATATACGGATTCTTATGAATTGTATATTAGAAGCACCCATAACTTTGATATGTGGGAATAATAAGAATAACTTATAAGAATGAAATGTAGTGGTCCTAAAAAACAGAATTATAATATTTACACTTCATTAATAATTTGATATATGTTATAAATATTACAACATACAATATAATTATAATTATGTACATTATTATATGACATAATAAATATATAAAAAAAATTCTCATCTTAGATAGAAATAAACTAATAATATGATGTATTTATCGACATGTAAAATTATGGAAAGGGCTACCCAACCACATGGACACTGAAAAACCAATCAAAAAAATATCAGGTCTCACATTTTGTCTAAACCTTTTTATGATCACATATTATTTTTAAATAAATAAATATATATATATCTATAGTGAAAGACTATTTATTGAATTCCATGTTATTTCATTTGAATATCCATTCATAATAGAGTGTTGAGTCACCCACTGTATATAGAAATTAAAAAGAACATGTTATTGAAAATAAAAAATATAGGATTTTTTTACAGATTACTGGGGAATGGTATATGAAACAGTTACTAAATTATATATTCAACTAAACATTACTATATTTATTATATATCTTTAGATAGAATGACATCAAAAAATATATATCAGAGATAACAATGTGTTGTGTATATGATTGGGGACATATGGACATGGTCTTCCCTCCTTACATTGGAAAACTAAAAATTGAAAAGGGTGATATTTTCTTAATTATGAAATATATATAATTTAATTAGAATATATTAAGAAAATTATTTCCATAGGTTACCATATAATCCTCCCTCAAGTACCCATTGGTCCTCCATAAAAATATCCATAACAGTTTATATTAATAGGCAATTTCTGTGCCTCAACCATGTATATGGTGTGGTATACATAAATTATTTTAAATAAAAATCATTATACTCAAATTTACCCAAACATTTATATTAGCACAAGAATAAAAATATTAATATATATTTATTTTCTACAAAATCTATTAATGTAAAAATTCATTTCCAAATCATAAAAAAGTCAAATATTTAGGGAATTCATCACATGATTAATTTTTTTAATTCACCAATTTAAATTATTGATCAATCATCAATATTTTAACATAAAAATCCAAGTAACATAAATCATATATTTCATGAACCTCAATAGACTATAATTATTATTCACTATAGTAAATAATAATCCCCAAAATGAAATATGGTTGTTGTATTAATATTTCGTATGTCATCAAATGTATTTTATTGATAATGAATGTAATGGGGATCATTATAGGGGTGTTACCACTTTCTTCCCATGAAAAAAATGAACTGTGACATTGAAGAGATTATCAATTTTCTTCAATCAGGTGTTTCTAGTATGAGGAATAACATCCCATTTATTGTCATTATTAATGAAAATAATATTGATTGAGCATTTTTTCATTATATTCTATGTTTTACTTCAATTTGAAAAGTTCCATTCATTATTTTTTTGAATCAATATTCCTTGACATCAATGAATTATAATAGTATTCACAAAATATTTAAAATAATTTTACAAAATGTGGAAATTAAATATTCATATCATCACATATTTTAATACCTATTTTAGAATATTATTGAAGGAAATGTATTCTAATAATTCTTCCTATGATATTAACATATCATATCATGGGAATTCCATCCCATAAAAGTTTCCGTTTATAATATATCATATATCATAACATCAGATATACAAATTTAACACCTTGTTATAATTCTATAATTTATGTTTTTTCAATTATTGCAGTTTTCATTTTTTATTGAGTAATGAAAAAATAGAAGTCAGAGGATATATATAATCATCTCCTCAGGGATTTGTTTGAATTTTCAGCATAAAACCTTCATTTTTTTCTACTTGTGGGGAAATTACCCCATGTGTAATGGGAATCCATGACATGTGAGGTCTAATAAATATAACCAAAGAACAATATATACAATTTGAGAATTTTACATTTTGTTCAATGGTTAAACAAAGTGTAATCAAACATATAATTGTTTAACAAAATGGTGAAAAATATTTCATACTATACATGAGTAGTGGATTATATGACATTTAATTGGATTACATGACTTATAATAACAGTATGATTCTTTTAAGAAGTTGTTTCTGCTGAAATTTTGTTCTTATTCAACATTTCGTCAATTCTCTCTTAGTGGTTTCTATTCAAAGGTGAATTTTGGTGACTCTCTCCATCAGAATTGCTTCACAGAGTGATGGATCAATGTTTTGGTTGGATTTCTTTTGTATTTTTATTTAATCCTTCTAGACCTTATCTCCGTTCAGTGGTTCCTATATATTTGATTTGGATATGTGATCCGATATATTTTTCTATCAATATTTTTTATATTCATCGAGTTCATTGTCTTATGAATCTGGTTCGATTGGTTTTAGGACCCCATTGTCAATAGAATATTTGATTTTACCATAATCAGTTGGTTGTGTCTATAAAATGGGTTCATATGATGAATTTTATGTCCTTATTCAAATATTACAATGGGGTGTCATTGGTTTTAAGGGATTAATTGATTCAATTTATTAAATGGAAATGAAATGTTCATAAAAATGGTATTTTCATTGAAAATTTACATTTATAATTTTCAAATGGGTTTGTAAAATATGAACAATATTAGTTTGGATTTTAAAAAAAATCCATTAATTTATCATGTTTTTATGGTGGATATGTAATTTTATCATTGGAAACTTTAGGTGCATTGGGAATGATATATGAGTATTATTAATGTTTGTTGCACCTCTAGGGGAAATATATGGTGATACTAACTGGAAGGAATCGACATCCATTGGATCCTATATATGCCTATCTAGGTTTTTAGGTGTCTAGTATTTGAGTATCTTTTGTATAGATCCAAATATTTGGGTTTCATTTTCGTTTATAGGTATTTATCTCATTATTTGTATCATCATGGATTGTTTCTCACTAATTTTGATATGATTTATTATCATATAGAATCGGATTATTCTTTACATAATTGGTATTATTTTCTATTTTATCAATTCTATTAGTCATATTTATGTTTCAATAATTTGAAAATGTTTATTAAAACCAATTTAGAAAAGCGAGAAATGATTTATAATAAGAATTATTTTATTAAATCTCATTGTATTATTTTGACAACAAGAAATATTTAATTCTATATATTAGACCATGCATTGAAATTTTGCTGGTATGCTACTAGAATTAACCACACATAAAACTCATTCTATTTGATATTTTACTATGTGGTAATGTAGGGAGTATGAAAATTTATAAACATATTGTATCATTTAGGCATATTTTTTTTATTAGGATTTCGGTTCTGGTTGTTACATAGGTCATTGTCAGTAAAATGGGGACATGATATAATTTCTAGTTCTGCTATTTAGGTGTGGATTTTATTTATTTTTTGGAATAAAATTTATTTAAAATTCATAGATTGGTTGTATTTCATATTTTTCTTATATTAAATAATGTCTTATTCATTCATATTTTTTGTATATTATATTACATGCTAGTTCTGGTGGATTATCAAGATGGTTGATTTATGTTTTTTATAATTTTATATCATATTTATGATCTACATGACATTTGTTAATACCCCATGAGTATATATCTATGCCTTTAGTATATAGTAGTTATGAATTTTTTAATTTATATAGTATGTTCAGAATTAGGGAATTCTTAGGCCACATCCATGACCGAAACCGTGTAACCATGGGTTTTAAGTCAATTATACTAGGATATAGATTTTGATATTGAGTTCATTTTAATGTGAAATATGGAATCATTGTTTTAAATTACCATTTAATTATTATGTATTATTTTTCTTTAATAGTTTTGTGTTTTCATTAAAATTTTAATGTTTTAAATATTTTTCATCAATAAAAAAATATACTTTGGTTTGAAAGTTTTTCCAGGACTAAATGTTTTTGGAATTATTCTAGGTGATTACTATAAAAAGAGATATTCAATATAAAAGTGAGTTTAGGATGTGATTGGTTCATAAATTGACTCCTCTAGTAGAACATAATATGTTAGAATATATTAGATTAATTTTTTTTGACATTGGGTTATGTTTGAGTGAGGACCTTAGGATGTGATGTTGATCATGGATCTGAATATTCTAAGAATCATGCAATGATGATTCAGGGTGTAAAAATACACTAGGAATTCAAGGAGTATTTTAATATATGTAGAGTATTTTAGAATTCTTAAAAACTGACTAGGAATGTTACATTGGGTTTTCATTGTATATTATAAACTGAATTGTAAGGATATAGGGGAACACTATAGTGAAATGTATTTTTAAAGATGACCTTACCAAGGATTCAACAAATAAATATATAACCTGATGTTTTATCCAATGTAATTTTGTTTAAAAATGACCATGGAGTATTTGACCACAATGTACGGAGAGCGTACTGCTCTATAGTATTCTAAACATTTTTCTAAGTTGGTGAATCTGGAATTAGATCATGTGACTAATTGGTAACTGAAGAATGATATTATGGATTTTGAACTAAGGAATAATATTCAGTCAATGTTTATATGTATTTAACTTCTTAACACTGTGGATGTATTTCTGAAGGAATATTTTGATAAGAAATACATACCTGGGAAGAAATATTTGGTAGTAGATTCTGTTGGTTTCCAAATACATTCCCTCTATACGGAATACATGGATATATATAGTGTTTTTGTGAAAATATATCTTAGGTTAGTTGGGTGAAATCCTCTTTCGTTGAAGGTTATCTTATTTATAAAAATATTCGACGGCGGTGGGACAATTATTTAGGGAAAGGGGGGTTTTCAGGTGGCTAAGAATAGAAAACATTATACTGAAAATTTTGTTCTTGGGGATTCTATATTATGTGTAGATATTGTTTGAGGTATGGTTTTTATATCATCATCAATGTTTCTAGATTTTTTTGATATAGTTGGTACTCATTATTTTCTATCAGCAAACTTATTTGATGTGCTGGTTTTAAATATAGATCATATTCCATTGCTTTTTGGATCTATACTTTAATTGAAAAAATAGATATGAAAAAGGATTCAAATTTTCCACATGTCAACTGATGATATCTGATTATGAGGTGGAGTGGGAATTTATTGTTCTCGATCATGAACAGTTATACTTGATAACCATGATGGATAGAATGGACGGTTTTGAGGCAACAATAGACTATTATCCTCATCTTGTTTATTTCTATTCTTTTGATGGGTTCCGAAACCTTTTCTTGGGTGAGTGGGACTCTAAATAGTTAAGGTAGTGGAATGTTTTTTTATGTCGGGGTAATATCATTTTTGGTATAAGAGATGATTCTTGATTTAGATGAAACATTCTTGCGTGGTAATCATCTTATAGTGGGGCGTGCATACTCTAGGTATTTTCTTGTGTATTTTCATTATTTTCCCACACATAGAATGGTTGAGTTTATTATTTACCCTCTCCCCAGTACAATTCTCATTTAAATTGTGTCTTTCCATATAGAAATTGAGAAGATGGTGAAAATTAAGGTCCAACTTGAGGAACTAGAGGATAACAAATTTCTTCTTTGTAGTCTGTCAGGATGAGCATCACATGTCCACTTTTCAATGAATTTATAATGGAGAGTTATTCCCATATTTTTTATGATATTTTAACTAGATATTTTTTTAGTAATTTTATTATTCATTGTCTTCTTAGGTTACATAATGGATTACACTAAATCAGGTTAGATGAATATAGAAATTAATATATGAATATTTGATCAATTATTGATAATCACTTGTATAGAATTACATCCCTAAATGAGTTTCACATCATACATGTTTCAGAGAATATGATATCTTAGTTGGTCACCGTAGTAGATCCAAAAAATGTGCATACAATTATGTCATGGGAAAATCTCAAAATTCGGTTCGATATATATAGAGTATTGGTTTTGGATATCTAATACAGATTAATTGATGAGTACTTCTCTAATATCACATCATTTATCAAATATATAACTTTTATGGTATAACATTTAATACAATGAAATGATTTAGATATAAGTTGAGGATATTATGTGGAGGTTCACTTTAGAACTTGTTTTTTCTCTTTTGATCTGTGGTCATGTTATGATATTTTATGTGATGCATCAAGTATGGTTTTTGTATGTGTCTTCATGAATGTGAAATATATTGTTTCTTATAGACCTCAGTAGTAATTCACTCATGAAAAAAACAAACATACATATTTTCAGGAGTTGGACGCATTTATGAATTTTCTATAAAAATGGCATCAATATCTATTTTTAGTGATATTAATAGTATATTCTATAAAAACCATGATCATTACATTACATTAAAACATAACATATTATATAAAATCACACATAATACGACATTAAATTTCTATTAGTCTATGTTCTTTGGAATTATGTACATTTCATTATAATTTGTTACATCAATAACATCATCGTTTCTAAAATCCTCCTAAAAATGATCTGACATATTACTTCATGGGATAACATGGGTACACACATAAGAATGGGTTGAGAAATAAAGTCCAAAAAATAATCAATAATGGAATTTGAAAAAAAAAATTAAAAATAGGTATTTCAAAGGGGAATATGACAAACATGAATAATAAGACTTCAAAGCATGATAATCATAACATGGAAAATCTAGGAAAATCTTACAACAATGCATCATAAACATATGATAAGGATAACTACCAAGAAATCATGTCAAACAATGTCCCATAAAATAATTAGTTTCACTTCCTACCCCCAAATTATGTCTCATTAGAGTAAACATTACACAATTCTTTGGATCACTATATATTTCCAGGAACAACAATCATGTTCATTTCATTCTCATGCTTAATTTCTCCACATAGATCATACAACATGTATTCATTCATCATATTAATTTATTCCATGATCATAATGTGAGGAAAAAATATATGCAGTTCTTAGGCTAATGAATTATAATTTTATGAAGCTCAATATCCTTTATAAGAAATAGATATGTTATCCACTACACATTTTTTTGGCATGGAAAATCATGGTGAAATTTTAGCAGCATAACATCATCACATAATTATTACTATAATTGATTGATGAGATTGAAAGGGATATATAATCATTTTTATGTATAATGGATCATATGGGGGATATGAAAACATATATCACAACATTAATAAATTAAAATTTATAGAAATAACATAAAATAGGTTATTTAATAGAAATTAGAAGCTAGAAATCCCTAACTAGAATGTGTTACTACACATTATTCTACAGAGATTTTTACAGCAATATATTTGTAATAACACTATTTTTGGCTACAAAGGACTTTGGAATACTTTTGATATTATTCTAGAGCAGTGCCTTCAGACGGCGTGCGATTCCAAGCCCCAGTGTGGCCGAAATTAAATTTTCAGTGTGTTCACACTGGGAACGCCAAATAAATGGGATAACATTTAAATGGTGATCCTGATCAAATATCTAAGTGTATAGATGGGTCCGTAATTGGGTGTTTACCCTAGGAACTACATAAAACTTGTCAGCGCGGGACGTTTGGCGCCCTTGCCCGCTTCCAGAAAGTAAAACGGGTAAACTAATTAATTAATTTATTCGTTTAACAACTTAACTCAGGTATCTCGTAAATGGTGGCTTGGATTTGAAAACCGAGGTCACAGTTGAGTCCAAAACATTCTGTTTACCCTAGGAGGGGTGTATGTTTTGTGGGCGCAGCCTGTATGTGAAAAATGGCAGTGGGGGCATTTTCGTAATTTGGCGGCTTTGGGCGATCAGTTTTATAACTTTTGAACAGGGCCTCGGATTAAAATTCTGAGACCTATGAATCATTTAGTGTGTGGTTTTTAGCCTAGGGGAGGCTTCATCCTGACCCCGTCAGGAGTTCAGGTTCGTTCCGACGGGAGGGTGGTTAAGTGTTTTCTATTTAAACACCTAACCCACCACCTCCTCCTTATTCTTCTTTGCGTGGATAGCAGCAGGCGGCAGCCCCTCCCTCTCATTCTTTACTCCGGCGAGGCATCTTCGGTGAGGTGCGGCGCAGCGGCGGACTCTCCGTGAAGCTCCAGGAAACGCCCAAGACGTAGGATTTGTCGTTTTCATTTTACTCTCCCTGCACCTATTTGAGCCCAATTAATCACATCTAATTGTTGTCAGATTTTTGAACAAAGCACATTTTTATGTACTAGATTTTATGCTCTTTCAAACGCATCTTTCGTTTTCGAATTTGGAGTCCCGAGGCCCCCGCAATCACCTGCTGAAGTTTGCGGGCTTTCAGTTTCTGGCGGGTTCGTGCGGCGGCGCGACATCCCAAGGAGGCGGTGGCGGTGCTCTCAGATGGCGGCGTGGATAAGGCGTCGGGCGAAGCGGGTGCTCGGAGGTGGCTTCAGGGGGGCGGTCGGCCACGGCGTCGCAATGTGCGACCCCCGCACGGGAGACAAGACTCGCGAGACGCGGGTACTCACATGGCTGTCGCGTCCGGCCGTCGTGGACGGTCAGCGCGTGGACCGCAAGTCCACGGCCGGCCCCGGAGGCCAAGCCGCCGCCGGCATAGGCCGGCCTAGCCCGGGCGGACCGCCCAGTCTAGGCCGGTCCAGCCTAAAGGGAATTTCCCCTCAGTTTTCGCATGCCCGTATTTTTCACTACGGGCGTTCCATTGGCTTGCCGGCTGCGGCAGTGTCTTCCTGGCATCGAGAATAAGATTTTGAGATGTTCTTAGGAATTATTAATTCCCGAGACAAGGGGCTCGGTGGCACGATGCGACGTTAAGTGGATGAGCGTTTTTCTTAGGGATTCTTGTTTTGGACGGCACAGACACATCCGACGTCTGTTTTGAGAACCGTCAGCGGCATTGGGACCCTGGCGCTGGGGCGAAGCCTTCCAGGGTGGTTTCAGGCGCTAAAGACGGAGTTGAGGCATGGGCCCCATGACCCGTCTCTTTAGCTGCGAGCAGCATTTAGTGACTTTCTCATCGAGCGTCTGTTCGAGGCGTGCGAGTAGTCGATTCTGTATGTTTTTCCGAGGGGTTTGCAATGGTGCAATCCGACCACACTATTTAGGCACAGTGGTGCGGGCCCCATGGGGGCCGTTTGGGAGTTGATGGTGATTTTCCATCTCTATCACCAGGCGACCATTTTGGACAAGTAAATATTCCACCTTGTTAACTTTTTCGAGAGGATCGCAACAGTGCGATCCATTGGCAGCGCTTCGGGACCGGGGTGTGGGTCACGCGTCGTACCGCCCGGGCGCGGTAAGCCGGAATGTATCATTTTCTCCAGATATCAGTTCCACATAATTGAGTAGTGCTTTTGACGTGTTTTTCTGAGAGCATTGCGATGGCGCAGATCCCCCAACCTTTTCTCAGGGGCGTGGTGTGGGTCCCACGTGACTTGGCTATGGTAAATAGTACCTTTTTCACTGGGTGTCCATTTTTGGCGATTGAGTATTGAATCCCGTGTGTTTTTTGATGGGTTTTGCTATGGTTTGACCCGTTTTTTCAGTTTTGCGATCTAGGGGTGGGCCCCACACGGGTTGGTACGGTGAATAGTACCTTTTTCACCAATTGACCGTTTTGGGCGAGTAAGTAGTCTATCTCGCGTGTTTTTTCATGATGATTGCAATGGTGTAATATTTTTTAGGAAAGAAGAGCCTCATACGTGATCTTATTATATATAGAATAAGAAAGGTGCACCGGTGGCGGTTATTCTACCGTGTTTGTAGCGGACCCTTCACATGTGGTCATGTGCACTCCTAGGAGAGTGATGTTGGTGGTTAATGAGATGTGGTTGGCCGTGCCTCAGCCGTTGAGGTGGCATGTTGGAGTTGTTACGTTCACGCCTTCGTGTTGACATTTGGTGTCGTGTGCACGTTAGTCTTTTTGGCTGGAGTGATGGCATACTCTGGGAATATGTGAGAGCACTGGGAGGTACATGTGGATGATTTTACCTGATAAGGATTGTGTGCTTGGTTGGGGGTGACTTGGGGCCACAGGTCATGTCGGCCCCAGGTGTGTGTTGTGTTCTGTTTTGCATAATTTTGACCTCTCGCGACATAGATGGTCCCTCGGTTCCAGATTATTGACCAGCGGGGTTGGGATTTTCCCCTGACTCTGTGCTCGATGGTTTATATCAGCAGGGATGAGTGGTTTTCCCTAGTTTTGTTTCAGAGTCGAGTGGTTACATGATACCCACACCGTGTTCAGTTGGCCAGTGTTATACCATCCTGTAGAGATAGCCAGAGGAGTTCCGGGTTTACCCTCCAGCCGAGATTGGTAAGTGGGTCACCCGACGACCACTTAGGGTCTAACCTCCAGCAAGGACTAGGTAGTTGGTCACCCGAAACATAGGGTCTACCATCTAGAAGATATTGGGTAGTGGGTCACTCGATGACAACTTAGGGTCTACCCTCCAGCATAGAATGGGTAGTGGGTCACCTGACAACCTCTTAGGGTCTACCCTTCAGTAGGGTTGGGCAGTGGGTCGCCCGTCGTCTAGTTCCAGGTCTACCCTCTAGTAAGGCTTGGAAGTTGGTCATCTGTCGACTTATTCCAGGTCTACTCTCCAGTGGGGGTGGGCAATGGGTCACCCATTGACATTCCAGACTCAGTCCTTTCTACTAGGCTAGTCTGTGACATTCCTCTGTGATTACCGGAGTGGGACCCTTGGTCATACGAGTTAATGATGAATTGACCTTGACTTTGAGGAGACCCTTCGACTGTGGGGTAGTGATGAGGTGTGGTTTTACTTAACCCAGAACACTCAAGTACGAGGAGCGCTTTCCCCACCGAGACGCATCCTTGGGACATGACCAAAAACCGTGCGGGTGAGTCAGTGCTGCCCAAAGTGGATAGTGTCTAGGTGTGGTGATTTGAGCCCCTTGACTTGTAGTTTGAGGCAGACGTGTGGGATGCTGGGAATCGTTGGTGTTTACTTCTGGGACTGTTGGTTACTCACTTTTTTGGGCTGAGCAATGGGATGAAGATCCCCTTATGACCATGATCGAGCTTCTTGATTGAACATAAGGATATGTATATACCTTGTTCCAGTACCCAGATCTTGGGTTTGGTTACTCTCTTTCCAGGATAGGCGAAGACGCGCGGTGTATTACAAATGCTTTACATGTCTATCTTGTCATGGTTGGACGAGTCTACTCTCCTGCCATAGTAAGTGAGGACTCGACAGGAAGTTAATATTCTCACCATTTCCATCTCCTTGTGCCTGGATGAGTCTACCTACTTTCATCTTGTTGGGTTGAGTTGGACTCTCTATTGTACACTTTATTGCACTCTTTGTTGTACTCCTTTGTTTCCCCCTGTTCGATCTACTGCTCACCCTTCGGTACCTCCTTTGTTTCTCCCTTGATCCTTCGGGGTATCCTGTTGTGTATTTTTATACTCACCGCTTCTTGGGCTTTGACCACACTTGGTGTGCCCTTGGAGACGACAGACATGTTGGTCGTGACTTCAGTGTAGCATAGGAGTTCGGGAGCTTGGACAATGTGCGGTGGTCGTAGTTGGGTTCTAGGTGGGGGGAGCCTTCCAGCGGTTTTTATTTTGTTCACCTATTGCTGAGTTGTGGCAGTTTCCTGGTTGGGAGTGTGTTTTGCCCTTTTTCCTTTTCAGTATACTTTCAGCACTTGATGTTTACTTTTATAGGTCGATGCACATTGTGGTTTATTTATAGCAGTTTCCCTTTTACTTTACTTGTCATTCCTCTTTTACTCTTTACTTTTTCATTGAGTGTGATGCGTGTGTGTGTACAGGTACTTAGGCAAAGGCCTCCCCGAGTTATTGTGCATTTGGCGCTAGTCGCCAGCCCCTGGCCTATGGAGGCGTGCTTGGGGTACTTGCGGCTCGAGCCCGGGTAGGGTCGGGTCGTGACAAGATTCCCTTGGGAGGTCACTAGATATCCAAGGGATGAGTAAAGATGTTCTCAAATGATTTTCGGATAATATAATGTGGATATTCGGTGGGATAATATAATAAATGAGTGGGGGAATTATTTATTATTTCTCAAACAACATTTTTGGACACTATATAGTAAAATAAACAAAACAAAAAACATCATAGTGGGTTTTCCCATTGATTATGCTATATGAGAGGGGTATTCTTTATATTACTATGAAAGGGATGAATATAATAAAATAACACCCTTTAGTAGGTGTAGGTGAGTAACAATATTGAAAAAATTATTTTAAAACCTTGAAATATATTACAAATTATTTAGTATTTATAATATATTTATAAAATTATCAATTAAACATTAAATAAACGTATTATGAAGCTAAAATGATTATTTGGTCTGGGATACCATTTATTTTATTCATAACTTCATTTTTTTATTATGATGTTGTAATCGACATTGTATAGTTATATGGTATTTTTTCCCATAAATTTGACTCTCTTATAAATCATTGAAAATTTTATCATTGGATAATTACAATGTACATATTCAAAAATTAAAACTCACTGAATCTATATAATTTATATAATATAATTATTTTCACATGTAATATACTAGTCTACTTTTATTGATAAGTGATGGTTTTTTGAAAATATATGATTATGAACACACCTAAAAATTACATTTCAGATCATAAAAAAATATGGTCACCTATATTTAATAAAAATAATATAATAATAATATTTTATTAAAATATTATTTATTCTAAAATTCTATTAGTTAATAATAATAAATACATTAATTGAGATATAATGATACCTAAAAATTATATTTTAGATTATTGTATCAAAATAATGATCACTAATAAAGTGATAATAATATATTGAAAAAATAATCATTATTATACCAAAAAAATAATCAAAATACTCATATTTATAGTGTTCTTATATGTATCCCTTTAATACACCAACAATCTTCATAAGGGTTGGGTGTGTGATGGTTCGACTCTAATGGGGTGGTTTTAGGAACATGGTTTTTGTTGTGATCATGATGAGCATGAAGATCTACTATAAATATATTCACTCATGCTAAAGTTATTGGATCTCATCATCATTATGGACGAGGTAATTTATGAGAGTGACATATCCCTTATAATCTCCATTGATCATTCTTTACATGGTACGGTCCAACTAGATGAGGCCATCAACATCCTTTATATGTGTCTATTGAATATCATAAAACCAACATCTATAATAATCATGTGGTCATTGTTCAAAAAATATATATTCAATGTAAATGATACATAACTGTATTTTATATCCAAATTGGATATAATAAATCAAAGTGTGTATTTTTTCCAAAACCATATTTCATAAAAAGTTATTTAATTAAAATAAATATGGAATTTTATTTGTAACATTTATGATCATTACAATCATCCCAAGATATGAAATTTCACCACAAATTTATTTCCCACACTAAATATGACGAGGGTAACATTGTTTGAACACCTCATCTAGATATCACCTTTCTTCATTATACTCTAGGATTCTCTATAAGAATATTAGAATGAGAGTTGTCTTATTTGTTATATATTTTATATATGACCTAATATTTTCACCAACTGTTCATTATAAGAAATATCATTCTCAAATGAAACTGAATCTTGATGTAGTATATTTGAGACACTTGGTATGTAATTCTTCAAGAGTGATTAATAGAATACATCATTTACTTGATATACATTATGCGGTTGTACCAGTATATATGACCCATCTTTGACGTGATCAAGGATCTCAAAGTGATAGAAGTATCTTAGAAAGAGATTTCTCTTCATCCCAAATCATATACCTTTCTTCCATGGAGATATTTGGTGGAATAACATATATATAAAATCAAATTATAGGACAAATCGATGATTATCCACCTTTCTATTCTATCTACTTTGAGTATATCTGTTGTGTTATTGAATGTTCTTAAGATTTTTCAACTTTTCGTCAGCCATATCAGGACCTTCCTATTTTCCCTCTCTAAATTTTACCCAGCATTCTTGTATTCTGAACCAATTCCCATAAAGGGATTCATATGGATCCATATTTTTTTGAGAGTATGTTAGTAATCTAAAAGAACATGAACATAATAATTTATCGATCTCATCATCCATTGAATTATATGGAAAATGCTCAAAGAATTTTCTTAGGTGTCTTGTTAATTTCATCATATTGGACATCATTTTGGATGTGATAAGTGCTCATAAACATCATAATAGTGATTAGAGAATGTGTGAGACTTTCTTGAACATGGATATGAATCTAGGATCATGATTGGATATAATCTATAGTTTTATTTAAATATTTTTTGCCAAAATTATTATTTATATCTATGATTGTTTATCTAGTGATAAATGCTCTCAAATCACAATGAAGTGTGATTTCATTGTTATAAAATCCACCTCAACCAAGACAACATTTTCTCTAATAAATGTTTTTAAATTTCTTGTGAAACATTACATGGTGATGTTTTTTCATATCATTTTTTGGTATTGGTAATTGTTTCATCACACCTTATATATTTCCATTTTATTCTTCATTTAAAACATTCCAGTAATCATGATTTATATTACGAAATTTCCTACTTTATATTTTCCCACCAATTTGTTTCTTGGATATATTTATACATCACTGTGATTCTAGGATTGAAATAGATTGTTATTCTATGTGAATACTCCAGAAAATGATTCTTTAACTCAATACATGTTTATAGACAGAGTCATGATGAAATCATACTACACCATGATCCTTAACATTAATGTTTGATGACTTAAATTTTCATATAATTTCCACTTTTTTATTAATTATCACATTATTTTTTTTAATCCTTTATTCTTTCCATAAGAGAATGTGGTCAAATCATTTGCGAAAGTATTAATAATGTTCCTTCTTTTATGAATTCAATTTAATTTTTTCTCAAATCCCAGATGATCAGATCCATATCAATTTTTATCAATTGTATAATTTCTAGATCCCTTCATTATAGAACATATAAAACATTGTCCAAAATATGAGGATGGTATGATATTGATCTTTCATATTCCTTGATAAGATCTAACCATCATTACTACTTCATATTCCCATGATTTAGTATAAATATATATATGAGGCTATTGCGATAAATTTATATTTAAAAATTATCCACAAAAGATAATTCAACTATATTTTAATTGATAGTATTATTTATATGAACTCAAGTTCATGAGTTAGGAACATATTTTTCATCATTCACCTTATCTAAAGCATTGGATTTTATATTGTCATTCTGAATCAACAAACAATCCAATAGATTCTTTGAAGCATCACTTAATACTACGAAATTTTTTCCCATGATGTAGTAAGGGTATTGGTTCAGTGATAAGACTCTTTTTAAACTCTATGTATATGTCTTCATATTTATCATTCTATGAAAACAATACACCGATAAAATTTTTCTTGGTTAGAGTGTCACAAATGCATTGTAAATTTCTAAAAAATTGATGATAATACCCAGTAATCCAATGAAATAGATAATACCATTTAGCTTTGACCATCCTTTGATTGATTATATTTTTGATGGCTCCATATGTATCCCATTTATTATGTTGATATGTCACATTTATGGGAATTCATTCAACAATGAAATCAATTTTCAGTTGTTTTCATTATTATTCTCATTTCCAAATGACTTTATCAAATTTATCAGATGATTCCAATGCACTTCAATGGTTTTGGATTATATTAGAATATCATATATTAATAATTATAATATAAATTAAAGGTTATCACTAAAGATTTTTTCAAAATTTCTATATATACATTCAGTGAATAACTCGGTCTATATGGATTTACTATGAACTCCAAGTGCATTTAGCTTCTATGAACAGTATTTTTGGAGATATCTTCCATTATCAGCTTTACATGATAATATCCCGATCTAAAATACCCCTTGAATAATTATTTTCCTCCATGTTTCTGATTGAAAATGTCAGTAATCTGTGGAATATTAATCATTCTACTTATTTTGAACTTGTTAATCACATGATAATCAATGAAAAGTCACCTTTGACCATCTTTGTTATTACTAAATAGAAATTGTACAAAACATGGTGAAGAACATGGTTAGATGAACCCATTTTCAATATTATTGTATAGTTTCTTCTTCATCTCGTAATGTTCTATAACAACCATTATATACTAGTTCTTAAAAAAATAAACACCATTTGTATAATAATGATTGAATATTAAACCTCTTGTCTAAGAAGAAAATAATGAAACTAATCCTGAAACACATCATCATATTCCATTAATATAGTCATTTCATAAAGGATGATAATTTATATAGACTTCGTCATTTGATCTAGATACAATTTTGCAACAAGAAATAATACACATTATTTAGATTTTTGTGCAAAAGTAGATTCATCGTTATCGTTTTGCATGTACAAAATCAGAGGGATATGTTTGATCAATAGTAATATGGATATGATATTGATTTTAGTATCAATATATGGTTTAGATACACAATATACAAGAGGGGGGCATGGAATTGTATACATTATAAATCCTTAAGTAAATTTTTCATGAGCCAAATTCACAACACCTCTAAGCTCTAATAAAATGCCTAATTCCTAAAAAAGTATTCCATAAATGAAACATAAAAAATATTTACAACAAGTAATATTCTACCTGAATGTATATAGAATACTATTTAATCAGATTACATGTCTAAGGAATTATAAGAAAGTTATACATTCCTCCCCAACCAAAAATACAGTAGAAAACAAAATTAAAACACTAAAAGTAATCTATAATAACACTTTTATACAAAATAGAATGGTATCCAACAACCATGGATAATGGTCCCTTGATTTATACTTTCATGAAATTCTGTCATACCAAAACCTAGGTAAGCCCTCAATCCAAAGATCGGTATCTGTCTTTTTATCCCCGCAAGACCTCAATTTGTAAGGAAATCGACACCTCTGACTTCACAACACGAAGTCTCTAATTTCAAGTAAATTACACCTCTACACAAAGAAAATATGCACAAAGAAATGTTTGAACAAGCTGTTAAATCTTTCTACATAAAGACTGAGACTATATAAGAGCATGTCTCTCTAGAAATCACTTCAACTGCATGTATGGAATGTTTTAAATGTTTTTTTCTTGTTTTTATGAGCTTGTTCAAATGTGGTTATATTTATAGGCATGTCATCCACAGTCGGCTCCCTACTCCAACGATCATATTTTTCTTGAATTTTGGAGGGAACTATACATATGTCACTCAATCAACAGTTAGTTCATAACTTAATGCCCAACACTATTTTAGAACCATAACATGAGTAAAAAAATAATTCGTAGTGTAAGGAAAAATTAAAGCTCGGAGTCTAACCAAAATACATTCAGTGTCTATAGTATAAAGATATTGTGATTCTATTTTACAAAGAATCCATTCATGAATTCTATAGAATTGAGGATTTTTAATTTCAATAAAATTCAAAACATGGATTCATAAGAAATAATAGTTCGAACTCAGGAAAGATCAGAGTTGGAATTCAGAGAGATCAGAGTTAGAACTCATAATTTTCAGAGTCTGAATTCATCAGAATTCGGAGTCTGAACTTATAAATTTCGAAGTCTGGATTCATCAAAATTCAATGTCATAACTCATAAGATTTTGGAGTCTAAAGTTAGTGAACTCATAACCTAAATTTGGATACTAAAAGTAGAATTCTCTATATCTATGTATTATAATATTCCAATGTTTCAGATACGAAACTGGATTTCATACATAGACAAATTGAATAACGAAAAACATGGTAAGTATAAATTTCCTTGGAGAAATAAAATTTTCCATAAGAATGTAAAATATATTGTAGTATGAAATTTTCCTTAAGATAAGGTTTTTGTGATGTTCAAAACAAGAAGGAATGGTAAAGTCGTAAGGAAACCTTATTGACTCAACAATATCCCCCAAGTATGAAGTAATGGAAATGACATAAGGAAAACCTTATTGTCTCAACAATATCCCCCTTTTTGTAATGCAGAAAAATCATAATGAAAAATAATATAAGGACATATAAAATATTTTTCTAGACTTTGCAATAAAACATATATCTCTTTACACATGGACAATGATGAATAAAAATAACTTCTTCTTAGTATTTGGAACTCTATGGATTGAATTATATATTTTCAGAATGATATTTTTCATTATCTTGCATATGGAAATCATCGTAATGAAAACTCCCCCTTAGATAAAATCCACCTTACTTAGAGATTTTTTTATCTTTACTTAGAATTCGTTATCCTTTCAAACCCTTTGTAATTTTCAAAAAGAATTTTAGGGAATGGAAAAAATTATTGTACCTGAAAGATTATTACAACACATCCAAAATACAAAAAACACAAATTTCATTATGGTTAGAACGAATTTTTACAAGGAAATGCATACAAATAATGATCATATTGCAACAATGTTATCCTTCATTTTCCTTCAGCATCAAGTTCTTGGCTATAGTCTTCAGGTTTTTGAGCCACTTATGATCTACCTTTCATCACTTAAGAAGGAAATTCTGATCCTCATATTTCTTCTTTAAAGCCTTGATTCATCCTTCCTGAGACTGAAGAGCCTCTAACTAAGCCTTCAGGACTTCCTCCTTTTTGACAAGTTTTTCATCAATCTCAATCTGAAGATACCTTTCTCTCTTCTATATTTGGGAAAAAAAATACAATTTCCCATTCAGATCCTTCACTTATTGAATCCGTGTATTTTGTTCCAATGTTATCTTTTCATCAAAACTATTTGATAGATCTTTGATTCTAAATTATTGAATGTCAAAATACGATTTGAAACAATTTTATAATTCATCAAGTTCTCTCAAATCATCAACTGTCTTCTTTGACCAGCCAACAATTTTCTTACATGACCTTATGTGGTCTTCATAGTTAATGAAGAAATTATTAATGTCAGCATCATGTTTTACACACTTATCCATCAAAATAGATAATTAATCTGATTTATGATTTAATTTATGTTGAAGCATTTGGAATCTAAAGTCTATTCTTGGAAAGATGGGTATGGGACAAACAAGATTTTTCAGGGACTGAACAATGAAATCATGTCCAAGAGATGATAATTCTGAATCTAAAACATTACTAGGTGAAGGTTCTTTTTCTAGCTCAATAGGTTTCCTCTTTGAAGATCAACCAGCTTCATTATTCTTTAAAACATCCATATTAGTTGTATGAACAACCACCTTTTTACCTTTATCTGTTCTCGGAATGACTTCCTCATCTAGAGATTCTTGTTCTCTATTAGACAGCTGAACAATCTTATCTTCATGTACTTCTCAATTATGATTTCATTCCTCATCATATTCATGAGGAATAAAATAACGATTATAACATTATTCCTCAGACAGCTTGTTCAATTCATCTTCAGCCTTGTCATCTAAACCAAGAGTATCAAGCTTCGATGATTCAGCTAGAGAGGTTCCAATTGACAATTTCATATATGTGCATTCCTTCTCATGAAATTCCTCTACATTCTTAATCAAATATTTTGTATCAAAACTACTTTTATCATATTATTCAACTTCTTTGATAGATTCTTTTTCACCAACAACCTTCTCTTCATGTTATTACAGAGTGATAATCTTCTTCCCCAGAGTCCCATGTAAGGGTTCCACCAGGAAGGATTCTAGTACCAGAATATTATCAAATTCTTTCTCAGTATCCCTTAGAAGAGATTGAATGATCTCATCTTCATTCATATTATTCTTTAACTTCTTTTCTTTAGCTTGTTTATCAATCTCATCAGCACTCTTTTCTTTTAAAGCCTTAGCTTCTGTAAAATCCAATAAAAATTGTGGCTCTCCTTCCTTATGATTTTTCTTATCTTACCTCTACTTGGATACAACCTCATATGGATAATATTTTTTCTTCATATGTTTTGGAGGTGCAGATTGAGCATCCTTAACATTTGGAGTTTTTTCATCTTCTTTGACTTCCTTCAATTTCCTCTTCCTTCATTATTTTTTTGATGGTTCGTCCACTTCATGATTTTTCAGAACAAATTCAGCTTCTTCCTCTGGAAGTTCATAAAATAATATTATGTCCTTAAAAAACCCAATGTTCATCCTCTTCAGGGTTTCATCACAGACTATCATGACATTTCAATTTCTTGGCATCGAACTACCTGGAATTTTGATAGATTCTAGACACCGAACAATCAAGTAAGAAGAAATAGTCGGGTACATGATATTCTGAGCCTTCAAATTCCCATTTTTGGTATTCTTGATCATAATAAGAATATTATTAACCAAATTAACATTCATCTAGTTAATGAAAAATCTAGGATGTACATATCACTCTTTTCAATGTGTCTATGTTACCTTTTCATGGAATGATGAATCCTTGAACACTTAATTCAAGGGTCCTATTATTTGTAGGGAGGTGAGAAATCATCAGAGACTTGAAATCAATTATACTGAGGAACTCCATGGATTTATCCTTAACAAAACATCCTTTGACATCCGCAAATTTGTGGGAATAGAACTCGGCTTCCCCTTCATATGGAAATTTCCAACCAGGCTAGCTAACATTCTATACGAAAGAGAATAATTATTACAATAGCTCTTAAATGAAAACATATCTTTTCCTTCTTCCACGAAGAAACTAAATGATTCATTAAACTCAACAAGAAAATATAGATACACCAAATCTTGATCCCCTAGCTTTGATAAGCATACACTCTCCCATTGACTAATCTTGATATTGTTCAAGATTATAGAATCATATTAGTTTAAAATGTTCTGATGCACAAAAAATTCTCTATATACCGGCCACTCCGAAATTGGCTTGAAAATAGAAAAATCATTATGAGAGGATTCTTCCACAGACATTCCGATTTGAGAAAACTCTGAAATGTTCTGAATGGGAATAAGTAGAGATGAAAAGCTTCAACACACGAGATCTTGATATCAATGTGGGGCAACCATCAGGGGTCCTTTATATAGGTGCTTGATGTGATGGTTCATCTTCCAAACTCAATCTAATGGATGAAATACATTCTGATCAGATCCAATGGTTGATATGATAGTATCAAAGAAAACATTATAGAAACCGATCGTTTGAGTTTTATATTAAATAAAAATATTTGGATTTACAGGAAAAAAAATCTGAAAATTAAAAAAATGAAAATACCAGGAAGTAAATGATGATTATGAAAACATAATAATGGAAACATAACATTGATACTTCCAGGAATATTATTATTATTGAAAAACTATCTTCTTGAATAATTTTAGATTCTGAAAATTTGATTACTAAAAATAATTTTGAAAACAAAAATCTCCATTATGAAAATTTTGAGTACAAAAATCATAATTACCAAATTTTTAACTAACAATATGATCATTACGAAAATTTTGTGTTAAAAAATTTTCATTCTAACAATTTTGAGTAAGAAAATATTCATTATGAAAATTTTGAGTATGATAATCTTTATTACGAAAATTATGAGTACAAAAAATATCATTACGAATATTTTGAGAAACCTCATTACTAAAACATAGAAAATAATTGTTACGATAACTTAGAAATATTCATAATGAAAACTTTTGTTATAAAAGATTTGAAAATTATGACTATGAAAATTTTCATTACGAAAGATTTGAAAAATATGACTATGAAAATTATAATTACAAAATATTTGAAATAAATCTAACAAAGAAAATTTTATTTACGAATGATTTGAAAAAAGCTGACTACAAAAATTTTCATTTCAAAATATTTGAAAAATGTGAATATGAAAATTTTCATTACGAATGATATGAAGGAAATATTACTATGAAAATTTTATTTAAGAAATATTTGAAAAATCTGACTATGAAAATTTTCATTACGAAAAATATTATTGTAGCTAACAGTAAAATGCACTACACCTATGAAAAGGAGTTTATTACTGTAATGATATTGGATTCAACAGAAAGTTAACAAGGATGATTACCATATGGTTATCAATCCTAACTTCTGTTTAATGTATTCAAATCTATCATAGGGTAATGATTTTGTTAATATATCAGCATGTTGATCTTGTCGTCCTATAAATTGGAGAATGATATCCCCTTTTAGTGTGTGATATATAAGAAAGTGATGCCTAATATCAATGTGTTTATAATTAGAGTGACGTATAGGGTTTTTACAGAAGGAAATGGAACTAGTATTATAACACAAAATTTGTCTTTTGGTAAAACTCATACCATAGTCTTTGAGTGTGTGTTGCATCCACAACACTTGACCACAACAACTTCCAGCTGCTACATATTCAGCTTCAGCTATTGAGATTTCTACTATGTATTGATTTGGTCATCACCAAGAAATTAATGATTCTCCAATGAAATGAAAAGCTCCGAATATACTCTTTCTATCCATTCTACATCCATCAATCTCAACATCTAAAAAACGTTTCAAAAAATAATCATTTCTAGAAGTATAAAAGAGTCCTAAATCCATCGTTCCCTTTATGTAGCGAAAAATTCATTTGACTAACTTTAAATGAAATTCCATATGATTTGATTGATATCTTGAACATAAGAATACTAAAAACATTTAGTATGGATGACTAGATTTCAAGTAATATATGCTTCCTATCATACCTCCAAAAGATGTTTGATCTATGTTTTCCAAGCATCATCAAGACCAAATGTGTTTGAGGTACCAATTTGAGTACTAATACTTTTAGTGTTTTCATATACATACTTTTTAAGAAGTTCTTTAATATACTTCTTTTGGGATATATAGGTTCTTTATGGTTTTTGTGAAATTTGAAAACCAAGGAAAAATGTTAACTCATCCATCATACTAATTTCTAACCAATATTTCATTACAATTGCAAAGAAATCAGTTAAAGATTGTATGTTCGAACCAAATATAATCTCATCAACATAAATTTGAATGATCAAAAAAATTTCTTATCAGTATTTATAAAAAGGATTGGATATTCATTTAACTTAAGCGAATTATTTTGAATCAATGATCATGTATGTCTATCATTCCAAGATCCTGGGGATTTGTTAAGTATATACAAAGCATTGGTATGTTTATAAACATGTTCGGGATGTTTTGTATCTTTAAAACCAGGAGTTTTTTCAACAAAAACATCCTATTGTACAAAACCATTAAAGAACGAAAATTTCACATCCATTTGAAGATTTTTGAAGTTGAAAAATGATGAAAAGGCATGTAAAATAAGAATAGATTCAAGTCTAGCTACTGGAGAATATGTTTCTTCTTCATATATTCCTTCTTGTTCATTATCGCCTTTAGCAACCAATGTAGCTTTATTTCTTACAATGATTCCATTTTCATCACACTTATTTCTGAAGACCCATTTAAATAAAAAAACAATTGTTTCTTTAGGACTTTCAACCATGGTCTAGACTTTATTCCTTTCACATTAATTTAGTTCATCTTGAATAGATTTTATCCAATCATCATCACATAAAGCTTCATCAGTGCTTTTTTGTTCTAATTGGGAAATAAATTATAGATGATCTACTTCATTCATTAAAGAACTTCTAGTATTTATGGGTTGATTTACATCCCCAATGATACTATCATTGAGATGATTCTTAATAAACAACTGATATGGATTTTTTAAAACATGTTCATCAACATGGGGGAGGAAATTTTCTGGGTTATGATCTTTGGAAGCTTCTTCATTGACATTTTCCTTATCAGAAGGATCATCTAAAAAAGTTTGATAATCAGTTTTTTAATACACGCCCGAAGATGTAGGTTGGGGTTTTTTTTTAAAAAAGGAAACATTTTCATCAAATTTGACATGTACTGTCTCTTAAATAGTACATTAGTTTTTATTAAAAAAAATCTATAATCCTTAGAAGTTGTGGAGTAGCTTAAGAAATTTCCCTCATCAGATTTTAGTGTGAATTTGTGTATGTTATCTTTAGTATTCAAAATAAATACACTGCAAAAAAACACCTTGAAGTAGGTAATTCTATGTTTTCTACCATTCTATAACTCATAAAGAGTTTTATTAAGAAATGTTATAATCAAAACATGATATATATTATAACAAGCAGTACTTACAGCTTCAGCCCAAAAATTTTTGGCTATAGAATATTTAGTCATCATGGTTCTTGTTATCTCATGAGGAAATATATTTCTTCACTCAACCACAATATTTCTTTGTGGAGTTCTAGGTGCCAAAAAGTTATGAGTAATGCCTTATCTACTACAAAAGGATTCAAAATCAGAATTTTGAAATTCTCCTCCAAGATCACTATGAATAGTAATCATATGAAGGTATTTCTCATTTTTAACATGGGATCTAAAACTTCTGAAATTAGAAAGCGCTTCTGATTTATTTTCTAGAAAATAGACCCACGTAAATCTAGATTAATCATCAACTAAGACAAATACATAATATTTCCTTCAATTATTCCAGTTTATGTTGGGACATGAATATCAATATGATCCAACTATAATGCATTTGTGGTTGAGACTTAACCTACATATTTAAAACATGATTTATGTTTCTTACCATATTGAAAAGGATCAAAAACTTTTGAAGAATCAAATATATGATTCGGTAGATCCTTATCTAGTCTTATAATAGAGTGTTTATATAGGTTTCTAAGGTTACAGTGACCTAACCTTCTATTACATAACAAAGAATGATCTTCCATTGAACTATGTAAAGGCAGATCATGGATCCTATGTTCTTATAAGTTTTGTTTGTAAACATTATCTTGCCTATTGATAGAAAGAATAAACTCTTACTTGGAATTGTGTACTAAGCACTTGTCATACCTAAAATTTTCAAGGTAACCTTCATCACATAATTGACTTATGCTAATGAGGTTGTGCGTAAGTCCCACAAAAATTAAAACATTTTAAAGAAATGTTTCTCCAATAAAAAATATTGAACCTATACCAATAATTTCTCCCTTTGTATTATCTCTGAAAGTTACTTTTCCTCCTTTAGTCTTGATAATATTTTCAAAAAGAATTGTTACCAGACATGTTTCGGAAACATCCATTATCCATGTACCAGGTATTGTTGTTGGGACCTTAATTATCGTCTTGTAAATAAGAAAGTTAGACTTTTGGAATCCAAAATTTCATGGATCCGGAATTTTTAGACAATAAAATTTTGGGTATCCACATTTGTTTAGAAAAATACACTGTATGAAATGCAGGAGATTTATCATTATTCAATGAACAACTTTTATTCCATTAGACACCACTTTAACATTTATTACAAAAAGGGGCTCCAGATGGAATGAAATAGTTGTTTTTGAAAATAGGTTTTCAGTGAGTATAACCTACACCAGTAGTATTTACTTGAAGTTTTATTAGATAATAAATCTTGTCAATGTTTTCCTTTCCAGAAGTAATGTTTTCAATATGGATCTTAAGATAATATATTTTGGATTTTATTCGGATGACTAAATTCGTATCCTCAGGAATTATTTCCATAGAGTAAAATTTTTCCTCAAAAACTTTTAATTTAAAAATAGCTTTCTTAATATCTTTAGAACGTTTTCCCTTTTTAGAATTTACTATTTTATGGTCTATAATATTTTTTTCTAAAAGAACATCCTTATCATCAAGATCTCAAGATAGGTCTGAAATCTCTTTTGTAATAACATATTCTCTTGTATTTTCCTTTTCCAATTTCTTAGAAATTTTTAAAAAATAATTCTTCTAACAACATGGAATATCTAAATACTTATTTATATGAAGGTATTTATTCATTTTCTGAAGAGGTAGTATCTTCATTAGAAGTAATATCTCCATAATAGTAATTTTTATCAAGAGATAAATTATTTAATTCCTAATCAAAGCATACCTTGGCCATAAGGTAAGTATTAGTGATAGAAGTAGTTGCAATGAATACAATTTTTTTATGTGCTGATGATTTATATTCAGTAGATTCACTTTCTGGAGACTCTTCACATGTAGCACTCCATGTATCATTTTCATTAATACTTTTATTTTTCTTTGAGCGATATAACTTCTCCTTATTTCTTTCTGAATTCATTTCCTTCATTTCCTTCTTTTTAAATAGAGGGAAATCTGTTATGATATGGCATTTTATTCTACATTTATAACATGTAACTTCCCATCATTCTTATCTTTGTAGACTCTCTTATTGTAATTATTTTGATAGATCTTCTAAGAAACTAACTTGTTCATTCTTTGAGAAATTTTAGTTAATACATTCTCAGAAATTTCTATATCACTCGATTTTGACTATATAGTGACATTCTTTTACTTTGATCTAGTTACTCTTTATAGAGACTTGGCTGTCATATGTTTATAAGTAGTTGTAAAAGAAACTCCTCTATACTTATTCTTCCTTTTAACATTATCAACATCTCTCTTCAATCTAGTCTCATTCTAAAGAATATTTCCAAACATCTCATCCAAGTAAATCTGAGCTACTTTATTGTTCTCATCAATTGCTGTCCTCTAGGAATCCAACTCATTTGGCATAATATAAATGATATTATCAACAAGACACTCTTCATCCAAACATTTTCCCCCTATAATGTAATCTATTCACAATACTCTTAAACATTTTCCCAAAATTGCATTTAGTTTCTGTATAAGGATTGTTAACTCTGTGGTATTCATCTATAAACATAGCTCTTCTTGTCTTTATGAATTTAAAAATACCAAAATGTGTAACTTCAAGTTTCTTCCAGATAGTATTTGCAACTTCACATGAAGATATTTGACTATAGATATTCCTTTTCATGGAACATAACAATTTATTTCATGACTCTGAAATTTTCTTGATATTCTGATTTCTCATGATTAGTAAAAATTCTGAATTCCTTATCATGAATCCTATAGTCTCCTGTCATCATTAGGTAGTTATCAACTGTAGTGTTAATAATGAATGTATTAATACTATCTCTTCAGTACTCATAATCATTTCCATCAAAAATAGGTGGTCTCGTAGGATTTAGATTGTTGATAGTACAAAAATTTAAAACTTCTATCTAAAGGAAAATCATTTCACACAAACATATTAGAAATAAAATATTTTAAACAAAAGAAAATATCCTAAGAATTTAAAATAGAACTATATTATCTCTAAGAAAAAAATGAATCCTAACTTTATTGATACGATAACATGATTCCGAAAAATGGAATAAGTTAATTTCTCTATTTAATCTAATTGTGAGATTAATTAATAATTAACCAAAACACTACATCCAATTGATGAATTAGTTTAGGATTCAAGGTCACCACCTATGATACCAATTTTTGGATTGATAGTAATATATATTTGATACTGATTATAGTATAAAACTATGGTGTAGATAGTAAATATACAAGAGGGGGTGAATTGTATACTTTAAAAATCATTAAGGAATGTCTGAATAAACATGATTTACAACACCTCTATGCTCTGATAACTTGATTTATTCTAGAAAATAAATTCCAAAAATGAAACATAACAAATGGTTACAACAACTATGATTCTAAATAAAAGTGTATAGAATCCTATTTAATCACTGTACATGTCTAAGAAATTATAAGAAGGTTTTAGCTTTCTCAAAAACAAAAAATACAACAAAAAAACAAAATTGAAACAGTAAAAGTAACAAGTAGTAAGTCATTTAACCAAATAGAATTGTATCCAATCACCCTTTATGAAGGTCCCTTGATTTATACTTTAATGAATGTATGTCTTACCAAACCTAGGTAACCCCTTAATCTGATGGTCAGTATCCTTCATGATATCCCTACAAAACCCACGAATTGTAAGGAAATCAGCACCTCTGACTACAAAACTTGATGTCTCTGATTTCAAGGTAATCACACCTCTTCACAAAGAAGATCGGCATGAAGCAATGTTTGAAAAAGACGTTCAATATTTATTCATGATTATTGAGAGTTTATAAGACTCTACATATATAGAATTCAGTTTAACAAAATGTTTGAAATTTTTTCCAAGTTGTTGTTCTTGTTGTTATGAGCCCGTTTAAATGAGGTCATATTCATAGGCATTGATTTAACAGTCGGCTCCATCCTACAATAATAACACATTTTCCTTGAATTTTAGAAGGACTTGTATACATGTCACTCAAACAATGGTTAGTCAGAAACTGAATGTGTGACACAATTTTATAACCAAAACATGAGTCTAATAAAAATCAGAGTGTAAGAGAAATGAAAGATCAGAGTCTAACCAAAATAAATTCAGAGTCTATAATATAGATATATTTGTATTCTATTTTTCAAGGAATTCATAACCAAAATTCTAAATAATTCTGGAGTCTTAATTTCAATGAAATTCTGAATCTAGATTCAAATGAATTTGGAGTCTGATCTCAGGAATGTTCGAAGTCTGAATTGAGAGAGTTCAAAGTCAGAACTCACATTGTTTGGAGTCCGAATGCATCAGAATTTGGAGTCTACACATACAATGTTCATAGGATGAATTCATTAGAATTCAGAGTCAAAACTCATTAGAATTCAGTGTCTAAATTCAGAGAACTTGAAACATGAATTGGGATCCTAAAAACAGAATTCTCTATATCTAAGTATTATATGATTCCGAGGTTTTGGATATGAAAACGAATTTTATACTTCGAAAAAATTAATAACGAAAAACATGGTAAGGATAAATTTCCTTGGGGAAGGAAAATTTTACATAGGAATGTAATACATAGGGTAGAACAAAATTTTCCTTAAGATACGAAATTTGTGATATTCAAAACAAGAAGGAGTGGTAATGTCCTATGGAAACTTTATTGACTCAACAATACCCCCCAAGTATAAATTAATGGAAAATTCATAAGGAAAACTTAATGACTCAACAGAATATTCACAATAAGAAGACTTATTTCCTTCTCATGGTAATTTATGATGGCTCTCTTTAAGGAAACCCAATCAATACCTATTTTTTCATAAAATTCCACCAAAGGGATTATGATAATGTTTTTTGGTTTTTAATATTTACATATTCTGATAGTGGAGGAGATAAATATTGGGGATGAAGTAATTACCAAATTTTCAATTTTCTCTGATAGATCAACAAATATGAATTGTTGTTGTGTTTGAATAGTTCTACTACAAATTTATGACATAAAGTAATTCCTAGAACAAGAATAAATAAGTAAATTCTATATTCCTGACTAAATAACTTCCACACACTTATCTAATAATTTTTTAGGATCTACCTTAGCAATTGTGATGGAGAAATATTACCATTGCTTCCACAGAGGTGGTTATTTATCGTAGAAAATATATGGTTTTGTGAATTAGTTTGCAATATGCATTGGTTACTAGGGGTTGAAGAAATGAAAAATGTGTTTAATTTTGAATGGATAATTACATTCCTTAATATAATTAATTTGTTTCTCCATTTCAATATCACTAGATATATGTCATTCTTTCCCACACCTATAGAATTAAATCATTACCATAAGGCAATTTTTGGGTTGTTTCCTTCCTCACCATGGACTACTGGGAAGTAAAAATTTTATATATCTATTATATTTATACATTGGAAAAAATGAATTAAAGTCCTTACTTTCTTCAAAATGTTATGATAACCCAATTATTCAATCATCTTGTTTTTGAATTTAATGGAATATTATCAAAATTTCCAAATATCATTACAATAACGGATCACTAAAGATATTCATTCACAATTTTTTTCCCACCAATGACCTAAGAATGCTTTCATTCTGGGGTAAAGACAACATATGTCCTACATCATGCAATTATTTTGATTTTTTTATTATATTAATATAGTTATTTTTCATTTTATTCATGAGTTAAAGGAAATATCATTCCATTAAGTGACAAAGAGCTGAGAAAAATATTTATCAAAATACCTTTTTCAGAATTCCTTCTTCTTCATCTCTTTGATATTATCCAAGAGCATCGTATTCTTGATAAATATTCACCACTAATTAGATTCACCCTCTATATGATAATTATTTAGTAAAAACATCTCTTGTTCCGATAATTTATGGATTGATAAGAAATTAAAATTTTATTAGATCCATTGTTCCAATATTAATGGCTTACATGATCCATATATATTTAAGTGCCTTTGTCTCATAAAGGACTCACTTCCAACATGTTCATTATTAGGGGTATTTGGGGGGGGGTCCTCTCGAACAAGTTATCAATACAGAACCAGAGTCTGTTGTATGTGTATTTTCAAAATTATTTTGATTTTATTACCACTGGTTTTGGAATCTCATTGAGGCAGTCAACACATTTCCTATCACATTGATAATTTTCTTGATTCCTTATATATGCAAGAATTAGGTTGAATATAGTTAATATAAAAGACTATTATTTGAAAACATTTAATCACAATAATGTTACATTAATGACTTTGAAGGGGAAACTTATAACAAGATACTATTTTCTTTACATATTAATTTAGTGGATTCAATAAATTTCACACAATTTATTTATAATAGTAAAAACATCAATTTTTTTGAAAACCTAATTAATATTGTCTAACATAAAATTGAATGAGTTATCTTGGGGACATATATATGGAAGGGGAGACCTATACATACTAATAAGTGAATAATATTGGAATAAGTTTATTCATGTTAGAAAATAGTTATGTCAAATGGTAATAAATGTATCTAAAAAATAATTAATGATATAGTATGATAATCAATACATAGGAAATATAAAAACGTCTTAAAAATTCCTCATAAATATATGTCCAATTTAATTCTCTTAGAAGTTATGCTAATTCTACAAAAATCCCCTAGGGGTGATTGAGTGTCGCTACATTCCAAGAGAGGATACCATAACTCTATATGGGACATGACCTCTAGAGGTGAAAAAATCTTGTAATGTGAATGTAATTTCATAATAAAACCTCATGGAATGGCCCATGTTAATTCTCTCCACTAATAGTTGTCCAAAAAATTAACTTAACAACATTATCTCAAAAGGACCTTCTCATCATCAGGGTCTAAAAATCATAAACGCCTAGTCAAATAGAAGAAATGTTTAAATTTTATGGATGTTTGATACATTGAATTGGTGGTCATGTGGAATGTCGGTCAACTGAACAATCGGTCCACTTAACATGGAGATCGACCTCTGTTGATGACAGCCCGGACCGGCCACCCGGTGTCTTCCATCATTTACCACCATTGTTGGTCACACACCAAATTGTTGTAGACGCATTATAGTGCAGTACACCATATCTCATGGTTTACCATGGTTCATCTAATTCCCGATCACACTCAGGTCCAATGCCGGTCAGAACTGGCCCCCTAGTTCTGAACCGACCAGCATTTTCCAACCCTTCTCTTTGTGCTCAACCAGATCATCCCTCCCCAAACTACCATGGAAAAATCTAGAATGATCTTCGAGGTCATATTCCTCTTGGTCAGTTCCCCATGAAGTTCACCTCCACCAGCCCTACCAGCATTATCACTGCCAATCCTCTACCTCATCTATTCTAGTGTCGCCACCACTCCTCATCATCGTTGCTTCCGTGTAATTATGTTTCTACCACTCAACATCCCCATCACTTCCACTACCATATGGGTCTGTCAACATAGTATCGGCTGGGTGAACTGCCAGACATAGCTACACCGCTGTCTTTCCCCAATTTCTGGAGCCACAATGGTGGTTTTTTCTGGGGACCATTGCGCCTCCTCCAATTTATGAAAATAAAAATTGTTGTATATATGAACTTCTCAGGTACTAATAAATATTGATATGGAATCTAATATTGGTTTGCCTCTAATATGGGGGTATGGTCATGTTCATATCCACCTCATAGGTCGACTTATGACCATAAGTATCCTCTGATGGTGCATGTGAGAACAAGGGGGGAAGAAAAAAAGAACAATGTGAGGAATTAACCTTGAAATTTGATCATTTCATCCTCAATATTTTTTTAATTATAATGATAAATGATGTGTAATTAAATAACTATAAAGATAATCCAATAAATAATATCTCATCCCACAACAATAATCGATCCACGAGTCATTATATTTGGTTATTGGCCCGCATTCATCCCTGAATTACAAAATGAGGAAGAAAAATTCAAAAAAAACACCCTACCTTGATCTGGTAGGATTTTTGTTGTATAATGATCTTTTTTTCACATTTTTTTGTGAGATCCATCGATTCTGAGGCTCCACCAATTTATCGATCCATGATCTACAACTTCATTATCATTTATTTGAGAGAATTAACAATGTTACCATCCAATTATCACCAATATAATCTATGTTTAGGCTCTAACTCCATTAATTATGACATAAGTATGCTTTTAAATAAACTGGTTGATGCATTAGTGCATCAATAAGAAAATTAAATTAATTTATTTCAATTATGTCTTGTGTAATATTTTTCACAAACAACCATAACTGACTAAAATTATGCCACACCTAGAGAAAACACCACATTATGAACTCAAATGTGGTCTCTGATTTCCCATCCGAGTAAATGTTTTTGTGTTTTTAAGATATAATAAATAAATTAATGTAATGTTATTTAATTATTTACGGTTATGTCCTTGGTGATGTTTTCTACAAATGACTTGTGAATAAATAATATAGGTCCTGTTCAGAGTAATTCCTGCATTATAAGATTAATTGTTCCTTCTTATTTCTAATATGGCCACCCATTTAAGAGTTATTCTAATTTTTTTTATGAAAAATGAATGCATGTGAAATTAAAAGTAAAATATATTCATTGAATTTTTTTAAGAACCCCAGTCCTCAGAATTGAACACCATATTAAGGACTAGTCACTAATTTAATTTATTTAATATATAAAAATAATTTTCTGAAATTATGTAATTTTACATTATCCCCGCCTTGTGGATTTACATCACAGAAATCCAAAACAAGGGATACACAAATAAATGGGGGGAATGCACATGAATCTGAGCCTCCCACTCCCATGTTCTCTCCTAGAGTTTCCCATCATACCAAAAGTTATGTAAAAATGGATCTTTTCACACATGATGGAGCCTCTCCATCCAATCATTGACCTCCATTGGGTGCTCAGCTAAATCCACACCATCGTTGATGTCCATATCACCTCAAACAATAATGTGCAATGACAGATGCACACGTCTCCTCATATACAACATGTGGAAGACGTATTGTAACAAGTCTATTTATTTTGGTAGATCTGAACAGTATGTCACCTCAATAAATCTATGTTGTATCTCAAAATAGTTGATTAATCTCATAGATATCAAGGATGTGGAATGACTTGGAGAGTCGTCAATGATCACCCAGATGGCATCATGCATATGGTCATATATGGTAAAAATTTCCCAAAGTCCACTAATATCCCATCTCACTAGCATTACATCACCTTAAAGGATTGATCTAAACTTCCTGGAACCTAGTGTACTGGTTTCACCTAATGACAAGTAAAACATCGAGAACTAATCTCAAGGAAACCGTTTTTATTCACTATCAACTAATCCTAACATCATAGGACTTGGTACATATTCGCCAAACCTAGATGTACCACTAATATGGATGTATAAAAATACATTATAACCTTTTCCTTCCAAGACACTCACACTACTATAAATCCTTTAGAAATATTGATGTTATCTGCACCATTCATATAACCCTTGATATAATGCACTCTGAAATAATGAGAACATTAGGTCTATTGTAATGTGACCCAAATATGTGCCTCCACAACACACTATAATAGTTATGTGTTTAAACCCATTGACTGGAGGTAAGCTATTATATGTCCATCCATAATGGAATACTACAAAGAGGCCATGTACTCTGATTCATCATTCGGAAACTACAAATTAGATCACTTGTTGACATTATCTACAACCATTTTTCCTTTCTTATGAGTATAGATGAACACAAAATCATACATCCAAAAAAACATTTGACATCACTCTCCCTCAACCATAAATGGATCCAGAGAAACATCATCACCACTATCGGAAAATGAGGACTGCTAACATACAACTAAGGGTTAGGAAATTCAATTGATGTGTAATAGGCTATACCCTGTTATGTGTGAGTGCAACATGTGATTCATGAGTTCCATTTCACAAACCAGGGAAACTTCATTCAATAACTTCAGACACACAACAATCTTCCCCTTAAAAAATCAATTTGAACATGAATTATATATATTTAGTACATACCATGAATGAATATGTAATCCCTTTAACACCACTACGATGATATTCTTACAAAAAAATCTCTCCAATAATTGTCAGGTCACACTATCAGAACAAATGAATGATCATTGGGTCTCCACCAGTAGAAGTCTCAATTTGTGAGGGTAATGTCAATAGTTCAATATAATTCTCCTTGTACTAAAAAAGATATATAGAATTAAATAAAGATATTCACCTAATTCAATAAGAACATTATCTAAGGTATACATTAATAAAAATGTATCTTGAATCATTCATGGAACCCCTAGTTCTTATTCATTGATTTCAAGAACCTAGAACCTACCCTATCTTCCAACTCCATGAACCTAGTGTGGACCACCTATGTCGGTGTTAGTAACATGTCGTAACATCGACCACCTCCTTCTACACTCCCATATCAACTATCACATATTACGCCTTGGGTATTTTTATTCCCCTATCACTTTATAATTATTATTGCCCTATCTACAATATCTATGATAGCAGTACAAGGGGATGAAAAATATCAGGGGAGGTGTCCCCTTATATCTCAAGAAAATCACTGCCTCTCTCTAGGATTACTACGTCATCCATATGAGCCCTAAATTATTGTTAATTTATCTCAGGACCTCCTCTACAAATGTCTTGCAAATCTACCTCTATGAGACTGATGTAATCTCTCTGCTACTGAGGACTTTATTATTACATGACCATTGTGAAAAATCAGTAGTGGTATCTGCTTAGCCCAAAAAATTTCTACCACAAAAGATTTCTCAAGAAACCGAGAATAAGCTGGAATGATCATAGGGATAAAATAACCATGATTGTTCCTATGAAGACCAATTCGAAGTTGTTATCCCCGGCGTAGAGATTGTGTATCATATTTTTATAATATTTAGAGAGGTTGGTATGTGTCGATGAATAATCATTAACTGACATTTCATCCAGTTGTATCTATATAAGATCATGGATACACATTTCATTTATAATATATTGTGATAACTCCTCTCACAAAAGGATCTAAATCTATGTCCATAGAAGAGTCACCTAATAGAGATATTGGGTAATCAAACCCCACCATAGTTCTACCATTCCATGTAGAAGGCACACTATAAGGAACACTATTTTATCTGATGGTGACCTCACTAAAAATAAAACTATGGTTAAAACCTTAAGATATTCCTCAAATTCTTGTGTTTCAGGATTGACTCGTAACCCATGTGGACTATACTTCTAAAACTTGTGAATTGGGCTTATAATGCACACCATAATCACTAGAAATTTGGGTACCATGTACTTCTCTACAGGTGGTGGTATGCATGATTCACCACCTAGAGGTCCTACCTCCAGTACCAATAACTATATTAATGCCACATCACCCAGTAGATCATTCTCTTGATCGCATTGTGAAATCCTAGCCGGATGCCTATGTGCTGACCTCCTGAAATAAAACAAGATGTACCACCATCAACTGACTATATCTAGAGAGATGACTTGAGTATAGCATGGAAAACACAACCATTCCTATATGTTTCATGTAAAATTGTTTTATCCCAAAACTAATATTTTCATGTATCTAGTAAAAAAGTATCTAATCTGAGTCATGATGTATGGATACGTCAGTCGCTTCACCTAAACTAGAGTTCGTGTCCTGAAATATAAACTCGATACATATAACACTATAACCCCTAACAACCCTCCTAGACTTCATGTCCTAAAGTAGAATAGTCCTCCATTGAATCCACTTTATCATGACTCGTACTAGAGGGGCCCATTACATGAGAACCCCCATCCTGCCTCAAAATGGCCAGGTGCATGTGATTAGAACTGAGTAGGAATATCCCACAAATGTGAATAATTATCCTAAATTAACTATAAACACATGAACATTTCAATTCCACAAATACTGAAATGTAAAAACACTATGTAAAAAATTCATACAAATCACTATATCACATAACCAGAGAACAACGGTTAATGTACTAGAACCTAAATAGGTCCAAATAAAATCCCCCCAAAAAGAGTTTGTTACCAGATGTCCAATCGGTATGAAATTGGGTACAATACTATGGTCATAAATTCATAAGGGACACACTTGGTTATGTCCAACCTCACAAAGAACTCTCTGGTCCTAGTCCAGCAAGGAACCCTTTAGAGGGATGATCATCTTCTCAAGACACAACATGTGTGTGGAAATCCCAAGAAAGTGTGAGTATAACAATACACAGTAGGACACCCCATAACCATAACGAAGAACAATAGTGTAATACCATGATGGATTACCACAAAAGAATACCAATAAGGAATACCCCAAAGGAATACCACCAATGAATACCATGTAGCAATACCATAAAGGGAAACCGTGATAGAATAAGACAAATGAATTCCATGATGTAATACCGCAAATAAACGCCCCTCAGGATTCCCACACATGACTTCCACATAGTAATACCAAATAAGATTACAATAAAAGAGTATCACATAGTATTACTATATATTATTTCCAAAAAGGATAACCATGCCATAATTACACATTGGAATACCACATAGGAATACCACACAAGAATACTATGTAGGAATGCCACAATGTATTGCCATAATTAACACCGTAATGTAATACAATGATATAATTACATAAATATAAGGCATCAGTCATAAAACATAACATAATCATCAGATAAGTGAATAATTTGGCATTAATTCACATCAAGGATCTTTACAGCATTGGATTTTTATAGAATTATGGAATTATTAATACATATCATCCCATAATCATACAAGTGGATATTATAAAAACAATATCGATTTTTTCACCAAAGGAGTCCCTTTAAAAACAGATGATTTTTTTATGATAATAATATTTTTGGCTTCTTTCTTTGTTATACTAATCTAAATTCCCTGTGGAATTTTCTTAAAAAACATGGGATTATCCTAAATACATAATAATGCATAAAATTAGGAATGAAAATATAATTTTACTAATATTTATAGACCCATTAATTCTTAAGAATCATAAAAAAATCATAGTAATCACAAATAAAAAAGGTAACATTTTCCAACCATGTCATACATACATTGCTACTCCAAAACACACAAATGGATTAACCATCAATGTTACATTTGGAATACCCATAATAGAATATTACATAAACCTCATAGTGTAAACCATAATGTTTACCTCCATCAAGTTACAAAATGAAATGTTGAGCTATCACTGGATCACAAGCATTGGTTTTATCAGAGAACCAACTGTATACATATAAAACTCCCAAGAACCATAACATAATCATAACACATGAACACGTATTATAGAAAAAGAAATTTACCACATTGTAATCATCTAAAATCACTTCAAGATATCGATATAATCATTCCATTATTGAAATAGTTTTCATTACCAAAATAATTAAAATGGTAATAGCTATTTAATTTTCTTTCTGAAAACATTGTGTCTTTTAAAGGAATCCAAATATAAAGTAATTATCATGGTGGCAGAAAGGTCATTGTTTCCATATTCATTTAAAAGAAACATTAATTTTTCAATTTAGAAAATTTTTTCTTGAAGAATGTTTATTTTTTAAAGAATTTAAATGAAATTTAGTTTCAAAGGGATTGATTATACACTATATAAAATAAGGTCATATAAAAATCGAAATATGTCTCAATGAAAGAAAATTGAGACAAAGTCCCTTAGCATGAATCAGACAAGTCTTGTTCATTTTATAATTTATAAAATAATAAAAAATTATTATTTTATACATTATTTATAATATTTTTAAATAATACTATTCATTTTATATCACATATAACAATTTTATAAAAATTAGTTAATTATTTCAGTTCATATCAGATGTTTTGTTGAGGTTCGGTACTTTAGTATAAAACAAACATGTCTTGATGAAAATTATACATATTGTCATAAGTACATTATCTCCAGAATGATATTAGTGAATCATATATCATATATATAAAATATAATTATATTTATAAATGTCCCTGAAATTTAGAGATATGAAATGAAATGCACCGTTCACAGATATGGTAAGTCGTACGTACACATGTACACTAATTTCATTTAATTTTCATACTAAATGAAAGAAAAATAAATGATAAAAACGTATATTATAATAATAATAATATATATATGTTATATAAGTTACATATTTTCATTAACACAATCCTTTATATGTTATATGTGTGGAATGAATGAGTCATATCACACTGAGGGGGCGGTAGTCCACACTTCCTCAAAAGAAATTATCACATTTACATATTATGGAAAGTGTAATGTTATGTTGAAAATATAAATTTAAGAATCATGGAGAGAATGTAAATATAATATATACACATATAAATAAATTTCCATAATAATTTCCACCATGACATGTGGTAGGATAATTTTCAACAATCATCATTTTGTGAGGTAGTAGTTCGTCATACCGAGAAACAATATGTTCTATTTCTATTACATTGATATGTCTATTTGTTTAGGTTGTACCCTTAGCATAAAAACATCCTAGAATATTTAATCTATTGGTGTTGTTATAAAATAATGTAATAAATAGTAGTTAGGGGGTCGGAGAAGGAAACAAATGAAAGTATCTTGAGCGGTGATACTACCTCTAAGTTGGGTAAGTCCTATTATTTTGAGACGAATGGATTTCTCAAATTTCATTATGCACAAGGTAATTCATATATGTGGAATAGTGGGATGTTGAGAGATTATTTGAGAACATTTTTGTTGAACCTAGAGGATTTATGGGTGTGAGTATTTGGGTAGAGGTGGTGGCATTTTATTAGTGGGAGTACGAGCACATATAGAAATTCGTGAAATATTATTTTATTATAAATTAATTTTCATGTTATAATAGTTACAAATAGTTATATTTCAAGTATAAGATTATTTTTGTTCTAAATAATCTAAAATATGGTTTTATATATGTTTAGGTAAAAATTAAACATTTACTTCTAGATTTACCTCTTATTTAAATAAATTAACTCTTACAATGTCTTCATTTTTTTCAGTATATTGTTAATATGGTAATTGTAATATTCCATGACAAATTCAAGTAGATAATTAATAATGTTTTTAACATTATATAATTCATTTAGAAAAATCTAACATTTATATTTCTAATTTATCATTTAATAAAATAATATTTGTTTTAAAAACTCATCCACGCCAATTTTGACAATATTTAGTAATTTATTTTTGTACAAGTCATAAAAAATATTTATTCAACAAAACACTACTTAAACTCAAGGATAGATGTCTTTATAATACATAAAATAATTGGTTGGCCCCAAAATGATCATGATACATTAATTTAAATAGTAATAACATAATTTATTTGAAACATTATTTAATAATGTAATAACTACATCGTCCTTGTGTCATAAATTAATTAATTTAATTAATGTATAAAAATAATAAATAAAAAAACCATGATGTATAAATTTTTTTATATTTATGCAGAATATTTAAAGTCAAATATAAAAATTATATAACCCCAACTTAACTTTTTTAATAAAAAGTAAATTTGTTTGTTATATTTACATTTATTTTAAATTAATTATTATAACATGTCATTATGACACCCATTATTCTCTAAGGGGTCCAAAAATTGACCCACATATGATCATGGTTGGACATATCCCATCCAACATGACTAAAATTTGTGTTAGTATATTTTTTATATTATAATATTTTTCACTTTAATTACATTATTTAACCATTAACTATTGTAAATAAAAATTACTACTAATATAACAATTCATAATATCCAATTATAAAAGGTTCCAAATTAAAAAATTTTGAAATTATTATTCAAATTAAGCAATCATTTTTTCCAAATTCAAAACACTAAATTGAAAAAATTTTATTTAAAATTAATTCTCATAGTTAAAACCAGAAAGTATGTTTTTCTGAAATAAAAACTATCAAAAGAATGACATGTGTTGATGTTCTATTTCAATATTAAATTACTTATAATAATAAAGAAGTGATTAATTGAAAAAACATAATTCAATTAAACTATAAAACGCAGTAATTGGATAACTTAATGATATAAATAAATTAGATGAAAATTCTGTTTTGAATAAAAATGTTGTATTTTTTAACTATTCACTAAAATATTGTTTTATCTGAAATACACCAAATTATCATCCTAGTAAAATTTAGATGTTTAGATTCTAAAGAATAAGTATATTATTTCCAATAAAACATATAAAATTGACATTAACAATATTTAAAAATTGATCTCCGTCAAATGAGGGTAAAACATCCCTTTAAATATATAAGAGAATTTTATACTTAAATTTCAATTTACTACAATTTTAAGCCTCTATAATTTATTGGATAAATGTAAAAAAAATTACAAAGATGTTTAATCCAATTTTGTAAATTTATATTCATTCTCTCTAATACAATGGTAAGGTCTAAACAACCATTTAAAATAATAATTTAAATAATGTATTTTTTATGTATAACTCAGTGTTATGTGCCACGTATGATATTTGATATAACTTTTGTTTCATGTCAGGTACACTATCATACATAGTGTCCAATATAAACTAAAACAAGTATAAAATTACCAAATATTAATATGTTTTAAAATGTATTATTCAATAAATACCGTGGATGTTACATCCTTCCCCATTTTGGAAATTGTGTCCACACAATTTATTCACTTATCATATAACTGGGGGTATTAATCCCTCATAGAATTTTTAGATTCCCACGAATCCTCTTAAACCATAAGTGTTTTTTCAAAAATCCCTTATATAATGAATTATCTTATTCTGAAAGACATTACATCTATGGTGAAGAATATGTTTTTTTGTACGCCATAATAATTATTCCCTTCCAACTGAACTACTAGTGGACAGAAAACATGTGTTGGATCAAAAACAATACTATCGTTACATTGAAAAATGAGAATCATTGAGTTAGTGGGGTAAATATTCATATAATTCCACCTTTTAAAAAATTGAACTAAATTTTTACAGGTTTTTATATGGTCTATTGAACCCCAGACTAATATTTCCCTTCATACTAAAATGCCTTATACATTTCCCTAGAGAAACATTAAGTATGACATGATCACCTAACTCAAAATAAATACCCTTCCTCCGGTTATCCCCATAACATTTTCTCATGATCGGAGTATTCCTCATGTGTTTAGGAATAAACCAAATTTTTTTGGCCATCTCTTTTATCAATTATGGTCCCATTAAATTCTATTTAACAATATCAACTAAAAATACGGAGTATAACATGAATATCTAGATAATGAATCAAATGGTTACATATGTATACTATAATTAATTAAATAAATATAAGAATACTCATCCAAAGAATGATGTAGGTCCCAACTTCCATGGTAATCTGTTAAACAAGAATATAGCATATATCTCTTGGATGATTTTTCCATTCAGTATGCCCATATGATTTCGGTTGAAACGCTATACTAAAATTTAATTCAGTACATAACAACATCAGAAGGCCTTTCTAAAATATAGATGTGATCATGGGATCATGACCATATAAAATAGAGAGAAGAAATCCATGTAACATGACTATTTCTTAAGATGAAACTGAGAAAGATGATATAGAGAATTGTTGTTATAAATAGGAATAAAATGAGTATATTTAGTCCAACATTCAACAATAAAAAAGTTCTCATTATTACCTCAAGACATCTTCTGTAATCTCACAATGATTTCCATGCATATAATTTCCAATTTCCACTCTAGTATAGGGAACGGCTGAATAATACCCTTCGCTAGTGGACATTTTTCTTTTCACCTATCGACAACTCATGCACATCATAGTAAAGTCACAAATATCTATTTTCATTCATTCCCAATAGAAATACTCAAGGATATCATTGTACATCAGAGTACTGCTAGAATGAACTAGAGGAAGAGAACTATGAGTTTCACAGAACTACTCTTTCATTAATTGTGAATAAAAAGTCATACATAATATTTTTCAAATCTCAAAACAATTCATTATCAATTGAAGGCCATGAACCTAGTTACTCAGAGTAGGCGCATCATTATATCATATTGGCATGATCATAAGAGATAATTTCTCGAAATACCGATTAGTTTAGTACCCTTGGAAGTACTAGTAACATACATAAGTTTTAAATTACATTATGAAATAAATCAATTCTCTACTTTAAACACATTCATATCCCATAGCGTATCCCTACAGGTCAATAATAATATAATTCTTCATATCCATTGAAAAATATTACATAAGAAATGGGTGATCTCATATGCTCAGTAATGAGAAAAATATATCAGAAAAATTCATAAAAAAACATAATCATTGAAGGAAAGTAATTAATCCAAAACAAAAGACTTTAAAAATTAAACATCAGCATAATATGGAAATTATAAATCAAATAATTCCATTTACATATTCACAAGTATATTTTACTTTCCAAAAAATAATTTTTAATATCAATAGCTAATTTCATAATGATGGAATGAAAAATGTTGGACATCAAAATGACATAGTCACAGCCTAGTGACAAGACTAAAAATAAGATTTTGCCAAGGCCTTGTTCCAAGACACTATTTTGTATCCTTAGACCTATCAATGCATCGTGGAGTAAGAGTAGGATCTACCCGCCAATTAATATGTCCAATACATTCCTCATATGAAAAGTATGAAACATAACATAATCATTCGTATTAAAACTAAAATACGAAATGTTAATACATTATCCATAAGCCATGAGTGATATAGAAATAATAGATCCACCATAAAATTTATCATAAAAACTTCAATAAAATATTGAAGATTGTATCATAATAAATCAAATTCAAACATGTGTATAAATAATTAAAGTATGTTGATATAAATGAAATCTATAGTATTTGAGTGAAATATCTCGTTCTATTTTAAAATCATTTAAAAGTAACATAATTATAAAAATAATAAAATTATTTTTAAAATATTCTTATAATATTGTTAGTGATTATTTGAAGGAGTTATTATGGTGGAAAATACATGCACCCACCGTATAAGTTAAAAAACACTTGTACGTTAATTTGTTGATAAGGTCATAATGTACCTTATTTGGAAAATGGTAGAAATATTCCATTAAAAACAATTTATAAAATGTAAAAAAAGTGTATAAATTAAATTAAACCATATTATAGTATATAGTAATATTATTTTTAAATACATTTTTATGAATCACAGATGTGTATGATAAAGAGTTTTCATTAGAAACTTTTATATAAACAATCATAGATAAGTAATGAGATTGTAAATTTAACCCTTGCCATGTAATTTATCATAGTTGAGGGTAGGTTAAAATCTTGTATACTAGTGAAATTATTGTTATTAAATTATTAAAAAAACCATGTTAATAAATAAGATATCATATATTATCTCTAATAAATATTTACTAATGATATTTTAGTAGTACGATCACATTAGGTGTCAACTAATTGGTTTTCCAGTATATGTTTTGTTAAGTAACTCATTTTTGTTATAAATAAGGGGTGTTTGATTCATATCCAGAATTATATTATTTTCTTAAGAATTATTTTATGTCATAAAATGAACATTATTCTGGAATTTTTATGATGGGGAATGAATGTCATCGAATTGTAGAGATAGTAATCTGTACGTATGCACGAGCGACTATATCATTCTATGGATAGAGAAATCGTATGTAATTTTATTTTATATTAGATATAAATAATCATTATCATGTTACATTTGTTATTTAAATAAATTATTATCAATATTATACCCATCAAAATAATTAATTTCTGAATAAAAAACTACACCATGATGTGGAGACAGTAAGTTGTACGTATGCCAGTATAGTGACATTGTCATTCAAAGGTTTGATAGAATAAAGAATATGGTTGTAAAATATTTATAATAACATAACTGTATGTATAAGTTATTGGATTTATAAATTTTTGTGGATACAATAAAGAAGGATGAAGGGGAAGAAGAAAAGAATATTCAAAGAGGTGGTGAAATTGTCACATCATCATCAGGTGCTTCCTTTGGATTTGATCTAAAGGGCCCATTAGGATGACATTATGATCAATGTAAGGCAAATAAGATGATTTGAGAGAAGCTGGGAGGATAATTTATTATGCTTTTTCTATTCCAAATGTCTTTGGAGGAGTGAAATTAAGGCAAGGGGATGTGCCATTTTAGTAGATAGGTGATAGTCACATTTGAAAAAGCTGTAAATATTATTTTATTATAAATTTTTTTTGGGTTTCTAATGGCTCCAAAAGGATTTCGTTCGAGGATATGTAGGGCCTGGTTTGAAAACCGAAAAACCAATAGGTTTTTGACATGTTTATGTCACCATATTAACATTATCTTTTATATTAAACTCTTAGTAAAATAGTTTATATTTTACAATTTCTAAATATATTTTTATTTAAAATGGTTAATAAAAATACTATAAAATTACAAGTGAACATAAAGTCGTTCATTAATGACATATATGTAATTATATATGTCCATTGGAAGAAAATAGATTTTTAGGAATATTATATAATTAAATATTATTGTTTTTGTTTTAAAAACACATTTATGTCAATTTTGATGCTATTTAGTATTTGGTTTTTTTAATCCAAAAAAATATTATCACATAAATATTTTTTTAACCAACCCTAAAATTTAAAGTTAATATAGAAATTTTTTTGAATTCAAAAATAGTCTGAATTTAAATTTATTTAGATATTTATAAGATCAATTAGTTTAATATTTTGTTAATAAAAAAATTATTTCATCATCATTGTGTTATATATAAATTTAGTTATTTAATGTATCAAATTTATAAATAAAATAACATGATGTTGGAAATAGTTCTAGGATATTAATGAATATTTATAGTCTAATTTAGCTTCTGTATAACCCTATATTAATTTTATTTATTTATTAAACACTAAAGTTAACCCTTTTAACTCCTCCTAAATTAAAATAATAGTAAATGTCTCAATCTAATACATGTTGATAAAAAGGGTAATATTTTATTCTTAGGGATGATTTGTGTATAAATACACTTATCTAAAATAATTATGACAAGTTTTGGGTAATTAGAATATCATTTCTACCTTTAATAACACTGTTTAGGTTTAACCATGGTAAATAAATCACCAAAGTTAGTATTCACAAAATATTATTACCATCTTATTGAACCACATTTTACATAATTATTTAAACTATTACTCATGTATTTTTAATATTAAATTCGTAGAAGTGATATAATTACATTTTATGAAATTTTTCAAATTTGCATTGAATGTGGGTAAAAAGGAAATAAATATTTTAATAAAAAAAATATATAATCTTATTATTAATGAATCCAATAAATTACATAGAAATAATATAGATATTATGTATAAATCTTGACATAAAATAAATATAAATATAATAAAGAATTATTTATATAATATTTTAATTTTAATCAATAATACAATGTTTTCACTCTTCATACAAAATTGAATATTTTCAGAAAAAATACCAAAAATTCACCCTAAGCTAATTTTGATATTTTGAATCCAAAAATGATGTCCATTTTGAAGATTAAAATTTATAAAATATTAAAATAAGGGTATTTAAATTCATAATGACTTGTTTGAGTGGACTTGGTGTGGTATAACATGAAGTTGCGTACAACGTAAGCTATTGCATTATTCAAAGAGAAGTATATTGTGGAAGAATTAGGTCTTACATTCTTCGAACCTTAAAATAATTTCATTCATGGATTTTTCAGAATATCACATCATAAAAATATTCATGTGGTTCTTCATCATATGTTCCTCAGTTTCCCATGATTCCTCTTCCATATTACGGTTTCTCCAAAGGTTTTATCATAGAAGAGTTATTCGATCTCTCAACACTTCTTCTATACTTTCAAGAATAATGAAAGGTTCATCCAAATAAGATATATTGGGCTCTGGTTCTATTTCTTTATAGTAATGCACATGCATCGGTGCATGAATGTATTTTCTCAATAGTGATCCTGGGAACACATCTAGAACATTGGAGAGACATGGAGGGATTTCCAAATCGTTAGTTACAACAAATTTGTTCAAAAATTTTGCAAGGACAATATGCTTGGGACATATTTTTCACTTCTCACAAAATTGTATAACCCCTTTCAGTGGAGATATCATCAAGAAAACCTGATCTCCAACTTGAAATTCCATAACCTTATTTCAGTTATCAGCATATATATTTTTCCAATATTGAGCTTCTTTGATGTGGGTTTGGGTAATATTCAAATTTTCCATTGTTTCTTGAACAAGTTCTGGACCTATGTGTTTTCTTTAACCTACAACATCCAAATAGGTTTGTGTTTGACATCCCTTCCCATATAATTTTTCATATGGTGCCATCTGGATACCTTAATAGAATCTATTGTAATTGGAAAATTCTACCCGAGGTAAATATTGATGACAAATACCTAGAAAGTCATGTGAGAAAGATTTCAATATGTATTATAAGGATTGAATAGTCTGTTCTAATTGACCATCATTTTGTGGGTGGTAGGATGTGCCCAAACATTGTTTAATATCGAGGGCCTTTTTAAGTCCTTTCATAAATCTTGATGTAAAATGGGGACCGCGATCTGAAAAAATTTATAGGGGAAATGGATGAAATATCGAAACAACATTAATATATATTATTTCTAAACGTTCATATTATAAATCTTATCATATAACCTGAAAATGTGCTGGCATGGTATGATGATCATCCATGACCTGTGCTACATCATTACTTATAGTAGTCTTTGGTTCTCCATGACAAAATCCATTATAATATCATACCATTTCCACTCATGTATGGGAAAAGGTTTCATGTATTCCCCATGATGTTGTCTTCTTGCATTCACCTGTTGAAAAACAATTCATCCATACACATAATCAACAATATCCTACTACATTTTTTCCCACCAAAAATCTTCCATAAAATATCTATATATCTTTGTGATCTCAGGGTGTATAGATAAATTGGAGCTATGAGCATCATTTACCAATTCCCTTTTTAGATCTGGTATGTGAGGAACACAATGTACCTTCCCATATTTCTAAATTCCATATTTTTATACGAAGTTGATCAATATCCCACAATTGAAAACATTAATTTTATTTTGAAACTCATCATCGTCAGTTTGAGAACATTGTATAATTTCTTGTAAAGATGGATGAGAATCTATTTGAAAAAGAATTGATTCAGTATCCATGATTATTCCTATATCCATATTTACTAGATCCATGAAGATATGATCCATTTCAACTATCCTCTTGTTCAAAACTACATGATCCTTTCTACTCAATGCATTTGACACCTTATTTTTATTCCCTGGGCAGTGGTGTATAGAAAAATCATAATCATTGAGTCATTCGACCAAACTCATTTTCCTCATGTTGTGTTCATTTTGTGAGAAAATATACATCAAACTCTTTTGATCAGTATAAATCTCACAATTTTCACCATAGATGTTATTTTTTCATATCCTTATAGTGAATATTATAGCTTCTAACAGAAGATCATGTGTATGATAGTTTATTTATTGAATTTTTAGCTTTCCTGATTCATATGAAATAACTAGCTATCCTGATGCATATGCAATAACTCTATCATTCTTCATAAGTAAAACCTAGTCATTTCATTAAAGTATCATTGTAAATAACAAACCCTTCAATCCTCGATGGTAGAGTCAAGTTAAGTGCATTGACTAATATTATCTTAATTTCATAAAAACGTTATTCACACATTGTTCTCCAAAAAATTTTAACCTCATTATGTGTGAGCTTAGTTAATGGGTTTTCCAATTGGGAAAAAATTGGAAGAAAAGCCGATAATATCTTGCTAATCCAATGAAACTACACACCTCAATTATACTCTTCGGTTCTGGACATTCTTGTATTGCTCTTTTCATAGAAGGATCTATAGAGGTTCAATCCTTAGAGGTCTTATTCCCAAGAAAAATAAAATATCCTGAAGCTCGAATTCACACATGAATAACTTACAATGTAATTCATTTCTTATAAGAATCATTAGAATAGTTCACAAGGGATTTTCAAGATCTTCCTATATTTTAGAGCATACCAATATATCATCAATAAATACAACTACAAAGTCATCAAGACATTCCTTGAATACTATATTCATTAGATATATAAGGATAGAGGGTGTATTAGTCAGTCCAAAAGGAATTACTCAAAACTCATAATGTCCATACCCGGTACAAAATGCTATCATAGGAATGTAATCTTTCTTCACAAACAATTCATTATATCCATATTGAAGGTCAATATTTGGAAAATATTGGTCTCCATGATGTTTATTGAATAAATCATAATTGCAAGGTAGTGGATACTTGTTCATTATTGTTATTGAATTGATCTCCCTGAAGTCAATTCCCATCTTCATAGATCCATCATTCTTCTTAACAAAAGAGATCAGGGAAAACCCATGTAGAAACACTAGGGTGAATAAATCCTATATAACTCAATTAATCTAGTTGTTTATTTTGTTCCACTAATTCATCAATGTCTATTATATTGGGGGTCTTTGATATGGGCCTCTAACTAAGAATTATATCAATGGAAATCAATATTTATCATTCTATAGGATGTCCAGGTTAATCCGATAGAAACACATCAACATTTTCATTCACAACTTGTATATCCTTTATTTTAACATTCCTATATTCTCCCATAGTTATTTCATTCTCTTCCTCCCAAATAATATGATTTAGTATAGCTACAGTGGGTGGATCTATATAAGATTCAGATGGTGACGTTTATTCTCTATAGATAAGTTATTCTTTATCATCATCGAAAATTGTAACATGCATCTTCTTATAATAAATTTTTTCATCATTGTATAAAAGACAATCCATACAGAGGATTATATCAAATTAAATCTTGGGTGTGATGATTATATTAGAATTTAAAGAACATTTATATTCTATAATGTGAACTGATTCACAAAACATTATTGTAATGATCATTCCCTCTTTTGTTTTAAATGACAACTCCATTGTTAAATCAAAATGAAAATACAAAAATTTCATAAAAAATTGGGATGATATGAAACAATTCAATGATCCATAATCAAAAAAAGCATTGGCTAAATTTGATGAAACCATTAAATTACCTACCGCCACGCCATTTAGAGAATCGACTTCAGCGGTAGTGATCATATAATCTTGGTCTTTCCCCCATGTCCATTTTTGAGGTATGTTTCATTGGAGCATTGAACATTCATTTTCATAATACCCATTTTCTCTACAATTGTTGAATTCAACATTGAAAACCTATTTGATTCCCTTTCTATCATGAGCTTGGTGTACTTTTTCACCACACTTGTATTGAACTCGAATTCACTTCAGGCATGTACCTATGATTTTCCTTCCATATTTACTGCATGATGGAAATTAAAAATTTTCCCTTATTCCCCTTATTTCCATTTATAGATTATTCTATATTTCTCTTCTTCTATTGCATTTATTTAAAGTCATAAGAATTAGATAATTCCTCTTTCGTCTTGATAGAAAATGAGGCAATATCTTCGTACAATGAGAAGGATTGTTAGAAAAATGCTCGATAGATAAATGGTTTTAACACATAAATTAATTGATAAAAATTACACCTAGAGTTATGTATATAATATGATACATGCCATGAAAACCTAGTAATGTTAGCCTCGTAGTTTCAACTTTATCATCCTTCTTTTTCCTCAAACTCAGAAATGGTGTTTCCATATCTTCTAGATGGTAATTACGAAAGTATTTTTCTAGGAAAATAAATTTAAACACCCTTCATTCCATATTTTATGCTTCTTATTACATCATTTTAATTTTAATTAATGACCACCATTGATCTGCATCTCCCATGAGGTGACGAACTACTATGATAGCTTCTTCACTTTAGCTACTCCACAAAGCATGATATATTTCCTATAAAGAACTTATCAATTTATCAGCTGTAAAGGGATTTGTAGTCCCAATTTATGTTGGTTTTTTCATCATGAAGAAATCTAACATTGATCCCTTGTGTTGTAGATTAGGGTGCTCAAAAACAGTAAGGTTATTATTCATAACCTGAGGGAGTTGTCTCGGTATTATTATATGTTTATCAGAACTGGTTTCATCACCAGCACCAATATTGATATAATGACTAGGAGGGAAATCCCAACATTGATTTCATGTGTTGATACAATTTTCATTCCTTCCACTAGGTGCCTTTTCTAAAAAATGGAAAACACTAGATTTTTTACGAATCACAACATTGAATTCCAAAATAGTAAAATACCGAACATAAAATAATTATTTTACGAAAATAATACATAATCATAAAGAACTTTTCTTTTGAAGACTTATTTAATCCTAAATACTTCATAATTGTTTGTTGAGAATATGTGAATTATCCTAATCATTTACCCCTGGAGTGATGTAACCAAGAGTGCATCAAGGCCCATTGTCTTGTACCTAGATACCCTAGGTCAATCCTTAAAATCATGGTCGAAGTTTCTAATCCTAGGTACATTTGTGCCAGATCCTCCTCTACCTTAGCATATCCAGGTAGGGATGTATTTCTTGGAAAAATCTAAAAATCAATATGTTACAAAAATTCTATAAATTTTCTCTATACTAATCCTCAATGTTATCTTTGTGTAATTTTCCATAATAAAAGTTTTTCTACACCTAGTTTCCATGGGTTTTACTAAACATCCTATGATACCCACGGTAATGAACTGACCCTAGTTACACATTGCAGGTGCATTGTTTCATAACATTGGACTGACTAAAATAGATCATGTCTCTAAAGGACTATTAGTTTTGTATCCATTAATGTACTTGATTAATTCCTAAGTTTTACATTTAAATATGAAAAACAAAAACATTGCGTATCAATTGAACATACTCATATCCCATAGCTTATATCTGCAGGTCAATCAAAATATACTTCATCACATCTTGTGAAAAAATCATATGAATTGGGTGATCTTAGATGTTCAATATGGATAATAATATAGGTGAAGCATTCAAAAATAAGCATAAACCATGAAGGAAATGTATATGTCTAAAACAAAAGCCTTTTAAAATAAAAAATCTTCATTATATAGAAATGGTAATTAAAATAATGATATTTACTTATTCACAAGGATATTATACGTTTCAAAAAATCACTTTTAAAATTAATAGCTAATTTCTTAATGGTGGAATTCATAATTTCGGACATCATAACCACATTGACAATGCCTCATGGAACGACTAAAATTAATATTTTGTCAAGGTCTTGTGCCAAGACACTAGTTTGTCTCATGGGACCTACCGATGAATCGATGAGCTATAGTTGGCTCCTTGTGTCACTTACCAAGTCCAATGCATTTATAATATGAAAAGGTTGAAACAACATAAACATTTGTATTAATACTAGAATATGATGTGTCAATACATTAACCATAAACCATGAATTGTATTGAAATAACACATCCATAGTCAAAAATATCACAAAACATTCAAAACAATATGGAATATTGTATCCCAATAAATCAACTTCCAACATGTTTTAAATCCTTTAAATAATGTTGACATAGTTGAAATAAGAACTATTGGACAAAAATATTTCTTTATATTTTGATATCATTTTAAAGTATCATAATTAGAAAATAAATCATTTATTTGGAGAATATTCTTATAAACTTGTATGTGAAGCTTAGAAGGTGTTATAATAGAGGAAAATAGACACAACCTCTGTTTTATATAAAAAAAATCTTACCTTTATTTTTCAAAAAGATCATAAAGTATGTTGTTTACATAATAAATGAATGATTCCTCTCAAAAAATTTCGTAAAAATTAAATCAATGGTATAAATGGATTTAACCCATATTCAAGGAAATAGTTAAAATGTTTTCAAATAAAGATTTAAGAATTATGGATGTTGAAGATAAAGAGGTTCCAATAGGTACTAAGGTATTAACAACCTTAGATAAATAAAGTGATTGTAAAATTAACCCTTTCCTTGAATATTTACTTAGTCGAGGGTAGGTTAACATCCTATATAATGGTGAAATCATTGTTATTAAATTATAAAATAACCACCTACATAAATATGACATCATATATGATCTTCTAATACTGATTCGTTGATGATATTTCAGTACTATCAATGTTTCGAGTGTTTACTAATTCGTTTTACTTTATATGTTTTGCTATATGATTCATGTTTGTTATGGATCAGATATATTTTATTCATATAAAAAAATATAGTATGTTATTAATCATTATTTGAAATCATGGAATTAAAATTATTCTTGAATGGTTATGATGGAGAGTGAATCTTATCGTGTTTGTGGAGACATTAATCTATTCATACACAAGAATGAAAATATCATTCTACCAATTTTTAAGTCACATGTAATTATTTCTGATTTTAGATATATAGAATCATTAACATGTTATTTTTTTATTTTCATCTATTATACTCATTATTATACACATCCAAATGTACGGCGAAAATATTTTCCTAAATAATGTAATAAATTATTGGTAGATTCTTAATCAATACATATATAGAAAGATGGTTATGTTCATTTAGAATTACATGATAGACATACATAAATATTTTAAATTATATTTGGTTAGGTAGGTTTCTGGTAATTTTAGAGTGATTAAAATTGGATTATAGGAAAAAATAATTTATTTGAGAAGTTATTAATATTACAAAATTAATTCGAAGGATTTTGAGGGTGCATGGTTATTGAGAACAGTTAGGAAAACCATATGCAGACTACGCCACTATCTATATGGGACACTTATGTGATCAACCAATTTCTACATCATCTATAGTATAGTTATACAAACTCTTATATATCATATATTTCCCTATGTTTTTAAAATTTTCATATATTGTGTGTGGAGTTTCTTTTGTTTATAATTATTGTGTGTCTATGTTTTTTTGAGTTATTACCTTCGGTATGAAAATGATTTTTGGTTTAACATTATTTTATTTTAATAATGGAAAACATTTGATGATTCTAAAATTAAAGGGGTATTATTTTTAAATATGAGTGGAATTGTAAAATTTGAATTGAGAAATAAATTTCCAATTTAGTAAACAAAATTATTGGAAAATGGTATGTGTGACCCATGATGTTTCATATTAATTTTTACATACATGTGTGCATATGGGTCTGTCATATGTTCATATTGGTTTGTTTGTGTAAATTGATATAAGGGGATGTAGGGATAACCAGATATATTATTTATTAAGGTATACCATGGGTAACTATTTATATTCTGTTATTTCAATTTTTTTTGAAAAAGTGGATGTTGAAATAAAAAATGGATTCTATTAATAAGGGCTTCCATTCATTAATTATTTGTGTTATAAGGGAATATGAATATTTCGTTTTGAATTAAAAAGTGTGATGAATAATGTTTTATTTTTAGTGGACATGATATGGAATGTGAATTTTGAATTGGGTTTAGATGTTCAAATTTTATTGGAATGAGGAAAATATATTTTAATTTAAAATAAAAAATGATATTTTTTAGAAAGGGTTTTTATTTTTCTCTATTATCTATTCTTGTCTATTGGGTTGATATTTTTAATAAATGATTGATTTATTTTGGTGTGTTTTTTGTTTCATGTAATTTAGAGTATGCATCTCTGAAAGGTCAAAAGGGTTATGCATGGTCCCTTATAGTTGATGATTTTTCCTAGACTCTCAGTATAGTTGTAGGTTAAACTTATTTAATTTTTTTTCTTATATTCTAGAGGTCAGGGGCGGTTAGAGGTTATAATATGATAGATCTTATGAGTGTTTAAATTTTTCTATATGATTTTATGGGTTGTGTTCACTACTCCAATGATTTTGTTTATTTTTAAACCTAAATATAGTCGAGTAATATGTTTTTTTCTCACATATTCTTATTAGTTAATCAAACAATTATTAATAATTAGGTTCTCAATATATAGTAATTTTCTATTTGGGATGGTGTTAAATTTACCTAACCTATCTGAGTTGGTGTCTAGAATTAAACATTAATGGTTTTTAATTATGAATCTATCAATGGTTGTTATGTATTTTCTAGTATATCTTGATACAATTACATGATGTCTTGTTATTCATTAGACATCATAGAAACATTTAAGAGGGTTTTAAGTCATACTAAAGAAACTGTATGTTTAAATTTAAGTTATTCACATCCATAATGTTGGGATTATATGATTCAAGACATAAGAGCTCTAGTAATAGGCCTCGAGGTGGATATTTTATTTTGGTGAATGTGTTTCTAGATATATGGGTTGTAAATAAAACTATATCTCTCTAATTATGCGAAGGAAATTGATTTTTTCTCACATTCCATTTAATTTTATTGGACCCAATTTTCGGGATATATCAATGAAATAATTTTCATGGAATGTATTTTGTAGTGCCTTGTGTGTACAAACTCTTGTGTGGGAATCCTTTATTCAAATTAGTTTTTGATAATAGGTATTTCATATAAATGTTTCTTTTGATTTTTAGTAATAATAAATCTGATTTGATTAAGTAAACACTCTCTTTTTTATTAGTTGGGTTATTCTTAGGCTTGAGTATGGAAATCATTCTAATGCATTTCATAAATGGTGTTGGATTCCCCACATTTTTTACATATATCTTATAGTCATATGTTGGTGAACTGGTTAGTTGTGATTCATGTAGTTATGGGGTCACATTGATGTTATTGTCTTTTATAACTCCATTTAGATATGGAAATTGTTTGTTGGTATTGTTCTATTGAATCAGTTAGTTTGAGAATGATCATTTCATCATAAGTAATTTATTAATGTTGGATGATGATCTGGAAAGAAAAAAAATAATGGTAATGTAACCCATCCCACCCCAAAAATAGTTGGTTTTTTAAATTATTTTCGGTTTCATTATATATTTTTCTATTTTTAGGTAGAGTTCCAGGAGTAAATTTTGGGTTTTTTTGTTTTATGATACCAATGGGGGTGGTGCACAATTATATCATGATTGTGGGAAACTATTTTCGAGCATAAGGAATAATATGCATCATATATGGTTGCTTTATCTAGGTCACATGATTAGGATCATAACTATGTTCTAGAAAATTCCATCTAGGAAATAACCGTCATTGGATACCACATAGGTAAGGAAAGTATTGTAAGGTTATACAACCAAATTATGTGGCCATCCAATCCTTAAAAAATATAAAAATCATTTAATTATAATAAAAATAATATTTTAATCATTCATATTATTATTTTCTTTTATCTATCCACCCCATTTTCAAATTAGCCACCCACCATTTACATGTGTGTGACAAAGAATGTTCAATTAGGGATTACCCTCAAATCCTCCACTCTTTATATCACCCATCAACATCTTATTTTCCTACCAATTTATAAAATAATCAAATTTAAATAGTTTTTATTCCAATTATCTTCATTCTAATTCCTCTATTTCGAGGATTAATTTTATATTTGGTTGTTTCACACACCATGGAAAAAACATTTCTTGATTTTGGGGAATCCATTTATTTATTCTAAATTCCATGGGCTCATGGGGATCACTTAATTCCATTTATATCCTCTTTTATTGAGGAAAAATAGATCACCATTTGTATTGGTTATCTTTTAAACACTTACTTGTCATTATAAAATTATTAATTTGGGATTTTGTAACCATTGAGTTTCATATATTTTTATAGTGCACATTGGCCCTCCATGAGAAGGTTTCATGCCTATATTGTTAATGGATACCCATATTTGTGTTCATTTAAACACACACACACACATAAACATATATATATATACTCCTATAAAAATCACCCCAATGTGAGGGAAATGTGTATATTTAGTTGACGGTACATATATAAATGTTTATGTGTCTATCGGTGTACGTGTTATGTGGTCATTTCCAAACACATCCACTTTTGATGTTGTTTCCATATGTCCAGGACATTAATTTGAATTCTGTGATTTCTAAATTATGTTTGAAGTTAATTTTTTTATTTAATATGTATATTCTATAAAAATCGGTTGTGACTCTTAATAAATTATGATTAGTTTTTCATAATTTACATTATATAACTATGTGGGTTTCTCATGATAATATATGAATCCATCCATGTTTTGAAATTTAAATTAAATTTCAACATTATTTTTTTTATTCTATTAATTTTATACGATGTAGTTGGAAATTTTGTTTTGTTTTTAGGAAATTGTAAATTCTATCTTTTGGAATGACCCTTTAAATTGATATGTGATATATGATAGTTAAATGTTTTGTGTGTAGTGTGTTATAGGTAATAAGTGATTTGAGTTGTGGCATTTTTTAAAAATATGAGTGGATGTAGATAAAAGGGATTTTGGTGGGAAGAGGTACATGGTATATTTTATAAAATAATTGCATATGTTGGTATATTACTACTTCATGAGAATCACCTACATCACAAAAAATTCCGCCAGTACCTTGGGAACCTAGGAATGTGGACTATGGAGAATAACAATTGACAAGTCGCCCGATTTCCTTCCCATGCTCCCTAGAATGATTATTCAACAACACAAAAAGAACAAATGAAATACAATGGGTACCACTAGAAAATTGTATTATTATTATATTCACACTAATTCATGGGGATATTTTTTCTTAATAGTTCAGGAGGGGTATGACAATTCAAATGTCCCAATAAATATACCATCTAAGAGATTTAAAATGGTGTTTGTTATCATTTAGTCTTGTTTTTCTATTGAAATATTTTATTAATTTATTTCTTCTCAGTATTCCATTCATAAAAATAATTTTGTCCGAAATGTTTTACATTCCATTTTTCTATACTACCAAATGAAATTGATCAATAATTTAATTCTCCATTATGTAAATAGGGTATACGAATAATGCATCACCTGTTAAAATGGTTTTATTAGTAATTCGTAAAATAGGATTCTATAATCATTATCCTATTACAAATTTGGAATTTAATATAAAAACATATTTTATTTACTTATATTGTCATATTATAATTATTTTCATCATATTTTATGTTAGATGATAGGTTAATTTCATCCTCAAAATCCCTACTATGATGATATATGGTCACACTTATACTCAATATATTTTTTTTCATTCCATTATCTATCCAGATCTATTTTTCTCAGGGTGCTATTGTTGTTTTTTGGTGTGTGGTGACCTGTGAGGTGATATACAAAATGATTTTTTTCACTTTTATTAGCTCAGTTTAATTTCCCCTATCCAAAATGAGTTTTGGTTTTTTTTTAATTCAATTAAATTTATCTTATTTATGGGATAAGTAATTCGTAGCTGAGTTATGTTTTATTCAGGACACAAGTTTCATTCAGAGAAGGATATGTAATTCCTCTTAATCATTATCATAGAACATCTTGGGTTCCTAATTTAGGATTGAATTGGTTTGGTTAATTCCAAATCATGTTTATATAATTTAATAATTTTGGTTTTCTAAAAAAACTCTTATGGTATTGAAAATTGAAAATAATGAATACATTTTCTTTATATCACAAGACATATCATTAATATAAACCTATAATATTATAAAAATATAAATATTAAATATGATTATAAAATTCTTTAATATTATATACTAATCCAAATATTCTATGTGATATTATTTTTTTCATCAAGACAATCAATCCAACCATGATCTCATGAAGAATACAATTACTGTTTGTAAAAAAGAAATGTGATTTTAAATTTAGCATGGTTGAAACTAGTTAGAATGTATTAAAATTTGTAAATTTGGAAATAAGTGTAAATAAAATATTACTATATATAATATGCGTAATAATAGTAAATAATTTTAATATAATTTTTTATAGACACGTCTTTGATGGTCACATTATGTTATAATCAGGAAATATGTTTGTATTATAATGACAAAAATTATTTTTATAAAAACATGATTCATTTTTTCAACAATTAAATTTTGAAAAATCAATAACTTTTGAAGTTGATCACATCAATTTTTGGTTTAAATTTTTAAATGATATATTTTCTAATGAATAACACCATTTTTTTAAAATTTTAAACATCATAAAATATTTAAATTAACAATAGAATTTTATGGTTTAATAGTGCCTAATAGTTCATGATAATGTCTTCCATATTTTTTTATTTTTAAATTTTTTTTATTAATGTTCATGTCATATTTAAATTTTTCATTTTAATAATTTCAATTTTTATTTTTATGTCTAAATTATTTTATTATGTAATTATTTATAGATCTAACAAACATTTTTTATGAAAATAATTATCATTGACTACTAAAACAATTATAAATGTGACTATTGAATGTTTTTTATTATTTTGATTTATAGATGTAATAATCAGGTTTCTAAAATTCTCATTAAATCCAATATATATTATTTAATATAATTTAGCCCCGATGCCAAATATGAATCAATAATGTCATGAGTAATAAATATAAGAATAAAATTGAGACCCATAATGGTCAAACATAGATATATCTTCTTAATAAATTAATATTTATTACATATCATTATAATAAATTTGAGAATCAAATATGTCCAATGCCATTTGTAATATATACATACAAACTATTAGTTTCTAAATTTTACATATCATCTCCCACAAAATTCTTGAATCTTTTCCATCTTTTTTGAATGATAATATTTAATAACATTATTTATAAAATACAGAATGGAAATATAGGAATGGGTGACAATAGATTCTATATAAGGAAAACGATGAATGAAATCAATAAATTATCATATGAAAACATATGATATGAATACAAGTTTTATATCCATACCATAACATATATTGATAACCTCATATTTCAATTATCGTGATCATGAGTCATGTCATTAAAAACAAAAAATTCATAGGAAAAAATTCATAATATTTATAAAAAAGTGTAAACTAGTCATGAGAAATAATATCATCTCACATAATTGTGACCCACACATAAGTATATAAACTATTTTTTATGTCAATGATAGCTACCAAGACCATAAAATCATAATGGAGTAAAACTCAACACATTATCCCCATATTTAATCAATCACATCCTACTTTTTTCTAAAAATGGGTCTGGAAAATCATCTTTCTTCTTATAATTGATCAAGCCCATCAAATCCTCCCCATGTGGATCAATAATGTAAAGACTATAACCCCAATATCAAATGTATATTGATACATTATTTCATTGTCACTGTATAAATGTAATCAAATATCAAATAACTACACAGTATATTAGTCTTAGAATACTACATACATAATTAAATATAACACTAAAATTTAATATATAAATTAAAAAAAATGATATCTTTGTGAACATCATTTTTTCATCACGTATAACAGTGAATATGAATCATAATATTCATTTTCCGCATCTTGGGGAAAATAAAAAAAATAATGGTTGGACCTTAGAAGCTTAGTAAATGTATTAATACATTATAATGTATCCTAAATACATAATGTTTTATCAACATGACAATGTATATACCTAAAAAAATCTATTTAATCAATAACACGATCATGATGAATAATATGGATTGAATACAGGGTGTTCAAATTATTCAATATAAATAATCACATGGGATTTAATCTTATTGATGTATAACCAAAATAATTGAATAATGACATAAACATAAATAACTAATATTTTATGAAATATTGCATAATGTGAGACATCAGAATCATATCATCAATCCCTTATCTAAGACATGTAAAAATTCCATCAAGGCAATGATCATTGAAAACTATATAAATGTGTATGTGCAAAACCAAAATCCTATATATGTTGTCTCGTGAAACCTACCAATTTTTATAGGGGATATTTAAGGACATTAAAACATTTAATAATTCCATTGTAGTCGTCTTATGAACAAATAAAAAAAAGAATAAATGTGCCTTAATAAGACCAATATCAATTTCTATCTGAAGAACGAGTTATGTAGAATATCAATATGTTTCCCATTACAATTAATTGTAAAACATATATAAATATATGTTGAATGATATATTTAAATTAAATCCTCAATAATACATTTTAAAAATTATTTTAACATAGGTAAACCAAAAGGGTTGGGGTCATGCCCCTTTATTAAGAAAAGAAAAATACAACAGAAACCCCTTTTAAATTGGGTAGGAGAACCCCATTACAAGCAGTAGTGACCGAGGGATCAACCCACTACAAAGCCAAATACAGCAGCTCAAAAACTTAAAAACAAATTCCTAAACACAAGTCCCAGAAACTGGACCATTCCACACCACTGTCTCCAGTGTCGTCACACCAGAACCGATTCTGACCAGATCTAGTATTTTGAACCAGATCTGGCATTGTGGAGGTAGACCGCCACACCACCGCCATGCGTTCACCGAGAACCATAACAACAATTCATGCACCATCATAATAAAACCCGCCGCCATGCTCCGCTGAAAACTGAAAGACATGCGAAGGAGATCCGTCGCTGATTGTTCTCCACTGTTGAAAACCACAAGCCAAGCCGAGATCCCTCGTCTCCCTCGCCGATTCCACTGAGAGCCAAAAGCCAAGCCGAGCCGAAACCCCCTTGTCTCCACTTTAAGACATCAACGCCCGCAGCTTGGGAGAACCACAAAGCCGCCGAATGAAACCGCAGCCTAAGGCAAGCCTCTGAAGCCGAAAACCAGAGACGTTGCCGCCTTGGACCCTCCATCTTGCCGAGAGCTTGTGCCGACCGCATCAACACCACTAGAGACCAACTTTCCGCGCCGGAAGAAAAACCCTAGGGTGCCCCGAGAGCAGAGCTCCCGAGGGCCTCCTTAAGAAAATAACCTTTTCAGAATGAAATTAAATTTCAAATTATAAAATTTGATAATTTAATAAAAATTTCATGTTCATATAAAATAATCTTTTAAACTTGTAAATAATGATCCAAATAATTTCCGTGTCATGAATTTTTATGTTTTAAATAATAGAATATATGTTAAAAAGCATCCATTTCAAATTTTATATGAAATTCCAAAATTTACATTATTCAAAAAACATTACGAAAGGTTTTTGTTATTTATTTATTTTTTTTAAAAAAGTAGGTAAAAATGAAATTATTAAATAACTATATTATAGTGAGAACATTTGTGAATAAATTTTTGGTGAAATGTGGACTCTATAATGAAATATTCTTCAAGTAGTACTTAAGCGTAAACTATCACAACTAACGATGACTTTGCGAAATAAACCCTTACCACATGGGGGTTTTTTGAATCATAAGAACCAGGAATGGAATTAATTAAAACCAAACTATAAATACCATTAATAAAAATATATTTATTATAAAGACCTCACCATAAACATTACATAATCAATTTAATTACACTAGATTTTACATCATTACATTCCCAATGATATTTGGGGTTTTGGGTTTTATATATTTCGGACAAAACTCATACATATCAACACAAAAAAGTATACAATGTGGGTAAAATTAAAATAGTATCAATTTATTAAGAAAATATAAAATTTTCACAAAATAGAATGTCCTAATTTTTTTGACAAATCTTCATAAAATTTAACACGACTTACTTTTATCACTTACAAAACCTTTTACACTGTGAAAAACATTTTAAGACATGGTATGCACATAAATATCTCAGTAAGATATATGAAAAGATGGAAAGAAACCCTTAGTCACAGAATCATTATAAACTTATGAAAACATTTTCATGAAAATGGCATCCACTCCATTTTTTATATACGTTGTGAAACATGAGAATTCAATAAAACAATAGAGAAAATATATAAATACATTAAGAAATATTGTGGAATTACATACTTATATTTTCATTATTTTGACTGCCTTATAGAGGTGAGGGGATCTTTTTTAATTTCATTAAAAATGTAGAAACAGTAAGGGGACATGGCCCTTATTATAAAAATTAAATAAAAAGATACTATCACATGAAATTAAGCTAATTTCATTAAAAATTAATACATATTAAGAATAATCTAGTGGTATGTACATAAAACAGTTAATGAATTCGAATATATGGTAGGATATGGTTGTAATATAATAAACAAAATTCCATTTTGGGCTTGTTTTTTTGATATTGTAACCTATATTAATTAGTTTAACAACATAATTTTCATTTTTTTTACATTTACTAGGATAATATATTTTTCACAGTAAGAGGGTTCAAATTTTTCCTATAAGGAATGATTTTACTCATAAATGTATAAGAGATTATATTTAAGAGTATATATTATAAAAATACTCAACATTAATGATTATTATTCTTTTTTAATAAATTTCTAAAAAATAAATTTAATAAAATATAATTTATGTATATTTTGACACTATTCATTGAATTTGACAACAAATTCATCAAGATAGAAGGGTATTTCAAATATAATGCATTAAAAAATTTCTAATATATAAAATAGATCAATAATATTAATGGGAAATATTTAATCATCCAAATTATATCACTTTTATTATTTATAATACCATTTAGTTTATTCGTCAAATAATTAAAATCTTATTATATTATTGTTATATAAGATTATAAGGCAATTATATGGTTTATTAAAATTAAAAATGAATTAATATAATTAAAAAAATTTATTATGATAATGATATCTTTTAATATTAATTCATTATTTATTTTATCTCACATATATATCTTGAAAAAATAATAAATATGTTATTTTTATATTTTTTCCCTTGAGCAATCACCACGGGAGAATGTTGATTATTAACATGGTATATAACTCAAATACTAATGTATTAAAATTGAAATCATCAATATTAATGATATATAATCACCATTTAATTCATGTCAATATGATATCAAAAATATATTTTTTAGGATAGAAAATTCGATATGTGCAGTTCTTTGGAGAGATTGTGTCGTCATAGAAAATAAAGATCATATTTATTATTGAATAAATTCGAATATAATTTTTTTTGATATTATTTATTTTATTATTTTATCATAATTAATTGTTTATTATGTTTCATAAATTTCACATCAATTATTATGTATTTTTGATTTCATAAGAGACATCATATTTCATAAAAAACATTTATTACTATTGAATAATATTTAACATCAATAAAAGAATGTCAAAAAATAAAAATAGTATTATTTTTTCATTAATAATATGAAATTAAATTTCATTAATTAAAATGATATTTATATTTTTGATATAAATAAATTTTAATATTAATATTTGATATGGGATGAAAACAACATTTTAGAAATTATAATTTTTTCTTCAAAATGCATTTTTTAATTTTAAAAATTCCATCATAAAAAAATATATTGGAAAATTGATTCTAATTAGACTAATGAATTATTTGAAATATAATATATATATATATATAAACTTTGAAACCATTTGTAAATAGTATGTAACATTTCATATCCTTGTGACAAAAATATATTTTTTGATAAAAATCACTTCTTTTCACAATTCATTGGAATATCAATCATTTTATAAATATAAAATAAGTTAAAATTTTATAATTTATGTAATATAATTTATCAAATTATAATTTTTTGTAAAATAATATTTTTATAAGCTATAAATATAGTATTATAATAATAACAACAAAATCAATAAATATCATTTTTTCCAAGAAAGTTTTATTCGAAATAATAAGATATATTTAATGTAAATTGAATTCTTATATACTAATAATAAATCAATTATATTTTATTATTTAATTTCCTTATATATTTTTTATTATTTAGTTTATACTATTCATATAGTATAATATTACGGTCATGATAAATTGTAAATATTTTAATATTATTATTTTTAGGGTTATTTAATATTTTTGCTTTAGGGTTTATAAACTATCTATGCCAATATTTGTTCAAAATATATGTGTTTCTTTCACTAAATGATCACGATTAAATTAAAATGATAAAAAATATATCAAAAAATCATGGTGTATTGTGAGACTATCCACATATATTTCATAGATATCTCATGAGACAGAAAACATTACCCAATTAATTGAATGGTTATATAATTTTGGACCCACACATCACATAATAAAAACCAGATATGTGGGTGCTAAAAAATCCTAAAACCATGATCATGGAAAATCATATGAAATGAAATTAGTTTTATTATCATTTCATAAAAATATAACTAGGGGAAAATAAATGGGTTTTACTAACATCATTTCATAATAACCATAAATCATTAATAGAATAATGAGGATGGTATACCAGGATTATATAAACATTAAATCATAAGTAACATGAATGATGTTGTTACAGATGAAATTTAACTTTATTGTATCATAGGATAATTTCATATGGAAAAATGTGTAATTGGCATTGATACAATATTTTTAGAACATTAAATTATCTCAACCATAAAAGAATATTGTTTCATCCAAAAAATATATTTGATATATATTATGTAAGAATAAAATAATGGATCAGTCATGGAGGATGGAAATTCTGTTTTTAGTGAATATGATAATAATAAAAAAACACATTTCCCAATTTTTAAAGAATAGATAAGGAATATCCTTTTTAAAATGTCAAGATGACTAAATTTAATCAAAATTGTAAAAATAAACTAATTTAGATAAAATGAAATTATAAAACGTCTTGATGATAAAAAAACATTTTTAAAATCAATTATTGAGACATACCTCTCGAAGAAAATGATTTTTTCTACCGAAGAGAAAAATATTGTGGATTTTTATAAACAAACTAATTAATGTTTCTTGAGTAATTTTAGTAAGGATAAATAGAAGGAAAATTTTATTTTCATGAAATAACCAAATTTTAGTAAAATGAATATGTTTTAGGGGATTGTGATTATAATATTTAATAATCGGAATATATCCATAACGAATAAACAATAAAAAATAATATTGTCTCATAAAACCCTTTCGAATGTTGTACCATTTTAATAATATTCCCAATATATTAAAGAATATTTTATGGATACTTATAAACCATAACTTCATTATAATAAATATGAATGGAATTCTTGAGTATTATATACAATAGAAAAATAAAAAAGTGGTTAATATGGAATGTGTCTGGTAGAAGTAAAAGTGATATAAAAATCACGTGACTCATGTTCTACATTATATGAAATTAATCTCCCTTAGTATATAAAATTATTAATTTATTATAAATTTTTAATAGACACTTTTACATTCTAATAGTATCATATATGATCCCATTATAATTTTTTTACTCATTTATTGATAATTCCTTTTCAAAATAATCATTATTAGGCTATAAATATTTATTTTTTCATGGGAATTTCAATTCATTATTCCAACATGTTATCATTGGTCATGGATCATTCATAAATATAATTTCAATCATGAAATAATTATCAAATAAATTTTACATAAATAAAAATATATTCATTAATAATTTTTTTATCAATAATATTATTTACATCATTAGTGTATCTGGTATGTAATATGTTCTCATGAACATACTTTTCATTAAATAAATAATGTAATGAGGTAAAATTAAAAAATTAACCGCAGAATATTCATCATTATATCATATGTTTCTCATATATTCATTGAAAGTATCCATATTAACAATCATTGAAATCAAAATATCAATAATTTCACTTCATGTAGGTGGTAGATTAAACATATGCTTGAGTGGCATTATAGTTTTACAATGGATTTGAAGGTAAGAAGGTAGATCTGATATCTTGAATAAATAATCAAATTTGTTTTATATTTATCATACATGTATTTATTTATTTATTTAACCCATCATAATTGAAATCCAGGAAATTTTCTTTTGGAAAAAAGAAATTTTTTGATATGTGAATATGGAAAGTCATACTTCGGCACGTGCAGTACATTCACATTACATTTGATGTAAATATAGATAATAAATGAGTTTTAATTATCATATTGTAATTCTATAATGTTTATTATTGTGAATTAGTTAGTTAATGAATAATATTATATATTTATTGGATGAAAAAAATAATATGAAGTGATTGGTTAAAGAGTTTACCCCTTCATTAAAACATATTCCTTAGATCTCATCTTAAAAACATAGGGATGGTACTTTGGAGAAAAATATCCTATAAAATTTACATAAAGAAGATTAAATGGTCTTTATTTATTTTATGGTCAATCTATTATTATATACACTTTCTAACAAAGAGAAATGAGGGGTTCCCTTTACTAATTGAGGGGAGGGACACTTTTGGAAATTTTTTAATTTATTAAAATATACTAAATTCATTTTCATGATCAAATATTTCTTAATGTGATTGGTTTCCAATCTAATATATGATTGGATTATAATTAAATCATTAAATAAATTTATACTGGATTATTTTGTGTATAAAATCTCATTATTTGGTTTAACTCTGTTGTTAACCAATCATAAAATTAACCACAATAACAACTTTTTCAAAACTAATGGGTTAAAATTCTATATATAATGATAAAATTGATTCATAAATGAAAAAGGAATAATATTTTATTCCATTTATTTTTCACCTTATCCAATTTCATTATTTTTATTATTTTTAATCAATTTAAAATAATAATATTATTATAAAATAATAGTATTATAAATTTTGGAAGTATTTACATAACTACACAAAAAAGACACAGAGAAAGAGATTTAATTAAAATATAATCATATTAAATATATTAAAAATTTTATATTTATCTGATCAATTCCTATAAGATAATAATTAAATTAAATTATAATACTTATAGTATTATAAATATATTTTGAATTTGTTTATTTTTTCTTAGTTGAATGACTATTATATTAGTGTTCCGATAGCAGTTAATTAATATAAATAACTCCAAAAAATTAAAAAAAAATTAAAAATATCCTATTTAATATTCTCATATTGACCAACATATACACATTTTTTCCTTAAATTCTCACTTCATATATATTAATTTCAAGATAATGATATTTTTTACTTTATTTTTAAACCATAATATTTTTAATGTAATTATAAATTGATAATGGAACCAAAATGAATTATATTATATAATTGGATGTTTTGTTTTGAATTAAACTCATTTTATAGAATAATGTAATGTCATTATTATGATTTATAGATATTTTTATATTACTTTCAATGATAGGTAACCCATTATACAATTACTGATTCACAACCAATCCCATACTGGGGCAGTATCCATAACTTTTCCTTGCTAGACTCCATATGATACGGGTGCTGACCAGAACCCAAGTCCCATAAAAATGGTGTCACCTTTTCCACAGTACACTGACACACACACACACAACCAACTCGATGCAGAATTTCATAGGGAATGAAGTAAAAGATTAAACCTACATAAAATAATCCAACGCATGCATGTAACACTAAAATAGTACGACTATAGAAATGTAAACTGAAAGGGAAAGTGGCTGAATGCACACCCCACAAGAATAGGGTCAAAACCTAATGGAAAACATGTAAAATGAAAATAGATTATAGATCCTTGATATTGGAATCAATACTACAACCAATGTATGTGGTGATGCACCTATATCCCCAAGCTATAAGAAGTCATGATCGACCATGTATTTGATCTACATAAGACACATTACATACAAGAAAATACCATCCAGGGGTGAGTATAAACATAGTGATTATGATGCCTTGAAATGAAGGAGGAGTAGTAAGATATACAATAGGAACGGGAAAAATTATATGTAAAAAAGTACTGTTAAAGAGTATTGATCATCCTAATAAGAGAGTGAAACAATATCATCCTAATTAATAGAGAGAGAAATGACGAGAATTTTATCTTATCTCTAAGACTTATCTAACAATTGTAGAATAGTAAACTCATCCATCCATGAGAAGAATGACATGGAAGTCACATGGAATAACCCACGCATTATCTCCTCTCTTGGAAAGAGAGTAACTATAACCCAATGAGTGGGTTGGAAAAAATGATATATATATATGTATATGTATATATTCTCATCCAATGAATCCCCTAAAATGAATTAAGGGGATATCCATCAAAAATATCATACTAAACAATGAATCACTAATTTTTCTAGAAGTAACAATCGTAGATGCCTAGCATCCATCATGTATGAACTAATTGAATGTAAATGGGGCTCAAATAACACACTTTGATAATATCCACTTTTGGAGTATCTATATCGCCAGTATAATTTAAGGTCATGAAAAAAGGATGTGTATCTATAGGGAAACCACCCCACATACTCGGGAGTCAAAATTTATGTCAAACCATTCATCTTCATTAATCATGATTCACTGGATGCTGTAATATCAATGTACATGACCCAATCCCATTTGTGCTAAGGGGATTCCACTCAAGTTTTAGTCATAGTGGCCCTACGCCCTACTATGTAGGGGAATTACACCCTATATAATTAATTGAACATTCCATTGGGAATCAAGAGGATCCAAAAGGAAGTAATGTTATATGACCCATACCCATGCATGTGGTGGAATCTACTATAGGTCATCGAGGACCCACACCCAAGATCATCATTGGGATTACACTCAGATGTTGTAACCTGATCACTATTGTCATTGAACACCTCCAGATCGAGCGTCTTGAAAATAATACCTCTAACTATTATTTTTTTCATGTTTCCACATTTAATGAGATAACTAACATTAATCAACACATCTACATATTACCCTCCTTTGTGATCTATGCGAAAAAACACACAATATCGACTATTCATTCACCCTGATCAAACACGTGGTGAAAAAGTTTTTTTCCAATATATTACACTTAGGTGGAATATTGTGGTTTATCTTCCATGATAACCAAATTAATTATATGGAACATTCCATTTTGATCCTTATTGTAAAACCGATGATATCATCTATTAAATCATCCTAAATGGAAAATCGATTACAGATTCACATTTCACAATAAATGCGCAAAGCAAGTCTCATGAGAACCATATATCAATATCATTTTAAGAACAAAAAATCAGTCTTGATCATCCGCCTCTACATCAGTGTCATGACACAACTGATGGAGTATCAATCAGTCGTCTTGTGAAGGACCTATGTCCAACACAAGAAACCGCAAATAATAAATTATTATTATTATTATTATTATTACACAATGGTGTTTCATTAAATAGATCCAAAATAACAAAGTATAAAAATACTAAAACAGTCCAAAATGACCTTTTCTCGATGAGAGGATTGGGATGACATAGATAGTGAATCATTAGGATTCCCAAATTAGGATATACAACAATTTGAATTCTTCCTGGAGCAAATTGAACCAGTCCGAACCGTTTTGGTAGACCACTCTACCTTGTCTAGTCTTCTTTGGCTAGCCTTGTTCATTTCACTATCCCACTACCCAACTGGGATTCCTGGTCCTCCTACTCCGGTTTCATCATATTGGACCTCTTTCTTGTTGGTCCGCTGCCTCGTTAGCCAGCTGACCGCATCAACACGGCGACCCCTATGACCAGTCCTGCTATCGTTCCATGATCATCCACCATGTCCACTACGCAACTCCTACATCACCCAAATCCACCATTCTACCCACAATGATTCTCTTATACATCATATTACCATAATGCTGGTCTCACCTTACACCCATTCGTTACCCCCATAGTCATCCTGATCGAGTCCAACGATACGCCTCTACGTTACAATGTCGGCTACCGATGGCCGCCTCAGTCCACTTCCACTGGCCAGATCTTGTGTCGATGGTCCCTACCATAAAACACCTAACCACCTCCATTTATCAAATTCTAAAGAATAATCTAGATGTATGATCCTCATGATAAGAGATTTAAAGCACCCACCTCCACTCGATGATCTGATAGTGAAATGATGCATCCCAAAGTATGTGATGATTATCCACGAAGAACAGACAGATTTCGGTTTGAATATTGGAAATAAACATGTATTGATGGCCATTTTTTGTTTCCATAAAATATTTATAATTAAAATTTCTAAAAATTTGAAATGAAATGTGGTTTCATTTAAACATTCAAATGTATGTTTACCAAATGATGATTCCTGCCTCGATTGACCTGTTTCTCACTACCAACACATTCCCCTTTCTCCCATAGAGATTCACTGAAGATCCATTAGTGGGTTTTTTTAATTCATTGAATAATATTGAGATATATAGAGAGTGATAGAGTGTGTGTGAAATAGGGTACAAACTATTTCTAATATCTAATGTAATTACTTATATAAAATACCGAAAGCCTCACAATAGTTACAGAAACCAAAACATTTTCGGGCTCTCGTTTCATTACAAGCTTTTGTAAAACTTCTCATTAAGAACTCAAAATTTGTATCAAATATCGAATCAATGCGCCCAATATAGAGTTATAGAAGATTAAACATGGGTTATAATAATTATGATTAATTATTTTTTTACGATTTCCAATGGGTAAATTTTCTCACAGAAGTCCCACACTGATAAAATTTATGCTCCGCTAAGGGAAAGGGTCAGGTTCCAAACCTAACTATGGCCTTAGATTGTTTATCAGAGTTTATTTTTTATGATTTATCCTACTTACTTAAAATTAATAGTATAAGATATACATCATATTTTATTAAATCATTAATTCAGGAATAGTAGTCCTCAAAACGTCATGTTGTCTCCATTACTAGCTCTCAAAATATATGTAGAAATATCCTAATGACATACATGGTAAATAATAGGCTTATAAATAATTTTATCATTCATGATGCTCATCCTAGAAAAGAAATATAGGGAAAACCATGGGATAGAAAGCCTACATATGGCTCCCCAACTCATAGGAACTCCTCTATATGTTTCGGTGCTGCCAAAAAATACTAACCAACAGGATGCATTATCCTCATAAGGTTTTCTCCTGTCGGTCCAAGATCACCACCATGTTCAATGCAATGATGGAACAATAAAACATTTACAGATATTCCTAGTTGATGATGTTTATATGATCATGCATGTATCTCCTCAACCGTGACACATAGAATACATTGTGCACCCACTCCATATGTGGGGGCCGGGCATGGCATTAAGAAAACTCAAAAACCCTAAACACTATCTTTATTTTTCCGATGAATCTCTGTAATATCAAGCCTCAGTGGTCGAACATATAAATTCAATGTCATAGGGAGATTGTCATGAGGACATAGTCTCCATTCTTGAAATCCAAGGGCCAATAATAGCGATCCACATAAAATATATGTCAACTCTGGGATATGTTCATCCATTCACTAATAACCTAATATGCCTATGTCGTTTCCCACACCAACTACGGTCCCATGAGGGATGACTCTTCAAACCCAGTCTAGCACAAAAGTGATTAGCTGGGTCTCACATATAAGGCCTCAAAAGGTGATATTCTGATTGTAGATTGATAGCTATTATTGTATGCATAATCAATAAAAGGTATGTTATCATCCCTACTCTAACATTTATCTAAATTCCACCCCTCTTCATATCTCTTAGCACCTGGATAGTGTGCTTAATTTACCGATCGGTCTATGCCTGAAAATTTGTTCTCATCCACAACTGTGTCCACTACTACAAATATGACTTATAATAGTGCTAAAAACCGCCTTTAACAACACTAAAAAAGCACTGTTACTCATGGAGAATATAAAGGGGTTTCCCCTTTATCAGCGCTAAAAAAACTTTTATAAAAGTCCTTCTTTATCAGCATTATTTTCATCACTGATAAATGTATAATATATCAGTGCTAAAAATAGCGCTGATAATAACTACCTTTAGAAGCCCTATTTTGAGCACTGATATAAACTAACATTATCAGAACCCAAAATAGAGTATATATATTATTCATTTATCAACGCTTAACTAGCACTGATAAAGGACAAAGATCCTGTGAAAAACCAAAACCTGAACAGAAACTGCATAGAACCTACACACATTACAACACCTGCACACAACACAAGCCACACCTACACATAACACAAAAAACACCCACACACAAAGAACAGAAGAACAAAAAATGATAAATACATTTACTTGAAATCGTGAATACAAAAAAACACACTACTATATACATTTCAAACAGTGATTAATTTTGTTACAATTACAATTATCAAACAAAAAGTAAAAAAAACATTTATGTTCCATCCTTTTTGCATCCATTTGCTCTAACAAATTGTCGTCCATGTCGGCAGTTTCCATACAAAGCATTCGAACTCAGGAAAAAGAGTACACCTACATAATAAAAAAATATTATGTTAGTAATACCAATATGAAATAAATTTAACATTAATATAAAATAATACATTAATAAAATTTCAATTGTTACATGTTACGACATTTCTTTTCACTATTTCATAGGTCTAGAAGAGATGACTATAGAGCAAGTGTTCCTTCCCCATTGTGATGTGATGACCTGGGTAGGAAAATATTTGTGGGATGGTTTGCGGATTGTTGGGAGCTTCATGAGGATTTCAGGGTATGACGACACATCAGAGACCCAAGAACATTCCCAAGAGATATGCTCTCATGTTCGCCTCTATACGAAATGAAAAACACTCTTGAAACGAGACCCTGATTTACTCATATAGCTAGTAAACTATCGAGATGACTAGATAGTAGAATAAGACTCACTCTAGTTATACCTAGATGATGGTTTCATCCTTGTTTTAGTTAATCATGGGATATGTACATCCTATTAGATTCAAAAACAGATTCTATTCCAATAGAGATTGTATAAAAAGAGTGGTGGATACAAGGGGAGAATTCCTACAAAGGAAATGCAGTAATGAAAGCCTATAAAACATGGCATATAGAAAGAAGCACCAGGACTCTTACACAATCATTTCAGTACTCAGATCGGTGGGTATGGAAGGACCCCTATAGCCAGATAACAAGATAATAGAAAGGGAATCACCTAGAACGCATACAAGATTCAGCTCACTCTATTCCTGATTAGTGGAATGGGAGGGAGGACTTGGGGAGCTCAGTTGGGATCAGAGGGGAAATACCTCTTCCGGTAAACAAATAGTTATGGAATCAGATATAATGCTCGTGCATATATTTATATTTCCCTCTGGAACATACTCCTTCTTGTAAATATGCTCGACAGAGACACCAAGCTAGAAAATATCTACATGTATGCCTTTTATAAGGCCTACCCCTTATAGAAGGAAGTGGAATTTCAGCACCAGAATGTAGACAAACCGTAGGAGGTTCTGAAGAAGAGAAACCTTTCTAACCATCTTACAGGACGTAAAAACTAACTAACCTAATGAGGATATAAAAAATTATATATTGAATGTATAATAGATGTAACACCCTGATATTTTATGAGAAGTCTATTTTTTATGTCTTATGTTATACGAAACATCAAAGTAATCTTTCATGGCACACAAATCTAGCTTGGCTTGTGTTACACACAATCACGGCCTTCCTCAATAGCGTGTGTAATACGCAATACTGAGTTCCACTAAACAACGATGTATTATTATAATATTATAATCTAGACGTCATGAATAGTATTAACTGAATTTTAAATTTTATAACATTATTTTTCATCTTACATATTTTCTAGAACATGTTATGAGAACAAAATAATTTTTCGTGTAAAATAAGTATTTTTTTTAAATGCATTTTTGCCACTTTTGATGGCGCATCCACTTTAAGTCTAGTTTTTGACATGTTTATAAGTTCAATTTGAACAAATAAAATTCTTCTTTGGAATAATTATATAAAAAATTACTTTTTATTAATTTTTCATATTATTCTGATAACTTTCATATTTTAATGAATAGTAAAAACACGCTATATTATATTTAAAAAAACATTCATCATCGCAATAATTTAGATGGTTAAATTATAATATTGAATGATTTGAAAGTATAAATATAATATAATTTTACCATTTAATATAATTTATGTCATTAGCATTAATTTTACATTTAATTCATAGGGAAAAACATTTCAATCTTTGGAAATGTTTTAACTTTTAAAAACTCGTTTTCTTAACAACGAGATTAATTTTAAATTAATTTCTGCAACTTCTGTGTTTTTAATTTTGAAAAATGGATTCCATATTTGGATTCAATGGTTCCAAATTATGTTAATAGGTTAGTTTTATTTTTTTGAGATTATGAATAGTAACTACGGTAATATTTTTTTTACTGAAGTTAAAGGTAAATCGGGTAATTAATGGTAAATATAATATTATAAAATTACCCTAACACTAGATAAAATCCTATTGGATGAATAAAAGTAGAACCATATCACCTAAGAGTTGTAATATATTCATTTAATGGACTTTTGACCATAAAATAATATAATTATTATTAAAACCAATGAAAGTGACAACATGTCACTCTCTTAAATCTTAAAAGTATAATAATTTTAATTTAGTTATCAACTTCATGATACATCAAACATGAATAGTATATGGTAATATAATAATATTACATACATCATATGAATATAGTTACAAATTTTAGGGATTTAATAATTATAATTAATTATGACACAATAGTGATGTTGATATTATTTTATTGATTGAAATAACAAATAAATGATTTTAAATTATTAAAATAAATATTATATAAACTATTTTATGTACTCCACTAATTTTCTAGATAAAAATGAAATTTTATTAATCTATTAAAAATTTTAGTTCGAACATATATTCTGTATATATTGTATTTAAGCTCAAATAATTGAATATTGTCAAAAGTGACACTATTGTTAATTTATAGAAATTATATATTATAAAATTGTTTAAAAATCACAAAAATATTTAAAAATAGTAAATTAAAATAAATATGGTCTAAAATGTAATAAAGTATACAATTATGGACAATTCTCAACATATAAGTACTTATTTAGAATGATTTAAAATTTAGAATATTATTACCATAAATAAAATTAAATTGATTATATAAGGATTAATCATGTTGATAATGTTTAAAATAAATTCCCAACTTGACTAAATTTTATTTGATGATGATATTACAATACTATCTCATCTATGATTCGGATTTGAGTAATTTTTGGAGTTTTTTAAGTGGGGTAGGAATTTATTATAAATTAATATTTCTTATAATTCCAAAGGTTCCCCACTCCCCCCTTATAAAATGGCACCTCCTCCCTCTCCTCCTCACACCACTTTGAGCCTTCAAGCTCGGCCAAAACCTGCCAATTTATCTTCTCCACTTTCCTAGAAACACCCTAGAGGTCATGGTACTCTCCAATGACCAATCTTTGATCCCTAAGAGGATAATTCAAAGAGGCGTGTCGAAGAAGAGGTAATATCTGTTACCAATTCTTTCAAATTTATTTCTTCTACTACTTATTCTTAGTTAGTTATTTTATTATTAATTAAAAACTTTAGTATCAATAATATACTAATATGATATAATAAATATGAAACAACCCTATTTCACCTTCTATCCATCCTACGGAAAATGAAATCACAGCTCGTGCGTACGTACAGAATACCATCTCCACGCAGTGGTGTAATCTGATTTCCACCACCACCTTACTTGGATGGTTATAATGGTGTAAATAATAACTATATATGATTATTGTAAAGTGATATTGATTCCTAAATAGTATACATACAATTCAATACAATTCCACGATCATGGGAATGATATCACCGCTCGTTTATACGTACGGCCTACCGTCTCCACGATATGATGCGACACGTTCTACATGATCTTCATTGAATAATGATTATATAAATGAATTGAATAATTAAATATGATATATATTGCACTAATACCATTATGGAAATTAGGTATCTATACACTAAAAAGAAGAATAAGAATTTATTAGACAAAACACGCATAAAACATAAAGTAATAAACACCTGAATAACAAGTAGCAATGAAATATTACGAATAAAAAACTTAGAATATGAACATATATTATTTAATAACAATGATTATGATTCTGGAATAAGCCAATGACATTATTTAAATCATTATATAGGAGTTTTGAACACGTACAAAGCATATCAGACCTAAGTTAATGGAAAATCACGCAATCTCATTTTTATCCGAGATTGTTTATACTTCCGAATTTACTGGGTAATATTTATCATCCACATCCATGTTTCCTCAATATGTAATATTATTTCTATCCTCCTACAATTTTTTAAAACCAATTTTACCCTTCGGTGAGTTTTTAGTAAAAGATATGAAATGAATATTTTGTCGTTTTTAGTACGAGGTACTTTTTGACTTTTCCGGCAAAAGTATAAGAAGAATGTTTTTTTAACTTATATCACAGGAATGGATTTTATGATTTCATAAAATATTATTTCCTTGAAGCTTAATTTACACGTTTTCTAGATTATTTTTTTATCAACTTCTTTTATTTTTAAATTTTATGACATGTTAAGAAAGGAAAAATGTTTTTGAAGTAGAAGAGATATTTTCCTCATAAATGGTGTTCAAGTGTTTTATCAAAATTATTTTCCATATAAGATAATGTGGGGTTCTGATTATATCCATATTTTTACATTGATTTGATTATGTTACGATGGAATTATTTTTATGATGTCCTTTTATCTTATATTTATTATGTTATGATGACATGATGTTTAAGAATCCCATTTTTATTACATGGGTTGTGCTATGATGTATGATTTGTGATCATCTGGAACAGATAAGAATGGAATCATTATGAGATGGGTGGGACCTATATCTCCGACCAATGTATTGGGTAAATATTTATATCTCATTCGATTTACATGGATGGAACAACAAGTTAATCTGGTTTAGTGAAACAGGACTGAAACGAGGAGTGAACTCATTTCAGAAATGGACTTTGTCCGCTATGATAGTCTTGGAAATGAGTCTTGAATAAAATGAAATGATTTTCTATGATTATGTGTGTATGACAAAATGTTTCATGTTTTAACTTATGATTATTGGGATTACATTTTAGCACTATGATTTATCTCATGTTATGATATTATGATCTTTTTTGCAGGTTAAGATATTCAAGATTTTATGTTCTAATGAATATGATATGTTTGATATTTATTTTGTTTACCCTTACTGAGCATTTGAGCTCACCCTTTTGAATGTTTTCTTTTCCCCAGGCCAAGAAGAAGGGTATTAAGTATGATATGCCAAAAAGTGAGTCTAGATATGATGAAATAACTGGGAGACAACATAGATGATTTGTGATCTAGTTGTTTATGTTTCCCAGTATCTAAATACACTATACCTATACGGTCCTTTCATGTTTTTGTTATATGTTGTAATAAGTATGCTACTATTTTTGAAATAATAACCATGTATGTAAAGTATGGGTCATTATAGTTGGTATTAGAGGAAAGGCATAGTAAACCTTTAGAAACAAAGATGTGAAATCCCTAGTAAGAACACTAAGGATATGTCTAAGCATAGAACACAATATTAGTGTTTTAGAAATGGCCATGAATAACCTATGATAAGACCTTAAGTGTAAAATTTTATTCTTGATTATGTGGTCTTCCTATTATGATTAGTGTTTCTCACACTATGCTTATTACTTTTAGTCAATGGCTGGAACCCGAAGGAACTATGTTAATGTTGAATGCGATGGGAAATGTAACGATTTTCCCCTAAGCAACCAAACGTTATGGGAGCTATAATGAAAAATCTTGTAGCCATGATCACACAACTTTCTCAAGCTATGAACCATTCAGGTCTTCAAAACGAACAAAGGGAGAAGCAACATTCTGTTGAATCCTTCATAAGGCAGCATCCATCTTCATTCAGCGGGTATTCTGATCCATTAGTGTCTAAACAATCGATTAGTACCACTGAAAATATATTTTCAGTTATACAATGTTCTGAACATGAAAACGCCATCATAACAGTGTATAGTTTGGAAGGTGATGATGATCAATGGTGGAATCTTATCAAGAATATTAGGCAAAGAGATGAAATTGAGTCCATGGAATGTGAAGAGATCAAAAACATTTTTTTTCAATAAGTACATCCCTTTTATTCTTCAAACAAATATGGAGAAGGAGTTTCTTGAACTGAAGCAAAAGGATGGTGAATCTGTTGGTACCTATGAAGCAAATTTTTCAAGACATGCAAGGTACACTTCCGGAATTATTATCCAACCTGAGATTAAAATCGATCGACTATTTAGTGGCTTAAAACCAATTCTTCGAAGGGAGTTATCCATAAGGGACTTCAATAGCTACGAGGAAATTATTTGATGTGATATGAAGGTTGAGATGGATATTGGTGTAACCCATCAGTCATATGGGTTTGATAAGTAGAGGAAAATAGAATTCAAGGGAAAATATAAAGACCACACTGAAAAGAAGATGATTTTTCCTTTATGCTCAAATTGTGGAAAGAAACATGGAAGGAATTTTCTTAAATGGACAAGAAAATGTTTTATGTGTGGAAAAGAAGGTCATCGGGCAGTTGAATGTCGAAATAATGGGAAGAAGATGTCTAATGATGTGAACAAAGAAAGGGATACAGATAATGAACCTCATACACTTCAATGTTTCATGTGCACGGAGATGAGGAATTATGCCAATCAATGCCCAAATCCAAGGGTTGTTGATGATGATCGACGTCAACAATTTCTTAAGCCCAACGACAAAGGAAAGTCACATGCAATTACTATTGGTGATGTGGAGTATGATAACGAAGTGGTGAAAGGTACACTTACCATCCACTCTAAATTTGAAAATGTTTTATTTGATTCGGGATCCACCCTCTCTTTTATTTCTAATGAAATTTATAAGTGTATCGCCATATTACCTAAACAAATAGATGCAGAGTTAAATGTGACAACTCCTAATGGAACAACAGTCGCATCAAAAGTTTATAATTCTTATCCGATTGATGTTTGTGGGAAAGTTCTTACTGAAAATATTGTGACCCTTACTATAGTGGAATTTTATGTGATTATTGGCATGTATCAACTTTCTTTATATGGATCCCATATCAATTTTCAAAGAAGGGAAATCACATTTAATATTCCCGATCAATATACTATCATATCTTGATGCAAGGATGAATATAACATTCCAGAGGAAATTTATTCTATATTATGGGTCTTGATTACAATAAATGAAGGTTATTTATCTCAAATGGTTGGAGAGAAACTCACTATTAAGAATACACCCATTGTACAAGAGTTTGATGATGTCTTTCCGGAGGAACTGCATGGTCTTCCACCAAATCGTGATGTTGAGTTTTCAATAGCACTCATACCAAGTGCTATACCCATTTCAAAGAAACCTTATAGAATGGCCCCAATTGAGTTGCAGGAATTGAAGATGAAACTCTAAGAGAATCTAGGTAAATGATTCATACACCCTAGTGTGTCACCTTAGGGAGCACCTTTTCTATTTGTTAAGAAGAAAGATGGATCAATGAGACTCTGCATTGACTATCGAGAACTTAACAAGATCACTATCAAGAACAAATATCCTCTACCATGCATTGATGACTTCTTTGACCAACTACGTGGAGCTCAATACTTTTCCAAGATTGATCATCATTAAGGGTATCATCAATTAAGGGTCATAAAAGAGGATATACCAAAGACTGCTTTCCGTACAAGGTATAGACACTATGAATTTATAGTTGTGCCATTTGGTCTTTCTAATGCCCCTACTATAATCATGGATCTAATTAATAGAGTATTTAGAGTCTATCTCGATTAGTTTGTGGTAGTCTTTATAGACGATATTCTTGTCTATTCTACGATAAAGTAAGAACATGAAGATCACTTGGGAATTGTATTGAAGACCCTAATAAAGGAGAAGCTTTATGCCAAATTTACCAAGTGTGAATTTTGGTTTAAAAAAGATGCAATTTTGGTTCACATAATCTCAATAGAGGGGATATTTGTGGATCCACAAAAAGAGAGGTTATCGAAAGATGGTCGAGACCAACAACAATGACTGATTAAGGATTAAAACTATTCAATTCATTATCACCCAGGGAAAGCAAACAAGGCGGAGGACGCATTAAGTCGACAAGACCATGCTAGCTTATCCATGATGAGGATCACAAGAGATCCAATATTTATGGATTTACAAAGGATGGATCTTGGAATTATAATAGAAGGGGAAAATCATATTTTCTCAAATTAATGCTCAACCATCTATGCATGTGATGATTAAAGAGGAACAAAAACAAGATGTAGAGTTACAAAAGAAGGTTAGGAATGTTCCTCAATTCAACCTTGATTGTGATGGGATAATAAGGTTCAGGAATCGGGTTTGTGTTCCTCCCATCCCATAATTAAAGATGGAACTGCTGGATGAGGATTATAGTTCTTCATTCTCTATTCATCCTGGAAGCACCAAGATGTATAGGGACCTGAAAGAGTACTTCTGGTGGGATGGCATGAAAAGAGATGTTGCTGAATAAGTCTCTTGATGCATGGTTTGTCGGCAAGTTAAATCTAAGAGACAACAGTCTAAGGTGATGTTACAACCATTACCCATACCTGAATGGAAATTGGAAAACATCATTATGGACATTGTCACTGGATTTCCTAAAACATCTAATGGAAATAATGCTATTTGGGTCATAGATGATCGTCTTACGAAGTCAGCACACTTCATTGATATTAGAGACGATTTCTCTATGGATCACCTTGCTCGGATATATGTAAAGGAAGTGGTAAGATTGCATGTAATACCACTTCCCATTATATCTGATCGGGATCTGAGGTTTACCTTGATGTTCTGGTGAAGTCTTCAGCATACTCTAAATACATAGTTGAGTTTTAGTACTGCTTATCATCCTTAGACAGATGGTCAGTCTGAGAGAACAATTCAAACTCTAGAAGACATGCTCAGAACATTCTCCATGGATTTAAAAGGTGGTGGGGATCAACACCTATCATTGGTGTAACTTTAATATAATAATAGCTTTCACTCTAGCATTCAGATGGCTCCTTATGAAGCTCTCTATGGAAAGAAATGATGAACTCCAACTTGCTGGGATGAAGTTGGGGAAAGAAAGCTATTAGGACCTGATCTTGTTGATGACATGGAAAAAAGGTCAGATCTATTCAACCACCCATAAGAGCAGTTCAGAGTCCACAAAAAAGTTATTCCAACAACTGAAGAAAAGACATAGAGTTGGAATTCAGTGATAATGTGTTCTTATGAATATCTCATTGGAAGAGAGTAATGAGATTTGGAAAGAAGGGAAAGTTGAGCCCAAGTATAACGGTCCTTTTGAAATACTGGATAGTGTTGGGAAGGTTGCTTACCGATTGGCGCTTCCACTGAATCTATCTCAATTTCACGATGTGTTCCATGTATCTCTCCTCATAAAGTACATACCTGATCCTTCACATATACCCAGCTCAGAAGTTGTACCGCTAGAACAAGATATTTCTTTTTAAGAACAGCCGATAGAGATTATGGATCATAGAGAAAATGTTATACGAAAAAAGACCACTCACTTTTTGAAAGTTTTATGGAAGATCCACCAATTAGAAGAAGCTATATGGGAACTTGAAGAGATGATTAGGGAGATGTATCCTCATCTGTTTGTTACGAAGTGATGAATTTCGAGGGAGAAATTCATTTTAAGTGGGATAGAATGTAACACCATGTTATTTTATGAGAAGTATATTTTTATTATTTCTTTTGTTATACGCAACATCAAATTTATCTTTCACGGCACACATCACTAGTTTGGCTTGCGTTACACGCAATCACGACCTTTCTCGATAGCGTGTGTAGTACGCAATACCGAGTTCAACTAAAAAAAATATATTATTATAATATTATAAACTAGTCATTAGGAATAGTGTTAACTGAATTATAAATTTTATAATATTATTATTCATTTACATATTTTCTAGAACATGTTATGAGAACAAAATAAGTTTTTTGGCTAAAATATGTATTTTTAAAAAAAATGCAGTTTTGTCACCTTTTAATGGCGCATCCACATTAAATATATTTTTTGACATGTCTATAAGATCAATTTGACAAAATAAAATTCTTCTTTTGAATCAGGATATAAAAAATTACTTTGGATAATTTTTTCATATTATTCTGATAACTTTCATTTTTTAATGAATCGTAAAAAAACGCTACAATTTAATTAAAAAATACTTTTTTCATCGTAATAATTTATATGGTTAAATTATAATATTGAATGGTTTGAAAGTATAAATAGAATATATTTTTACCATTTAATATAATTTATGTCATTAGAATTAATTTTACATTGAATTCATCGGTTAAAACATTTCAATCTTTGGCAATGTTTTAACTTTAAAAAACTCGTTTGCTTAACAACGGGATTAATTTTCAAATAATTTATGCATGTTCTGTGCTTTGAATTTTGAAAAATGGATTCCATATTTGGATTCAGTGGGTCCAAATTATGTTAATTGGTTACTTTTATTTTTTTGAGATTATGAATAGTAACTACGGTAATTTGTATTTACTGTAGTTAAAGGTAAATCGGGCAATTAAGGGTAAATATAAGATTATATAATTACCCTAACACTTCATAAATTCCAATTGGATGAATAAAAGTAGACACATATCACATAAGGTTTGGTCTAGATTAATTTCATGGACTTTTTACCATGAGATAATATAATTATTATTAAAACCAAAGAAAGTGATAAAATGTCACACTCTTAAATCTTATAAGTATTATAATTTTAATTTAGTGATAAACATCATGAAACTTCGAACATGAATAGTCTATAGAAAGATAATAAAATTACTTACATCATATGAATTTATTTATTATTTTTAGGTATTATATAATTATCATTAATTATGAAACAATAATGATGTTAAAATAATTTTATTGATTGAAATATCCAATAAATGATTTTAAAATTATTAAAATAAATATTACATGAACTATTTAATCTGCTAAAATTATTTTCATGATAAAAATGAAATTTTAAGGATCTATTAAATATTTTAGTTTGAACATAACTCTTGTATATATTTTATTTAAACTCAAATAAATGAATAGAGTCAAAATTGACACTATTGTTAATTTATAGAAATTACATATTATAATTTTTTTCAAATTCATAAAAAAATTAAAAAAAATTAAATTAAAATATATATGGTCTAAAATGTAATAATGTATACAATAATGGAAAATTCACAACATATAAATAATTATGTATAAGGATTTAAAATTTTGAATATTATTACCTCAAATAATAATAAATTGATTATATAAGGATAAATCATGTTGATAATGTTTAAAATAAATTCCCAACATGTCTAAATTTTATTGGATGATGAGATTACAACTCTATCTTTTCTAAGCTTCAGATTTGTGTCATTTTTGGAGGTTTTTTAGTGGGGTTGTAATTTATTATAAATTAATATTTCTTATAATTGCAAAGGTGTCCCTCTCCTCCCATATAAAAGGGAACATCCTCCCTCTCCTCTTCACCCCACATTTAGACTTCAATCTCAGACAAACCTTGAAAATTTCTCTTCTCCATTTCCCTAGAAACATCCTAGAGGTCCAGATATTCTTCAATGACCAATCTTAGTTCCCTATGAGGAGATTTCAAAGAGGTGTGTCGAAGAAGAGGTAATATCTGTTACCAACTCTTTAAAATTTATTTCTTCTTCTACTTATTCTTCATTAGTTTTTTCATTATGAAGTAATAAAATCAGTATCACTCATATAATAATATGTTATTATAAATATGAATCAACCCTATTTCACCTTCTATCCATCCTTTGGAAAATGAAATCACAGCACGTGCATACGTACGGAATACCGTCTCCACACCGTGGTGTAATCTTTTTTCCACCACCACCTGACTTGGATGGGTATAGTGGTGTAAAGAATAACAATATATTATTATTTTAAAGTTATATTTATTCCGAAACAGTATACATTCACTTCAATACAATTCCACGATCCTGGGAACAATATCATCACTCGTGCGTACGTACGGCCTACCGTCTCCACGATGTGATGCGACTCCTTCTACATGATCATCATTGAATAATGATTATATAAATTAATTGAATGATTAAATATGATATATATTACACTAATACCATTCTGTAAATGAGGAATCTATAACCTAAATAGATGAATAAGAATTTATTCGACAAAACACACATAAAGAACATAATGCAATAAACACCCGAATGAAAAATAGCAAAGAAATATTACAAATAAGAAGCTAATAATATAACCATATATGATATAATAACAATGATTATGATTCTGGAAAAATCCAATGACATTATTTAAATCATTATACCAAAGGTTTGGACACGTACAGAGCATATCTGACTTAAGGTAAGAGAAAAATCTCGCAATCTGATTTTTATCTGAGATTGTTTTCACTGGGGAATATTTATCATACACATCCTTGTTTCCTAAATATTTAATATTATTTCTATCCCCCTACAATTTTTCAAAACCAATTTTAGCCTTCGATGAGTTTTTAGTAAATGATTTGAAAAGTTTCTCTTGTCGTTTTTAGTACAAGGTACTTTTTTGACTTTTCCGGCCAAAGTATGAAAATAATGTTTTTTTAACTTATACGGCTTGAATGGATTTTATGATTTCATAAATAATTATTTCCATGAATTTTACTTTAAAAGTTATCTAGTTTATTTTTAATCAAATTCTTTTATTTTAAGATTTTATGACAAATTAAGAATGGAAAAATGTTTTTGATGTAGAAAGGATATTTTCTTCAAGAATGGTGTTCAAGAGTTTTATCGAAATTATTTTCCATATACGATAATGTGGGGTTCTATTTCTATCCCTATTTTTACATTTATTTGATTATGTTATGATGGAATTATTTTTATGATGTCCTTTTATCTTATATGGATTATGATATGATGGCATGATGTTTAAGAATCCCTTTTTTATTACATGGGTTATGCTATGATGTTTGATTTATAATCTTCTGGCACACATAATAATGGTATAATTATGAGATGGGTGGGACCTATGTCTACCTCAAATGCATTGGTTAAATATTTATATCTCATGAGATAGACATGGCTGGAATGGCAGGTTAATCCGGTTCAGTGAAACAAGACTGAAACGAGGAGTGAACTCGGTTTAGATATGGACTTTGTCTGCTATGATAATCATGGAAATGAGTCTTGACTAAAATGAAATGATTTTATATGTTAATTTGTGTATGTCACATAGTTTCATGTTTTATGTTATGATTACTGGGATTAAAGTACACCACTATGATTTATCCCATGTTATGATATTATGATCTCTTTTGCAGGTTAAGATATTCAAAATATTATGTTCTTATGAATATGATATGATTGATATTTCTTTTGTTTACCCTTACTGAGCATTTGAGATCACCCTTTTGTATGTTTTTCCTAGGTCATGAAGAAGGGTATTAAGTAGTATATGCCAAAATGGGAGTCTAGATATGATGAAATAAATGAGAGACATCATATATGATTTATGATCCTGTTGTTTATGTTTCCCAGTTTCTAATGACACTATACCTATATAAGACTTTCATGGTTTTGTTATATGTTTTAATAAGTATGCTTCAATTTTTGAAGTAATAACCATGTATGTAATGTATCAGTCATTGTAAGAGAGTCCTTTAAGAACTATAAAACAGAAGCCAACCAGATCGAGGATTATAGGTTGATGTTGTTGATCTCTTCTAGGTATAAAAATACACAAAGACACTTGGCCTCAAGGTATATATGTTTTAATTAATGTATGTTTATGTTAAAAATAATCTAACAATATTTGTTAATGAATGGGGTCGCTAAATGGAATTATACTAGTGAGGAAAAAAACATAAAATAACCAATTAAAAAAGAAAAACAATTAGGTCAACACCCTTACCTTAACCAGAAGTCCAATATACTATTTTATGTTCATACCAATCACAAATGAGACCATGATCACATGGATTAATTTCCAACAACATTAAATTAATTAATTTGTTAATTTTAATCAAAAATACACCATGGTATAAAAGGCGCCAAACTCATCGTGTTATCCAACAAAGCCGGAATACTGAGAAACTAGGTGTGATCCACTTCTGACACACCCCTAATCCTAAAAATAGTAAATCCCCAATCTAGATTACTAAATTTATGACAAATTAAGCCTATATTTTTGAAAACCAATAAAATAAATCTACCACAAAATATAATCTACATCATATAATGATTGATTACTATATTATGAAATTTTGAGGCATGCTCTAAGAGTCTTATATAAAAGTACCATGAAGAACAATGATTTATCCATAATGTGGTATAATAATTACACCAATAACCCTAAAATCTGAATGCTAATCTTTGAGCAAGAAGTTAGATAAGCAAGGACGATGTAGAAGAAGATACCACTTTGATTCGAAATGACGAACAACCAACAATCTACTCATATATAAAGGGAAAGAAGCAGGGGAATGGGATTTGGGCCACCCACTAAGAACTTGGTTCCCAAATGAAGAAACCTAAGGTGGTTTATACTTTATAAACCCATCACAAACATAAAAATTAGTTTAAAATCATGTTAAATGAAATGAAATAAGTCGTGACATCACTATATTTTGGGTATAAAACCTTACTTCAACCCTTTTCCCCATTCAAGACCATTATCACCCTATTAAATGCATTCATGTTGTGAAATACCCTCTCACACTATGAGTAGACTAATGATACTACATTTCAACAGAATGACAACCCAATTAATCCTTAGTATCGTCCCAAAACCCAATGACATCCCTCTATCCCCAATACATGTTTGAAACACCTATTAGAGACATTAAAACTCTTAATAGTTCAACCCGAGACCAAGTTCAAAAAAAGTAACCATCAATAAATGAAAATTCAATTTCCCTTTGAAATTAATAACCCACAACGATGTGGGTCATTACATGCTTGGTTTATAAACAATATTTATCTTTTATCCATAGGTCTACAGAGTATCATGACCACCTCACATTAAATCTAATGCATGAGAAAACCAGTGAATGATATTCAGTCTCAAATTCATTTATTTTAAATAGGCTACTCAATATCATATTCTTAAAACTGGTTCAATGTACACACATTACCCCAAAATAATAATCGGATTAAATAGATATTATTTAGTGACTTAGTTTATTTTAATGATTAATTCATCAACAGAAACATAGGTGAGTGTTTATCCACACTATAAGGCATAAAATAATCATATTCGTAAAGATTTTGTTTTGAATATTATTTCGAGCAACAATAGTATCATCTTTAAGGTCAAAAACAACAACCTATCATCATTGCCTTCCATCAACAGGTGCTCAAATAGGGTTTTTACACAATGTATGAGTTTAATGTCCTTTATTTCTAATTCTTCTATCTTTGTAGACAATCCCTATGTAAGTACGGAGTGACATGGGTATCCCTAATAGGAGATCATCTCCCAGGGGAAGAAACTCCCTGAGATATTTATGAAGTGAACCACCTCAATCATAATAAATGATTTATGATGGTTCAAACATGTTTCTTAAATGGATAAATGGCATAGCCGATATATTCATACAACTAGCCCCCCTGTCTCAGGTTGAACTTGAGTCACCTCCCCCTAATTGTGTTCCTCGATGTAATCCCCTTCAGCAACCGGCACTGGCCCATCCAAGGCATTCACCCTGCCAAAAATCGCCACAGTTCCCTGGCCATCCTCAACCAACTCTCTACTTACCATCTCTCCTCCCTCTGATCAGCCACCACTGTAGGTTAAGCCTCTATACCACTTCCTTATGGTATTTCTTCATCTAGAACTGGTACCTACCTTTCACCAACCACCAATGCCTTACTCATGAAATCTCATTCTACTAGAATAGAGCCAAGACCAGTCACAAACTTCATCATACATTCCTTAACCAGTTGTCATTAAAGGGACCTCTTTTATTTAAAACTGTCACTGAATGACCCAAGCGATGACATACAGAACCATAATCCATCCAATCCTTATAAACCACCTACTATTTGAACCTATACTCCTCCAATTGTAATCCATACATGATCAAAAGGTATCCGGGAGGCATCCAATTCCATAAAAACTTGGGGATTAACCGGGTGACACAAAACTTCCATTAACAAATCAGAACATAAATGCCTTTCTACGAGATTACCAAGCATGAGAATAACATCCAGATTCTGAAAAGGAAATGGAATACCCCACACTTGCTCCACCTACTAGCCATCAAAATCGTTCTGAAATTGAGTCTGGATTTTCAACTAACTGCTTAAAAATATGTTCTCGAAACCCTACTATAAACCATCTATTATGGGTATCTGATATCCATTTTCAGCCCTAGAAGGATTCAAATGCCTAAGAATTTCTTTGTTGGTTTTAACCTATGGGTCAATGTCGAAACTATTAGGAAACATGTAAATGAGGGACTGCTTTCGATGTGTAAAATTGATTGTGACAACCTCTATTCCAGAAATTCTTTCACCCTCAAGCCGCTCGGTGTGACGAGACTTCGGTAGGCCAACGATTTCCACACCAGATAGGTATTCGTTAGAAAATTCAATGGCTTCCTCAAGAATATATTTATCTACAATACAACCCTCTAGCCGACTTCGGTTTTTGACATTCCCTTTCAAAATCTTCATATCCAGTTCAATGGCGTACATCCATATATAATGTACAGGACCACATAGTCGAATCTCTCTCACCAAATGAACCATCTTATCAAAAACTGTTAGTGGGAAGAACATTTCCAATTCACAAAATATGACAGAAATTTCTACTTCCACAGTTAGAAATTTTTTCGGGTCTATAACATTGTTCAATATAACTTTGAAGAAGAAGCATAGCTAAATTAATGTATGGCGGACATCCTTGGGAAAAATTCAACGTAATTCTATAGGAATTAGTCCTTGCATCCAAACATGGAAGTCATGTGATTTTAGACCCATTAATTTTAAATTGCCCATTGAAAATATGTTCTTGATATATGATGAATACCACTCTGGATCCTTTACGTCTTTCAAGAAGTTGCAAAACTGATATCTCTCCTTCCTGGAAAGAGTGTAAGAATCAGGAGACCAAATTTTCGTATTTCATCCTTCACAGGTGCCAACTCTTCTCGTATTCCCATCTCAACCATGTCCAATCTAACCTTAATTTCATCTTTTGTTTTTCCAAGTGAATTTAACAACGTGCTGATGACACTATATCATACATTTTCTTTCAACATTCATAACATCAAAAAAATGTATGACATTCAGAAAATTCCATTATGGTAATTCAAAAAGAAACTGATCCCTTTTTCCAACTAGTTTTCGTAAGGTTTTTCGGAATCAGTTCACCAAAAGTAGTGTCCAAATCATTTACTTTCTCAAACAATTGAACACCTTTTAGTGGAGACGGTTCAGTACGTTCTTCTGAACTTTAGTCGAATGATGTCATCCAAGATCGGTACTTATGTTGTCGGGGTAGAAATTTGCATTGTCCTAGAAACACAGTTTTAAATGAATGTTTCAACCTAATTTACTGTGTACCTTGTTCGCAAACGGGACACCCTTGAGTTCCTTTAATGCTATATCCTGACAAATTTCCATAATTAGGAAAGTCATTTATCATCCCTTACAACATGGATTTCAAAATGAAATATTCATTTTTGTAAGCATCATACAACGTAACACCTGAATCCCACAATATTTTCAAATCCTCGATGAATGGGGCCAAATAAACATCAATATCAATACCTAGTTGTTTTGGTCATGATATAAGAATATATAACATGATGTATTTTAGTTTAATTCATAAACACGGTGGTAAGTTATAGTTTACCAACATAACTGGCCTTGTACTGTGACTGTTGAAAACCAAAAGGATTCACCCCATCTGTAGATAACGCCAAGTGATAGATTCTCGGCTCGTTCCAAAATTCAGGATACTCGTGATAAATTCTATTCCACTGAGGTGAGTCTGTCGGGTGACGTAGTTTCCCATCATCATTTCTCATATCTCTATGCCATGTCAATTTTCCTGTATTCTCCTCACTTCCATATAGTCTCCTAAACCTATGAATGATTGGAAAGTACCATACAACATTGGTAGGACTAGAATAACCATTCTGGTATCAAGAAGAACTACACTTTGGGCATTCTTTTAGTGATTTGTGGTCTTTGCGTAACAATATAAAGTCATTCAGGTTGGCATGTATTCTTTCAAAGATCATACACATCAATTATAGCATTCATTTGGAATCGTATGATTGGCTTGAGAGTTCACTATCTTTTGGGAGAATGTCATTCAAGAGAGAAAGTAGTTCCGTAAAACATGTGTCACTCCACCCATTGCCTGCTTTCCAATTATACAGCTTCAATACAGCTGACAATGTTGTATATTTAGTGCAACCATCATAGTATTTCATTTTTTCACAACTCTATAACTTCTAAAATAATTTTGGGCAATCACAAAGTTCATTTTCAACTGTCCTTATCATTTCCTCAATACGATCTTCATCATCATAGACATCTATAATCACACCCTCTATATGATCGTCTTCACTGTTCACGTGTCTAATCATATTAGATGATCTATAAAATGTCGTGTTATCTGAGCCACTACATACATTTGTTTTTTCTCGTGTTTATTCCAACATGTATAACATCGATCTATTCTGGGATACATCAGGTGTTCTTCCAACACCTCTGGACTAATTTTTCTTGAATAAAAACAGCATAAACACAGACAAAAGATTTCAGAAGGATCACATGCATGATCTTCTGAAAACATGAAAAACTCTTTCACGCCATCTTCATACTCTTTTTTCAACTTATTAGAATTCATCAATTCTTTATTCATATTCATCTTCATTATGGGTTCGATCTCGAACATGCCTAATATTATGTTTTAATTAATTCGGTAGCATTGTCTGGGTTTTATAAAAACAATTCATTGAACAAATTCCTTTAAACTCATTTGAAATCCATATACATGGTGTGCCCAGTAGGGTGAACATCGTGTATGTATATGATACCTGATTTAATATGACTATATCAAATTTATTCAAAGTTAGTCTTATATATACTGAATGATTCCTTTGAAAATATATGACATTTTGAACAACATGAGCTAAAGTCATGTACTTTAGATATATATTGAGTCACCTCACCAGCTATGCATCCCATTTTTTGTGGAATACTCGGTGTGTAGTCCTTACATGACCATTAGGGGTGTATAGACTATACACATCACGATTCAATGGTATCTATACATGGTGTGAGTGATGTAAAACACATGTTATATGGTTCTACCATTATTTCATGGAATGTACATGGTTTCATGCTGAAGTATATGTCTTGGAGATACATTGTTTGTGACCTAGGTTCACAAGACATGTAACATTTAAAATGAAACTTCATCCAAGTTTGAGTCAGAATATTAGTCACGTGGTGTAAATTTTGGATATAAATGTTGTGTGGAATTAAATTCTATATGAAATCCATGTATGGTGAAGCATGTTCCATTTAAGAAGAATAGATACCATGTATTTTACGGTGTCTCATAGAGTCCTCTAGAACTGGTTTTCTAGGATTCGGGGGAATGGCACTAGTTACAAAGTGGTGGTTCCATTGAAATGGGTAACGTTTGGAGTGATATTTAAAGCTAGAAGATCTAAAACCTGGAAAAAAATGGCATATCAATCATGACAACAACCACAACCCCATACAAAAACACAATCGTGATCACAATTGCAACACCATAAAAACCAAACAATCAAAATTCTATATTTTACAAAGCATCTATTATTCCATTTTGTTTGTTAATCTAGGGGTTATCATTGATGTTTTATCTTCTTGGGGTGTTCATTCATAAGTCAATTATACTTAAATTACCAATTTTTATATTTCAATGTTCAACAAGAACCAACCAACATTCAATTCATTTATTGCGCAAACAAAGACCACTAACAGCCACAGTTTTCTAGCGGGGGAATCTAGCTCGTACATTTCACATTATAACCATCAATATCAAATAGTAATAACATGCGAACAAGAGGAAACCACTGAGTAACATGAGAAAACTCACTGCGAAGGTGTCGTTAAGCACACGACAGAGGTGAGTTCGTGGTAAAGGAGAGGCGCACAACAAAGGAGATTTCCAATTGAAAAGAAAACATAAAAGAGGGGAATCCCATGAGAATAAAATAATATAAAACCGCGTACACCATTTACCACATCCCACAAACCCCAAAATACAATGCATGAAAATAAATTTATATTTTTTGATATAAATCACTATCTGATCACTAATTTTTACCAAAACCGTAGGTGAAAACAAATTCAAATAGGAATATGAAGGATCACATACCTCGAGAAAAGAAATACAACCATAATATTGATCAAGCATAGAAAAAAGTGAACTCGATGAGAGGATGTGACCCAAAATATCATCGGGATAAAGATCTATCAAAGAGGATAATTTTGTAAAAAATATGAAGCCTCATGAACTATATAGATCCCAAAAAACATTTTCTGTGACATTGACACTACATGTTATAAATTTACACGTCATCTAATCCTCTTGAATTAGATACACTAAAAAACAAGTCACTTTTTATTTAAATAATTATATTTTTTATTTAATGATATGTAACGATTATAATAAAAAAATGCTGTTTTGTTTCAAAAAATTCCTTAAAGATCACTAAATTTACCAATGCATGTGTCCTCCAAATACTTTCTTAGCATTCCTCAATAACAACAAAATCTATAAAAATGTTAAAACATACCTCACCTAAAATGTAATGAGACATTATATTCTCCCGACCATAAATGATTTTCCCCCAGAAATCCCTCAAGATCATGTATCGTCTAATGAATAAGGACACTACTACCTCATCAATGAGTCATTCACCCATGTATCATGGATATATGGTCTGAACTACCACATTAACTAGAATTGGGGTTGTTTAATCATTTATTACCTTATACTCCATATTCATAATCTGAATTGGCTGGGGAACCAACGTATTATCGGGATCAATATCAACATCCCCCGTCTAATCACATGTAAATGAACTGGTATATATCTACTCAAATGGAAAATAGTAAACAGATCAAGGATAGCTATCAAACCAGATGGTAACTGAAACCAATAAGAAATACTCCCTAGTTACCAAATTACTATGATTATCCCATTACTCGATGAAAACAGACATTGATAACCTAGCTGTTGATGTCCCAATAGATGTGAAACTATGATAATGACTTAATCACTAACCTAAAACACCAGAAATTTTTTACAATGGTTTGTATTGAATTTCTTATGACTCTGTGTAATGATTAAATTCTTCCCGATCAACCAAACCATCTCTTTTATCACTTGAACAACACTTGAACCGACTGTGGACCACTCTCCCAACTCTTCCCAGTACTAGGGATATCTATATGGATTCCGATATAAATAAACATAGGGATCCATCTTTATCACATCCTGATAACAATTGGTATATGGGAAATGACCAATAGAAAAATTCATTTCCCAATATCCAATGAAATCATGTGCATGAATCTGGAGAGTAAGCTCTAGAACATTGACTTCCCTCTCTTATATATAACCATCTATATACGATATGGTGTTCATAATTTACCCTGGAGAACTATTGAAACTTATAATGATTTCCAAAACATAGATTTCAACCACAGATCACTTTCTGAAACAATTATAGGGGGAAACTCATTATGTATCAAAAAATCTAAAACATACAATTCATTTAGTTGTTCCACTTTCATTGCCTCATTAATACGAAGGATGTGCACATAACTTTTGAGTTGATCAACAACCACCCAAATCACAACCTGCTTGAAAGGAGTTTTTGGAAAACCAATAAAAAATTAATTAAAATATAATCCCACATATAAACTAGAATGTTTAATGGATAAAACAACCACAGAGGTCTCTAGTGCTCCTCCATAATTATATAATATGTAAGGAACCTTGAATCCAAATCTGTTATCAACAATATCATCCATTTACTATTGAAATAAAATTTCTTCTTAGGATTTCACACAATCAATTCAAGTGATAGAAAAAAAATTACCTAAAAATGAATATCAATAATGGTAGTGGAGGGGGCGGAGGCAGCACCGGAGGGGGAGGTAGTGGTTGCAGCGGAGGCGGCCGCGGCGGCAGAGTCGGTGGCAGTCGTGGCTGCGAGGAGGAGGCGGAGGCAGCTACGGTCACGACGGTGTGGGTGGAGGAGGAGGAGGCGGCGATGGAAATGGAGGAGGAGGACGAGGTGGAGGAAGGGTGGGGAGGAGTAGGATGAGGAGGATGAGGATGAGGTTGTGGCGGATGAGGGGCCTGGTTCAGCTTCCTCGAAATCATGACCGCGTGCGAGAAAGGATGGCATGTTTGGGTTATTAAATAAAAACTGATCGAACCTTTATCAGTTCTTGTTAAAAGTGCTGATAAATGTACGTTTTATCTAAACTAAAATAAATGAAATGATAAAACACTCATTTATCAGCACTTTTAGATAGTGATGATAAAGGAATAGCCCTTTATCTACACTTTCTGTTTAGCGCTGATAAAGGGCAGCGCTTCCCTTGCCCTATTTTGTGGTAGTGGTCTCAAATGCCTCATGTAGGCATCTTCACATCTGTGATGTCTGCATCTTTCCATAATTATGGACTATGATCAAGGGTTCCACATGATGAAGGAAAATATCCCATATGTATAACATCTCTATTCTCTCTACCTAACTATGCTCCCTAATAGCAAGGAAGTTAACTGACATGGTGAGTCAGTCCTCTATCAACCAGACAACATCATGGACCTTCACTGTGTGTAGAATCCCTATAACAATGTCAATGGATATTCCTTCCCACATCTACTCTAGGATATCTAAATAATTCATCAAACCCATTGGAACCCGATTCTCATCCTTCAACTTTTTATAGGAGAGGCATAATGCGAAGAACCCTACTATGCATTGTATCATGAAAAACACTATATCTATTATACCCTATATGCTATTGTAGTTTTCATAATCACAAAAATATTCATTCTACAGATTATAACTTTTCATTCCATTAAATATCTATAGGTAAATCAATTATATAATTTGGAAAAATATATATCAATAAGTCAATAAAATATATTTATGAATCAATAAGTTTATAATTTTATATTTACATGAAATTTTGGATGTCACATAATCTAGTAATGATATTTGTTGGACAAAAACCTCATAAGTTTCTCAGATTACCTGGAACTGATAGGTTGTTCAACACTCTAATGTTTAATACAATGATGCTTGACACACTAATGTTCGACACAACGATGATTGACAAACCGATATTCAACAAACCGATGTTCGACATACTAATGTTCAACACACTGATGATTGATACAAAAATGTTGGACACACCGATGTTCGACACACTGATATTTGACACACCATTAATTGACAAATAGACGTTCGACAAACTGATGATGGAAGACCGATGATGACAGACCGATGATGACAGACCAATGCCAGGATGACAATGATGAACTGAGGATGAAAAACAAATGCGAACAGACCGATTCCGACACAACGATTCTAATAGAACGATGATGACAGACTGATGAAAATTACTCACCAATAGTCAAAAATAACTTTTTCAAAGTTATTAATTTAAATTTATTTCTAATGGTCATATTTTAACAAATAAATGTTTCAAACATTATTTACTGTTGTAAGATGGACTATTCATAGAGAGTTTGAGGTACATGAACGTGGGGAGATATTCATGCATGCAGGATCATGGAGTATAAAAGGATTACATGATCATCCAAAAAGATATACTCTAAAACCACAAGGAAAACAAAACAAAAGGCAGAATGCGATAATATGAAAGATATAGCAAATAGAACAACTCAATACATGAGTACACCAAAAGTTTAATATTTCAGGCTTTAACCTGTTGGAGCTCGTTGAACATCCTAACATGGAAGAGCTGAAACTTTAAAAACATGGAAGGTATATTACAGAGACATTGACACTCTATTCAGAAGACATCTTTCAGGAGAGGAATCAAATATCATCTTCTATACATCCATTGAGTCTAGATCATTATTGTACAACACATAGATATTTCAAAAATCTAATCTTCTTTTATAACTCTGTGGTGATCTTGTGTTTTATTTTTGAGAATTTTGTGAATCTATATGTAACGCCCCGACCCCAGCTGCCCAGAGTCGGTGCATTAATTACGTAACATTGGCATGATCACAAGAAAGATCAAATCCCGAAAGACCGATTAGTTTAGTAGCCTTGGAAACACTAGATATATTCATAAGTTTTACATTACATCATAAAATGAAAAACTACTACAACAACATAATGTTTCCAACGTCCACACTATAAACCCATAATATCCCTGCAAGTCAATCATAATTTACTTCTTCACTACCTGGGAAAAATAAAACATAAAAAAAAGGGTGAGCTCAAATGCCCAGTAAGGATAACAATAAAGCGGAACATTCAAAATAAGCATAAACATTTAAGGCAATGAATTACTAAAACAAAAGCCTTTTAAAAATTGAACTTCAACATAGTATGGCAAAAGTAAAATTAAATAATGCCATTTACTTGTTCACATGGATATTCTACTAATCGAATAATCACATGCAATATCAATAACCACTTTCATAATGTTGGAATGCATAATTCCAAACGTTAATTTCATTGTCTAGGCCTCATCCCAAGACCTAGGGGTTACTTCTAACCGGAACCCAACCCGGAGTGCCTCTAATAACCGGACACCAACCCGGAGTGCCTCTAATAACCGGACACCAACCCGGAGGGCATACTTTTACCAGTCCCTAACCTGGAGGGCTTACTTTAACCAGTCCCTAACCTGGAGGGCTTACTTTAACCAGTCCCCAACCTGGAGGGCTTACTTTTACCGGTCCCCAACCCGGAACATACTTGTTTAGCACATTCATCTGAAGAAAAGTTTGAAATATAACATAACCATTCGGGTTAAAACTAGCATACGAAATGTCAATAGTTTCACCATAAACTATGAATGGTATAAAATAGCACATCCACGTTCAAACATATCACAAAACCTTTAATAAATTATAGAAGTTTTGTATTATAATAAATCAACTTCAAATAATCATAAAATCCATCAAAGGATGATGACATAGATGAAATCAAAATTCTTTTAAAAGAAGTATCTCCTTTTATTTTGAAATCATTTAAGATCCATATAAAATAAAACATTTTCTTTGAAAATATTCTTATAAGCTTGTAAGGAAAGCTTCGACGATTTTATAACGGCGGAAAATAACCGCACCCGCCGTATAAGTTAAAAAAAACATTCTTACCTCAATTCTGTCGAAAAGGTTAAAAAGGACCTTGTTTTGAAAACGACGGAAAGATTCCTTTATAAACCTCTTATAAAAAGTCAAACAAGGGTATAAATGACTTTAACCCATATTCTTGTAAATACTAAAAATGTTTTGAAATACATTTCGAAGAAACATGGATGTGGATGATAAAGAGATCCCAGTAGATTATTACGTATAATACAACCTCGGATAATGAAAAGATTGTGAAATAACCCTTACCTTGTACTTTTCCTTGGTTGGGGTAGGTTAACCTCCTGTATAATGGTGAAATAATTGTTATTAAATTATACAAGAATCATATATATTAATATGATATCATATATGATCTTTTAACATTGATTTGTTAATAATATCTTAGAATTATCGTCGTTTCGGGTGTTAACTTACTCATTTTCTTTTATATGTTTTGTTACATAAGTCATGTTTGTTGTATCTTATTCATATCCAGAATGATATCAAGTCCTTAAACATCATTTTTAAATCATTAAATGATAATTATACTTGAATGGATACGATGGAGAATGAATCTCATCGCGTTCGTGGAGACGGTAGTCCGTACGTACGCACGAACGCTACTTCCATTTAATTTTTATTTTAAAAGAATCGAATCCAAATGATACATAGGTATATTACTATTCCAATATAATATAATATTTTATATATGTTACTTAAGTTCATTAACACCATCCTTTATACGTTCCAAGTGTGGTATGAACGAGTCATATCATTTTAAGGGGGCGGTAGTCCGCACTTCCTCAAATGAAATTATCGTATGTATATACAACATGAAATGAATAATGGTATGAAATAAAATGGAATTACAGAAGATTATATATAAAATATATATCATTAATATCATATTTAATTACAGTTCCATCATAATGGCCACCATGAGAGGTGGTAAGATGTATTTGAACAATCATCATTTCGTGAGGCGTTAGTTTGCCATCCACAGAAACATTATGTTCATAATCCATTAGATGGAGTTGTGTGTATGTGTAGTTTGAATCCTTCTTATAACAACATCCTAGTATATTGAGGATACTGGTGTTGTTACAAAAGAAAGGAAATAAAAATATTTATGGGGTTGGAGAAGCAAAATAAATGAAAATAATTTAAGAGAAATCGTTACCTTTAATTTAGGTAACTCACTTTGGTTGGAACCAAAGGACTTCTTGAAATGCTTTCTTCCTAAGGGGAAGCTTCAAGGAGGTGGAGAGGGATGTGGGGAGCTTATTTGGGCAGAGTTTGGACGAGCCAAGTGGCTTGAGAGGTGTGAATAAATGAGAAGGAGGAGTGCCCTTTTATAAGAGGGGTGAGGGGCACCTTTGGAAAAGCAAGAAATATTAATTTATAATAAATTCATATTCGGTTTCTAATGGCTCCAAAGTTGACTATTCAAAGGTTAAGGTGGGTATAGGTCGAAAACCACTCAACCAATAGAATTTAGACAGGTTTGGGTACTTATATTAACCTTATCTTTAAGTATTAACTCTAAGTTAATTAGTTTCACTTTTACAATGTCTCTTTGTATTTTTATATAATATGGTTAATAAACTTACTATATACATCCAAGCGACCCCCAAGTGGTCCATTAATGAGGAAACTATCATAATATATGTCTCTTGGCCGAACCTTAGATTTTTAGGAATTTAATATCAATTAATAATATAATATTTGTTTTAAGAACTCTTTTATGTCAATTTTGACACTATTCAATAGTTGATTTTTGTGAAACTCCTAACAGATTGATTACTTCGAACAAAGTCAATTAAATCAATCCTAATATATCATATTATCATAGAAAATTAGTTTAATTCATTAAAAGTTTCATATTATAATTATTTGGGTATTTATAAGATCAATTATTTTAATTTTTCACTATTTTAGTAATTACTGCATCATCATTGTGTCATAAATAAAATAAATTATTTAATGTCTAAAAATTATAAATAAAATATCATTATGTAGGAAATCTTTTTATCTTTCTAATGAATATTTATAATCGAAAATCCAACATGTATAACCCTACGTAAAAATTGTTCTTCTAAAAGATGTAAGCTTATGCCATTTTTATTTTTATTTTAACTTTATTAATATAATGTGTCATTATCACTTACAAGTGGATCCATGGGGTCCCAAAATAGACCCAAAGATGCCCATGGTCGACCATGTATCAACCAATAGGGTTAAGACACGTTTTAGGGTAATTTAGTATTATTATAATATTATTTTTTTAACCCTTATTTACCGGATTTACCCTTTAACCATGGTAAATAAAATATTTACCACAGTAACTTTTCAAAATGTCTAAAAATAAAAGTTACCTATTTACACAATTTGAACATCCTGATTCCAAATATGGAATCCATTTTCCTAAATTCAAAACACAGAAGTGGCAGAAATTAATTTAAAATTAATTCCCGCTGTCAAAACAAAAAGCGTGTTTTTAAAAGATAATAACTATCAAAAGATTGACACTTGTTTATGTTCGGTTTAATTGTAAAATTATGTCCAATGACCAACATTATATTAAATGGTAAAAATATATTCTAAATATACTTTAAAACCACTAAAATTCATAATTTATCACTATTAATTATTTTGATTAAAAAAGTTGTTTTTAATTAAAATTTAGAAATTTTCACTATTCATCAAAATATGAAAGTTATCCGAAATGTACCAAAATTTCACCCTAGGCTAATTTCGATATTCTGAATCCAAAAATGAAGTCCATTTTGAAATATAAAATATATATTATTTCAAAAATTAGGTATTACTATTCACAACGGCTAGTTTAATCGGTTGTGGTGTGTGTTAAAACTCGAAGTTGCGTATAACACACGCTACTGTATTATTCAAAGGAAAGCGTACCGTGGAAGCTTGGGATGTTTCATTTTAAATTTTTTTGATGTCCCCATTTAGTCAATATGTTTAAAATATTGTATTTAAAAAGGGTTCACTATTAAAAGTTGATAAAAGTGCAATACTGAAAATGAATTTGTTCTTGCATTATATCAAAGAAACTCATAATATGGATTCTAAAATTATAAGGATTATATAAAGTTTAAAATTTAGATAATACTATTCATAACCGCTTTTGAATGGCTTATTTTTGTATGTCATGGTGTGATTGAACTCGGTGTTGCGTGTAGTGCAAGTTATTTAATTATTTTGAAGAAATAACACACTATGAAATATTGGGGTGTTACATTCTCCCCTCCTTCAATAAATTGCGTCCTCGCAATTTGAAATTGTTCTTCAAAAATAAAAGGTTGAAAATAGAAAATATATTTGTGGGAAAACCCACATCGGAAATTGGGTTACTAAAATTTAGTCTTAATATGAGGAAAAGAGAAATGAAAGGGTCACCACCAAATTATGATCTCGATTAGGAGAACATTGGTGGCAATTAGAGACATACAATTGGAGGAAAAACGTAAATATTTATAGGTAGTGATTGAGGTCATCAATCACAAACAAGTGTAAAATTGAGGTCCTTAAACTCATCAATCTATGATGATTTGAAATACCATCGGTTCAACAAAACATAGGGTATTGGGATAACACATTTTTGACGTTTCAAAATATCTTAGTTGAAATCCCACATCGAAAAATGAATTAATGAGGCCTCTATTTAAAATAAAGAGTGGAAAGTATGAAGATTACCGAAAATAACACATACTAGGGTTCCATGTAGGAAAATATGGATATGGAGGAGAAATCTAACCATCAATTATCTGACGGAGAGTGGTAGAGAACATGGCTATGAAAAGGCCAACAATCCTAAAGACATAAATTAGTGATGATTTAAGGTACCATCTAGGACAACATTTTTGTTCTAAGATCCTTTTATTAATGTTGAGGAATTTATTTATGAGTTTGTCTAAGATCATAAGGAGATATACGTACTTTATAATTAGAGTTTTATCTAATAATAAATTTCTACCACAAACTCATCTTTCACACTAAGAGATAATAGAACGTAAAAAAAAAATTTATACAGGGTTCCAAAATAAATGAATTTATAATTCATATACCAGATCATTTAATAAAAACTAAATTATTTAATCCAGGACATCTCGTGGGCCAGTGGTAGGTGATACACCCTTGTCGCCCTTCAGTTGCGGGTTCAAGTCTCGCAGCCTTGCCGGACGCGACGGGTTACCGCCCAACCTCCGGGTTTTCCTTTTATGGTAATCCAAAATAATCCAAACTAGAACTATCCAAAATACATCTATCCAGACTCACATTCCAACATTTATAAGTAAGGTAAACATAATGTAGAACCTTTTTGCCCCGTAATATCATATGAATACCTTCATCATGTATTCTTTTAATACACTGAAACATCCTGAATTACCATATTCCTTATTGATTACATTCATGCTCCCTTATTCCATATAGAAAGCCGGATATACTTCATTAATCCAAAAATGTTTTAAACCCCAAAAATGATGGAATATACAAATCATTAATCAGTTCGAAGGTAGTCAAGAATATCCAATTTAATTTATCCAAAACAATCATGTATTATTCCAAAATCACTACTTCGGTATCAGAACTATATTATGGTTTATCATTCTCTCAACCATATATTTTCCAAAAATTTATCCTGCTATTGAGTCACTTTTCTTTGTTCCACATAATCTCAAGTCCTTAATGAAATAGTACTGCAGTACAATCCTTATATACTCCATAATTATTATAACAAGTACATTGTTGATACAACACTCAATTGACATAATCAACATAAGAACTCTAATCATTCCTCCTCATCTGTGGTAGTATCATAACTTGATTATTATCCAATAGCATCATTTGCGGCATAGTCTGATGACTGGGACATAGGTTCGCATAGTGTCCAAACTCCTTGCAAATGAAGCATTGTACATTTGAGACCATTTTCTCACCCTTGCAGTCACGTACTTTGTGCCCTTTTTCCTCCACACTTATAACAAACTCTCATTCCTTTCAGGCAAGTTCCAGGGTGTTTCTTTCCACAGTTACCACATATGGGAAAATTATTCTTTTCCCTCTTCCCTTTATCCATCTTTCTCTCTTCCAGCCTTTTCTTCTCTTGCTTCCCTTCAAAGGCATAGGACTCAGTAAACTCTTTACTTATCTTATCAACACATGATATTATTTCTTCATATGATGATAATACATGGGTGACTATTTCTCTTATAAATTCTAGCTTAAGACCATGAAAGATATGATCCATCCTTCTCTTTGAATCATGTGTATTTCTGGAGTTCTCATTCCTTCTACTGGGCGCCATTTCTATACAATGGCATAAACTAGATCAGTTTATGAATCAAAATACATAATCCCATACTTATAAAACACTTGACATAAATTGAACTATTTATGGATATAATCCATAATCATAAGAATGTTTTCTTTGAGGAAGTATATACTCATAATCCCTTCAAAATGATTTGTAAAGAAAATGAGAGTTATCCTAAGCATATCCCCCGGGAGTGTCGTAACCAAGAGTGCAGCAAGGCCCGTTGTCGTGCACCAGTTCCCGTTCGAGTCTAGCTCAAAGCGGTGTTTTCGGGTTTTACCCCTAGGTACATCTGTGCCAGAGCCGCCTCTACCTGCTCGTATCCAGAAAGGGATGTATTGCTCGGAAAACTCACAAAATCTCTACAATACCAAAATTCTAGGAAGTTCTTCTATACTAATCCTCAAAGTTCATCTTAGGTCTACGTGCTCTAATCAGAGTTTATCTAAATCTAGCTTCCAAGGTTTGTACTAAACTTCCTCTGATACCAACTGTAACACCCCGACCCCAGCTGCCCAGAGTCGGTGCATTAATTACGTAACATTTGCATGATCACAAGAAAGATCAAATCCCGAAAGACCGATTAGTTTAGTAGCCTTGGAAACACTAGATATATTCATAAGTTTTACATTACATCATAAAATGAAAAACTACTACAACAACATAATGTTTCCAACGTCCACACTATAAACCCATAATATCCCTGCAAGTCAATCATAATTTACTTCTTCACTACCTGGGAAAAATAAAACATAAAAAAAAGGGTGAGCTCAAATGCCCAGTAAGGATAACAATAAAGCGGAACATTCAAAATAAGCATAAACATTTAAGGCAATGAATTACTAAAACAAAAGCCTTTTAAAAATTGAACTTCAACATAGTATGGCAAAAGTAAAATTAAATAATTCCATTTACTTGTTCACATGGATATTCTACTAATCGAATAATCACATGCAATATCAATAACCACTTTCATAATGTTGGAATGCATAATGCCAAACGTTAATTTCATTGTCTAGGCCTCATCCCAAGACCTAGGGGTTACTTCTAACCGGAACCCAACCCGGAGTGCCTCTAATAACCGGACACCAACCCGGAGTGCCTCTAATAACCGGACACCAACCCGGAGGGCATACTTTTACCAGTCCCTAACCTGGAGGGCTTACTTTAACCAGTCCCTAACCTGGAGGGCTTACTTTAACCAGTCCCCAACCTGGAGGGCTTACTTTTACCGGTCCCCAACCCGGAACATACTTGTTTAGCACATTCATCTGAAGAAAAGTTTGAAATATAACATAAACATTCGGGTTAAAACTAGCATAAGAAATGTCAATAGTTTCACCATAAACTATGAATGGTATAAAATAGCACATCCACGTTCAAACATATCACAAAACCTTCAATAAATTATAGAAGTTTTGTATTATAATAAATCAACTTCAAATAATCATAAAATCCATCAAAGGATGTTGACATAGATGAAATCAAAATTCTTTTAAAAGAAGTATCTCCTTTTATTTTGAAATCATTTAAGATCCATATAAAATAAAAAATTTTCTTTGAAAATATTCTTATAAGCTTGTAAGGAAAGCTTCGACGATTTTATAACGGCGGAAAATAACCGCACCCGCCGTATAAGTTAAAAAAAACATTCTTACCTCAATTCTGTCGAAAAGGTTAAAAAGGACCTTGTTTTGAAAACGACGGAAAGATTTCTTTATAAACCTCTTATAAAAAGTCAAACAAGGGTATAAATGACTTTAACCCATTTTCTTGTAAATAGTAAAAATGTTTTGAAATACATTTCGAAGAAACATGGATGTGGATGATAAAGAGATCCCAGTAGATTATTACGTATAATACAACCTCGGATAATGAAGAGATTGTGAAATAACCCTTACCTTGTACTTTTCCTTGGTTGGGGTAGGTTAACCTCCTGTATAATGGTGAAATAATTGTTATTAAAATATACAAGAATCATATATATTAATATGATATAATATATGATCTTTTAACATTGATTTGTTAATAATATCTTAGAATTATCGTCGTTTCGGGTGTTAACTTACTCATTTTCTTTTATATGTTTTGTTACATAAGTCATGTTTGTTGTATCTTATTCATATCCAGAATGATATCAAGTCCTTAAACATCATTTTTAAATCATTAAATGATAATTATACTTGAATGGATACGATGGAGAATGAATCTCATCGCGTTCGTGGAGACGGTAGTCCGTACGTACGCACGAACGCTACTTCCATTTAATTTTTATTTTAAAAGAATCGAATCCAAATGATACATAGGTATATTACTATTCCAGTATAATATAATATTTTATATATGTTACTTATGTTCATTAACACCATCCTTTATACGTTCCAAGTGTGGTATGAACGAGTCATATCATTTTAAGGGGGCGGTAGTCCGCACTTCCTCAAATGAAATTATCGTATGTATATACAACATGAAACGAATAATGGTATGAAATAAAATGGAATTACAGAAGATTATATATAAAATATATATCATTAATATCATATTTAATTACAGTTCCATCATAATGGCCACCATGAGAGGTGGTAAGATGTATTTGAACAATCATCATTTCGTGAGGCGTTAGTTTGCCATCCACAGAAACATTATGTTCATCATCCATTAGATGGAGTTGTGTGTATGTGTAGTTTGAATCCTTCTTATAACAACATCCTAGAATATTGCGGATACTGGTGTTGTTACAAAAGAAAGGAAATAAAAAGATTTATGGGGTTGGAGAAGCAAAGTAAATGAGAATAATTTAAGAGAAATCGTTACCTTTAATTTAGGTAACTCACTTTGGTTGGAACCAAAGGACTTCTTGAAATGCTTTCTTCCTAAGGGGAAGCTTCAAGGAGGAGGAGAGGGATGTGGGGAGCTTAGTTGGTCAGAGTTTGGACGAGCCAAGTGGCTTGAGAGGTGTGAAGAAATGAGAAGGAGGAGTGCCCTTTTATAAGAGGGGTGAGGGGCACCTTTGGAAAAGCAAGAAATATTAATTTATAATAAATTCATATTCGGTTTCTAATGGCTCCAAAGTTGGCTATTCAAAGGTTAAGGTGGGGATAGGTCGAAAACCACTCAACCAATAGAATTTAGACAGGTTTGGGTACTTATATTAACCTTATCTTTAAGTATTAACTCTAAGTTAATTAGTTTCACTTTTACAATGTCTCTTTGTATTTTTATATAATATGGTTAATAAACTTACTATATACATCCAAGCGACCCCCAAGTGGTCCATTAATGAGTAACCTATCATAATATAAGTCTCTTGGCCGAACCTTAGATTTTTAGGAATTTAATATCAATTAATAATATAATATTTGTTTTAAGAACTCCTTTATGTCAATTTTGACACTATTCAATAGTTGATTTTTGTGAAACTCCTAACAGATTGATTACTTCGAAAAAAGTCAATTAAATCAATCCTAATATATCATATTATCATATAAAATTAGTTTAATTCATTAAAAGTTTCATATAATAATTATTTGGGTATTTATAAGATCAATTATTTTAATTTTTCACTATTTTAGTAATTACTGCATCATCATTGTGTCATAAATAAAATAAATTATTTAATGTCTAAAAATTATAAATAAAATATCATTATGTAGGAAATCTTTTTATCTTTCTAATGAATATTTATAATCGAAAATCCATCATGTATAACCCTATGTAAAATTTGTTCTTCTAAAAGATGTAAGCTTATGCCATTTTTATTTTTATTTTAACTTTATTAATATAATGTGTCATTATCACTTACAAGTGGATCCATGGGGTCCCAAAATAGACCCAAAGATGCCCATGGTCGACCATGTATCAACCAATAGGGTTAAGACACGATTTAGGGTAATTTAGTTTTATTATAATATTATTTTTTTAACCCTTATTTACCGGATTTACCCTTTAACCATGGTAAATAAAATATTTACCACAGTAACTTTTCAAAATGTCTAAAAATAAAAGTTACCTATTTACACAATTTGAACATCCTGATTCCAAATATGGAATCCATTTTCCTAAATTCAAAACACAGAAGTGGCAGAAATTAATTTAAAATTAATTCCCGCTGTCAAAACAAAAAGCGTGTTTTTAAGAGATAATAACTATCAAAAGATTGACACTTGTTTATGTTCGGTTTAATTGTAAAATTATGTCCAATGACCAACATTATATTAAATGGTAAAAATATATTCTAAATATACTTTAAAACCACTAAAATTCATAATTTATCACTATTAATTATTTTGATTAAAAAAGTTGTTTTTAATTAAAATTTAGAAATTTTCACTATTCATCAAAATATGAAAGTTATCCGAAATGTACCAAAATTTCACCCTAGGCTAATTTCGATATTCTGAATCCAAAAATGAAGTCCATTTTGAAATATAAAATATATATGATTTCAAAAATTAGGTATTACTATTCACAACGGCTAGTTTAATCGGTTGTGGTGTGTGTTAAAACTCGAAGTTGCGTATAACACACGCTACTGTATTATTCAAAGGAAAGCGTACCGTGGAAGCTTGGGATGTTTCATTTTAAATTTTTTTGATGTCCCCATTTAGTCAATATGTTTAAAATATTGTATTTAAAAAGGGTTCACTATTAAAAGTTGATAAAAGTGCAATACTGAAAATGAATTTGTTCTTGCATTATATCAAAGAAACTCATAATATGGATTCTAAAATTATAAGGATTATATAAAGTTTAAAATTTAGATAATACTATTCATAACCGCTTTTGAATGGCTTATTTTTGTATGTCATGGTGTGATTGAACTCGGTGTTGCGTGTAGTGCAAGTTATTTAATTATTTTGAAGAAATAACACACTATGAAATCTTGGGGTGTTACACTATATGTGTCACACACTGTCTCTTGAGAAAAATTGAATGATAAAATAATATCATCACACTCAATCTCACATTACTCTTATATCCCATGTAGTATAGTGAAAGAGGACTTATGTGATATTTTTGTTATTTTTTCCCATGAATAACTATGGTAGAGGTCAAGTGTGACCTGTATAGCCTTATTCGTTGTAGTGAACCCAGATCCAAGGTGTGGATCAAATGTTTTTTAATATAATTTTCTTGGTCACATGTGATATCTAGGTGGACAAGACTAAGTCTCAGCTTGAGACTGATTCTCATGTTTCTATCCACTGTGTAGTTTTTCTGGTGTTTTTTCTGATCACTGATTAATTCATTTCACATTAAATTAAATTGAACATTTATATTTGGTTTAACAAGTGTTTATATTTGTTTCAAATCAGTATATCAGATTCAAAATATAGACTAATTGTTAGATTTATAAAGCGGTGAACTAATTATTCTTCTGAGAAATTACTTGAACATTCAGTACTTTTATAGATTTCCTAAAAACTAACTTTGATTATATTTTAATTGGGGAATGTTATTTTAAAGAACCAATTTTAACAGATATATTTATAGATACTCAATTCATCTCTCTCTAGATTCATCTACTCCGACAAACATTTCGTTTCATAGGCACATTTAATGTTGTGGTCAGTTTTTAAAATATTGTCAACTGGGATAATATATGGTTTTCAAAGATCCCGCAATTTTTGTTATTTCTAAATTTATCTCTCATTGAAATTATTTCACAATATATATCATGGATAATAGATTAAGAGGTACAACTATCAATAAAACACCCTTATATAATGGAACTAATTCTGATCAATGGAAGCATAAAATGAAAATACATCTAGAATGTATATGATTTGAAATAGAGAGTGTTGTTAAATGTAAATGTACAATTCTGGAAATGACTAGAAACACTTGGGATAGACATACCAAGACTGCCTATAAAAATAATGGGAATGAAATAAATGCTTTGTACTGTGCACATGGAGATGTAGACATTAAATGTATCTCTGCTTGTAAAACTACACATGAGATTTGGGAAACATTGTCTTTTTCTCCTGAGGGAACATCAAATGTTAAAGAGATGAAATTATATAGTTATAATATTAAATATGAAATCTTTATAATAAATCATGATGAGTCTATTTCTGATAAGTATACCAGGTTTAATGAAATTATGAATACCATGATTTCTTTAATAATAGAAGTAACAACCAATGAGTAGATTAAGGGGATATTGCGGTGCTTACCAGAAAGATTGCATGGAGCATCTGTGTCTATTAGAGAATCATGTGAAATTGTGAATATGCCAGTGAAAGAATTGATTGTAAAATTAATGGTGTTTGAAGAGGAATTTAAGGTTATTCAAGAAGCGGACGTACAAAAATAAAAGCATTTAGCCTTCAAGAGATCTAAATCTAAATGTAAAGACAAGGGGAAAGTTCAAGCTGTTATTGAAAGCTCCAGCAGTGATGACATAGATTCTGAAAGTGATTATCAAATGTCCTAGTTGGCTAGAAGATTCATGAAATTTTATATGAAAATGATGTTTTTCAAGAAGACATATAACTAAAGATATTATGATAACAAGTGATATTGGAAAAGGGATGGAAATAAAAATGATAAGTCTGAAGAGATAATCTGATAAGAATGTAAAAGTAAAGTACATATCCACGCTGACTGTCCCAAGATGAGATGCAATTAAATGTATGAAAATAAGTATAGAAAGTATATGAAAGAAATGAAAGAAACCTAGAGTGCCTCCTAGGATAGATCTAGTGAATCTTCCTCTTCTAAAAATGAGAAAAATGATAAATATATATTTTATGAAAAACACTACCTGAGTTAACCTTATACTCTCATGTAAAAAATTCTTATTATTCTGAAAGTGAGTCCAAGAATATGAAAAATGATGAATTATTGTAATATTGAAACATGATAGAAGAAACTAGTTATGAGTTGAATGATTAGTATAAATAAATGATGAAACTACATTATCTAATTATGACTGTAATCTATGAACTTACAACATAAAAAGAGAAAAATTCTCAAAATATCATGGAAAACATTGAGTAAAAAATATATAATGAGCAATTGAAGGAATACATTGAAACTCTACCAATGGAAAAAGTAATCACACACAAATTATTGGTAAACCAATATCTCTTATGTATAATTTTGTGATAGGATATCCACAAGGTCATATTAATTTATCCAAATAATATTTTTAAACAAAATCAAGAAAATATGGTACTTTTTAAAGAATACATTATTTTGTTGCCAGTTCTCATTCTAATAATTCTTTTTATGCATCCAATTTATCCTGACCAAACAGATTTTAATTTTTAAACACCCTATTTTCTGCTTATAGGAATCCCATAAGATTGTTGTGGGTTCCTAATTCTTATATCACTAATGTATGTTTTCCTAGACAAATATGGGTACCAAAGTCGTTTCTTGAATGAACTATTTTGTAGGTAAACTATATATAGAGGTCCACTAAAAATTTGTGTTACATGGACAGTGGATATTGAAGTCATATGACGCATGATTATTCATGCATTTAATGTATCATCAAGAATGAGATATGACATGTAACATTTAGTGACAATGGTAAAGGAAAAATCATCGTCCAAGGCCAGTTTTGTTACTCTAAATCAATTACAATTTCTCTTATATTGTCTGTTGATGGATTAAAGTATAACATGCTCACCGTATCTCAATTATGTGAAGATGGATTTAATTTTAAATTCAAAAATGATTTATTTCATGTTTTTGATTCCAAGAATAACATAGTATTTACATCCTTTAAAAATGATAATGTAAATGCTATAAATCTATACTCACTAGCCTCACAGAATGTCTCTTGTCTAAATTCCTTTCACAATGAAACTTTTATCTAGCATAGAAGACTGGGAAATTGCAGAATACACTCTATTAGGAAGTTAACTAGAATAGGTTTATTTAAAGACCTACCCAAATTAGAGATTCCAGAAAATAAATTGTGTAATCCTTTTCAAAAAGGAATGCTACATAAAATTTTTTTCAAACAAAAGAAATAAGTTTCTATATCTCAACCTGTTGAGTTGGTTCACATAGACTGGTATGGGCCATCTTGAGTTTCGAGTCTCAATGGTATGAACTATTTTTTGTTCTTTTAGATGATTTATCTAGATATATCTAGACTTTTTTCTAATCTCACAAGAGTGAAGCTTGTTCTTACATTACCAAGTATGCTAGGACTATAGAAGATCATAGTGTACTAAAGATTAAATCATTCTGAAGTGATCAAGGATGTGAGTTTGAGAATCAGTACTTCGATGATTTTTTCTCACAAAATGGATACAATCATAATTTCTCTACTCCATTGACACCTCACCAAAATAATGTTGTAGGTAAAATAAATATAATCTTTCAGTAAATTTCCCGGACTATGAATAATGAATATGACATACCGATTTAATTTTGGGCTGATGTTATTAATATAACTTGTAATAGAATAAATAGAGTCTTAATCAGAACCTTCCTTATATAATCTCCGTATGAGTAGTGGAATGATAGGAAACCCAAGTACGTTATTTTAAAGTGTTAGGATGTGAAGTTTAAATTCTAAACACTAATGATAATTTTGATAAATTGGCCTCTAAAAGTGATGAAGGAATATTTCTTGGAAATTCCACATCAAGAAAATCCTACAATGTATTTAATAATAAATACAAATGCATAGTGGAATCTGTACATATCATGTATGATGAAGAAACCCCATATTAGCCAATGATCTCAATAGGAAATATTGAAGTGGTTATTTCCAATATGAAAATTAATGATAAAACCATAAATCATCATGTGAAGGAATCTACGAAATCTTCATGTGCTTGAAATTCTACAGATTCCAACCATAATACACCAGATCAACTTGACCAACCTGAAATATCAAGTCATATCTTTTATAGACCAACAAGGACCCTTAAATATCATCCCCGAGATGTTTTTGTTGGATACTTAGAAAGATAAACACAAAATAGATCTTCATTGAGAAACCACGTTGAGAAACAAGATTTCTAGTCACATCTTGAACATAAAAATATCAATGAGGAGATTAATCATGAGTTTGGGGTAATGACCATGCAAGAAGAACATAATTAGATCAAAATTAATAATGTCTTGAATCATGTAGACAGACCTATGGATAATTTGACCATAGCAACCAAATGGGTTTTTGAAAATAATGTATATGAAGTGAGAAATATAGTATGAAACAAATCTAGACTAGTTGTACAAGGAAATAATTTGGAAGTGTAAATTGATTGTGAATAGGACTTTGCACCAGTAGTTAGACTTGAGGCAATTAGGATCTTACTTTCCTATGCAGCACACTGGGATTTTAATCATTCTCAAATAGATGTCAAAATAGTATTCATAAAAGAATATATAAATAACGATTTTTTTGAACAACCCTCAGGTATTACCAATTCACATTTTCCAATCATGTTTTATTGTTATATAATGCTTTATACGATATGAAGAAAGCTCCAAGATATTTGTATGAAAGGTTGAGTTATTTTCTTATTTCTAAATACATTACAAAAGGACATACAGATCATACTATATTCATAAAGATAATTTCAAATTAAGGGTTAATAGATAAAATATATGTAGATGATATTATCATTGGATCTTCTTAAAATTCATTATCTAATGATTTTTCAATAATAATACAAAGAGAGTTTAAAATGATTTTAATGGGTGAACATAAATATTTTCAAGGATTTCAAATATTTCAAAATAATGAAGGTATTATTTTAAATCAATGTAAGCATACTAAATATGTTTTGAAAAGATATGCCTTTGATCATATTAAGAGTAGTGAAACCCCTATGAGTTCTACATGTAAGTCAGATGTAGATGAAAATGGAAAATTATTTGATAAAAAAATTATAGGGCAATGATTGGGAGTTTTCAGTACTTAACTGAAAGTAGGCCAGATAATATGTTTAGTGCTTGTATGTGTGCGAGATTTCATGTAAACCCCAACAAGTCACATTTAAATGTTGTTAACAGAATTATCAGATACCTCAAGTATACAAAAAATTTATAATTTTGTTGTCCTTAAGGACAAACTTTTGATTTAGATAGCTATTCAGACACTAATTTTGGTTAATATAAGTTATATATAAAGATTACATCTGGAACATGTCACTTTTTTGAAATGCCTCTAATATCATGGTATAGTAAAAAAGAAAATTTTATTTTCGTTATTAACAGCTGAAGGAGAATTGATTGCTACGGGTAGTTCTTGTGCACAAATTTTGTAGATGAAACACACATTATTAGACTATGAATTTCAATTCGGACATATGAACATAATCTATGACAACACAAGTGCTATTATCATTTATAAGAGTACAATTTCTCATTCCAGAAAAAAGCATATTGATCAAAGATATCACTTTCTGAGAGATCATTGTCACAAAGGTGATATAACTCTTGATTTTATTGGGACTATGCATCAGAATGATTATATATTCTGAAAATCCTAAATCATTGATGGAATTAGTTAATTATATAGGAACTATGAATGATAAATATCTAAAATCATTTAAACTAAACATTGAAACAGATATGGAAAATTGATCCTTGAAACTGATCTATGAAACCAATCCTTGAAATAGATCTTTGCAACCGATCCTTGAAACCGATCCTTGATACCAATCCTAGAAATAAATCCTTTGAACCGATCCATGAAAAACATCCTTAAAAATGATCCTTGATACCGATCCTTGAAACCGATATCGTGAAACCGATCCTTGAATCTGATCTCGTAAAACAAATCTCTTGAAACCAATCTCGTGAAAATAATCACATGAAATGGAACATGTAAAATCGATTATTTGAGACCAATATATTTATGGACTCTTTTGTTATTTTGTTAGTTTTAAATAAAATGATGTTGTTTTGTGTTTTGTTTCTCGTGATTAAATTAAATGATTTTGATTTACAATCCCTAAATGATATAATATGTTTGATCCATACCAACATTTCACCTTCCCATTGACAATTAACCTGCAACCCATTATCACTCAATCTCTCGGCGCTCATACTATATACTCCTTTTGAATTCAAAACCTCAAAATTGAAAGAACCGAGAACATTATGGAATGACCGATCAATTATCAATATGCTAAACAACAAAAGGGTGAGCCCACTGGTACTGCAAAAACAAACATGGAATGTCAAGTGGTTGTAGCTGAGTGCAGGAATCACAAGGGTGGATAAGATAGTTCTCAAACAATGAAATTCCTTATTATCCTTATCTAGTACATGTATTTTATAAAAATTTTAAGATATCCATGGATGAAGCAGTGGAAACAATTATAAAGTCTATGGAAAAAGGAAATGAAATAGATTTTTATTTTATGGAATGGGCTTAGTGTTTGGAGATGACTCATGAAGGTGTCTATACTTATTTCCAGGGTAATACTCCACTTTACTATGATTTTTTCTCATATAAAGATACTATAAAAAAGATGACTAGAAATGGAGAATCTAGGATTTCTATTTTATGTAGATTTTATTGAGGGGCAAGGTATCTTTTTAGTTTTCTACAACATCAAATATTCTCAAGGTAGGTAGATTTATCTACTGTGAAGTATCATGATGTTTTCCTGATTTATCTATTAAAAAATTGGATCAAAATTATCTTGTGTAGGTATCTAATGGTGTGTGTTTCTAATATGATAAATCCATATATGAATGAAACATGTTTTTATTATTACAAGATGATCTATACCATGTAAAAAACGATATGTTGTGATGATGATGATGTGATATGTTCATGTAGTGGTTTCTGTCTGCAAAAAGATATTTGAAAAAGAATGTAGATCTTAAAGAACACATGGAATAAAAACTGGGTTGGAGATGAGGAAAGGATGTATATGGAATTAAATACAATTGATTGTCTTACCGTACCAAAGGATCAAGTTGATCCAGGCCTCAAACAAGGAGAAGAACTAGTTTATTCTGATTAGTATGTTGAGACTGAGATGAAAATGGAAGAATGGTCTCTTTTGAATGACATGAGCGATTCTGATATTGCTAAAATCTCCAAAGATATGTCATATGGACCTGCTAGTCCACCACTGAACATAACCTCATGAGAACCATTTTTAGGTGATGAGGATGAGGAAGATATAGAGGTTAATTGAGTTAAAGGTTATGTGAGTAAATCAAATGACAAGTCCGATGTTGATGATGAATGAGGTAATGGTGATCACGTAAGTGATTCATTATAAGTGGGAAAAAAAGTAGAAGAATGATCTATTGAGTAATCTTTACATGAAGCTTGTGATGCTCTTGATCTTTTAGAACTTGTGGCTTTTGATCATGGTGATACTAGTCATCAGGATAGATCACCCAATCCTAATTCTGGAAATCAAGATATTATTCAGAAAATGGGTGAATATATTGCTGGTGGCCATAAGGAAGAAGCTGACGATCAAGTGCCATTAATTCAAAGAAGTCCTGGGAGTGTTGGGCGGAAGAAAAGCGGGAATGATGGCAAGAGGGGGGGTGAATTGCCTTTAAAAAAAATAAACAAATTAAAATCAAAGTGAAAGATGCAGCGGAAATAAGGAGGCAAGACACACAAAATTGATAACGGAGTTCGGCCAAAACCCGGCCTACGTCTCCGCTCCCAACTCAACCGTTGAGAGATTCCTACCGCTTGCTTTTCAATGGTTTTAGCAAGAAACCCACTAGGCTTTGAGGTAGCACTAGGACCTATTACAGCTTGCTTTTATTGGTTAAGCAAGAACCCAATGCTTTTAATGGTTAAGCAATAACCCACTAGCCTTTTTAACGGGTGAAGGCTAGCTCACCGACAACTCAAGCCCTTTAAAAGGAAAGGCTTGAAAAACCTCTTCACACCTTAGTGGTGGTGTGAGAACCCAAAGAAAGGGAGATGAGGAAAGAGTTTGGGGTTTGTAGGCACAAACCCAATTTTAAAGCTCAAAAAGAAATAAAACAATAAAAACCGTTATTTAGGAAGACTTGGGCGCCAAATGATTGGTGGAGCTGATGTAGCGTGCTTCTCCCAAGCTTCTTGAGGTGCTCCTTGGATTGGAATTGGATTGAGCACTAGAGGATCCTTTGAGGAAGTCCACCGGAGGTTGGCCAATAGATGGAAAATGAGTATAGTGGCTTTGTAAATGTTCCGGTTAGTGTCCGGGGCTTCCTCAGCCTTTATTTATAGGCTAGGATCCTTTGGGGAGGCTTCGGAGCCGTTGGAGAAGGCTTTGGAGCCGTTGGAGGCCAAAAGAAGGTTGACTGGTCAACCCCAACGGCTAGTTTGACTGGGCTACCGGCTGGCCGGTACAGTCCCACCGGTTGGCCGGTGCCTTGGATGAGAAGAAGAGTCTTGGTCCAGGCTCCACCGGTCGACCGGTGCAGAGCCACCGGCTGGCCGGTGGCAAGACAGTAGCAAACACTATTTGAGCTGGGTTCCACAGGTCGACCGGTGGCAGAGCCACCGGTCGACCGGTGGGGAGGCAGTAGCTACCCCTTGAGTCTGGGTGCCACCGGCTGGCCGGTGGTGAAGCCACCGGTCGGCCGGTGGACTGAATTTCAGTCCATTTCTGCCTCTTCCTTGGTCAACTTCTTGGCAATCAAATGCCTATCAACACAAACACTTAAAACACAATGTTAGATAAAAATGAAAGTGATTGTGATCATGAAAATCAAACAACGAGAGGTTCGAGATGTACAACAATCTCCCCCTATTTTGATGATCACAATCACTTAAACAATTAAAGTAAAAACATGAATTGAAAGGAATGCTTAAATAAAATGAAATGTAAAGCAAAGCATGATCAAAAAAGTTTCTCCCCTAATCAATCAAGAAATTCTCCCCCTTTGTGATTATCAAAATAGAGTGGGGCATAAAACTTGATTGAGGGAAATTTTGAAAAACAAGGGATGAGATTTGAAAATCAATTGAAATTTTGGAAATTGAATGATTTGAAACAAAAATTGAATAACAGTTTGAATTGAAAGTTTTGAATCAAAAACCAATTGAAAATTTGAAATTTGAAACCAAAAGTTGAAATTGAAAGTTTGAATAAAACAAAAATTCTTAAACAAACCTAACTCCCCCTAAATAAAAACAAAAAATCACCGGGGAGAGGAAATAAATTTTGGCCCGGAGAGACTCGCAAGAAGGGATTTTTCAATCCACACTTGTCTCATAGCGGGTCTTCTCCTATAGAATTCGTCCGAAAAGTAAAAAGATTTGGGTTGACCGTACCGGGCGTTTTTACAATTACATTCATAAATAAGGTGCCCGGGTTTTTTGCAATAATTACAGAATTTAAAATCGGAGCTCCCCCTTACAAAAATAGTGGGTGCATGGGAGGAGGAAGCTCGGTTGGTATATCCTAACCCTTGGGTGGTTCTAGAAACCCTTTGGGAACCAAGTATATTGTTCAAATTTTGTTCCCCTTTGGTGAATTTAGCAAGAGATTCCCTAAGGTCTTTAATGGTTGATTCCAAGGAATCAACATCGGGGAGATTTTGGATTTTTATGGTCAACTCCTCCTTCTCTTTGAGAAGTTGTTCTTTTTCGGAGGAGAGTTTTTTGAAAGATTTTTTTAAAGCAATAAATTTTGAAGAGAGTTCGTGAAAACCATTTTCATGTTGGTCTCTAGCGTGAGAGAGTTCTTCATAAGAGAGATGATTTAAAGAATTTGAATTTGAAGAACAAGAGGAGGAGTCGGAAGATGTTACCTCATGGAATGCCATTAGGCATTTTGTACCTTGGTCGCTTGAGGAGGAGGAGGAAGATGATGAAGAGGAGGTGTCACTCCATGTCGCCTTGAGGACCTTCTTCTTTCCTTTTTCCTTTGGCGTGGCCCGTTTCTTGTTGAGTGGGCAATCAGGCTTGTAATGCCCTTTTTGGCCGCACCCGTAGCATTTTACCTTGGGCTCGGATCTTGCGGTGGGTTCTTGCTTTCGCGCCTTGCGAGATTGCTTCTTCTTCTTGTGCTTCTTCATGAATTTTTGCATTTGGCGGGCGAGATTCTCCATCTCCGAGTCGCCGTTTGATGAAGATGAAGATGAGGAGGAAGAGGATGAGGAGGAGGAGCTTACTTCTTTTTGTACCTTGAGGGCAATATTCTTTGGTGTCTTGATTGGTGTGCCCTCCTTTTGAGCTTGCCTCCTCATCGTGATCTCGTAGGTCATTAGGGATCCGATGAGCTCCTCGACCGGCATATTTTTGATGTCCTTAGCTTCTTGAATCGCCGTCACCTTTGGTGCCCATGAGCTCGGAAGGACCCATAAGATCTTCTTGACCATAGTTTCAGCTGAAACATCATCACCAAGGGACTTTCTCCCATTGCACACGTCAGTAAATCTAGTAAACATTTCAGAAATAGATTCATTTGAATGCATAGAGAAAGACTCAAAATCCTGACGGTACATGTCCAATCGAGTATCCTTTACTTTGTTGGTCCCCTCATGGGTAACCTCCAAAAGTTTCCAGATTTCATGTGCGGAGGTGCATGTGGAAACTCGATTGAACTCGTTTCGGTCAAGGCCGCAATGGAGAGCATTCATGGCTTTTCCATCTAGCTCAAAATTTCTAATGTCGGCTTGGGTCCATTTGGATTCGTCGGGGGTAGACAAAGTGTAACCTTGCATGACAATTTTATAAATGGGATACCCTATACTTCTAAGAAAAGTAGTCATGCGGGTTTTCCAATAATTATAGTCGGTCCCATCAAAAAATGGAGCCCGACCCAAAGAGTAGCCCTCGGGGGCGAAAGAGGTTGATGCCATCTTAATGGATCTTAAAATTTGTAACCGGTTAGGGTATTACACAAATTTCCGCTCTGATACCAATTGTTGGGCGGAAGAAAAGCGGGAATGATGGCAAGAGGGGGGGTGAATTGCCTTTAAAAAAAATAAACAAATTAAAATCAAAGTGAAAGATGCAGCGGAAATAAGGAGGCAAGACACACAAAATTGATAACGGAGTTCGGCCAAAACCCGGCCTACGTCTCCGCTCCCAACTCAACCGTTGAGAGATTCCTACCGCTTGCTTTTCAATGGTTTTAGCAAGAAACCCACTAGGCTTTGAGGTAGCACTAGGACCTATTACAGCTTGCTTTTATTGGTTAAGCAAGAACCCAATGCTTTTAATGGTTAAGCAATAACCCACTAGCCTTTTTAACGGGTGAAGGCTAGCTCACCGACAACTCAAGCCCTTTAAAAGGAAAGGCTTGAAAAACCTCTTCACACCTTAGTGGTGGTGTGAGAACCCAAAGAAAGGGAGATGAGGAAAGAGTTTGGGGTTTGTAGGCACAAACCCAATTTTAAAGCTCAAAAAGAAATAAAACAATAAAAACCGTTATTTAGGAAGACTTGGGCGCCAAATGATTGGTGGAGCTGATGTAGCGTGCTTCTCCCAAGCTTCTTGAGGTGCTCCTTGGATTGGAATTGGATTGAGCACTAGAGGATCCTTTGAGGAAGTCCACCGGAGGTTGGCCAATAGATGGAAAATGAGTATAGTGGCTTTGTAAATGTTCCGGTTAGTGTCCGGGGCTTCCTCAGCCTTTATTTATAGGCTAGGATCCTTTGGGGAGGCTTCGGAGCCGTTGGAGAAGGCTTTGGAGCCGTTGGAGGCCAAAAGAAGGTTGACTGGTCAACCCCAACGGCTAGTTTGACTGGGCTACCGGCTGGCCGGTACAGTCCCACCGGTTGGCCGGTGCCTTGGATGAGAAGAAGAGTCTTGGTCCAGGCTCCACCGGTCGACCGGTGCAGAGCCACCGGCTGGCCGGTGGCAAGACAGTAGCAAACACTATTTGAGCTGGGTGCCACAGGTCGACCGGTGGCAGAGCCACCGGTCGACCGGTGGGGAGGCAGTAGCTACCCCTTGAGTCTGGGTGCCACCGGCTGGCCGGTGGTGAAGCCACCGGTCGGCCGGTGGACTGAATTTCAGTCCATTTCTGCCTCTTCCTTGGTCAACTTCTTGGCAATCAAATGCCTATCAACACAAACACTTAAAACACAATGTTAGATAAAAATGAAAGTGATTGTGATCATGAAAATCAAACAACGAGAGGTTCGAGATGTACAACAGGGAGAAGTTGTAGTGGTTGGAGCACAGGTAGATCCTAAAGTTCAGTTTGTACACGAACCGAGAAATGTAGTTATGTCTATAGAACATGATGAAGAAGTAGATGAAGATGTTGTTGTTCCTAGACCTCAGGGAAGAAGGGTCAGTATCGACATTGTTGATCCAAAGACTGGACCAATACTCAAGAATGGAATAATAATCCAAGATAGATTCTTTTTGTGATTGAATATGACTCAGATGAAGAGAGGGTGCCTCCTCATCCTGCTTCCCAAGCCAGAGCTGTAGGAAAACATATTTCGCCTGTTCCCAAGGTTGCACCACCAACATTAGGTCCAATAGCACATATAGTGCCTAGTTACTATGCCACTTAGGCTGATTTGGATCTATTAAAAATGATATATGTAAGTTAGTGTTAGCTTCAGTTTGATCCAGAAGTGATGCCTCTACATCATTCAATATTTCAAATGTAAATGAAATAAAGAATTAAATGATTGGGATCCATGATATTCAACCAACACTCATTAACACAACAGAAACCATCATTATAGATAATAACATTCGGAGAGAAGAAGTATGGAAGATGGGAAATGAGTAAAATTCTCAAACCTCTAATTTCAATAACTCATATAGTGGTGTACTGGATTTTTATAAAAACATGGTGACTCATCAACTATGTTTAGATCTGAAGATGTTATAATGGGATCACGGAAAAATGATTACTGTCCCACCCAGTTATTTGAATGGGAAAGGTGTTGTTGCTGATTTGGAATCACTCAAGGCATTTATGAGAGATGAACCCAAAAATCATCAATGTGTTTCAGACAAAGAAGCTCCAGAAAGTGTACATTGAAATATAGACCTTGTGTACAATATGGTAAGGTAGTGCACAAATAAAGCCTCTACTGCTCATAAATAGATTAGGGACAATGTGGATAAGTACTTTACTATGACCTATAACATGAACGATCTCATCAATATATTCCAGTTATTTGCAGAAAATCGCAGAATTCTTCCAGCCACATGAGGATTCTAAATGAATGTTACTCAATTGAAGGAGGTTATCCATCCGCTGAATAAATTTATGGAAAATAATGATGACTTCGAGAATGCCATGAAATATGATGGTGAAATCATTAATGATTTTATCATCCTCCTTAATTCATATCTACATGTTCAATATGAAGAAATTGTGGCTCCTCTTGATGCTTCCATTGGTACTACCTATCGACCTCCAACTCCAATGACTATCTCTGATGCTCTTCCACATATTCAACCAGTAATTAGAGAGAAATCTCCCAGTCATTTGTTGTTAAATCGATGACCTAGATAGGTAGAAAATCTTCTTACTTGTGTTGCTTTGCATGGTGTTATCTTCAGAAAACATCTTCCCTCTACCACTCCCAAACATTCTCATCCTAATTTGAATCCTTCAGATGATGGAAAATCCCCACAAAAGCCAAACCCATTGAGATGGACTGTGTCTTTTATTGGGATTTTTGTTTTTATTGTTGACTGTACTCTTTTTGGTTCATAATGTAACAATATTTTTCTTCACTATGTCTCCCATTTTTCTATGATATTTATCTTCCTTCTTTCTCATTTACTTTTATTTTCTAGTCCCAAAATGAGGAGAAAACGGATAGATTATTAATTTTTGTCAGAGATTTTATGGCATGGGGAACATGGAATGTAGTCAACATAATCTATATAGATTTATTGATGAGGAGATTTGTTTTAAAAACTCAACCAAGGGAATTCTATAGTAATATTGAAAAACCAAATTTATTTAAGTATGATAATTCTAGTTAATATTATTCATTATATTTACATTTATGCCATAATTTGAGATTATCAAAATGGGGGAGATTTTTGGGCCCTTTATGCTATGGTAGTTTCCCAAATCACAAACAATGTCAGTTTAGAGATTCTACTATATCATGCCATTTTATATCTATATGTAAATCAATTATATCATACATAAAAATATATTTTAATAAGTTAATAAACAATATTTATGAATGAATATGTTTACTTGTGTGTATTTGCATGTACTTTTGGATGTCTCTTACTATAGTATTTTTATGCGTAATACAGACACATCATAAGTTTCTCAGAGTCCCGAGAACTGATAGGTTTTTTGACACACCAAAGTTTTACACACCAATGTTTGACACAATAATGTTAGACAAACCTATGTTCATCACACCGATGTTCGGCACAGTTATGTATGACACAGATGTTCAACAAACCAATGTTCAACACAATGATGATGACAAACCAATAATGACAGACCAATGATAGAATGAAAATGACAGACTAATGATGACAAACTGATGACAAACCGATGATGAATGAACTATTTTGACAGAATGATGCTAAAATACCGATGATAAAAGAATGATGAAAATGAATCACTGATATTCATGAATAACTATTTCATATATATTAATTCAAATATATTTCTAAGGGTCATATTTTAAAAAAATATTATTTCTAAGATTATTTAATATTGTTTGTAGGACATTACGTAGATAGTATGATGTACATGCACGAGGGGATCCCTTCATACATACTAGTCCTCGAACTATTAATGGATTACAAGATCATCCTAAAATATATACTCAGAACCGACATGAAAAACAAAAAAAGGAATACTGTGCAAATATGAATAATATTTCAAATAGATGAACTTGATGCTTGAGTACACAAGAAGATTAATATTACAGGCTTCAACATACTGATTCTTACTAAACATCCTAACCTCAAAGAGATGAAACATTATACACATGGAAGAACGATTACAAATATTGTGGTACTCTATTCTAAATACATCTTCTAAAACAGGATTCGAATATCATCTTCCCAACATCCTTTTAGTCTAGATCATGGCTACATAACACATAATGATTTCTAGACACTATTATTCTTTTATAACTCTATTGTGATATTGTGTTTAATTTTATGATGTGGGTGCATCTATTAGAGAAATACACTATCTCTTGAGAATAACTGATGGATTTTAAAATATACTTACACTCATTCTAATTTTACTCTTTTATTCCACGTAGAACAATGGTAGAGATCCTGTGTGATCTGTTTGATAGTTTCCCCATGAAAAAATATGGTAGAGGTGAAGTCTAACATTGTAAACCTTGGGTGCAGTTTTGAACTGTGATCCGGGTTATGGATCAACATATTATTAATATAAATTTCTTGGTGTTAGGTGATAACCTAGTGGAGTGGACTGAGTCTCAGCTTGAGACTGAACCTCTTGTTTGTATCCATTGTTTAGTTTTTCCTATATCTTAATCTGATCTGTGTATAATTATTTTCACATTTTGATAAATTGAACTTTGAAATTTGGTTTGGAAAGTGTTTATATCTATTGTTAATCAGTGGATTAGTTTCAAAAGTTTTACTGGACATTAAATTGGAAAAGCGGGGAACTAATCATTCTTCTATGAACTTAATTTAAAATTCAAGACATTTATATATCCACTACAAACTAAATTTGATTATATTTAACAAGCGGGATGTTATTTGAATGAAACAATTTTTGAAAAAAAATAATAATTAATTAATTTACCCCTCTCTTGAGTCATCTACTACGACCAACACTATCAATGACGACCCTTATACATCTTTTCCACACCATTATGTATAGATAAGGGAGCTGTTTTGAACACCTACATCTCCTCATCCTCCAGTGCAACTAGAACTACTCTTATTTTGTGGAATAATATCTCACGATTTCCTACTATAAATACAAATTAGGCTTATTACATATGAATATCTAATCACACATAACGTTTCGGCTGATGTCTCTTAGTTGGGACTCACTCACATTCTCAAGGAATAAAGGAGTCTTCACCATCAACTATAGAAAATTTATACCTGATGGTTCACTAGAGTCATATATAGGGATGCTAACTACACTAAAGCATCCCACAATAAGAAATCCACAGAATTATAGCTAAGGTAATATTGTACAACATTACCCTTCACCAGATTAAATATAATCTCGATGTTGTAGTCCTATAGTAACAGTAACCATTGTCACTGCCTCATATTCAAATATCGCTGGGTAAATATGTATCAATGTCTCTGGTGGTTTTTTTAAACCACAAATCAAATTATAGGATTATATTGTATAAACATAATTATGGTGATCACTACCGCTAAAAGCTTAAATTAATTCTTCTCATAGTTATTCTCTTGGGGTCTCAATTTCCTTGGAACAAATGCGATATCATTTCTGTCGTTGCATCAAAATGCAACTGAGCCCATATCCCGATCCATTACAATAAACTATGAACCTAATGAATTCATCTTGTAGTCTCAGAACTAAAGCGCTCATCACCTCAACAATAACTAAAAAAGGCCTTTTAGCACTTTTGGACAAGGTAAATGGTTGTCCCTTCTTTACTAGAATGGTCATTGGGGATGCAATTTTGGCAATGTTTTCCACAAATCTCTGGTATTACACTATAATAACAAGAATGATTCGCCCTTATGATTCATTAATTGGTGGATCCCAAGAAATAAAATATTTAATTTTCACTGGTTCAATAGATACACCTTCATTTGATATAGAATTCCACAAAAGATTAACATATTGTATCCAAAACTAACACTTCGAGAGATTTCTATAAATCTGGTTCTCTAAATGCAGATCATGGTAAATCCTCAATTGTACTATGTTATCCTCCTATAACATTATTCAAATTCATATATGACCATTTATGAAAAAATATCAGTCCATGTATGGCTAGAAGACCTGGTTTATCAATGCGATTATAATGGTGGGGGTGTATGTCACACTAAAGTGAATCACTAGAAACTCGTAATGCTTAGTGTGACATTTGATGTACACCATTGGAATATTATCCCTATGAAGCCATAACATATTGTAGCCATGTAATGACCTGAACTTTTTGAATAATATATTAATTTAATCTTAAAAATTTAATAGCGATGTTAATGGTTAATGCAGAAAGAAGAGTCGATGGCTTCATCCAGTAGTCTCGAACCATATGAAGCACACTTATTAGAGCTTGGGAAGGAGATGGCATCTTGGGTGACTCTTTGGACCAAGACCAAGATGAAATATAGCGTGTCAAGCTTGAATGGAATCTCTTATGAGGTAAGTTCAAGTTAGTGGAGATTACTACTAGGGAAAGGTTATCCAAGCCTCCCTCAGATTCTCTCGCCTTAGAACACCTTACACATAGGTAATATTATGGTGTCATAAGGGGCTATGTAACGAGACCCTAGCTACTTTGGGTAATCCTTTGAGATAAATAAATTTTTTATTTCTTCATATGGTGATGTTTGTGAATTTTCAGATGTTCGGATAAAAATAGGATGTATCTTATGGATGAATTTTGAAAAAATAAATGATATTTTAAGATATTTATGTAAGCCTTAAATAATTTATGATTTGTAATAATTTTCAAAAAATGGACTTATGGAAATGTGTTCAGTATGAAGATTATAGTCTAATAATATCAAATTAATTTTTGATGAATAGTAAATTATGAATACTAATTTTAAGCTTTAGATTAGTAATCCCACTTAAATAAAGTATTAATATAATTTAGGCACCTTGGTTAAGTAATTTGATTCAATAAACTATGTAAATAATGGTTTCGGAAATTATTAGTTATGTATTAGTTTTTTAGGTGAATAGTATTTTTAATTTAAAAATTAAATAAAAAATATTTAGAATTTTTTTATAAGTTGGTGTTCATTTTGGAATTTAGAGCATCAATATTATGTTAAGGTGAATTTTTGGGATTTTTTTAAAAAGTTTAATTTTAGGTGAATAGTGAATTTTCAGTTTACATTTTCGGGTGTTTAATGACATCATTAAGGATGAAATGATTCTGTAATAATTCTGTTCGATTTAAGAATAGTAAGATAAAGTATGAGGTGTCCCATGTGGCCAATACCATGGGAAAATACCATTGGAAAGCCCATGGTTTTCCCAATACCACCAATGAGGTGTCCCTTGACCATTAATGCCATGTCCCCTCACTTCCCCTATAAATACCAAGCCATTCTCTCATCCTTTCGATTCCAAGATCCCCCTCAATGAATTTATGGTCTATTTACCTCCATAGGAGTGCTCCAAAGGTTCCCTAAAGTCTCACAAGGTCCCAAACATTAGGATTTCGAATTTACTCTTCAAGGTATGGGATTCATTCACTCTTCCCATTTTCAAACTTCTACTTTAATGACAAGTCATTCAAGTTCATTTTATTCCATGATGAGGTATTATCTATTTATTCATCATACTATCCTTTTATTTTCGCATTATTAAAGACCCTATTTAATCTCATCAATTTTTTTTGATGTTTTAAGTGACGTTGTTAGGCCTCCGAATTCTTCATAAGAGAAATCTTATTTTTGTCTTCCATTCAAGTTTTTTATTAAATATGTTATGTACATCAAATTTCATTATCATGTTCTTATATACCTTTTATTCAGACACTATAATTTTTATGTATCATTTATGAGTGGGTGACCCATGTCCCCTCTCTTTTCAAGGTTTTCTATAACCATGCAACATTGTCGTTATGCTGCCGAATTTTCTTCTAAAATGTCTCTCTATTTTTATAAAGTTCATTTATTTTATTAATTGAATAAAAAAAATCATTATTTTATAGGGTTATTCACATATATATCAAAATTTTCTATTTTAAATTCTGGGATTTACATACATTAGACCTGCTTTCATTTTCTATGGGTTTAAAGTTACATAAAGATCATGTCTTTAAAGATGTTTTTAAAATGTGATGACTATGTAATGAAACCCATTTCTTTTATGTTGTATGAGTTATTTATGAAATAATTGATGAAGATATATTTTTCTGACATGATAATAAATATAAAATAATGGTGTGCCCTAATAGCTCTCCAATGCATTGGTAAAGACAAAATCTCTAGAGATGACCATTTTAATGATACCTTGGTGAATAACCTTGGTAATTTTTTTATGAAACCTTTGGGATAGAACTTGGTGATACATAAATTATTGTATATGTTAAATGTTTTAGCCATATATTTATGTTATGAAACATGTTATTTTTATTATGAAATGCCTCATGATCTCTTTCTCATGTCTTAATGTTATTTTTCATGACTTTATAGATGTATCTCAACTTTACATGTAAAATGATTCTCTTGTTTCCCATACTGGGACTCATGCTCACCCTTTCCTTTGATGTATGCTCCCAGGTTATGAGATTTTGTAATTAACATAGGATGAACAATGAATAATCCATTCATGTTTTTAAGAAGAATGTTTAATGTCATCATGTTTTATGGTCCTGGATTCCAAGACACTAAACCTTAGAGATCCTCAGTTTTGTAAAATGTTATGAAATGTTATGTTATAAAATGGTTGGAATCCATAGTTGGTATCAAAGGATGGTTTAGCTATTTATGGAAATTAGGATATGAAATCTTTAAGAAGAACCCTACATAAAATTTTAAATATAGGGAAAAATTATTGGTATTTGGTGAGTGTTGAGAATGTGGTTTATCAAAAAATACATCCCTATCTGGATGCGAGCAAGTAGAGCCAGCTCTGGGACAGATGTACATAGGGGTAAAACTCGAAAACACCACTTTTATCTCGACTCGAACAGGAACCGGTGCCTGACAACGAGCCTTGCTGCACTCTTTTTTATGACACTCTCGGGGGATATGTTTTGTTAATCACATGGTTTTTATGAATCATTATGAAGGAATTATAGAGAAATATAATTGTATATTCATTATGTTTTAAGATGTAGAATCCTTTATAATTTAAATATTTGAAAATGAAACATGATTCTCACTAAGATTTTATTCTTCTATGAAATGGAGGGAAATAAGAGGAACTGTGCAAATGGTGACCGCAATGGACAATGTGTTGACGACCCTCCGATGGAATCCAAAATGGAAACATTCCTGCGACTGATGAACCCTCTGTCTCAAGTTATGAGTAATAACTGGAATCAAGCCGAGAGGCCAATATCACCATGAAGGGAACAACATTTTGTTGAGTCCATTATGAACCAACTAAAACCAATATTTAGTGGATCTACTAACCCATTGGTTACCAAAAAATCGATAAGCTCCATTGAAAAGATATTTTCTGTACTTCATTGTTCGGAACAAGAAAAAGTCTCCCTTTCTATTTACCGCTTAGAGGGTGAAGCAGATTAGTGGTGGTCACTAATCAAAAACATGATGCCAAGAGGAGATATGGAATCTATGGAGTGGGAAGAGTTTAGGGTAATATTATTCAATAAGTATTTCCCTCTTTCGATGAGAACGAGAATGGAGAAAGAATTTCTCGAGCTGAAGCATAAGGAGAATGAATCTGTTGGAATCTACGAGATGAACATCACAAGGATTTCCCATTATACCTCAAGATTTGTCATGGACCGTAATGGGAAGGTTGATGGATACTTTGGTGGAATACAACTTCATCTGTGGAAGAATCTAGCCACCATGGACTATGATAGATACAAAGAAATAGTTCAAAGTGATATAAAAGTTTAACTGGAGTTTGGTGAGAATAAATGGTATCACAAATCTAATGAGAAGGAGATATCTCTAGAACCATGAATCGGAAGAAGATTTGATCAAGAAATATGTGGAAGGAAAATGCAACTTTCCACTTGTAATAAATGTGGGAAGAAGCATTCGGGGCACTCCTTAATCGGAAGTTGCAAGTGAATAAAGTTTAGAAGAGAATGTCATATTGCTCGGAATTGTCGTAGTGAGTTGAAGCCTAAACTTACCAACACTAACGATAGAGGAAAGATGGTTCTAGACCTAGACAAAGTCCAATACTTCAAGTGTGGACAGCTTGGGCACATTTCTAGTCATTGTACAAATCCGAGGTTAGTAAGGGGAATCACCATCAAACTCAGCAAAGGACAAGGGAATAATACTGTGCTTTTGCTATCACAACAAAAGAACTTGAAGCTATGAATGACGTGGTAGAAGGTACTGTTGTTGTCCTCTAAAAATGAGAATGTACTTTGATTGATTCTAGTTCTAGGCATTCCTTTATTTCCTCTATGTTTGCAATGAATATAGAATCAATACTTGAACAGCTAGAGGTAGAGTTGTCAGTCAAGACTCCAAGTGGGATTTTCAAAGAATCAATAGTTATTAGAGACTCTAGTGTTTACATTAGTGAGAAAAATCTTATCGCAAATCTATTAGTCATTCCCATGATGGAATTCAACATTATACTAGGGTTGGACTAGCTCTCAAAGTACAATGCTATGATCAAATGCAGATGTAAAGAAATCCCAATAGTCTTTAATGAACAACCTACAATTATCTCCCAATGAGATATATCCTAACCTGATATTTTTCTAGAGGCACCTCCGATAGCCTTTGTTATGGGGTTAATCGTTGAGGATGAAGAAGGAAAAGGGAGTATACAAATAGAAGATGTTCGTATTGTTCAGGAATACAAGGATGTATTTCATATGGAGTTACCTAGATCTGCCCTAGAAAGAGAGGTTGAGTTCTCTATTGATATCGTACCTATATCTCAAACACTATCAAATACCCCATATAAAAAGGAAAATGTGGAGCTAGAGGAGTTAAAGAAACAAATCCAAGACTTTTGGGAAAATGGGAATATCTGACTAAGTGTGTCTCCTTGAGGAGCAGCCAGTGGAGATCTTAGACCGTAGAGACAAGGTTCTACACAAAAAGACTACCCACCTTGTGAATGTTTTATAGAGGAATCATAAGTATAAAGAAGCAACGTGGGAGCCTAAGGAAACAATGAGAAAAATGTACCCTCACATTTTTGACTAGGCCATTGGTTTAATATTTCGGGGATGAAATTTCTTAAGGGGGGAAGAATGTAACGACCCAAATTTTTTGAATAGTATATTAATTTACTCTTAACGACATAATAGAGAGTTTAATGGTTTCTACGGAATGAAGAGTCTATGGACTCATTCAATAGACTCGAACCATATGAAGCCCACTTATCAGAGCTTGGGAAGGAAGTGGCATCTTTGGGATTCACGTTGGACAAAGCCCAAGCTGAACTCCAGTGTGTCAATATTGAACGGAATATCTTACGGGAGAAGTTCATGTTATTGGATATTACTACAAGGGAAATGTTATCCAAGCCTCACTCATATTCTCTCACCTTAGCACACTTTACACATAGGTCATATGCTGGTGTTATAAGGGGATATGTAACGAGCCCATAACTACCTTGTGTAATCTTTTGAGATAAATAAAATTGTTATTTCTTCATATGGCGAAGTTTGTAAATTATTAGATTCCCGGATAAAAATAGTATGTATCTTATGGATGAATTCTGCAAAAATGGGTATTTTAAAATAATTATGTAAAATTTAAATAATTAATGATGTGTAAGGATTTCCAAAAAATGGTCTTCTCCAAATGTGTTTTGTATGAAATTTAGAATCTTATAAGATCAACATAATTTTTGGTGAGTAGTAAATGATGTATAGTGGTTTTTCGCTTTGGATAAGTAATCCCACTTAAATAAAGTATTAATATAATTTAGGCACCTTGATTATGTAATGCGATTCAATAAAATAGCTAAATAACTGTTTCAGAAATTTTTAGTTAAGTATTAGTGTTTTTCGCATGAATAGTGTTTTAAATTTAAAAATTAAATTAAAAATATTTAGAAAATTATTTTTATTAAATTGAATTCATTTTTGAATTAAGATCATTGATATTATGTAGAAGATAATTTTTAAAATTTTTCTGAAAAAGTTGAATTTTAGGTGAATAGTGAATTTTTAGTTTACAATTTCAGGTGTTTAATGACATCATTAAGGATGTGATAATTATGTAATAATTATAGTCTACCTATGAAGAGTAATATATGTTATGAGGTGTCCCATGTGGCCAATACCAAGGTCAAATACCAGTGGAATGCCCATGGTTTTTCCAATACCACCAATGAGGTGTCCCTGGGCCATTAATGCCTTGTTGTGTCACATCCCCTATAAATACCAAGCCATTCACCCATCCATTCGATTCCAAAATCCCCCTCAATGATGTTCTAGTCTCCATACCTCCCAAGGAGTCCTACCAAGGTTCCCTCAAGCCTCCCAAGGTCCCAGAATTCACAATTTTAAAGTTACTCCTCAAGGATAGGGATTCTTTCACTCTTCCCATTTTCAATGTTATACTTTCATGTCAAGTCTTTCAAATTTCTTTTTTTCCAAGTTGGGGTATGATATCTATATTAATAATACTTTCCTTTTATTTTCACATGATTAGATTCCTTATATAATCTCATCAAATATTTTTTTTATGTTTTAATTGACGCTGTTAGGCTGCCGAATTCTTCATAAGAGAAATATTATTTTTGTCTTCCTTTCAATTATATCATTTCATATGGTATGTATATCAAATTTCATTACAATATTATTATATCATTTATATTATTTCCATTTACATTTTATGTATCATTTATGAATGGTAACCCATGTACCCTTTCTTTTCAATGTATTCTAAAACCCTACAACATAGCTGTTATGCTGCCGAATTTTCTTCTCAAAATGTCTCTCTTTTTCTCAAATTAATTTATTTTATTAATTGAATACTAAAAAATCTTTATTCTATAGGGTTATTAACATATATATCAAAATTTTCTATTTTAAATTATGGTATTTACATACATGAGACCCTCTTTCCTTTTATGTGGGTTTAATGTGACATAAAGATCACGTCTTCAATGCAGTTTTTAAAATGTTATAACTATGAAATGAAACCCATATCTTTTATTCTATATGGTTTGTTTATGAAATTATTGATGATGATATATTTGGCTCACAAGATAATAAACACAAATTAAGGGTGTGTTCTGATAGCTCTCCAATGCATTGGGTAAAGACTTAATCTTTAGAGATGATCATTTTTATGATACCTTGGTGAATAACCTTGGTAATTTATTATGACACCGTGGGGATGGAACTCGGTGATGAAAACATGGTTGTATAATTTTTATGTTGTATCAACATATTTATGTTATGAAACACGTTATTTTTATTATTATATTTCTCATGATATCTTTCTCATGCCTTAATGTTATTTATCATTACATTATTGATGTATCTCAAGTTCACATGTAAAATGTTTCTATTGTTTCCCTTATTGGGCCTTAAGCACACCCTTTCCTTTGGTGTATTCTCCCAGGTTATGAGATGATGTAATTATCATAGGATGAACAATGAAGAAGACATTCATGTTTTTAAGAAGAATGTTCCATTTCGTCAGGTGGTATGTTCCTAGTTTACAAGACACTAAACCTTAATGATCCTCAGTTATGTAAAATGTAATGAAAATTTATGTCATAAAAAGGAGGGATGCCATAATAAAAATCTATTATTGATCTTGGATGACTATATATTAACTATGTACTTGATTAAGTTTTCATCGAATCTCAAAAAGGGGTACTTGTTCTTTATATCGACGTATTTTAGGCAATGATAATCCCCAAAAAGCCAAAAAAAACTCTCATATTCATTCTTCACAAACAAAACTACACCTTCCAAGAGGGAAACGCTAAACCCAATGAAAACCCTCTCATGAAGGACTACCAACTATAAGCTCTAATTCTAGTGCTTTGTGGGATCCATCGGATCCGCTGTAGGTGACATTGGTGTAGTCTATGATGACATTTTATAGTTCTATCGTGATAACTTGTAGTTCCCATGTGAACCTTTAGCCTTCAAATGGTAGCTCGTACAACTGGGATATAAAAGTCAAATCAAATCCGTTCCCAAATAAACCCCTAGAAAATTCCATTATACTAGGGCCTCTAATGGGAGTCCAAAATAATGCACCATAAGTAACAATATAAAGGAGTGACAGGAACCTGTGCTTACTAATACAGAATAAATATTTGAATAAACATATAGTGTACCTTGGGTCATCTCGTGCACTGGGAGATCACAAATTTATGAGACACACTAAAAAAATTCCATAGATTTAAATAGTCATGACTAGTCATTTCATGTCATAAACTAGTTTCATGATGTCCAACAAGTTCGTGTATGGAACCAATTAATAACCTCTATCTAGAATCATTTACATATAGTGTATCATGTTCATGGGGTATAAATTTACAGTATATAGCTCTAAGTATATTTACATCATATGAGCCTAAACCACCTCTTATGTATTTTATTACCAAAGAGAACCTTCATAATTCATGTTAACATGTTTATACATTTAATCTATTAATTAAAAAAACATACACCCCCAGGAATTATTTCATTTTCCTTAGAAAGATATCCCATTATAATAAATGAACTAAACCACCATGGTTTAATGAAAAAGTTAATGTCGGAAAATAAGATCAATCAAAACAATTAGGAGGGATGTACCAGGAAAAATATGATATCTTATAACCACCCCACTACATAACAGATTTCACATATGAACCTGAAAACATCATTGGGGTTCTCATCAGATATTTCTAGCAACTGTAATTGTATATCATCATCCAACTGCTAAGAATCATCTTAAAGATTCACATTATACTACTAAAATTGAACAATATGTTTATCTCATCCCAATAGATACTTCTCACTATGGTCTATGATCAATATATGATTCTAGATAATGGACGCATCTACATCATGATCTACCACATCAACATCTACCACATGGGAAAGGTCCAAATGATATTCCTTAATCTGCGACTTGTCAATCCCATCATGAAGGCATGTATAGATCTATTTGTGGTCAAGTTAAAATGAAACTGGACCAACCATTTCCATTATCTTAAAAAATGTAATAATCATGGGTCCTCACATTTCCTCTATCCACAAAACATTTTTCAATCCTAAATAATAGCCAATTGAAAACACAATGACAATACTCACACTCCATATATCATCTTTACTAACCAATGTAACATTTATTCCATCTATTTCTAGAAAACAACTTCCCCATGATCAATTGAACATGATCACTTCCCTCCAACTCACTATTAGTTCCTATAGTCATGGAATCTCATACCATCACACAAAAAAAATCAACCAACGGAATGACCATACTCACAAATCAATGAATGATAACATTAATATATACTTCATGAAGTTGTTATTATATAAAAACTCTGTGAATACTATGGTCTTCACGCATGAAAAAAATATATCTAAAACTCATGATCAATGGATATCCTATAGAATATGATTAGTTTTATTAGATAGATTACATGTATATTGATGATAGGTTGTACATAGATGAATGTGGGATCCCAAATCCTTCTCAAGAAACTTTCAGAACCACATCATCAATTAAGGTTTCCTAACAAAAATGATACACCTCATATCACCATTCAGACAACTATCTCCCACACATAAAGACTACATAAATAATTACACCAAATTGAATTTTTTTGGGATACCTTAATCTATTAATCTACGATCACTTATATGTATTTTTTAACATAAGGTTCCTTGCGTAATCTGATCACAAAATAAATATTGACATAATACATATTCTACTATAATACTGGAAGAGGATATAAAATCCACATAGGCATATGATGCATATATTTTTCCTCCTTTCAATTTAATCTTCATGCAAAAAATTCCTCTACCAACTTCTTCATTAATATCCTCCAATTATAAATATGGAGTTCCAGAAAAATAAATTTCAAACCATGACGTAATTCCCAACATGGAGCAAAAAAATATGTCATTAACAAAATATGAAATACATTAAGAATACATAAAAAGGAAATTATAATAATTTCATTACTGATAAGAATACAAAATATTGTTGGTGGGTCCCCACAACAAATGATTTACCTTATATATATGCACTGAATATTATATATCTACTAATTCTTTTTCCTATTGAAAATCAGGGGTATTAAAAATGATGATTTAATTGAAACTCTCCCATATGACTCCAGAATATCTAGATGCATGTCAAAAAAGAGTACCATAATCCAAAACTCATTATATTATCCTTCATTAACAATGCAATTATATATTATTTCAATGAATTGGAAATTATGATTCCCTAAAAAATTATAATCTATCATGATGTTGAGATTTTGTAACAACTCTCACCAAATCATCCACATAAGTTTTAGATATTTCTAAGAAAATATGTACCTGAGGATATTGTGTTCTATGTAAAATAGAAATTACATTCCCATAATATAGTTTCTCCATCATGATATGGAATTTACCATTTCATTTATATCTATATCTTGAGTAGGATAATTTCAATTATGTGATCTCAGATGTATCGAGTTATCAGAAACCACTCAGTCCTTATAAATCTTTACTACACCAACTACAACACTGAATGTGTCACAATATATGGTAAATTCCAAACATGAAATAAGTAATGTGGTTATATTTTCTATGTTCATATTCCTATTAGAATGATTAAATATCATTCATAATAATTTTTGAAAAAAAAATCCCTTTCACGGTTTTCTTAGTCTTTGGTGTAAATATATGGAAAAATTCATGGATGAACAACAGAGAATAACCTACTAAACCCAAAAGAAAAAAATCATGAACACATTATAGGGCCACTCCTAAGATAAAATGTATTCAACCTTCTCTAGTATTGTTGACACTTTAGTCTTTGAGAATACATGCCCCATGATGTGTGGTTTATCAATCGAGAATTGTCATTTTTTAGCTTGGCATAATGGTGATTCCCTCTCAGAGTTATCATGAAATTTTACGATGTTGTACAAGATTATTTCAAAACTAGGATTAAATTTTTTTTCATTGATGAATTCCACCATAAATATTATATATAAATATATGACATATTTTATTCATCAAAACCATAACATTGTTGTGGTTTTCAAAATAAATGGAATAAACAAAAACACATACAACTCATAAATGATCCAAAATGAATTATGAGGTATCCTTGATGGCCTAACCCTCAACTAATGACCCCACGATCTGAAATAAGTCATATAGATGATCTGGGAACCATTTAGATGATTGAGGAAATCATCAATTAATGGAAGGGAATACCATTTCATTACTATAATTTTGTTCAATCATTAATAATTCTCAAAAATTTGATATGTCCAATCAACATTCTTGTTGAAAGTAACTGGAGAAAAACAATTAGATATACTATTTCATATGAAACTCATATATTCCTGTCATCTTGTTGAAAATTAAACATTAATATATTTACTGTTGCAATCTAATGTGTTCAAATTGAAATTGAATCTGATCCCAAAAGCAAGTCAAAAATAAATTTTATTTCTTTCTTAGGTGGTAAGCTGTATAAAAAATAATGAATGAAATTATGAAAACGTTATACCACTAGTGGAATCATATCCTTCTAAATTAAAAAATCATATAGATCAATACCATATATGTTATCCATGAGTCGATCTAATATGACCAAAATTGGACATGTATGATGATCCTAGATATACCACTCCCCTTAGTGAATATGGTTATGCCTTTATGGATATATAAAGGTAACATAATAATTTATGTGTTGATATTATCATTGTATTGAACTAAAGAATCCTTATAAATAATACAAGAATAATTTTCCATTATAGAATAAATGGTTCCCAAATAAAATTATTACCACCAATTTCTTGATAATATTCCTTGATTAGTTTGTTTTAATCTAACTATTATCATAATTTTTTATCAATGGTCATGACACCATCCAAAATTTCCACAACCAGGAACAATTTTTTTCTAAAATAATAGATTTTATCGAATGATATTATACATTATCAAAGAAAAAATTGTGGTATATGATACATAGATCTTACATATGTTGATAGAGGTTCATATATAAAATATTTTTATATTGGAATTCATCATTTGAAACTAATATTATCTGCTACCATAGGAACTATTTTGAACTATCCATACAATTCTCACACACCTGTACTACCTCTCGATAACTAGGTTACCACATGTTTTACCCTAACCTTAATCTCTATATGAAATCAAACTACATGGTTTCTTAGGGGTTTCTTGAGTCCTTCCCAAAATTCGTACCTATTTGGATCCATTATACAGCCATGTTTCTGCATTCATGAAGAAAATATTTGTAGGTAACAAAGAAACCACAATTATGACACTACAAAAAAGGTTACATAAATAGGTGATGCATTTTTGCAAGAATTACACACTAATATCAATGAAATAGAACGTGTTATTAAGATATATTTCAACTAACTTGGCCACAAAACCCATTATTTCCATCAGATATGTTTTAAAAGTGTCTCCTCAATACACCTGAAAAAGATTTACCATTTTTACCTACTACATTTGCTCAACAACTACTCATGAAAACTCTAGGTTCACCTTTAATGATGACAACCTACTTCATCATTTATTTAATTACACACATATAAGGACCCTAGCTATACATACACTGTCACGAAATTTCTTTTGTATAATAACTAATACATGAAAATAATAGACACCCAAGTATCGTATTAGATAAGAGTCTTTGGAAACATGGAACATCATCATTTGAAATGGTAAAAGATCTTCAACATCTCCTATAATGATCATCCCATTTAGTTTTTCAACATGAATACTTTTATTATATCCTGGGGAAATGAGACCAAAAAAATTGGTGGGCTCAAAATCAAAGAAAGGTTAAACATATAGAACATAAAAAACCCATAAGTATAAGAATGAAAAACATGAACATAATGTTTAAATATCAAAATCACGAGTCGTGAAATAAATAATGGTAGTTTGTAAGGGATAAAACTTAAAAAAACTATCAATGATAAGATATCATTTGAATAAAACATGGAATAGAGGAAAACAATTATGAACATAATTTGATTCCCATAGTTTCCAATGCATTGTTTCCATGACTATCATAGTGAACAAATTATATTATTGAACTGGGATTACATGTCATTCCTTCAATGTATTACTGAACCAAAATTACGTGTCATTTCAGAACATATATAATGGAATCAGATTTACCATACATTCTAGTCATGTCTAACTCATGCGATATAAATCATCACCCAAATTATTGGAAGGAGATACAGTTCCCACTGATATTATAATGAAAATATTCTTATGTGTTCCACAAAAACAAAAAAAACCATTCACTATACCAATACCGATTAAATAAAATGGCTTTCTTAAACATCATTTCATTATAACATAATCCATAAATGGATTTCATAAAAATTGTTCCATAATTTACACAATAAAATAAATTTAATAATAGGGACATAAACAAAATCCTATCTAATCATAGATGGAAAATAATTCCGATAAAACACAAGAGCGTTAATCCAGATGAAAATATCTTTTTTAAGAAAAAAAATATTTCCTTCTCAAAAAAACATAATATTTTTGAAGAAAACATTTCATGTGAAAATAACCATGTATTCTAGTTGGAAAATATTCAGTGAAATAAATCATTATGAAACAATAATAAATCCATTCACGTCGTACATGTTAATAACATTATTCTCATACTTTTTTCGAAAAAGTAAAAAATTTCCTTGTATATTAAACAAAAAATGATTCCTTCTATAACACATAGTAAGAGTCAAAAAGGTTAAAAATGAATTTAAATATTAATATTTTAATATTAAAAATTTTATGAAATAATTTTTTTAAATCATGGACATGGATGATAAATATATCCCTAGAATTACTTACGAATAAACAATATTTGATAAAAATGAGATTATAAATGTTATCTAATACCTTGTACTTTTTGTAATTTGAGGGTGTGGTAACCTCCTGTAATATGGATAAATAATTTTAATAAATAAAACCAGAACATATCTATATTTATGATATCATATATGATCATATTATATCATTTTTATAATAGTATTTCAATATTACAATTATTTTGGCAGCTAACTACTTCAATTTCTCGGTCCTATTTTTCCATGTAAGTAATGTTTTCATGAATATGATATTTTTTATTCAATAAATTAATATTATAAATATTATACTAACTAATAATATAAATTTTATAATCATTCATTATTTTTTAATTTGGGAAAATAATCTCATTATTTTGAGGATACATGAGGCTGTTTGTACGGAATAGCAATGGTATCATTATCTTGCAAGTCAAATGATATGTAATTGGACGGTATATTAATTATAAAAAATTATTATAATTATATATTAAATATTTATATCTATTAGTCACATCATTATACCCATCATAATAAATTATTCTTGATTGAAATGTTTCATAATGGCGTAGAGATGGTATGTCGTATGTATGCACACATGGTGGTATTTTTATTCTTAAGATTGATAAAACGTGGTATAATGTTGAACCATAATTATAATAACATCTCAAAATATATAATACATTGTTTTTATTTAATTACAATGTATTCAACATTGAAATAGGATGTATAAGAATAAACGGACACTGAAAGATGGGGTACAACGATTACATCATCTTCGGGTGTTTCCTTTTCATTTGAACAAAAGGGATCCTTGGGAGAAATCTATAACCAATGATAGGCCTCCAAGATTATGTAAGGTTGTTTGTGAGTTGTGGTAAGGTTTTTTCCTAACCAAAAGGCTTTAGAGGATTGATTTAATGTCAAATCGAGATGCCCTTCTAAAATAGAGTTGTGAGGCTCTTTAAGAAAATCTTTAAATATTAATTGATTATAAATATATTTTCTGTTTAAAATATCATATAATTGATTTATTTAGGATATAATATTAATATGGGTATAAATACTCTAAACCAATGGGTTTTAGACATGTTTATATAATAAAAGAAACCTTATCATTGGATTTAACAATTTGTAATATATGTTACCACTTACTATGTCCTCTTGTATTTTTATACTACAAGGATAATATTATTAAAATAAAATTACAAGAAAACATAAGTGGATAATTTATGGAAATTTCCGCACTATACAAGTTATTTGTCCAAATTTTATATTTTTTTTATTTTTTTATCATTTAATAAAAAATTATTTTTTTAGAAACACATATGTGTCATGTTTTAAAATATTTTTTTATTTTATTTTTTTGTGATGTCATAACATCCTACTTCCTTCAAAACAAAAGAATAAATTAATCCCTATTATTTCAAAGTCAACCATACAATTATATTGTTTCATAAAAATATTCAAATTAAATTTATTATAATATTTAAACATTCATTTATTTTGATCATTCATTAATATAGTAATCATTAAATCATAATTGAGTCATAGATAAATATATTTATCTAATGTATTAAAATTAAAAATAAAATACCATGATGTAGTAAATATTTCTATCTTTTCTAATGACAATTTATAGAAATATATATAAACTATATGACCCTATTTTAAAATAAATATAGTAAAATATATATTTTTATGTTAAAATTATCATTACATTAATTTTCTTTTTATAGATTGTATTTTTCACAACCAATACAATAAATTAGGTCTGATAATTTATCCATGGATTCCCATGGTCTAAAATATCTTATAAAATAAAATTATTACATGTGTTATGGTTGTTTATTATTATTATTATATTATTCTTTACTGTTATTTACCAGATTTACCCTTTAACAATGTAAAATAAAACAACTAATGAACTTACCATAAATAATTAACATAAATTAAAAGGTACATATTCAAGAAATATTTACCCATTGATCCAAAATATGGAATCTATTTTTCCAAATTCAAAAAAAAAGAAGTTGGAATAATTAATTTAAAATTATTTCTATTTGTCAAAACAAAAATGTCGGGTTTTAAGAAGTAATAACTATCAAAAGATATATATTTTTTTGGAAGATTTAGAATTTAAAATTACTTCCAATGACCAAATAATTGTTTAATGCTAAAATAATATACCAACTAAACTTTATAAGGACTTAAAAAATTTAAAAAATATATAAAAAAATTATATGAAAGTGTAGTTTTGAATTAAAATGCTTTATTTGTCTCTAATCATCAAAATATGAATATCATTAGAAAAATTCCAAAATATCAAAAAATTTAATTTTGGATGTCCATATTATAAATAATACATTTGATTTTTCATATAGATTATATAATAGTATAAAAACATGATATTAAATTGGTCCACCATTAAATTGTGGAATGTCACTATTTTTATGAAAAACACTTCTAATATTCCAAAAATTGAATTTTTTCATATATCATATCGATAAAATGAAGAAGATTATTCTTAATGTAAAAAAAGTGGTTAATAATATTCATAAAAACTAGTTTATATCCAATTAAATAATAATAATTTAATAATATGTCATTGTTTAGTGAAACTAGGTGTGGCATACAAAGCATGCTATTGGGGATGGTAACTCTGGCATGTAACACAAGCTAATAATAGTGTTGCATATACTAAAATATAATATGGTGTAGCATATAATACAAGATAATCTTGGTGTGGTTCATATAAAAAGGAATCAATGAAATTAAAAACAATCTATCCAATAAAATATTTTGGTTTTATATTAATCCCTCATAAGATGAATTTCGCCCTATAAATTCGTCAAGGTTATAAATAGTTTACTACTAGATACTTTCTTGAATGGAAACCACATCGCATAATATAATACTAAAAAATCATTTATAATGTTATGTTAGAAACATATATGTTACACTATGAAACTCATATCTGGGTTTCCACAAATAATAAAATAGGTTGGAAGTGAAAGCATGTATTTGGAAGAGAAATACTACGATCATGTTCTCATGGACAGTGGTAGATAATAAGGTTTTGAGAAAGATAACTCCCAAAAATCCATAAATATTTTACGATTTATGGGCCCATTTTATTCATTGGATTTTAATTCACTAGGATAACACATTTTGATTAATGATCCTTTCCCTAATGTTGATGAAATTTTGAATGAGAAGATATAATTACATCATTTTAGTATATTATTATCATAAGAGGTTCCGTGAAAATTTTTCACTTAATCTATTACATAATGAAATGAAGTTGAATTTTTCATTCTGTATGGGTTATCAGCTAATGTGATAGTATGACCCGTCATTCCATCTTAATCATAAATAAAGATACAATAGTTTATCAAATATGCATAAGTCCATCTACAGTGAGATAATATATTAATGTAACAAACATCAACCCGAATATAACTTATAAAATCCATAAAGGGATAATATTAAAATTCATTCAAAAACTGAAAACATTAAACATTGGAAATAGTTGAAATAACACAACTTAACATTTGTCTCCCATATTTCAGTTGGCAGTTTTCAATTGTCACATTCCAAACATTTGAATTACATAATCATGTATTCTCTTGAAACTTGGTAATAACATGAATTACCGTAAAAACTTAGTTAAAACATGAAATCTTCCAAAATTAACTTCACCCAAAAATTATATATACTCAGACGAGGAAACACTTTGTCCAATAATAATTCACTAGGTCATTAATACTATCCACATCTCATCATGTCTTTCTACCTCAATTATGGATATATCATATGCTTTCCAAAAATGTTTCAATCAATTTTCATAGTTACCAGTACCATATTCATATGGGAATCTACAAATGACCAATAATGTGATATTCCGATATTCCATAATAATATAAAACATATTCAACAACACTATTTGTCAATCCCATAACAAAAACACTTAATCATTCCCCTACATAGTTTTAATACTCAACATCACTAGTAGTAATCTCATGTGATTTTTTTTCTTTGGCCTTGAAAGGTTATTTCTATCTATAATCATCCTTAATCGGTTGATTAGTGCATTGGTTAGCCTAATAACTCATTTCCATGGACTTGTTTCCCTGATTTGTTGGACATGAACACTTTGAATAATTCTGTTTAATCAAATTTCTACCATAGTGAAATGCTCTATGACCTTCTTTCCCACACATAAAAAATTTATTTTTCACCTTAAAACAATTGCTTCTATTTTCCCTTCATCACATTGATCATAATAAAATATAATATTAAATTATCCATAATTATTGTAATTTCCATTGAATTGTATCCTTCTTTTAATATCACAACCATGAGATAGATGAGTAACTACAATATCCCATTTTGTAAAAATAATATGACAAATGGTTATATTGTTAATTAATTTATATATCCCATCCCAATTCATCGAGTCAATTTTATATTATTTCATCAAATTCAAGAAAATTTTCCACCACAGATGACCTTCATCTTCAATACAATAAGTGGCCAACTTATCCCTTTCACGTTTTGGACAATAGATAATAAATAATATCTTTTCTATGGTGAAAATTCATTTCCTCTGAAACTGGTGGATCAGTAGTTCCACAAAAATAATGTCGATGTTTCATTAATAATGACTCAAGGGAACATAGATCCCTTATTTTTTTATTTTGGTGCCTAACAAGATTTATGTTCTTGGAAACAAGAATCTATATTCGATCTACCATAACATTTGGCTTCTTAGTAGGACAATAATTGAATTTCCGAGTCCATAGATCATGAAAACGGTTCCTTCAGTTTCCAACCATCTTCTAAAATCCCAAAAGAAAAATGTGACTGGAAAAAATATTACTATAAAAACAACACAATCAAGCGGGAGTACATTCAATCTCTAACATCATAGGATTAATCCTCAGTTTTTAGGATTGTTAGCACAATTCTAGGACTATAATATATTTTTATTCTAAACCTTAGGGACATCACTATACATACATTAGAAATATCTCTACAGATATCAGAAATGTTTTCGCAGCCTAGTTTCCAAAGATTGACTAAACCATCAATCTAATAAGAACTATAATGGTAAAGACCTGTAAAATTCAAGGAAATTGTTTTTCATAATTTTCTTGGGAATTTTACAAGAACGCAGTTTCTGACTGCACCTGATTCTGAGGCCTGGTGTGCCTGGAATCATTTTCTGAAGTTTGGCTCCGATACATTCAGTGATCGAACGAGCGGGTTTTGTCTAACATTTGAACCGGTGCTCGGAATCGAATTCCGAGGGCACCGATGGAATCGCAGCGCCGGTATTTGCTTAGAAACGCCTTTTCCGGAGTTGCGTTTTCTCGGGTGCGGTTTGTAGTTTTTTGGGGTTAAGTTATGAAATAAAATAAAGTGGTGAGAAAACTTTATTTTATTTCACATAAGCCACATAAATCCACTTAATATGAGTTGAAGCGGATAGGGTGGAACCCAAAATATCCTACCCACTTGGTAGGATATTTGTGATGTGGGTCCCGCATGAGCCCCATCATTTTTTTCCTCTGTGTAATGCACCTTCAAAACCTCATTTAATTGAAAGTCAACCGGTGTGTTTTCTTAAATTCCTAATGCCCCTATTAATTTGGCATTTAAGTCATTACCATTAATTCATCGAATTAATGGTTCGTTTCTTAACTTTGTTTTCGTTTGTTGGCATAACAATAAAATAAGACCATCACATGTGGGTGGCTTGTTGAGAGGATTTGGAGAAACTCTAAGTTCTTTGTCCTCCTCTATGAAGAACGCGAAGAACACGAAGAACACGAAGAACGTGAAGAACGTCGAACCCTCAGAGATCGACGACGTGATGCCATGTACCGCGATGCCGAAGTTCCTCCTTCCACGACATTTCTTCCGCGACGATCCTCCTTCCGCGATGTTTCTTCCGCGACGATCCTCTATCCGCGACGTTTCTTCCGCGACGATCCTTCCCCACAACAATTATCGATCATCAACCAATTGAGGTAGGGTATTACATACCTTTCAATTTCCTTTGAGGATTTTATCCTCAACAAGGGTTTAATTGGTGCAATTAAATCTGTGTGTTTTCATTAACCCTCGGAGATCGTCGATGCGACACCATATACCGCGACGATGTGATGCCCTTTTGCGACGTGACGATCCTCTTCTTCGGCGATGGTCAATTCCACGAAGAACTCACGTTTGATGACTACGACGAAGTAGGGGTTTGATTAATTAAAATATTTTTGATTTATACCTGCGGCGTTTCATTAAAATTGTTGTGAGACTTTTAAAACCACTAACGTGGTGGGTGCGGACTAACGAACAAGTCTGAACCAACCTCCCCTTTCGTTCTTGGTGTGCAAAATGGCGGACGTCGACAAAGCAGGCCGCACGGGTGATGCGAGATCCTCAGAATGATGGACGGACCCCGGGAGGGCCTTTGGCGAAGACGGAGTGAAATTCCGACCACCTGAAGTCGTCTGGTGGTCCGCGGAGCAGCCCGCCATGCCGCCGGAAGGAACCGCCGCGTCCCCTGGCAAGGGCAGCCCCACGGGGGGCCGCGGTTCCCTCACGCAGGGGCAGCACGCTCCCCGCTCCGCTCGGCCGTAACCAGCCATGCCGACCCGCAGGCCGGGCCGGGTCGCGCCCAAGCCGGGCCGGGCCACCCCGGCCGGGCCGGGTCACGCCATCCGGGTCAGACCCGGACCCCGGTCAGGTCGGCCTGGTTCGGACCGACCCAGGGGGGTTGGGCCGGGTCGGTCTGGGCCCAGACCCCCCCGTTTTCGGACCTTTTCAGTCTTTTTCTCATACCATGAGCTACGGGCCTCCAATCGACGCACCGTCAGCAGTGATGTGATCCTTAGATCGAGACGGTCGTTTCGGTATATCGCACTCAAGGTTTTAGAGTACATTGGGTTTGGCCGGGTTGGTTCGTACACGAAACCAACCAGGCCCTCGGAGCGGAAACGCTTATATCTTGAGCCACGGACGTCCGATTGACGTGCTGTTGACTTTGATGGATTCTTATAAGTGAGATGGATCTTTTGGCTTACTCCGCTCGATGTTTGGACACAGGAGGGGTACGCTCAAGCTGTTTTTCCCTTAAAAACCAACCGGGCCCCTAGAACGAAAACATCAATAACTCTGAGACCGGGCGTCCGATTGACGCGCCGTTTGCGACATTGAGTTCCTGTTGACGATATGGAACTTTTGGATACATCAAATCTGGACTATGTGTACGTTGATGTATCAGCCTCTCGGCTCGTGGAGCGGACCCTCCCGAACGAGCTTGTTGTGTGCGGGAACCCAAGAGCTGGCTGCGACTCCGATGACGATGACTGTACAGAGATCCTCAGTTGATTCGACGACGATGACTACAGCACTCAGCGATCCTACATGGATCAATGAAACATATCATGTGCGGGTCCGATCCTGTGTGGGTCAGCGCTCAGCGGTTCTGTGTGGGCCATCGCCTACAGATCCTGTGTGGGTCTGATCCTGTGTGGGTCATTGCGGTGGTTAGTGACCTATCGATCCTACGTGGGTCATATCCTTGTGGGTCGTTGTAGGGGTGAGTTACCTATTAATCCTATCTGGGTCAGATCATTTGTGGGTCATTGCGGGGGTTAGTATCTATCGATCATTTGTGGGTCCGACCGCATAGATGAATCAGTAGATATATGTGATCATCTCTATCGTCATACGAAGAAGTATACCTGTTTGAGTTGAATCATGTTTTGCATTCCTATGTGGATTATGTTGTGCTATCCTGTGTGGATTATGATTTACATTCCTATGTGGACTGGGTTGTACTTGGGCTCAGATGTTCAAGCCGAACGAGAATTGATTACTTAGGTATATGTATGGGCATATACATAAGCAGTTTCAGATGTTTCTTCGTGATTGATTCTTTCCTTTGTCGATATTCCTTTGTGGATTCTGGGAGTCCTTCGGGGGTCTCGGGGTCCCAACTAAGTAGCTTATACTCAACCCTGCACGGGCTATGCCCGCACTACGTTGTGTTTGTTGCAGACGACGGAGAGAACTGATCGTGGTTGAGGCTTGCGGAGCAGGACGATACCAGGAGGTGTACCATTGGGCGGGACGTACTCGGAGCGGTCGGCTGGACCCGAGAAGCTGTGGAGGCTATCTGCACCCACCATTCACGTGGGATTTCCAGTGGACAGCTCGGCATTGCGGCATTACTTTTCAGTTTCTGTTTTCCCTTCCAGTTGTACTTTTCTTTTAGTTTGGGTTTTTATAATGGCCCACATACTTTTCCGCACTACTGATGTATTGAGTTTTTACTTAGTGTTTACTTCTACTACTTTCTTTCTCTATGGTGTTTGTTTACTTTATAAAGGCAATGTCTTCCCTTTTTACTGGGAATTATGACTTGGTGCTAGTTGCCAGCCCCAGGCCTATGGAAGGCAGGCTTGGGGTAGTCACGGCACGGGCCCCGAGGACGGGTTGTGACAAATTGATATCAGAGGAGTTCGGTTCTACCGCAGAACATTGGAATCTAATCATTTTCTATGTGAAGAAATAGTTTTGAGCGTATTGGGTGTGGTTCTTAGTCCAGGGAGTCCAGTGTTAGTTCAGCGGCCGATGTATCCGTACACCAGGACCCTGGCTTCTGATTTCCGACATAATGCACGAAAACATTGATTGCATGTGTGTTTCGTGTTTTCATTGTGATTACTTTATGTCAGCTCACCAGGTATACTGTTTGACCGTGGCACACCTGTTTCCTTTTCAGGATGGCCCCACGATGGCAGCCATCTAGGGTTCCGAGAGTTGAGCGTGACGATAGCCCACCGAGCGATGAGGCCTCGGTATAGGGCCCTTTGACAGCTGAGGCACCAGCGGTACCTTTACCTGTCGAGCCACCGATTCTTCTAGCCCAAGTCGTTGATGATGCACGTCACCTTAGTGCACTGCATGAGTTCCAGCGCCAGCGACCGCCCAAGATCCGCGGGGAGACAGACCCCCAGGCAGCCGAGGACTTGCTGGAGGCAGTGTTTCGAGTTTTCCGTTTAGTGAGGACACCATTAGAACTCATGGTGATCCTCGCAGCGAGCCTACTGCACGCGGTAGCGGGCCGATGGTGGAGCTTGATGCTCCAGGTGCACGATGAGTAATCTCTTCTCTGGACAGAATTTGAGATCCTCTTCCTCTCGGAGTTCGTCCCAGCCACCCTCCGTGCGTTACGAATCAAGGAGCTTCTTCAGCGGCGGTAGGGTAGCTTGACGGTCGCCCAGTACTCGGTGAGATTTACCGATCTCTCGCGCTACTCGACGAACATAGTACGAGACCCATTCTACCGAGCATGGACCTTTGAGTAGGGATTGAGACATGAGATCAGGGAATCGTTGATCTCCCTCAGTATTTCGACTCAGGCAGGAGAATTGGAGCGAGCCCTTTTGATCGAGATCATTCTTGCTGAGCCTTCTTCAGCAGCGAGACCTACCGTGGGGCGGCACATAGCAGAGTCTTCTGCAGCAGGTAGTCGACGGATGACTCATGGTTCCAGGTAGACCAGACCCTCAGGAAGACGACCTTAGGACACTGGGTCAGCAGTGCGGGGCACACAGCGCGGAGGCAGTCTTTCGAGAGGCAGGCAGTTCTACACATGCGGCGGGCAGGGCCACATGGCTTGGGACTGCCTGACCCGCCGTGCCGAGGAGCAGTAGACGGTTGATGGCCCACCCAGGCAGAGGCAGAGGGTCGACTGTGGCGGTCCGCATAGAGTAGGCAGACGACGCAGAGGAGCTGGCCGAGCAGCAGGTGGTGGGCGACGCTTTGAGGCTCTCCCACCATCACCACCAGGATGTCCACCTCGACCACCGGGAGCTGGCGGGTAGAGACATGCACAACTCCAGGCAGCGGAGGCCTACAACCACAGCGCGCCCGAGATGATTCGAGTTACTATCTGTGTCTATTCCACCCTTACATTAGTTCTTATATACATAAAAGTGAGTCATTATTTCATAGCTGCTGCCCTTGTTCGGAGCTCAGAGATTCCGAAAGAGACGTTGGCTCGATCCTTGCGGCTAGAGACTCCTACGGGAGAAAACTCGACGATTACGCACTAGTTATGGTAGTTTGATCTTACTCTAGGACGTGAGAGCTTCAGCTGGGATCTTCTTGAAGCAGCATCAAGGCCTTATGATGTCATATTTGGAATGGATTGGTTATCTACAGTCCATGCTCAGATCGACTGTATTTGGCGCAAGGTGCGCTGTGTACGCACCGACGGGAGCAGGTTCACCATCACCGGAGAGAAGGGAGCCTTCGTAGCACAGGATGGACCCTCGTAGAAGAGAGGACAACCCATCACTCATCAGTTGTCTAGACTCATCCTAGAAGCAGTTGACGCGGGGAGTCCTAGTTTTCCTATAGTGGTGGATCAGTATGGGGACGTCTTTCACGACGATGTTACAGGACTACCTCCTCGCAGAGAGGTATACTTTTATATTGATCTGTACCCTGGGATAACCCCGATATCCACCCCATAATATCGGATGTCTCCCGCCGAGCTTCAAGATCTACGGGTACAGTTGGAGGACTTGTAGGGAAAGGGATTCATCCAACCCAGTTTTTCACCCTAGGCTTCCCCGATATTGTTCGCCAAGAAGGCGGATGGGAGCTTGCGACTATGTGTCAACTATCGTCGCCTGAACCAGGTGACAATAAGGAACAAGTATCTGCAACCGAGGATTGATGACCTCTTAGATCAGCTCAAGGGAGCACAGTGGTTCTCAAAGATAGACCTTAGGTCAGGCTATCATCATATCAGATTTCGGAACGAGGACGTGTAGAAGACGGCATTTAGATGTCGGTATGTCCACTATGAGTTCTTGGTTATGTCATTCGGTGTAACCAATGCCCTAGCAGTGTTCATGGGCCTCATGAACATGATCTTTCAGCCATACCTCGATCGATTTCTTGTGGTCTTCATCGACGACATTTTGATATACTCGACGTCTGAGAAGAAGAACGCCTACCACTTGCAGGTCGTAGTAGACACACTTTGATAGCACCATCATTATGGAAAGCTCTCGAAGTGTTAGTTCTGGTTAAGCAAGGTCCACTTCATGGGACACGTAATCTCTGAGGCGGGTGTTGCGGTGGATCCTGCGAAGATCGAGGCAGTGCTATCTTGGGAGCCGCCGAGGAGCGTGACTGAGGAGCGGAATTTCTTGGGAATAGTTGGATACTATCAGAGATTTGTGTCAAACTTCTCCAGAGTTGCGGCACCACTCTCAGCTTTGACGAAGAAGGGGAAACCCTTTGTGTGGTCAGACAGATTTCAACAGAGCTTCCAAGAGCTGAGACAGAGATTGACCAGCACACATATCTTGAGGTTTCCTGAGGAGGGATTAGGGTACGTAGTCTACTGCGATGCATCAGGGAGTGAACTCGGATGTTTCCTGATGCCGGAGCGGGCAGTGGTCGCCTATGGATCACGTCAGTTGAGGCCGCATGAGCAGATAAATGCTACCCATGACATTGAGTTAGCAGCAGTGGTCTTCCCTCTGAAGACATGGTGACACTATCTGATGGGCGAGTGATTTACAGTCTTTTATGACAATGAAATTCTCAGGTACATCTTCTCTCAGAAGGACCTGAACCTGAGACAGAAGCAATGGCTTGAGTTCCTCCAGGACTATGACTTTGAGATATTCTATACTCTTGGGAAGGGGAATGTGGTAGCCGATGCTCTCAGCAGGAGGACAAGAATTCAGCTACTTGAGGAGGCGACAGAGTAGCTAGCCGCTTTGTAGATATCCATCATGGATAGAGATGGAGCAGCCTTCCTTTAGTCTCTCACAATCACCCCTCCACTACTACAGTGGGTCATAGAGCCACATCGTGGGGACACTGACTGTGAGACACGGCGTGTGCAAATATCCTCATGAGAGGCACCTGATGGTTTCTCCTTTGAAGCAGAGCACGACGTCCTTTTCAGAGGACGTACCTTGGTACCAGTTAATTTATGGGAGGATGTGCTGAGAGAGTTTCACACTTCTCCCTTGGAGGTAAATCCTGGAGTAGCAATGATGTACCGGGACCTCAGACGACAGCACTGGTGGCCGGGCATAACGAAGGCTGTAGCAGAGTTCGTTTCTCGATGCCTCACCTACCAGCTGGTGAAGGCAGAGCATCAGGTACCAGCAGGCTTGGTACAACCCTTGGAGGTCCCGGAGTGGAAGTGGGACGAGATATCTATGGACTTCGTGACTGGACTTCCACACACTTCCAGAGGTCACGACTACATTTGGGTGATTGTCGACTGACTCACCAAGTCAGCTCACTTCTTACCCATCACAGAGCAGGGCTCAGTGGAGAGCTTGGGACGTCTCTACGTTCAGGAGATTGTACGACTTCACGTTGTTCCATCATCTATCATCTCTGATCGAGATTCTCGTTTTACTTCCCGACTTTTTAAGGGGTTGCAGGAGGAGTTTGGGACGCAGATACGTCTGAGCACCGCCTTTCACCCTCAGACAGATGGTCAAACGGAGAGGACCATACAGACTCTCGAGTACATGCTTCGCGCATGTGTCCTCGACTTTGGTCGCAGTTGGTAGGACCACCTACCCTTGGTGGAGTTTTCACACAACAATAACTACCACTCCACCCTCAAGATGGCACCATAAGAGGCGTTGTACAACCGACCTTGTAGATATCCTTTGTGCTGGAAAAAACCTGGGGAGTCAGCACTTGTGGAACCAGAGATGGTCCAGGCCACGACAGAGAATGTCCAGGTCATCCAGGAGCGAATGAGAACAGCTCAGAGCCGGTAGAAGTCCTATGCTGATAGGAGGAATATGCCACTAGTGTTTGAGGATGGAGATCATCTCTTCTTGCGTGTCTCACCTCGACGTGGATTACGTAGATTTGGCCGAGGTAGTATGTTGTCTCCACGCTTCATCGGACCATTCCAGGTCCTCAGCAGGATTGGCGATGTGGCATACCGTCTTGCTCTACCACCTCAGTTGCACCGGGTGCATGACATCTTCCATGTATCTCAGCTGAGGAGATACGTTCACGACTCGACGCACATCATTGACCATGGGGAGCTGGACGTTGATGATGGGGTGACTTTTGCAGAGATCCCAGTGGAGATTGAGGATCGACAGGAGCGGGTCCTATATGGACGGTCGATTCCTCTAGTGTGCATCAGATGGCAGCACGGGAACGTCTAGGGGAGCACATGGGAGCGGGAGGCTCAGATGTGTGCTCAGTACCTACATTTGTTTCCTTAGTTTATCATGTATCTTTACGGGGACGTAAATCCCTAAAGTGGGAGTGATGTAATGATCCGTAAAATTCAAGGAAATTTTTTTTTCTTAATTTTCGTGGGAATTTTACAAAAACACAGTTTCTGACGGAACCTGATTCTGAGGCCTGGTGTGCCTACAATCATTTTCCGAAGATTGGCTCGGGTACGTTCAGTCAACAAACGAGCGGGTTTTTTCTAACTTTTGAACCGGTTCTCGGAATCGAATTCAGAGGGCACCGATTGAATCACAATGCCAATATTTTCTTAGAAACACCTTTTCAGGAGTTGCGTTTGCTAGGGTGTGGTTTTTAGTTTTTTTGGGTTATGTTAAGAAATAAAATAAAGTGGTGTGACAACTTTATTTTATTTCACATAAGCCACTTAAAACCACTTAAGCTGAGTTGAAGCGGATAGGGTGGAAAACAAAATATCCTACCCACTTGGTAGGATATTTGTCAGGTGGGGCCCGCACGATCCCCACCATCTTTTCCACTAAGTAACGCACCCTCGAAAACCTCTTTTTATTGAAAGTCAACCAGTGCATTTTCTTAAATTCTTAACGCCCCTATTAATTGGGCAGTTATGTTGATACTATTAATTCATCGAATTAATGGTTCATTTCATAACTTTGTTTTTCATTTGTTGGCATAAGAATAAAATAAGACCAACACATGTGGGTGGCTTGTTGAGAGGAGTTGGAGAAACTCTAAGTTCTTCGTCCTCCTCCGTGAAGAACGTGAAGAACGCGAAAAACGTCGAACCCTCGGAGATCGACGATGCGACGCCGTGTACCGCGACGCCGACGATCCTCCTTCCACGAAGATTCTTCCTTGACGGTCCTCCTTCCGCGACGTTTCTCCTGCGATGATCCTCCTTCCGCGACATTTCTTCCGCGACGATCCGTCCCCGCGACAATCTTCGATCATCAACCGATTGAGGTAGGGGATTACAGACCTTTTAATTTCTTTTGTGGATTTTATCCTCAACATGGGTTTAATTGGTGCAATTAAATCTGTTTGTTTTCTTTAACCCTCGGAGATCGTTGACTCGACGCCGTGTACCACGACGACGTGACGCCCTTCCGCGACGCGATGATCCCCTTATTCTATGACTGTCAATTCCGTGAAGAACTCACGTTCGAAGACTACAATGAAGTAGGGGTTTGATTCATTTAAATCTTTGTGATTTATACCTGCGACGTTTGATTAAAATTCTTGTGATACTTTTAAAACCGCTAATGCGGTGGGTGCGGACTAACGAACAAGTCTGAACCCACCGCCCCTTTCATTCTTGGTGTGTGAAACAACGGACGCAGACAAAGCAGGACACACGAGCGATGCGAGGTCCTCGTAGTGAAGGACGGACCCCGGGAGGGCCTTTAGTGAAGACGACGTGAAATTCTTACCACCGGAACTCGTCCGGTGGTCCTCGGAGCATCCTGCCGGTGCGCCTCGCCGGCACGGTGGTGCCGGCGGCAGGAGGCGGCGGCTCCTGGCGCGCCGCCAGAAGGAACAGTCGTGGCTGAAGCTGCAGCGGCAGTATGCTGTCCCGCGACCGTGCAGGATCAGAGGAGGATGGGATGCGGTGGCCCGGCCTCGTCCGATGGCAAGGGCGGCCCCACGCGGGGCCGCGGGGGAAGCACACCCCCCGCTCTGCTCGGCCCTAACTGGTCGGGCCGGGTCGCGCCCAGGCCGAGCAGGGCCACCCCATCCGGGTCGAGTCATGCCATCTGGGTCGGACCCGGACCCGGGTTGGGTCGACCCGGTTCGGGCCGACCCATGGGGGGTTGGGCCGGGTCGGTCCGGGCCTAGACCCCATGTTTTCGGACCTTTTCGGTCTTTTTCTCATAACATGAGCTACGGGCCTCCGATCGACGCACCGTTAGCGGCGATGTGATCTTTGGATCGAGACATTCGTTTAGATATATCACACTCATGGTTTCAGAGTAGTTTTGGTTTGGCCGGGTTGGTTCGTACACGAAACCAACCGGGCCCTCGGAGCAGAAACACTTATATCTTGATCCTCGGACGTCCGATTGGTGTGCCGTCTACTTTGTTGGATTCCTCTATGTGAGAAGGATCCTTTGGATTAGTCCCCCCAAGGTTTGGATGCAGGTGGAGTACAGTCGGGTTGGTTTTGCCTTAAAACCCAACCGGGCCCCTGGAACGAAAAAGTCAATACCTCTCAGACCAGGCGTCCGATTGACGCGCCGTCTGTGACGTTGAGTTCCTGTTGACGATACGAAACTTTTTGATACATCAACTATGGAATTTGTTTCAGATGATGTATCATCCTCTCGGCTCATGGAGCGGACCCTCCCGAACGAGCTTGCTGTGTGCGGGAACCCTAGAGATGGCTGCGACTGCGACGACGACGACGACTGTACAGAGATCTTCAGTGGATTAGACGATGAAGACTACAACACTCAGCGATCCTACGTGGATCAGTGCTACAGAACCTGTGTGAGTCCGATCCTGTCTGGGTTAGTGCTCAGCTGTCCTGTGTGGGTCAGCGCCTACAGATCCTGTGTGGGTATGATCCTGTGTGGGTATTTACGGGGGTTACTTACCAATCAATCATTTGTGGGTCAGATCCTTTATGGTTCATTATGGGGGTTAGTTACCTATCGATCATGTGTGGGTGATATCCATTGTGGGTCATTTCGGGGGTTAGTAACTATCAATCTTTTGTGGGTTCGATGGAATAGATGAATCAGTGGATATATGTGATCATCTCTATTCTCATACGAATAAGTATACCTGTGTGAGATGAATCTTGTTTTGCTTTCCTATGTGGATTGTGTTGTGCTATCCTGTGTGGATTACGTTTTGCTTTCCTGTGTGGACTGGGTTGTACTTGGGATCAGATGTTGGAGATGAACGAGAATTGATGACTTAGGTATATGTATGGGCATATACCTAAGCAGTTTCGGATGTTACTTCGTGATTGTATCTTTCCTTTGTGGATTATCCTTTGTAGATTCTGGGAGACCTTCGGGGGTCTCAGGGTCCCTACTGAGTAGCTTATACTCACCCCTGCACGGTCTATGCCTGCACAACATTGTGTTGGTCGCAGACGACGGACATCACTGATCGTGGTTGAGGCATGCGGAGTAGGACGGTACTAGGAGGCGGACCATTGGGCGGGACGTACTCGAGCGGTCGGCTAGACCCAAGAAGCGGTGTAGGCTAACTGTACCCACCCTTCAGGTGGGATTTCCAGTGGACAGCTCGGCGTTGCGGCTTTACTTTTCAGTTGATGTTTTCCCTTCCAGTTGTACTTTACTTTCAGTTTGGGTTTGTATACTGGCCCACTTACTTTTCTGCACTACTGTTGTACTCAGTTTTTACTTCGTGTTTACTTCTACTTCTTGCTTACTCTGTGGTGTTTGTTTACTTTACAAATGGAAATGTCTTCACTTTTTACTCGGAATTACGCCTTGGTGCTAGTCTCCAGCCCCTGGCCTATGGAAGGAGGGCTTGGGGTAGTCACGGCACGGGCCCTGAGGACAGGTCGTGACAATAATAACCCAAGATTGATGTATATGGACATTATATTTCTTTAGCGTAATACTTAATATATGACACAAAGAGATTTACCAAGACCATATTTCTGTATTGTATTTGAAAACTCATAACCTCGTCTTCTAACCTGGTGAACATCCTTCAATATCTCCCAGAAATATCATCCCCTTTTGTTTTCATTCTTAAAATCATTTTTTGTATCCTCAATAAATGAAAACAAAAAAGGGTGACATCAATTTCTCAGTGAGGGTAAATACTGTGAACATAAAACAACCATAAACATAAACATGTAATAACATGAACATAATGTTTAAATATCAAAATCATGAGTGGGGAAACAATTAGTGGGAGTTTGTAAGGCATAGATCACAAAGAAACATTAACCATGACAAAGTTTCATTGGCATTAAACATAGAATTTTGGAAAAAATTAATCAAATAATATGATTTCCATAGTATCCAAGGCATTGTTTAAAAAACCATCATAGGGGAAATGTCCATTACTTAATTGGGTTCACATGTATTTCCACCCATGTATTACTAAATATGATTTACATGTCCTTCCTGAACCTGTATTACTGAACCTGATTTAAATTCCACCACAGGCAAGTCTATCTCATGAGATTTAAATCTTTACCTAAATCATTTAAGGGATATATAGGTAACACCCATCTCATTTTGAATCCAATCTTACGTGTGCCACAAAAACTTAAGAAAAATTTACTATACCATATCCCATGAAATAAAATGGGGTTAAAAAATATCATTTCAAAAAAATTAATCCATAAATTGATTTCATAATAATATCTCCATCATTTAAACAATCAAATCAATATAATAATAGCGAGTCAAACAAAAACATATGTTAACATAGATGAAATTTAATATTTATTAAACACATGATCTTCAATCCTAAATAAAATATCCTTTCTTCTCTTGATGCATTTTCCTTCATCAAAAAGACAATAATCCATTGGAAGAATACATTTTTTGTCAAAATAACCTAGTAATCTTGTAGTGAAATATTTAATTAAATAACAAATTATCGAATCATAAAAATATATTCATGTCTTACACATAAAAAAACCTTCTCGTACATTTACTAGAAAATACAAAAGGATTCTCATATAATAAAAAATGAATTCTTCCATCCATATAATTTATTAAAAGTAAAAATGGGTTAAATAGGAAATTAAATATACATAGAATAATATTAATAATTTTATGAATTCATTTTTATAAAACATAGACATGTATGATAAATATATCCCTAGTAAATACTTACGAATAAACAATCTCGAATAAATAATGTAATTAGAAAAGTTATCCCTTACGATGTACATTAGTTAGTTTATGTTGTGTTCAGCTCCATTATAATAGATAAATAATGTTATTAAATTATTCTATGACCATATCCATATATTTGAAATCATATATGATCCTATTATAAAATTTTGTTAATGGTATATTATTATTTCTATTATTTTAGGTGTCAGCTGATTCATTATTATTTTCCAGTTTTTTCATATAAGTCATGTTTATTTTGAATATGATGTATTTTATTCATGAAATTATGTTTACAATTATTATTTTCACTCACCAAATAAATTTTATAATCATTTTAGAATTATTTTTTTGTAGAAAAAATCTCACCGCATTGTGGAGAAGGTAGGTCGTACGTACATAAAATCAGTGGTATCATTCTATTCTTGGGTAAATGGTATACAATTGGATGGTATATTAATTATAAAGAACAATTAAGATGCTATATTTATTATTTAATCCCATTAGAATCATCTTTATAACAATCGTAATAAAGTTTTTTTGAATAACATGTTTCACCCTAGTGTGAAGACGTTAAATAATACATACATAGGCATAGTTATATTGATATTCATTGCATGGATAAAATGAGGTATATGGAAGAAAAATAATTATAATAAAATATTTAAATTTAAAATTTATTGAATTTATCACATTCTCTAGAATCAATAAAGAATTAATATGTATAGGAAGAAAATAACTGTGAAATAAGGGATAAAACAATTACCTCTTCATTAGGTGTTTCATATTGATTTGAACTGATGAGATCTTTAGGATGACTCTCTAAACAAAATTATTCTTCTAGGATTACATGATGGAGTTTTAGATGAGAACTATTTAGGGGTTGGTAGAACCAAAATTAATTTTATTCGTGACATAATGAAAAACATAGGAGCCCTTTTATAAGAGAGTTGATGAGAAGCCTAGGAAAATCATGAAATATTAATTGATTGTAAAAAATATTTTCGCTTTCTAATACCTCCAAAATGTTTTATTTCAATGATATTAAAAGGCAGGGCCAAAATATTCTTATCCATTAGGTTTTAGAAAAGATTAGTACTTAAATGTATCATTGTCTGTTAGATTTAACCCTTTGAAAAAGTAGTTAACTCTTATAATGTCCTCTTTTATTTTTATACAACACGGTAAATATCATTACAATAAAATTTCATGAAAACCTAAAGTGGGTAATTTATGAAATTTTTATCACTTCTCATGTTATTTTGAATAACTTTATTGTTTTATGAATTTTTTTATCATTTAATAAAATATTTTTTTCATTAAAGCACATTAATGTAAATTTTGGCACTATTTTATAAGTGACTTTTGTTAATGTTATTAAAACATGATTCCTTTGAAATAAAGGAATTAAATCATCCCTAACATCTCACAATCATTCTGATAATTTTTTGATGGAATCAAAAGGTTGAAATTAAATTTATTTTAATATTTATAAATTTATTTATTTGAATCATTCATTAACAAGGTAATCACTACAACGAAATTTCGTCACATATATACATGTATACAGTGTCTAAAAAATATAAATAAAATACCATGACGTAGGAAATAAACGTAGTTATATAATGAAAATATATAGACATATAAATTAGTTATATAAACTTATATTAAAATATATTTTTAATACGATATATGATTGTTTTATAATTATTATAAATTAAAATAATTTTTAACAAAAGTCATTTTAACTTCCATGTGAATCCCCGAGGTCCGAATATCAACCCAAGGATTCCCATGGTAAACATATCTCACCTATTAGGATTAATACATGTTTTAGAGTAGTTTAATATTATTATAATATTTTATTCTACAATTTATAGTCAATTTACCCTCTAACTGTTGTAAATAAAATAACTACCGATGTTACTATTTATAATATCCAAAAATAAAAGTATAATATTAACTTAATTTCAACCCTATGATACCAAATGTGTAATAAATTTTTCCATAATAAAAACATAGAAGATAAAAAAATTAATTTAATTTTTATTAATGATTTCATAACAAAAAAGCGAGTTTTTAATAAGTAATAACTACCAAGCTATTGACATGTATTTATGTTCAATTTAAATTTTAAATTACATCTAATGACTATCATTAGATTAAATAATAAAAACATATTCCAATTAATATTTGGAGCCAATAAAATATAAAAGTTATCTATATAAATAATTAAAATGAAGAAGTATATTTGAATTAAAATGAAGTATTTTTAACTATTCATCAATATATAAATTTTCGCCAAAAAATTACAAAAATTTCAAAAAAAACAAAAATATTTATGTCTCTCTACCAATGAAGATGTTTTATTTCTAAAACATAATATATAAAATTTTAAAAACAAAATTTAATATTGGTGTTCCATTGAATGGTGGTAAAATTATGTATTTTTAAAAATACATTATTTATTCAAAAAATTTAATTTGATCTTATATCATGTCTACAAAAAACCTAAGATGAATGTTAATGCTACAAAAAAATTAACATGTGGTTAATACAATTCAAAACATCTAATTTATATCCAATTAAATAGTAATAATTTAATAATATATCATTGTTTAGTGGAAATCAGTATGGTATACAATGAAAGTTATTGAGGAAGGTTATACTTGAATGTAATGGAAGCCAGGAATAGAGTTTCATATACTGAAAGCTAATATAATGTTTCATACTGCGCAAGCTAATCTAGGTGTAGAGTAAAAAATAGATATCAATGAAATTAATAAAATTATTTCATTAAATCTTGGTGTCTTACAACTCATGGGAAAAAGAGTCACTAGTGATTGAATATCATAATGATGCCCATCCTAAAATTTCAATACATGTATATCAAAATAGTTTCGAGAGAAGATTCAAATCACTAAGTTTCCAAACAGTATCCACCATATTGTATCCTTGAAATTTGACCATAATTTAGGTGCAAGAAATCACAATCCATCCCTTCCCTCAATGTATCTAGATTGATGTGGACCAGAAATATTACCTCAAATTAATTCCCAGAAAAATCATTTTACATCCCCTCATTCACTATAATGTCCTTAAAATTAGACAATGGTTGAAAAAGTAATGTCTTTATTATTCTTCAGCATCTTACATGTGTGGAAATATAGGTTCTTATATATCACCATGAATGAAATAATCCATAAATGGACTTCTCAGAGACCACTCTCCATAATGAACATAAGACGATACTACTACTTAAGATCTTTTTTCATCTCATATATCAACTGTTAAGTGAAAACAGTCCCCCTTTAGATGGATCACATGAAACTCATTAATGTTTTAATAATTTGATCATCAAAATGATCATCATGAGCCGTGGGATGATTAGTTTCACCTACATTAGGAATGTGCCCACTGAAACTCTAATAATGATGACCTATAAAAGATAAAACCACTACATAAAACACTAGATAAAAAATGTTCAACATCAATAGGTGAGAAAAACAGAGAACCAATTTCTAATGGTGTCTCTAAATAGTTCTAAATAAGTTATTTTTCAGGAAATAATTGTTATTACTTCTTTATAAATCAGATATAATAGTTAACTTATTTCATATGTTAAATAGATAAATATATTCCCTGAAATGAATTTATCCATATCATGAAATGAGAATGTCAAGATATATCTTTATGTGGATATCATGATTCATTCTTAATAATTATTTTCCAAAAAGGTCCTTGAAGATAAATATCAAGATGAAATAACCTCACACTATATCTAAATCAACCCATGTAATATAATATCAATCATAATAAGAGAACATCATGAAAAAAATACCATTCCTATGAACACTGATTTCCCACATACATGGGTTTCCTAGACAAATAAAAAAAATTAAATTATCATGTTCAAATTCATTATAATTTCCATTGTAACTTTATAAAATAGTCAAGTAATATAAAAGAAACACCATCCAATGACACAATTTAGTAACGTCCCATAACCTCAACTCTCCCATGTGTCTAAATTTGGATGGTTAGAGGAAATAAATCATGAATCCCCATATTTGAGTGGTTGTTGACTAGTATAGAGGATGTAAATATTATTTTTGGGAGACTATATCCCCTCATACATAGTTACAATATAGAAGAACAAAAAATTATACAATAAATATAACATAAATAGAAATATAATATATAGATTAATATATAACTTGAATGTAAATGATAAATAAATATAACAAATTATGTTTGAATTATAAAATGCTTGATTAAATAAATCTAAATGTCAAATAGAAAGTAACGACCATGATAACACAAATAAACTCAAAAGGCATTGACCCAAATTCATTAGTTTGTCCAATCTCCATGAACGAACCCTCCCTGTAAGAAACAAACAACTATGATATCCCATTCCTAGCCTTAACATACATCCATGTAGTCTTGTTAGAAAAAAAAATGGTGACCCAGATTCAGAGTGAGGAAAAATCCATAGGTTGACACAACAGTTTCTAAACAAATCATGTATTATAATAATTTCGTGTAGTTAAGTGTTAAATAACTGTATTTATTATTTAATTAATAACAAAACTCAAATTCATCCTTCTTTGGCGTCTTGTTGGAATATCAATGAGTATGTTTCACAACCATGACCACAATAACCATTAATCTATGTTATAATCACAGAACTTTGTTATTCACAATAAAAATTATAGAACATTGAGACAATGTCTTTTATTAATTAATTTTAGCATAACATGTAATATCCCTTTATATAATAATTTTATCACTGAATAGAAGAGCCCTTAATATTATTATTTCTACATAACCATACCATGTCCTCTTTATAATAATTTCAACATATTTTGGATGAGCCCTTAATGTAATCGTTTCATCATGAATTAAGAATCTATATATAGAAACAATAAGAACACATGTAACAAAATAGGAAACTAGGTCCAATCATCTATTTACCCCTTACCTATCTATCCCCTTTCATTAGAAAGTTAGTTCTTTAACCATTAACTTTCCTATGTACACATCGATATTATATAATGAATCACCATAAATTTAAATAAAAATGTAATAAATTTTACAAGGTAAATATAGAATAATAAATAACCTTTGGTCTCAATTCAGGATAAATTTAATTTTATCCATTTTCCAGATCATTAATATTCTATTGTAGGCTCACACTACAGGTAGACACTAACTCGGTGTAAACAACATTAAATCTAAATGGAACCAATGTGTAATACCACTCATAATTTATCATCAACTGTTATTCAATTTATACATTTTAATCTATGTTTAGTAAAATCACACAATAATTATCATTCTTAAATAAATAGAAACATACAACATGGGTTTTTCATAGATAAGAAATGTTTATCTAGAGATGAAGAAGCACATTAAATAGGTAATTTTGACAAGAATGGTGGATAATAAGATCACATTAATAACCTAGATCACACAATAACATTAAAAACTACTAATCCATAGTAGTAAAAAAATTACACCCTTATAATGGAGAACAAGAAGACTCTGGGGGAATTATAAATAAAACTCTATAGGGATCAAGCACTTGACCTGGACATCTAGAAGGGCAGTATTGAATCTAATATATTCAAGACATATCCTAGGGTTACAGAGGGAAGAGGTAGATGTAGTTATAAATTGAATCATATGAATATAATGGATTTAAAATCTATGATCATGTTTAATAAATTGTGTGTAATTTATTAAATTTTTTACATTTCACAATTATTGTGATCCCCCAAATAGTTCTTGTTTGTTTAAATTATCTTTTATAGAGCATTATACATTCTCAACTAGGTTCATGATGAGTTATCATTTCATAATTTGATTCAGTTTATGATTTATATTTGTAAATATCAACCTATGGTGAAACATGTTCTTGTAATGTAAATTTATAGCAATCATCTATAATTTACTCTTTTTATAATGTTCTTATACCACCATTTATGTATTGAAAAAATATGGATAACCCTTACAATACAATTTCACATTTTTATACCTCAAATTCATTAATTAAAAAGTAACACACATCCCCAAACATTTGGTCATTTTACACATTAAAATCACCTTGTCCAATAATGTAACATAACCAATAATATTTATTGAAAAAACATAACCCAAAAAGTAGGTTTATTGCAAAACACAAAGTGTGATAGACATGGATGATGTTTGGAACTCAATATATTAATTTATGTCTTATTACACTTTTTATAATTTTTTTGTGTGATAACATATTTATATAGATTATGTAAATAAATATAAAACATTTTATCTATATTTTTATGGTTTCCATAGGAAATTATGATTACTCATGTTTTATATAATATTTATTTTATAATTATTTGACATTTTTAAGGGAGTTCTCTATTTCGAAATTTTGTTTTTAAAAATAAAATACATTTTCATCTATATATTTTTCCTTTGATACATAATATCCATGATTAAATGTTATTTATAATCTATTACTATAACACCCCAAGGTTTTGGAAATAAATATAGAATTATATTTTATAATCTAACCTCTTCTATGTTTTGAATTTCAAGAAATGTTCATCTAGAGTTGTGCTCAGTAAGTCATTTCGAGTCTGATAGAACAAACTTGTTTTTTTGGTGAATAGTAGCATACCCTTATAAATAGTAATACGAATAGTAATATGAATAGTAATATGAACTCATGAATAGTAAATAATAATATTATTTTATTTTGCCAAGGAAATAGGATAACAGGATCTTAATTAATTTTACAATGTCACATAAAACCAATTGCACTTCAATATTGTTATTTTCGAATTAACTGTGACCTTATTTAAAAATTAAATTAATAATATTAAGAAAATTATTTATGAAAAATGGATTTCACTTTTTAATTTTACACGTCGAAAAATGTTAGGGGTAAATTTTTGGTATTTTTCTGAAACTCATTAATTTTCGGTGAATAGTGAAATATGATAAAATACTGTATAATCAATTTATCAGTAAAAATGCACTATTTATGACATAATAAGTGATTCAAGGCCACTTTCTTCGAACTCACATGATATTATCACTATTTAGGGCCACTGGTTTTTAGATTATTCATAGTCATGATAAAAATATTATAATAATGATTAAAATAATCTAAAATTCCTCCCCTCCTCCACTATAAATACCACCCTCACTCCCCTCTTCCTCCCACACCTCATAAGCCATGACCATTGTCTAAATTCTACCAAATTACCTCCCCAATTTTCTTCCTCATGTACTAGAGCTTCTGGTCTGACCAAAAGTCCAAGACCAAAGCCCTTAAGGAGGATCTCAAGGAGAAGAGATCAAGAGGTAAACATCCTCTTTCATTTTCATTCTTTTCTTCCATTTTCTGTTATTCTCTTTCATTACCTTTGTTTTGTGTTGAGATATTTCGTTAAATATTTACCCTTACATTAAATATTATGTATTAATGATGATATATTCCATTCCTCCAATCAATCTATTTTTATGGAATTTTAAGAGACGCCCGTTATGCTGCCGAATTTTTGTCAGAAATTTATCAGGTTTTCTTTCGTTTTATGATTCCTTTATTTTCTTCTTCTTTCCTCACCTCCTCTATCGAAATGATAATAATAACTCCATCAGAATCTATATACTGGATTTATATCATGTGAATGGAAGAACTATCTTAAATATTCTTACTCCCTCCCTTTTATTTTGTAAATGAAATCGACGTCCATAAGGTTCCAATTTATAACCTTCGTAGACGATGAAGTTTCATTCTTAAATTTATTCTTCATTTCTTGTCATGAAACCATATTCATGGTTTATACAGAATATAATATATGTTTAATCTCCTAATTAATATTCATGAACCATAATATGTATATATAATTAAGTTATATGACAAAACTAGTTCATAATAATCCAAGTACCGATGAATAATCTAAGTGGTTGTCATCTAATGATTCAACCTCATTCCATGTAACCAAATGATATAAGTGGACATTAACAATTATTTATGTTCATTAGTAATACTTAATTTCAATTCTGGAGATTTAAATCCATTCAACATCATTACTTAAAAACAAGTGAACCGAATATGAAAATAAATGAAACAAACAATCCAGAATGACGAAATTCAATATAATAACTTATAAATAATAACATAAAGGAACTAAACAAAATTATGATGAAATAAATACATGTATATTAAGTTCTGAAATAATTTATTGATATGTATAATTTTACATTCCAGGACCTTATGTTAAAGTGGAGAACACAATTGGATTTACGATAAGGGTTTCTTCACATCACTTCCATTTTTGTGAGATATTCCGTAATCACTACTATTACATTTTATGGTGTATGTATACTTCTCATTATTGTCTCATATAATGAATATATTTATCTTTATTATATTCAATTTATCATTTGACAATCATTAATTTTGGTTCATACAAATCAATTGATTACAAAGTCGTAAGGGGTTCCTCATCTAACTTTCATTTCTGTTAGATTTTAATCGTTCACCACTTATTTCTTGTACGTGGTATATGTGTACTGTCATTTGATATATATAATGACATGATTATCTTTATATTCATTTTATTCAATGAATCACTTCAAATTTATTATGTTCTGTTCATATTATTTGACCGATCACTTTGCTGTAAGGGAATTCTTAACCCGATTTCCATTCATTGGGTTAACATTCTACTTCGTTATTTATATGGTATTTAGATCTTTTTTGTGATGAAATATGATTATAAAATGTTTCATTATGTGTATTTAGAGTATATATACATACTCCATCGACTATATTAAGTCCCTCTTACATCGTATGATATTTATAACGGGATTTTCTTTAAAATCCTCTTTTTAAATTTGGTTTTACAAAATTTCAAAAGCAATGTTTTTATGCTATTATTTATTTTGTATGATAATGTTTTGGTTATTAGGAATTGTTTATGATGATGGGTGGGACCTATATTTCCCTCCAATTCATTGGGTATGAGTAAGTTGGAGGTTGGCCGTATGGTTACTCCATGTGTAACTGTGATGGTTACACATGGTAAGGTAGCCGTGAGGGTTACAAATTTTAAGGTAGCCAAGATGGTTACATGATTATGTAACTAATTCCCCATGATAACTCTATGATTATATTTATGTTCTCATTTTTCATGTGGTTATTCGACTAGTAGAATACCCATAATTATGTTTAATTATTTAATTATTTGTTTAGCTCATATTTTTGCAATAATATGTTTCATGTTTATTATTAAAGGCATGTGTTTTCAATTATTCACCATGTCTAATGTTTATATTATCTTCCACTATATTGCATACTCTTACTGAGCATTTGAGCTCACCCCTTTCTTATGTTTCATTTTCTCAGGATTTGATGAAGTAATTTATGAATGACTTACAAGTATAATCTAGGAGATGCTATGTTTCTAGTGGATTAAAATATTGTTTTTGTTTCCCTTCATGTTGTAATGATAAACTTATGTATGTATCTTGTTTCCAATAATACTAAACTACTCGGTCCTTCGAGATTCGTATTCCTTGTATGTATTCCAATGTAATCAAATAAGTTACCATCTCTGGGCAACTAGGGTCGGGTCCTTACAATTACCATTAACAATCATTAGTTCAATGTTTAATTTGATGTTATTTTCTCAAAATAATGTAATTAATTTTGGAACCCATGTATTTTATCCAATAAATTTACATGTTTATGTTATGTGGTATTTTTCAATTACGGATTATTTAAATTGGATAATTAATACATTATTATGAGTACTTTTAAGTGGATCTCATATATATTGATGATGACAGTGGGGCTATATATCAACAAAAAAAGTTTTGGGTGAAACATATATCTCAAGAGATATTTTATTATGATCATTTATTGTATCATTATATAGTTGTGGTAATAATTGATTTTATCCCACTTCCAGTAGTGAAAATAATTAATTTGTTCACATAATAATTTTTTCTCATCATGGGTTTTCAATTATGACATTTTTTCTATATTTTTGTGTGTTTTTTCATGACATTAAGAAATTTTAGGCATATTATTATGCATGTATTATGATGTCATGGATTATGATTATTGAAACCTATTTCCAAAATCTTTTTAATCATATAATATGATACTATAGTACTTATTCCAAGACTAATGAATTATTATATTTTCCACATTGGATATATTTTATTATATTTTATGATTATACATATATTCTCATCATATTCTTACTTATGAAAATTGATTTCAAATGCTTATCTTAAAAGATAATAAGCTCATAATCTGACACATATATTATACATCTATTTCCTAAGTTATTATAATTAAAATAGTTTATTATATGAAGAATATTGTAATATATTAATTAATTTTGGGAGATTTTCAACACTAAATTTGGACAAATATATATTTCCCATACTGAAAAAATGTCAATTGATTAATATTTACATCAGATTTATTTCCATAATTATTTTTCCAAAATATCTAATACATTCAAGGTAAATTATGCATGAAATTTATTATAATACAATATTTTTTGGTCATGTAAGCACTATATGGTTTATTATTGATGTTTGAACATAAAGACTGATATTTCATGTTCAATGAGATTTATGAAGCCCTAAATTGTCCATATTTAACTAATTAAAAATAATAGCATATGTAACAATAAAAAAATATTGAAATTACTCTATAAAATGAAATTCATTTAGATAAACATCCATAAATGTAAACATTATATATATTGGGATATTTTTTTTCTTTTTGGAGTGCAATTTAAAATGAAAAATCTTTGTGTTTAAAATCTTGAAATAGTGGAAAATTTTCATTGAAATACACACCCTCAATATGTGATAACCCCATTAACATAAAAATGTTTTTTTTTCAAATTAACCATTATATGTTTTATTATTAATGAAAGTACAATTTTAGTTGTTGATTTTATAATTATATGGTTGATAAAAATACCATGCTTATTAATTTTCAATTAGATAACACTCCTCATTAATTTCATGGATCAATTATTAAATAACAATAAATTATTTATGAATAAATATATGAAATTAAATTAATGTGAATGGTTTACACAATTTATATTGATTAATTAACACATTAATTTTAATTCCATATGATATTTTCAACAACAATATATTAATTTATCAATATTTTTATTCTAGTGATTTTAATATTTTAAAAATACTTAGTCTTTTAATTTTACATATATGTTCCATCCTGATTTATTATCATTATATAATTCAATTATATCGATCCAGCACCGACATCCATTTCAAGTACCATAAATAATTTTTTATCATATTTGTAATTTCCATGAATATTTAATCATGAAAATATAGTATATTCCATGATTTGTTGTTGTAGAACATATACCATCTTCCAGTTTTTTATAACCATGGAAAATATATGTCTCAATAGTTCTAATCAATCATACCACCACATTTTCATTTATTCATGATCAAACTTAGACACCCACGAAATTTAAAATTAATTATCATTAGATTTTAATTGAAAATATTTTATAAGAATAAATATATGAATATAGATTAAAAATAATATATAATAAATAATTATAAAATTGATAATTTATTATAACTATAGATATCATGAAATGTGGTGCTCATTTATTAAAGTTTTAGAAATGTTTATGAGGATTGTAATTTATATATTTTTTAATATAATCTATTTTTTAGTATATGGTTCACTAAAAACATGTAGTATCCAAATATTAATCATAAAAATATGAAAATATTTTTGATAAATCATAGTAAAACTTCATGACTATAGTGACATCATAGAAAAAATTGTTTTTATAAAATAATATTGTAAATATTACAATGCATACACAAGGGTTTTATATTTATGAGATATAAAAAATGGTATTCTAGTGATGATATAAATGATTGTGTTAATTTATTTCTGTCCACAATTGAAAATATTGGTCAAGTTTCAACAAACATTAGTGTGAACATGATCCAATAATATTCAATTTTGGATACCGACACACTTGTGATTTTTAGTGAATATTTTACAAACTTTTTTTTATGAATGTGGAATTACTTTTAGAATTATAATTTTTTTCGCTTCCAAATATCAATTAATTTTTCTTTATTTCAATTTATCCAACATGAAATATCCATTTATGTTGAAATTTTTTTCTTTAATTCTCATATTAAAAAATTTACCTTTTAAACATGAATCAAGATACATAGGGATGTCATAACTCTTATCATCAAATCTACATCTTCCATTATTTGGAATTAATATCAATTAATTTACAATATCCACAAATATATATAATCAAAATTTTTTGATAGATTAAATATTGTATAATTTAGCCATCCAATAAATAATATAGTGTTTATATTTAACTTATTTTCTCTAATTTTAGAGAAATTATAACCTCTAGTTTTTTATGAGTAATCATTTGTGATATCAAAACCCCGTTTATTTAATTATTAATCATTTAGTAATTTAAAAATCATAAAATGTAACTTTTAAAACCAATAATATTTAAATATATTATCTTATATATCCATTATCAAAATGCATCATCAGTAATATTTTCTTTTTTATGAAATAGTTCATATTTTAAAAATTATCATAAACATATAGATGTATTAATTAATATGGTATTAATGATAAAAAAATATTTATCAGTTTTTAATCATCTAATCTCATAAAAAATTTATACTCCATATTCTATCTCTAACATCATCGACCACTGAATGGTTTTTGATATTTCTATTACTTATCAAATCTTCTTATTTTGTTCCCACATATTCATGCATCTTTCAAAGAACATTTAATGAAATTATATACTATAATTTATATGATTTATTGTCAAACACACCAAAACTAACATTAATAGTTAATAATACTATGTTGATAAAAATATTTTTTAACGTTTGTTATTAAATTTATCTATTTTCTATTATAAAATTAATTTTTTTTCTCCAAATACATTATCTCATAACTTCATTAGAAATTCTAGATTATTGGAAAAATTTAACATGATTTGTTTTACATCTAAATCTGAGATGTTTTTTTCTTTTTTTAAATACATTGTATTTAATCCATATTATTAAATTTAAATGTATTACTATGAATAAATTTGTCAAAAAAAATTATATTTCTTTTTCTTGTCTAATATATTATGGTATTAATGTATGTGATGTTCATTTTATATAACAATCACCTTTTCTGAAAATATCTCTATTATATTAAGATTTTTTTTTAATTCTTATACAATAAAATATACATCATAACATTTCTATATACATGTTTCCAATGGTAGTAGTATAATTCAGTTAATTGATGTTCATTATTTTCTTATAATACTTTTCCATTATCATTTTAATTTCATTGAAAGTAATTTCTTTATAAATATTTATTCATTTATCAATATGATTCATGTTTTTATAATATTAATATTAATCAAATATTATTTAAAATATTCATATCACTTAGGTATCATAGCATATTAAAATTTAATCATAAGAGATCCTTCACCATTTTAAATTTAATAAATTTCATAATTTTATTCCTAAATTGATAAAAAAATTCCCACCAAACAACCATCTTGACATTTTAATCATATCTTTTTATTTTGGTTGATATCACATTTTTCACCTTTCATAAATATGGAATATCATAGAAGTCTCAGCATCATTTTAATTTATAATTTTCAACAAATTACTATTATATAAAATAAATTATTTCCATTACTGAATAATTTAAAACATGTTTTACAATTATACATAACATTTCTTCCTGTGATGTACTTCCAGGTGAGATAGATCATCTAAAAATAATCACCATTTTTTTCTCCATATAACAATATATTTTCATAATCTATCATTATATTGATGAAAATATTTATATAGGTTTTATTCTCATTCTGGATTAATGTTTCTTGAGAATCTCATAACATTATTTCATAACTATTGATTGTAACATGATATTTATATATTGTAAAATTAAAAATAATTTTATCTTTATATTACATTAACATGGAATGTAAAATTTATCAGTAAACACTAGTTATTTTATAGAGTATAGAAACTGATGCAATAAATTCTCACAATTCTATCAATTAATGTTTAATTATATTACATTTTCTTGAATATTCATCAATTGGTTCATCATCATACATTCTAACACCTTTAATAATTTTTCTAATGTTCTTTAAATTTTAATCATACACATTATTTTTCCCATCATAAATATATTTTTTATAAATATCATAAATACTCATACAAAATATTAAATTACTTAAATTCATATATTATAATGAAAAATATAGTGCATTAATTTTTATTTCTACTTTATTAAATAAATTAAATTATTTTTTATGGTTTAGGGTCCTTTAGAATAGTAAACACTTTTAAAATTTAATCATCAAAATCAAAACCTAATGAGTGATAGTGTAAAATAATTAATTCATAAAAAATAGTAAATATTTTTTATTGTTATTTCTAATTCAAATATTATTTAATATAATTATTAAGATATGGAATAATAAATTAATGATATTTGACGGTGAAACATGACATGATCATAATGGATTTGATCACATGGGATAAATGTAGAACAAATTGGGATGTAAAATATAATTTTTTTAATTTCTTATAATTACCAACCACTATCATATATATTTGGAACAAAAATCCTAATCAAAATCATATAATAATAAAAGAAAAGAAAAATGTTTCTTATTAGGTTCACCTCAATAGAGTATTACCAATAACCTAGTGTGTGCATGTTCATATCAATGGTAAACATATATTTTATATAATTATCATCTATTATTTATTCAAAATAGATTTACCATGAAAAAAAAATGTATTTCGAACCAAATAGACATAAAACAAGAACAAAATATGTTTTATCCAAATTGAATCAATAATTTGACAATAAATCACAAATTTTTTCATGACCTATATGAGATATTATAATTTTATATTCATTATTATCATCTCATAAAACAATTTCCCATGGGATGTTTACCACTCACTCTATTTAAACATATAATAATCATATATTTCTAATTTCCCTTTTCAATATATAATTGAAATATCGAATGAATTTTAGTTACATTGAATGAATGTATAATGATATATAATTAATTTTATTAATAATTCTGGATTATAAATCAGAAAAACTAATTCTAAAAATTTTATATTATAACTCATCATGGTAAGTTTTTTAAAATGAAAATTTAAATATCTACTATTAGGAAATTCTCTCTATTTGATAAACCCAATTCTTTCTTCACGTAAATATGATAACATGAAACAATGCATATGGCAGTAGTGGTTGAAATTCTAGTTACATTGTATTATATTGATATTACTATGTATTCGTCATGGAATATTAGATGATTAAAATAATAATTAAATAGTCACATTCTACCATTGTCTGTTTTTTAATGGAATTACAACACAACATTTATCGTTGTTATGAAAATATCATCATCATTAATTGATGTGTGTCCTTTTTATCATGGTTTTATTTTCTTGTTAATATCAAAAATAATAATCTTATTCAATCATATATAATAAATAATTTTTTATGAAATTTAAAAAATCTAATATTTTTAAATATAAGTTATAGTTAACATCTTGATATATCATCAATATATTCATTAAATTATTTAATTATATTTTATGTTATTAAATTATGTGTCATCATGCTAAAATTTATATGTGATGTATTAATCGTTATATAATATTCTATTACCTACATAAAATGATTACATTATTAAATCTCTCACATATGACTCGTACATGATTAATATTTAAAATTACACATCACCATCATTTTTCTCTATTTTTCTCATTTTCTATTTCCCATGTTCATTATCTGTGAAATATTTTATCAAATGTATCATAATGAGGGTCCTTCACATATGAAATTTATTTAGTGGCATAATAAATTGTCCAATGAGTTCTTATTCTTATGCATCCATGTATAGATCTACATTTATACAAATTCTTATAAACTCTACCTAATATCATATATATACATGGTGTGGGTCCACTCTATTGTTATTTTATTTCATTATCATAAAAATAGAAATATTATATTAATATAATGGATTTAAAAGTGATAAATCCCTTAGAGCATGATATCAAATAAAAAAGAATTTTTTTTATAAAAATGATACGACTCAATGAATTTAAAAGATTATCATCTAGTGTTTATATTATGTTTCTTAGAGATTCATATTATAATATTGTTTCATAAATATTCCTAATAAAAATATCATTTGTTTTCTTAACAAACATAATCATTCTAACAATGTGAATAATCATATATAAAATACTCATTAATGAAACAATGATGTTTTTGTATTCATATTCCACATAGAATAATCATGTTACACATCCTTAACATTTAGTTTCTTCAATGTCCAAAAATAATATTAAATATATATAACTTTTTTTAAACCACAATGATTACATCCTGAAGTAGTCTCAGAGACCATATCCTCATTGATTTTCAAAACACTAATCAAAGAAAATATATTTCACCTTAAATCAAATTCTCTCATAATTTATCTCGTTTAAAAGAACATCATTATCCTAATGTTGAATCCACATCATCTATATTTCATGCCTGATGTGATCTACGCACTAATAAACTTTTTCTCACAAAACCTTACCAAAAATAGAGGCAACTCAACATAATAGAAATGTTGTTCCTGTCATTGGTGACAAATTTGTAGAGAAATATTAAACTAATATGATGCTTATAAAAATAATTCAAAAATAGATACCCAATGATTCATATGAAATACAAATTGATTTAGATAGAAAATATTTAAGATCTGTAGTGACACAAAAAATTATATAATAATACTAAAAATCTATAACCTTTAATAAGGATTTATTTAATCTTTACATTTTCCAACAATAGCATTAATGAAAAAAATATTTTCCACAGTGTGTAACCATTATAAATGTTTAATCCATATTAACAAATCCCTTCATTTATATATGTTGTGATGGGTGTGCTACTATTATTTATGTAATAACCCTAACACACCAAAGTCCAATAAAATATTTAATCATCTTCATTTTAAATTTGATGATGATATAAAAAATTCCAAAATAACTATATACCAATGTCTTTTTTTGTGATGTATGAGTAAAAAACTACAACCTAGTGTAAACTGCTAGAAACCAAACTATATCATAGTGCTCTATGAATCCCAAGTCCAACAAATGTAAAAGACACTGAAGAAATCATCTCAGCGACATCCAATACCATCCATGATCCAATGCCATGCATCAATTTGATTGTCTCATGATGCGTTTGTAAAGAAATGATATGCATTGCATTTAACTATTTCTTGATAAATAAAATCTTTAAATACAACAATGTCCACATTAATGGGTTGATTATAAAACTCCTAAGGATTTCAACAATGATTTCCAACTCATTAAAATATTCATGAAAATGATGTCACATATATATAATATAGTTATAAAAAATTAACATTGTTCATATCAAATTCATAAAAGTTTATCCGACCAAATTTTTATCCATGTTTTGAACCCTAAAATGTAATTAAATAAATTCACACATCCATTTTTCATATGATTCCACACATCTACATTTCCCCAACTGCATACCAAGGTTACAATTTCATACGTATGAGACGTGTCTCATCAATCTACCAATACTTCAAAAGGATATAATTTACATGCTACACAATGGAGTATACCCATAACAATGGTTATGTCATTGAAAATTAAGAAACACTGACCATGTGATTTAATATACATTACCAAAAACCAAGGAAATAAGTTTCAACAAATCTATTAATTTATTTATTAAATATACAAGAAATCCATGAGGAAATCCCAAAAGGCGTAATTTTAAATTTACAACTGTAACATTAAAATCACAATGTTTACCACATAATCATCAAATTTTTGACTTTTCAAAAACAAATCACAAATGGCGGTTACCATTGAGAATGACACATCTAGTTAAAAATATATTTCAAAAAATAAAATCATTTGAAACCAATACATAATTTTATAATAAATATGGCTCAATATTTAATCCACATACTTCTCAAACATATGATAAAATTAGTAAAAAAACATAATTTGAAAAACTATGCATCACACACTTAGAAAAATCATTTGATCATTTCCCTTAGCATCAAAAGAATCATATAATTTCATGATTGAAAAATAAAATTATTATTCATTCCCAAATGAATAAATAAATGATTTATTGTGAGTTAATAAGACTAAAACTATGGAAAAATTGAATAAGGATTTCATACAAACAAATATGGCCTCCAAATCAACTAGATTAACCTCAGAATCATTTTTTATTAGAGTGAAATGGTCTACATATCATCAATGTATGAGGAATTTTATTTATGAGCTATATAGTGGATAAAAAACTGTAGTAGAGGGTATGTTAGAGTAGAATCATAATTCTTAGATATAATTTTAATGGTTTCCCGGTTTGCTCACATAGTTAGGAAAAATGTAATATAACTATGCATGATCCAATGCCTCCAAACCATTGTCCCATGGTCATCTTAAATGGTTTACCAAACTATGTGCTAAACATGAAAAACTCCACTTTCCAAAATTTCATATTTTTTCTTGTGTGGCCACAATAGTGGGATAAATTCTATATTTAAATGGTTAGAAGACTAGTAACTATAATATTTGTTGAAAAATATCATGGGAGGTGTTTCATGGTTTTTAATAACACATATTAAACGTTTTAACTCTATAAAATCCCCAATTAAATTTAAAATATCCTATAATAATATTGATAGATAATCTTATTTCATTATATAGATGAAATAAAAAAATAATTTGTCCTAATATTAAACCTAGGGGTGATAAATTATCAACACCATTGGTCATTCTAACCCCAAATAATTAATCATCTACTCTTGTTGTAAATATTTTTAGGAAATTTTCCTACTATTTTCTTCTCATGTTATAATGTTTCATCCTGAATCTAACCATGCTTCTATAACACCTACACTGTATTGAGGGATTTTTGACACAATAATGTCACTTTTTATCCAATATATGCACTATCATAAAGCCAAACATAGCATCAAGATCTAGTCCATTGTGATCCAATCGATTCACATTGTTAGGATCTGTTCAATTCATCATCAATTGAGATACATGCCACACAATATACAGTGAAGTGAATCTTGGTGGCAATGAAAACCAATACTAAACCTCACCAACCTATCAATGAAACTCAAAAGGGCTTATTTATTGAAGAGTTAACATCCCATAATTCTCATAATTGATGATTCCCAATCGTTAAAGAGATTTTCAAGAACCTATTATCAATCCACTAAAATGAAAACGTCTATTGCTGATGATCTAGTTATAATTTTTGAAAACTATATTTCTTTTACTTCCACTTTTTTATCAGTTGTATCATCTTCATTGTCTCTTACATAGAGTTATATTACACAAGTGATGTCTCGAATATGTCCACCCAAAAAAGGTTATAATTATATAATCATAAACAAAATACTACAAAAGTGTCAATATGAATTTAAATATGAGAAATTATTTTATATATGAACTCCACAAATGATTTTTTCTCCCCCCATGAGACAAAAAATTCACTTACACATGATCTAACAATTTATTCCTATGTTTCTATCCACCTGTTAATTTTTCATATATTTGTGGTTGATATGTTGTTCTCATTGTCAACTATACTGGATAATGATGATGTCCGAATTTCAAAAAATTATATAAAAACCTTAGAATTCAGTATGATACTATCAAAAAATTTACACTATTACTTTTTGTCAATTATCATATATAAAGTATTGTCTTTTCATCCGACATAAGATATTCCAAAATATATATTAAAAGAACCAACATTATTATATCATCCATTGTAACAAATATGGATTCAGGTTTTAGAATCTTACTAAATAGACTTATTTCATCATATATAGTAATTTGTTTAAATTTCCACATAGTAATTTTATGGGACTATAGAATTATCATTGGCTTATAGTACCATACCTATACTGGCTGACAGATGATGCATATCATAAACAAATAAGACACATTTTTTTCATTCATGCCTAACAAAATTATGATGTACATTCCTTTCACAACAATTGTATTCCATAATGATTATCCCTTCTTGAATGCTGGTATGAATGAAGAATATTTCTTTATATTCCACAAGTACAACCATTGTACCTTGAAACCAAAACAATAATCCACATTAAACCTTCCATGGCTCAATGGTACCCATGCCATTGGGTTTTGACCTCTTATAAAAACACAGAAAATTGGATATATATTCCACTTAAATCTTCTAAACAAAATTAGAATAAAAAAATTAAAAACAAAAACACAACACTACTTCTCTATTGACAATCCATTTGAATATCAGCTATCACAAACAATATCTCCCATTTATTTGAATCCCCATTAACTATACGACCATATGACGTTATATATAATATGTCTCCCAAAAATTTCCATTACCAATTATATAATTTAATTCAATGTCAATAATTTTATGGTAATCCATTTATAGAAATTTTCATAGATTTAAATATATTTTTGATAAAATTTTATTCAATATCGTTTATTCAGCAAACATCATAAATTTCCAACCAACGAGGTAGTGGAAACTTTTTTTTAATTATTGGACCACCCTAGCAAATTTCAAAAAATGTTTTGGGTAGTTTACCACGTGTATCTATTTTTTCTATGACCCAAAAGCAACAACATGATAACCCAATATGATAACACACCCCAACCCAGATCTTAAAGAATCCCAATAAAACCCAAAACCATATCTTTATTAGGAAAATATCATGACCAGTATTGAAGTATTTGAAAATTAATTATAATAAAAGACATCTAAAGTTAATATTTTCACTGTAATTTAACATTTTTCATTTTAAATTATATAACTGTTGCAGTGAGGTATTGAAAGTTACATGTAAAATATTAGTAATAAGAAGCAAAGGAAACCGTGTATCTCAAATAAATTCTTTGGCTATTTTTGTGGGATCAGAAAATAAAAATGTTCTTTAACTAAATAAAATCCCTTTTTATATAAAATATGTCCTTGTAAATGTACCAATTGTATAGAAAACCACACTTTTAATGTTTGGTAAGCATAAAATGATTCTTTAAGATATCCAACACTATCCAATATTAATTCTCATGATATAAATCTTTCATAGATTAAACAACATTGTTATCCAAAAACACCACTACTAGAGAATATAGATTACATTGAAATATTCAATTCAACAATTCATTAATAATGGATAGTGTATTCATTTGACCAAGATAAATAACCACATTAACTTTTTAGACATATATATATTTTTGAGAACCACTTGGAAATACTAAAATGTTCAATCCTATCATCAATTTGATAAAAAAGAGACTAAATCTTCATCGTATCATCATTAAGAATACGATAATATATTCGAAGACTAAAATATCCATCATATTTTTTCATAAATAATATGACTTATACCCATTGGGATATACTAGGTCATATTAAATCTGTGATTTACAACATTCCAAAATAGGCATCAAATTGCATTATTTTTTTTGGATTCATCCAACAAGAGAGATGTGTGATTGGACTGGACACTTGTTAGAGATTAATCATAAACTCCAACTCTCTTGTGTGTGGAAAAAAATGTAAAATTATCCGGTAAAATATCTAAAATCAAACCAAATTTTTTATTAAGCAAATATTTTTGATCTCAAATATAGTTTCCAATGTAACATATACAAACAAGTATCAGATAGTTCCAACTAATAGTTTCAACATGCCTAATGAACCTACCATTATAATCAAATACCCTTAAAATGGATTCTAAATGCCATCAACAGTTGAAAAACTAACCCTCCATGTATAACAATCGATGTGATCATTAATCATTTTCATACAATCCCATCCATGTATTATGTCATTGTACATAATCTCAGGTAGAGTGAAATTAAAAATCAATTCAACCACATATATAGTAATTAAACAAGGTTTTCACGCAAGGTCTCAACATACACTATTGTCAGGATGAAATTTATGTTTCAAAACATAATACATCATCTCAACATGAAAACACAAATGGTCAATAGAAATTTATGAAATAATTGAATGGGATTCCCCCATAAGAAACAATGACTAAAATGGGATAATTGAAATAAATCATAACTATCAATGTAAATGTTCTATATTGGTCATCCATTTGCATTTAAACAAATCCATATAATTTTGTACTCAAAAAACCTTCAGCATTGTAATGCTTTTTATATTTCACATGATATAGATTCAATGTATTCAATTAATTTCAATGTATTTAATGTATTTTATAATAAAAAAATATTCAATTGTACTCATCATGTCAATGAGTATAAGTCATAAGAAACATGGGATGTGTCACTTTCACATGACTAGGGACCACTATAGCAACAAATATACATATCTATCATCGTGATTTAATTTTTAAACTTTCTAGATAATTATTTACAACCTAGATCTGTATGCTTAAAAGTTCAAATGTGAAATGATCCAAGTTTATCCATGGGATTAGATGGAATAATCAGTGATTCCGTCATTTTATTCTAGGCCATATTGTAACTGTTGACAATGGGGCCTCTCTCTCTCGAGTAATCCCTATATTAATGTCCCCACCATTTCAATTATGAATTTAAATATATCTTCTAATAGTATTCTTGATTTATTAGTTTAATATAAATGTCCAAAATATATCTTTTCTATATAATCTGAAATATAAATCATGATTATATTTTAGTTTATCTATATCCTCACCCCTAAATAAAAAACCCTTGCTTTCATAGATGCACATTTAGATACATGATGTGAAAATTTGAAAAAATTCATAAATTTTCCTTCATAATCTGTCATTGTTATGTTATACATCATCAAAATAAATAATACTAGTGTTCATACAATAAAGAGTGTATGAGGATATAATTATTATTTTTAACATTCATTTAAATACCCACTTTCCATGAATTAGATTGATTTATCATGAACTAATAAATTTTACCATTGGTGTTCTAGATTCCCCACCATGCACATTACTGAGAAGAGAATCAACTTCACTTTTTTCCAAGAAAATTGATGATTCTATTCATTTTATTTTACTATGCCTATGAATATTTTCTTCATAATCTACCCAAAATATGGGTTGATCTTACTTTTGGTGCAGAATGGAGTGATCCAATATCCTATGTTCATTTTTTTTGCACCCCTATCAATTTTTATAATTTTTAGAAGATACATTTAACTAGTTGTTGGTTAGCATTTCGGTCAAGTAGAACCACATTTTTAGAATCATATTCGAATTTGTCCCAATAATTTCTAAATATTTCCATTACCTATAAATAATGTAAAAAACTATTTATTCTTACTATAATTAATCTAAATGATTAGAAATATAAAATTTAAAACATAACACATATCACCCAATTTATTCCCCAAATAAAAAAAATGTTATTTTCAAATCATAATTTATAATTTTTCTATACCATTTAAAAATCAAAAAAAATTCATCTATTGTCAAAAATCTATATAATTTTGCTATTTCCTATGTCTCAATCAAATTAAATGATTTAATTTTAGTGAAATGTACTTACTATATATTCATGAAACACAAATAACTTTTGATAAACCCATGAAAATGATGTTATAACTCCATGATGTTTTCAAAAAAATAATTTCTCTAAAACTCCTTAGTATCAGGATTTTCAGAATAAATAGGTTACATTTTCATTTTATTCGATAAATTTCATGTTATGATGATTAAACTCCTTGTTACCATCTTATGGAATATACAATTAGTAATCCCCAATAAAATATCCAAAATTTTATGAGATTATTCCCATAATGATTGATGGATTTAATAAGACTGATTTAATTTTCTATATCACTCCTCTACCATTATATTCATATGTGGTGGGTGTTATATTATGAATATGTTGACATCCCTAAGAAATAAAAGCCAAAAATTATTTTACATGAGATTCATAAGTAATTAGAGGGAAATTACCTCTATTAAAACAATAACTAGACTAAAATAACCATAATATATCAACCAATATATGATAATTAATTAAAAAATATATCTCAAGAAAACCCAAACAAAAAGAAACTATATCAAATTATGGTTCTAAAAACCATGAAAAAAATCTAAAAGAAACAAGACCTATAAATAATAAATTCAAAACATAATCCAACCATTAACTCCATATAATATTTCTCATGATTCCGTGATTCATAAATAAATAAATGAAATATATTTTCTTTACATTTGTTTGTAAATACAATATCTTCAAAATCACCAAAATTTAATTAGTGGGATGAAAATAAATCACAGCTCAATTTCCCCAGAGATATCCCAGTTCTAGCCACATGGAAATTAAATGTATATATAATTATTAAAAAATCATAAAACATTTAAATATAGTTTATATCATTTATAATATATTTTTTCAAAAGAAATATTTTCCATATAATGAATCCAATAATATATTTAGAAAACAAACAATTCCATTTTAAATAACTATATAACACATCTAAATATCCACGTATACATTATTAGTTGATAGTTCCATACTCTTGAGTTATCTATCAATAGTATAAAAATTCATGAAAAGTAATAATTACTTGGTTCCCCAAGGGAACACTCCCATTTTAGAAGTTCGTGTTCATGCAATTGAACATAAATTGACCAAGTAACCAAAAAGTCCATGCCAAACCAACTATTCAATTTCATTTAAATAATACAATTCCTTTATTTAATACATTATTTTTTAACATTAAATGAGTAAAAACTAAAATAAATTATTTTAAATTAATTATTTTATAATTATAATTGCAATGCTTACCCAAAAAACATATAAATTCGACCATTTCACTAAACCATCACGAATAGGTTTTCTATTGATAATCCCACATCAACTCCAAAAAACAATCTCATGAAATTAAAAAAATTTAAACAATTAATATATTTTCTATTAAATAGGAGTTTAAAGTGAAACCACCAAAGTTTAAAACATTGGTGAAAACAAATAGGAGCACAAAAAATCAACAACTTAGCTTGAAAACACTAGGAATGTCCTTATATATTGTTTCATTCCATAAATATTTTTATCTTATTCTCATTTACATCAAACATTGTGGATTTATCCATGATTTGAAAAATCCACGATTCAATGTAATGTAAGTTCAATAAAACTAATAAAAAGATGAAAATGAACATATACAAATAAATCCTTCCCATAAAGCAAGATGATTATTCTCCTAATTTCACTTCGATAGAGGGGAATGGAATCCATATACTTGAGAAGAAGTTTAATTCATATTATGATATGTTTAGTGGATTATAAGATCATTAGTTGTTAGATAAAATAATATTCTTATTTTTGGATTTAATAGTTTACAGTGAACGGTTAAGGATCACAGTTTGAAAAAGACTGTGTTAATTTTTCACTATCCACTTACACCAAATCCACATTTTACAGTTTAATATCATGGTTTTAAAAATTAATTACCAATTATGCTCAATCCAAATATAGTACATATCATTGATTCTCCTAGGTAGAATAATGATTTTTCAAAATAGTTCATCAAATCCTATGCCTATATAGTGCACATTGTTTCAGGTTCCTCAATCCCTAGGAAGAGATTCATGACTTTTCTAGCCCAACTGAAAACTAGAACCAATTTAAAATAACAAATATATAAAATATCCTCCAAATGTTATGATACATGAAAAAAATTCATTATTTAAATAAAATACATAACTAAATGTTCATGTTACTAAAACTGGTGGTGTTCATTTTAAATATTTATTTTAAATTAATATCATTATAAAGGGTCTTGGCCTCAACTATTTCATATAAATATTATTACAAAAAATATAAAGTATGTATTATTTGTGAGGATATAATTTTTTTTGAATCATGGTTTATATATGAAATTACTCTTCCTAAAAGAACCTCAATCATTTCCTTAGTATATAAATAGTCAAACACATATGGTATACATACAAATGTAAATAAATTATAAACAATTATTTCCCCTTTGAGAACCTTAATAAAATAATGATAGGAATTCATTGTAACTCCTAAGGAATTAATTAAATCAGTTAGTTTTAATATATGTTACCAACTTATAAACCCATAATTCAAAATAAAAATATATAGGGAATAAAAATTACATTAAAACAAAATAAAGAGTTATAGTTAATATTAAATTGTCATCATTAAAAAATGGATTATATTAAATGTATGAACTCATTAATTTCTTATGAAAGGGAAATTATTGAATAATCACAACAGTAATAGTTGAATGTAATATAAATAGAGTATAATTAATTTAAACACTATACTGTGGAATCCAAACCCAATAAATTACCCCAATAATCATTAAATCAAGGAAAATTATAAATAAGTATTAATGAACATGATACATGACCCACCATGGACCTGGAGAGTCAACATTGTTTTAATATATTGATATGTATCTAAATACATATTTGAATATATACATATATATATATATGAATAACATATGATTTCAAGAGGTAGTTTGGAAAGTTATACACCAAAAAATGATACAATCATTGGACTCATGCGATTTCACACACATGGTTGTTCTATAGTAAAAAAATATAACCTCAAAAAATCATGCTGGAATCCAAAATATATATTATTATTCAACATAATTATCCCAATAAAATATTCTAAATAATCCCATCCCCCAAAATAGAATTAAAAAACGAGAAATTGATCATTATAAAAACTCTTACGAATATTTTGACCATGATCCAACAATGCATCATGTTAATTTTATATATAAATTTTATACTGAATCAAAGTCCATAACATAAACACCCAATGTATAATGAAATAAAAATATGACATTTGTGTGATAAAATTATCCCCACTTTATTACATTTTACACAATGAATTCCATGATTGAGATCTATTGATAAATATATGAATGACATTTGTATTCATCATTAAAACAATAAATTGAATACTAATAGGCTATTTCACCCAAACATACTTATTATAGAAAACAAGTAAAACAAAATCATTATTTTTAGATATTTCCATTAGTTAAACATTACATATCCCATGTAATTTTGAAATCCTAAAAACATATGTTTTAGTATCATTGAGGACTAGCTACATATTCATTTTTCTATATAACTGTTGTGAAAATTTCTTTATATTTGAGTGAAACTATAGTCCCCCATATACTAAATATACAAAATAATAATCAATATATCTTGGGGAAGGGAATTATAAGAAATTTTTGAACATAGATAATTTGAATGTGAATCATTATTTATATTTAATAAAGAGAGATGAACAATGAGAAATTTATAATTGTCTATAAAGAATAATAGTGTTACATAATATTAGAAGAAAAATTCATCATATTGTTAGAAACCCCTATAACTCCAACCAATTAGGTTTTGGAAAAATCCATGTTTTCAACCGTTTATGTATATAAAAAATCCATTATTCTGAACTTTAATTATTTCATGCTATGTAATAAAATAAAAAATGAATATGGGGGAATTAATAGATACTAACTAATATTTATTTTAATCTCGAAGGAGAATTGAGATTTATTTGACTAAAACAATCTCAGGGCTCAATCAGACTAAACGTTCCTCAAGGATTTATCAAACACAACCCATTTTAGTAATTTTTCTGATCCAAACTATATAAGGTATTTATATAACTCTAACCATATTAAATTAAAATACATAATACAAATTTATATAAAATAACCTTCCATTATCACAACATTATGATCCATGAAAATATTTGATTTATTTTAATTGAATATTATATTGAATAACATGGACACAGATGTGTATATGTTATAAATAGAAATTTAAATATAAAAACATAGTTCTTTAAAATGTAATTTTTATGGTGATTCATGAAACATTACACCCTAGATGTAATATTTTTTTTATTTAAGAGGAAAATGGAAGATAAAGGATTTCCTGATAAATCAAATCCAAAATAATGGTGAAATATCATTTTTTAATGTATGAAAACTCATTAACTAATAATTAAATGAAAAAATACATTAGGATTGATAATAAACATTACAATTTTCAATTTTAATAAAAAATTAAATGATATTTTTTGTAAAACAAATTTTGAAAATACAGAATAATAAATTAAATTATTCTCATAAATGTATTTTAATAACTATATCCAAAATAAATAATAAAATTTAAAATTAAAATTCTATTTCAATGAAAAAATTATTTTATACTAATAATTATTATGAACTTTTTTAATTTCAAATACCATTTTAAAATTTGTAGTGGATTATTTGTAAATAAGAATGGTTGTATAATGAGAGAATCTATAATAGTGTTTCTAGAAAATTTATTTCTGATACTCATAAAAGAATAAGTTGTGGGTCACATTCATAAAGTAATTTTCTCTTTATAGGGTGATATGTTTTTTTTGATATTAAAATTTTGCATGGATGAAAAAAATTACTGAATAAATAAGATAATTAAGAGTAAATATAACTTAATAAAGGAAGTTTAGTTTATAAAGATACTTAGGAATTTTGAATCTTATCGTTTTAATGAATTTTTATAAAATAAGTTCATAAGGATAATAAAACTCAATGAATGAAATGGAAATGAAAAAATATATTCATTAGTATATAATAATATAAATTTTGTTATATCATGGTGAATAATATCAAATATGTCTCAGGAAATTATATTTCAGGCAAAGAAACCCTTACCTGAATTACTAACCTCAACTAATGTACATTAATATCATGTATAATAAAATATCATTCCATATCACATATATTAGGAAAATATTCATAAATATAACCCAATTATAATAAACATATATTATTATTCTCACATTATATATATTTTAGTTAATATCACTTTTTATTGTCATTTGTGCATAATTTTAATAACATTGATCTTTATTCATAATAGCAGTATTGTTCATCATTACTCTCATAAATATAATTAATCCCTTGTTATACAAGAAAATATAAATTTATTAATTATAATTTTTAATTTTATGATTTCAATCTACGAAATGTTTATTCGGGTTCATGTAGACTAAATTGATGAATATTATCTTTATATAATTAAAAAATATAAATGGAAGTACATTTATTAATTTATTTTTAATAATTAAATCATTACAGGTCTAACCTGAAATAATTTTTTACTTATTGATGTCATATAAAATTTTAAAAAATAATATCATGTTCGTCGATCAAATTTTTTATCATTGTTCAATAAGATGGTAAGGCCGGCACAAACAATATCATAATATAAATAATGGATTATTGTGATAATGAAGGTGGGTTTTTGTGGAGTTATATCATCATTAATCATACATAATGAAAATATATAGATATTTGTCTGTTTATCATAATATTTTATTTAATTTTAATTCATATGATTATTGATAAATTAAAAATGAGATATTTTAGTCTGTGGATGTGGTTGTCCCCCCACACCCAACTGATAATTATTTTAGTAATAGAAAAAGGGATATAACATAAATTGTTATTCAAATTGAATATTAAAATTCAGTATAAAAGTTATTATAATTTTACTTTATATGAATTTTATAATTATATTCATGAATGTAAAATAAAAAATAATGTTTTTCATGGAAAAATTATTATTGAAATCAATGACTTATTTTTTTCCTTTTATAAATATTTCTAAATTTTTAGTTTATAAATAATTATCCATAGAAAAAGTTAGTAAATGTAAAATTGGATTAAAGGGAAATATATTATGGTATAATGTCATTAGTAAGCATAAATGTAAGATATATATGGAAGTCTTGTGAGAGATAAATTTTAAATGTTAAATTTTATTAGTATTTAAAAACAATGTAATGGTATAATATGATTAACATGTCATTAATTAAAATATATGTAAAATAATGGAGTGATGTTAAGTCTAGGTCAAAAAAAACAACCAGTCAAATATAAACACATATTTTATATTTTATGTCTTTTAAGCAAAAAGCCATCCCTTTTAACATTTATAGATTATACCACATTAAATAGTTTCTAACTTAGTATGTTATACTCATTTTTTCAAAATAATAATTGGTTATTGTTAAATAATTTTTCTCAAATGATTCAAAATAAAAAATTGATTTTATTATATGAAATTTATATAATTATTCATAATTACTTTTAACATTATTAATTGAAACTTGTAAAATACTTTTTAATGAAGTTGTGTATTAATGAATAAAATTTATGTCTAAGATAAAATTATAATTTAATTAATTTATTAAAATTGATTCATTTTTATAAGATATATAATTTTAATGTCAAATTGGAATAATTCCATATACATAATTCCTAAAGAAAAATATTTAAATAATTTAAGAAAAAAATTTTATTGATATTTATTAAATAGGTTAATAATGTTATGCTTTTTAAAATAATTATACAATTTAGAAATTTAAAATTTTACTCTTTAAAAAATCATTTTTCAACAAAATAGGGTTTTAAAATTATTAACTAATAGTTTCATATAAATTTACTCGTAAATTAAATGACTATAGTAAACCTCAAATTTTTCATTATTCACCTAAAAATCAATTATTTCAGAAAAAATAAAAAATTAACCTTAGTATAATAATGATTTGTGCACATATAAAAATAATACATTTTTATTACTAAAATTACTATATTTAATAATTTTATCTTTCCAATTATTAATAAAAATATAATAAAAGGATTCTTTTTTATATAATTAATTTTAAACAAAATGTATTTTTAATATTATTTCAAATAAATTTACAATTTATTTAGTCATAATATATAATTTATAATTATTTTTTATTATAAATTTTCACATTAGTCCTTTTAGAGAGTTTGATTTAATTTATTATCAATTTAATGTTTTATCTTAGAATAAACAATATTTTTTAATTATAAATGTTTTAAAAAAATATTCTATTGATATATGAATTTTATTTTCTTACAATCGTGTTATATATTTTGTGTTTTATTCCTATAGCAATTTCATCTAAAATTTCATCTAATATGTAGATTTTTCTTATTCTTGATGAATATTGTAATACCCCGACCATAGTTACCTAGAGTCGGTGCATTATTTTAATACATTAGCATGATTATAAGGAATCATGTCCCGAAGGACTGATCTGTTTAGCAATCATGGAAAATTTATTACATACATGAATGTTACATTACACATTATAGCATACAACAAAGTAGAAATAATCCTTTATGAACGCCATTATTCCCTAAGCTTAACCCTTCATATCAATCACAATACACTTCTTGGAATAATGGGAAAAATAAAACATAGAAAGAGGTGAGATCAAACGCTCAGTAAGGGTAAGAGATATAGCGGATGATAACATAAATATTAAGCATGGTGAATAATTGAAACCACATGCCTTTACACATAATATAAAAGAATAATTTTTAGACGAAATTTGAGATGACTAAATAATGCCATAATAAAACATAATCATGGGTATTCTACTAGTTGAATGACCACATGAACCATCAACATCATTTTCATAATGAGGGAATGTAAAATACCAGACATTAATTTTTTTTTCAATGACTCGTGCCAGGACCTATGGGATAACATTAACCAATCCCAAACTCAGAGATCATCTGTAATCAGACTCCATCCCGGAGATCCTCTATAACCATAATTTATCCCAAAGAGCCTCTTTAACTGGACTCCAACCCGGAGAGCCTCTGTAACCAGACTCCAACCCGGAGGGTCTACTGTAACCGAACCCCAACCCGGAGCGCTTACTTTTACCGGTCCCCAAACTATAATATACTAGTCCAATATATTTATTATAAGAAGAGGTTTAAATATAACATAAAAATTATTATTAAAACTAGAATAAAAAATGTCAATACTTTATCTATAAACCATGAATGGTATAAAAATAGCACATCCACATTCAATAATATTACAAAAAAAAATCATAAAATATGGAATATTTGTATCATAATCAATCAACTTCAAAAAAATGTAAAATCCATTAAAGGATGTTGACATAGATGAAAATTATTTGTAAAATGCTTTGAGTGAAATACCCCTTTTTCATGAAAAAATTTAAAAGTCACACAATTTATAAAGGAAGACATTTAAAGGCTTGTTTGAATAAAAGTGTCATCTTCCACTTTGAAACATCTGAAAAGAATTAACATTTTAAAAACAATCATGTAAATATAAATAAATCTTTAAAAACCATTTGGAAAACATGGACATTAATGATAATGATTTAGAAGAATAAATATTTAAAACATTTAAAAAGAGGTTTTAGTAAAAAATTCCCATAAAATAATCGCTTACTTTTATGGAAGATGGCCATGGATAATAAATTTGTCCCAGTAGATACAAAAGTATAAACAAACTCAGATAATAAATAGATTGTGATATTAACCCATACCTCATTGTAGTCAATCGAGTCATATAAACAATAGTCAAAAACCACTAAATGAATCACAGAATACCATGAATATAAAAATAATCATTATAATATATTTCAAATGTCAGTACAAAATTAACCACATGCAATAAATAAGTGGTGAACAATGAAAATATGACGGAATTAAAAGTGAGATAAGAAACCCATTACCTCGTGTCAGACTTGACCAGTTAGTTCTTTAATATCTAGAATAATAAACTAAAGTTAATTTATACTTACTTTGGAACCTTTTTAAATTTTATAATTCTACTTATATCACTTATTACTATTTTATAAACATTATGTAATCATTTATGTTAATAACGTTCGTTTTGTCGATATTTGGCACTTGTGTCAAAAAAATGAACACCTTATTATTACAAGTTATTCACATGGTCAAATGATCATTATATCCAGAATGATATTCATGATTTATATATCATATATATCACATATATACAGTATATATATCTATTTATAATAGTACTTATCATTTTGGGGTAAGAAATGAAATGCACCGTTCATGGAGACGGTAAGCCGTACGAACGCATGAACTCTACCTCTATTTCTATTTCTTATTTTAATGGAATTAAAACATAAAGATACATTTTTATATTATAATTACAGTATAATATCATATATAATATCATTCACTCCATCATGTATACATCCCACATTTGGTATCAACGGGTCATGTCACTTTGAGGGGGCGATGGTCCACACTTCCTCAAATGAAATTATCACGTTTACCCATTATGGAAAAAATTATTGTATGCTATAGATGAAAAATATAGAAGCATGAAGAAAACATAAACATACTATTTATCATATATAAATACATTTCCATCATAATGGCCACCATGAGATTCGGTAGGAGGTAATTGAACAATCATTGTTTCATGAGGTGTTAGTTTCCCATCCTCATAAACATTATGTTCTTCACCCATTAGATGTAGGTGTGTGTAAATGTAGTTAGAATACACCACATTACAATGTACTGGTATATTGAGGATACTGGTGTTGTTGTCAAAGAAAGGAATAAAAATAGTTTATAGTTTGGATAAGTAAAATAAAAGAAATGAAGTTAAGAGAAACTTTTACATTTAATTTGGGTAACTTACATTGGTTTGAACCAAAAGGACTTCTTAAAGTGAATTCTAATTAAGGTAAGGTTTCTAGGAAAATTAGAGGGATGTAGGGAGAATAATTTGGTAGAGTTTGGACGAGCCTAAATTCTTAAGAGGGATGAGGAATTGGTTAGAAGTGGTCTTTTTTTATAAGGGGGGAGGGGATCTTTAGGAAAGTGTGAATTAATTATTTTATTATATAACGATATTTTGTTTTTAAAGGTCCAAAAAATTATTAGGGTCGAGTATAAGATAACTCATGGTAGAAATAAAATCATCCAATAATAATTGGACATCTTTTGGATATTATTTTAATATTTATAATCTAATTTATTTTAATCATTTATTAATGAAGAAAATAATGCATCATTATTGTGTCATAAATATTTTAATTTGTTCAATTTATAAAAATTATAAAAATAACCATGATGTATTAAATCATTTTATATTTCCAATGAATATTTATAGTTGAAAATATTACTTATATAACAAAATATAATAATTAATTACTAACAGATTTCTGTTTTTGTCAATTTTCCATTTACATTAAATTAATAAATCTAAAGTGTCATTATCATTCCTATGTGGCGCCATGGGGTCCCAAATTCTACCCAATGATGACCATGGTTAGGAATTACTCATAAAATATGGTTAAAACATGTGTTGAGGTAATTTTGAATTATTTCAATATTATTTTTACCTTGAATTACCCTATTTACCTTTAACTGCATAGAATAAAAGTCAAAAGTTACTATTCACCAATAATTATTTTCATATTATTGAACAAAAGTTTACTTAATGAGGTATATCTTGATTCTTTTATTTTTGAAATTCAACTCACAAAAGTGGTAAAATTATGTTTAATGAAAATTTTCAAATACTCCTAAGTGTGGGTCAAAGATGGTTAAAAGTTCTCTAAAATTTATATATATATGTACTTATTATAAAATGATTCCAATAAATTATTTTGAACATATATATTTATTATGTATCTATTTTGATATAATATATATTTAAATAAAATAAATAATTATTTAAAAAAAAGTTAGTTTTAACCAATAACTCGGTGTTTTTCAATATTCATAAATAATTGACGTTTCTCAGAAAAATAAAAAAAAAATCAGCCTAAGCTATATATGATATTCAAAATTAAAAAATTATGTCTATTTTACCATATTAAAAACATATATGTTGTATTAATGAATTTAAAATTAATTTCCTTTGTCAAAATAAATACCGTGTTTTTAAGCAACAATATCTATCAAAAGATTGACAGTTGTTTATTTCCAATTTCAAAGTAAAATTAATGAAAATGACCAAAATTATATTAAATGATAAAAAAAATCTAATTATACTTAAAAAACAAACATATTCATAATTTAACACTATAAATTATTTCGATTAAAAATGCTGTTTTTAATTAAATTGTAGTGTTTTTCACTATTTACCAAAATATGAAAGTTATCAGAAAAATACAAATTATCAAAAATAAAATTTTACCCCCTAATTCTAAATAATAAGTTTATTTTATCTAATTTAATACATAATAATTTCAAATGTTGGATTTAAAAAGGGTTCACCCTCAAAAGGTGGTAAAATTTCATTTTCTGAAAAAAACTTCAATTATCTTAAAAATTGAATTTTTCATATATTTATACTAGGAAAAACATAAAATGGAAGTTAAAATTATATGGAATATATAAAATTCAAAATTCAGTTAATACTATTCATAACCTCTTTTGAACAGCTACATTGGAATGTCGTGGTGTGTTTGAACTCGCTGTTGCGTGTAGTGCAAGTTATTGAATTACATTGAAAAAATAACATACTATGAAATATTGGGGCGTTACATTCTTCCCTAAATCAATAAATTTAATCCTCACAATTTGAAATTGTTCTTCGTATATAGAACTTTGAAAATATAAAATACCATTGTGGGAAAACCCACATCAGATATTTGGTTAATAAAATTTAGTCTTAATAATATGAAAAGGGGAATGGAAATGTCACTACCAAATTATGATCTATATTAGGAGAAAATTGGTTTCAATAAGAGATACATAAATGTAGGAAAAAATTTAAATATTTATAATGAGTGATTGAGTACGTCAATCACAAACAATTATAGAATTGAGGGTCTCAAGGCCATCAATCTATGATGATTTAAAATATCACTGGTTCATCAAAACATAATTTATTAGGATAAGGAATTTTTAGTTTCAAGATCCCTTACCTAATGTTTAAGAATTAATTTATTCGTATAATAAGAGAGGAATATATATATATATATATATATATATATTTGACAAGTAGAGTTCCATCCTTTAACTAATTTCTACCACAAACTCATCTTTCACTGTAGAAGATAATAGAAAAAAATTTACTCTAATTATCCTATTCGTATAGGGTTAAAAAAATATGAAATTATAATTCACCTATAAGAAATTTTAAAAAAGAAACTACATTATACAATCTAGGGACATGACGTAGTCCAGTGGTAGGTGATAAATCTCAATCGTACTATGGATGTGGGTTCGATTCCGACAGCTTTATCCAACGCGATTGGTTGTCACATGGTTTGTGTTTTTTCCTCTTTATAAATATCCAATAATAACATTATCAATATTATCTTAATCAATTCCACCCATTATACTTATCTAAAATAAATCTATCCAAACTCAGAGTCCAAAATTTATAAGGAACTTAAACATAATGAATATCCTTTTTCCCATGTAATAACATGTGAACACCTTCATCATGTATTATTTTAAAACATGGTGACAACATGAATTACCATAAAACCATATTCATTACATTCATGATCCCTTATCCTTTATATAATACTGGATATATTCATTATATCCAAAAATATTGAATATTTCAACAATGATGAAATAAAAAAACTATTCATCAGTTCAACGGAAGTCAAGAATATCCAATATAATTTATCCAAATAAACTATCTCGTATTCCAAAATCAGTACATCGGTATCAAAACCATATCATGGATTATGTTTCTCTCAACTATATATTTTCTAAAAAATTTAACCTGCAATTGAGTCACTTTTCATGGTTCCACACAATCATAAGACCTTAATGAAATAGTACTGCAGTATAATCCATATATACTCTATAATTATTATAACATGTACATCATTAATATAATAATAAAATAACACAATACTTTAATAATATAGTAAGTAATCTAATCATTCCTCTTCACCTTTAGTATCATCATATCTATATTATTATCCAACATCACCATTTGGTGTATACTCTGATGATTGATTCTTGTAGTTTCCCATCTCCTTGGAGATAAAGCATTGTACATTGGAAACTTTTCTCTCACCCTTGAAATAACATACTTGGTGTCCACAATCTCCACACTTATAATAAACTACTATTCCCTTCAAGAATTTACCATGTTGATTCTTTCCACGATTATCACATACGGGAAAACCATTCATTTCCCACATCCATTTATCCATATTTCCCTCTTACATCCTTTTCTTATCTTACATACATTCAAAGCCATAGAACTCAGAAATTATTTACTTATCTTATTAACACAAGATATTATTTCTTCATATGTTGAGAATACATGTGATATTATTTTCCTTCAAAATGTTGGATTAATAGCATGAATGATATTATCCTTCTTACTATTTGGATCATACGTATTGCTAGAGTAATCATTCCTTCTACTAGCACCATTTCTAAAAAATGGCATACACTAGTTCAGTTTATGAATCACAATTTATAATTAAAAACATGAATAATAACTAACTTAAATTGAACAGTTTATGGATATAGTCCATAATGACAAAAATGTTTTCCTGGAGTAGATATATACTCATAAAACCTTCATAGTGGGTTGTAAACAAAATAATAATTATCCTAAGAATATCCCCCAGGAGTGTCGTAATCAAGAGTGTAGTAAGGCATGTTGTTGTGCACTAGTTCCCATTCAAGTCTAGCTCAAAGCAGTGTTTTTGGGTTTTACCCCGAGGTAAATCTGTTCTAGATCCTCCTATACCTGCTCGTATCCAAACAACAATGTATTGCTTGGAAAAATCGAAAAATCTCTACAGAACCAAAATTTTAGGAAGCCATTCCATACAAATCCCCAAAGGATATCTTAGGATAATGTGATCTAACAAGAGATTAACTATATATAGATTACAAGGTTATTTCTAAACATCCTTTGATACCAACTATAATGCCCCGACTCCAGTTACCCAATGTCGGTGCATTATTTTAGTACATTATCATGATTACCAGGAATCATGTCCCGAAGGACAGATCAGTTTAGCAGTCTTAAAAAACAGATTACATACATGAATGTTAAATTACAAATTATAACATAAAACACAACTTAAATAATCTTTTATTAATTCCATTATTCGCTTAGCTTAACCCTGTATATCAATCACAATACACTTCTTGGAATCCTGGAAAAAATAAAACATAGAAATGGGTGAGCTCAAACGCTTAGTAAGTGTAATAAATACAGCAGATGATAACATAAAAATTAATCATGGTGAACAATTGAAACCACATTCCTTTACCAATAATAAACATGAATACTTGAATGAATGGAATATGAGATGAGTAAATAATGCCATAATAAAACATAATCATGGGTATTCTACTAATAGAATGACAACATGAACCATCAATATTATTTTCATAATAAGGGAATGTATAATACTAGAACATAATTTATGTGTCAAGGCCTCATGCCAGGACCTATGGGATGACTGTAACCGGACCAAAACCTGGAGATCCTCTGTAACCGGTCACCAACCCGGAGAGCCTCTGTAACCGGACACCATCCCGAAGAGCCTCTGTTACCAGACTCCAACCCGAAGAGCCTCTATAACTGGACTCCAACCCGAAGGGTCTGCTGTAACTGGACCCCAACACGAAGGGAATACTTTTACCAGTCCCCAACCTGGAACATACCATTCCAATACATTTAACATAATAAAAAGTTAAAATATAACACAAACCTTCGTATTAAAACTATCATATGAAATGTCAAATTTTTTTTCTATAAACCATTAATGGTATAAAAATAACTCATCCAAAGTCAAAAATATCACAAAACATTCATTAAAATACAAAATATTTGTATCATAACAAATCAATATCATAAAAGTTTAAAACCCATTAAATGATGTTGACATAGATGAAAAAGATCGGTAAAATGTTTTGAGAGAAATACCTCTTTTTAATGAAATCGTTTGAAAGTCACAAAATTTAGAAAGGAATAAATTTAAAGTCATTTTGTAATCAAAATGTCCCATACCACTTTGAAACTTTTTAATGTAATTAACATTTTAAAACCATTCATGTCCATATTAATTAATTCTTAAAACCCATTTTGAAAATGTATCACCCCGATATTTTATGAAAAAAATTCTTCTCAATTTCATTAATGTATTTTGTTTTACGCTACACCAAAAGGAGCTTTCACAACACTCATCCTTGAATTTCCTTGCATTACACGCAATCAAGACCTTCCTCGATAGCGTGTGTAGTACGCAATACCGAGTTTTACTAAACAATGATATGCTATTAAAATATTATTAAAAATAGCCATTATGAATAGTAATAACCACTTTTTGAAATTTTTTAAATTTTATTTTTCGAAATGGACTTCATTTTTGGAATCTTAATATCGAAATTATCTTAGGGTGAAATTTTGGTACTTTTCGGATAACTTTCATATTTTGATGAATAGTGAAAATTACTAAATTTTAATTAAAAACAACTTTTTTAATCGAAATAATTAATAGTGATAAATTATTATTTTTAGTGGTTTTAAAGTATATTTAGAATATATTTTTACAATTTAATACAATGTTGGTCATTGGATGTAATTTCATATTTAAACCAGTTATAAACAAGTGCCAATCTTTAGATAGTTATTATCTTTAAAAAACACGTTATATCTTTTGATGACGAGAATTAATTTTTAAATTAGTTAATGTAACTGATATGTTTTGAATTTGATAAAATATACATAATTTTTGAATTCATAATATCAAATATAGCTTAGGCCTAATTTTTGGTATTTTTCTGGAAACTTTCATTTTTTGATAAATAGTGAAACCACTAAGTGGTAGTTAAAAAAACTGAATTTTTCATAAAACATAATTTTACCACTTCTGTTAGTAGAATTTCGAAAATCCGAGAGACAAGGTTAATTTCAAGGACCAAAATGTGGTTCAATGAGATAAAAATATTATTTGGCGAATAGTAACTTTTTACTTTTTTTACCATGGTTAAAAGTAAATAGGGTAGTTAAGGGTAAAAATGATATTATTATTACCCTAACACATGTCCTAATTCTATTGGATAAGTGTAATTCGGACAAAAACAACCTTAGGAATAAAATATGACCATTTAGGCCCACTTGGATTAGATTAGGACATTTATTATCAATTTATTTAAAGAAGGGTTAAAATAGATAAAATCAAAGTTTAATAACTAATTAATTTTTAATATAGGGTTACATATAAGATAAATTCGACTATAAATATTCATTAGAAATATAAAACGATTTCCTACATAATTATATTTTATTTGTAATTTTTAGACTTTATATAAGTTAATTTATTTATGACACAAATATGAAACAATAATTATCTTATTAATGAAATATTGACATAATTGATGTTATAAATACCCAAATAAATGTAATTTGAGACTCTATGAATTCACTAATTTTCTAGGTTAATATGATGCGTAATTATTTATTTAATTAACATTTTTCGAATTAATCATTCTGTTATGATTTTCACCAAAATCAGTTACTAAATAGTGTCAAAATTGACATAAAATAGTTTTTAAAACAAATATTATATTATTAATTGTTATTTTATTCCTAAAACCTAAGGTTCGGAAAACATTACTTAGATAAGGTTATATATATTAATAATAAACAACTTGGGGTTCCTTTGGCTTGTTATAATATGTTTATTAACCTTATAGTGTAATAACACAAAAAGAAACGGTAAAAGTAAAATTATCTAACTTAATGTGAAATCTAAATGATAAGGTTAAAATAGGAACATAAACTTGTCTAAATTCTATTGGATGAGAGGATTTCGACCCATCCCCACCTTAGCTTTGAAATAAATCAATTTGGAGCTATTTAAAACCGAATTTAGCTTTATAATAAAATAATATTTTTAGTTATTCCAAAGGTGCCCCTCTCCTCCCTTATAAAAGGGCACCTCCTCCCCCTCTTCCTCATACCACTTTGAGCATTCAAGCTCTGCCAAAATCTGAAAAATTATCTTCTCCCCTTACCTAGAAACATCATAGGGTTATTGGTCTTCTTCAAAGACCAATTTTAGTGCCCTAAGAGGAGGACTCAAAGAGGCGCTTCAAAGAAGAGGTAATGTCTGTTACCGATTATTTCAACCTTATTTCTTTTCCACTTATTCTTATTAGGTTGTTTAATTATGAAGTAATAGCATTAGTATCACTCATATACTGATATGTTATTATAATTATGAAAAAACACAATTTCACCATCTATCCATCCTACGGAAAATGAAATCACCACGCGTGCGTACGTACGAAATACCGTCTCCACACTGTGGTGTCATCTATTTTCCGCCACAACCTTACCTGGATGGGTATAATGGTGTACATAATAACTATATATGATTATTGTAACGTTATATTTATTCATAAATAGTATACATACACTCCAATACAATTCCACGATCATGAGAACGATATCATTGCTCGTGCGTACGTACGGACTACCGTCTCCACGACGCGATGAGATTCATTCTCCACGTTAACCATTCATGAATGATTTTAAAGTATATATAATAAGTAATCATGAAATATATGACATAATAATGATACTGGATTTATGTGTATATATATTTATGTCATCTACTTAATTCCATTCAACTCAATAAGCAAACGAAAACCGCGTTCATGCGTACGTACGACCTACCGTCTCCATGAATGGTGTATTTCGTTCCATTTACTGATTTATTATATATATGTATATTCTGAATATATATTATATATAAATAATTTTTTATATTATGAAATTAAGTAATCATGATCTACGTAATCATATCAATAATTACAAGTCAAAACACGGACGACAAATGAAACGATTTTACCCAAAACGCTCTTTAACATGGAATTTACAAAAGAACGGGTAATATAATATCATACGTGAACCATATATGATATCATAACAATGATTATGATTCTGGAATAAGTCAATGACATTATTTAAATCATTATACAGGAGGTTCAGACACATACAATGCAAATCGGACCTAAGGTAAGGGAAATATCACAATCTCATTTTTATCCGAGATTGTTTATGCTTTTGTATTTACTGTGGTGTATTTTATCATCAACATCCATTTTTCCTCAATATGTAATATTATTTACATCCACCTACAATTGTTTAAATCCAATTTTACCCTTAGGTGAGTTTTGAGTAAAATATATGAAAGAAATCTTTTGTCGTTTTTCGTACGAGATACTTTTTGACTTTTCCGAAAAAAGTACGAGAAGAATGTTTTTTTAACTTATACGGCATGAATGGATTTTTAAAACATTTTTTTCCAAGAAGATTCCTTTACAAGTTTTAAAGTTTATTTTTAATCAACTTCTTTTAGTTTATAACTGCATGACATGTTAAGAAAGGAAAAGTGTATTTTAAGTAGAAATTATATTTTCCTCAAGAATGGAGTTCAAGTGTTTTATCAAAATTATTTTCCATCTAAGACAATATAGGGTTTTGTTTCTATCCCTATTATAACATTGATTTTATTATGTTGTGATGGAATTATTTTTATGAATTCCTTTATCCTATATGAATTGTTTTATGATGTCACGATGTTTAAAAATCCCATTTTTATTACATGGTTTATGCTATGATGTATGGTTTATGATTTTGTGGCACACATAAGAATGGTATCATTATGAGATGGGTGGGACCTATATCTCCCTCCAATGCATTGGGTATAGATTTTATATCTCATGAGATAGACATTGCTGGAACGGTAGGTTATACCGGTTCAGTGTAACAGGACTGAAACGAGGAGTGAACGCGGTTCAGAAATGGACTTTGTCCACAAAGATAGTTTTGTCAATGAGTCTTGAATAATAAGAAATGATTTTTTATGATTATGTGTGTATGCCACAAAGCTTCATGTTATATGTTATGATTATTGGGATTACATTTCACTACTATGATTTATCCCACGTTATGATATTATGATCTCTTTTGCAGGTTAAGATTTACAAAATGTTATGTTCTTATGAATATGATGTGATTGATATTTCTTTAGTTTACCTTTACTAAGCATTTGAGCTCACCCTTTTATGTTTTTTCCCTAGGATATAAAGAATGGTTTTAGGTAAAAAAAAGGAAGATCTTTATGGAAGATGTTGAAGATCATTCACCACGATTAGAAGATTATATTCCAAGTTTCTAAAGACACTAAACTATTACGGTCCTTGTGTGTGTGTGTTTTGTTGTATACTAAGTATTCCGCAAAAGTAATGTAATGTCCATGTACGTTAAGCTACAGGTCTCTAAATTTGGTTTCAGAGGAAAGGTTTAGTCAACCTTTGGAAACTAGGATGCGAGAACTTTAGTGAGATCCCTAGAGATATTCCTAAGGTATGTCTAGGGATGTCTCTAAGGATAAGTATAAGTATAGGTTATAGTCCTAGAATTGTGCTAACGATCATAGAATTAAACCTAAGATGTTAGATATTGAAGGTACTCCCCCTTTATTATGTTGTTTTCCCTAGCATGATTTTTTCCTCTCACACTAATCCTTTTGGGTTTTAGACGATGGATGGAACCCGAAGGAACCGTGTTGATCAATGCAATGGACAATGCAATGATTGTCCTCATCAAAAAATAAATGTTATGGGAGATGGAGTGAAAAATATTATTACTATACTTACACAAGATGTGAATCATTCTGGACATCCAAATGAGCAGAGAAGGGAACACTATTATATTGAGTCCTTCATGAGGCAACATCCTCCTTCTTTCAGCGGGTCTTCTGATCCAGTTGTTGCTGAAAAATGGATTAGTACCACTAAAAAGATATTTTCAGTTCTTCAATGTTCTAAACATGATAAGTCAACTTAGGAGTATATCTTTTGGAAGGTGAATCTGACCAATGGTGGAATCTTATCAAGAATACGAGGCAAAGAGATGAAATTGAGTCCATGGAATGGGACAAGTTCAAGAACTTATTTTTCAATAAGTACTTCCCTCGTATTCTTCAAACAATGATGGATAAGGAGTTTCTTGAACTAAAGCAAAAGGATGATGAATCTGTTGGTATATACGAAGCGAATTTTACAAGGCTTTCACGGTATGACTCTGTATTTATCATCCAACCTGAAAGTAATGTTGATCAATTCTTCAGTGGCTTAAACCTAAATCTTCGAAGGTCATTAGCTATAAGATACTTCAGTAGCTATGAACGAATTTTTCATTGTTCTATCAAGGTAGAAATAGAAGTTGGTGTTACTTATCCATCTCATAGTTTTGAAAAGAAACAAAAGATAGAGTTCAAGGAGAAATCCCAGAATAATGGTGAAAACAAGATGACTATTTCCTTATGCTCAAAGTGTGGAAAAAAGCATGGTAGAGATTGTCTTAAAGGGGAAAGAAAATGATTCAAATGTGTAAAGGAAGGTCATCGGGCATTTGAATTCCGCAATGATGGGAAGAAGATGTCTAATGATGCAAACAAAGGAAGGGATACACAGAATGAACCTACTACACATCAATGCTTCAAGTGAATGGAAATGGGGCACTATTCTAATAAATTCCCTAATCCAAGGGTTAGTGATGATCGATATGAGAAACCACTTAAGGAAACGTACGAAGGGAAGTCACATGCGATCACCATTGGCGATGTTGAATATGACAACGATGTGGTGGAATGATTAAGTGTTTATGTAATGGGATTCCAAAATAATGTTGTATATAGTATCATGGAATATTAGAATATTTATGTATTGGTCTATTATGGTTTTCAATAATTTTATGGTACCAGTAACCATGGAAAGGTATTGAGATATTTTTGGAAAAAAAGATTATATGCGCATAATGAAGGGAAAACTAGAAAATGAAATATTTGACCGTATTCATGAGCTCATGAATGATATAAGGACTAAGTGATATCATGGTTTGAGTATATATAATTTTGGGGATTTTTGTATGTGGAAAGTGTTAAGTTTTAACAGCATTCATGTTTTCTCTAAGGTTTAATGGCTATTAATTTTTCAAGAGAATACATGATTAAGGTATTCACATAACTGGAATGTGACCAACAAGATATATGGGGGATAAATGATGGTATTCACATGCTTGGTTGACGACATTTCAAGTAATTGTTTTCTATATACTATGAGCTTGGACCGAAGTATTTTGTATAATCCTAAATATTGGAATGGATTATGTTGTAAATAAGTTAGTATTGTTTAAGGATAGACGTTTTTTTCGATATTATTTATGGGATGTTATAGTAATGTAGTTTTAGAAAAAGGACAGCCTGCAGGATGTGTGACAACCCATTGCGTCGGACAAGGATGTGGGAATCAAACCCACAACCGAAGTGCGACTGGCCTTTATTTCCTACCACTGGCCTACAGGAAGTCCATGTTTAGTAGAAACCAGTTTTATTATGATATAATAAGTATAAGTCCATTTTAGGAACCATATATGATTAATCCCACTATAGATCGACTTATGTATATTTAATAACTTTTGCTAACCTTTTGTTTGAGACATATGGAACGTCCTATCATTCTACCACATGATCTGCTACACATCATGAATGACAAATTCAAATTCATTTCTTTAAAAGATGACGTGGAAATTGTCCATAGAATGACCAATGGTGAAACTATACCAAAATCACAAAAGTATTTCTTCTAATTCCAATTTCATCAACTTTAGGGAAATGATCTTGAAAACCAAAAATGTTGTCCTAGTGCTCTTATATATGATGAATCAGATGGTACCTTAGATCGTCACAAATTTATGGATTTGTGATTGCTGGCTTTTCCATATCCATGTTCTCTACCACTCTCCATCAGAACATGATGGTTATATTTCTCTTCCATATCCATATTTTCAACTGTGTGGAAACCCAGTGATTAGTTTATTTGGGAAACCGTTACATTTCATACTTTTGTTTTTAATGATTGGTTTTGGAATTCCTTTTTACGATGTAGGTTTATATTAAAGAAACTTTCAAGTAGTAAACCATTTCTAACCCCGACAAATTTCGAGGGCAAAATTCAATTTAAGGGGGGTAGAATGTAACACCACGAGATTTTATGAAAAATATTGTTTTTAATTTCATTAATGTCTTGTGTTGTACGCTAAACCAAAAGGAGATTACACGCATCCTTGACATTCCTTGCATTACATGCAATCACGAACTTCATCGATAGTGTGTGTAGTACGCAATACCGAGTTTTACTAAACAATGATATGCTATTAAAATATTATTAAAACTAGTCATTATTAATAGTAATAACCACTTTTTGAAATTTTTTAAATTTTATTTTTCAAAATTGACTTCATTTTTGGATTCATAATATCGAAATTAGCTTAGGGTGAAATTTTGGTACTTTTCAGATAACTTTCATATTATGATGAATAGTGAAAATTACTAAATTTTAATTAAAAACAAAATTTTTAATCGAAATAATTAATAGTGATAAATTATTAATTTGAGTGGTTATAAAGTATATTTAGAATATATTTTTACAATTTAATACAATGTTGGTCATTGGATGTAATTTCACATTTAAACCAGTTATAAACAAGTGTCAATCTTTTGATAGTTATTATCTCTTAAAAACACGCTATATGTTTTGATGACGGGAATTAATTTTTAAATTAGTTAATGTAACTGATATGTTTTGAATTTGATAAAATAGACATCATTTTTGAATTCATAATATCAAATATAGCTTAGACCTAATTTTTGGTATTTTTCTGAAAACATTCATTTTTTGATGAATAGTGAAACCACTAAGTTGTAGTAAAAAAATGAATTTTTTATAAAACATAATTTTACTGCTTCTGTGAGTAGAATTTAGAAAATCTGAGAGACACAGTTAATATCAAGGAATAAAATGTGGTTGAATGAGATTAAAATAATTTTTGGTGAATAGTAACTTTTTACTTTTTTCCCCACATTGAAAAGTAAATAGGGTAGTTATGGGTAAAAATGATATTCTAATTACCCTAAAACATGTCCTAATTCTGTTGGATAAATGTAATTCGACCAAAAACAACCTTAGGAATAAAAATATGACCATTTAGGCTCACTTGGAGTAGATTAGGACATTTATTATCAATTTATTTAAAGAAGGGTTAAAATAGTTAAAATCAATGTTTAATAACTAATGAATTTTTAATATAGGGTTATATATAAGATAAATTTGATAATAAATATTAATTAGAAATCTATAAGAATTTCATACGTAATGATATTTTATTTGTAATTTTTAGAATTTAAATAAGTTAATTTATTTATGACACAAAGATGATGCCGTAATTTTCTTATTAATGAAATATTGACATAATTGATGTTATAAATACACAAATAAATGTAATTTGAGACGCTTTATGAATTAAACTAATTTTATAGGTTAATATGACATGTTATTATTGATTTAATTAACTTTTTTTGAATTAATCATTCTATTATGATTTTCACAAAAATCAATTACTAAATAGTGTCAAAATTGACATAAAATAGTTTATAAAAAAAATATTATATTATTAATTGTTATTTTATTTTTAAAAATCTAAGGTTCGTCCGAATGACTTCTATAAGGTTATATATATTAATAATAAACAACTTGGGGTTCGTTTGGCTTCTTATAGTAAGGTTATTACCCTTATAGTGTAACAACACAAAAAGACACGGTAAAAGTAAAATTATCTAACTTAATGTGAAATCTAAATGATAAGGGTAAAATAGGTACCAAAACTTGTCTAAATTCTATTGTATGAGAGGATTTCGACCCATCCCCACCTTAGCTTAAAAATAAATAAATTTGGAGATATTTAAAACAGAATTTGGATTTATAATGAAATAATATTTTTAGTTATTCCAAAGGTGCCCCTCTCCTCCCTTATAAAAGGGAATCTCCTCCCTCTCTTCCTCACACCACTTTGAGCCTTAATGCTTGTCCAATCTCTGAATAATTCTCTTCTACCCTTACCTAGAAACATCCTAGAGGTCCTGGTCTTCTTCAAAGACCAATTTTAGTGCCATAAGAGGAGGACTCAAAGAGGCGCTTCAAAGAAGAGGTAATGTCCGTTACCGATTCTTTAAACCTTATTTCTTCTTCCACATATTCTTAATACGTTGTTTCATTATGAAGTAATAACATCAGTATCACTCATATACTTATATTTTATTATAATTATGAAACAACCCTATTTCATCATCTATCCATCCTACGGAAAATGAAATCTCTACGCGTGTGTACGTACGAAATACCGTCTTCACGCCGTGGTGTAATCTATTTTCCGCCACAACCTTACTTGGATGGGTATAATGGTGTACATAATAACTATATATAATTATTTTAAAGTGATATTGATTCTAAAATTGTATAAAAACACTCCAATTAAATTCCACGATCATGAGAACGATATCATCGCTCGTGCGTACGTACGGACTACCGTCTCCACGACGCGATGAGATTCATTCTCCACGTTAACCATTCATGAATGATTATAAAGTATATATAATAAGTAATCATGAAATATATGACATAATAATGATACTGTATTTATGTTTATATATATGCATGTCATCTACTTAATTCCATTCAACTCAATAAGGAAACAAAAATAGCGTTCATGCGTACATACGGCCTACCGTCTCCATGAACGGTGTAGTTTTTTTTTCAATTACTTATTTATTATATATATGTATATTCTGAATATATATTATATATAAATCATTTTTTATATTCTGGAATTAGGTAATCATGATCTAATTAATCATATGAGTAATTACAAGTCAAAACACGTACGACAAATGAAACGATTTTACCCAAAACGCTCTTTAACATGGAATTTACAAAAGAATGGGTAATAAAAAGTACTAAGTGAACCATATATGATATTATAACAATGAGTATGATTCTGGAATAATTAAATGACATTATTTAAATGATTATATAGGAGGTTTGGACACTTATGAAGCAAATCTGACCTAAGGTAAGGGAAATATCACAATCTCATTTTTATCCGAGATTGTTTATGCTTTGGTATTTACTGGGGTGTATTTTATCATCCACATCCATGTATCCTCAATATGTAATATTATTTCAATCCACCTAAAATTTTTTAAATCCAATTTTACCCTTAGGTGAGTTTTGAGTAAACGATATGAAAGGAATCATTTGTCGTTTTTCGTACGAGGTACTTGTTGACTTTTCTGACAAAAGTACGAGAAGAATGTTTTTTAACTTATATGGCATGAATGGATTTTTAAAACATTATTTCCAAGAAGCTTCCTTTACAAGTTTTAAAGTTTATTTTTAATCAACTTCTTTTATTTTATAATTGTATGACATGTTATGAAAGGAAAAATGTTTTTGAAGTAGAAATGGTATTTTCCTCAAGAATGGAGATCAAGTGTTTTATCAAAATTATATTCCATCTAAGACAATATAAGGTTCTGTTTCTATCCCTATTATAACATTGATTTTATTATGTTGTGATGGAATTATTTTTATGAATTCCTTTATCCAGTATGAATTGATTTATGATGTCACGATGTTTAAGAGTCCCATTTTTATTACATGGTTTATGCTATGATGTATGGTTTATGATTTTCTGGAACACATAAGAATGTAATCATTATGAGATGGGTGGGACCTATATCTCCCTCCCATGCATTGGGTAAAGATTTCATATCTCATGAGATAGACATGGCTGGAACGGTAGGTTATATCGGTTCAGTGAAACAGGACTGAAATGAGGAGTGAACTCGGTTCAGAAATGGACTTTGTCCACTAAGATAGTTTTGGAAATGAGTCTTGACTAATAAGAAATGATTCTCTATGATTATGTGTGTATGCCAAAAAGTTTCATGTTTTATGTTATGATTATTGGGATTACATTTCACTACTATTATTTATCCCATGTTATGATATTTTGATCTCTTTTGCAGGTTAAGATTTCCAAAATGTTATGTTCTTATGAATATGATGTGATTGATATTTCTTTTGTTTACCTTTACTGAGCATTTGAGCTCACCGTTTTATGTTTTCACCCCAGGATATAAAGAATGGTTTTAGATAAAAAAAGGAAGATCTTTATGGGAGATGTTGATTATCTTTCATCACGATTAGAAGATTATATTCCGAGTTTCCAAAGACACTAAGCTATTACGGTCCTGGTGTGTGTGTGTTTTGTTGTGTAGTATGTATTCTGAAAAAGTAATGTAATGTCCATGTATGTTAAGCTATGGGTATCTACAGAAAACAAGGAAATTATTGATAATTATTTAAAAGAATAAATATTTAAAACATTTAAAATGATTGTCTAGTAAAAAATTCCCTTTGAAATCTTTTTTATGAAACATGGAGATGGATAGTAAATATTTCCCATTCGATACATACGTAAAAAAACCTTGGATAATAAAAAAGTGTGAAATATAACCTGACCTTGATCTAATCAATTGAGTCATATGAATAATAGTGAATAACCACCAAATGAATCACAGAATATCATTACTATAAATAAAATATTGATAAAATATATCAAATTGAAGTACACAATACACCACATGCAATTAATAAGTGGTGAACAATGGAAATATCACGGAATTAAAAGTGAGATAAGAAACCCCTTACCTTGTGTTCAACTTCACCCGTTCATTCTTTAAAATCATGAATAATAATCTAATGATAATTTATACTTTCATAAAAACCATTTTTAAGTTTATTATTCCATTTATATCACTTACTACTATGTTATAAACATTAGGTAATCATTTATGTTAACACCGTTCTTTTTGTCGATATTTGGCACATGCGTCAAAAAATGAACTCTTTATAGTAACAAGTTGTTCACATGGTAAAATGATCAATATATACATAATGATATTCATGATTAAATATCATATATATCATATATAACCAGTATATACATGTATTTATAACAATACACATCATTTTGGGGTATGAAATTAGATTCACCGTTCATGGAGACGGTAAGTCATACATACACATGAATGATACTTTCAGTCCTATTTATTATTTTGATGGAATTAAAACATAATGATACATAGTTATATTATAATTTTAGTATAATTTCATATGTAATATCATTAAATCCATCCTTTATACGTCCCAAACATGGTATTAACGAGTCATATCAATTTGAGGGGGCGGTAGTCCGCACATCCTCAAATGAAATTATCGTGTTTACCCATAATGGAAACCATTAAGGTATTCTATAAAAGAAAAATACAGAAGAATTACGAAAGAATAAAAAAAATATTTATCATATATAAATATAGTACCATCATAATGGCCACCATGAGAGGCGATATGACGTAATTGACCAATCATCGTTTCGTTTCGTGTTAGTTTGTCATCCACAGAAACGTTATGCTATTCACCAATTAGATGTAGGTGTGTGTAGGTGTAGTTAGAATCCCTCCTATACAACATCCTAATATATTTAGGATACTGGTGTTTTTATAGAATAAAGGAATAAAACGATTTTAGGGGTTTGGGAAGTAAAATAAAAGAAAATAAGTAAAGAGAAATTGTTACATTTATTTGGGTAACTTCTTTTTGTTTGAACCAAAATGACTTTTTAAGGTGACCTATGCCTATGGTATGGCTTATGGGAGGAGGATAATGATGTAGGGAACTTAATTTTTCAGTGTTTTGGTGATCTTAAAGTCTTTAGAGTTGTGAGTAATTGGTTAGAAGTGTTCCCCTTTTATAAGGGGTGGGGAAGGGGCTCTTTAGAAATGTGTGAAAATATTATTTTATTATATAATTATATTATGTTTCTAAAGATCCAAAAATCATTAGGGTTAAATATAATATGACTCATTGTCGTAAAAAAATCATCCAATAAGAATTTGACATGTTTTGGATATTATTTTAATATTTATAATCTAATTTATTTGAATCATTTATTAATGAAAAAATAAAACATCATTATTGTGTCATAAATTATATAATTTATTCGATTTATAAAATAATAAAAAATAATACCATGATGTTGAAAATCTTATTATCTTTCCAATGAATATTTATAGTTTAAAATATTACTAATATAACACCATATAAAAATTAATTACTAAAAGATTTTTGTTTTTGTCATTTTTTCCTTTACTTTAAATAAATTAATCTAAAGTGTCATTATCATTCATAAGTGGCTCCATTGGTTCCCAAAATCGACCCAATTATGAACATGTTCGGGCATTACTCATCAAATAATTTTAGGAAATTTGTTACGGTAATTTTGAATTATTTCAATATTCATTTTACCTTCAATCACCAAAATTACCTTCAACCGCGGTAAATAAAAGTAAAAAGTTACTATTGAAAAAAAATTATATTCATCCTATTGAACCAAATTTTACATAATGATTTTAACCTTGACTCTTATAATTTTGAAATTATACTCACATAAGAGGTAAAATTATGTTTTATGCAAATTTGTAAATACTCATAGGAGGTGGATCAAAGATAGTAAAAAGATCAATAAAATTATTATATATCTAAACTTATTATAAAATGGCCCCAATGAATTATTTTGAACATATATAGGTATTATGTATCTATTTTAACATAAAATAAATTTAAATAAAATAAATAATTATTTAAATAAAAAGTCGGTTTAAACCAATAACACAATATTTTTAACTATTCATAAAAAATTGATGTTTCTCAGAAAAATACAAAAAAATTATCCTAATTTATATTTGATATTAAAAATTAAAAAATGAGTTCTATTTTACCAAATTAAAAACCTATAAGTTTCAATAATTAATTTAAAGTTAATTCTCATTGTCAAAAAAATAGCGTGATTTTATGAAACAATATCTTTCAAAAGATTGAAACTTGTTTATGACCAATATCAAAGTGAAATTAATTACAATGACCTAAATTGTATTAAATGATAAAAATATAATCTAATTATAGTTCAAAAACAATAAATTCATAATTTTACACGATAAATGATTTCACTTAAAAAGTGATTTTTAACTAATATTTTCTATTTTTCACTAATTAACAAAATATGAATGTTATCAGAAAAATACAAAAAATTTATCAAAACTAAATTTTTAACCCCCAATTATAAATAAGAAGTTTATCTTTTCAAATTGAATACATAAAAGTGTCAAATATTGGATTTTAAAAGGGTTCTACTTCAAAAGGAAGTGAAATTGCATATTTTTTAAAAATACCTCCTTTATCAAAAAAATTGAATTTGTTCTTATATTATATCTAAGAAACCCATAATATGGATTTCTAAAATTATATGGAGTATATAAAATTCAAAATGCAGTTAATATTATTCATAACCTATTTTTAATGGTAGAATGGTAAGTCGTGGTGTGTTTGAACTTAGTGTACCGTGTAGTGCATGTTATTGAATTACTTTGAAGAAGTAACATTCTATGAAATATTTGGGTGCTTACAAAAAAATTGAATAATTTATTAATTACATAAAATATGTTCTTAAATCTCCTGGTATTAAATTCTATATATTTGAAAAACATTTATCATCATATTTTTAATAACCACGTAATTATAGAACTAACTATTCTTATCTATGATATAGATATGACAGAAGAAATAATTTCTCAACTCTTATAATTAACAATATAAATTACATCATTTCCATCAAATACTCAAAATCATAATATTGATATTTTTTAAAAACATTTTATATAAATGTCACTCATGATTATGTTGATAAAAACATGTAAAAAATTTATCTTCCATGATGGCTCATAAACATTCATATATTGATATTTGATCACATGTTTTATTAAAATGATATACAGTTAACAAAAATTATTGATTATTATGTATTATCTAGAATGAAATACAATATGTTTCCAAAATCGCACTAAATTTATATAAAATTGATATGATAAAAATTTTGTTGTAAAATTCCATTACACTAAACGTGGTATAAAATAATATTAAAAAATTTCTTCAACTAATATCAAATTATTAGATTGTTAATATAATGCTCATATAAATTTTCGTATTCTATCTAGGGTCTTAGCATGAAATATATAATTAATAGGTTGAAGATAAGAGTTACTTAAATGAAATGTTCATCCTAGTATACTTTTATGGGAATTATTTTATAATTTCCTTTATGTTCCATTTTAAGAGGACGTTGTTGATGCCTATAATCGAACATTTCCCTTAGGTAAAAGAAATTTTTTATTGATTCCTTAAATAAATTATTTTGATGAATTTAGGTGTGTGGGGATTTAATTTGTATCCCTCTAATAAAAAAAATCATTTATTATTCTTTCATCCCTATATTACATTTTTTTCATGATTGAAATCCCACTCACAAATGAAACATTTTCATATCCTATTCTTGAAATTTCATCAATGAATCCATATCATTTTATACATGTAGGGTTTATTTAATTTCATCTAAACAACATATCATTAATTTGGGTATCCGTGTATCTCCATCACCAATTCCATATACCATAAATTTAAAGAGACAATAGTTTCTATGAAAATAATATGGAACCAATCTAGGTAAACAAGAAAAATCACTGAAAATTGGTCTCCAACCTGGTGAAGTGATAACTGCACAATAGAAAACTATTATCATGTGTATGAAAACATTGTACAAAATCTGAGAACACCATTTTAGGTAAATAAAAAAATGTGATGGTCAATGATAATCCCAACATACAAAAATAATGTGAAAAAACAAAATTTTCCTAAATCCATTACGTAAACATCAATTACCACAAATCCATCAATTTATAATGAGAACCAGTAAGATAAACTAGCATGTTATACAATTCCTCTCCCATTACATACTTCCTATAAATTATCATATACATTTAGATAATGTAAAAGTATAGTTCTGAGTTCAATGTCTAGTAGTATTACACCATATAAAATTTACAATAACTATTATAAAATATTCATGAGTTAATATAATAAATGAAATACATTTTATATGGAAATTTTAGTAAATAATTTTTTTCTGAAACATTACATATTAATTTTAGAAGACTTGCTATACTATCCAAATATTTTAATATTTCAATAATTAAAGATACAAAGATTGCACCATAAGATAATCATCTTCACAGAAACAATGAAATATACCATCTCTTGGTAAACAATTATTATATTACAATGAACTAAATTGGGAATCAAACCAAGGGGTATAGACTCCAAAATTGAATGAAATTTTCTAATCATTGTGTAAGGTGGATCCAACCAATATATCCTACAGTGGAGTTACATAGACTAAACTGACATAATACCCTTTTTAGAATTACATACACGTAGATTGATAATTTTTTTCCCAATACACAAAATGTTTCTATATGTTCTATGTATATCAAAATCCATTTCAAAATCCAGACAACCTATTAATGAATTTAATAATATTCATGATGTTTTAAAAATGTTTTAAGGAAAATATCTTTAAAAATGTTTGTAATTTCTATAAGTCCATTAAAATTTATAATTAATAAGTTTCAATGTATAACCTAGTGTAATTGAAAGTAACGTAAATAAATTTATTAATTTGAACAGCTTTTATTGATAATCCAACATTGATAATGAGGAACCACAATTTTCTTGATCAAATGAGACTAGAATCAAGTAGATCATCCTCTAAAAGATAAGGAAAGATTGGAAATATTAAAGTATTGATTAAAACCAATAACTTTTTACAACACAATACGTAAACACATCCAAATCTATGGTTTCTACCAAATTTCACTATGAAATAAGAAGCAATCGCACTACGAAGAAGAAACACAACTTCCATATGGATCAAATTATAAAAAATATATCGTGATGAGGAATGATAAAAATAAATTAACAAGGACAATGCACTGGCTCAATGTATAGACTTTTTCTAAAAAATAAGAGAGATGAAAGGATTTATCAGATATATCCCTTCAAGACGAAAACATTTACACTATACAACATTTTCGTATAATGTAAAAATACAATAAATTTTATATTACAAAAAAATCATCATTTATCATAATCATTCGGATGAATAAACATAAAATGTAAAAATAATATCTCACAACATTAAGTTAATTGAAAACATAAAATAGGATTTTACATAACAAAATTTTCTGGTACAACATATAGGTTCATGGCTTCTTCCCATTGTTGAACATATGATGTAATACATATATTTATAAAATAATGTTTTCTGGTAGAAATTACAAAAAAATACCCCTTTATAAAGATTATAGGAACAACCCTCCCCCCAATATGTAATTTGACATATTTATACATGTGTTCCACTAAATAAAATAAAAAAACATTCCAACATATCATGACACTTTGCAATGAAAAATATTTCCGTATATGAAATGATTTTAATGATCCCATGTAAAAAAAGTGATCCAAAAAAGTAAAAAATAATTCCTTATTAAATTTAATGGGTAGTTAATATTCCCCCCACACAAATAAAATATATCAATATAATTTTCAATAAATCTTGGAATAAAATAAATATAAATTCATATTGGTCTCAATAATAATTACCACTCCCTCATCTTAGGATTATCGCATCCGCATATCATAAATATTTATACTAAAGGAATCATCATACAAAAAATACATTCAACATTACATAACCAAAACTAATTTCCCATCTATTGTGGTTTTTTTATAAATGTAAACATCCTTCTCTTTTATCACATTAGATGGATCAAGTTGATACATAATCATTTGAAAAAAAATGAAATATTTCATGGATGTAATTACAACACAAATTTAATTACAATAGATAAGTAACCCTTAAGATTCATACATAGATATTGAAGGCCCCCAAAAAAATTAGATCCCACATACCATAGAAACATAATTGAAAATGTCCCTTCTGAGAATATACATTATGAAATACCCAATTATTTACCTCACACTTTGGTACATGATAATTATGGTCTGCATAAGATTTATAATGACTCTATTCCACGATCATCCTCTTCATGATCAATTGAAAAATTTACTTCATTTCATGAATTATAAATGTTCTAAACACCTACATTTCTCCAAACTATTATGAGATTAATGGATATATATATATATATTTTCCCAACCATTTCACAAATGGTTCTATTCACTTTATGAATTAAGAACAATTCTTATCTGAAAAAATATTTAAATGAAATTTGTTTCCTATGAACAAATAAATTCAAGAAACGATGTGCAGAACATAACCTCATGAAGCATGATAGGAATATCTTTCTTTCAATATATTTGATGAAGACACATAATTAACTATTTATATAACAAAAGTCATCCCCTACAAATCATTCCAATACTAACTTGTGAAAATATGGTCCCAATATTAAATAACAATAGGGGAAATCCCATTATGTCTCATAATCTCCCAATTATACAATTCCCCATCCATATCTACTTTCATTATCTCACTAATAGTGAAAAAATAATCAAATTTCATTATACAATTCATGATCATTGAAATAATATCCTTCCAATTAAGAGTTTGTGGTTAGAGGATGAAAATTTCCATGAAAATGTCAACCCATTTCTTATCCAAAATTGGAATGAGTTTCAAATAAATGGAAGGCCTTTATTTTTCCTCCTTAATTTGATGACATGTCAACCACTAAGATATTAAATATGTAATCAAACATTTTATCCCTAGACATCAATATCAATGTCCTAAATTATTATTCAATTTTTTATTACAATGTATAATGAATAAAAAGATTATTTCCCACTACCCATTAAATAATTAATCATATAAGTAAGAAAATTCATCATAATAAGGTAAATTTTATCTCTAAATGGAATAAAGACTAATCACAGGAGGTCTCCCCTTCATATGGGTTACCACTAACATGTTGGAACTCGGTTCTAGATTCTGACTAAAAAAAGTCCCACAAATAAAATGATGAGTAATATTTAGATTAATCTATACTTACATACCCAATAGCTTCATCAATTCCCAATATGATATGATAAAAAAACTCGTTAGAGACCTTGTAATGTCTTGGATTTTACTATGTACTATTTTTGTAATATTATATGGATTGAATTCAAGACCAGACACTATGAAAGTGTGAGATTACAATTCCCTATGTTCTTTGAATAAATAGTTGAATAATATTAATATAATAAATAGTACATGTGAATAGTTTTCAATAAAAAAATGGCCCCATTTCATTTAGAGTATGGGATTAATCGTAGGTGAGGAAGATTATGGATCGACGTGGGTCTACTGTGAAATGTATTTTTTGGAAATTTAATAATTAAAAAATAGAATTTATTTTATTTTATTTTTCCAAATAGATGTAGTGATGATTCATTTTAACATAATAATAGAGGCATGGGTCAAGGGTTAAACACATAAACATATAATTTCCCCCAGGAACTAGAGAAGAATGTGAATAATTTTTTCAATGGTGACATGATGATCGATCCTCGTCATCAAAAGATCCAACACCAGCATTAGAAATTTCTATGTTGAATTAATTATTCATTATTATATTCAAAGATGAATGTGGAAAAAACAATATACATGATGATCTGCAGTTCATTCATTATTATGGGATGGGCTATAATTATGGGTTTTTATACGGTTTTTGGTCACATAAAATTGATTTTGTATTCTATATTTTTCTAACAAAATGGATTTTGTGTTGAATGAAAATTATCAGAGGTCTCTTAATTGGGTATTTCATACTCCTTTTCTCCTGTAATATCCTATGGGTTCTTAACATTATTCTTGGATTTTTAATGGTGGATGGTTTCACCTTTGTTTAATGACTCAATGATCCTAAATTGAATATCTAAAATTATGATAACCTAGAATAAGTGATACGATTATTGAAACAGAGGGATTAGATTTATTATGGGAATATTGTTCTTCGAGTTATTTATATACGGGTGATCAGAATAGGTTTTTAGAACCTAATAAATTCCCAAAACCTACTGATTCTGTGTAGTAATAGAGATACAACCTTGTATCTCCAGATTCAATGATAACATATAATTGTATTGAACATCAGAGGATAGGAAAATATACATAATGGATGAAAATCGGTTTCAGTAAAGTCATTATTGATGTAGATTGTAACCTAGATTTATATATATTGTGATCCCAATTAGTGGTGGCTAGGGTTTTGGGGGTAGTAATGTTTCACAAGGGATGTGATTCGGATCACACAAATTGTGGTCCTTTTTCCATGACTTATCTTGTATCTCTAGAGATATACTGACCCTGGTTGGATTACATAGTTTACCTACACACCATGTACCCTATCACATGTTTTGGTGTAGATGGGTTACATTGGGTATCCCGTGTACTCGTATATAGTTAGGTAGCCACAGTTGGACACCGTTTACTGGCCTACGACCATAGTACAAGGGTGGAACCCGAATGGAAGGACACAATGTGTTACCCTTTTTACATGTCATGTACCCATATTCAACATGATGTCTTCTAAACGACAAAAGAAATTATACATAGGCAGTACATGTGGTCAAGGGACCAGAAAAGTGAGCCTACTATTGGTCATACACGTCTTTTTACCTAGATTGAATGACAAGTCAACCATGACATGGAAAATATTCATTTGGGTTTGTTCCCATGATCATCACCCCAAATATTGATGTGTATCATTTACTACTCATAGGAATGTGATCCCTTCTATAGGAATTTCATGATAGAGTTTTTGGAAACCCCTCTAATATGATGAGAGCAGGATCCCCTATACACAATTTGTGTCGTATGAAGAACACTTTTTATTGACCTGACCAACATGACCGGGCGTCAATCATAATCCTATAAGGTCTATCAAAATGGATTTTTTGTTATCACTACATAGACCTGGTTGTGATACACAAATCTAGTATTCTATCTTTCTTCATATTTGTCAGCATATATATCTCATTATGGTTTCTAAAGAATAGTTCTTCTCTAATAGAACATCAGCAGTGCTATAAAACATAGGAGTGTGTTCTCCCATATGTGTGCATCATGGAATATTTAGAATATATTCATGGTGTTGGTATTTGGTTGTTGGTACATACCTTTCAACTAGATATATTTGTTTTTGTATATATGGATATTCATGTTATATTTGTTTTAGTCATATACTATATATAGATTACTGTAACTCTACTATGTGTATTGCATTTTGGTTTTTGGGTGTCCAAATTAGTTTTGTTATGCTCACCCTGACATAGGAATTTCCCACATGTGTTGTATCTTTTTCAGAATGGTGACCTTCTTGTGGATTCCTTTGTGGATTGGGACCAGACACATCATTGTGCGTTCAAGCAGGCCAATCTATTTCTATGGCTTCAAGTAGTAGTCCTTGAACAAATTTTGATTATAGGATAAACATTAAAGATTATATAAACATAATTTTGGAGGTCTTGTAATATGGACTAGTTTATATTATTTCAATCTATTTACATTCATTTTATATTGGTTGAGATAAATTTGTTTTCAAGCATTTAGTTTTTAGTGGTTTTTATTTTACAACATTTTTTTGTATTGGACATTTGTGTAGGTGTATAGGTACACATGAAGTGCTTCACATGACAGTGATATTCTAACCTAGGGTTAGTCACCATCCCCTAGCATGTGGGAAGTCGGATTGGTGACTCGCAGCATGGGCCCCACTGGGTTGGATCATTACATAGTGGTATTGTTGGTGTTATGTTCAACCATTGGACTAAGAGAATGTGATATTGGATTTGGGAAACAATTTTAAGCGTTTTGAGTTTTTCATTTGGGCCATGGACTTTTATGTTGGTTAGGGTGGATGAAGTATCGATATGACAGTAATCTGATAAAAATATTTCCGACTCGGTACAAGAGAACATTTGTTGTAGGTAAAATGATGGTACATTAATTATATAGGAATGTCGTGTAGTTCCATGTCCTTCTAGAGTTAGCTCTCCATATATACTCACTGACTGTGGTACATATATTTTTATAAGACTTCACTGAGATGGATAGTTTCTATGAATAATTAGATTGATCACAAGGATGACCCCTCATTGATGAGGCATTAATGCAAGGACTAGTTCCCAATTTGATTTCTCCAGGTGGTTCACCTACTATACCGACACCTGTGAAGCATGACGTGGTACGGACAATACCATTAAATGAAGACTATAGGCTGAGCACACTTCATGGGTTTCAAGGAAAATGAATCCTCATGTTCTTAGGAGATACATACCATCTTGTGATAGAGTAATCTCTTGAGGCGATGGCCCTAGATTTTATACCAATCAAGACACTAGCGGAAATGATTTTTGTCCTTGTTGTGAAACTTCTACATGGATTAATAGAGAAATTGTGGAGTTTGTCTTTCCATACTCCCAAAGTGGAAACTTTATCATTGATAAAATTTGAGAATATCAACATAGCATATTTATCACTAGTAATGATATGATCCAGGTATATACATGATATACATTACCTCTAGTAGAGTAGCATGTTGTAGGATGACAATTCAATGAGGTTCCACGTCTTCTACAGGTACACAATGAAAATGGTTATAAATCAATACATAATGTCATATAACATAGAGATAGGTATTCATATTGGCATCATAGCCACCATTATTCCTCTATGTATTCTAACTTATGTTGGGGTGCATGATAGATCTTTGGTTGTCAAAATCATCTTGGACAATTAGATACAACCGATGATAATCCTCTATGGATGACCATGTGAAGAGACCACGACAATAAGGATAAGACATTAGTATCAATGAATCTGGCATGAGAAATGTTTCAGGTGGTTTCCCATTTAGAAATTAACTTCATATCAATGCTCTCTAGGTGGGTCCATTCATCATAGGTAGAGGTTATAGTACACTTCTGACGATCGGGGATATCTCGCTTGAGATTTTCCAACCCATTGACCGATGGATAGGGAGATTGTGGATATACCACAAAGGTAGAAAAATAAATTTGACTATGGATATCTACAAGACAAATTATGTGGCATATGAGATGGGAGAGTAGTTTGAGGTTGTAAATGATTCATCATGTTACAACCACCACCCTCAGTTGGTACGCGATAGGGTTAGGGTGATGGAGAATAGCGTAAGGAAAAACTGCATGTGGTCAAAGCAGATGACCCAGGGACACTAGGGATGATTTCATGTATGATTTTTTGTTTTTCATATTTAGATGTAGTACAAATAAACATAGGAAGTAGTCGATCATTTCTTGTAACATATCTTTTTCGAGACCTAGAGGTTCTGTTTCAACGGTTTAGTTAACCCTTCTGCTTAGATACAACAAAAGTAGAATACTCGGTTATCACATATCAATTCCTACTGTGTGACATGACCCTATGAGGTGATGTTTTCAGTTGTAACATCTAGGTGGTATCATTTAAAACATTTGACATCACTCTAGTTATATATTTGATATCATCGGCCCACTGACGAATTATCTTTTTTAGGTGAAGGGTGTGTTGTCTATGTAGTGATGGAAGCAGATTTTTTTATGTGAAATGGATAACCATGAACCAGACCATGTACTATTGCATAGTAGTGGTAATCTAATAACCAATTAGTTGGCTGGAATGACCCTTGGAGAAGTAGATGTATTGAATTTTTAGATCCCAATAGTAGTGGCAGAGCATGAGTATATCTTTATAAAACATGTTCTTGGTTTAACTTCCCACCACATGATAGACATTTGAATCAATTTTCACACAAGGATAAAATTGATATCATCACCAGTATATCTAATGGATTCCACAAATCATTATTAGCTGAGGGTGTGGTCGGTGAACTTGAAGTGGAAGGGATTCATGAGATATTGTTTCACCCTTTTTGAACGTATATTTGTTTTTCAAAAAGGAAGAAGTGTGCTTGAGGTTGTTTGTGTAATACCAAACACTTTAACTAGTTGATCCTGAAGAATAATTATGCATTATTGAGGATAAATGGCCTCTAATATATGTAGATATGGGAATAGTGGTTCATGAAGGATAACCTTCGATCGGGCCAATGATAATTGTTATTTCAAAAAGAAATACCAAAGACAGTTTTCATAAGCCTTTATTGTAACTATGAGTACTTGGTAATGATATTGGGAATAAGGAACCACCCCACCACTATAATGTTCATGGGACTCATGAACCATATAATGAATCCTTATATAGATCGGTTCATGTTAGTATTCTGCAATGATAACCTTGTGTACTCAGTGTCTTAGGGGAAGAACCCATGACATGAAAGGATGGTGCAAAAAGCACTTCGAGAGCACCACAGTATCAGTTGATATCAAAGGTCCAGTTCAAGATTAAGGTGGTAAACATTCTATGACATGTTATCTGAGAATATGGAGTGGTAGTGGACATAGGAATGGACATGTAAGTTTAATCAAGGGATCCACCTAGGAGCGTTATGGAGGTGAAAAGCTTCATTAGGTTAGAAATTTATTACCAGACATTCATATATTATTTCTCACGGATTTCAAGCCCTTTGAAAATTGTGACTGGAATGGGGAAAAATTGTGTTACGAAATTGAATTTCCACTAGGATATCCATTTGTTGAATTAGAATTTATGGAGATCTATGATCATGGTATTTCTAGTGGAGGGTTTCAAGTACATATTGTTCTATGATACAATAAAAAGTGAACATGAATTTTCCTAATGTAGAGTCATGTTTTGATTTCATATGGATCATTCCAGTTGAGGAATCATTAGAGGAACTATACAACCCATGATCATTAGATAGCATTTATAGTATTAAATTTGACGATTTTTGGACACTAATTGATGCTAGATAGATTTATTTTATACTCTGATCAAAAGAGTCCCTAAAATATCTTCTCTCCAAATAATATCAACAAGAGACTATGGAAATGTGTTGAGTTCCTTGAGGACTATGACTTTGAGATTATATGTACTCAATGGAAGGTGCATGTTGTGGAATATTATCTCAGAATGGGGTCTATATACCAATTTATGAATGAAATGTTGGAGTAGTCAGCTTATTTATAACTATACATTATAGACGGAGATGGTGAATCATACTTCTATTTGATGGTTTTCAACCCTACACTCCTGCATAATGTTTTGGAGGCACAACATGAGGATACCAAATGTGATACCCAATGTATATAAATATCTAGAAGATGTCCGCCTCATGGATATTCCCAAGGTGGTTAGAACATCAACCTTTTTATAGGACACACAGTTAAAACAATGGAATTATGATATGAGGTTTGGTGGGAGTTTCATGCATCCCATTTGGTGGTATATCATTGAGCGGGGAATATGTACCATGGCCGATGAACATATTTTTGGTGTACATAGTTGAGGAACGAAATACAAGGGCTCATTTCTCAATAACTTATATTCAAGTAGGTTAATGATGACCATAACATTCTAGAGGGTTTAACCCAACCCCTTTAGGAGATATAATGGAAGTGTGATGTGATATCAAATGACATCCTGACAGGTTTACCAAATATGTAAAGTGTACACGATTTGATCAGGGTGATCATTGAATAAATCCCCATTCCATCCCATGCAACAATTTGGGAGTATAGTTCATGAGAGAGGATGACATGCCTCATTCGAGAGATAGTTTGACTCCATGGAGTTTAATCGATGATTTTTTATAAATTGTGATCATTTCAAATCCAGGACGTTGATGGAATTGCATGAGGCATTAAGGGATTGATCATGAATGAGCATGGTGTTTCTCCAAAAAAAAAATACATATATATAGTTAGTACTTATCATCTCCTCAATGACATGTCTGATCCATCATGTTGGACTTTTATCATAGTTGGTAGGATCACCTACCCCTAGTGGAGATTGTGTATAGTAAAAACTAACATTCCACCATTGGAATGAAATCATTTAAAGAATTGTATGAGTTTCCATACCAGTCACCTATTTTCTATACATCCCCAAGAGAGTCATCACTCATGGGACATGTTCTGGTGCATGAATCAACTATAAAGGTGAAGATCATCCCAGATAAGATATAGACTTCAAAAGCCATCGTAAATTGTATTATTATTTGAAACAGAGGCCTTTGGTGTTCAAAGAAAGTGATAATGAGTTTATTCTGGTCTCACCTCGATGTTGATTATAGAGATTTGGTCATGGTGACATGTTATATATGATTATTATTGGACATTTACATATACTGCATAGTTTCGGAGACGTGGCGAACCACATAGCTATAACCCCATAATTAGACCCGGAACATGGCCTCTTACATGTTTCTCAGTTGATGAGGTAGGTGATTGACCCATAACACTTCATCAACATGGGTGAGCTGGAAATTGATAGTGTATTGAATTTTGCTGATTAAATAATGGAAATGAAATAATGGGAGGAGCAGACCCTATGAGTATGATCAATTCCCTTGGTGTGTGTTTGTTGGAAGCATGAGATTATATTAGAGTGGGAAGCTCGGATACCTTCACAATACCAAAATATTTATTATAACACTTATTTTGGCATTACTAATTTGTAAATCTCCATGATGGGGAGATTATAATGACATGTATTTTTCTTGTGTATTTTTTTTATATTATATGGAATTAGTTTGGGGGATTTTTTTTATTTGGAATCAAATTACGGTCTATGTATTCCAAAAATAAATGTATAAATAATATTAAAATATTATATATCATGTGCATGTAGCATTCTTAAAAAAAGTTGAATAACATTAAAATAGGATCCCAAATAAAAAATCGGAGGGCACCATTCCAAATTAACCAGTAGATTTTCAATATGTGTTTCCTATCATCGGTATGCATGGTTCTGCATTGAGAAGTAGTTTTTGGTTGTTTAATTAATAAAAAACTACAAATTTATTTAATTTTAATGTTTCACAGTGACACAAAGATGGTTTATTTTAAAATATACGTAATGGAAGGGGTATATTGTTAGACTCCTAACTATGTTATCCTGTAGAGTTTCTAGAGAGGAAAATCTAGAATTACATCGGTAGTGACTCGATGATCAATCATATTCATTGAATGGTTTAAACCTAAGGATGGTCATTATTACTATAAGGACCTAGCCTTATTACATTACATAATCTTGAATTTAGTAAAGAAATTAGTTCCTTTCACAGTGAGGAGCTTTTCATGTATATAGATTTAGAGATTTCTGAACTATAAAACTTATAACATTACACATTATTGTAGAGTGGATACAATAAAAACTATATTCATTTAATGCAAAATATAAAACATTTCAAATGAAACATGATTTCCATGAAAATTCATCAAACTCTTACATGGATTCCATCATTGTATTACTCATCCTTATAACATATGAAATTAATTTATATCACGGAATTAGCAAAAAATGAGCACTTAGGTATACAATAAAAAAGGAAACTTCATGAATACTAGTAACTAATGAAAACATTTTCAAAATGAAAACATTTCACCCATAAATAATTATTTTGTGTAACATGAGATTTACACAAGATCCAAAAAAAACATAATAAGATAAATATAACCATATAGGTAACTTGTATAATTACATACATAATCTTTTCACCCTCTTGGGTTCCTTATAATTTGTAACCCTCATTACTAGCTTACAATTGTTTAACCATCACAATTACAGTTGGAGTAACAATACGACCGTACTCCAAAATTCACATAACCAATGAGTTTTTTTGAGATATATGCCACACCCTTCATCATAAACCATTCCCGAGAGCCAGAATATAATTAAACAACATGAATAATTTCATAAAAAAAGTACTTTTAATTTTTTTTAAAGAGAATTTTAAAAGTTGTTTTTAAAATAAATGCCTCGTATATATATAATATAATCAAATGAAGACTCAATAAGGTGTATTTAATGTGTAAATACACAATAAATATACATAATTAAAAATTATATAAACAAAACCCACATGACAAACAATTTTTATACCACATACATAACGATGCATAAGGTTAACCCAAAGATTGGAAATTGGGTTAAGAATTCCCTTGCCTCAGGCTTGTTATTCATATAAATTGTTTATACCTCATTTATATTGGCTAAAATGGTGTTATTAATAACTTTAAAAAACATAAACCTCTTTATAATACCTTATATGATCATTTCAATTCATCATTTTACCATTTAATTGATTGTATTATGTTCCTTGCACTATTTTTCGGTGAGTTCTTTCCATGATTTCAAAGATAGGATCATGATGGTTGTTCTTTTCAATTGGAAGACAAACACTACAATTGGAGTGTAAAGGTTTTTAAATATTCCAAAATCCATAAATAATACAATTTTTTAATTTGAAATATAATATTAGTACGATTCATATGTTAAAACAATAATAATGTATTTTTATATCATTACAGTGGTTTTTTGATAATAACGTCCTCATTTTGTTTTATAAATAAATAACATGTGTGCAAAAGAATTACAGAACCATGTATGAGACATAAAAAATATAATATAATATAGTTTAACATTAAAAATGGTTTCATTATCATCTCTGAAAGAACTAATGCAAATTCAAGTCACACAGTCCCCGATTTCGGTAATTCGACACATAATGAACATTGTTTTTAATTTTGTGAATAAGTGTTGGAGGAGATGAAAATTAATGAATAATTTTAAATGAACACAAAGAATACTATAATATACATTATTTTGGATCATTAATCTATATTTTATAAGACGAGGTGAGGAAAGAAGATGAAAATAATAGAACTCAAATTAAAAAGAAAAATTGAGAAAACTCTCACAAAAATTCGGTAGCATAACGTCATCACATAATCCTTCATAAAATATTTTTGTTACAGAGAAAGGCTATCTTATCATTTTTAAATAATATTGGAAAAAAGTGGAAAATGGAATGGAATATCCAACCATAATAAAAAGGTAATGACAAATAATAACATAAAATGAATGAAAAGAATGAAAATAAAATAGGATGTTCACCTCTTGATCTCATCTCAATGAGATCCTTATTAAGGCCATTGGATTTGGTTATTTTGTGGGGAAAAAATCACTATGACGTGATTAAGATCCTTGGGAAGGGTGTTGGTAAGAACATAGTTATGGCTCAATCCATGAGAGTTTTGTTAAGGAGGGGAATGAGGGTGGTATTTATATTGAATGAGTGGGGCTATTTTTCATTATTTTAATCACTAATCTAATATATTTTTTCAAGACTATGAAATATCTTAATTCATTTGACCCCAAATAGTAATAATGGAATTTGAGTTCGAAAAAAGTAGTCGTACATCACTTATGAAGTCATAAATAGTGTATTGAACTAATAATTTGAATATAATATATTTTATTGTATCTCATTATTCATCAAAAATTCTAGAATATCAAGAAAATATAAAAAATACACCATTGCCCTTTTTCGATGTGTGGAATTCAAAAAATGAAGTAAATTTTTTGAAAATATCTTTATAAATTTCATTAATTTAATTTTTAAATGAAATTATTCATATTTAAAAAATTAATTATTTAAAAATTATAGCTTCTTTTATATCACACTGAATTTTTTTACAATATGTAATTATCATAAAGCCATATGAAAATATAATAATAATGAAATTTACTATTCATTAGGGTAACAATAAAATTGTTATTACTATTCAAATGGTTATGTTAATATTCATCGAAAAAGAATTTGGGTCCATTAGACTCTAAATAACATAATGAACACATGTATAGATGACCATTTTACGAAATTCATAACATATATGTGGAAAAATTATTTTTTGAAGGATAGTTATAAATATCTACATAAACAAATGTTTCGTGCATTTCAAATTATTTTGGAAACCTTGGGGTGTTACAGTTATGCGGAATTATTTCCCCTTTTATAGAGTCAATGATGAATGCGGATAGACCAATGAATTGGTTGTCCACTGTTGTCTCAGACATTTTGGATTTGGTTGATTTTTGGATTTTTATCGTGGTTTTGATTATTGAAAATTGATTTTGTATTATTTTTCATTCAATAGGAATGGATCGAGTTAAGAATGAACAATAACCGAGGTTGGTTCCCTGTATTTTTCTTATGATTTTTTTCATCCAATATTCTTCTTGTTATTCATGTTCTTAGTGGGTCATGAACAGTTGATCACAATGTCTCTCTATAAAGGTAAAATTATCTGAAACATATGATATAAAATTAGGGAGACCTTTTAGTGGGTTGACAACCCCTCTGATAGATAGATACAATCAAATCAGAGATATCATTCATCGAGTAATTTTGATGTTGGTGATCAAAATTGGTTTTCGATGTCAATTAAAATACCTAAACCCACCGATTCAGTGTTGCAATGACATGATGACCATGGATCTATAGTTTCTAGGTGGTTAGAGAATTAGATCAAGCACTGATGTAATGGTCATGTCATGTTGAGAAATAACATGAGTTTATGGACATTATCTATAATCTAAGAATGTAACCCAACATTACATGGACTTTGGTCCCACTAAGCTGTGTAGGGAATCAAGAGGTAGAAAAGTATCACATGTTTTGGGACCCCTATCTCATGAAATGTGGTCCCATCTCTCAGTCTTAGAGTGCATCTCATTTAATAAATGGACATCGGTTTAAGAAAATATATTTCCAACACAGTGTGTACCCACCACATGACTTGGACTAGATCAGTTATCCCATGTAATGGTACATGGGATGGTAGACATGGTTTTACACCATGTTTTGGTACACAAACATAGTAAAAAGGGTGGACCCTAGATGGAAAGATGTGGTTTCTGACCCTTCTACACAGTGTGTACCCATATACTACAATACAAGTTTTAGTGACATGGTTCATTGAACACAGGTAGTTCCCAGGGACCAGGGACATGACATGTGACTATAATACACAATGTGTACCCATTTCAATATGTAATGAATCTATTTTTCACAATATCATGGAAAAATTTTGTTACGGTTCTGGACCTTTACTGTTTCCAAGAAGGTTTATTCATATCATTTACTATTCATAGATGTATGATACCTTCATAAAATATTTATGGATAGAGTTGTTGGAATCCCCCCAAGAGGCCCAGAACAAAATTATATATTCATTATTCATACACTATGTAGATCTGTTAGTATTGGTGTGACTAACTACACTAGGATTTGATCTTATACTTATAAGGTTAATCGATATGTATTCATTGGTATCACCCCATGGCCCTTTTTATTATCCTTATATACAATATCAAATACCTATTCGAATGTATCATCTCTTCTCTCTTATGATTGTTTCTGACAAATAGTGATTCCCATATGGGCATAATCAGTTCTATCAGACATAGGAGTGTGTTCATCCCAGATGAGTTATTAATGGAATCAATGGAATGAATTCCATGTGTTGGTATGTTGTCATAGTGACTTACATCATGAATGTGTTTCATTGTTAGAATTTATACAAATATTCTTGTTATATAGGTCTGTTACATGTACTTTGTAGATACGAATGTACCTCATCTTTATTATTGTTTTGTTGTATTGGGGTGTTTTAAAAAGTATTTTTATACTCACCCATGCAAGGGTTTTACCTCACATGGTATTTTTATAGTAGAGTAAAATTTTAATAGAGTCCAAGGTAGGCTAGGACTAGATAGATATTTGGGAGTTTAGGATGGCCATGGTGTTACTACATTTTCATGTAGCAGTCCAAGTACCTATTTTTTATAGTTTTTACTTTGTAGTTTACAAAATCATTCATTTGGAGGGCCTGTATTGTGTACCCATTTACTATACTTCACATTATGTCCTACCATACTCTGTTAATTAGTATATATTGTTACGCATGCATTTTTTTAGTATTTACTTTTTATAATTTTATGGGCTTACAGATTTTTTGCCTGACTACTGGTACATATGAAATGCCTCCCATTTTAGTTATATACCTACATGACTCTAGTTCCCAGCCTCTGACCAATTGGAGGAGGAATTAACGAGTTCCGGCACATTCTCCAATTATACTGGTCATGACAAACCACACATCCACAAATTCCCTCACTATATATTTTAGTAATTTCATACTCACCACAATGGTGAAAGAAATACATTTCAAAAATGAAAATGAATATGAAAATAAATTTATTCTAGATACTCCACCGAAAGACTCTATCTTATTATTTTGTTCCTATGATTTAAAATATTACTTTGGCTTTTTTGAGAATAATTTATTGAAAAATTATACCCCAAGAGGTAGTGATGATATAATTTATTCAAATGAAAAACCACTACCATATAAAGATCATCAGTAGGTTTATTCATCTCATTAGATAATAAATGGAGATAGTGATAGGTTACCACATATCTCCCCTTCACCAACACAAACGTCAAAACCATGATAGAAGCATTTGGAAAGAAACATATACGATACATGGTTCTTGATGAATAAAAATGTGAATTTTTCACTTGATCAGCTTCCATACCTCAAATGATATCAATAATTTTAAATTTCACATAGAATTCAAAACCATAAGTGTTAATTATTTCATATGAGAGAAAATAAAAATGGAGTTTAAAAAACCATCTCTAATAACCAATCGAGCACAATAATCATCAGATGTACCATCCCAGGTAAATAAATAATATTACATTATTATTTTTATCACTATTTTTGAATAAAATGTTAATACTACATTAAATGGAATGCTATTCTCGATGGCGTACCAAATACGCAACAACGAGTTTCTTTGAAATCTTACGTTGCACTCTAATAATAAAAATAATATTATTTTAAATGGTAGTTAACGCCTAGCCATTGTAATGTAGGGAATGAACAGAACTAACTAAAAATGATTATATATGTTTCTCAAATATTTTTACTTTTTACAATAAATGTTAGAGGATTAAAAATGCGAATGAATCCAATTTTAAGTGTAATCATTCTAATATTCTTTAAAAGGTTGATTAACCTCCTTTTGATGGAGAACTTCTTTTAAATCCTCATTTTGACAATATTATGTGTTATATTTGAGAAAATAAAATTCTTCTTTAGAATCAGTACATCAAAATTTACTTTGTGTAAATTTTTGGTATTTTTCCGATAAAGTTCATTTTTTAATGAATAGTGAAAAATGTTGTATTTTAATTCAAAACCTCTTTTTAATCTAATTTATTTATATGATTAGATTATCATTTGAATTGTTTTTAGAGTGAAATTATAATATATTTTTACCATTTAATCCAATAGTGGTCATTGAAATTAATTCCACTTTGAAATTGGACTTAAACTAGTGTCAATCTTTTGATACTTATTGTTTCATAAAAACACGCTATGTGCTCTGACTGTGGGAATTAATTATTAAATTAATTAATGTAACTTATATGTTATGAATTTTGTTAAATAGACATCATTTTTGAAATCAGGATATCAAATATATCTTAGGGTGAATTTTTGGTATTTTTCTGAAAAACTTCAATTTTTGATGAATAGTGAAACCACTAAGTGGTACTTAAAAAACTGATTTTTCGTTTAAATGAAATTTTACCACCTCTGTGTTTTGAATATCAAAAATCCAACATTCATGGTTTTCATTGGGATGTAAAATGTGGTTCAATGGGATTAAAATAATTTTTTGGTTAATAGTAACTCTTACGTTTTTAATCGCGATTAGAGGTAATTAGTGTAGTTTAAGGTAAAAATAATGTTTTAATAATATTAAATGTCCTAGACACATGTACTACCCTCATTGGATTATTCATTTCCGACCAATACAATCCATTGGTCAACTTGGGGACCCCATGGAGCCACTTTGGTTTGAAAATGACATAAATACCTTTTTATTTAAAGTTAAAATTTAAAGGTCACAAACATGTGTTATTTTACTAAAACAATTATTACATGGGGTTATATAAGTCATATATTTGACTATAAATATTCATTAGAAATATAAAAAGATATCATACATTGTGGTATTTGTTTTATAATTTTTAGTCATTATATAAATTAATTTATTTATGACATCGTGATGATGCAGTGATTACCTCATAAATGAACGATTCTAATAAAATGAGAAGATAGGGTGAAATATAAGTCTTACACTTGTCACAAACCTATTGTATGGGTGTATTTAATAACCTTGTCACCTTATCTTCTAAATATATCATTTTGGAACCTTTTAAATCCGAAAATCATTTTATAATAATGTAATATTTTATAACTTTCCAAGAGTGCCCCTACTCTCCTCTTATAAAAGGCCCCCACCTCTACCACATTACACACACCTCTCAAGCCTTTTTATTGTACAAAACCTTCCCATTTCATCTCTCCACATCCCTATCTTCATCATTTAATCCTCACTTTGGGCAGAATCCTTTCCAAGGAAGCCATTGAGCACATATCAAAGAGAGTTACCCGATTTAAAGGTAATGTCTTCCCTTGTGTTCTTTTGTTTTATTTTTCTTCTCCAAACCCCTAAACTCTTGTTATTACCATTTTTCTTACACCATAAGTATCTTAAATATACTAGGATGTTGTTATAATAAGGATTCAAGCTACACTTTCACACACCTCAGTCTAATGGTTAAATAACATACTGTTTCTGCGGATGGCGAATTACTGCCTCACGAAACGATGATTGTTCAATATTATTTTAACACCTTCAAAGGTGGAAATTAAGATGTCACTATATTTATATATAATATATAATATTTTTATGTTTTCCTTAAGTTTATATATTTTTCATGTATGTCATAATTTTATGGTTTCCATTATGGGTAAATGCGATATCTTCATTTTAGGAAGTGCGGACTACCACCCCCTCAAAGTGATTTGATTTGTTAATGCCATAAGTGGGACGTATAAAGGATGGAATAAATGATATTAAATATGATATCCTACTGGAATTATAATATACCTTTATATCATTATTATTTCATTCCATTTAATACAAAAAAAAAATGAACGTAGCGTTCATGCGTACGTATGGCTTACCGTCTCCATGAACGGTAAATTTCATTTCTTATCTCCAAATGTTATGTCCTATTATAAGTACATATATATAATGGATATATATGTAATATATTACATATAAATAATGGATATCATTCTGGAATTATAATATATATATCTCTCATTTTGTTTTAATTCCATTAATATGACAAAAAAAGAAAGTAGCGTTCATGCATACGTACGACCTACCGTCTCCATGAACAGTGCTTTTAATTTTTTATCTCCAAATGCTATGGAATAGTATAAAATGAATATATACTGGATATATATTATATTTAAAACATCAATACTATTCTTTATATGATGTACCTATAACTACATGTAAAATTCTTTTCCAACATGTTCGATTTTTTCTCATGTACCTAACATCGACAAAAGCGTCTGATATGAACTCATATTATTAACCAATTATTTTAAAATTATAATATGTGATATGAACTGAATAATAATATTTAAAGTATTTCCTTAATAAATTATAAATTGACCAAATTTTATTATTCAGGAGATTAAAGAATGATGGAGTCATGTCGGACACGAGGTAAGGGATCTTACCCCTCTCTTTCTTTTTAAGTACCCTCCTTTATGTAACATCTTTTAAGCACCTATTTGTTATGTTGGGGGATGTTATTTTATATTTATTTTTCTTTGAATTTTATTTCAATATTATTTGAGACCCCATTAGATCTCATCAATCCATTTTTGTATGTTTTAAGTGGCGCTGTTAGGCTGGCGAGTTTTCGTAAGGGATTTTATCTCACTTTTATTCCTGTGAGATTTATGCTACATTTTCCACCATTTACATTGAGTTTTGTATGTACTTCCCATTATTATAATACATTTGTAATATAATTTCATTTATGGGCATTTACATATTCATTTTATGACCCTTCTTCAATGGGGTGTAAGTTTCGAAAGTTACCCAAGTCGGTAAGGGAAACTTTCACCCACCTCTTTTTAAAAGACTTCTTTTGTTATGTGATTTAATTATCATAATATTATGTTGGGACATGTTCTTAAATATCATTATTTATGTAAATTTTATGTCCAAGTTATGAGATACCTTTTTTATCTCTCATCAACTCATTTTCTGAATTTTGAAGTGACGCCGTTATGCTGTCGAATTTTACCAAGGGAACTTTTTAACCCAATATCGATTTCTTTGGGTTCAACATGTAGTTATTGAATATGTCATCCTTTGAATATGTGTGAATGAACTTTTATTGTTTTACACATAATATCCACTTATATTGGGTGTATTTATTTTTTTTTCACACATAATTTTGAGATTGATTTATCCTTAATTTAAGGATATCTTATTTATAAGGGATTTCATCACATTTTACATTTCTATTAAGACTTCATTGTTGTTATGCACCAATTCATTATTATATTGTGTATATAATATCCTTTAGAATATTATATCATGAATCCATTTATTCTCATGATATAATAAAGTTCTGATTAAATGTTATTCCTCAATTATTGTATTCAAGTGTCTCTAATTTTGGTAAAAACCCTTTAACCAAAATATAGCTTTAAATGTTTTAATGATTTGTTCTTATTAATATCCATGTTTTTACAATGTTTTTAAGGATTTATTTATATGGATATTAATTGATTAAAATTTTAAAAGCTTCAAGGTGTTATGGGACATTTTGATTCAAAAATAACTTTATTAAATATTTTAAATGGTTTTGAAAATGGTTTTGTTTGAATGGATTCATTATTTCAATATCCTAAAATGTTATACTGTGAATAAAATGTGGAAATGTAATGTTTCCTTTATGCATGTTTTAAGTGATATGTTTATGTTATGGTTCTTGGTAATTGTTATGAAAACTGGTTGTTCCGTGATAAACTAAGGGCGGGTGAGCCTGATATAGCTCTCCAATGCATTGGGTAACGTGAAAGAGTTAAACGTTAAGGTTTCTCCGAAGAGATTTAGGGAATATATTGTGATGGGTATTCAAAACATAACCAAGTGGGTTACTCCCTACATAAGAATGTTATGAATGCCTAAAGTTCCCTTTATGCATTATGATTTCTTTGTTTTATTCATGATTTGATGAGGTATGTTAACGTGCTTATGTTTTTTGAGTAAATTATGTTTTAATTAATTTTTATGTATACATGTACTCATGTTTCCTTTCCATATTTTTATATCCCTTAAAGATATTTTTATGCTCCTCCCATGCTTTTGAAATGTTTTAGACAAGACTTAAAGATGAATAGGGTCAAAGATGGGATCATGGAAAGACATGTTATCTAAAACAGGAAACTAGACATGCTTGTTTTATGAGTTTTTTTATTTATGGAAACATAGTAGAAGTATCTACTTTTAATATTTTGAGATATAATAGTTATTTACTAATTCTCTAAAAATCTAAACCTGAAATGATCATAAATGTGAATTATTCATTTATCTCAATAATAAGTAATGATTAAGGTCGGGGCCTTATAGTTGGTATCAATGGTCGGTTTAGACAACTTTAGAGGTTGGGTATTCTCTAAGCATAAGTGACAGTACCATAATGGTTAGGATTTCATAAATATTCATACTTTTAGATAAATTGAATGGGTGAGTATATCTTAGTCTTTATCTTCCTCATTAGTACATGATGGTTTTGTTGATATACTCACACTGGCATTTCTGTTTTTAGTGAATGGATGGATCTAGGAGGGACCAAAATGACAATAGGTTTGAAGGAAACTATGGTGGTTCTCTGATTAAGAGACTGGATGAAATGGGGGATTCAATGAGGAAACTCATGGTTATTCTAAACCAACTATCAAGGAGTCATGATCAACCACTTGTACCTTGGTATGTTCTATAATTCAACATGTACGAGATGACCAATTGGTGTGGATGTTCAATTAATAATTATAAAGGTAACCATTAGGGTTTATATGGTCCTTACTTTTGAGGTAATTATGGGTTATTGTATATTTTGATGGAAAATAAAAGGCATGAGATAAAATTGAAATTAAAACATGTTATGATTATTTTTGAAGATTTTTCTCGTTTTGGGGAATGTTTTAAGAATTATATAGTTTTGGAAAAAGGACAACACAAAGACCGTGTGACAACCCGTCACGTTGGACAAAGCTACGGGAATTGAACCCACAACCAAAGTGCGACTGGTATTTATTGCCTACCACTGGACTATGTGAAGTACCTAGTAGGTTTGACTAATTATTTTTAGTTATATGATTTTAGTAATCAAGAGAAATATTATTTTTGGTTATCTATGGAAATTATTAACCTACCATGGAGGATATGTGATCAGGATAATTACTTTTGAATATGAGAATTTAAGAGCAACTGATGTTATTTGGAGATAAAAGTTAATTTGTACCTTGGAAGACTATGTGATTAAATCCTTCAAATATTTAGGTTTCAATCTTAGTTTTGTTTACTTTGAAGAATTTTATGGACAATTTATTATCGAATGGTCTTCGTTGAACTTTGGGTTATTTTTTATGGACAAATTTTGGAGATTAAGAATAGATTTTCTTTTTATAATGGATTATACTTTTGTGGATTATATAATCTCACACTAACAATTTTAGTTTTGGTTTTTTTCTAAATACACAGGAAATATATAGTGCTCTTTTTTGGATTAGGTTATTCTCAAGAAGTTGATTATAGTACTCTTAATGCGAACAAGTCTTCCTAAATACCCGTCTTTTTGAGAAAATATGAGTTTGATTAAGGAATCTAGTAAAAGTTGAATGTTTATGTGACAAGTAAGAATGTTTCATTATGATTTAGTTAAGCTCAAAAATAAATTACTCAATGAAGATTAACTTAAAACAAAAATGTTTTCTATTAACTTTTCCTACTGGGGAATCAAATACCGTTTAACCCATCACATGTTAGTGATTTTCATATGGTTAACTTTTTCCTAGACATGTTTACTATCACTCTCCATCAGAACATGACCCATTGTTTTCTCCTCCATATCGATATTTTCATTCATGGAATCCTAGTATGAGTTAACTCGGGTGATCTTTGTAATTCTCTCCCTTTGTATTAAAGTGATAGTTTTACTGACTCTTGATCCGATGTGGGACTTTCAATGAAGTTTCCAAGCCCAATTTTGAAATTGCAAGGACACAATTCCCAAATTGGGGAAAGGATGTAACATCCCAGGTAAATAAATATTATTACATTCTAATGTATATCAATATTTTTGAATAAAATGTTAATACTACTTTAAAGGGAATTCTATGCTCGATGGCTTACCAAATACGCAACAATGAGTTTCTTTGAAATCTTACGTTGCACTCTAATAATAAAATAATATTATTTTAAGTGGTAGTTAGTGCCTAGCCTTTGTACTGGCGGGAATGAGAAGAACTAAGTGAAAAATGATTATATATGTTTGTCAAATATTTTTACTTTTTAAAATAAATGTTAGACGATTAAAAATGTGAATTAATCCAATTTTAAGCGTAAACATTCTAATATTCTTTAAAAGGTCGATTAACCACCTTTTGATGGAGAACCTCTTTTAAATCCACTTTTTTTAAAATTTTATGTGTCGTATTTTAAAAAATACAATTCTTCTTTAGAATCGGGACATCAAAATTTACTTTTTGTAAATTTTTGGTATTTTTCCGATAAAGTTCATTTTTTAATGAATAGTGAAAAATGTTGTATTTTAATTCAAAACCTCTTTTTAATCTAACTTATTTATATGTTTAGATTATAATTTTAATTGTTTTTTTGGTTAAATTAGAATATATTTTTACCATTTAATCTAATAGTGGTCATTGGAATTAATTTCAATTTGAAATTGGACTTAAACTAGTGTCAATCTTTTGATACTTATTGTTTTATAAAAACACACTATTTGCTCTGAGAGCGGGAATTAATTATTAAATTAATTAATGTAACTTATATGATATGAATTTTGTAAAATATACTTCATTTTTAAATTAGGGATATGAAATATTTATTAGGGTGAATTTTTGGTATTTTTCTGAAAAGCTTCAATTTTTGATGAATAGTGAAACCACTAAGGGTACTTAAAAAACTGATTTTTCGTTTAAATGAAATTTTAACACCTCTGTGTTTTGAATTTCAAAAATTAGAAATAGATGGTTGTCATTAAAATGCAAAATGTGGTTCAATGGGATTAAAATATTTTTTTGATAAATAGAAACTCATAAGTTTTTAATCGCGATTAGATGTAATTAGTGTAGTTTAAGGTAAAAATAATGTTTTAATAATATGAAATGACATATACACATGTCCTAACCTCATTGGATGATTCATGGTAGACCAATACAATCCATGGGTTAACATGGGGACCCCATGGAGCCACTTTGGATGGAAAATGTCATAAATACCTTATTATTTATTGTTAAAATTAAAATGTCACAAACATGTGTTATTTTACTAAAACAATTTTTACATGGGGTTATATAAGTCATATCTTTGAATATAAATATTCATTAGAAATATAAAAATATTTACTACATCATGAAATTTTTTATTATTTATAGAAATTAAATTAATTAATTTTTTAGGACACCGTGATGATGCAGTGATTACCTCATAAATGAACGATTTAAATAAAATGAGAAGATAAGGTGAAATCTAAGTCTTAAACATTCCACAAACCTATTGTATTGGTTTATTTTGAAACCTTATCACCTTATCCTCGAAATATATCCTTTTGGGACCTTTTAAATAATAAAATCATTTTATAATAAAGAAATATTTTATAACTTTCCATGAGTGCCCCTCCTCTCCTCTTATAAAAGGCCCCCAAATATACCACCATACACACACCTCTCAAGCCTTTGTCTCATCCAACACCTACCAATTTTATCTCTCCACATCCCTATATTCATCATTAAAGCCTCACTTTGGGCAGAATCCTTTCCAATGAAGCCTTTGAGCTCAAATCAAAGAGAGTTACCCGAGTTAATGGTAATGTCTTCCCTTGTGTTCTTTTGTTTTATTTTTCTTCTCCAAACCACTAAACTCTATTTAATACTTTTTTTGTAACAACAAGAGTATCTGAAATATACTAGGATTTTGTTATAATAATGATTCAAGATACAATTTCACACACCTCCGTCTAATGGTTAAAGAACATACTATTTTTGTGGATGGCGAATTACTGCCTCACGAAACGATGATTGTTCAATATTATTTTAACACCTTATAAGGTGGACATTAAGATGTCACTATATTTATAAATAATATATAATATTTTTATGTTTTCCTTAAGCTTCTGTATTTTTCATTTATGGAATACTTTTATTGTTTCCATTATGGGTAAACGCGATATCTTCATTTTAGAAAGTGCGGACTACCGCCCCCTCAAAGTGATTTGATTCGTTAATGCTATATGTGGGATGTATAAAGGATGGAATTAATGGTATTACATATGATATCCTACTGGAATTATAATATAAATTTATATAATTATTATTTCATTCAATTGGATACAAAAAAAATGAATGTAGGGTTCATGTGTTGTACGGCATACCGTCTCTAGGAACGGTACATTTCATTTCTTATATCCAAATGTTATGTACTATTATAAGTACATATATATATTGGATATTTATTTAATATATTACATATAAATTATGGATATAATTCTTCAATTATAATATATATATCTCTCATTTTGTTTTAATTCCATTAATATGGCAAAAATTTAAAGTAGCATTCATACATACGTACGACCTACCGTCTCCATGAAAGATGCTTTTAATTTTTTATCTCCAAATGCTATGGAATAGTATAAAATGAATATATACTGGATATATATGATATTTAATGCATCAATACTATTCTGGATATGATTTATCTATAACTACATGGAAACTTCTTTTCCAATAAGTTTAATTTTTACTCATGTACCGAACATCGACAAAAGCGTCAGATATGAACTCACTTTATTAACAAATTATTTTAACATTATAATATGTGAAATGAACTGAATAATAATTTTTAAAGTATTTCCTTATGAAATTATAAATTGAACAAATTTTATTATTCAGGAGATTAAATAATGACCGAGTCATGCCAGACACGAGGTAAGGGATCTTACCCCTATCTTTCTTTTTAAGTACTCTCCTTTATGTCACTTCTTTTAAGCACCTCTTTATTATATTGGGGGATGTTATTTTATATTCCACTTTCTTTAAATTTTATTTTAATATGATGAGAGACCCTATTTGATCTCATCAATCCATTTTTGGATGTTTTAAGTGTCACCGTTAGGCTGCCGAGTTTTTGTAAGGGATTTTTCATCTCACTTTTATTCCCGTGAGATTTATGCTACATTTGCCACCATTTCCTTTGAGTGGTGTATGTACTTCCCATTATTATACTAATTTATTAATATAATTTCATTTATGGGTTTTAACATATTCATTGTATGACCCTTCTTCAATGGGGTGTACGTTTCAAAAGTTACCCATGTCGGGAAGGGAACCTTTCACCCTCCACTTTTTAAAAGACTTCTTTTGTTAAGTCTTTTAATTAACATAATATTATGTTGGGATGTGTTATTATATATCCTTATTGATGAAAATTTTATGTCCAAGTGATGTGATAACCTTTTTATCTCTCATCAAATCATTTTCTGAACATTGAAGTGACGCTGTCAGGCTGTCGAATTTTACCGAGGGAACTTTTTAACCCAATTTCTATTTCTTTGGGTTCAACATGAAGTTATTGAATATTTCATCCTTTGGACATGTGTGAATGACCGTTTATTGTTTTACACTTAATATCCACTTATATTGGGTGTGTTTATATTTGTCACACATAATTTTGAGATTGATTTATCCTTAATTTAAGGATACCTTCTTTATAAGGGATTTCATCACATTTTACATTTCTATTGAGACTTCATTGTTTTTATGCACCAATTCACTCTTATATGGTGTATATACTGTCCTTTGGAATATTATATCATGAATCCATTTAGTCTCCTGATATAATAATGTTCTGATTAAATGTTATTCCTCAATTATTGTATTCAAGTGTCCTTAATTTTGGTAAAAACCCTTTAACCAAGATATCGCTTTAAAAGTTTTAATGAATTGTTCTTATTAATATCCATGTTTTCAAAATGGTTTTAAGGATTTATTTATAAGGATATTAATGGATTAAAATGTTAAAAGCTTCAAGGTGTCATGGGACACTTTGATTCAAAAATCTCTTTATTGAATTTTTTAAATGGTTTTGAAAATGGGTTTTTAATGGCTTCATTATTTCAATATCCTAAAATGTTATACTGTGATTGAAATGTGGAAATGTTATGTTTCCTTTATGCATGTTTTATGTGATACCTTTATGTTATGGTTCTTGGGAATTGTTATGAAAACGGGTGGTTCCGTGATAAAGTAAGGGCGGGTGAGCCCGATATAGCTCTCCAATGCATTGGGTAACACGAAGGATTTAAACGTTAATGTTTCTCCGAAGAGATTTAGGCAATATACTGTGATGGGTATTCCAAAAATAACCAAGAGGATTACTCACTACGTAAGAATGTTATGAATGCCTCATGTTACCATTTTTCCTTATGATTTCTATGTTTTATTGATGATTTGATGAGGTATGTTAAAGTGCTGATGTTTTATGAGTAAAGTATGATTTCATTGATTCTTATGTATACATGTACTCATGTTTCCTTTCCATATTTTTATATCCCTTACTGAGATTTTTATTCTCATCCCAAGTTTTTGAAATCTTTTACACAGGACATAAAGATTAATAAGGTCAAGGATGGGATCAAGGAAAGACATGTTATATAAAACATGGAACTAGACATGTTTCTTTTAAGAGTTTTTTTTATTTATGGAAACTTAGTAGAAGTGTAGACTTTGTAATATTTTGAGATGTAATAGTTATGTCCTAATTCTCTAAAACTCTAAACCTGAAAAGATCCTCAATGTGAATTAATCATTTAATTCAATAATAAGTAATGTTTAAGGTTGGGGCAATATATCAGATCTCAATAAAAACATTGTGAATCCCACATAACATAAATGCGGGTAACTATTCAAGATCCACTGGGACAACACATCATGGATATTACATGACCAATAAAAATTACTTCATGAATCAAAAAATAACATTTAGAAATAATTACATACATATGATGTCCCAACAATGTTATATGATTGGTATATAAATTAATCATGTGTTTCACATGTCACATTTTATAAATCAAAATATAATACTTGAAAGAAACCAAATAGTGTCCAAAAACTACAGAATGATATAGTTCATGAATTCCAAAACCACTTTAAGATTGTTTTTTATGCTGAATTCAATAATCGAAAACTAAAAATCCACATAAAAGATCCTAAATTTTGTTTTAGATATATAATGTTCCTTGACTCTAAATTAGTGATACCCAAATTGAAGGTAAATGTTTTGAATCCAATGATCCTCTATAAGTAGATTTTTGATGATTTTCATCAATCTTATGGATGTGATACTAATTCATGATGGTCACCCGATTTTAGATTCTATAAACAATACAACGTATGAGGCACCCATCAGATTTTATACCAAAGAGGATAGGTGAATCCCATGGTGACATGATCGAATGAATTAATCCATTATCCTCAACATTCACATTATGGATCATAATTTCTACCATAAAAATATGATCATTACGATATTATGATAAATAAATCATCAACATACCATGTATCATGTCAATGATTAATGTGACCACTCTCAATGGTAGTGACCCCAAAAAATTCTTATGAAACACCCTTGAGACAAGCATAGACCAATTAGTGAGGTGGAATTCTTATTCAAGGATTAACAATATCTTGGAAAAGTTTCATAATATGGAATGATATATCCCCATGAATATGAAAAAACATGACCCATTCTCGTGGACCTAGAATCCCACACATCCAAAAGGACATGGATGATTTCATATGTTGATAAAAACTATGGTTTATTGAGATAATAACCAATATGGTTTATAATGTAGACGATAAGATGTATTCCAATACTTAGTTAAAATATATAAAGGTCATGAACCATGAAATTACACACCACCTCATGGTATTATATTATCAACCAACATTTTTTAATGTTGAAACATTACTTGGATCTCGATCCAATATGAATTTAATTATCCACTAATACATATATAATATTTTAATTACCACCTATCAATTAATATATCATTGAAGATATAAATAATGAGAAACAAAAATTTCCAAAAAATATTTTTCCCATATATAATATGAAATAAACAGCATACCTCTAATATTATTCATCCTTTAATCATAATAATTTGGTTCTTACTCACCTACATAATTACATTATTAATTAGATCCTATATGAGAATTAATAACCAAATTAAAGTCCTCGTTACACTTAGTATATGACTCACCAAACATTGATTCATTTGAAAAAACCTATAAACCCTTGGTGAGAGTGGTTATATACATACATATTGGTGAGTATTCTAAAAAAATCCTAAAATGGATAGATTTTATTAAATTATAACATGTATTCAAAGCATCTGTACTATTAGGTTTTGTATGACCTTGTCATTCACACTAATATCAAACACCAGATATTGTACTGATGAAGCACCCAAAACCCTTACCAAAAACAGAAACATTTTCCCTTCCATATATATTTATAAAAACAGAATGGATATTGATATTACCGACTAATGTTTCAACATATCCCATTTTTTCAAAATCATCTTTTGATGCGAAATCAACCTTATCAACTACCTCCACCATGATTGGAAGGCATATGAAAATTATCATGGACTTAAGATCATCCCACATCCCCCACTCAAACATTTTTAATTTAATTTTGTCATGGAGGCTACATCTATTTACATGGGAAAAATTTTAAAAAATGTGGAAAAATCATAAAAAAAATGCTCTCATTGGTCTATGGTGATAATAAACTTGTAATTTTATTCTAATAATGTATCAATATATAACTACTGGATTAATCTACTCCTAAATGATACCCATGTGATATCATAATGCATTTTAGCATGTATAATAGTGAACCACTTTCTCTTTCGCAGTATCTCAATAATATATGTTGGAAATACCACATTGGAGTCCTCATGATGCTAAAACAGGATATATATATATATCCCCTCAATATGCTCAGGGAATTATTCATATTATTATAATCCTTTATAATTATAGCAAAAAACGTGTTCTTTCCTTGTAAGTTATGAGCTATTATACATTGCCTGTCTAGGGTTCCTAAATCCAACTAGACACTGATATTAAATAGCCTTTATTGAATCATATACTAATGATGTTTCCACCATATTATTCTTTTATGTATCTTATCTAGAATATTTTTCACATATATTATTAATAGTTCAACGGGAAGGAATTTTTTAATAATAACATGTGAAAAAAAAGTAATGTTAATATTTCAAAATAATAAAACCAAATTAAGATATCCATGTCAATAATTTAACAGAAAATGAATTTCAATCAATGATGAATTATATGAGGAGATAAAAAATAAGGAATTGTTCAAGTTAAATAATCCTTATATTTGATTCATTAAAATTATATCATCCCCAATGTCAATTCCAAAGGAAAAAATTGTTATACTCGAATTATAACATATTCATAGACTCGAATGTTATCAGGTAATGGATGTTTTTAGAACATACTAACTAAATTATAGTGTCTATGGATGAAGTATACAAAAATAACAAACCACACATAAGAAGTTTCAGAACAATTAAGGATGGGTATTCCATTCGATACAAATTTATAGAGATCCAACCATGTTAAAGTAGACAATCCAGCCAAAATAATTCTTCCACATAGTGAAGTAAAAAACCCAGGAACAAAAAATAGATCTCATGAAAAAAAAGGTACATAATCAGATTAAATTTTGGATGTAATATTAACATCCATGATACTATCACATCATTCAAAATAAGAAAAACTATAATGATAAAATATGAAATGTCAAACCATGCCCCAATGAAACCATATATCACCTCAAAATCATCTATATATGATGAAATCCAATTATATAATCATGTAGTGTACAATATGACCATCCATTAACCTCTATCATGAAAAAACATTTGTATCTTATAAATTATAAATTAATGGTGTGAGCACAATTAACACTATAATACCTCCAAGGAACCTTTTAAATTTTTAATATACAAAATCATTATTTATATATGAAAACAAATAAATATACAATGAAATTTCAGTGAAATGAATCATTTTATATTAAAATATTTTGTTTTTTCATTGAAAATATTACATTCCAAAAATTATGATATATTTTGAGAATGAAGTTAAGAATCCATGATTACACCATAATATAATCTAGTTCTCAATAACCACTGTATATACCAAAATCTGATAAAAACCCTATAGATTAATGAACACACAATTTGTTCTCTTTTATATATGTATACGTGATAATATGAAAGAAAATATCTAATCATAGTGTTTTGTGTATCCAATAAATACATATGATAGTGGGTTTTCACTCACTATAGATATATAAAATATCTACTATCATTACACATTCCAATAGTGAAAAATCTATTCCGAATGCAGCCAAGTTAACACATGATGATATAATTTTTAAAAAATCCATTTCATAAACAATAACACCTTTAAAATAATTTAATCATGTAAATGGTGTTTTAAAAACTCTTTTTAAATTTTATAACATTTAAAACAAGTATGTTTAAAAAGATAACATTTTATTTTCAAATAAACAAATTTCAATTAAGAATCTAGTTGAATTGAAACTAATGAAAAAAAATCATAAATAAATAACTACATGTATAGATATTCATACCTCATAGATAGTGAAATACTTATTTCATCTGATAATAGGGATTTGAATAAAGAATATATTTCTACCAATATAATAGAATTATGGAAAACTGGAATGATTGATTGGAATCCCAGAATGATCAGAACCTGATCCATTAACATATCCAACAACAAACTATTTACCAAAGGATGAGAAATAATTTGATGATTTATCTCATGGGAGTCGAGATGAAACCATCACATTAATAAAATGATGAAAAAATGATTCAAGGGAAGATTATTTACCTGAAACACACTGAGTGAAGGCAAGGGATCAATGTGTAAAATTGTGCATAATGAATGAGAGAGATTTTCCATGAGTCCTAGTATAACTAGATGAGATGAGGAAATTTATGGTATAAAACATTTATCTATGGTGTATAAAAACATAAATAATATATGAAGAATGGAAAAACCACGACATCTAAATATAAACATATTAATGATCATACTGCATAAAATAAAATTTCATTATTGAGAGGTAATTAATGGTGTAACATATGTATATTTAGGCTACAAGATTCTAATTCCAAAAAATGATTCATATCATATACATAGTGAATGAAAAAATTCATCACACAATAATTTTCATGGTAAATGACTACTAAACATTTTTTAAAAAATACACCCCATTATTAAACTCATTGGAACATCTCAACCCATAATCAAAGAATTTTTCAATGTTATACATGGAATCCACTATAGTAAAAAAACATACATACCCAGACATTATTTCATGATCCCAAAAATATTATCATCATTGATGAATATTTTTAATGCAACCAATCAATAATGGGAAAACGGGGAAATGCATACATAAAATAATGTAAGAGGCTGTTACATAAACCATTTGTGAACATTTAAATAATTCATTATAGATAAGAAATTATCATATATTAAATTCCATTACAATAATTAGAATAATCTATTAATGAAACAGATTATTTGAATTTTGGGGTTAGTAATAAATGTGGATGATTACCATTCTGGCATCGTGAAATTAAACTCAAATGTTCTGGTAGATGCATCCACTTTTTTGTTTCATTTCCAATAATTCCCATTCCATTTTCCACAATATTTATATAGAAAATATATAATGAAAAGTTTCTTTTTAATCTCCTCGTTCAATAATTTATACTTCTTATATTTCCATAATAACCATACTCAGAGTTATACAATTTTTTTTGCATAAATGTCCAAATGGTATATTTACTATACGTCATTCTCATTTTTGATCACAAATTAATAGAAAATATCTATTCAATAAAATTAACTATTTCTCAAAAAAAATGATTATAATTCACAGTAAAATAAAATTTTTATTTCATCATAATCGACTCAATTTCATGTTTCATAAAACCCCAAATACGTTACACTATTTAAATAATTATTTTTAGCGTACTTTGCATTCAAATAAAAAACCTGAAATATATAGTCGACTGTATTTCGTTAATTTGTTAAATAAAATTGAAAACATGTAATCTTAATAAAAAATTATATATTCTCCAAAATGTGGTCACAACTTCCATTGAGACAATACATCAGCATCAGTTATCCTTGGGAATATTGGAATAAAGGGTTGAACTAAAAATACTAGTAAAGGAAAAATCCTATGAAAAATCCATAGAACACGAGATAAAAGGTATGAAATGATAATATAATACTTTATGTAATAGTAATATATGTATGGAAGCATACCATATAGAACATGGGGTCATGTAATCATAGAATCGTAAAAATATTGATACAACATACTAAAATACATGACCATGATTCGAGGATAATTTGAAATACCATTTCTAATGGAGTATCACGAGTCAATACTTACCACTAGGACCATTTCACAATGATTATCATGAATTAATGCTTGCCACCCTGACCATTAAACAAGGAGGAGTATAAGTCAATGTTATCCACCAAGTCCATTACATATTATTAAAAGTGAGAATAAACATTTCACAATGAATTAGTGAACTCTCTATGTGGTAATTTCATAACATGTTAATGAATATGTTTTCCTCATGATGAGTATACATTACATATAAACATAATGGTAATTCAAGGAATAAAATGGATATCATAAACATATCAAAAATAATAAACAATGGGTGTATCGTAAATATGTCAATGAAATAATTGATTTAAATAATAAATATAATGTAACAAGGTAAAATAGTCAGATATCATTAAAAATTACTTCTATCTAAATTAAAAAAATATAGATATGTAATTTATAAAAATTTAGAAATGATACACTTTAGTGTGGTTTATTAGAAAATTTTATGGATTAATTAAAAAATAAATAATTCTTTATATAAAACCAGATACTAAAATTGGTAGTAATTCATCATAAAAATAGTTAATTTAGTAATATATTTGTGTTTATAACATTTCTTTGATTGAACTTTTAAATGGGTATGAAATTTGGAAGTTTCATTAATTGATCTTGTTTATTCTGAAGAGTAGAAAAGTGAATATTTTTAAAACATGTATTTACTCATCAATGAATGAAAAAAAAATGGAATAGTTACATATATTTAAAATATAAAAATTGAACATATGATTAATACACAATAATAATAAATAATTCCACTGGGAAATGAAATAGAAAGCATAACCCGAATGAAAAAACTGAGCTTCTGGTATGATTCAATTTATGTATATCAGAAAATATCATTCACTTCATATTGATGTCATAAATTTTAAAAATAAATACATTAATTAAATAATTCATAACAAATTATACATTTATTTTATTCATTATAATTTTATTATGTTTGTTAATGACATATTTCAATGTTAGAAAATATAATTTCATACTTATGGAGTGTTTGTTTCCATAGATTTCATGATCATGTCACAATTATATATTTTTATAAGATAATTTAAAAGGATAATATTTGTATAGAATTGAAATTATATGTTATTAATAAATATATTGAATATTTATTGGTATTATATATAGTAATGTACCAACATGTGTGCCATGTAACAGTTCCCTGAGTCGGTTTGCCACATGACCTCAAGCACACCTCCTTGTCTGCTAGAGAATGTTGACTTGTAGTGGGAACCTATTATGTCATTTATTGGGAGACTATATCTTATGTTATCATAGTAAAACACTATCATATGTAAATAAAAAAATTCAAAGGCATATATTACAAGAAAAATAATCAAGTCACAATAAAAAAAATATAAAATACAATACTCAAATAAAACAGAAAAAGTGATTTGCCAAATAAGTGTCAAGTGTCTTTACTAAAAATAATAATAATGATTATATGACTCCCTAGGAAGGTTCCAACCCATGTCTGGTTACCTCCTTGATGATCATCCCTAGTCATCCACCAATTCCATGTTTTTTCTTTTATACATTCTGGCGACTGTATAAAATGTTCGGGCACCAATCAACCACCCCAAATAGGTACTAAGTACAACTTAGAAGGGAACCACCAATGTTTTCAAGAACATGTTTAGTAAAATGATAGTGCATGCAGTTTTATTAGGAAATATTTATAATGAAATAATAAGTAGTCTATCACATTTCTAATTATTTTCATATATGTACATGAACTGCTGGGTTCCCAATGATACCCATACCTAAATACTAACATCATCATGTTCCAGAGCCTGAAGTGTTCCCTAAATAATATCATATATTTATACATGCTTCTTCTTAATTTTTGATGTATTCAGGGTGCTAGGATATCTCATTACCTACTTCGACTCCTTCGCGTGTTTGAATATTCTTAGGTGAGTCTGTTACATAGAGTTCCATTATTTCTATTATTTAATTTCACATTTATAAGTCACAATGCTAAATTGAACAATATCAAAAACATAAGTGAGATGACCATGTTACCAAGATTACCCCTCCATAGAATTACTATGTTCCTATTCTATTTACTTGTGAATATAATGACCATTTTACCATGTATACCTAACATTATAATGAACTAGTTCACATGCTCTTACAAATATGTATGTTGGCCGTGTTACCATTAATACCAATCAATTAGAATGATCATGTTCGCATTCATAAACAAATAATTATGTCTTCATTTAATTAGTCACATAAATTATTATACAAATTCAATAGTTACATAAATATCTCAAATCCAATATTCAAAACAATTATTAAATGAATATATTTAAACAATTTATTAATTCATTAATTAATTTATCAATTTCACAATTCATAATCTATATTTAATTTTGTATAATTAATTATCACATTCATAAACCAACTTTCCATAAATAATACCACATTTAATTATCTATATCATGTTATCAAAGGCCCATAATTAATCATCAATTAATTATATGTACATTATCATTTCAATATCTAAAAATTAATGTCCATATTATCAATATAGATTACATCCACTACACACAATAATAAATGTCGACAAATTTTTTATCTAATAGGGAGTTCCCTTTGTCTCATGATTATTTAACAAATTGACACCCTATTTCAGCAATGGTTCGACAAATCAATTGCTCATTCTTATTAACCCAAATCAAGGAAACCAATTTCTAACGGATTTTACCAATTACATAGGTTTTCTTATACATATCAAATCTATGGACATTGGACATAGACTAAAATAACATACCTTCAGTTTTTGATTGATATTTTCCCAATGGAATTACTCAAAATCTAAATATAACAATAGTGTAGATTTGATAATTTAGATATAAATCCATAAGTAACGATATCAAAATATAACGATCTAATCACTCTATATGCACATCTACAATACATGATCTTGATCAGATCGAACTGATTTCTATCTGGATAAACAGAGAATAATATCAAAAAATTTATGAAGTGATATTATGGAATGTTGTGGAAAGCCATAGGGATGTAATCCACTTAATGGAATAAGAGAAGATCAGTGATTCAGGATTTGAATTTTGGAGAATGGTGGTTGAACAACCATTAAACCCCTTTGTAATGAAATGGGGTCATCAGAAATTCATCAATGAAAATACTAGGATGAAATGGGGTTTTTTAGGATTCGATGAATTTTTAAATTAATTAAAGACTATAATAATATCACATTCATGGTTTTCCCTTAAAGGGGCACACAATTAGGTAAATCAATCGCTAAACATGTAGACCTCTCTATATAGGGTTTGACAGTTACATGGGATTAGACACACAATTTTTCAATCCATGCACACTAAGTATCTTTAAACATAATTAAAACCCCAAATTAATTCACCATAAAACATAACTCTAAACAAATGTAATTTAATAACAACATAAATACATGAAATTTTGCTTAAATTTTCTTTATAAAATGTCAAGAACATACAATTTCTCCACCTTCTAACAACTCATCAGCGTTATTTACCTCCAATCGTTTATATGATTCGGATCCAAAATTATTGGGTCACTAAGCTCTCATACCTAATTTTTATCCCCATTTTTTCCCTAGCACATGTACATGTTTCTAGAAAACATGTCCTATCAACATAGTCCTTACATGCAACACGTTTTTACTATGATCCCACACATTTATCAGATGCTTCTCAAATGTTTCTTCTATCTCATGGTCAACCTCATCTACATCGATCACATGAAAAGGGTTGTGCTGATACTATTGAAGTTGTGATACATTAAAACTATCTTTAATGGTGTTGTATCTAGGTGCAAGAGACAATTGGTATTCCACTGGCCCGATTCTCTTCACTATCTCATGTGGTCCATCAATCCTAGGTTACATGATACCCTACCCTAATTATCTACATTGACTCAACCAAGGTGACACCCAATGTACCTGATGATAAAACTCAATAAACCATTTGGGTCATGTCCCTGAGTTACCATATGAATTATTTTTACTCTGATCCATATCCATACATTTCCTATCAAACTGTACCTACTCTTTTGTCTCCTACACAAGACTCGTTCCCAACAACTCTGAATCGCCATCCTCCATCTAGAATAATGGTGATCTATAAAGCATTCCATACATTTCCACATATTCTTCCATCTGTATAGTTTAGTTATACATGTTGTTATAGGAAAACTACACTAAATACAATATCATTTCCCATGATCCATAGAAGTTAAGAACACATGCCTATAACATATCATCAAGAACTTTTATAGTACGTTCAGATCTCCCATTTTTTATGGGTGGAAATCCATACTCAATAATACCTATGTTTCATAAAAATTTTGTAATCCCAATCAGAATAATGATATAATGAATGAGTAATGTTATTAAACTATAGTCTAACACACTCCATGAAGATGAACTATTTACCAATCATATAGCTATCCCAAATGGTTTACTGTAAGAGATTACCAAATAAACAAATTGAGATACATTATCAGTTTATCCATATTGATACAAATAGAACCAATCTTCATAAGAATAATTAGAATACCCACCAAAAAATCCATGGTCACATCTTCCCACATCCATTCAGGACTACGAAGTGGTTGTTGAATACCACCTGGTGTTTGATGCTCTACCTTCACCAAATAAAAAGTGATGAACACCCTGCTTATTCATCTTTCATGTCCGAAAACCAATCTGTCATCATTGGTCACAATAATTTTTTTTACCCTTTGATGAAACACCCAATTAAATCCAATAAATACCCACATGATCACCTCCCACATTCTTGTCAGTACTACAACTTGATTCCTCAAATAGATGATCTCATCCTCATCTATCAAAAATTTGGAAGATGATTCCTCACCTTCAAATAATTATATCTTTTTTATGTACTCTAGATACTCATATTTTCTATCCTTATCCCCTCTCAATAGAATATACTCCACTACATGTAAAACCATTTTGATCTTTTCATGTATCTCCTAAACCAACACATGCATTTTAGGATTTATTTTCATCTTTTTCTACCTTGTACATGACTACTGAACCATATTAGTCAATTTTTTCCTAGTCATGGTATCAGCCACACTATTTACCTCTCTAGGTGTATATGAATGTTAAAAAATTAATGACTACATATACTCAACCCATCTCCACTGTAGAAGATTAATATCAAGAAGTTAAAATATAAACATCAAGATCCTGTAATTTTTGTCGAGTGTGAACTTTTATCCAAAATGATAATGTCTCTAACACTAATGTTCATAAACCACTGCTACCAAAACTAGGTCATGTTTCAGGTAATTACATTCATGAGGCATCCACTTCCATGACCCATATTCCACAACTCGATCTCCTGGCACCAATATAGCTCAATGTCAGATCCAAGAAGTATCACAATAAACTGCATTCTCTCCACATGACTTTGGTAGGATCAAAATTAGCACTATTGTTAAACACTTTTTTAACTCCTTAAATGTTATCTTACTAGACTCTGAACATTCAAACATTAATAATTTTTTTTCATCGAGAAATCGACATGTCCAAATGGTAAATTACATTATGAATCTCTTTTAATATCTAGATAATCCAGTAAAATATCATATTTAAAAAATTCATGGTTTGATCCCATGGAACCACTTACTTATCCTTTCATGGGTCCACTAAAACACCATCCTCCAAGTAAATGTGCCTCAAGATGTGTACCTAGAGAATCCAAAACAAAGACATATATATCATCGAATATATATGAGGGTCTCTCAGTGTACCTATGACAATGTGATGATATTGGTCATGATCGTAATGAGTCAGGGATTACTCCAAGATGTCTTCTATAAACACCACCATGATTAAATCTACATCATGATGAAATATCAGGTTCCCAAAATATATGAGCAATGCCATTACATTTGACAACCCATAAGACATTATGAAAATAATCAAAAAGTCTATATGTTATTTTGAAAGCTGTCCATGGGACATAATAATTACAGACTATTGCCTTATGATACCCTAATCTAATGTTCTCCTTTGATAATAGAGAATATCCCTTTATTTTGTCATAGAGATCAATAAAATGATGAATATTATATCATTTCATTATAATAATTTGGATCATCTTTTAATAATAAACAATAAAACATAAACTCTCATCATCCATCTTTATAAATAAAATAGGTGATCACCAATGACACGTACATGGAAAGATAAATCCCTTGTCCAAAAACTACAACATGTTTGTCTTAAGGTCATGATTTATATTAGGTTCCATTATGTATATTAGAATAGAAACTAGCTCATCCCCATAACACGAGTTCATTAGTATATTCCACATCTCTTCTAGGTGGTATCCCTAAGAGGTCATTTTAAAAAAATACTAAAACATTTCCACTAGTTTTGGATACAATTATTTCCTAACACCATAATTATACAAAAAAGACTATAAAGTTAGGCTATAATCTCTCCTAGTAGGTGAGTAATTGTCCTCGCTAGGCCTTCCTGGATATCCAAATCTGCATGATGAATATACTTGTCCCCATTAAGAGACACAAAGGCCACTCTAGTTTAGTAACAAGTAATGAGGGATCAGTATGTGACTAGTGAATCCATACCCATAATTACGTCTAATCCCATCATATCATGAATGTATAGATCCCATATGATATTATATTCCCTTACATCTAGTGATTATTCCTTGCATAGACTGATATCTGTAGAATGTAATCTCAACATAATATCTATAGTCATTACCCCTCTCAAAAAATCCAATACCATGATCGAACAATTAAATTTTTTGTAGACATAATAGAATGAGAAACACTATAATCCAACATGTAACTAACTAAAGTAAACACCACTATAATAGTATCTCAAACTATTTATGGACTAATAATTCTATCCAAATGTGTAGGATATACTTATAGTATCTTTGATTCCATTCGTCCATGTGATTCTATTAGACACCCTGAGTAGACCCACTATGTGGATGTGGGTGATCTTTACCAGAAGCACCACATCCACAACCTCTACCACCATGTCTAGTTGAACTCCAACTAACATCTCGATTGTATGTAGAATATCTTGTTCATAGACTCAGACTCTACCCATCTTCTCCATTAGTACAAGTCTTTTTCTATGACCTACATAACATCTATAGTTGATCCATCATTCCACAATATCGACACTCTACTGGTGGTTTGGAATAGTGTCGACAATAGTTTCCTAACATTCTTCCTAGATGATGGATCACCTTAGTATGTTCATTTCCAACCAAACCACCTTTTCGTGTACACTTATTCAAACTACCATGTATAATGTCATCACAATGGTGTTTTTTACGCATGTATCCCTTACATCGTAATCATCCAATAATAACTATCTATCTAGAACTAGAATCTTACCACGTGTTCATGTCAACTACGTGAACCTAATCCACCACTTCTGTAATCGTCTTCAGCCTGGTGATATTCACTTAGGATATAATATCACACTTAAGCCTTTCTTGAGAATGTTTTACTATATCTTCCTCATCACCTGATCCCTTTAGAGTAATTCACTGTAGATATTTGTAGAATTAAACATAGTCCATTTCTGACAGGATCCACTATGTTGAATGAAATAACTCAATAGGTGTCTCATATCTCAGTATCACTACATAAATGTTTTCCAATAACCTCTCAATGAAGTCCTTCAAGAACATACCTTTTAACTATCTAGTTCATGCCAACATATCCAACCAGCACATTGTGAATCATCATAGCATATAAGTGGACAATGTGTAACTCCTCTCATACAGTGTCCCCAAATGGGCATGTATTGTCACTATATACTCAACCCAGACATCATATCCCTCAGGTAGACCCTCTCAGATAAAATTCATAGCTCGTAGAAAGAAAAACTCCCTTCTCAACTAGGACATTCCATTAACAACTTGACCGGTGTCTCATTCAATGAATTAAATGAAGAGAGAAAAGTTCTCTTGAAACATATCCCCTTCATCTTCATCTGGAAATATCATTGACTCATGATCCCCCGCATAATGATTCATTCCTACACATTCCCCTCTATTTTCCCCTTAACAAAAATTGTGTAGGAATACAATTTACCATGACAAAAACATGTCTCATGACCTCTATTTCAACCTCATGACATTTACATGAGAGGAAATAATAAAAAAAACATTTTCCCCCACCTCTCCACATGGTAAAAAACCATGGAACAATCAGTTCCCTTAACAATACTACAACAAGGATATTGTTTAATAAGGGTAAACACGATATCTAATAATGTTTCTCATTTAGGAAAACAATTATTATCATTTTTCATTATTTAGTAATTGTTCTCAATTAATCATATGAACCATTTATAATTTTTATTGTAATCACCCAACAAGAGAAATACTTTATGTTCAACAACATATCCATAACCCATTTTCCCATGGGTCCCTAAAATGATATATGTTACAATAACACGAAGTGCCTAGATTTATGCATGAAGACTCAACACTCATTACATCATGTTCCATAAATAAATGCTAAAAAATTATAAAATTCCAACATCACACCACACCGCATTTTATTTACAAAAAGTGATATACTGTAACAGAAAGTAATTATAACAATAATCACACTCTAAGTACACATGTTTTCCACCATACATTGGTTTGAAACTCCGATGTCGGAGCTCATTACCATTCCCTGACACATCCTAGTATCTTGTCTATATTTAACAGAATAGTAGGTAAATGTATGAAGAAGGAAACTTAGAACTCTACTACCACTTTTTAATGACTCGACCTAGGTTCTACTTAATGGTGCACCAATCTGATTCTCCACATAACCTCAAGCATGCCTCATCATACCCATGTGGCTACCTACTAGTATAGAGGGTTTATTTTGTAATCAATGGAGATAATATTCTGTCATTTATCATAATAAAACACTATTGTCTCTAAGAAAATAAATTTTGAAGAATAACTAACCATAACCATATTCATGTCACAATATATCTAAATAGAAAACACAATACTCAAATGAAATGGAATTAAGATATGATAATATAAGTAACATTATTATATAATTCAACCAAAAATATAGACACTATAGCTCCACAAAGTGGGTCTGATCCTTGTCTGGTTCCCTCCACGAATCTCCACCCAATTCAGTCGCCTATACAATGTAATTTTACTTTATCCAATCTTGTAAAATATAATCAATTTGGGTTTTGAGTAAGAAACCCAAATAGGGTGTGAGTTATGATTTGTAGGCCATCAATTATGGTTTCTAAAACAAGTACAATTAAAAGATAGTTCATGTATAATTATAATGAAATAAGTACAATTCTATAATAGATAATTTATCACATATTCACTTTTTATTATCTAAAAAAATTAACTCTTCTGTTCCGAAGAATAATCATACATCAATACTAACTTCACATCATATAGAATCATAATGTGTTCCCTAGAAAATAAAATATCAAAATACATGATTCATTCTTTATTAGAATGTTTTCAATGATCCAGGATATCTCAGTACTTAAATCAATTCATGTTGGAGTTTGAATATTCATTTGTGAGGCCATATCATGTAGTTCCATTGTATCCATTCTAGGGTTTCAAAATTATAAGACACAATTTCAATGATAATAATATCACAAACACATGTAAAATGACTATGTAACCATGCATACACCACAATTTAATGAAAATGTTCCCATTCTATTCACTCTTTTGTATAATGACCATGTTACTAGATATACTTCACATTATGATGACTATGTTCCCATTCTCTTACTCATATGTATGATGACCATGATAACATTGGCACTTCTCAAATAAAATTATAATGTTACCATACATAAATATATATAAAATTTAGTAATTAATTATTCATATAATTTCCCTTAATAAATAATAAATTATTTAAATACATAAAATATATTTCTTAACACAACACTTAACTATTTGATTTTTAACCAATAAATAAATCCTCAATTAATTAACCAATATCAAAATTAATTTTCCATAAATAATTTATCATGGTTAATTTTCACATTGTAATCTCAATGTACCATAATTAATGAAATAATTAATAATCTAGAACATATTAAAAAACGAAATTCATTAATCGATTAGTACTTATCTCAAAATATCAACTCCAATATCCATTAATTAATCTCATCATTAATTATCTAGATTACAAACCGTACCCCATATAATCAATTTCCACAAATTAAATATATATTAGGTGATACCCTTAGTATCAGGATTAATTCACAATTTAATGAAATGTTTCAATAATTATTTGATAATTAAATTGTTCAATATAATTAACAGAAAGTAGGAACCCAATTACTAAAAGATACTTTCAATTCGAATTCGATTTATATAAAAAATCCATGACTAAGGGATTTAGATTTAGGACACCTACATCGATCCCTTGACATATGTTTTCCCAATAAAAGTCCTTAAATATGCCTAGCACAACAAAATAGATCAATGATTCTAGATCTAAATCCCAAAATGAAGATATCAAAACAACATGATTTAGTAAATCTAGATCTAGATAAAATATACTAGATATAGATCTCACCTCATTGACTAATATCTGATGGAAAAGAGGATAAACCCCATAAAAAATTCTAGAGAATAAGAATGAATGATTGGGTTATGAATTATGATGAAATCCCCTAACTGAGAGAATATAGGATCTTCTATTCATGCATTTAATCATGATGAACAGAAGTCGAACAACCTTTAAAACCACAGGAAAGCTCCGTGATCATCTAAAATATTTCAATCCATAGAATAGTTTGATATGGGGGTGTATCAAGGGTTTGAGGAATTTTTGAAACAATTTTTAGATAAAATTAAAATGTGTGCTCAATTTTCCCTGTCAAGGGCGCACAGTTAGGTAAAATGATCATTAAACATGTAGACCTGAATGTCAAGGGTTTCCTAGTTAACATGGATTAGGGGAAAAACTTTTCAAATAGTTCATTAATCATGGAAAACCCACATATCATCAATCCTTCATAAATCCCATCCCAAATGAACCCCAAAACATACATCCAGACAATGGTACTTGAAAACAACAACAAAACGAAAAAACACTCATGATATGACTCCGAAAATAGTCAAGATTTTATATATATCAATTTGATTCTAGATGTGAGTTTTATTATATAGATAAAATGGAAATGAAAACCATTTAGATTATTTTTGTCATTTTTACGATCATCACGAACTATTTCATTATTAATTAATACAATATATATATACTAGTTAAATAAAATTATATAATCCATAATACATATTATAAAATAATTTTTACCCATTAACATTTTATGAACGTTCCTGAAGGTGGTAATGGAAATTGAAAACTAGTCACCATTAAATTAAATAAATGAAAATGCCACGTATGATGTTTTCATTTTGAGAAAAATATAGAAGGAAAAAAATAATGATGTGTTGTTAGACTAAAAATTAAATTTTCATTATATATATGATGTTGTATTTATCATTTCCCCTGTATAAGGGGAGGTTATAATGTGTAAATAAAAAAAGATAATTTAATTAAAGTAAAATGAATGAGTTTTTAAAAATTAAATTCTTCACCCTGAGAACCTCCTCGACTCAATCGAGTTTATAGTATTGTTGAGACCAAATGACCATTGATGTGGGTAAGATAATTTTGTTAATTATTATAAAAAATTGGGTCAATCTTTTGAAATTTGATGAGATGAGGTGAATAGGGGTTACATATATAACGAAGGTGAGGGGTGATTTTTTGTTATCGTATTGATTGTTTTTTGTTTTTTTGGATCAATAATATGAATAGTGTTTTTTACAGACTAAATATAATAATTACCTCATTTGAGTTCAATATAATGCTTCTAGAATCAACAAAACATCATCCACAACTCAATAATTCTTATATATTGCTTATACTATTCATTTCCATATTAAACAATAAAAAAATTCATATATTTATGAAAATAAAAATTAATCATCCTTAAAAAATTTCGACTTTTATATTTGAAAATTATGATTTATATAATGAAAATATGTTTCTAAATATGAGAAATTAAATTTTTAATTAAAACATTAATTTCTTCATATTATTCCAATTTTAAAAGTATAATTTAATTTATATCCCTTTGAAAATTTTATTAAGGACACATATAATTCTAATATCATCATAACGAAAAATAATATATTATCAAGATCCAATAATAGAAAAATAATTTTTCTTTTAAATCATTATATTAATTAAAAAATTTAAATAGCAATTATGATTTCAATGAAATAATAATACATAATATTTCATTTTTAAAACATTTATTTTAATATATGAAGAGATAAATATATCATATAATCATTTATATGATCCCTATATTTTATTTATACATTTATTAGTGATGTTAATATTCTATTGGTCATGTTACTATTCATAATGGTCACACAACTATTCCAAAGGGTATGTAACTATTATATTGGTTTGGGTTCATTTTTTTATTAAAAATATCTAATTCATGTGATTATTAATATATAATTGTTTAGGATGTTATCTAAGTGATTTTTATGATAGATATACAATATAAATTAATAATAAGAATGGAACATTCATTGATATATTTATGTTGTGTAACATTATTCCCCTATTTGAAATGTTAGACTATAAATTTCATTTTACAATCTGAGGGGATATTAGGTGAGGGTACTTATGATTCCTTGATTGCTCTAGTTCCCATGTTTCCTGTTTATTTATATGGTTCATCCATAGTAATTTGAGAGTGGAGTTGTCTTGTCGTATAGAGCATTATTTATATGATCGAAGATCTTCATTAGAAACTCCTTATAAAAGATATAATTTTCAAGATATACCATCTTTTAATATAGATAATATGAAGGATATGGTATATAAATTCTTGAATATTGATACATGGAATAAATCATAGACTTGATACATGTTAGGTGTATGTTCTCATCGATTTTCCACAACTCTAACATGATCAATGATCTTGGTGGGGCCGACTTACCTATGACTCAACATTTCATTCTCCAAAATTCTCTTGATCTTACTTCATTGAAATATACATAGGAATAAAATATCTCCAAACATTATATCTATGTCTCCTTAATGATTGTATGCATATACCATATATCAAAATTGTTATACCTATATGTGATTCTAAATGTTTTCACATTTTCAACCATTTCAGTGAAAATTTATTGTCCTAGCAGCTTACATTCATTTAATTCATATCAGAATTCTGTTGTTCAATATCATTTCACATAAATTTATTTATATTGGTCTATCAATATACTCAGGTGTAAACTATTGGTTTAGGATAACTCGACCTAAGATTTCTTTTTGTCACATCCACCCATAATGTCCAAAGAACAATATTTCAATTTTTTTATAGTATCTAAATCATCAAATATAAATTTCATCCACTACTTGATGAAATTTCGAAATAATGTTCAGCTCATTATTTAATGAAGGATATATAAATTTCGAGAACATAAATGTAAATATTAGAAATGGATTTGATAAAATTGATTATAGTAGTCTATATAGCCTTAACACACCCTTGATTTATATTAGTTAAAATTTATATAGTGTGAAGTCATATTAAATTTTGAAAATGTGAGTGGTCTTTATATGATATTCCACAATTACTGATATATAATTCATTTATATTGATGTTTGTGGATGTCCGATGAAAATGTACCTAGTGATGTTTTCCCATTATGTGATTTTATGGGTTGTGGTATCATCATACGCTTAGTCATTTTCCTTTCACCCATCACATGATGAGATATAGAACACATTGATGTATACTTAGTTATACCGTAGATCATATTTTCTCTCCAACATTTATCTCAATGTTCTTAATATGTCAATGTGGTCCATGGTCTAATAATGGAAGTTGAGTTGTGTGCATAAATTAGAATTTACTTAATTTTTTATATAATTTTATCTATATTTTATATTCTAGTATCATGACTACATACTCTTCCATTTTAGCTTTGAGTATTTCATAGTTCAGATAGATTCCCACTTTTTTTTTGATTTTCCCCATATTTTTATTGATAATTCATTATTTTCTCTATAAGGGATAGTGGTGAAATTATTTGATAATGTATTGATGATGTCCCTTCTTTACCATTTACCATGTCCATCATTTATTAGGTGATAAAATATTTCATCCATCTAAATTATCATCATTGTTAAATTGGAAGGATACTTTTTACATAATTAAATTTCCACATTATTTTTATTTCCAATATGTTACTGGATGGAGTATTCATATTCCGTTATGATTTATAACCATATGCACTAGACCATATTAAATTAATTCAATGTTAATAGATATCTACGGCTCTTATGATCAGTATATATCACACAAATCTCTACACAAAGACAATTACGTAGGATTTTCAATGAAATGATCACAACCTCCAACTCCAGAGCATTTGTGGGATTGTTATTCACATGAATTTTCGACTGACATAAGGATTATTTTCCCACTTTATCATTTTAAACTTATAAAAACACAATAACTTCTTTGAAGCTTCAATTTAAACCACAATTATATATCCAACTATTTTTAGTTTGCGCACAAATTTAGTGATATAAATCTTCTAAAACAAATATATGTAATATTCACATTAATGGGACCAGAAAAAAATCATTCTTTTCCAATTCATCATGGATAATGTGTATAGCAATCTAGATATTTTCTTTGAATTTTTTTATAAATACACATAAATACCATGGTAACAACATATCTACATTATATATGATGGAAAAGGACACTGATATAATACCATTATTTTAAAATGGTAAAAATATATTTATTTTCTAGTTATAACACGCCCCATGAATTATAGTTCTTTCATCAATAACTCACATTTACTAAACATTACATATTCTTCCTCCCTTTTCACGGTTAGTAGAAACATTTTCAAATGCTCCTTGAGTTCCTCCATTATCTTATGGTATATTAGAATATCATCAATAAAACAAAAAAAAACTCAATGTTATATATAAATATTATAATAATTATATTAATGGAAATTTCTTAATCAAAAGTTAGTTTTAAGTGAATCACTATGATCACACAATGTCCATACCATAATTTGAATTCTATATAGGTAAAATTTACCTTCCTTGTCATTAATTGGCGATACCGTGACTGAAGGTCCACCATGGAGATATATTTATCCCCAAATATTTGACCTAACATGTCATATATATATGTTATGTGATAATTATTCATTATCATGATCATATTGAGATTGCATTATTAAATTCATAGGTTCACGGAAAAATCATTATTTATGAAAAATATTACTGGTTCAAATCTAGGTGAAGCACATGGGCATATAAAACCCATGTAAAGATTAATATATAAATCCTTCTTTTGTTCCACCAAATCAATGGTGTATATTTTATAAGGTGTCCTAGATATTTTCATGGACCTATGTGTATGTTAAATTTTTTCTTAGCCTCTAGAACTGGAAGGTGGATAATAAATACATCTTGGAAGACAGTATTGTAGTCCCTCAAAATTGGCATATATTCTACCATTATTATCTTATATGTATCGATAATTTTATATAGATGTGATTTCTCATAATGCAATAACATCTGAAATTGAAATGATGTTTCTAAAGGTGATTCATCCTCCTCCTTACCATTGAAAAAAAATTAAAGGGTGCTTTAGGATGTGATAAGTTATATCCCTTTCCATAAAGTTGATGATAGATTTATTTATAGATAGCCAATCCATTCCCAAAATATATTCACAATATACAAAAAAGAAATATTACATGAGTTTATGGGAGTTAGAGTCTGAAAATTTTAAATTGGGAGGATTTATAAACATTGGGTGTAATAATTTCTTCATTTTTTATTCTTAGAGATAATTCAACCTCTATATTTTGTGGTGGTGTTTGAATATATCAAAAAACATGAATGATATTAATGAAGGCATAGAACAGTAATAATGTAGTATGTTTTATATTTTTGAATGAATAACTAGTGTATATGTCACCACAACTTTGTCGGGTTCCACCTCATCAGCAGTGTATGTTGATCCCCTTCATTTCTTCCTTGGAGGATGCTGCTTTTGATTTCCTATAATAAAACTTGTCATTGAGAAATGAATCAAATAATTCCCATGTTACTTGATACTAAATCACATAACTATAGTCTGAGTGTCAAATAGATCATTCCTTTATTCATAACCATTAGTGAAATTTTTCATATCCCATTAGTAGTTATTGTCATTATTCCTGAAACTTCAATATTTCAAGAATCTGATGTTTCACATTAAAATGTTCCAAGTATCGTTTTTATCACAACATTGAAAAATATGATAACGGGTTTTCATTTCCTCCGGGGATTTATCAGTTTATCCACTCATATTAGTCAATATTTTGTAGTTGTTTATCTCTAGACCCATAAGAACATTGAGGGTTTCTAATTTATTATTCAATTTTAAGGACACTACCGACAATCTAGTCATATCTATAAGTGTCTCAATTCACTAATTTGTTTCATAGACTCAAATTTAGTCTAATAATTATCTTATCAGCCACGAATTAAGTGTTCAAAAAAAGGCAATGAAATATCGTGCAAGACTTCTGATGTTTTATTCATATTCCCTTATAGACACGTCTTCCATTTTCATCAGGTAGATTAAATCCTTCTCCTTATTAAGAAATTTTTTTCATGGAAAATATTTATTAAAGAATATTTTCCTCAAAACTTCCAATTCCATGAAATCAATATCCAATTTCAACCTCATTTTCTCGATTAGTGTCCACTACTAATCATCTTCCCCATAAAATGACTGAGTGAAAGCACAAACTTCTCTAATTTCATGAACTAAAGGATAAATAAAATTTTCCCAATTGTGTTAATGCATTGTTATGTGATGCAGGGATTAGGGTATCCTCTAAATAAAGGGTTACTTCAACACATAAGATATTCTACCACAAGATGGTTTTTCTTAGGAGGAGGTATGTGTTCTATATGATTTAGGATGTTTTTCAAAACACAATCTAGTGGAAAATCAATATCTTGATCTTTTGGACCCTCATTGCTATAATATTTAGTATTAAATTATTATAATAATTGAATTTCATATAACATATATTGTTAGGATGAGTTATTATACATCAATCCATTATCTTAGAAAAATGAGTTAAAATTACTTGTGATTTAATACATTGTAAATATTTATATAAAAAAGGGAAAATTGAATGTATATTGATAAACATGTAGATTAAAATTGTATTGTATATATGGATTCTCCTTTTTTCTTAATACATTATTCATTGTGATTAAATTAACCATAGGGTTCATACCAATGTTTTTCATTCCCTTATCTAAAAAAATAATGAGACCATCCACATATATCAACTATAAAATACCATTATTTTTACAAATATCATTAGACAATTAAAATCAAAAATAGGAAAAAATTAAAAACCATAGATCACAAATTCTAGTCCTAATTGGTGATTTTGTACAAAAAACAAAAATTATGAAATAAAAATAAAAACTAATTTTATGTAATCATTATAATGAGATCCTAACATCTATTGAGCCCTTACATCTATACAGTATATCCTGGTGACCACATGAACAAATGGATGAGAAAAAAATCCCAGTAATGGAATAATAATGATGAAAAATAATATCACATGTGTTATAATAAAAACATGATGACATTAAAACACATGTAACCTAAAGAAACACATTAAAAAATAACATATATATATTCTGATCACATAATCATGGAATCAATTAAATATAGAAACAAAATAAAACATTAAATGATCATGAGTCAAGGAAAACCACCAATACAATTTCACATGGAGGATCATTATTTAAGGGTAAACATTATGAGACCATTTACTATGGAGGATCATTAGTTAGGGCCAACATCCAAAACAATTTTACATGGTGTAACATGTGATATGGATAACCACCAAGACCATTGCATGCGATGTCTCATGAAACTAAAAATACTAAAGGAATTGGATAACTATCTAGAAACACCCATCATAACATGATCATGAATATGTGTTCCAAAATAAGAATATTATATAATAAATAAATTTAATGTTTACCTATGGTAATTAATGGGTATCATAACTATGTCATAATGCATAAATGATGAGTGTATCATAATTGCGTCAATTATTGAAGGTAATTGTATAATAAATGGAATATAACAAGGAAATATTGGCATTGATCATTGTACATGATATCAAACATAATTAGAAAACATAAAAAATATTTTTTATTATTATTTAAAAATGTTCTAATTTTGTGTTGTTGAAGGGGAAATTTTAAATATTCCTTAAAAAGAAAAAGGAAGAATCGTTTTCATAAACTTAAAATGAACCTCAATAGAATATAATGAAAAAATTAATGAATTTAATAAAATATTGTTTCATTAAATAGATTATTGAGTGGAATTGAAGATTTGTATGGATTTTGTAAGTTCACTTTAAACGGACCTGAATATCTAGAAGAATTGAAGAGGGAACCACTTTAAAATATGAATTTCCCCATTAATGAAACATTATCCTGGAATACCAAAATATATTTGGAACATAAAAATAAAATAGAAGAGGATTAAATAATACAAAATAATAATTACATTAGGTTATAGTGGGAGAAAGTGTAACTCGAAGGAAAAAATGGATGATCAGAGAGAATATATAAACATATGTCTAGAACTATTTTTCACATGATCATAATTTCCTGGATAATAAAATTAAAATAATAAATTAATTGCTTTCTAAAGTATTATATATATATTTTTGATTAATTAAAATTTTATTGAGTATATTCATGGAATTTTTCATGCATTATAAGACTCAATTTATTCATTTCGGAATGTTCGTTTCAATGGTTTTCATGATTAGTTAACAAGATTTTGTGATTTAAAGATCCTATAAAATTTGATTAGATATCAATAATTTGATTTTCCAAAATTCTACAAATATGAAATTTTTTATTTTAGATATCATTATTTCAAAGTATATGATTTAATGATTATTATACATTATTTAATATTCTATTAGAACATTGTAGACACCAACATATTGAAAATTAAAAAATATAAAAATAAAGGAATTATTGACTATGGGTATTATTTTTTCCACAACACAAATGGAGACCATGGTCGACACAATCATGTGGATCTCATAAACCCCTAAAGACATTCAATCAAATAAACTGTGGATTCTCATTGATTTGCCACATATAGATCATCCCCCAAAAAAGATACCATAAAGTACATTTTATAATTCCTTCTAGTCTTGGGATGGTGACTGAGAGAAATAGTAATCACGCATTGACTGCCAGAATATCTCACCCAAGTCACAAGGCTTCTCAACCGACTGATGCATGAAACCACATCCTAAAATACTAGGAAAATAATTGGAAACCCCTAATATTTATGAGCCTAATTTGGTCATAAATCTCTTGAGTTACCTCACTGATGGGGAGAATTATTTTCTACAAAAAAATAGAAAAATATCTTGAAACACCCTAGCTATTGTAAAAAAAGATATAAAAAACAGAGGACGTACACTCTATTTGTAGTAATCATAATTTTCCATACCCACAGTGACAAACATGATATCTGAACCACCCTAAATCATGCTAGAATAATCTCTCAAAATCCAACTGGTATGTAATTGTCAACAGGTGATGAGACTCAAACAATTTTAGGAGAACACATGAATCCACATTTTCTCCATAATTACAAACAGGGTGAGTTTTATAATAAATTATTGTGAATATTCATAAACTCATATATTTTTTCACATAATGAATCAACAATAAAAAATGTATCTTTTCTCGGCAACACTCATACACCCTCCCCAAACCCCCCACCATTATAATATATACAATTGAAATAAATGAGTGAGAAAGTGGGATCCTCTTTCAGATGTAAAAATCTCATGACACATCGATTATGTCCATTTCATTGTATCACAATACCATTTGAAAAGTCATTCTTATTTCATGAAGGCCCCATGTTGGTTTATTATATTCTCATAGAAAGTCTTAAACATGTTTCCATCATCTCATGAAGGCGTTTCAATAAAAACCTAGACATCATGAAGTCCCTTTGACATGTTGACATTAAAATATTAACATCCCATTTCATGTAAACATGATTACATATGACCCATGTTATTTTCAATAATATTATAAAGTATGAATTTATGGAATTTTATCATTGTCATTACAACACATGTGGCACCACTAGAATGATTCATGGTAGGACCTCATGAAGATGATGAATTAAATTCTCTTCTATAAATTCCATCCCTGATTAATATTATTTAAATAATAAATTTTAGTGAACAACCATTGGGGATGGTAGATAAGTACCTAACCCTAAATGAAAAATGCTTCACTACTATGTAAATGAGATGTTGGAATTATTACATCGATATTTAAAGGAAGGGCTAACCACCTGATCTGATTAATCATATTGGATACCATGTGACCATAAAAGAATCCATTTTAGGTATGATTTTCCAAATTGATAGAGTAATCATGTTTTGTTCATAATATCTTCCCCAGAAAAATATAGAACACATAAAGAAAACACGTAGAAGATACCACATATCATAATGATCATTGTCGTCGAAAAATGATCTAATTAAGTAAAAATATATGAAATTTGTGATAAATGAATTTGAAAAATACTAAACTGATTGATGATTATGTAAAATTATTCACATGTATCCTCGTGTGGTTTGCATGAACCTCCCCGATCTAGTGATATCAGCAGGGCGTGTCTCCCAGATCATAAGATTATCCAGTGGCATACTATTTTGATCATGTGAGGTCCAGAAAAAATTTGAAAGCATTTCATATGAATACCTCAATATATTTACTCCAATTGATTTGAAATACTATAAAATATCCATCTATGGCATTCTATTTCCTTCAAACGTGTCGCCAATTCAATATGGTTACAAAAATTCATTTTAGTAGAGTCTTGTTGTTTCACACATGTAAGCCTTTTGTATCATGGGATTTCCCTCAATCATGCTAAATTTATTTCATGGTGTCTTTTAGAAAAATTTTATTATAAATGTAAAACCCTCTTATAAGTGTCACACCGGCTCCAATAACACCCTCAAAATGTTATGACCATCCTTTTTGAATACACCAGGGTATGACAGCTAAATCCGGTGAAAACCTCTAATTATATCATCCATGATGATGTGGTGGCATACATGATAAACTATCAAGTTCTTGAGATTTTATCCTTATAAGATAACCATGATAATTCGATGACAATATAACCTTCCACATAAGATTAATAAAATTCATTAAGAAATCAAATTTCATCACATGATTTGCTTTTGAAATTTCTACAACAAAACCAGACATGTCCATACATCCTCTAACGTGTAAAAGAAAAAAATCAAGTAATTTTTAGTGGAAATTCAATCATATTAAGAAGGTAAGCTTGTTGGGACATTTGGGAATCCTAGAGCACCATTACACTATCCACAATCAATGTGTATGCCCTGACCAATGGGAAAAATTAATGTGTAATCCCCAACCATAAGAATAACATATGTATATAGGGGAAACATCATTGTGTAATCCCCAACCAACAGAACAGTGATAAATTTAGTCCTATTCATATCCCAGATACATAATATTCCACCCTGAGGTAAATGATTTTATTAATAATTAAAGGGAGGTCTCAGTTCAGGATTAATACTTCCAAGGGGAATTACAATGGTAATATTCCATCCCATGTTTCCCATATAGATTATATACATCTTGGGATTTTGGTGTTACAATTATCATAACATTCACATGATATGACTCAATAATGGTATGGTTTATATCAATGTGTAAACCCTAACGAGTAGAATATTATTATATGACATCAATGTAAATTCCACAAAAGAAGAACAATATGATATTTCTCCAATACATGGAAAAGGATTGTGTGTCATCCTCGACCAAATAAATGTTGAGGACCCTAAATCCTATTATAACTAGGTTATGAAGGATACCATTATAAAGCTCCCAAATGAACCCAAATGACATTCGAACACAGTTGAAACTCCTCAATGTCTCTGAAATTTCATCTGTCGACACCAAATCATTCCCATTGGATTATAATTCTACCACATCCATCATATTACAGAGAAATCAATTGAACTATGAGGACTATGATTCCTTCCAAAATGTGGAATCATAGGACTCTTAACTATGCCCCGAGGATGAAATGAACTAAGAAACCATTGCCTTGTAATCCCTATCATTTCTCTTGAATTTCCTCCAATGAGACCAAATCCATATTTTTGGATTACCATATTTTTCAGGCATAGTGGAATGAGAAATCAATTGAAATAAGGTGACAATAATTCCTACCCTAACATGGATTTATAGAATGAATTCATTAGGAAATATCCCCATAATAGATATTCTATGGGGTATCCCTAGTACCAATCCTCTACATCCTTATTCAATGGGTCATATCACATTCCATCTCTTATTTCGCACATCAATCATAGATCAAATGGGCTTAGGGTTCCATAATGATAACATAATATGCACCGTGAATATCCACCATGTAAGGAAATTTCAATATGTATTCTATAATGAGTGTATTGATGTAAACATACATTATATAAGTGAATCTAAATTGGGTGTAGTCTAATGGGTGTGATCAAATAATGATAACTCTAAATCTTACTATTTATAGGATTCATATGAAATATATATATATATTCGAAGTCGAATATATGGTTCCCCAATTCCTAAACATATTTTCACTTAAAAAGACCTAAAACTTAATGTTTTCAATAAAAATCAATATGTATTTTTATTACTACAACAAACATGATATGTATGACTTCTCATATAGGCTCATTCCACTCCACACCATGTTAATAACAGAAATAATTGGATGAAAATTCCAAAGTTCCTAGTAATGGGTCTTTAACATCTAATATAAATAATAATTATTTGGAAAAAGATGAGTAACATATGATATATAAATATAGAGAAACTATTAAATTCAAAATAATTTTCACAAAAGCGGGCTAATTTTTCTTTGTTAGGGTAACCCCTCTCATATAATTATTATGAAAGGATTATAAAACATTAATTAAATCTATATTAGAATCCCATAGTTTGAAAAAATTCTTCCATATGGTCTGAAGAGTGTAACCTCCATTCCTTATGATCAATATGATTATCTACAAATTATTGGGTTTGAAACTCGATTTGAACACCTACCTTTGGATAGAAAGTCTGTACCAAGTTATGGTTATGGAATCCATTGGGAGTTTAATTAATAAAAAAATGGTTACCTGATAATAATTATAATTAAAGAAACAGACAACTGGAAATAAACCATTAAGTGAAATCAATCTAAATTTCATCTCATAACCAAATCATAGTGTAAATGTCTAATAAAATTAGAAGGTGTAATAGTTACTCTCAAGTAGATAATTGTTCCCATCCGAACACACAGGTTGGTCTAAACTACCAACCACCACCTATCTGACAACCCTAGAATTTCCCTTGAAAATAATCAATGATGAATCATGGTTAGATGGTATTTGAGGAGAATATTATAAAAGAATACTCTTTATAGAATAAATAATTGTTTGGGTACTTATTGGTGTCCATGTAAAATTACATTCTTAGGAAACACCAACATTTGATGTCCGGTGAGGTGAACATCAATGATTGTCTCTACTTCTAAAATTTACATAGAAGGATGGGTTATAATATAAAATAATAATTCATCTTCAATGATTTCCTTGAAAAATTTTGGATTTAGGAAATGTAGACATAGTCAACACCACATAGAAAGTTGAATGGATAACCATTTCTCAGTTAGAAGAAGATTGTGGATTGTATAATGTTCCAGCTAAGCATGAGTGGAAGTTCAATAACTCTATGACTCTAAAAATAGTTGACTGAGATGATGAAACCATGATCTCACTAGTATTAAATGCAAAAATAGCTCCACCATCTAAGGATAAAATAGAAAATATTACTCAAAATGGTTGGAATGCACATAGGAAGCTAGGAGTGTCATAAAAGGAGACATTTTCTTCTGAAATACATGCTCTATATTTTGTAGGATTTTACCTAAAACATTCATATCATGGGAAGCACCCCACAAAATAGAATAATCATCATGAAAATAACATAATATTTTTATTAGCATTATACACATAAATTAAAACTTGTATTAGGATTAAGATTACTCACAATAGAAGTTCCCATGATAGAACATGGGAACAACAGACCCAAACACAAGATCCAAGGACACAAGAGCCAATGAGGGAATGATCAAAGCCAATATTACAATCACATTCATGAAGAGGATATATATGATTCTATGAATCATTAGAAATCATTCAATAATTCCAGTGATATATATAGAGATGTCACAGAACCCTCACAATTCACTCATGCACAATTATCAAACAGGAAACCCAAGAAGGGGTTTGATTATAAATTCAACCCATGAAAGGGGATAGGGATGTGGGACCTGAGCCACTATAATTAGATACCCCACAAACCATTACACAGGTATAAATATTATATCACTCAAAATTCTCAATTCATAGGCCATAGTTAAAAGATAAACCTCAGAATGTGATGATCCAAACTCAAAAAAAATACAAAATTTTGAAATTCCGGAATTATTCCATTGTAAATATCTCATTATTATTGGTTCTCCATATTTAAATTGAACTCATAGAGGAACTTTTTAAATCCCTTTGACACCCATAATTGTTTCAGATATATTTATCTACAGTTTTTCATTATTAAGTGGAGAGCCTTCAATCAAAACATAAAGTATCTATCTCACTAACTAACCATCATCATGAAGATGTCATCAAAAGGAATATTAGACAACAATATGATTCAATCATAATCAATAATGTTTATGTCCAAAGTAATCTTATTGATAATGAATCAATGATTAGCCTCATTCTGATATGAACCCTCTAACATTATAGATAGAGTGAAGGGGGCCTATATCCCATAATTATTCCCATACAAGTGTATGATAAGCATGATGAAAGTCCACATGGGAATAAGAAACAAATAATATATGTTTGGGGAGATTTCATTTGATGATATTTATATATTTATCTTACTATTAACAACAAATATTGACTTTCATGGAAGGAGATTTCTCCATGACCACATGGAGGTACATTCGATATTGCATTTGTGTTCGAAATAACTCATTGATAGAATGGTTTGAATACATCCTGGATGTAGATACCCCATCCAAACATTCTAAAACACATATTCTGTTGTATATTTCTACAAAAGTGGAGTCATAAACTAATGGTATATGTTGACATACATGTTTTATCCCCAACTATATTGAAGACCATCCCTCAAAATCCATAGAGTGTCTTCGAAAAAATCTATGTGATCCCCATAAATATATTCATGGAGATAGACATGATCATAGATGTCCATGCCTCTTCATTCATTCATGAAACTGTAAATGAAAAACAACTGCATAATTTCTCTACAACTCCGTAGGAAGCATGGGTTGTTACTATAGTTTATAATGTTTTCCCTCACCCCGATATGGACAGAGAATCCCCCATGTTACAACCTTCGTATGGAAACGTATACAATGACTAAGAGGCTGAATAATAAGTGAATGAACTCATGAACTCTGATACATATATCTTGGATGGATTATCGACTGACATTGATGAGATTAAGAAGGTATATCTAGGAATAGAAGAAGATAGGTGGCTTACACTAATTAGTTCAGCTATTCTCCTTAAATACAATGATATGTACATTGAATTTATAATAAAACTCTTATGCGTGTTCTCTTGGAAATATAATAAAATTCCTGATAGAATCTATTTTTGACTATAAACCACCATTGATTTCATTATGAAAATAGATTCAAAATACTTGTATCAAGGATTATTCACCAATGTCACTCAATAAACGTAGTTGTGGACGTTGATAAAGTTGATCAACAAAAACCTTTTTCATGAAGTACAATACCCATGATGGCACACAAACATCATCCATATCAAAAAAAGGAAAGGGGAGATTATGTTGTATATATACTTCCAAGAACATAATCAGAAGATACCAAATAATAATTTCCCACTACATGTCATAGAAATCATTATTAATGAAACTCATGTATTCCCAGACAATTTGATTAGGGATGGGTGTTCTGGGTACAATTAAATAATTATATCCTTCTAATATGAGGAATCCACAAACTTAAAAGTTCACCGTATGTTCTTTTTCTATCGGGGCATTCCATTTGTCTTGGTGAACATTAAGAGTACTTATAAATGCCCCATTCATCATATATTTATATCAGTTTTACAATTAATAACTAAATGTTATGAAGCCAACATGTATTTAAAACCTGTTTAGAAATGTGATTACATCATTTATCTTCAAACTATAGTCAATAAGGTACATCATCATATTCAAAATTTGAGTGAACTAAAATGAACATTCAGTGTAATATCATGGAAGTTCCATAGTATTTTGGTATGTCATCCTTGAATTGTGGTCATCCTAGATACGTGTAGTGCAATTTTATGTCTGATTCCCCCATAAATAACAATGAACTGAAGGGGATCCAAGGTAAACTGCCACAAATTCATCATATAAAATCAAAATGTCGCATAACAATGCACCCATCACAAGGCTAATGATGAAGGTAATTAAATATCAATGGTATGATGACTTCCAAGAGGCATTATATTGTCTAAATAATTACCTACTACACCAATATATTCTGACGCCTCTATTGAAATGGAGTCCACTTATCATTTATGGTGACTCCAGGTAATTCTCACTGAGTGACCGTTCAGATTGAAAAACAACAAATGGATTGATAACAGTCTCAACTAATTCATATAAACAATTCTAGGTAACGAAAATCAATACTATGATGTCCATAAGAACATCCTTTCACTCATATCCAATGTGAAAATGATATGGCATTACATGCATAACCATGATGTCCATAGTGTATCTTGTATTAAACTGATCATGTACATCCATGGACTACCTATTTTGACATGGAATATCATTCTATGGGACGTCCTTTGGTAAAAATTAGACATTCATTTTTAATAACAATGTTAAATGAAATGGAATTCATTGATGATTTCCAAACAACCCATCCTTTCATAAAGATTACAAGGGTGGAAATCTAGCTCCCATATAAGGGGATATTCTATGAATATGACTGTCCTCAATCATGGGTGATATATTTTTTTCCCTCTATGAGCCGTATTAGAAAAATAATGTAACAACCAAATATTATTTGAGTTTACTTATTGATACTATTTATATCTCTAGACTAAGAATTATTTCATAGTATTTTAAAATATATAAAAGATGCCCAAAAAATAATTATGTATACCATTATCTCATCTATGGCGTGGAACAGTCCCTACACCTAAAAATAACCTAACAGAATATCAATGGGGATTGAGAGGTAGAGGTAAATAAAATCAAAGAGGAATGTTCTATAAGAATGGAATAACATATTATTCTCCCTTGATAGCTCTATAGATGGATGGAAGAGTACTATTTTATGAACAATGGGCATCATTCCCATGATCATTAAAATATTAAATCAATGCACGAGATAATGCAAATATTTTCTGAGATGACCCCGAACTGGAGGATGAAATATTCCATATCAAACATTGATTAATGGTCTTGTCGATCATTTCCTATAATATAGATTTAATTAATATGTTCAATACCCACCACATAGAATAATGAAAACATATCCACCACTATATTGATGGATCCCATAATCATCTATCTCCAAAATGGATCTCTTCAGCTAGATCAAACAACAAGTGAAATGATAAGGCATTGAGTGCCGTACTCTACCCTACATGATAGTAAAAATTAATAGAGGTACCTCTTGCATCATGGAATTGATGTAATAATCATTGAATGCATATAATAATTCAATATTTTTTTAACAACCCATGTTTTTTAACATGATGAAAATCAATTGGAATCTGAATATTTCATTTACAATATTTTCAATTTTAAAAACAATGATTTAGTTTATAATTCAACGAGTTGGATCATTTCAATTTTTTGTTTTTTGTAATTTTATGATGGAATGAGAAGTTCTTTGGTGGTATTAGTGTGTTTTTTGAGTACATGACCAATTAAAAAAATGTTTTGTAGGATACTCATAGGGAGAAAGATTTTCCAGAAACCATGGGGACCCCAACAGTGAACTATGAAACTTATTTTAATAGAGAAGAACACCCAACATGAGTTGTGAATGGTTTATTTGTACCACACACATATGCTACCAAATTAATTCCAAACTAGAAGTTTGATCACACTTCATATTGCATGATTCACATATGATTTGGAAAACTATGAGACTCTATCCATTAAATGCATCTTTTAATGATTATAAATCAATTAAATTAAAATGTAAATGAATATAAATAATAATTATATAATGGGGACATAAAAACAATGATGTTTTATAATAATATTAATTTTATTATTATTTTTATGATAATGATGATGATGATGATTATTATTATTATTATTTGTTCGGTTTTATGATACCCCATAGGGTATATCTTTCCCATTGGATCACTTCACTCCCTCCACTTCCCATATAAGTGTGAACGACACCTCTTCTATGGCCTTTTATCTGTTGTTTGATCTAATAGTTTGTCATCATGATTTCACTTAGATTATTAATTATATAGAATCAGTTTCCCTTATCTAACCTCTTTATATTATTTTTCATCTCTCTATCACCTGAATCCATTTGGTCGAACCATAGGTTAGGGTTTTACATCATATTTTGTATAGTATCTTGTGTTGTGACGTGAAAATTGTATCTTTGGATAGCATTGTGCATGTTTTTATGTTTTCCACAGAAGGTGATGAATTTTGGACAACTCACAATCAATTTTGGTTATGGTTTTTTTACCTACTTTTCTTTTGGGAGAATTTTAGTTATGTATTATATATTTTTAGGTATTCTTATATTTTTTGTAGTGGTATTTTCCATCCTTGTGGAGGGCCTGAATCACCATTTTCCATGGAAACATAAATTGTATGAATAGGTTGGCATAAAAATGTACATGTTACTCCTTTATATGTATATTATCATATTGAAGTAAATATCTATATGGTTTCATGTGTGATTATGTAAATATATTAAAAATTAATACACATGCATGTGGTAATAGGTGAATTCATATTTCAATGTATGAAAGGATCCACTTGTACATATTCGTGGGAATGCAAATATGTAAATTGTGTCAAGGTGTCATTACTTATATGCATAGGTGTATATGCTCTGAGTATTGAAGTATTATCTTTGATTCATCACTTCTAAAAGTGTCAAGGGACAATTTGCTCATATTTTGTCCACTTTCGCTTGAGGTAGGATCACATTACATTTATCATTAAATTTATGAATTAATTTAATTTCAAGATTTTTGTAGCTTAACTGAATATTAATTTGTGACCAATGAATTACAAAATAAATGTTTCAAAACGTGATTTGAATATTTTATTTTCTATTTATTGCATGTTCTGTACAATGAAACGAATTTTCTGATTAAAAAAATATTCTTCATATAATTTTACCCATCATATAAAGGTGTGTTGTACTCTAAATGGAAAATTATTGATTGATGATATATTCCATGTTATCAATGGATTGTTTCCCCATATTTTGTTACATGTGAGTCTCATAATGGGTGTTTTTTTCACAATATTTAAAATCATTAATTGATAATTTATGATAATATTACTCGGGATCCATTGTATTTTCTATTGAACTATATGTCACACACTATATACATAAATTCTCAAAATGGATGATTCATGTACAAAAATAATACATTATATTAATTGGTTATGAAAAATGATTTAATGTTTATACATCATGTCATGGTTCATTTCTTGATTTTTTATCAATGAAATTAATAATATACCAAACACAACACTTTATAAATACATAATAGTTTCACATGTGGGTTATCAATAATAAATTCATTTTTATCTGAAAAATTATTTATATTCATTGCAATAGTAGGGATGATGTTGATATGCTAGTGGATTGACCAGATTAATTTGAAAATCCCTATTAAACTATAATGTTGTATTTTTAAACCTTTGTTGAATCTCATTTAATTGATATTCATGGAGAGTGAGAGTATAAATCACAAGATAGGTGTGTCAGCCATAGATTTAATTTGCGACCTAGTTTGTTTTACAATTATGACATAAAATAAATTATATAAATTAATGGTTGTTTTATTAGACTTTGGAATTGGAATAATAATAAATTAATGTGATTTGTTATGGAAGAATTAAATTTATATAATGTTGGTTAATTTATATATTAATGTCCATTTGTTTAAATTTATATTTTCATGGGTTTTATTTAATTATGATGATGATTTGTATCCTGAATTAGTGAAATTAGTTTGTTTTGATAGATGAAAATTTTATTAATTGATTAATGTGTATTGTGATAATACACCTGGAATGTTTGATAATAGACTTGATCATTTTCCATCAATATCGTCATAGACTATATTATGTTAATTTAATTGATAAATCTGGGTTTCATGATGATTTCATGTTTAGATTCTATGGAAATGAGTCATGATTATAATGGAAACTTGAGGTCTCATTTCATGGTCTTCCAATGCACCCGAGGGAAAGGATAACTTGTACTTATTTCCCAATGTAATGGTACATAATTATATGGGTTGTCTATGGATCATATTAACAGTTAAATGATGCCCAAGGGAAGATTATAATATTATATAGAATGTATGGGGACCATATGCACAATCACAAGATACTTGAGGGTGATATTATGAAAAGCTTGTGGGGCAATTCCATTTGTTTAGGAAGTTTTATTTGTGATTCATCCTTCACCGGAGAATCATCCAATAATTTCCGTGATCCATTTAGATACAAAATGATCTACCAATATTCATCGATATCCAACATTGGCCAAAAAAGGTGTTATGTGATTGATTTTTATTTAGTAATAGGGGAAAATGATATAATATTTTATTTGTTATGTAATTGCATTTATACCATATGGAACACTTCTATTTATTATTAATTGCACCAATGGATTGAGTTAGACACCAGGTGTTCCATTATACAATGATTTATATCCCACACCATTCTCAAGATATACTTGGGACCAAATTAGACTTATTTTCTAAAGAACAATGGATATTTTTTGGTGCTCTAATAGGCACATGGGAGATTTGGAGTAGAAGACTGAACTAGTCCTCAAGATTCCCATGAAACAAGTTTTTGGGAATTTATTATATTATTAAATTGTGTTGAAATTTTTATTTTTCACTACATGTACTTGTATCATCATATTTCATACATGAAATGATGTAAATAGTTATTAGAAACTTTTATTTGGTTATTATATTATTCTTATGTTGCATTAATTTCATTGTTAATAATTATTACTCTACTATTTGTTGTATTATTATTATTATACGAGTATGATAATCATATTTAGAGGGTATAGTATCCCCAACATTTTATCCACATGCCATCAGATCATGTTTCTAGACTTTAAAATACGGGGAAGAATTCTTGAGTCCATGTGTTGACTGGTCTAGCTACAACTTTTCTGGTTATTCGGGTTGGATTCTACAATGTGGTATTAGTGAATTTCAATGATTTTTTTGGATATTTTGGGATGGTAAAAATGAGTAGAGGTATTTATCTATGCATTTTAAATAGTGGTTTCTGGGACTGATCATCTTACCAATGGGGAAATAACCAAGTGGCGAGTACTGGGATAGATGTTCATGATATATTATATTACCATTGATTATGATTTCCCCTAATGTTAATGGGTTATATTCCATTAGTGATTGATGGATGAAATATATAATAATTTATCTTGGCCTAGTATGGTAATGTTGAAGACTTTGATTTATTATTAAAGCCACATAGGAAACAACAAGTCCTTCATGTCCAATAGAATTTTATTTGATTCTAGTTTTATGGTTGATTTAATAATTTTCCATGAGTGTTATAGAATGATTTTTCTCTATTTAGAATGACTATATAGATAACATGCATGGGTATTTAATTTTATCCTATTTTTCAATGATTTAGTGATTATATGTCATGATTTCTATTATATTGCATGCCTTTTTGTTTATATGCTATGATTTGGTTTATATAAAAAGGTTCCCTATTATTTCCACATTTTATAGAATTGTAGATTGTTTTGAATAATAAATGACTACATGGGATAAATATAATTTGTTTCATTGGAGGATTTAAATGTTCATGATTATGATTAGTGTGATTTTTCAATTGTAACATGTATGGTTGCTTAATAACTCTGAAAAGGTAGCTCATAAAATTGAACCAACCTAAATATTTATATATATAATAAGAAAAATCTGTTAAAAAGTGAAGGATGCTTCATTAAAATGATAATGTAAATGTGTTTTGATGAAAGGGGGCCAATTTCCAAACTATAAAGTGGATAGGTTCTTTATGAATTGGAAGATGGTCACCCAAATTAATGATGTGTTATATATTACCATGTAATCTTTGAAAAAAGTTGTAAGTGTTTAGGATAAATAATTTTAATAAAAAATTAAGTGTTTAACTTAAAAAATACACAACAAGAACCATGTTGGTCTGTTGGGGCATGTTTCTTATGAGATGACCCATTTTATTACTTTAAAATTTCAATAAATTAGAAAACATCTATTGGATTTTTTTTTGAAGATCATATGAAGGCTTACATGGACCATCACAGGTCAATTAATTAGTTAAAAATGGATTTATATGATAATTTTTTTAATTAGGACGGATTTAAACAAATGTTTACATATTTAAAAAGAATGTTGATGAGACAAAACTACTTTTCCTGATGAAATTTAGGTAAATCAGTTACCATTTATTTTGTTTTGTGATTGGTAGTTATTTTTCTATTAAAATAATTTATATTTTTATTGATTAAATAAAAATAATTGTAATGATTTGAAAACACAACCTGATGTGTTGTTCCTTGTTTAAACCCTCATTTATATGTTGTACATTTTTCTCCTTGTCTTTCATTGGAATGGAAACATGAGTTTTTTCTCATGGAAATTTACTATATTATAAATATTTAATGATAATATTTTTAGATGATGACTTCTATATTGAGGGATATATATGGTCGATGTTTTTTCATCATATGGGGCTATCTTGTAGTATGTATCATCGTTAGAGCATCCATGACATTCAAATTGTCATGATTTTTTGAAATTATGTGTCATTGTCCCTTGTAAGGCTCGTTGTCTATAAATTAAATCCTTATTGGGATTGGAGGACTTGTTCTACATGTTATTTATTTTGTTATTGAGTATCAGGTAAAGCTAGATTTCAATTGGTGAGTCATGTATTGGCCATGGTCAACAACTTCATTGGTCGTTGGACTGTTCTCCATCCAACGGGATATTTGACATGGTATGTCGTCATCTTGGCTAATGGTTGTATGAAAAATTATAAGACTTCGTTAAAAATCATGTACATTACATATGAGTCTTGAATTCATAGGGAAAGAATCTTATGTATATTATTCATGATGTTATATTTTTTATTAATACTCAGTGATCTACGAGTTCACCAATGTGTTGCAAATAATGTGTTAAATGTTTCAAAAAACTGGTTGATTTCCATGAAATAATTGAGCTATTCACAGTTGAGTAAGGTATCAGGTCATCTCCATAGTAGTGTGACCCGTGAATTAAAGAAACAATTCATCCCAATGATTGAGTTGGAGTTTCATGATACTCATGTGTCTTGAAATGTTGGTTCTTTTGGGTGATGGTAATCAGCCAAATAAATTATATAGGATTATTAAGACAATGTGACCTTGTGTGCTTCTTAGGGGCTGGTATATCCCTATTATTTGAATTATTATGACATTCATATTATGGGGAGCATCCCTTAATCATTGGAAAAATTTACATTCAATGAAGAAGGATCACTAACAAAGGGGAATATTGGGAAATGGTCGGGTTCTAATTGAGTACCATTGAGTCTCCTATGTTTGAATCTAATTATTTCCTGCTTGGTGACATGATTCTAATGTGGTTGGATGTCTATGAGCCCTTTATAAATGTGTTCGTTTATGGAGGTATTATGTGGTTTTGTTGGCCGATAATAGGATTACATCATTTACAATGTTCTATTACGGTAAATTATAATGCAGCCAGCAGGTGAAGACAAGTATCTTCCAAGAAATCAACCAATATTACATCGAATGATTCTTTATTATAGTGAATTGGTATGTTTGATATGAACACACTAAAACACACTAGGTGTATTAAATTTACATAAAAACATGTACCTTATGTAGTCATTGTATTTTATTCACTATGATATCATTGTTCATCAACCACACTACAGTTTTAAATTTATCATTTTTTCCGAAATGGTTTTTTTAATTTTTTCACACTGGATTCATGGTTCTTATCTAGGATTGGTTAGTCATGAGTTACCCATGGGGTCCAATGTAGTAATACCATGGATGGAATATTTGACATGAACCATACATTACATTGAGTCAACTTCTAAGGTATTTCCTACCTAGGGGTACTCACTGTTCTGAAGTGGGCATTTGGAATCTTTACCAACATCTCAATTATATTCTTTGGGGTTTGTAATACCATGGTAAGATCCATTTACTTCAATTATTTTATTACAAGGATACCCCAAAATGTTTTTGGCAGAGCTATTTCTTAAAAAGTTAATGATTTCAGTTAGACTATATTTGGGTTGCTCCCATTATTATGCTATGGTGCAGTGATTAAATTATTCATATGATTTTTTTATGAAACATTACAGATAGAGATGGTTGATATTTTATTAACATGTTCTGTATAAATTATACATTTCATGGATGAAGGATTTGCAGTTCTATTTTTTAATACATTGGTCATCAAAGCCGAATGTTTTCTAGATGGATAGTCAGAGGTGTCATGACAAGGTTTCCACCTTGTTTATAGATAATTTTGGGGAATAATAATTTTAATCTATTTCATCTGGTAGAGAAAACTACATTATGTGTCTTCTTGTAATTTTCTTGAAAAGATATCCAGACCTGTTTATTTGAGGACAATAGAGAATCAAACATTATCACCATTTTAAATCAAGACAAGAGTGTCATTAGAATGCTTTTGGGCATGATTTTTAAGTAAATTAAGATTGTGGAGGCACTATGGTTCATAATTAAACACATATAGTGTAAAATGTAATGTTGGGGATCACCTTGGGATGGTTTTTAATTTGATGGTGGCATGATTGTTTCTGTAGTTAAATGGAATCTGGTTAGTGCCAACTCAGGGTTTCAATTGTAAAAATTATGTTAGATTTGGTGTTGATGGAATATGTTTTGAATAAATAAATTATTATCAGTGGTGTGGTGGGTATTTTGAAAAAAACATATATATATATATATGAAAAATGAATCATCAGTTGTTTCAGTTATTGATGGTTTAGTTGTTCTCAATGGATTCTCGTGGATGAGATGTTATATGGGGGGTTGTTTGTAACAAACTGTGTTTTTGAACTCAATGAAAATAAAAATAATTGTATATTTTTTATTAGGTGAGACGTTTTACAACCCGAGGGTCAAAATGAAATTATAATAGTTCTAACAATTAAATATATTGTTTTTATACTTGCATTAAGTCTATATAAAAATCTTGATGGTCTTGGTGAGTTTTAGGAGAGTCGTACCACACTGATCAATGTTTCAGAAGGTCTCCATAGGGAACAAATATTTTCCGATACTTTGTGGACTCTGTTAGTAAAATTTGTAGCCTATTATAAAGGATCCCAAAAACCCATAATTCATGCACATTATTGACCCAAATCATTCACATAGCCAGCATGCATTGTTCCAAACAAGAATTGTGCGGACACTGTTATTCAGACAATTGAATCATGGTTGGGATAATCATGAAATCCAAACCATGTGGTCAGTTTTTAAAGAAAATATGTTATTTATATTAAAATGAAAATGAATGTAAATTAAATGTAAATATGGAAAAATTAAAATAAAGAAAAGTAATAAAAGTAATATAAATATTATTATTATTATTTAATTATATAATGTTCTTTAAGAAACCGGAAAGGGGGTCTCAATCATAGCAATGTGTGATACACCCATCCCCATCATCTATATGCACACATGACACCACCTCTACAGCCTCCCATCCAAATCCAATCAACCAATTTTTATTTTATATTTCTATATGATTATTCATGGAATAATCTTTGGTTCAATATTCTCTCCTTTTCTAGATGTTATTACCTATACCTGTTGCGGAGTTTTGGTAGGATGAACCCTAAGTTAGGGTACATATGTATTTTTTTGTTCTTCATATCTATTAGGATTAGTGAAGGCTCTGTAGTGTTATAATTGTGCATGTTTTGTTGTTTTCTAAAGAGGATGATGCATTTTAGATGGATTTCGGTATATTTTATGTCAGGTTTTTCATATGCCTTATTTTTTTCACTGAATTTTTTTCTATTTTATAAATTTATGATTCCTAATAATATTTGATGTGATATTATTTTTCCATGATGTGAGATTTTGATTCATGATTCAATAAAGAATTTTTCATTTTCATTGTTATGCATATAAAAATGTATGTTCCTAGTTATATTTATATTCACACAAGGATGTTAATATATATATATATATATTGGTATATGTATGATTATATATATATATATATGAAAAATGAATATTGGCATAATTGTAAATACGTGTATTCATATAATCATTTATATAAGGATCCCCATGTACATATTCATGTACATTGGGGATACTGTTCCTTATGATTATTTGAAGGATCATATTATCAGAGGAAGGAAGCAACAATTTTGAGTTGTCACTTCTGAAAACATCAAATGTTGAAGTGTTTTGATTTGGTCCTATTTCATTTAGTATTTATCCATTTCCATTTCCCATAAAATTTAGTATTTAATTTAATTACATTCATCACTCACCTTCCTTACATATTAATTAGTGTCGTGTCATTTAGTGAATATACATTTCCAAAAAAAATTGTGTGATAACATTAGTATCTGATGCATTCTAAATATATTTAATTAATTTCTTTATAAAGAATTATCATTTTTTTGAAATTATTACCCCTATGATCATGGTGTGTTGTCTCCTAAACAAAAAAAACTATTGATAATAGATATTAATAATTCTTTTTTGGTATCACTTGTTGTCCCCTGTGATGTAATCCTAAAATGACCTTATTGTCGTGAAATCACATTAATTAAATTCCTTAGTAGATAAATTATTTTATTATTAATGGGGAACCAGGTTATCTTCCCATCAACTCTATTTTTTACGCTCTATATTTATATTCTATTTATACAATATTCCTATAAAAAAATCTCAAGCCATAAATTAATCTCTTATGTAGGTTGATTAAATTTTTATAATTCATGTATAAGGTCATTGCATTCTTTTATGATAGGAATTGGGTCTTATACCTTATTCCACAATTTAAGAATACTTCATGGTGCCATAAGTTGGTGGAATAAACCAAATCACTTATTATTTTTGTACAATTATATATAGTAATTTATATATAGGAAATCGCATCAACCAGATGTGGGTATGATTAAATATATTTGATAATACCTCCTAAACAATAATATATTTTTGTAAACATCCATTGAGTCCTTTTGGGTTCATAGTCAAGGAGGTTGAGACCTACAACCACCCAATTGCTTTTCAATCATTATATTTATATTTCTACATTGTCTACTTCTCTTTTGATCCATACAATAAAATGGGTAATTATATTTATTAATAATTAAATATATTGAATTGGTATATTAATAAATTTTTTGATATCATATGACATAATAAACATATATATTTTATATAATTGATATTTTATTGACCTTTTAATTAAATTTTAATTTAAATGGATTTGATATAATTATGATTCTGATTTGGATCCCTGATTAATGAAATGTGTATGCTTAGAATTATGTTAATTTGATTAATTTATTATTGTGTATTATGATAATACATCAAAAGAGTTTGATACTATAATTTTATTAATTTCTTTATTAGATTTTGTGGATATATTATATCAAAGTTATTGATACATGATGGTTTGATACAGATGTAATGTTGAGTTTCTCTAAATAAGACTCATATTTATTGTGCACTCCTAAGGTGTTGGGGCATGATCTTATATACGAAATGAGGGGAAGGGTTATACCTACATGATTCCTAAGGGAATAGTTTATTATTATATGGTATGTATGAGGACTAGATATAGTGTTACTTGATTCTGAGGGAAGAGTATCTGATTATATGGGATATATGAGGACCATATGCACAATCACTTGATGGCTGATGGTGGGATTTTGGACAGCAAGTTGGTTGTAGCCATTTGTATATGACGTGTAATTGTAGATTCATACATGGTACGAAAAATTTTCTCCAATTTGGTTGGTCCATACTAATATGGGGGATCTACCCACAAACATATATATCTATCATAGGCTGAAGTACATTGTATGGGATGAGAGACTTTTTATAATAATATAACATGTTTTTATTATTTGATTTCTAACACTTATTATATAAACCAGGTGGAAATTTTAATTTAATATTTATTTCATGAAATGGATTGGGCTAGGAACCATGGGTGTCACCGATATAAGATTTATATCTCACAAACTACTCAGGAACTATTTTGTCCCAAACTAGACATGTAGTTCAATTATCTATGTATTTATTTCATGTTATGTGATGTGTTATTGTAACTTAGGTAGAACATGACTATTATGGTTCTTGAGCTTCAAGTGGAGAATTTTATTGGAGTGTTATTTTTTTGTTATATTGTATTTCATTTTAACACTTCACTAATTGTATTTTTAGCATAATATGTGTCACATGAATTTATGTAAATTTGAATTGGCCACATTTATTTAGTTATTATATAATTAATCAATGTGTTTTATTTATTTTTTATTACTTCTTCCAATACTATTTTTTTGGTTTTTTCATTATTAAATTATTGTGCTACTTGAATATAGAGGGTATATAATTTCCACCATTCCATTGATAGGCCCTTACTGGTTTTAGGAAGCCTCTATCATACAAGGTGTTATTATTGAGGCTATGTGGCCAATGATATTACTTCTAGATTTGGGGTACTTCCATCCATGATGTTACAATTCTAACCATCATATAAGAGGTCCATATATTCTCTTGTTGTGCTCATCATTTAGGGACCAGGATCACCCACTAAAACTGGAAGCTGGGTTATTACTGGAAAACCCTGATACATGCCTATCTGAATTCACCATCAAATGAAATTCATGCCAACCCATGAAAAATTCAACAATTAAACCCCACATTTTTTACAGAGAGCTAAATATATGATTCCATATTTCATTTGGGGAATGGATTTTATATTGACATATCCCCCAAAAATTACATAGTAGTTCTATAAATACATACTAATAACATCAAATTTTCCAAATTAGTTGAGTAAATACCCCTCAATGTTGTATAGAAGAAGAACATAACCATATTTATAATGTGCCATATAATTACCAGGATTGTCTTCCCCAACACAACTTGGATGGAAAATAGTACCGAATTCTGTTCGATGAAGTTTATAATATTGTATTATGAGTACAATATTTTGTATAATAACCCATGTCACGGTCATTCAATGGAAAGTGGATATATAGAGGCCTTCAATTAGCATTTCTTATATATAATACAAAATGTTTTGAACAATGATCTATAGTCTTGGTTAGACAAACTCCACCCTCCATTATGGGTTTACCATACAATCAGTCATACTTCAGCACAATCAAGGCCATATTCACTGGTGTATGTGACTGAGGGTGTGTTACCAATAAGAATCCATATAACCTTACTAAAAATATATATTGATGGATATATTTAAAATGATGAGAAATAAATAAATGGTTCTATGAATTACATTTTCATGATGAGTGTAGGATTCTAGCATTACAGAACCACAATTTCAATCAAAATCAGATAGCGCAAGTCATTAAAAAAACTATTGTCATATATTCATTCTTCCAAGGAGAACTCGTATTTGTTATCCTAAACCCAATGATACATGGAAATAATCCTATGGATCTAGAAATGTAATGATAATGTCCTCACATCATACACATAGTCTATTACAATATGTCTTACTCACTAGTCACAAAGAATGGGGTGCATGTAACCCCCCCCCCCATGAATGTGATTTTTATCAAGAATGAAATTGCACATATTTCATGAAGAACAAATCTTAGAAGTAAAATGAAATTAAACTATAAAATAAAATCAAGGTTTAATGATCTTAAACAACACTAGTTCTTCATTAACCCAATACATTAAACCACATTGATGATCACTCTAGAAGCAAGATGATAAATTACACAAAACCTCAAATCCTAAATGTAAGAATTTCAACTACATGTATCTCCAATTGTAACCAAATTACATTAAATAAATATATAATTACTCATATCATTATGGTAAACTACATGGATGATTATTCTATTCGCATGATGTTTACCTTTATCGATACATCCTAGTTACATAACATTAAACCATGCATGCACATTATGGCCAGTTGACACTATACTATATGGAGAAATTCTGAATCGCATGATTTTAAATTACAGGGGGAAAAACACATAATAAATGACTCAATAAAAACAAGACATATCTGTGAAAATGAAATATGATATGCCCTGCCCTTGTGTGAGAGATATCTCTACATTCTGAATCTCTTTATTTGAGAACTATTTTTACTTGATTCTCTCCATAACGTGATACATACTGACCCTTGAACCACTAGACATTTTCCTAGAAACATACTTCCTATTCATTCATGTCATGTTACTCATCCCATAGATCATGATATTAAAAATAAAAATGGATGTCCTTTCCTCAGAACATTAAACTCCATAGACAAATAGACCTCTCATTGGATTCCTTTTTATTCTTAATGAGATATGCAGGGATTCCAAGATCCTATATCTTGTTCCAACCACAACATGATGAAAAAAATTTATATTCAAATTTTAAAATATAATTCATGGTTAGGGAAATCCTTTCCATTCATTTTTCTTTACATCATTCACAGATCTGGTGAGCATATATATTTTAGAAAGGACATCCCCATATAATAAAGGTGTAAAAACATGTGTTGTGTTCATTAAATTTATGAATTCTTGATCTTAAATGGAAAACAATGAGTCCTCATGACATGTTCATAAGAAAAAGATTTTTATGAATGAAAACAAATAAAATTTCATAATTTGGTATACTTAGATTAGGATGAACAATATTTATAGGATTGTTCTCCTTCCAAAACACCATTTAAGAACTATGAGTGAATTGATTCTTAACATCACATGATACATAGTGATTCCATAATCATCAATTTGGGACATTGTAAAAAATGTAATATAATTCCCCCATTCATTGTATATAAATATACTATTTAATAAGTTCATTTCTCATGAAACAAGGGTTGAATGAATATTTCCATAATGTGAAACGTAGTAACACTAGGATATCCAATCATTTCAGCACATGTAACAATAAATGGAATTGATGCCCACCTTGATATACGGGCCACAACTATGAATGTTTCTTCTAAATACAGAAAATTTGTGGATTAATTCCTTCCATCATAGTAAACATTGTGACTTCCAGATCTCTAATCCAGGTCCTAGTTAGAACAATAAAAAAGTGCACTCTAAATTGCATTAGGGTCATGTAATAGAATAAATTTTTTCTATATGGGAAACAAACCATTGTATGGATTGCTTGTTCAAAAACTATATCAGGTGAAATAGTCAATGTCACTTCACAAATCCTAACCACATGACAATAAATTATATTGAAAGTGTCCTTGTCATATGCATATAAAAATAAATAAAATATGTGTCCTTACCACATAATTTCAAGATGAATATAATCTGGTACCTCCCAACTACTCGATGTTAAACCGGACTTCCAATCAACCATTAGCATCTTCTATCAAACTGACATGATAATCATGCCCTAAAAATACATATTATACATTTTACACATATTATTTTAAAAAACTCAATCCAATAATCATAATTCATGTCATGAGTGCCTTAGGTTTTCCATGAACATTCAAGACACATTAAAATGATAATCACCATTAACATACTCTTTTTTTAACTATGGATGAATTCAAATGGAACCTGTATATGTTCCAATGTTCTTTATAAAATTGAGTCACTTAGAAATAGGGATTTTTGACCATTGTGGGATATGACAAAACTATGGTAGAGCACAAATAATGTAGTGTGTTCATAACTAATCCCAATATTATTGTCCCATTTCATTTCTCATTACATAAGTATATCAATACATGATTTAAAACGATTCATTTCTATATCAAATGGATGTTGTGGAAAATTTGATCATAGTAATCCTAAATAGGCCCTCATGTACCATCATCTATATGAGGAACATGTGTATCCTGATCATAATATTTACTTAACATTAGTTTATGTTGTATGACGCCAAACTATATCATGTAATGTTTCAAATAACAAGCCCCATAACATGTAGTTAAGGAGACAAAAATTTAGTTCGGTTTTCATACTCACAATGGGTTGCCTGAGAAAACATAATGTGATAGATCATTATTCTCTTCATCTCTAAAGTTTTAAAAAAAAATATGGTGAAAAAGATGTGATAAGGCTCAAATTCCCAACTCAGTAGTATTATTTAATGCCAATCAATGATTTCAAGACCCCCTATTTTAGGAAAATGTTATAAAATCAATTTTCACATCTACTCACTATGAAATTATGTTGACTAGTAGGTGGACCAATTTTTAGGTTTCTCGAGAAATAGTTGGATATTTAACATAATGAAAATTTAATTTCATGATTTGAGCGCCTTTGATCACTGTAACATATCCATGGCCATTGCGAAGTGATACCCAACTATAGGGTAACCATTACATGTCTAGACATGTGTTCATATGGATCCCACATATATGACTATGGTCATCAACCAAATGTGTCACTCTAAAAAATGTATTTTTGATTCCTATGAGACATAACATCATCCCCATAGAACTTATCACCCTAATGTATTTGGATTCATTCCAAATATTATTATCCCATATCATCCTCATGTCATAAGTACATTGGACCATAGTTAAATATATTTGTACCAAACTATATATGTAAATTTTATGACCTTTTCATTATATCAATTTTATTTTTACACATTCTCATATATGGAATGTGATAGTCCATTTCAGAACCTTTGATGGGCCACACCATGAGATTAAAAAAGACACAGAGTATGGCCCATGATTACCAAATAATAGATGAATTTCTATAGGATTCTGAAACATACCATTATAGCTTTACTCTTTATAATAACTAATCATCGTGATGTTTGAGACTTCAAAAATATATAATGGGCCTCATAATTTATTTTATACCATCATTTAATGGAAATTATATCAGAAATATAAGTGCTTTTACCAAAAAGTTAATGATATGTCATCCTTGTATGAATAGAGCTTCAATGATTTTGAATCCTAGAATAGCTGTTGTAAAAACTGAAACCATGGGGGTTTATGTGTCATCCCATAAATTTCTACCCCATACAATATTAATGAACTCAATATTTTTGGTTATGCCTTATACCTCCATTTCTCTAACTCTCTATTGAGTCCTAGAATTGCGATTATTTTAACCTAAATAGATATAACTCCCATTTTATTCCTTTATCCTAGTAAAACAATGGATAAATATCTGATTGGAAATTTTACCGACGTAAATGTGATTTAACAAACTAATAGTTGTGAAATAATCCTTATTGTAATGGATCTATAATCCTCATGATAATCAATACCAACATTTTAGAACCAAACACACTAGGGTGCTTATATTCATTAATGGAATTTATGCACCGTATTCCATGATCATTGATCATTCACTAGACTTATGAATTTAATCTTCTTGGAACTCGAAGGGCCTATCTAGAAGAACCTAAAATGAAGTGATAAATTGTCTATAATAAAATACCCTAAACTATTGTGACAAAATATGTATGCTAAAATAATCCAAACTGTAGAAATAAACCATCTAAGAAAAAAGATTATAAAACACAAGAGATATAAGAATCGACCTAATTTCCATCAACTAAATCAATATAAGTTTTGAGATAAATGATTGTAAACCAAAAAAATATATGGTATGAGCCAAAATACCATAAATTAAAACAACATAGTAATCTAGTGTGATCTGATGGAAATTATTTTAAGTACCATCATATAGAGATGGTTAAAATTAATATATTCTTTCAATGCCTTTCGGATTTAGAAAACGATACAACACTATCCCACTGAGAAATATTTTCTACCCAAATTATCCTTCTTATAATTGACAAATATCAATATAACAACAATATATACATTAGTATGGTATATCATTTTTGAGGAAATCATGGAAACCTATTGATAAGAATCTATTACGACCTTAGAATTTTATAAATAGTCATTCATTATAACTTGATATTATTTCAAGGATGACAATTTTCTGTGATTTAGAAAAAAATCATGTCTATTAAATTTCACTCACATTAATTAATGATTGGAAATGTGTAAAACATATACTGTTCCGAAAAAACATTCAATGAAAGTGTGCAAGACATTGAATCTACACATTTAAGATTATCTCCCTAAATTTCATCAAAAAAATATTACATATCAACATTAAAACTTAATAAAATATTTTATTAACTAAGCCAGACAAATCAAATGAGTATAGATGAAATCTTTATTTGAATTTTCATGTGAAGATCACATAATTTCATCTTCTTCTACCCCATGATACAAAATCCCTGCTAAATTAATCCTCTTAGTGACTATATTTTAATATGTTTATAATGAGAATAATGAATTTGAATGTACAAACATCAGATATGGTATATTATTTTAATATCTACATATTTTCATGATCCATGCATCCTTCATGGATTAAAATATACAAATAAACTTGTGACACTATTCTACTACCAAAAATTCATAGTTTTTCTATTCATAAAGTCATCCTTCTTCATAAAAATCAAGCAATTCCCTCTCATTGGATTCCAATGCATTCAAAATTAGGACAATTAGTTGCATGAATTCATACATTTTTTGTCGATCAAAATCACCCAACCATTATATGTTATAAAACGATTTATGGTTTTCTACTTGGTCATGAAATGTTTTTAATGTAGTCTCAGTAAAAAAGTCGTGATTATGATTTTAGATTATCATGCAACAACTATGATCTTCTGTGCTTGATTGTATGGGAATTGGAAATTTAGGAATATCTAACTATGTTGGCAAAGAACAATAGATGAAGCTCTATATATCATCTATCAACAATTGTATCACTAGATACCTGATAATGATAGATGGTTTCCACGAAAAATACTATCTCATTATTCATATAGTCATTGTCATTATGAGGTACCTTCTTCAATGTCTCTACTAAAAATTAAATCAATACGATCATTTCTTGGGATATGGGTTTTATGGATGAAAATTTACTTACTATATGACTAAACATATGACTTAAAAGCATCCAAAATATTCTACTAGGAAATCATGAGAATAATCCCATGTAATAAAGGTGAAGAAGATTTGGATAATAGAAAAGATAGTGAATGTATCTCCCTCCATTACACTAATTATATATGATTTTGTAGAATACCAAACATCACTAGGAATGACAATCATTTCCCATGACAATTAATAGTGATAATTATAATGTCTTAGGAAAGAATTTACTTTCATCTAAACATGAACCTAAATAAACTTGTTATTTCGACCTCAATTAAAAGTTCGATGAAATTGGTCAAGGTCAAACGGATCACATAAACCCCCGAAGTATATGGGATTTATTGAAATTGGGATGGTAATTTGAACAGTCACACACATCGCATAGTCTTTGGAAGATCCCAAAAAGTCCATTCGATAAGTCCTTCTATATTAAGATGGTCACCCAGAAATCACTAATAATATGGCGGTTTACAGATATGCATCCCTACATCACAAAATTTTTAATTTTAGTTTTCTTGAATGACTATCCAAAAATACATGGAAAATAAGTTAAAAGTTCCTTAAGGTGAGAGAATATTGTCTTCACAAAACCAACAAGAAGCATCACTAGTGGGGATAATGATTTTCCTCAATAAAACTCAAGAAATCTCTTGAAACCAAAAATCATTTTTAAAATAAACATTGTAAATAAAATTGGGATGAGGTAGGATCTTCATGTGGTTGTAAAACATCACATGAAATGCCCATAATGATACACAAGATAGCACAAGCACCCAACTACATTACATCTTCATCTCGTGAAAGCCTACTGGTATGTCACTTCATCATGAATAGTGCCTCAAACATGTCTAGGGGACCTAGATCTCATAAATTGGGTCTATAAGGACACACTAATTGATATTTATATTAAATGATCATTCATATCCATAAGATCTTGTATTAGTTGTGTGACGAAACAATAAGATTTACTGTTATTGTCGTTGAAAACACCCATAACACCTCATGGTATACACAATCTTTATAAAATAAATGAATTAAATAGTATAGGGAGAATTCTAGATCATATTTGGGTAATTAAATAATGTGACATTAATTGGTTTTCAATATAATGGTTTCAGATGACCTCTTTTCCTGACGATCATATTTTTTGAAGGCCCCCTTATGATTCATCCTTGTTTAATAGAAATTCCCAAACAAGTCATCTATGATCAAGTGAATGACATTTAAAAGTCTATATGATCATACATAGACCCTTAGAAATGTGGATATAACTATATTAATTCCCCTTGGAATATCTCCATGGATTAAAAAGAAACAATAAATTGAAATCAATTCTAAAAATCTAGAGTTGGTGTGATGGTATTGTAGTCACTGAATGACATGTGATGCTCATATAATGATTCATGGTAGGACATAGGGAAGATTTGTGATGTAGAGGGCCCATATAATAATCTATATTAGATTCTATACATATGCACCACTCAAATCAGCGTAGAATAGGGGTGTTTTGGGAACAAATCTCCCACCATATCATGAAAAATTAAACCCTAATATCTGCCGATGAAAATATAGCCTCTTCCATTAATATGTTCTTGCATATGCATGAACCAAATAATATTTAATGGAGTGGTTGATCTCATGTTTGGAAAAGATTCCTATCAGGTAAGAGCTCATAAAGACTCATTTTGATCATTAAAAATTCATAATCACTTCTCATGATCAAAATATATCACATGAACGACTTCTTTAAGGACATGAGAAGAAAATATATCATATATTCAACACCACATGAAACAAAAAACATTATAATAATAAATTAATTCGAGAAATTGATGATGAAAGGATAAATAAATGAAATTATGAGAGCCTTACACAATTAACATAAATAATGATCTTCATGTGCTGAAAATAAAAAACCCATCTCGTGCGATAATACCATGACATATCATTGAGATCATGTAATTCATATTTGGTATACTATTAGGACCATGTTATCTCCCCTATAAATGAAAAAAAAATCGATTGAAAACCTCCAGACATTCCCTCTAATTCATCTCAAACCATAAGTTCTATACATTAATGAATTGTAGTGTCCTTTTTATGTGTATCCAGATCCTTACTATAGATCCAATTCATGTCAATTTTGTCTCATGGTATCACTCGTTCATGTCATATGGCTCTTGAGATGTCCCTATGACAAGCTAGATGGGTTATTATATGTCATTCAGACATGTAATACAGGATATGTGACACCCTCTGAGACATATCACATTGAATATAATAACACTCTAAAAAACTGTTATCCACCTATTGTGATGACACTAGTGTATGTCATCGAGATAATGTGAAACCCTATATGAATTCCATATTCTATCAGGTGGTGGCCTCAATGATCAATTGTCCCAGTCTTGCGATGTCTTCTAATGAATTAAACATTGATAATTCAATGACCCTAAACATGGCTTATAGAATATGTGAAATCCCTAATAAAAGAAAACTAGGTCATGTTTTTGAATTTTGATATTCCAACAACATAACTAGACATTACCATACATCCTTAGACATGTCAAAGTAGTGAAATAATAGTATGTCAATTGGGAAGAAAAACATCTTAGGTAGGCAACCAGATAGGGTCATCATCACATCCTAGGTCTTGATTACATTTTATACCTTTAGTCTACAAACACAAAGGAGAAATATCAGGGTGTAAGCCCCGACCAGTAGAGCAACACAAATTTCTATACATTTAAGGGAAATATATTTGTGTACAATGAAAAAAACGAAAGAATGATAACTCATATTGTTATCATAACCAGGATATGTATGCCTACTCTTTAGGGGCCAGTGTAAGTCTATAATTGGTGGTCCCGACATATAAGTATTTAATCTATTAGAAATTACTTTTATAATTTTCTATCCCTTATTTCCCAAGTCGAGACTAGATAAAATGGTCATAGTGGGTTGGAATAATCATATCATCACATTACATGTCTCTAATAGGATAAGTGAAACGTCAGTGTGTACGCACTAACCAATAAAATAATATCATATTCCCCACATAAAATGGAAACTGTAGTGTGTAAGAACTGAATAAGAGTGTAATATTATATGACCATCATATAAGGGAAACAATAGTGTTTAATTGAAAAGAAGTTGTACTACCAGATCTCTAAATCATACAATAACTAGGGTGTGTATTACAACTCCATAAGGACTAATCCTAAAAAAACTGTCATACTACCCAATGTATTCCCCACCTTTTCTCTGATGACTCATCTATCGATACCCAATCATTCATATGGGCTAACCATTCTACATCATCCCTAAACGAACTAAGAAATCAATTAAATTAGGAGGAATCTGATTCCTACCATAATAAGGGTATATTGGAAGCCTTAAAAATATACGATCCAAAACCAATATGGGCATCCACTATTGTTTATGTAGTCCACATCACAAATATTTCCATCATAAATACCCAAACATTTCAATTGGATGACCATTCCATCTCATCCATCAAATGAATCAGATACATCCAATATCAAGAATACATAGTACATCTCCTTGATATTAAAGCTCAAATATATTCTTCCCTAGTTCTCACACATATATCTTACCCTCATGAAATAAATTTACAAGATATCAAAAAATTATGTGGATATTAATTCCTACAATAGAAAGGATACATAGGATACCTCATAATGGATCAACCCACAACTCAAAAATATTAACACCCTCTTTAATTTTTACAAATTTACGATGTTCCTAATTAATGATCTAGATAATATAAAGTATATATTCATTAGATAGAAATAGATCAAGATCCCATGCTATTTATAAATGGAATCACCTATGAGTTCCTTTTCATTTACAAAAAAGATACATGTCAGATCATAGTTTGGTAAGGGTAACTGATTTGATATTCGAATAATGAATAGATTCTAACACAGTACATAAAAATATATGAGATTAATTGAGTAGTAAACAATTCCCCCCAAAAAATTGGGTGATGTGTCCGAACTCCATTCCTATCGACCAATGCGTGTCATAATGCATCAATTTTCCAAAAACCCTAATAAGTTAAATAGATTTGGATAACAGGTCCATACGTATTTATATATAGGTGAACTATTGGTTTTTTATTTTAATAATTAAAATTATACCCTGATGATATTTGTTTCGAATGAAACAAACCACTAAATATCCACCACTGGGGAAAACCAAACACGTAATGTACTCAATTCTTACTTGGAAAGTCTACCAGAGACAAAGTCACCAACCATTTATTAAAATAAAGAAAAAGTAAAACCATAACATCAAAATGAACATCAAAAATCATACAAACAACTAAAAGTCATAGAAGTCATACCCGTCTCCATAATCATGATCTATTGCTTCATCCGATATAGCCGACTCCCACTCCGAAATGTCAAATTGCGTCAGAATCATGGAATATTTCCTTCTGAGGTTTAACATTTCCAAATAAAGAAGCTCCTTAGAAGACTACAGGCTAGAGGACCTAGTAGTCATCGGCTTCAGCATAGAGGAGTAATCTTTCCTCCGCCTTCTCCTTGGTGGATCATTCACAACTTTCTTAGTTCTGGACGCATTCCTCATTCCACCCTGAACAATATAACTATATGATATATGAGTCCTACTACCAACGTTCTGTTTGTCACTACAGGAGAGATCACCCCATTTTCCAGAGGTGCACACCTTCTGATAACCATCATTATCCCCCAACCGTTCTCCCAAAAATTGGATATTCGAGTCTGTAACACCCCAGGTAAATAAGGAATATGACATTTTCATATTTATACATATTTGTGAATAAAATATTAATATGACTTTAAAGGGGACGCTATGCTCGATGGCGTACCCAACACGCAACAACGAGTTCCTTGAGAATCTTACATTGCACTCTAATAATAAAATAATATTATTTTAAATGGCAGTTAACATGTAGCTGTTGTAATGGAGGGAATGGATAGAAATAACCAAAATATGATTATATATGTTTTTAAATGTTTTTAAATTTATCCAATAAAAGATAAAGGCTTAAAATACGGAAAGAATTCAATTTTAGGCGTATATGCCCTAGTTTTCACTAAAGGTTCACTTATCACCTTTTGATGGAGAACCGTCATTAAATATAGTTTTGTTCACTCTTAAAAATTATTTTGGACCAAATAAAACTCTTATTAAGAATCGGGACATCAAAATTTACTTTGTGTAAGTTTTTGGTATCTTTCCGATAAAGTTCATTTTTTTAATGAATAGTGTAAAATGTTGTATTTTAATTCAAAACCACTTTTTAATCTAATTTTTTTATATGATTAGATTATATTTTGAATTGGTTTTAAAGAGAAATTAGAAAATATTTTTACAATTAAATCCAATAGTGGTCGTTGGAATCAATTTCACTTTGAAATCAGACTTAAACTACTGTCAATCTTTTGATACTTATTGTTTCATAAAACATGCTATTTGTCATGACAGCGGGAATTAATTATTAAATTAATTAATGTGACTTATATGTTTTGAATTTTGTAAAATGGACTTCATTTTTGAATTTGGAATATCAAATATAGCTTAGGGTGAATTTTTGGTAATTTTCTGAAAAACTTCAATTTTTGATGAATAGTGAAACCACTAAGTGGTAATCAAGCAAACTAATTTTTCAGTTAAATGAAAGTTTACCACTAATGTGTACTGAATTTTGAAAATCCGACAAACATGGTTGTCATTAAGAAGTAAAATGTGGTTCAATGAGATTAAAATATTTTTTTGGTGAATAGTAACTTATTAAGTTTTTAATCGCGATTAGTGGTAATTAGTGTAGTTTAAGGTAAAAATAATGCTTTAATAAAATGAGATGAGCTTGACACATGTCTTACCCTCATTGGTTGTATCATGGCCGACCAAGACAAGCCATGGGTCAACTTGGGGACCCCATGGATCCACATTGGTTGGGAAATGACATAAATAACATTTTATTTAATGTAAAAGTAAAATTGACACAAACATGATATGTTTTACTAAAACAATTTTTAAGTGGGGTTATACAAGTCATATGTTTGATTATAAATATTCATTGGAAATCTAAAAAGATTTCCTACATCATAGTATTTTTTTTATAATTTTTAGACATTACATAAATTAAATTATTTATGACATAATAATGATGCAGCGATGACATCATTATTTGACGATTTAAATAAAATGGAAAGATAATGTAAAATCTATGAACTACACATGTCCAAAACTTATTGTATGAGTGGATTTAGAAGCCTTATCACCTTATCCATGAATTATATCAATGTGGAACCTTTTTAAACCGAAAAACATTTTCAAATAAAGTAATATTTCTTTACTTTCCAAAAGTGCCCCTCCTCTCCTATTATAAAAGGCCCCCACCTCTACCTCATTTAACACACTCCTCAAGCCTTTGGCTCGGCCAACCCCTGCCCATTTACTCTCTACACATCCCTCTATTCATCCTAGAGGATTCCCTTAGGGAATAATACTTTCAAAGGAAGCCTTTAGACTCAAATCAAAAGGAGTTACACTTTTAAAGGTAATTAATTCTTTCATGTTCATTTGTTTTATTTTGCTTCTCCAACCCCCTAAACTCTTTTTATTTACTTCTTTTTTAACAAAACCAGTATCTTAAATATACTAGGATGTTGTTATAAGATTTATTCGAGCTACACTCTCACACAACTACATCAAATGGTTAACGAACATACGGTTTCTGTGGATGGTGAAATTCTGCCTCCCGAAACGATGATTGTTCAATACTCATTTAACACCTTCAAAGGTGGCCATTATGATGTCACTATTTTTATATATGATATATAATATGTTTATGTTTTATTTATGCTTCTTTATTTTTCATTTTTGTCTTACCTTTATGGCTTCCATTATGGGTATACGCGATATCTTCATTTAAGGAAGTGCGGACTACCGCCCCCTCAAAGTGATTTGATTCGTTAAATACCATATGTGGGATGTATAAAGGATGGAAATATTATATTATATATGATATTATACTGGAATTATAATATACCTTTATATAATTATTATTCCATTCTATAAAATATGAAATAGAAATGAAAGTAGCGTTCATGCGTACGTACGGCTTACCGTCTCCATGAACGGTGCATTTCATTTCTTACCTCTAAATGATTATGTAATGTTATAAATGAATGCATGTACTGGATATATATGAAATATATGATATCTACATAATGAATACAATTCTGGATATAATAAAAATTTGGACACACGAACAACATGTAACTGTAAGAAGTCCACTTTCGACTTAAGAACCAAATATCGGCAAAACAAATATTATTAACATAAATGATTACATAATGTTTATGACATGGTAATAAGTGGTATAAAAGTAATAATGAACTTGAAAAAGGTTCTTAAGGAATTATAAATTAACTCAAGTTTATTATTCAGGAGATTAAAGAACGATCGAGTCAAGTCGGACCCGAGGTAAGGGATCTTACTCCTCTCTTTCTTTTTAAGTACACACTTTTATGTCATTCCTTTTAAAGCTCATATTTCTTATGATTGGGATGTTCTTTTATGTTACTCCTACTGTAATTTTTATGTTCATGTGATGAGAGACCCTATTCTCTCTCATCAATCCATTTTGGAAGTTTTGAGTGGCGCCGTTAGGCTGCCAGTTTTCGTAAGAGATCTAACCTCTCTCTTTCTTTCTAAGTACTCTCCTTTCTGTCACTTCTTTTAATCTCCTCTTTGTAATGTTGGGGGATGTTATTTTATATTCCTCTTTATGTACATTTTATTTTAATGTGATGAGATACCCTATTTGATCTTATCAATCCATATTCAGAAGTTTTATGTGGCGTTGTTAGGCTGCCGAGTTTTCGTAAGGGATTTTTCATCTCACTTTTATTCCTGTGAGATTTATGCTACATTTGCCACAAATTCCATTGATTGGTGTATGTACTGTCCATTATTCTAATCTTTGTGTAATATACTTTCGTTTATGAGTATTTACATCAATGATCTATTGTCCTTCTTTCATGGGGTGTATGTTTTGAAAGATACCCAAGTCGGTAAGGGAACCTTTCACCCTCCTCTTTTTTAAATGACTTCTTTTGTTGGGTCTTTTAATTTACATATTTTTATGTTGGGATATGTTCTCATATATCCTTATTGATTTAAATTTTATGTCCAAGTTATGAGATACTCTTTTTATCTCTCATCAACTCATTTTGATGTGATGCTGTTAGGCTGTCAAGGGAACTTTTTAAAACAATTTCGATTTCTTTGGGTTCAACATGTAGTCATTGAATATGTCATCCATTGGATATGTGTGAATGACCTTTTATTGTTGTACACTTAATATCCACTTATATTGGGTGTATTTATATTTTTCACACATATTTTTGAGATTGATTTGTCCTTAATTTAAGGATACCTTCTTTATAATGGATTTCGTCACATTTGACATTTCTATTGAGGGTTCATTGTTGTTATGCACCAATTCACTCTTATATGGTGTATATACTGTCCTTTGGAGTATTATATCATGAATCCTTTTATTCTCATGATATTATAAAGTTCTGACTCAATTTTATTCCTCGATTATTGTATTCAAGTGTCTCTAATTTTGGTAAAACCCCTTTAACCAAAATATCATTTTAAATGTTTTAATTATTTGTTCTTATACATGTTTTCAAAATGGTTTTTAAGGATTTATTTATATGTATATTAATGGTTTAAAATGTTAAAAGCTTCAAGGTGGTATGGGACACTTTGATTCAAAAATCTCTTTATTAAATGTTTTAAATGGTTTTGGAAATGGTTTCTTTTTGAATGGATTCATTATTTCAATATCCTAAAATGTTATATTGTGATTGAAATGTGGAAATGTTATGTTTCCTTTATTCATGTTTATGTGATACGATTATGTTATGGTTCTTGGGCATTGTTATGAAGAACGGGTGGTTCCGTGATAAACTAAGGGCGGGTGAGCCCGATATAGCTCTCCAATGCATTGGGTAACGCGAAGGAGTGAAACGTTAAGGTTTCTCCGAAGAGATTTAGGGAATATAATGTGATGGGTATTCCAATCGTAACCAAGAGGGTTACTCCCTACGTAAGAATGTTATGAATGCCTCAAGTTACCTTTATGTCTTATGTTTTCTATGATTTATTCATTGTTTGATGAGGTATGTTAAAGTGCCTATGTTTTATGGGTAAAGTATGATTTCATTATTATGTATATATGAACTCATGTTTCCTTTCCATATTTTTATAACCCTTACTGAGCTTTTTATGCTCATCCCAAGTTTTTGAAATGTTTTTCACAGGACAAGGGAAAGGTACATGATGTGATGATAGTGTCGAGGATGTGTCAAGAAAGAATCCATGTTTCATTTTAAATATGTTTCCGTTGATGGGAAGAATGAATACTGTCTTTTATGTAACCACTTTGTTTAAATGTGGAATATAATGCAAGTTTCATGATCTAATTCTCTAAAACTCTAAACCTGAAAATATCCTCAATGTGTAATCTTGTAATAACTCAAGATTAAGTAAGGTTTAAGGCTGGGGCCTTATAGTTGGTATCAGAGGTCTGTTTAGATATCTTTAGAGGTTATGGTATTCTTTTAGCATAAGTGACATTACCATAATGGTTAGGATTTCAGAAAGAGTCATAGTTTTAGGTAAAGTGAATGACTAAGTATATATTAGTGTTTACCTTCCTCATTAGTACATGATGGTTTTGTGGATATACTCACACTGACCTTTTTGGTTTTAGTAAATGGATGGATATAGCAGGCACCAAAGTGACAGTGGGTTTGAAGGAAACTGTGGTGGTTCTCTGATGAAGATACTGGATGAGATGGGGGATTCAATGAGGAATCTCATAGTTGTTCTAAACCAACTATCAAGGAGTCATGATCAACCACTTAAACCTTGGTGAGTTATATAATGCATCATGGCCAACTCGATGTGGAAATTCAAGTAATAATTATTAAGGTAACCATTAGGGTTTATATGATCCTTACTTTTGAGGTAATTATGGGTTATTATATGATATGATGGAAAATGAAGGTCATGAGATAAACTTGAGGTTAAAATATGTTATGATTATTATTGAGGATATTATCTCATTTTGGGGAATGTTTTAAGAATTATATAGTTTTGGAAAAAGGACAACACGCAGACCGTCTGACTACCCGTCACATCAGACAAAGCTGCGGGAATCGAACCCACAACCAAAGTGCGACTGGTATTTATCGCCTACCACTAGACTACGTGAAGTCCCTGGTTAGTTTCACTGATTCCTTTTAGTTATATGATTTTATTAATTAAGAGTAAGTTGATTTTGGAGGATATGTGATTAGGATAATTACTTTTCAATGTGAGACTTTAGGAGCAACTGATGTTGTTTGGAGATAAATGTTACGATTTAACTTGGAAGACTATGTGACTAAATCCTTCAAATATTTGGGTTTCAATCTTATATTGGTTTACTTTGAAGAATTTTATGGACAAATTATTTATCGGATGGTCCTCGTTGAACTTTGGGTTTTGTTGGACAAATTTTGGAGATTAATCATAGATTTTCTTTTTTATAAATGGTTATACTTTTCGGGATTATCTGATCTTGTACTAGCCTGTTTGGTTTTGGTTTTGGTTAAAGTATAAAGACATGGGAAGTATATAGTTCTCTTTTGTGGATTAGGTGATTTTCTAAAAGTTGATTATAGTACTCTTAATGTGAACAAGTCTTCCTAAATACTCGCCTTTTAGAGAAAATATGAGTTTGTGTAAGGAATCTAATAAAAGTTGAAAGTGAACATGATAAGTGATTATGTTTCCTTATTAATAAATTCCCCAATAAAATGTATCTTAAAAGAAAAATGTTGTCTATTAACTTTTCCTACTGGGGAATCGAATACCGTTTAACCCATCACAAGTTTGTGATTTTCTCATGGTTAACTTTCTCCTAAACATGTTTACTATCACTCTCCATCAGAACATGACCCTTTGTTTTTTCCTCCATGTCCATATTTTCATACATGGAATCCTAGTATGGGTTAACTCGGGTGACCTCTGCGCTTATATTTCGTTAATTTAAAGTGATTGTTTTACCGACTCTTGTTCCGATGTGGGACTTTCAAGGATGTTTCCAAGCCCAGTTTTAAAAATTGCGAGGACGCAATTCCCAAAAGGGGGGAAGGATGTAACACCCCAGGTAAATAAGGAACATGACATTTTCATATTTATCCATATTTGTGAATAAAATATTAATATGACTTTAAAGGGGACGCTATGCTCGATGGCGTACCCAACACGCAACAACGAGTTCCTTGGGAATCTTACATTGCACTCTAATAATAAAATAATATTATTTTAAATGGCAGTTAACATGTAGCTGTTGTAATGGTGTGAATGGATAGAAATAACCAAAATATGATTATATATGTTTTTAAATGTTTTTACATTTATCCAATAAAAGATAAAGGCTTAAAATACGGGAAGAATTCAATTTTAGGCGTATATGCCCTAGTTTTCACTAAAGGTTCACATATCACCTTTTGATGGAGAACTGTCATTAAATATAGTTTTTTTCACTATTAAAAATTTTTTTGGATCAAATAAAACTCTTATTAAGAATCGGGACATCAAAATTTACTTTGTGTAAATTTTTGGTATCTTTCCGATAAAGTTCATTTTTTTAATGAATAGTGTAAAATGTTGTATTTTAATTCAAAACCACTTTTTAATCTAATTTATTTATATGATTAGATTATATTTTGAATTGGTTTTAAGGAGAAATTAGAAAAAAATTTTACCATTAAATCCAATAGTGGTCGTTGGAATCAATTTCACTTTGAAATCAGACTTAAACTAGTGTCAATCTTTTGATACTTACTGTTTCATAAAACACGCTATTTGTCATGACAGCGGGAATTAATTATTAAATTAATTAATGTGACTTATATGTTTTGAATTTTGTAAAATGGACTTCATTTTTGAATTTGGAATATCAAATATAGCTTAGGGTGAATTTTTGGTAATTTTCTGAAAAACTTCAATTTTTGATGAATAGTGAAACCACTAAGTGGTAATCAAGCAAACTGATTTTTCAGTTAAATGAAAGTTTACCACTAATGTGTACTGAATTTTGAAAATCCGACATAAATTGTTGTCATTAAGAAGTAAAATGTGGTTCAATGAGATTAAAATATTTTTTTGGTGAATAGTAACTTATTAAGTTTTTAATCACGATTAGAGGTAATTAGTGTAGTTTAAGGTTAAAATAATGCTTTAATAAAATGAGATGAGCTTGAAACATGTCTTACCCTCATTGGTTGTATCATGGCCGACCAAGACAAGCCATGGGTCAACTTGGGGACCCCATGGATCCACTTTGGTTGGGAAATGACATAAATAACATTTTATTTAATCTAAAAGTAAAATTGACACAAACATGATATGTTTTACTAAAACAATTTTTAAGTGGGGTTATACAAGTCATATTTTTTATTATAAATATTCATTGGAAAGCTAAAAAGATTTCCTACATCATAGTATTTGTTTTATTATTTTTAGACATTACATAAATTAAATTATTTATGACATAATAATGATGCAGCGATGACATCATTATTTGACGATTTAAATAAAATGGAAATATAATGTAAAATCTATGAACTACACATGTCAAAAACTTATTGGATGAGTGGATTTCGAAGCCTTATCACCTTATCCATGAATTATATCAATTTGGGACCTTTTGAAACCGAAACACATTTTCAAATAAAGTAATATTTCTTTACTTTCCAAAAGTGCCCCTCCTCTCCTCTTATAAAAGGCCCCCACCTCTACCTCATTTAACACACTCCTCAAGCCTTTGGCTCGGCCAACCCCTGCCCATTTACTCTCTGCACATCCCTATATTAATCCTAGAGGATTCCCTTTGGGCAGAATACTTTCAAAGGAAGCCTTTAGGCTCAAATCAAAAGGAGTTACACTTTTAAAGGTAATTAATTCTCTCATGTTCATTTGTTTTATTTTGCTTCTCCAACCCCCTAAACTCTTTTTATTTACTTCTTTTGTAACAACACAAGTATCTTAAATATACTAGGATGTTTTTATAAGATTTATTCGAGCTACACTCTCACACAACTACATCAAATGGTTAAAGAACATACGGTTTCCGTGGATGGTGAAATTCTGCCTCCCGAAACGATGATTGTTCAATACTCATTTAACACCTTCAAAGGTGGCCATTATGATGTCACTATTTTTATATATGATATATAATATGTTTATGTTTTATTTATGCTTCTTTATTTTTCATTTTTTCTTACCATTATGGCTTCCATTATGGGTATACGCGATATCTTCATTTAAGGAAGTGCGGACTACCACCCCTCAAAGTGATTTGATTCGTTAAATACCATATGTGGGATGTATAAAGGATGGAAATATTATATTATATATAATATTATACTGGAATTATAATATACCTTTATATCATTATTATTCCATTCTATAAAATACGAAATAGAAATGAAAGTAGCGTTCATGCGTACGTACGGCTTACCGTCTCCGTGAACGGTGCATTTCATTTCTTACCTCTAAATGATTATGTAATGTTATAAATGCATGCATGTACTGGATATATATGAAATATATGATATCTACATAATGAATACAATTCTGGATATAATAAACATTTGGACACACGAACAACATGTAACTGTAAGAAGTCCACTTTCGACTTAAGAACCAAATATCGGCAAAACAAATATTATTAACTTAAATGATTACATAATGTTTATGACATGGTAATAAGTGGTATAAAAGTAATAATGATCTTGAAAAAGGTTCTTAAGGAATTAGAAATTAACTCAAGTTTATTATTCAGGAGATTAAAGAACGATCGAGTCAAGTCGGACCCGAGGTAAGGGATCCTACTCCTCTCTTTCTTTTTAAGTACACACTTTTATGTCATTCCTTTTAAAGATCATCTTTCTTATGATTGGGATGTTCTTTTATGTTACTCCTACTGTAATTTTTATGTTCATGTGATGAGAGACCTTATTCTCTCTAATCAATCCATTTTGGAAGTTTTGAGTGGCGCCGTTAGGCTGCCAAATTTTCGTAAGAGATCTAACCTCTCTCTTTCTCTTTAAGTACTCTCCTTTGTGTCACTTCTTTTAAGCTCCTCTTTGCAATGTTGGGGGATTTTCTTTTATATTCCACTTTCTGTAAATTCTATTTTAATATGATGGGATACTCTATTTGATCTCATCAATCCATATTTGGAAGTTTTATGTGGCACCGTTAGGCTGCCGAGTTTTCGTAAGGGATTTTTCATCTCACTTTTATTCCCGTGAGATTTATGCTACATTTGCCACAAATTCCATTGAGTGGTGTATGTACTGCCCATTATTCTACTCTTTGTGTAATATACTTTCGTTTTTGAGTATTTACATCAATGACCTATTGTCTTTCTTTCATGGGGTGTATGTTTTGAAAGATACCCAAGTCGGTAAGGGAACCTTTCACCCTCCTCTTTTTTAAAAGACTTCTTTTATTGGGTCTTTTAATTTAAATATTTTTATGTTGGGATATGTTCTCATATCCTTATTGATGTAAATTTTATGTCCAAGTGATGAGATACACTTTTTATCTCTCATCAACTCATTTTGATGTGATGTCGTTAGGCTGTCAAGGGAACTATTTAACCCAATTTCGATTTCTTTGGGTTCAACTTGTAGTCATTGAATATGTCATCCATTGAATATGTGTGAATGAACTTTTATTGTTTTACACTTAATATACACTTATATTGGGTGTATATATATTTGTCACACATATTTTTGAGATTTATTTGTCCTTAATTTAAGGATACCTTCTTTATAAGGGATTTCATCACATTTGAAATTTCTATTGAGGGTTCATTGTTGTTATGCACCAATTCACTATTATATGGTGTATATACTGTCCTTTGGAGTATAATATCATGAATCCTTTTATTCTCATGATATTATAAAGTTCTGACTAAATGTTATTCCTCGATTATTGTATTCAAGTGTCTCTAATTTTTGTAAAACCCCTTTAACCAAAATATCATTTTAAATGTTTTAATTATTTGTTCTTATCCATGTTTTCAAAATGGTCTTTAAGGATTTATTTATATGGATATTAATGGTTTAAAATTTTAAAAGCTTCAAGGTGGTATGGGACACTTTGATTCAAAAATCTCTTTATTAAATGTTTTAAATGGTTTTGGAAATGGTTTCTTTTTGAATGGATTCATTATTTCAATATCCTAAAATGTTATATTGTGATTGAAATGTGGAAATGTTATGATTCCTTTATTCATGTTTATGTGATATGATTATGTTATGGTTATTGGGCATTGTTATGAAGAACGGGTGGTTCCGTGATAAACTAAGGGCGGGTGAGCCCGATATAGCTCTCCAATGCATTGGGTAACGCAAAGGAGTGAAACGTTAAGGTTTCTCCGAAGAGATTTAGGGAATATACTGTGATGGGTATTCCAATCGTAACCAAGAGGGTTACTACCTATGTAATAATGTTATGAATGCCTCAAGTTACCTTTATGTCTTATGTTTTCTATGATTTATTCATGGTTTGATGAGTTATGTTAAAGTGCCTATGTTTTATGGGTAAAGTATGATTTCATTATTATGTATATATGAACTCATGTTTCCTTTCCATATTTTTATAACCCTTACTGAGCTTTTTATGCTCATCCCAAGTTTTTGAAATGTTTTTCACAGGATAAGGGAAAGGTACATGATGTGATGATAGTGTCGAGGATGTGTCAAGAAAGAATCCATGTTTCATTTTAAATATGTTTCCGTTGATGGGAAGAACGAATACTGTCTTTTATGTAACCACTTTGTTTAAATGTGGAATATAATGCAAGTTTCATGATCTAATTCTCTAAAACTCTAAACCTGAAAAGATCCTCAATGTGTAATCTTGTAATAACTAAAGATTAAGTAAGGTTTAAGGCTGGGGCCTTATAGAGTCGATCATGGATAAACATTGTGCATGTTCCCCATGGTGAGGGTTATTGGTATCAGCAAGAAACTCCCCACCCATGGCCTCCTCCACATCTTCACCATTGCTAGCAGAATCTTGCACCAGGGCCATCGGTTTTCAGATTCGTAGCATCCAAGATTCCATCTAAATTCTCCAAGGGAACCTCGGCGAGAGGAACAAACTGCAGATGGCATATCCTCTCCTCCTCAGTCATAGGCCCCACTCCAAGATCATTCCTCAACCTGTCAAAGACTTTCAAAACTATTGGATTAATCAGCATATGAACTGCCTTTATAATGGAAGCATGACCTGGCGCATCAGCAAGAGGGACCTGCCCCACCTCCCCCTTCACACATCCATCAGGTGTCTCTTCCACTAGTGCAACAGCGATGCATGTGTCTTCCAGTCAGAATCCCTGCCCAGAAGACTCTCTTGCAGCGGTACACATATTAGGTTCTACTGAAGAGTACAGACCCCCATTCATCTTCTCAGAATTTGACAGGGCCACTCCAACGCCATCCTCCATCACCACCTCAGCTATCCTTCGAACATTACCAACATCACAGCCATCACTGTAATGGCAATCAACCACACGTGAGGCAGTACCTAGTCCTCCACTGCGGCGAACGGCCTCCAGATGCCCAAACCTTCTGCACCCCACACAGAACTGCATCGATGATTCAAAAAAAACTTCTTGCATCCAACATAACTCCATCCCATTAGTGATCCAGACACAACACACATGAGGATTTTCCACATCAACCTCAACATGGGAGGCATTAATTTAATAACTTATTCTATTAGAATTATTATTTTAATAGGGATTTATTGTCTGATAGTTGCAGAGATATAATTTTGCATCGAGGATAAAATTATATGATATCTGAATGCCTGATCCAGTTCTAGAACATGATTTCTCAAGGTAGTATCACCACTGACTATCTCTGAAAATATTCCATGAATTTTTTTATATTCATTCTCCATCATTAAACCCTGTAGAATCTATCAATATCATAGTATTATTTAATTTTGGATTTCAAACTTTGTAATTCCCTTATTAAGAAATAATTATTTTCATACACATTTCATTGGAAGTTCTACATTTAGAAACAAAATTATACTAATCCAGACCAAATTTTTAAATGAAAACACTCATAGCTTTTAGATATATATCATATTTAGTATGATTCACTCTATCACATATTTTTATATCACTAGTAATTTCATAATACATATCAATCATAATAAATAATTTTAAAAAATAGTGTTTATATATATATATAAACTCATCATTTTCAACAACCATACTTTTTATATTAAAATATGGTTCACATATCATTGAAATTTCATTTTTGAGATCATCATGTTGAATATTTTCCTAATGTATACCTTCATAATAGACAAGCATTATTATAAAAATATTCATCAAAGGGAACTCCTTTAATAACAATTAATGGTTGAAATAAACATGAACATATGACATGGGGTGAATTGTGTTCTTTGAAAAGGTATTACATAATTTAGAATTAAACCCATTTGGTGATTTCAAAAGTGATGTGGTTTCATTTTAAAGAAAAATATTTTCTATTTCAAAAATAACAAAGAGTAAAATCATATATTTTATAGTTGATCTTGCTAAAAATATCCCATTTCCGTCTCCACTGACACACACTTCATATTCTAGGTGTTTTTTCACTCAAAATGTTCTTTCACAGGGGGCCTCTACAGTTCTATAATGGAATATGAAATAACAAAAATATCATGGGTCTTTGCCGGTGTGTGTCGTGTGGGATGGAGCTATCCAGGGAAGCTGGTTCACACGAGCTGGGAAGGGAAGGAGGTTGGCCGACAGTGCAAATAGGATTCAGTGGGGAGGTGTGTCGGATGATGGGAGAGCCTATATGAGAGAGCGGCGAGGAAGACATGGGATGATAGGGGGAGGCTCGCGCAGCAATAAGGGGAGAGGGAGAGCGCATCCTGGAGCTGGTCTTGGTCAGGGCAGAGTCCTTTAGCAAGGGCTGCTGGTAAGACGGGAGGCAGGGTGCGGATCTCCGGCGAGCGCACAGTGCGTAACTACGTTGGAAGGAGGCGGTGAATCATAGTGGGTGAACGACGGCTTGACAGGGGAGAACCAGGGAGGGAGGGCGTCCGCTGGAGTTTGCACAAGGAGTTGCATGAGAGGCTCGTGTAGAAGACAGCCAAAACGAGGGGGGTGCGCTGCATGCATTAGGGTTTCCAGAATATTTTTTTTCATTTAATAGATTAGTATGATGATTATTACAATAATAATAATAATAATAATAAATAGACTACAAATAGATATTTAATAGGTTCAACAATAATAATAATGGTTAATATATATAAAAATGATACTAAAAATAATAATGATAACAATTATGAAAATAAATAATAATAATAATAATAATAATAAATAATAATGACAAGAAATAATAAAATAATAATTTATGCTGGCGGGTGTGACAGAACAACCTAATTTTTAATATTTTAGTGCATTCTAAAAAAATTATAAGGTCGTATGTCCTCTGATCTTCATGATTTGAATGCTGAATCAATAATCTGCTCATCTTCTAGTAAGTGCATCTCATCTCTATGAATTAAAATTCATCCTCCCTTCTCCTCATGTTATTTTTATTGATGTTCTACACTATATATTTATATGAATATCTATTTATGGATTCATAGATCAATTATTTTAGAGATACATATAGTTTCTCAAGGTCTTTTTTTCCTTGATTTTGATTTAGAGTTTTGAGATGTGGATATAAATATACGTCATGGTACTGCAAGAATTTTCATATTTCCATTGGGTGATCATTCATCATTGAATCTTGGTAGGTGGTCTAATAAATAATTCCCATAATCATGATTTTTATAAGAGAATGATTTTTTATGTTTACTAAAATTATTTATAAATTTGAACAACAAATTTTTTTAGTTACGGTGGTAAATTAATGAATTAGTTTTATGAATGTAATTTATAATAATTATTTTAATTAATTATTTTTTTATTATGTCTAGTTAGATAAATATTTGGGGAATTAATTATTACATTCAGTTATTTTTTACTTTAGATAAATAAATATAGTTTAATTACATGAAATTGATGACATGAACTGAGATAATTAATGATATATAAAAAATGATATATTTCTTACATTATTTGAGTTAATTAATGAAAGATTAATTTTTGGATATTGGGGTTACTAAGTGGAGATAAATAATAGAATATTAATTACTAGATATTGGGGTTATTTCTTTGAGATAATTAATGGTTAATTAATTTTGGTATATTGGTGTTACTACCCTAACAAAATTAAATATTGAATTAATTATGTGTTATTGAAATTGTTTAATTGATATAATTAATTATTGAATTTAATAATGGAATTAAAATTGTAAATTAATAGAGGGAAATTATATTGTTAATTTTGTGATAAACTAATTTTTTAATTTGTAATGAAATTTTTGTCAAATAATTAATTAAAGTTTAAATAATAAGTAAAATAATGGGAACACAGTCATTCTATTGAAAAGTATTAATGGTAACATTTTCATTATACTTATGTGTAAATGAATGGTAACTTTTATATTCAATTGATAATTAGTAATGTTAACATGGTCATTTTACTTACGATTAATGTAATGGGATCATGCACATTCCACTTATATGTAATTTGAAAAACCTGATCATCTATCTTATGAATTTTGATATTCGAATATCGGGAAATTATGTGAGAATTTTAAATATAGAAAATGAAAGAAATCCGTGATATGGAATCACATGAGAATAAATTGGGCTATTGAATGGTCAAAACTTGGTACTGAGATATGATATTTTAATTGAATACTTATGGCTTTGGCATGATCTGAAGCATGTATTTAGATATGATATTATCTGGAAACACATCGGGCTCCGATGTGAGCTGATTTAGACATATATGTACAACTATCCTTGATAATATTGGATATTATGAGTTTAAATAAATATTAGTTGTATAATGTAATGGCTATTTAATTAGAATTTTTAATTTATTTTTTCATATAATTGAATTAACTATTTGATATGATTTTGATTGAGATTTCATTGGTAGTTGCAGGTTTAGTTGTACTCACACCATACTCAGGCTTCATAACAGATACCCAAATAGGCATTATGGTTTATTGAAAGGTTAAGGTAAAATTCCATGAGATAGATAGATGATATGGGATGGAGCTTCGATTGGGGAACCAAGGTGGTTTGGGACATGCATGGTAGTAATTTGATTCATTATTTTCATTATGAATTTTAGACCACTAAAACGTACATTAGATTGCATGTTTTTTTATATAGTTAGATATTTTATATATTTATTTTATTGTCGTGATTTGTTGTTATTATATGTTTTAATATGCGATTCATCTATTGTTTTTTATTTCATCTAGTGTATTACTCTGATAAAATAGTGTATAGTCTCCCCATGATTGAATTATAATTACCTCACTACTAGTCGACAACCTCTCGCATTGGTGAAGACATTCTATACCTCCAATGATTGATCGACTTGGGGAACCAATGTGTAGAACCTGGGATGAGATTCTTTAATTAATGAAAAAATATTCCATTTAATAAATAACTGAGAATAAACTATATCCGGAAATAATATCATTCTGAATATCTCCGAGTTAATAAAACCCGGAATAATCATTATGGGAAGATAAATAATTTAAAACAACTGAAATTTAATGAGAAAATAATAAATTAAATGAATCCAGTGATATTAAAATTATGAAACATATAACGTTATTTTAAATAGATTTATCAACCATGTAATTACATAATGATTTGATCTAATTTTCTCATGAAAATGATAATAATTCTGTAATGTCCTTACAGAAGACATATTAAAACTCTACGGATAAATCCAATTAATAATATTTTACAAATTCTTATAATAATACTTTTGATGCATAATGGGGCGGTATAATTGAAGCCAACCAATTAATGAATGTCCAATAAACTACTCAAATATTAAATAACTTAATTAATTATCAAACAATTTTCCATGTCATTATTAATATGAATTGAGTAATGATTATACATTTATCTATAGTTCTGTTGATAAAAAATTAAAGGCTAATGTAGAACCTAGTTTATAAAAATGAAATATGACTTATGAAATAAAAATATACCTGATAAATAATATTGATATTTTGGGGAAATATATTGGTCAATGATAACAAGAATGTGAATATTTTGTGGGAACGTGAATGACTCCAATAATAAATCCAAAAATAAAATATTAATACATCACATGGTAAATATGATCGTAAAACATCAATTGAAATAATATGTAGAATTTAAATGTATCATATCCCAGATAAAGTATAAGTAAAATATTTATTTTTTTCTGTTAGGATTACATATACTACCTAAATATTGTTAATAAAATATTGAGAAATATTTTCATTAAAATTTTTAATATAACCTCTTAAAACTAAATTTTCACAAAAAAATTAATAAAATTTTATTTAAAAATAACATTTTAATCATGAAATTAATATTTTTAAAAAATGAGTGGTCCTGAAATATTTAAATTACATTCATATAATACATCCTAAACATATATTTTTTCACATATTTGGTAATATACACATGTGAATTGTATTGAAAATGACATGAAGAATCGTTTAAAAAAATTAGAAAATGAAAAATTTTGGAAAAATTTCATTACTAAATCATTTTAAAAATTATTTATTATAATTTTTGAATCATTATTAGAAATCATGTTTTATTATGGAATTTTTTTTACTCATCAGATAAATATATTTTATTTTTCATCTCAACTATCTCTATATTATTATTTGTACTAAAGAGTAGAAAAATTTAACTATTACTCAAATAGATTCTAGAATGACCATATAAATGAAAAATAAATATTTTATTAAATAATGGAAAATAATTTAATTCAATGTTAATTAATTTTAATTAAAATGTGATTGAGAAATAATACCTTGCAAAGATCATAACTATGGTGTGAGAATTATCTGATGAATCAATTATCTGGGTCATATGTAAACTCAAAAAAAATAGATATAAGAAACAATATATTATTTATTAAATACACAAATTATAACTGAAAATTAAAGATAACAAAAAAATTATATACCCCAATAAAAATAAATTCATTAATGAAATTTCATTCCATATTTTAATTTTCATGATATATCCACATAGGTATAATAATTTGAATTGAACAAAAATGAAACTAATTAATGATTGTTTCACAATTATAAAATTTAATTGGATATTATATAAAGTATATAAGAAATTTTGTTTAATAATATTTGAAACTTTATAAAGGAATGGATATTTTTATGAATTCCCTTTCCGTGAGATTGACTTGTCTCATATATATTTTTTATCATCCTTAGTAATTTACTTATATCAATTATTTACTTTATTAGGAACATTTTTATCATTTATTTTAACTATTATTTCAATTATTTTCATGTTATATAAAATTTAGAATTCATTTTATTTATATTGGGTGTTTTGGTGATATTTTGTATATTGTGAAAAAATGAAAGCAGTAGGTTAAAAATTGGTCTAAGAGGTCATTATATCAACATATAAATAATTATAATTTCATACTTTTAATATTTATACACAAATTATATTTATCAGATTGCTGATAAAATATAGTTTTCCTAAATGAAATATGTTATCATCTTTCTACAAGTTAATGTAATGAAATAAACAAATATATTATCTTTTAATAATATGAAATTTTAAGTAATATAATAATTATGTTTTTTTTAATTTCAAATAATAATTAATGCTCATAATTACATTAAATGTAACGATATAGTGAAAAACAAATGGGATCATTTAGAAATGAAATTTTCAGCTAGGCACAGGAGCAATGTCATCGTATCCCAAAAAATGTATTGTAAATAATTTATATATTATATATTGACTCAAGATAGATAAATGTGTTATAAGTATCATATATAATTTATATCTATAATCATAACTAATTGTGAGAGGAGTTTATTGAAAACCTGCGACAAAGGTTAATGAGTGGAAAATCTTCCATACACTTGAGTAAAATTTTAGTTTTACATTTGAGGGAAGAAGATATGGATATAATTCATTCACTTGAAAAAAAACTCATTATTTTTGAGATACCATTTTCAATATGTAATAATAGATGATGAATAATTCAATTAGGTGGAAAAAATAATAAAAACATACATAGTTTCGAATTTCACCTTCGTTCAGACCATATGTTTAACATTATATCAATAATATTTCTAGAACTAATCTCTAATAAGACCAAGGCCTCTATATTAAAGAATCTATGTTTTTATTGGAATAATGGAGGTATTTCATAAATATATGGTTTTTATTTTTTAATTTTTCAGTATATGAGTGGAATTTTAGAGATGATATTTTCTTCAACACTTAGTATTTGTTTTAATAATAATGTGTCAAAAAAAATTCAAATGAAAAAGGGACCAAAATATATAATTATAGAAACATATAAATGAAATGTTAAAAAAAAATTATACATTTGTTTTGGTTATTTCAATCCATATTTATTTATTTTAACATCATGGTAATCCCATTTTTACCATAACCATGGTAATTAAATTTAATAATTTCCCAACTAATTATGGTAAATTTTGGGAAATAATTAAAAAATTATAAATTATTAATATTAAAAATAATTAATAATATTTACTATATTCAATTCCCTTATGTGGTATAAATCAATAGAAAATTAAACCAACTGGTGGGGTGAAATTACTGTATTATAAGGAGAAATGTTTTATATGATTACATGGTTTTAATATTACATATTAATATTAAATTCATTAAAATTAAATAAAATTGACCTTTTATAATATGGTTAATTTTTTTAAATTCAAATTAAGTTATAATAAAAAAAATTTCTTTGAAAATAATCCTACATGAAAAATATTTTTTAAAAAATCAATATTTTATCTATTCATAACAATATGTTGGTTTTCAAACAACTCTCAAATATTCTTCATATGATAATTTTGATTAGGTAATTATAAACATTTATGTTATTTTTTTAACAAAATTTAAAAAAATTGAAACAAATAATTTTAATTTGTGTACACAAAGCTCGAATGAACAATGTTTTAGAAAAAATATTATTTTTCAGAATCCATTTATTATTATATTAAATATTATATATTTTCATTCTAATAAATAGATAACCATAATTTTAATAATTTTATTATAACTATTCAGATAATAAAATATAATATTTATTTTATTATGGTATAATATATTATGATTCCTATAGATTCATGGTTGTTTGTTCTTATTTCAATAAAATGAAATAAATAAATACAATTCATGGGGTTTTTGATGTTGTTGTTGTGTGTCACAAATGATATCATATACAATGATATTTTAATAATATTTAATGGATTTATAGCATAATAATTTTTTAATGTGTTTTATTTTTTAAAACAATTAATTACCAATTCGTGATGTTAAATATCATAAAATAGTTATTTTTGTTGGGAAGTATGATAATGTCGTATATGTTTAAATTATACTTTTCAATTACTATAAATAATGTAAAAAATTACCCTTTATAAAAAGAGATAATGACTCTATTAAAATGTTTTATATATGAAAATATAACATAAATTTGCCTTAACAATTCAGTTGAGTAATTAAATAAAATTTATAATATCAATTTTGAAAATACATAGACTTGGATGTAAAATATCATTCATTAAAAGATAAATATAAAAAAATTTGTTAGGAAAAATTCATTTTACGATTCATTTTCAAAATTGGGAATTATTGGTAGAATATGTAGAAACTAATTAAATTGATGTATTACATGAATAAAGATGGATTTTAAGAAGGATGTATTATAATAACCTTCATTAAATTTTTTGGAAATCCTACATAACAGGATTGTAATCTATATCTGTCTGTGTTTGGAATGGTTTTAATTATAACCCCATGAAATAATTAAGTTCAATTTATAAATTATTCATCATGAATTAATAATCATTAATACTAAATATGGTAATGTGTTTGTATATACACCACAAAAAAGAAAATAAGTGCATAATATCATATTTTTCTCAATGAAATGGATATTGTGACAAAATCCCAGAAATAAAAAATTTCATTAGTTTAATGTAAATTAAAATTATGTATTATAGTTTTAAAAATGTTATTAAGTTATAATAATATCATATTAGTATTTCTAATATCATATACGGCCCTCTTGTAACATCGTATCACCATTTAATAAATAATTATTCATTATTACTATTGTTCCGGGTGTTAGCTTCATTATTTTCTCTATCATGTTTCATTGCGAAAGTTTTGGATATTTATATAGGATATAATAATATAATATAAAAAGTTATATTAATTTTATAAAAAATATATTTATTCAGTATCTACATTTTTCAATCATTCACTATTTATTAATGGGGAAAATAATTCAAATGGCTTCGTGGATAAAGTTGTTATTATATATGCACGAGTGATATTATTATTTATATATTGGGTCAAATATTAATGTAGTGGGTGATTTATTATTTTTTCATGAATCAAATTTATATAATATGTTTCAAATATATATTATGTATTCATATAATTATGATAATCAATTTGATTTAAGGATGTAAAAATGATACATCAGTTAGCAACGCGGTAGTCCACCATACATATAACAAATTGTTTTGATGCCCATTTGATGGAGATGGAGATTGATAAATAATAATTGATTGAGATAATAATTTATCAATATTAGTTATATATTTTTTATTATATTTTAATTATTAAATCATAAATGAGAGTGATAAAATGTTGATTTTAAAAAATAAGGATCATCGTAATGACACTTACCTATGGTTATAAAATTGTACTTTTGATCTCTTATTCCGAAACCTATGGTTGGTTTTTTGGGAATATCTACAGTTTGATAATGTGTAAAATAAATATGGGGTATATTATAGTTGGGTCTGGAAGATAAATATTACATCAGATGTGTGAAAAATTTTGATAAGAGGTTATATTTTATAATTTAAGTTTGTCATACACATTTAATTTTTCAATTTTTTCAATAATACCAAATAACATTCTTGGATATACGGATCCAAAATAGATTATTTTTATGTTTATATTCTTAATATATAATTCCTCCCATCCAATTTGGTATCATATATTGTGTAGGTCATTTTTATGATTATCTTTATAGATTAACTGATTGGTAAACTCATTTTAATTTTAACCATGATAAATAATGTTTTTTTGGATTTTACTATTAATTATGAAAAAAAATTAAATTGAAGATATTTCATAGTATAATTTATAATGATTCCAAATATTATTTATTTTATTAAATTAATTTTTCCAGTAGTGGTATAATTTAATTTATATATAAACCGAAAGTCATATTTAAAAAATTGGGTTTTTAATAAATGAACTTTTGAGGCATGAATTTTTTTTTATTGACCACATGATTTGAAATATTCATTATATGGATTTAATGAATCTAAAATATCATTTATATCATTAAACATGAAATAAAAATTTGTTTAAAAAAATTATGAATACATTATTTCTATTTCAACATATTTTCTAAAAATACCCATTATACCATCAAATTATATTATATGTAATTTCATAAAATTGAATGTCTATAAATATTCAATAATATATAATATGTAACATAATTATAAGTAAAAGGGGACATTTTTATACATTAAAATTCCATTTATTTATAAAATCTTAATTACAAGGGAAAATTTCCCGTAATCATTCTATGATTATTTTTTCATAGTAAGTTATAAATTTATATTCATCCAATCATATAAGAATTTTTATGTAATTAAATAATAAAATTTGAATAAAATTTTACTTTTATTTTAGTAGGATGATGTCTTACAATTATTGAATATTGGGTGTTAAAAAAAACCAACAAAATTTCATGAATGTATCCCATAAACTGATATGTATATAATTTGTTAGAATAATATTAACTAATCTCCTATCCCAGTAAATAGGTATCAAACATGTCACTTGTGTGTATGGCAGACCACCACCTTGCAAAATGAGTTATTTTGTTTCACATCATCGTCTAACATAGATTATCATACTTATATTACTAATTAATTTATATAATATTAATGAGATAATATTGGTTAATTAAATCTATCATATCATCTACTTATTTCACATTTCGCACAATAAAAATGATAAATTCGCTAATGCATTCTGTTGACAAACTCATTAAAAAAAGATATGTGATGCATTTTCAATGAAAATATTTAATGAATAATTATAAACATGAATATAATGAATAAATAATGTATTTATATAATTAATATTATTTATTATACTATTAAAATTTAAATTGTTTTCATGAGGTAGAGTATATTTGATGAAACATACCATAGAAAACCAACCAGTTACCACACTGTTCTATCAATAATGCTGAATGGTTATAAATGAGTAATTGAGAAATGGTATAAGATCCAAATGTTTAAAATCATAAATATTTATTTTGTTATGGAGAAAATATTTACATGTTTTAATAAAATTTTTATGATTTTAAATCATGTTCAATAATGTGGATGCATGAGGTAATGGATTTCTTCTCAATTTCATGTTAATTGTGATATTTTTTATGATCTTATTTAAATTTATGTGACGTGAATACTTCCTCTGTGATATATTTGACATGAATATCCATTTAATCATGATTAATAATATTTTAATTCTTGTCTACTCTTTCATATAGTTTCAATTTAATAGTTATCAAAGAGGTAATGATTTATTTATCATTCTCTGTTTTTATTATGTTTTTCATTCATTAATAGAATATTATAATATATTATTCATAAACATCATCTAATTTATAATTCAATATATATTTATATATTATCCATATTTTCATATATAAATTAAATCCATTTATATTATAATTAAAAAAATAATATTTACATAATGAAATGATCTTATTGCTATTTTGATCAAATATAGTTTTCATCTTTGGCCATATATTGAGATATTTTTTTTTCAAAACTCATTTTATTTGATAATTGATTTTTATCGGAATTTTATTTAAACTAAAATAATTATATTATATTATATTACTAATTATAACTTTTATATAATTTTGTATTTTGAAAATTATTTTAAAAAGAGTAAACCAGAATGTTTAATTTTATTTTATATGGATGTAATTTATTTCACCTCCACCGTAACCGTTTTATACAATCTATATTCCTCAACAAGATTTCATAATTTTATAAAATAATATTTATCAATAATAGTTTTTAAATAATTATCTCCCCTATTATTTATTTCTCAAAAGGATATGATTTCATAATAAATCCTCGATTATTGGTGAACTTATGGGCATATTTTATCTCTTATTTATTTTTTGTCCATTTATATTCTCATTATGACATTGATTTATTATTATAATAATCAATTGAACATAAAATTCCACTTAAATATCTATTTTTTAAAACAATTATATTCATATTAACTAAATCATATAAAATTTTAACATATGGTTTTCTACTATGGAGGTTAATTGATTGGCTGTGACCATATAGATATTATCTATTATTTATATAAAATTTATATTTTTTAACAAGGCATATTGTTTATAAATTAAATTTATCAAAAAATATATATTGATTTCTTGGAAATTAATTGATTGGTGGGGACTTGTAATACATATCCCCTTTATTAATCAACATGTCTTATCAAAAAATCGAGTTTCATATTCTCATTAAATGGGTTTTTTGTATATTATTACCAATTGATTAAAAATTAAATATATAAGGACTTTGGTTAAAGCTATAATGATGTATCAAATTATGATTTATAATGTTATTTCTCTCTTTTGTTGGAGGTTCAACTATTATTATCCATGATATTATATTGATGATATTATCCATGGATTCATTTCAAGGTAATTGAATAGATAAAATTTAATGATTCATCTATCTTGATTCATTAAATATTTATCATTCCTCATTTACTCTAGATTGATTACACTATAACAAAATCCCTTACTAAAATTTGGTGGTCACTAATAATTTTCTCCCTTTTGACAATAAATGACGAGTAGATAATTTAATGTGTTCGATGATGATAAGTACTTACTTTAACTATATATTTTTATTTTATTTTCAAATTGACCATTGATTATTATTTTTATATGGTTCACTAAGAGTAATAAATTGAATTATAAATCATGATGTGATACATCATATCTTATGTCATTATAATAATGTATCCACTAACTCAGGGATACTAGATTTATGGTAGTTAGAACATACATAGTTAATTTAGTTCCCATGGTCTCCATCTAGTTCAATAAATAAATGAACATTGGGGTGTCAAAAAACTAATATATTTTTAAAAATAACACTATGGGAGTAGAAAACACTATTAATAAACGTCGTGTATACAATAATAGATGAATCCCTAGGATTAAATCATGGTTTATCCTAGTCATATATCTATTATGTTCTCTATCCAATCTAGATATATATGAAATTTATATATTCAAATAGAATTCATCAAAATATTTTATAAATATAATGTGATCCCAGAATTTCATAACAGATAGAATTTTCAATTCAACGGTATTTTTAGAACAAAAAATTTTAAATTGAGTAATGAATGCATTAATACTCAATTAGACATTATCATGGTTATTACCTCATGGTTAAAATGTACCATATATTGTGTCCCATTTTTTGAAGATATGGATGTCATTTATTGGAAATAACATACTCACTAAATCTCCAAAATTATATATACTTTATAAAATTTAGACAGGTATGTATACTTTTTATCACTAGTTTATCATGTTAATATCTAAAAATAAGTAAACAAATCTAGTTAAAACTATTCTATATTCCAATACCAATTGAAAAACCCATGATGTGAAATCATCAGTCCTCTGAATAAAAAACATTCTACAGACACATTCTTTGATACCCCCAGAGAAAACCCAAACATTTAATACACATGTTTCTATAATACCAGAATGTTATTTCAGTTCAAAAAGTTCATATTCCAGAAAAAAATGTATCTTTTCTATAGAGATCAGATATATATAAAATATTTATTTTAAAGAAATCTTCACCATCACATACTAAAATTTTTTATATCATGTATCCTTATAGACATATCATATATAAAATTATTTTTTATTATTTGTTGAATATATCCAGATGAATGTGTGAGATCTAATGAATGATAAGGTTAAAAATGAATTTAATAAAATTTATATCAAAACTCTAACATCCCAATGTTTCCTTAATGGAAATTACCGTATTTGTAATATAATCACGTGAAATCATAACACAATGAACTACATGGTTTTATGTGACCTGAAAAATAATATTTTCACTATTGTGTCTTGAATTTTAAAACTATTACATACAAGGTTGCGATCAGTAAGTTGTTTAGAGTCTTATAAGTCAAACATACATTTTGGTTAATAGTAACTACACCTAATAAATATTATTCCATCCAAATGTATTTTAACCTCACCCATGAATATATTAATTAAATATGGGAATCTTTTAAGTGATCATATGGCCATAATAAAAGTATTGGTATTTTTGTAAGTCATAAAAAATTAATTAAAACTAAATAATTAATTTAAAAATAATTTTTCCCTAAAATCTGTTTATAAAATAATATTATTATGTCTTCTAGTTTTAAAAAAATTCTATGATACTATATTTAATTTTTAAAATTATTATTTAACCCATCATAGTTTTAAAATCTTTCATTTTCATGTAAGATATGATTTAGATTTAATATTAAATTAATCATATTTAGAAAATTATTTTTGAAAATTTTATTTTATTTTTTGATTCTAGATGTTGACTAATAGATACAATTATAATTTTGTTTTTTTCTAAAATACATCAATTTTTGTGAATAGTAATATATGATAATTCCCAATAAATGCTAAAACATTATATTTTTCACCATTCATGAGTCATTTATGATGTAAATAGCCATTGTTTTATACTCATATGCAAATTTTACTTTTCCCCATCATGGAATCATCTATATTTTTGTTCTTTAGGGGAATTAATAAACACATGAATTAAATATGATGAAAACTCTCCTCTCTCAAACTATTAATACCACCCCTCCAAACTATTATTTTCTCTCATCTAAACCCTTGTTACTTCCCTGCATTCTTACCAAATCCCTTCACAAGCTCCTCACCCACGTCCAAAATCCCTTAGTCTCTACAAATACCAAATCATCTCCTATTATGAGGCACTCATGGAAGACTTATTGAAGAGGTGAATTCCTCTATTCAATTCATTTACATTATTTTTAAGTTCATTTGTTTTATTTTCTATTCTTACCTATCATCATCAATATTTTATATAACCACGAGTATCTTACTTGTATTGTAACATTATTATCAAAATGAAATAATTTAGTATCATCTCTACTTTACTCTTATTTTTTAATAGTAGTAAAGACACCGTCTATGATATGTATATTTACCACATTAGTGGATATTGAGGTTTTTATTTAATTTATCATCTTTAATTATAGTCTTGTAACATATTTTATGGTTGACCCAGATTTTAAAATAATTTTTTTATCTCATTGATGTTCTGTAATAAATTTTCACACATGAAATAACGTAGTAATAAGAAACAAGTTAATTATGAGAAAAATTACCAAATTAATACAAGCATTTATCATGAAGGTTTTATAAAATGATTCCCCATCCAACTAAATAACCAAATAAATTTTACAACCATTTAATATTATGTACGTTTACTATTGTCATATAATTTCAACTATGGATATCATATTTCATCATACATTTGTATTCGAACATGAATATAATTGAAAAAACCATCAAAACCAATGACGAAAATGGGAACAAACAATGAAATTGAACCACATAACCAAAAAAAATTATGAATGTACTAATAGAGGTTTAAAAAATCATTTAAATTTAAAATAGGATATGTGATTATTAATTAATGATTCTTATTTGATCATTAATTTCAGTAATATTAATTAGAGAACACCATTAGACATATGGTAATAGATTCTCTATTTCAAACATTTATACAAGATTCTCCTCAAGGTTATTACATTTTTTTAATTTATAATGATGGTGTATGATAATCCAATTCCACCATACTATCCTCATGATTTATAAGTGATTAGAACCCCATTTATTTCTCAATCAAAACTATTATGTACACCTAATGAAATGTCGATAATCTATAACAGATTCCACATGAACATCATTTGTTCATTCATGTTTCCTTATCATTATTTTTCCAAAATTATGTAATCTTATATTTTATTAAATTGTCTTAAATTATATATAAATATACTAATATCATTTCTAAATACCCTTTTGTCATTATAGTTTAGGAATATTTGTGTTTCTATGTGATTCCCTCATCAATAAGAATTGATAAGCTAACCTATTTAAGCTAACCTATTTTGAGTGAACATTATGAATTTTTAGCCGATTTTAAGTGCAAACTATCATCTATATTATGCCACCATTTTCATTATAAATTAATTAATTTCTATTATAAAAACATTATCTATTCTTTTATGGGTTTATATAATGGATGGTTCCCTTTTTTACATTAAAGGCACTATAGTATTTTCTGAAAAACCTCAAAAAAATGTTTTCAGGCTAAAATTTCATAAATAGTTATCTTACATGTTAACACTTCCTACTGTCATATGAAAACATAATAAATTTCTATTTTAACATACTAATGTTAATGTTTATATTAGTTCCATTCATTCATGATCACATTTTTTATATGTCCATTTATTATGATTTGTGACATGTTCGGGGTGCACAATTCTTTCCATGGGTAACCCTTCAGATTATAAAAGAATTATTAAGTATGATTTCTTATGTGGAAAACATATTTATAAAATTTTATGATGGGTATGACCGAATATAACTCCAAAAAATTTTGTAAATTTTAGTCCCATTAGAGCTTATGAGTGATGGTCTTGGTGGTTTGACTTGGCTTGTGGTTCCACGTGTGACGATCAGGGCGAGTAGACATGGATTGTGTTACCATGTGAAACGGTCTTGGAGGTTAGACACAAATCATGATTAAATAATCATCTGCACTGATTCCACATAAGTATGACTCCATGTTAATAAGATTACATGTTTATATGTTATGATTCCATATATTACATTCCTTCTAATATAATCATGTCATTCCTTTAATCCCATGTGCTAATGCGTTGTTCTTATGATTATTCCATTACTTGGATATTTTTCCCATCCCTTAGTTCATGGGTTCCCAAGGATATCCATACAGATGTTTTATTATAATGGATGTTGGGATCTCAATTGTAATATTAATTAAATAAATTTTTTATTTAGTTCTTTGTGTTTAATTTTATGTACATTGTATTCCGAAAAAAAGGATTTTATGATCCTTGGCATGTACTTTGATGTATAATTATTCATAAAATAAGTTAATGGTATATGTTAATGGATATGGTTTTCTGTATTTAGTATCATAGGATTATTGGGTTATATTGGGATATAAGGAATAGAGCACTATAGTACGAATCTTGAGGATGAATATATGTATAAGAAAACACACCTAATTTTTTTTATGTATAAAGTATACGGTTTACCATGAAAATACATCCCTCTACATATAAGAAAAGGTAGAGGAAGCTATGGAATATATGTATCTAGTGGTAAAACCTGAAAATAAATCATCAATCCAAACTTGAATGGGAACTGGTGCACAATAACATGCCTTGTTGAAATCTCGGTTTGGAACTCCCAAAAGATATGATTGTTTAAAATCATGAGATTAGTATAAAAAATTATTAAGGGATTAAAAAGTATTCCATTAGAATATAAAAAATGAAATAGATAAAGGATAACATAGATTTAAGCCTACAGAATCACAAGTATTGATAAACTTCTTCATTAATTGTTTATCGTTTTTTACAGTTATGATTTTTATTATCAATAACTCTGTCTTAATTCCCCCTAATTGTACATTAATTTGAATATTTGATTGTTGGAAATAAAATGACACATGTCAAAAATCAATGTGATATAGAATGTGATGATTTCACTAATGATATCCCTGATATTATTAGAATGGGTGCTAAAAAATTCTTAACAACACATTCTCTGCTGGCTCAAGTTATGGAAAATAACATGAATGAAGTAAAATACCCTCCTCCTACAAGGACTTGTAATGTATCCATTCAATCCTTTTCTGAGAAATTCCAATCATGTTTAGTGGATCTTGTGCTCCACATATAATAGAACAATGGATTAACTCCATTGAAAATATATTCTTTATAATCTAGTGCCCAGAAGAAGAAAAATATGTTCTGGAGGATTATTATATTGATAAGGAAGCTAATCAGTGGTGGGAATAGATAAAGAATATGATTTCCCTTGAGGAAATTGATTCCTTGTACTTGGATGAATTATAGAGATTTTTTTAATAAATATTTATCGTAAATCATCCATCTCATGATGTAAAGAGAGTTCCTTGGACTCATGTAGAATAAAAATGAGTCAATCAGGGTGTATGATGTAAAAATGACAAGAAATACAATGTTTTCCTCAATAATTATCATGAACACCCAAATCTAGGTAGATTACATCTTTTTTGGGTTAATTATGATAATATTAAAAGAATTTCAGATTCAAGACTTTGATGATTATGAAGAGATAGTCTGGTGTGCCCTCAATGTTGAAATAAAGATCATATTCTATCAGTGGTATCTTGGGATCGATGAAAATAAGAGGAAATTGAAATATAATTTTGGTGGTCCAATAAATATATTCCACTATGGAAATAAAATCGACCACCCAATGTTTAAATATTCTGCGATGATGTATCGTAGGAATTGTCTAAAGGAAACTGGGAATTTCTTCAAATGTGGAAATTTGGGACATCTGGATAAATGTTGCCAATGAAATTTATAGAATCCTATTAATTTAAATGAATCAAAAAGATTCATATCAACACTCATCCTATGGTGGAGTGTTACAACTCCAGGGTTCATGGGAATTATGAAAACAATTTCCCTAAGACTAGGTTTGTTATCTGCAATAATCACCACCATCCAAAGAAACAAGGAATGTCTTATGCTATCACTACTTCTGATAGTGAAATGGAAAATGATATGGTGACAAGTAAAATTGTTATTAATTTATTAATAGAGAACATAATATTTAATTTTTGATGTATAAATTATTTCTTAACTTTCATTTCTCGTTGAACTATTCAAAAACCACCTCTAAATTTGTTGTATATGTTATCCTTGAGAATATTGAATGACGCAATTATTGCATCCATTGTTTACAAAACCTCCCCAATTAATGTTAATGGATTGGACCTCCATGAAAATATCATCATAATTACTTTAGTGGAGTTTGATACTATTCTAGGCATGTACTGACTCTCATTATACAAATCCAACATCAACTATCCGAAAAGAGTGATTATACATAACTTCTGGATGCATCCTCCATTTATTTAAAAGTGTAAGGAGGAGGTTGAATATCTTTTAGAAACATTTTCTCTTGTTTGGATATTAATTCATTAAGAGAAATAATTTATGGTTCAAATGATTATGACAATGGATAGAATTGTGCATGAAGACATGCCCATCGTGAGGGATTACATTGAAGAACTTCCAAAAACATTTTCTTGGCCTTCCACCCGACAGAGATGTTTGTTTTTAAATTTAACTTATTCATGGATATATCATTATATTAAGGAATCCTTATATAAAGGCCACTTTAATGTTGGAATATCCAATGAAGCAGATACATGAAAATCATGAGAAGGGTTTGATAAGGTTGTGTGCTTCAACATGTGGTATGCCAGTCCTCTTTTTCAAGTAGACGTATGGATCAATGTGCCTCTACATTGATTATTGTGAGATCAATATTATAACGATAAAGAACTAGTATCCCCTTCAATGGATATATGACTTTTTCGAACAACTTTTTTGGGGTAGTTATTTCATTAAGGTGGGCCTTTGGTAGGGATATCACCAATTGAAGGTGGAGAAGGATTATATTCACACGGTTTCCATTCAAACATCATATAAAAACAATGAATTGGTAGTGATTCCCTTCAAACTTCCCAATTCTCCATCAAATTTCATTGATTTAATGAATAGTGTCTATAAAAATAACCTAAAAAAATTTGTGGTAGTCTTAATTGATTATATTCTTATACACTCGACTATCAAGGAGGAACATGAGGAGCATTTGAATATTGTGATAAAAACCTAGAAAATGGTGATTTTGTATGAAACTTATCATAAATGTGATTTATGAATACATTAAATAACCTTCATGGGAATGTTATCATTATAACTAAGATATTGTTTTAGTCGTCCAAGACAAAGGTAAATGAATAGTGGCCATTTCCCACATCTATAACTAAGATCTGTAAATTTATCATGTCCATATTTGTATTATCAACGATTTATTAAGAATATTTCAGGACTTTCAAACATAATTAACATGATTACATGAAAGGGAGTGATGTAAGTCTAGAGTACCTGATGTGAATACTACTTTTGTGAGTTAAAAAAGAGGGGTATCACTACCCTAATACTCACACTCCCAATATGTGGAGAACACTATGTGGTGTAAAGTGATTCTTAAAATAATTTATTGGGAAGTTTTATGATGAAAGATGTTAATGTGATATCCAATACCTCATAGAAGCAAAAAATCAACCAGAAAAACATTCCTACACATGATCTAGAGTTGGTATATGGGATCATTGCATTAAAAATATGGTATTATTAACCCTATAGGGATAATTTTGTGATATAGATTGATCACAAGAGTCTCTAATATATATTCACACAAAAATAATATCATATGCACCAATTAATATTGATAAAGATCATCAAATATTACGACTACTCAATCAACTACCATCTCGGAAAGGCAAACAATGTGGTAGATTCTCTGATTAGAAACGACCATGCTTCATTATCAATGTTGAGAAATAATAATGAATCCAATATTATTAGATTTTCATAGTATGTACATGGGAACCATTAGTGGAATAACATCACCAATATTTTCTCAAATGGTTTCATAACAGTCTCTCATAGGGAAAATAAAGGATGCTCAATGAAAATATGTTGAAATTCATAAATGGGTGGAATCCATTAGAAATGGGAAAACTCTACATTCATGATTGATGATAAATGAGTTTTAAGATTTGAGTCATGATTATGTGTACCATCTGATGCAAAGATAATGAACGATAATTTGAATAACTCATAATGCTCAACCTTCTATATTCATCTAGGGAGCACAATGATGTATAGAGATCGCAGAGGGAACCTTTTATGGAACAATATGAATAAATAGATTGCTTAATATACATCAATTTTATGGTATGTAAACAAGTAATGGATTAAATATAAAATGTCTATGGGTATGGTGAAACCACTACCCATACCAACGTGGGAGTATGAGAATATTTCCATGGACTTTTCACTAGCTTCAATTGTTATCCATAGGAATCAATGTTTTATGGGTCATTGTGAACAATCTTAAAAATATAGCTTACTCCATCGTAATTCAAGAGGAATTATAATTGGATCAAAATGCATGGATATATATCAATTAAGTGGTAAGGAAACATGGAGAACCACTATCTGTTGTATCTTACCGAGATCTGAGATTCACCTAAACGTTCGGGAAATGTTTCTAACATGCCATATGAACTGAACTTAACATTATTATGACTTACAATCCTCAAACTCATGTCCAATCTAAGATAACTATTTAGAAAATAGAATATATGTTGATATCATGTTCTATTCCTATCAAAGGAGGATGTTACCAACAACTTCTACTAGCTGAAATCTCCTACAAATATAATTTACACTAGAACATCTGAATTCCACCTTACAAAGCCTATTGTGGGAAATGATGAAGAACACATGCGTGTTGGGATGAATTCCGTGAGTATAAGCATATATCATGTGAAATGGTGAATTAAATAGTGGATTATGTTCAAACCATTCAGAAATTAATCAAGGCTTCCCAAATTCGACAAATTAGTTATGGAGACAATCGTCAAAGAGAGCGTGAGTTCATAGATTGTTACATGGTAATTCTACGCATATCTCCATTGAATATGGTCACGATTCAGGGGATGAAATGGATGTTATTTCCAAGGTAAATCATCCCCTTCTATGTTCTTGATTGTATCAGGGATGTGCCATATCAACTAGAACTTCCACCTACCATGTAGAATATGCATGATGTCTTTTAGGTATCAATCTTAAATAAATACCTTCCACACCCTTCACATGTACTCCATTCTGAGGTGGTAGAGTTGGTGGATGATACTTCTTAAGAGGAGAATTTAGTGAAGATCACATATCAAATGGATAATATTCTATATAACAAGACTATACTTCTAGTAAAATTACTATGGTGGAACCATAAGTACAAAGATGCAACATGGGAAATGAAGAATGAAGTGAAGGAAAAGTACCCACACTGATTTATGAATTTGAATTTAAAAAAAATTGAGGGAGAAATTTCAAAATGAGGGTATAATGTAATGGAACAATGTTTTATAAATGGAGATTGCCTTCTTGTACTAATGTCATATAATCAAATTGAATAACAACGCAATGAACTAATAGGTACTATGTGACCTTTAAACAAAATATTGTCAATTATTTGTCTTGAATATCGAAAATCTGACATACATGTTTATGATCAGTAAGATGTTTGGAGTTTACCAGACAAACTGAATTTTTGGTGAATAGTAACTAACCCTTATGAATTTTACAACGTCCAAAAGAATAGTAACCTCAAACATGAATGAATCAATATATTTTTGGCATCTTATAAGTAATAATACGACCATAGTAAAAGTATTTGTATTTTTTTACGTCATACAAAAAAATTTAAATTAATTTTTAAATTTAAATAAAAATGTATTTGCATAATTTTTTTTCATTAATTAAATATTCTATTTCATCTATTTTTATGATATAATTATATGACCAAATGTAATTTTTTAAAGCATTATTGAATCTCTCATAGTTTTAAAAGTCTAATTTTTCATGTAAATTATGATTTTAATTATGTATTAAATTAATCCTAATTTTAAATATATTTTTGAAAAATGGAAATACAATTTCGATTCTACATGTTGAAAAATGGTTAGGGTAAATTTTTAGGGTTTTTCTAAAATATATAATTTGTTGATGAATAGTAAAATACGATAATTCACAAAAAATGTGAACCCCTGAATTTCTGCATCATCGATGAGTCATGGATGTTTCAAATTTCCATTATTTATAACTCACATGTACATATGACTGTATTTGGTCATGTATCATCACTATTTATAGTCACTAGGGACATCAATAAACTGAGGAATTAAATATTACGAAAACTATCATCATCTCCAATATAAATACCACCCATACCTACATCTTATAAGAACTACTCTAATGACTTGATCCTTTTATATATTCATCCAAAATATCTCTTCAAGATCCTACACCCCTGTGTCCATTAACCCTTATTCTCTTCAAAAGAGTGAATCATCTCCCCAGAAGAGGCTGTCAAGGATGATAAATTCAAGAGAAAAATTCCTCTTTCAATGGTTATATAATTTCTTATCATGCCTAAACATGTTGGTTTATCACATTTACCTTAAAAGTGTTTTTGAAAATAAATATTCTACTTTGGAGAAGAGGCTCTCATGGATGATTGATTCAAGTGGAAAATTTCTCTTTTCTATTCAATGACTATTTTTTCAGTTTCATTTTTTTCTTTTCAATCATCACCTATCCTCATAGAAATGTTTTGACAACTCCAACACCATAAATGTACATTAATTTTGTTAAGATAATGTAATCTTTTATTATCATCTCTCTTTTACTCTATGTTTATTTTATTATTTAAGACCATCCAAGATATGTTAATTTTCCACATTCAAGGATGACGAGTTTTTAATTTTTTTATCATATTCAATTATGATCATGTAACTAATTTTTTGTTGATCTAGATGATTAAATATTAATTTTATATAATCTATTTTCTGGAATCCATTTCATCAAATGATATAAATTAATAATACAAAAAAATCATGAGAAGAATCACTAAATTAATCCAAATGTTTAACATTAATGTTTTATTAAAAGATTCACGTTCACACTAAATAAAAATAATTAATTTTATAACCATATAACATTATGGAAGATCACTAATTTCATATAACATAAATATTATACATCCACTCTCATCATAAATGCGTGTCAAAACATTAATATAAGTTAACTGATCCTTAAATCAAAAGAAAAAAATAAACTAGAACAATGAAATTGAACCTCACAACCAAACAGAATTGTAATGAATGAACTCAAAAAGGTTGTACTAAAACAATTACATGTATGATAGGTTCTAGAATTATTAATTAATGAAGCAAATTTGATTATTCAAGTCATTATTATAATGTGGGGAACACCATCAGACTTATGTGAAGGGATTCTCTCATTCAAACACTTATACAAGATTCTCCTCTATGTTATTCCCTTTTATATGAAATTCCATATGGTGGGTAATGATTCCACACCTACCACATACTTTCATAATTATTTATAATTGATTAGAAACCCATTTATCACTCATTAATCGATCTAATGTACACCTAATACCATGCCAATAATTCCTAAGGGATTCCACCCGAACTTCTATTGTTCATTTGGGTTTCATTATATTTGTTTTACCAAATTTTTTTTATATTATATTCTAATTTTAATATTTTAAATGTAGTATAAATTTACTAAACTCATTTATCATGACCCCTTCATCATTATCGTTGGGGGTATACATGTTTTTATGTGATTCCATCCTTAATACTTCTCGATATGTAAACCTTTATTGTGGGAACATACAAAATTCATACCCAATTTCATGTGAAATATATATTCTATTTTAATAAAAAATTTATTTAATAAAATCATTTATTTTTTTATGAAAAACAACAAGTTTAACATATGGTTTTATATAAAATAGTTGTTCCAATTTCAATTTTAAATTATGTATAAAATTTTCCATAAAACTACAATGAAATGATTTAATGCTAAAATTATTTAAATAAATTACTTATATGTCTTCACTTCCACTTGAAATCACATTAAATGATACATTCCTATTTTCCATTATGAATATCCATTTGTATTTTACATCATTTCATTTGAGGACACTTTAATTATACGCCGATTTGTTATGCTTTATGACAAGATTGTTGTTCACAATTCTTTCCATGTGTAACCATAATATTTATATAATATTTTCTATTTGTGATTATTTATAGGATAAAATATTCATAAAATTTTAATATGGGTTCACCTAGATAGGTCACCAATGATTTGAGTAAATTTGTGTCTCATGAGACATTATATGTGATGTTCCTGAAGGTCATCCGTGGGTTGTTCTACCATGTGCGACGTTCTTAGGGGTTAGCCTTGGCTTATTCTACCATGTGATAATATCATGGTGGGTAGACAAGGACACATGCTAAATTCATTTTGTTTCTTCAACATTATTAACAATCTATGTTGATATTATTTCATGCTTATATATTATGATTCCATATGTTAGGTTCTTTTTTATATCATCATGTCGGGGCTTCTATCGCATGTGAAAATGCATTGTTGTTATAGTAAGTCCCTTACTAGGCTATATAGCTCATCCCATTGATAATTTGTTGTCCATGGTACCCAATGATGATTTTTGTGCACAATGGATGTTAGGAGATCATTTTTATGATTAAATAAATGTTTTATTTAGGTCCATGTATTATGTTATATGTAACTAGTTTTCTAAGACACTAGACAACATAATCAATTTATGGTATTATGGTATATAAATATGATTAAAATCATGTAATTTTATATATATATGGCTAGGGTATTTATAAAAACTGATCATACTATAAATACATGGGTATGAGAGCATAGTTAGTGTACATTGTGATATCATAATGATATCCTACCAGATTAAAAATTACTCAAAATTTAGTAGATAAGAACCTAAATATTATTTTTATCCTAAACATAAGTAATTATCCAATAATGATCAACCATATATTTTATATATAAAATAAATAATATATAATAACATGAAAATACCAAATAATTAAATTAGGTTCTAAAATATTTACAATTGTATCAAATAAAAATAATATAAAGAACATGATTAAATAGTACCAATATTAAATAAACCATAATATGAATTTCAAGGTTTAATTTAGATTTTACAACATAAAACCTAAATATAATGACAATATATCTATTTGAGAGTTTTTTTGAAATGGAATAGACACTATAGTACATGTTTTTAAGAGATATTTCTAATCACTCTCAAAAGGGGAGAACATGAAAATCCATGTTTAAAATAAATTTAAATAAGTTTACATGAAAAAATTTAAAACAAACATTTATATTTAAGCACAATGAATATTTCCTTAAAATAAAATATTGATAATGTAAATAAAATATGTAGGTGAAGATAAAATATTTTATTTTGAAATAGAATATTGTTTAATATTTCATAATGTTGTTCTCATAACCAGTATAATTTAATACCATAAAAATGATCCCTTTTTACATGAGGTATGATGAAATATAATGGTCAAATTAGATAATGATTTATTTTTTCATTTTAGTATTCTAAAATATTATTTGTAAATAATGAATATGGATATAGAGTAAACAGTTCTGATTGAGAGAATGGGAGTTATTCATATTGGTGTAATATTTTTATAAATAAATTGAATAAATCATTGATGAATTTTTTGATGATAACATATATAAGTAAAAGATATAAATTTAATTTACAATTTAATAACATATTATTTGTGAATAAACCAGTCATATTTGAAATAATTTTAGGAATAATTACTATAACTCAATCAAATATGGTTGATTTAACAATACCTAAAAATATCATACCAATTGATGTAACAATCCCCCATTATGGAGTTTATAATAATGAATTTTAAATACATAGATGTTAAATTTGGAATGAAACATGATATAATCATTGGGTATCATAAACCAATATTTTCTGAATAGAGCTCATTATTAATACTTCATTCTCAATGAAAATAAATTGATTTTTAAAATAATTAAAAAAATTCATTAAATAAAAATAGAATTAACATATAACAAAAACCATGATATATTTTAAAATACAATAAATTTATTTTATTTTTCAATAAATTAAATCCATAGTCCTAAACATTCACCACCGAAAATGATGTAATGCGTAAATATAGAATATCTATCAAATAAATAATATGGATATGAGAATCCCTTTACACTGCTATAAATATCTATAAATATGTTCAATCTCTTGGTATAATAATAATAACATTCATTGAATCTTAAGTTGGAAATATATTCATATTTTTAACCTATTATACAATTTTATATAATCATTCACTATACATTTTAATTATATATATAGTTTACTATAATAAATAATTTTTTCTAATATTGATTTTTTTACTATCATTATAATATAAATGTTCCAACACATACAATGATACAACTTTCATAATTTATAGATTATTTAGTTTATTATAATGAATATTCCAGACATACTATCAATTTTTTAATTTCATCCCATGAGTGTTTTAGTTACAACATAGTAAGATGAAATTAGTAAAGATAATGTTTATACAATTAGTCATTAAAAAACTACTGTATATTTATAAGGGGATAGATATTAATTTAACATGTAATATATAATTATATTATTTTCATCATTTTAGATATATACATTATATTAATTAAAACATTATTATATCGACATATATTTTTGTGGGCATGAACAATGAAATATGACATTTGTTGAGGTGGATGTCCACACAATACATTTCTGACATATCAATTTTTAATTGTATAAGAGGGGGATAAATTTTGGTGGTTATATAATTATAATATGATTTTAGAATAAAAATTACACCTATTTTACTATATTAAAATAATAATTAAATATTTTGAGGAGATTCCAAGAGAAATATTAGAATGAAATGTTTAGGGGAAGGAAATAACCACATTTAGGACTCATATCTTATTTTCGAATAGCCTATTGAAAATGGAGGAAATTATAAATTTCATCAAACAAAGGGATTCTAAATTGAAGAGGATTTTTCGAGAGGTAAAATTGGTATGGGTTAAAATAATATCTAATGGATATGTTTGTTCGTTTTATGTCTAAAAAATATATGTATTTTATAGTAAACTAATAATATGTATAATGTAACGATGGAATTACATTCATGTTATGTAGTATAGGTGCTTAATTTTCTACGATGTATGTACTTTAAAAAACATCCATAGGTTGGTGATCGTACCACGATTCACTGTTTTATTCAACCCTAACATCGCAGTTTTAAACAAGTTTTGTAATGAATATTCCAAATATAATAATAAATTTCACTTCATGTTTTAATAAATAAATTAATGTTAATCAATGTTATAATGGGAAATGATACTTGTTTTCATTGTTTCAATGTAGGTGGAGGTGATTTGGAGGGCCTTTGATGAAGTGGAAGAAAAATAGGCAAAAGTTGCATGGATCCATGGACATCTGTACACTGTTTTGCATAGTACACAAAATCCTTGTATCCAAATCGGCTTGAATTTGTGGGCCTGTTCAAAATTTTATAGGCTACATTTCATATTAAGGAACCCAATGCTTATTAGGCTTCTATGGGGCCCATACGAAGTGATCTGGCCAAGCCATCGAATTTGGACCAAGTCAAATGCAGTGTTTTGTATTTTATCAATATCATGAGTTGTAGTTGTCTAATGGGTTCCAACATTTAGGTGGAGATATTCAAGAGGTAGGGATACAACTTTTATATTTTATCCAAAGAGAGATAAGACTTTCTAAAGGCCGAAACGTGTGGTAAAATTAGATTGAAGAAATCTATGTGCCTAAAACCACCTTCTAATTTTCCTATAAAATGGCACCTTGGGCTTCCCATTTGGATGTTCGGCCAAGAGGCAAGGTGATGCAATTTTGGAGTCCCCAAGGAGTGTTTTCAACATATCTAGAGGTTATGGAGGCTATGGGAGGAGCTACATAAACATCTTCTCCTTCTTCCCCTCCCATGGGTTTCTAAACCCCTTGTGATCACCCAAGGAGGAACGTGATGTACATCCCGAGCTTCATGTTTGTAATATTTGTATGATCTTTTAAATTCCAGATTGTTGTGTTATTTTTCATCATCCTATATTATTATTTTATTTATTTATGCACTGGTATGCCATGCTCAACTCATATGAACATGTTTGGGGGTACCCATTCATGTGATGTTTCACACATCATTCACCACTTTCTTTCCCCCTATCAATTGTGGAGTTTGTGTGGTTTATATTGGTCAATTGAAATCACACAAGAACTTTCAAGGCTATGTAAATTTATGTAATGGTATCACAAAGAAATAAAATACATATCTGGACAGCGCATCGAGTTTTTCGTGTGTTTCCTTGGTGATTTTTGGTTATCAAGTCAAACACAATTCTACCAATCATCGACGGTGTCCGGTGAATCATTGTGTGTTTTTGACTGAACCCTGGGAGGTATCCTAGTATAAACTCAGTAAAATTATATTTATAGGTGTTAGAAACCAGGTATTAAAATATCATAACCCCATCCCTTGATGCGATGAAGGATGAGCATCATGAGACTTCCCCGGGTTGATCACATTTAATCAATCTTGTTCATTTCTATTTTGTTTTATCACATTCATTTTATATTTTCATAATTAATCATAAAACCCCCAAGTTTAACAAAACCTAATTCACCTTCTACTATCATAATCAGAACCCTATTTTTAAATTAATTATCGAAGGCTCCATCGAGAGACGACCTAGGGTTGCTGCTATACTGCAGAAATTCTTGTTAAAAATAAACATCTAATTTGACGCCCTCGACAACACGATCAAATTTTGGCGCCATTCCCGGGGATACAAGATCATTTTTTTCTTTATTTAATTTTATTTATTTATTTTACTTCTTTATTAGTACTTCTATAAATACCCCACCCCCATTTGAGTGTTTTTGTTTTGGGTTTTGTCTTTATTTTTGGTTGTTTTTTGGTGTGTTCTTTATCTCTCTATCTCTCTCTCTCTCTCTCTCTCTTCTTCCACATCTCCATCTATAATTATATATTATAAAATTCTATTATTCTTTCAAACATCTTATGTTTCTCTTTTATCCATATTAAATAAATAAAAAATACAACAAATAATCAATCAAGCAAGCTGGACATCATTGTTGCATGACAAGATCTGGAAAAGGAACACTACTTGAATTTGATCGTGAAATTGAAAAGTCACTTCACACACAATTCCGGGCATCTAGAGAAGGTAAATCAAGTAACATTGTGGAACCCAATTTAGAACCTCAATTGGTTCTAAACCAACCCAATATTGAACCCAATCAAACCCAAGAAAACATGGTTGCGAATAATCGATCATTAAAAGAACTTACTACCCCTGATGTGGAGTACCAACCTGCGTACATCCAATATTCTGAAGAAGCAGCCAACATTGAGCTTAGATCAGGTCTCATCCACCTTCTTCCAAAATTCCACGGTCTTCCCAGAGAGGACCCTCACAAACATCTAAAAGAGTTTCATATAGTGTGCTCCACCATGAAACCCCAAAATGTGTATGAGGACCTCATTAAGTTTAGGGTCTTCCCTTTCTCCCTTGATGGTGTATCCAAAGATTGGATATACTGTTTTCCTTCCACAATTGGGCGCTGGAATGACCTAAAAAGACTTTTTCTAGGGAAGTTCTTCCCTGCCTCCCGAACTGCATCAATTAGGAAAGAAATCTGTGGAATTAGGCATTCACAAGGAGCGACCCTTCATGAATACTAGGAGAGATTCAAAAGACTTTTCTCAAGATACCCCCACCACCATATTAGTGAACAACTATTAATCCAATACTTCTATGAGGGACTTATAACCTTGGATCGTGGAATGATTGATGTTGCAGCTGGTGGTGCCCTAATTGACAAAACTCCTTCTACCGCTCGTGACTTAATAGCCAACATGGCTCAAAATGCACAACAATTTGGTACACGAGCTATTGCACCAACCCGATGAGTTAATGAGGTAATTCATTCAGCCCTAGAACAAAATGTAGATACTAAACATGATGAGATGCATACCCTTATAAGGTAATTAGCTCAAGCACAAGGTAACTCACACTCTACTTCTAATCCATTACATTGTGGGATTTTTTTTGATAACACTCATTTTTATGACCAGTGCCCAAAACTTTAAGATTCATCTGAGTCCTGTGCAGCTGTGTTCCCAGGGTGTCCATTCCAAAAAGCACCTCCCTTCAATCAAGAACCATTCAGGCCAAGTCCAAACCCCGGGTGGCAAGCAAAACCACATTACTGTCAAGAAGTAAACTCATGCTACCCCAAGAAGAATTGGTATCAACAAGGCCAAGGTATGAAACCTTCTTATCCTTCAACATCTCAAAACAATCCTCCCCCTCCCATGTCTAAACCAAGCCTCGAGGACATGGTGAAACATATGGAAACCTAAAACCTTCAGTTCCAATAGACCACACAATCGGCAATTCAAGACCTACGAACCGAAGTGGGGAAATTGGAAAACACCATCGGTGAGCTTAAGATGCAATGTTCTGGACTACTACCATCCCAACCCATTGCAAATCCATTGGACAAAGGTAATGTATGTGCAGTTACACTTCGTAGTGGTAAATAAGTTTCTCCTTCTACTGATTCTGCACAGCAGGTACGTCCCCCTCCTAAAAACTCTCTTTCCCAACCCTAAAAAACATCATGTAAAGAAAAACAAGATAAAATGGTAATCGAATAGTCATTGATGATTCGAATGAACAATCCATTCCTCTTCCGTTCCCTAAAAGACTCTCTAAATCTAAGAAAAAATTTGGTAACGAGATTGACAGTGAAATAATCGATACATTTAAAATAGTTCACATTAATATTCCATTGTTGGATGCAGTCAAGAAAATTCCCCATTATGCCAAATTTCTTAAAGAGATTTGCACCCATCGATGAAGGCTAAAGGGGAATGAGAGAGTCAACCGGGAAAGGAATGTCTCGACCCTGATTCAACCAGCAATGCCAACCAAATGCTAGGATCTCGACACATTCACCATACCTTGTACCATAGAGGAGACCTTCTTTTCTGATGCTATGTCATATTTAGGTGCTTCCATTAATGTAATTCCTCACTCCGTGTATACTTATCTACAGGTTGGAGAGCTTCAACCAACATGCATTGTTGTGCAACATGGCAACCGGAGTACAACACATCCAAAAGGAGTGATTGAGGATGTCCTTGTTAAAGTGAAGAATCTCATCTTCCCCGCTGATTTTTACATTCTTGAGATGGAAGACACCCAAACCCAAGGACATGCCCCTCTCATACTTGGGAGGTCATTCCTAAAAACAGCAAAGACGATCAACAACGTTCACAATGGAACACTGTCCATGGATTTTGGTGGAGAAAAGGTAAGTTTTAACATACTTGAGTATAGGAAACACCTCGTTGAAGAGCACTCCACTCTTCCTGTCTATTCGATGGAAGTGATCTCAAACGATGCACACACACACAATTCTCTCCTCAACCCAAACTCTGATTCTTTTTTTTTCATCACCCTTGGATGATTTGAGTTTTGGTTCTTCTTTTGAATGTTGTGTGGGTTTAGAAAAATGTAAATTTTGTGCTTTAATTGATGAGTGTGTTTATTCTGAGGTACCCATGACTATCGATGATTCTGCAAATATCATTACAATGGATTCTCTTTCCTTTGAGAATAAACATGAGCAGATAGATAGTTTCACGGACCTCACTCTCCCTAAATCCCCTCCCTCAATCCATAAACAACCGATGATTGAACTTAAACATCTTCCTTCTAATTTAAAATATGCATATCTTGAGGGTATTGACCAATTTCCCGTCATTATTGCCAATAAACTCTCTCCACAACAGGAATTAAAACTGCTCAAACATTTGAGAGAGTGTAAAAAGTCAATAGGATGGACATTGGATGATATTCCCGGAATTATCCATATATTTGTATGCACCATATACTTTTGGATGATGAGGCTAAGCCCATAAGACAATCTCAACGCCAGTTGAATCCCACTCTCCTTGAAGTGGTAAAATTGGAAGTCAGTAAATTACTTACTGCGTGGATCATTTATCCTATATCTAATAGTAAATGGGTTAGCCCAGTGAAAATTGTGCCTAGAAAAATAGGAATAACAATTGTGTCAAATGAATGGAATGAATTGGTTCCAACACGTGTGCAAAACAGTTGGTGAGTCTGTATTGACTAACGTCGACTGAATCAAGCCACACAGAAGGACCACTTTCCTTTACCTTTCATTGACCAAATGTTAGAACGATTGGCTGGTTAGACCCATTATTGTTTCCTTGATGGCTATTTGGGTTATTTCCAAATCTATATAGCCCTCTGAGGATCAAGAAAAGTCAAAATTTACCTGTCCATTTGGCACATTTTCATACAGAAGGATGCCATTAAGTCTATGTAATGCACCTGGTACTTTTCAGCGATGTATGTTGAGTATTTTTTCTGAGTACCTTGAGAGTTTTATGGAAGTCATTATGGATGATTTCATGGTTTATGGTTATTCTTTTGATGATTTTCTGGAAAACCTAGGTTTTTTTCTCCTCCACTGCATTGAAAAAGATCTTGTTTTAAATTAGGAAAATTTCATTTCATGGTTGAGTGAGGGATAGTTCTTGGGAATATCATTTCAAATAAGGTAATTCAAGTTGATAAATCTAAAATTTAATTAATTTCAACCCTTCCATTTCCAAAATGTGTTCATGAGGTGCGGTATTTCTTGGGTCATAATGGTTTTTGCAGCCGATTGATTAATGACTTTAGTAAGATCGCACTTCCCATATCTCGGTTGTTAAAAAAGGATTCTGAATTTGTTTTTGATATAAATTGTGAGGATGCATTCAATTCACTAAAAAAGAGTCTCACATCACCTCCCATAATCCAACCACCAAGGTTGGATCTCCCCTTCGAGCTTATGTGTGATGCCTCTAACTTTGCAGTTGGGGCCGTTTTATCATAAAGGGTTGAAAAGGCTCCTCATGTCATTGCATATGCCTCACGTACCCTTGACCCTGCCCAGGTAAAATACATAACCACAAAAAAAGAACTCCTTTTTATTATGTTTTCCTTGAAAAAATTCCGTTCATATATTCTTGGGTCAAAAGTGATTGTGTTTTCTGACCATGCTGCCCTTCGTTTCCTCCTAAAGAAACCTGAATCCAAGTCCCGCCTCATTCGGTGGGTGCTCCTCCTCCAAGAGTTTTACTATAAGGCCCCAGCCTTAAACCTTACTTAAACTTGAGTTATTACAAGATTACACATTGAGGATCTTTTCAGGTTTACAGTTTTAGAGAATTAGATCATGAAACTTGCATTACATTCCACATTTAAACAAATTGGTTACATAAAAGACAATATTCATTCTTCCCATCAATGGAAACCTATTTAAAATAAAACACGGATTCTTTATTGACACATCCTTGACACTATCGTCACATCTTGTACCTTTCCCTTGACCTGTGAAAAACATTTCAAAAACTTGGGATGAGAATAAAAAGCTCAGTAAGGGTTATAAAAATATGGAAAGGAAACATGAGTTCATATATACATAAGAATGAAATCATACTTTACCCATAAAACATAGGCATATCAAATCATGAATAAATCATAGAAAACATAAGACATAAAGGTAACTTGAGGCATTCATAACATTCTTAGGTAGGGAGTAACCCTCTTGGTTACGTTTGAATACCCGTCACAGTATATTCCCTAAATCTCTTCGGAGAAACCTTAACGTTTCACTCCATCGCGTTATCCAATGCATTGGAGAGCTATATCGGGCTCACCCGCCCATAGTTTATCACGGAACCACCCGTTTTCATAACAATGCCCAAGAACCATAACATAAACGTATCACATAAAACATGCATAAAGGAAACAAAACATTTCCACATTTCAATCACAATATAACATTTTAGTATTTTGAAATAATGAATCCATACAAAAAGAAACCATTTCCAAAACCATTAAAAACATTTAATAAAGAGATTTTTGAATCAAATTGTCCCATACCACCTTGAAGATTAAAATTTTAAACCATTAATATCCATATAAATAAATCCTTAAAACCATTTTGAAAACATGGATATTAACAAGAACAAATAATTAAAATATTTAAAACGATATTTTGGTTTAAGGGGTTTTACCAAAATTAGAGACACATGAATACAATAATTGAGGAATAACATTTAGCAAGAACTTTATAATATCATGAGAATAATTGGATTCATGATATAATACTCCAAAGGACAGTATATACTCTATATAAGAGTGAATTGGTGCATAACAACAATGAACCCTCAATAGAAATGTCAAATGTGATGAAATCCCTTATAAAGAAGGTATCCTTAAATTAAGGACAAATCAATCTAAAAAATATGTGTGACAAATATAAATACACCCAATATAAGTGGATATTAAGTGTAAAACAATAAAAGGTCATTCACACATATTCAATGGATGACATATTCAATGACTACATGTTCAACCCAAAGAAATCGAAATTGGGTTAAAAAGTTCCCTTGACAGCCTAACGACATCACATCAAAATGAGTCGATGAGAGATAAAAAGTGTATCTCATCACTTGGACATAAAATTTACATCAATAAGGATATATGAGAACATATCCCAACATAACAATATGTAAATTAAAAGACCCATCAAAAGAAGTCTTTTAAATAAAAAGAGGAGGGTGAAAGGTTCCCGTACCGACTTGGGTATCTTTCAAAACATACACCACATGAAAGAAGGACAATAGATCATTGATGTAAATACTCATAACCGAAATTATATTACACAAAGAGTATAATAATGGGCAGTACATACACCACTCAATGGAATTTGTGGCAAATGTAGCATAAATCTCCCGAGAATAAAAGTGAGATGATAAATCCCTTATGAAAACTCGGCAGCCTAACGGCGCCACATAAAACTTCCGAATATGGATTGATGAGATCAAATAGAGAATCCCATAATATTACAATATAATTTATAGCAAGAGGAATATAAAAGAAAATCCTCCAACAAAACAAATAGGAGCTTAAAAGAAGTGACACAAAGGAGAGTACTTAAAAAGAAAGAGAGAAGTTAGATCACTTACGAAAGTTCGGCAGCCTAACGGCGCCACTCAAAACTTCCAAAATGGATTGATGAGAGAGAATAGGGTCTCACATCACATGAACATAAAAATTACAGTAAATTTAATATAAAATATCATCCCAATAACAAGAAATGTGAGCTTTAAATGGAATGACATAAAAGTGTGTACTTAAAAAGAAAGAGAGGAGTAGGATCCCTTACCTCGGGTCCGACTTGACTCGATCGTTCTTTAATCTCCAGAATAATAAACTTGAGTTAATTTCTACTTCCTTAAGAACCTTTTTCAAGTTCATTATTACTTTTATACCACTTATTACCATGTCATAAACATTATGTAATCATTTAATTTAATAATATTTGTTTTGCCGATATTTGGTTCTTAAGTCGAAAGTGGACTTCTTACAATTACATGTTGTTCGTGTGGCCAAATGTTTATTATATCCATAATTGTATTAATTATGTAGATATCATATATTTCATATATATCCAGTACATTCATGCATTTATAACATTACATAATCATTTAGAGGTAAGAAATGAAATGCACCGTTCATGGAGACGGTAAGCCGTACGTACGAATGAACGCTACTTTCATTTATATTTCGTATTTTATAGAATGGAATAATAATTATATAAAGGTATATTAATATTCCAGTATAATATCATATATAATATCATATTTCCATCCTTTATACATCCCACATATGGTATTTAACAAATCAAATCACTTTGAGGGGGCGGTAGTCCGCACTTCCTTAAATGAAGATATCGTGTATACCCATAATGGAAGCCATAAAGGTAAGACAAAAATGAAAAATACAGAAGCATAAATAAAACATAAACATATTATATATCATATATAAAAATAGTGACATCATAATGGCCACCTTTTAAGGTGTTAAATGAGTATTGAACAATCGTCGTTTCGGGAGGCAGAATTTCACCATCCATGGAAACCGTATGTTCTTTAACCATTTGATGTAGTTGTGTGAGAGTGTAGCTCGAATAAATCTTATAAAAACATCCTAGTATATTTAAGATACTGGTGTTGTTACAAAATAAGTAAATAAAAAGAGTTTAGGGGGTTGGAGAAGCAAAATAAATCAAATGAACATGAGAGAATGAATTACCTTTAAAAGTGTAACTCCTTTTGATTTGAGCCTAAAGGATTCATTTGAAAGGATTATTCCCAAAGGTAATCCTCTAGGATGAGGAGAGGGATTTGGAGAGAGTAAATGGTCAGGTTTTGGCCGTGCAAAAGGCTTGAGGAGTGTGTTAAATGAGGTTGAGGTGGGGGCCTTTTATAAGAGGAGAGGAGGGGTACTTTTGGAATGTAAAGAAATATTACTTTATTTGAAAATGTTTTTCGGTTTCAAAAGGTCCCACATTGATATAATTAGTGGATAAGTTGATAAGGCTTCGAAATAAACTCATCCAATAAGTTTTGGACATGTTTAGTTCATATATTTTACATTATCTTTCCATTTTATTTAAATCGTCAAATAATGATGTCATCGCTGCATCATTATTATGTCATAAATAATTTAATTTATTTAATGGTTAAAAGTTATAAAAAAAATACTATGATATAGGAAATCTTTTTAGCTTTCCAATTAATATTTATAATAAAAAATATGTCTTGTATAACCCCACATAAAAATTATTTAAGTAAAACATATCATGTTTGTGTCAATTTAATGTTAACATTAAATAAAAAGTTATTTATGTCATTTCCCAACCAAAGTGTCTCCATGGGGTCCCCAAGCTGGCCCATGGATTGTCTTGGTCGTCCATGACTCACCCAATAGGTGTAGGACAAGTGTCATGGTGTTTTCACATTCTTATAATATCATTTTTACCTTAAATTACACTAATTACCTCTAATCGCGATTAAGAACATAATAAGTTACTATTCACCAAAAAATTATTATAATCTCATTGAACCACATTTTACTTCTTAATGACAACCATTTATGTCGGATTTTTGAAAATCAAAACACAATGATGGAATAATTTAATTTAAATGGAAAATCAGTTTTTATAAGTACCACTCAGTGGTTTCACTATCCATCAAAAATTGATGTTTTTCAGAAAAATCCCAAAAATTCACCCTAAGCTATATTTGATATTCTGAATTCAAAAATGAAGTCTGTTTTACAAAATTAAAAACATATAAGTCACATTAATTAATTTAATAATTAATTCCCACTGTCATGACAAATAGCGTGTTTTATGAAACAATAAGTATCAAAAGATTGACACTAGTTTAAGTCTGATTTCAAAGTGAAATTGATTCCAACAACCACTATTGGATTTAATGGTAAAAATATTTTCTAATTTCACTTTAAAACCAATTCAAAATATAATCTATTCATATAAATAAATTATATTAAAAAGGGGTTTTGAATTAAAATAAACCAATTTACACTATTCATTTAAAAAAATGAACTTTATCGGAAAGATACCAAAAATTTACACAGAGTAAATTTTGATGTCCGGATTCTTAATAAGAGTTTAATTTGGTCCAAAAGAATGTTTAAGAGTCAACAAAACTATATTTAATGACGGTTCTCCATTAAAAGGCGATAAGTGAACCTTTGGTGAAAACTAGGGCATATACGCCTAAAATTGAATTCTTTACGTATTTTAAGCCTTTAGCTTTTATTGGATAAATGTAAAAATATTTAAGAACATATATAATCATATTTTAGTTATTTATATCCATTCCCACCATTATAACGGCTACATGTTAACTACCATTTAAAATAATATTATTTTATTATTAGAGTGCAACGTAAGATTCCCCAGAAACTCGTTGTTGCGTGTTGGGTACGCCATCGAGCATAGCGTCCCCTTTAAAGTCATATTAATATTTTATTCACAAATATGGATAAATATGAAAATGTCATATTCCTTATTTACCTGGGGTGTTACATCTACCATGAGATTAGAGATAAGAGAGTAGTGGATAATGTTGTAGCTGACCACATTATTAGGATTTCCCCACCATTGGACCATCATGTTGACTCACCCCTACCCATTGGAGAATTCTTCCCTCATGTGAACCTTTGTGATGTTGTGGACCTTACCCACTGGTATGCGAACATTGTGAATTTTCTAGAAACATCTAGGGTCTCCACTAATTTTAGCACTTCACAATCCCAGAGACTTAAACATGATTCTCGATGGTACATTTGGGATGACCCATACTTGTGGAAAAATTGTAGTGACCAGGTTGTTCGTAGGTGTGTCCCTGACCATGAGTTCACCTCTGTTTGGACCTTCTGCCACACCTTGGCATTTGGGGGCCACTTTGGCTCTCAATGTACAACTCGAAAGGTCCTTGACTCAGGATTATATTGGACAAAATTTTATAGAGATGCCCATTGGTTTTGAAAATATTGTACTTGATGTCAATTCACAGGGAATATCTCTATGAGGAATGAAATTCCCCAACATTCCATGTTATTTTGTGAAATCTTCGATGCATGGGGCATTGACTTCATGGGGCCTTTTCCAAATTCATTTGGCTTTGTGAACATATTATTGGTTTTTGACTATGTATCTAAATGGGTGGAAGAAAAGGACACCAGGACCTATGACTCTCGTGTGGTTGTTGATATTGTGAGGTCCCAGATTTTCAGTAGGTTTGGTCTACCAAGATTCATCATTAGTGATTAGGGTTCACATTTTTGCAATCGTAACATAAAAAAATTGCTTCGTAAGTATGGGGTTGTTCATAAAGTCTCCACTGCATATCATCCCCAAACAAATGGACAGGAAGAAATTTCAAATCGGGAAGTTAAGGGAATCGTGGAGAAAACGGTACAACCCAATAGGAAATATTGGAGTTTGCACTTGGATGATGCACTTTGGGAGTATCGTACTACTTTTAAAACACAGATCGGAATGTCACCATGTAGGATTGTGTTTGGAAAATCCTGTCACCTCCCGGTGGAGGTAGAACACCATGCATATTGTGCTGTTAAACAATGTAATATGAACCTTTCAGATGAAGGTGAGGAAAGAAAGCATCAGATTCAAGAGTTAGAAGAAATTTGACGTGATGCATATAACAACTCCAGAATCTATAAATATAAGAAAAATGCTATTCATGATAGCATGATTCACAAGAGGAAGTTCCATATTGGTGAGAAGGTCCTCATGTACAATTCCAGGCTTAAGCTCCACCCAGGTAAGCTTCGTTCCCGATGGCTCGGTCCTTATAATGTTACTAATGTTTACACATTTGGTGAAATATAGTTTTTGCATGAGCAGAGTGGACTAAGTCTTACCATCAATGGTCAGCGACTTAAACACTTCTATGAGGATTTTCCAAAGAATCCGGTGGAGGAAATCCACCTTCTCGACGCATAATACCAATAAAACACACTAGGTTTTATACTTCCTTCTCACATTTTCAATTATTTCAGTGAGGATACTGCACATTCTAGGTGTGGGGGTTGATACATTCCTGGATTAGTTAGTATTTTTCATCGTTTTGTCCTTTTATTTTCTCGTTTTGTCCTTCTTTATGGTATTTTTATTTTTCCCCATCAACAATTTCAAAATTCCATGATGTGGAAACTATAATGTGGGGAAAGTAAAAATACCATAACGAAGGCTAAAAAGAATTTTTGTCTGAGTTTTCTATCAAGGAGTGATTTTTAGTGAATTGGTTTTCTGTCAATGATATAAATGGACGTATCTATGTGAAACCTTTGAGATGATTGATGCCCTTTGTGTGAGTAGTTTTTTTGGAAAACTGTGTCACTAATATCTCCACAAATTTTTGCACCAAACCACAAAGTGTGATTATTTCTTACTTAATATAAGGTAAATATATGTTGGGTTAATATTTTTCAGCTTTAAATAATATTTCCATACGTTCATTCCTTATCCGATCTCTTTCATTACTATACCAGATTGACCTTTGCGTGTGTACCTAATGTCTGATTGTTGTACGCCCTCAAAAAAATGTTGTGTCTTGTTCAGGTCAAAAACCACTCCTCTTAAACCTTTGATCTTGTTATAACTATTTCTATTAGTGTCGTGAGGAGATCAAACAAGGGTTGAGAGATGACTGTGAGATTTGTTCCAATTAAAACTTCAAAAAAAGAAATAATAAATGAGGGGAGTGATGAAATGTGCCACATATGGGGATATCAAGGTCGGGAGATTATGGTTTGACTTCTGGGAATGCTTAAATGAGTGGGGCTTGAAATATGATTGCAAATGATGTAGAACAGGTTCAGTGACAAAATCATTTATACTGAAAAATGTTAAAATAACATATATTTACTAGATAGCTAGTGGAAAGAATAGCATGGAATGGTTTTAACACACACACATGGAGATTTATTGTCATGGATTACTTCTAAATTCTTTTCTAAATTGGGTATCATTAATCTTTTTAAATTTCTCTATGATATGATTTATGAGACATCTTTTTCTATTTTCACTAGGAAGAACTCCTTGGTGTGGTTCATCCATTGATCACATTACATTAAATAAAATTTCCTCAAATGATAAATCATTAGGATGTTGGAAATATATATATATATATGAATCATTGTATTTGGATATGCGACTTTGCCTAGGAGTACAAATGTTTAGGTGTGGGGGTGTGATCGTACCACGATTCACCGTTTTATTCCACCCTTACATCGCATTTTTAAACTAGTTTTGTAATGAATATTCCAAATATAATAATAAATTTCACTTCATGTATTAATAAATCAAATAATGTTAATCAATATTATAATGGGCCATGTTACTTGTTTTTATTGTTTCAATGTAAGTGGAGGTGATTTGGAGGGCCTTTGATGAAGTGGAAGAAAAATGGGCCAAAGTTGCATGGATCCATGGAATTTACTAGGATACATTTCATATTAAGGAACCCAACGCTAATTCAGCTTCTATGGGGCCCATCCGAACTGATCTGTCCAAGCCACTGAATTTGGACCAAGTCAAATGGGGTGTTCTGTATTTTATCAATATCGTGAGTTGTAGTTGTCCAAAGGGTGTCAAAACTTCGGTGGAGATATTAAATAGTTATATATACAACTTTTATATTTTCAACAATGATAGATAAGACTTTCTGAAGGCCTAAATGTGTTTTACAAGTGGATTGAAGAAATTTGTGTGCCTAAAACCACCTTCCAATTTTCCTATAAAATGGAACCTTGGGCTCCCCATTTGGAACTTCATCCAAGAGGCAAGGTGCTTCCATTTTGGAGTCCCCATGGAGTCTTCTCAACATCCCTAGAGGTTATGGAGGCTATGGAAGGTGCTACTTCATCATCTTCTCCTTCTTCCCCTCCCATGGGTTTCTAAATCCCTTGTGATCACCCGAGGAGGAACGTGATGTACATCCCGAGCTTCATGTTTGTAATATTTGAATGATATTTTAAATTCCAGATTGTTTTGTTGTTTTTCATCATCCTCTATTCTTATTTTTTTGAGTTATGTACCGGTATGTCATGCTCAACTCATATGATCATGTTTGGGGGTACCCATTCATGTGATGTTTCATACACCATTCACCACTTTCTTTCCCCCTTTCAATTGCGGTGTTTGTGTGGTTTATATTGATCAATTGAACTCACACAAGAACTATCAAAGATATGTACATTTATGTAATGGTATCACAAATAAATAACATACAAATCTAGAAAGTGCATCGAGTTTTTCGTGTGTTGCCTTGGTGAGTTTTGGTTATGAAGTCAAACACAATTCACCCAACCATCGGCGGTGTCAGGTGAATCATTGTGTGTTTTTGACTGAACCCTAGAAGGTATCAAAGTATAAAATCAGTAAAATTCTAGTTATAGGTGTTACAAACCAGGGAATAAAAGATCATAACCCCATACATTGAAGCATTGAAGGATGAGCATCACGAGACTTCCCCGGGTTGATCACGTTTAATCAATCTTGTTCATTTCTATTTTGTTTTATCGCTTTCATTTTCTATTTTCATCATTAATCATAAAACCCCCAAGTTTCACAAAACCTAATTCACCTTCTACTTTCATAATCATAATTCTCTTTTTAAATTAATGATCTAAGGCTCCGTCGAGAGACGACCTAGGGTTGCTGCTATACTGCAGAAATTCTAGTTAAAAATAAACATCTAATTCGATGTGCTCGAAAACACGATCAGTTGGTTAAAAAATAATATAATTTTTTGATTAGTACACTACTATTAATGAAATCAGCCTTCTATTATTCGTATTATTATTTTCATATATTCTAAAATATCTTATATATTATTTTATTTGGGTGATTCATATAACAACATTTCATTGTGAATGCATTCTATTAATAGTCACAATATAGTGGAATCCCTAATATTAATATTATTGACACATGTATAGGTAATATAATATGGAATTTTAGGAATTTGTTATATTATTATTTGGTGTATCCTTGTATGTGAATTTTTTTTATTATATGGTTTTCTTAATGAAGGCCTTCAATTTCATTATCATAATTGACCTCTTGAATCAATTCCAAAATTGAATTCAATGTTATTATAAAATGGTAAATTTATTATATCTAAATGATTTTCAATAATTATTTTCACATAGAATTCATTTATAAAGACAATTATTATTGACCTGGTTAATAATTAGTGGGAATGATAACATTCAAAAAAGATATTCATTTCCTTAAAGAAGTGGATTATTAATGTTATGAAGTTAAATAAATGGTAGGGAATCATCACCATAATTCCATCCAAGAATATTTTTCATTGTATATTAGTTTGAGGAAAGTGGATATCAATATAGATATTTTTTTAGGAATGAGTGTATTGAAATTTCAATATTCAATTTGGGTCTATCAAAGACGTGGGAATTTAAAATATAACAATTTTTTTAGTGGGTGATAAATTTATTTTGATGATCACATCCCTTTAATGTGATCTAATTCGATAATAAAAGAGTGATAAATGATTTTCCACTATGCCTACTACTTTAATGTTTATATGGTTGTTATCATGAATAGAAATTGTTTTATAGGAATCGATGAAATATTTGATTTCATATGATAATAATAGCGATTTTCGATAATTTTACAATTAAATATCTATAAAATTATTTTCATAATGATATAGTTTGTTCATATAAAATATTTGTAATTAATCATGTTGATTTTTAATAAATAGTGATATACATTTTTCATAACTAATGTTTTGTATATATCTATCAGCATATTGATTAGGATTATTCACCAAATTCTAGATTCATCCATCATTATCTTCATAGAATTTATTTTGGTCTATTCTATCTCCTTGTATTATAACACATGTAATATCTACATTATCATAGGGAAACTTTGATAATGTAAGTTGTATAGAAATCAAAATAGAGGATCTAATTAGATACAAGAAGTAAAATATTCTAGGCATGTCATCTTAGAAGTAGGAATCTTAGTGGAACATGAAACAGTGTAATGGATCATGTCTTGTAATGTTCCCTATAATATATTCAATAATATATGAATTTAAACACAAAAAATATTAAATTTCATATATCTATAACTTTTTGTGGCCAAGATTCCATATTAAATTAATATTTTATTTTTTTAAATCTATACGGTCATACTATTGTGAAAAATCTATTTAATTGTAAATTAAATAAATATTTATGTATCCCATCATTCTTCTCAGAATCACTATGAATATACAGTGTTTTACTTTGATAAAACCTTGTATTTGAATAATTCTTCCATATGTAGTATCATATGGTTTGGTATTACAATTCTTATATAATACATCATCATGAATGAAATAATCCTACCCATAACATGTAATGGGAAACATTCATTGCTTTTGTAATATCTTATTTAGTGGCCTATATGAAAATAATTTCAATGGGATTAAGGACCACTACATCATTAAATACATAAACTCCTCGGGGAAATTAACTATTAGTCATTATATAATAGAATTTTATATTCAATTAATTTATTTTGAAATATTATACACTCTTATTGTAGGTAATGGTTTTTGTTGATACTCTTATTTAGTGATTACCAGTCAATTATTGAAAGTGTATATGCTAAATGGTGATTTATGCCACTTATAGATAATAAATAGTTATATAGAGATTAAGATAAAATAAGGGAATCTAAAATAATACATTAATTTTCATCATCTATTCTAGTGAAATTCAGGGACATCATTATTATTTTTATAAATATTGTAAATGAATTCTACATATAATCAATGGTGTGGATATCCTTGAAGGATTTTTTTAATATTAACATTCATTTATTTTTATATTGGGTGTTTTTAACGAAATTATAGAAAAAGATGTTGCAATAGTTTACCACTACTATAGTTTGGTTGCGATGTTTGGGGATGTTTATATGTACTATTATATAGAACACCTAGTGAATGAAGATTCTTTTTTTTTATTTTCTAAATATCCTCTTTACGGGTAAGCGGTAACCATAGCACCACAAAACCCAAATGTTACACCAACCGTGGGAGATCCCATTTCATTTCATGAAATATCCTATAATAAAATTTAAACTTCGTCTTCCCAAATAAGTCCTTATGAGTCATTATACATTGATTTTGTCTCTTCCTTCACATTATTTTATAGAAATTGGAATAATACCAATTTTTTCCCTATTCATGAATATGATACCAGAAATTATGAATATATAAATTTAAATATATCATAACCCTTATGATATGGTAAAATTAATGTAATGAACATCACAGGATTCAATTAAAAATCAATTTCATTTAACATCTATTACTTATTTATTCATTTTTATTTAGACAGTAAAATATATTATGGTGTGTAATATAATACTAATATACATCAATTCATTGAAATTATTAATATAGATAAGTAATTTACAATTTAGTTATATTATATATAATCATTAATTACATAAGAAACCAATTTTGATTTTAAAAAATTAAAATGTAAGTACTCGAGGAATCTATATAATTGTGAGTTCCTTATTCTAGTTTTCCTAATTATTTATGTACTATGGCCTCCACCTTCATCCCCCCTATTGAGTGGGTGTGGGGTCTGTTAGGCTCTGATCATCCCCTTCTAATAATTTCTCATTCTAATCTATCATCTCTTCCTCACTTCTATAAATACAATCTCAATCCTATGGTCACTATTTTGATTGGTGATTCCCTATGATATAAATCTCAAGGATAGTTTTTACTGAACTATTAGACATACTCAAGCTGTATAATGTGGATTGTTTTCATCGTAATAGAACATCAGTTCTTTCCTTCAACTAATTCATTTCTAATTCATGGTATCAAAATCATCACGAATCATTAGACTCCTAGACCCCTAACAAAATCTTGTTTACATTAATTCTCACGCAAATCATATCTCTACCTAGACCATAATCCAAAAATACTTTAATTATATTTGGTTCTACCCATTTTAAAATATTTTTGGATTTATTTGATTTGATATCAACATATTGTTTCAAATTAGGTATGTATTCCCGGAACCAGTTGTCAATAAAAATGATTCAATCAACTAAATGCTAATCATAATAATTAAATAATTTATATTCTATAAAAATATATATTTCTCACTCTATCATCCAATTTCTAAATGTATTTTTTTATGTTTCCATGAATATATTAGATTATTTGTGTATTGAGATTTTAAATGAATATCTTATAAAGTAGGATTTGAGTTTTGACTACAAGACAAATTTAATATATAGTTACTCATCATCTGGGTAACATCAAACAGTAATGTAGGCATGTTTTTTTCAAAGACATATATAATACATCAGTTCTGTTTCATCATGATGACTACACATTTCATGAATCATTGAGGTCTTATTCATATGTCGTTTCTTTAAAAATGGTATACCCGATTGGTTCTTTTGAGGATCATATAGGTGGAAGAAATATAGACCCTTATTCACCTTCAGATGGTATGAATAGAGAGTTGAGTGTTGATATTGGGGTTCAACATCATGGATCATCATATCCTGCACATTTAGCCAACAAGGGGCTTGGTACATGGTCTAAGACACATTAAAAATCCCATCCGTCAATGGGTAGCTCCCAATTTCTTCATTTGAATATTTTTTATTTTGTAGAGAATTATATGTATTATGAAAATGAATTTTGGGTGTTTGAATATGGTTAGTAATATGAAACTCACTTTAGAAACCATAACATTACATAACTTTTATGGAATACATAATTATTCAACAAACATTCATATGAAGACCGTACTAGCCAAGTACCTCGGGAAACATGGAATACATAAACACTAATATGTAAGTGAACTACATTATCTCCCTTTATGTTCTACGTGACTAGAACTCTTATTATACATATCAAACATAAAACATATCTTCATAACATAGGGAAGTAAACATAAAAAGGGGAGTGATTAAATGCTCAGTATGGTTAAATAAGGAAAACATTCAAGAATAAGCATGACCATACAGATATTGGAATGAGAACATGAGAATAAAATATCAGACACTACATATCATTGATCATCGAAAAAGTATTGGATGCTCATAATACACGGATCATAATGAAATAAATAGCATTGGCCTTGAAAGCATAAAATAGAAATAACACCTGAAATTGTGGCAAAACATAAGCAAATACATATTAACGTAGTAGTGAATGCCTCAATTCAATGACCATCAGAGTAGTCCAAGCCATTTTCTAAACCTAATAACCCCATTCCATCTTTATATTACTGAACTGATTAACCCTCGTTATATCCATGTATTACTTATCTGAGTAACCCACATTCCAGCCCAATATTACTGATCCATGTAACCCTCGCTCAATCAATATTTTATCATAGAAAATATAAATCATTACCCAATTAATTGGAGGGAGATATATGTCTCCTCCATCACATATTGATATAATACCTTCATGTTCAACATTATCATAAATGAGTATATCAAAACTAATGAAATTAAATGGGTATCATAAAAATGTATGAATATTGTATCCTATTGGTAGATAAAGGATTCATAATCATTTCATCATAATCAGAACCCACAAAAATATACGGGTTTCAAAAGTATAAAACCCGTGAAAGAGTAATCGGTTTCACAAAATCATGATATAAAATCATAATCCATTAAAAGAAAGAATATTAATGGAAAAAATCAATTATTTCCTCATAAATACATGAGAAACACACACATATATATATATATGTTATCTTATATTGGAAATATTTTTTAATTCACTTTTGGAAATATTTATTGAGGAATATATCTTTCATTAAAAATTGATTTTTATATCATAGAAACTTTTAAAAACCTTGTTCTCTGAAAATATTTTTAAAATAATATAATGGAAGATTTAAAAACCAAAAAAATATTTTAAAACCATTTTCCTTGAAAAATATTATCAAGGATCATTTGAAATCATTTTTGAAAACATCATTTTTAAAAAAAACTGATTTCTATATGAAGATAGGGATAATCAAATTCAAATAATAAATTATTTTATGTTACAAAAGGGGGAAACATGAAACTATAAAAGGAGGATATCTTGAATAAAATAGGTATAATGAAACTTATGAATACAATTCTGATATTTCATCAAAGTAAACATAAACATAATCAATATCGAAACAATGATGATATTGTCTCAATAAAATATCAAAAAATGGTTACATGGGATCATACAATCCCTGATGGAAATGGAAATTAAATCAAATGTAATATATAATTAAATTAATTATATTAAACATATAAAATGACAAATGGATTTATATACTATTCGAATAAGAGATTATGTGCAAAATAAAATAGAAATCTCAATGAAGGAAAATTCACACAAAAGAGTTTTACCGATTTGGTATCATTTGAAATGTATTACTCATGAAGGAAGGATAATAAAATAGATATGTAAATACCCATAATTTTAGTCACATTATTCATTGAATAAAACTTTGGGTTGAACATACAATTAAAAAATGAAATGTGTGTTGAACAAAGATTTTAAGTCACCGAAATTAATATTGAGATAAAAATCACATTGCATTATGTCTTGACTCTATACACACACATAAAAGAATCGTGTATATTAAAAATAAATATATTATATATCTTTTATAAGGGAATATTATTATAAATAATACAATTTATGGTGTTATTTTTACTTTATATCATTTACATTAAGGGTACAATGTTAATGTTTCACTTCAGGTAATATTCTGTTTGTTCTTCACATGTGTCTTAATTTGTTATATCATTGGTACTCGAACATATATCATGATTCCATAATGTATTTAATGATATAAATATCATGTATATCAATTAAATATAAATTATACTAATTTATTTAATATACAAGTGCTAAATGGAGTACACCATTCATTAAGATGGTAAGTCGTTCGTATAGATGAATGATGTTTCGATTTTTATAGTTTTATTGATAGAATGTATGTAAATGAAATATGTATATATATTTATGTATATATATATTACTCCAGTATCATGAATATATCACATTTATAATATATTTTCATTTAAAACATACTTAATACATTTCACGTGGTGTGTGAATGAATCGCGTCGCATTGTGCAGATGGTAGTCCACACTTTCTCAAATGAAATTACCACATTAACACCAAATGGAAGGTATAATTCAGTGTGTTGAAAAATGAATAACCAAGATTAAATACATAATAAATATATTATATTTCATATAAATGTTTATTTTATATTGTAATGGACACTCTGATTGGTGGAAACGAAGAACTGAACAATCATCGTTTTGTGGTGCAGTAGTTTGTTGCAAACAGAAAAAGTTAGTTCACCATCCATTTGTTGGTGGGCTTGGTATATTTCGATAAGAAAAAATTAATCAAAAGTTAGTAGTATATCGAGTATACTATTATTGTCACACATGAAGTAAATAATTAATGTGTAGGAGTGGAGAAATAAAATAAAGGAAAGGATCTTGAATTAAGATGTTACGTCTGACTCGGGTAACTACTTTTGGTTTCTGTGAAAAGGATTCCTTGATAGGGTTTCATCCCAAAGAGAGGATTCATAGTTGAACAATTATATTTTTGGAGGCTACATATGTAGATATTTTAAGATAATTAAAGTTTTTATAGGTGTGAGGGACAGGTAGATGTGGTGGCCTTTTATAGTGAAGGAGAAGCACTCACAATATATTTTTTGAAACGAAATAGGTGTGCAAATGTTCTTTCCTAACAAAATTCATTCCATACAAAAAAACTCATTAATGGAAGGTTTATGGATGATATATGTACATAAAATTGTATTTTTTACATGTATCATGTTCATTTGGGCCCTTAATGTAGTGGTTTAGTCCTAAATATGCTTAATTTGTAGTTAATTATAGTGATTACTTTAAATCACTTTTACTTATGATTTTTGTCAAAAATTAAAATGATATCAATAGTCACAAAATATTATACTGAATACAATTGTTAATGTCATATGTTATAATTTCACTTCTTTGATGTGGAAATATTATGATTAGTGATAATCCCACAAATGAGATGAAATAACAACCTTTAAAGTAAGAAAAACATCAATTATTTTTCAATATTTTATATTTAGTTTCAATGTGGAATTGATTAAAATTAGTTTAATTGTATTAGTAGATGTAATATTTATCTAAATTGACCTTAAAAAAAATATAATATTATTCACCCTTAATAATTAATTAGAAAAAATTCAAGTTTCATCAAAAAAGATATATTTTTTACTATTCACCAGAAAATGCGGTTTCTCAGAAATATCCCACAAATATAACCTCAGATAATTTAGATGTTCTGAATTCAAAAATGTAGTTTATATTATCAAATTATATTTGAATATGGGTCTAAAATTCATATCATTATTAAAATATGTTCATTCATGAAAAATATTAATTAAAACCTATAATGGACTTTACCAAAATACCATATCTCTTATTGTCAATATGTTTTATTTATATATAAATATTATAAAAAATATTTTGAAAGAAGATATTACAATTCATATTACTATTATTAAATACTAGATTATTATTGTCGTATTTAAATAATTAAATAAATTAAAAGAAATATTTCATATAAACTCAGTGATGTGTGTGTCGTACACCAACTCAGTGTTGCATTCATAGTACACCAAGCCGATGTTGCAAGGAACGTACAATAATTCTGTGTTCTGTGGAATGTATACCTAGTCAGTTTTGTGTGAAAGGAATCTTTGAATTTTTCCATTGATATATATAAATGAAAATATATATTTATTGGATAAAACATTTCCATAAAAACATAAGTTGTTACATTCTACCCCCCTTAAAATGAATTTCTCTCATGAAATTTGACAGTGAGGTAAAACAGATTTAGGATACATATACATAATCATAATATCATTTCCCCATGTACTATCCTCTAACTAATGATTTTCCAGAAAACATTGACCACGTGAGTGCTATTGTTTTGTAGAACATTCTATAATCTACCTAAATATTCAACAGTTTTCACCTCATAAGATGGTTACTACACAAGAAATATGACCTCTGAGTTTTGTACATGTGAAGGGTTAGGAATGTAAATCCTCATGAGAAATTTATGGTACAAATCATTCTTTTTTGGGAAATTTGGATGATGTTCCAAGTGATATTCAACCATCCTGATACGATGAATACTTTCAATGGGTAAATATACCTTGCGACTAGATTCACTTTTTTCATGAACCACATAACTTTATTCTATGGTGGGATTTATAAAAATCATTTTCACCAACATCAAATTATCTATCGGGCTGATTGTTATCAGTATGAATTTTCTTCCAGATTTGATATAACATGATATGTTGTTGAATTCTTATATCCTTATCATATATTTATTCATCAATCTCATTCCCTAATATATTGATTTCTCCAACACCATCCCATCATGTTGGGGCTAAAAATTTAATCACAAATAAGGCTTCATATGGTGGCATCTAATTTTTTTTAGTAAAGCTGTTGTTGTAAGAAAAATTACCTAGAGGAAGTTATTGATCCAAAAACCCTATTATATAATCAAAAAAACATATCAAAATGTGATATAGGGTTTGAATTTTTCTTTTAGACAGACCATCTATTCTTGGAAGATACACAGTGATGAAACTGAATTTTGTATCATGTTCATTCTGAAGACTTCACCAGAACATTGAGGTAATCATGATATCTGTATTTGATAAAATATAATGTGGTGATCCATGAATACTTAACGATTAATTAGTATATATTTAATAATTTTGATATAGAATGAAATATTATATTATAGCAATGAATTGTGCTCTTTTAGTATGGAGATAAACTGCAACCCTTAAATCCTTATACATGTTAGAGGTTTTGGGTCCTCCAATGAAAAAATCCAAAGTGATGTTCTCCCGCTTCCATTATGTTATGGGTAATGGATGCATCATACATTTATACTTTTTTCATTTAATATTACCATGATATAATACCAAACACTAAGACAAAAACTCCATGATATTTCTCTTCATTCCATCCCAGCAGAAGAATTCAATCAAGTCTATATACATTATATAAATTCCAAGATGAATTGATAATTATGAAAAATGGTCTTCCTCAAACAGATCATTAATAAAATTTGGTATTGAAGGAATACATACATTGTTCATTAACATTATCATTCCATCCAGATCATGGATTAACTAAGGAACATAGCTATTTATATTTTTCATCTCTTCACCTTTCATTTACGCGTCCTTGATCATCACATAGATAAATGGTTGAACATTAATTTCATAAAGATATTATATTCACACTTTATTCAGGATTTCCAGATAAATCAATTTTAAATATATAAATATTGGATCTTTTGTGATCATCATCACTGATAAGATAACATGATCCTTTCGACTCAAAGCAACTCCTACCAGGTTCTCATTCCCAGGATCATAATTTATTGATCAGTCATAATCCTTTATCATCTCTACCAATCTTTAAAGGCGTATGTTTGTATCATTCTAATTGAATATATATTTTATACATTTGTGGTCTCTATATATATCCCAATTTTCCACATAATGAAAATTAATCATTATCTTTAAGGAAATTATTACCGCCTCCTACTCCAAATCATGACTTGGGTAATTTTGATTTTAAATATTCAAATTTCATGAGTCATAGGATATAAAAATTTTATTTTTCATAATAACACACCTCATTCATTTCTTCCATATATATCTATATATTAAAATCCATTCTATACTATAGGTTAATTTAAGTACAGGTGCACTGACAAAAATTATTATCATTTCAATGAAATTGTCATCACATTCATAAATCCATAGGAACTTCACCCCTTTGATTTAACAAGGTTAGATGATTATATAGTCATGCGAAATTATCCGTAAACTGCTAATTATATACTACTAACCATATAAATTTGTGAATCTCGGTCACCGTTATTGGTCTAGTATATCTTTTAATAGCCTTTGTCGATGATGGATCTACTTATATAACATTTCTAGAAATTATGTGGCACAAAAAGGAACCATTTGGATGAAAGAAATTCAAATTTTGTAAATTTTTCATAAAACTTCTCCTTCTATAGTGTCTTCAATTGAATTCACATGATATCATCATGATCATCCATTCTATTGGAATAGATAAGAATATATAATATAATGACTACCAAAAACATATCAAGGTAATTTCTAAAGACACTATTAAATAATTCCATTAAGATAAAAGGGGTATTATTATGGCAAAAATGAATCACTATATATATATATAGTGACCATACCTTGTATGGAATGTAATATTGGGTATAACCTCCTTCCTGACCCACAATTGATGATATCAAGAATGAATGTCAATCATGGAAAATTATTGATCCCCATGCACTTGATCAAATATTTCATCAATACTGGGAAGATGATACTTGTTCTTGATTGTGATCTTATTCAAGTCCCTAAAATCAATGCAGGTTCGCATTGATCAATCTTTATTATTCAAAAATAGAACCGTTGAACCCAATGCTGGCAAACATTTCTGAATTAATCTCTTATCATGGTTTTCCTAGAGTTTATTCCTAAATTCCTACAACTCAATTAGGGACATGTTATATGGAGTCTTTGAAATTTGTGTGGAACCAAGTATAAGTTCAATTGAAAACATTGCTTAATTTTATGGTGGAAGACTAGGAATCTATTCTAGAAATACATCCACCAAATCCAAAATAACATTCATATCATTTATATCAATATTCTTTCAAACCATTTTAGATAAACTACCCTTTTTAATGGGAATTGAGACCCATACACTAGATGTAATCTCCCAAGGAGGATATAACCTATTATCACCTTTATGGATGATCATATAAGGATTTGAAATATCGAACATCAAATAAATTCATTGAAAATTAATTTGGTATTTATGTAGATAATTTTAATACATTCCTAATATGATATTGAATTTTACCAAAGGATGAATCGAACTATTTACCAGAACCAATTCCCAAAAACATCAATATGAGAAAAATTAAAACCATGAGATACAATAATCACACCATAAGGGTTTCCACTACTAAGTCCTCATCCAATTATTTTGGAGCAATCATAAAACCCTTAAAATATTGATTATATATGAATTATTTTGTACATACATAATCAAAAATGACATTGGTAATTCTAGAGTGGATGGTTTGTGTACATTTCATCATGTTATTGTCACACCCCACACCAGATATAGAAATTCCCTTATATTTCCTCTTATCCTATGTCTTAAGAGGTTGTTGACATTGATCATCATATAAAAACCTTAGGTTTGTTAAATGGTTATCATAATTCCCATTATCTATACAATTTATTAAATGATCTATGTGAGGTGAATTTTAGGTGGCCTTTTATACATTAGAATTTTGAGAAAACATCATATGATCACCTTGGAGATAAATTTATCTATGTCCATCCATTCCATACATAAAACATGTAATAGAATCCCTATGTAAATTTCCTCCATGATTCTACCAACATAGAGAGTATAAAGGAATGTTTGTCATTATTTCCATGTTGTTCATAGAGTTTCATTTGAACTCTATCTTCATCTTCTTGTCAAAGCCCTGAGATTGATATGTAACTTCCACCAACATTTCACCAATGATTTCACAAATTACAATAAAATCATAGATACTAATGTCTCTTATTTATAACTCTCATTAATGATTTTAAATTATATTTCTAATGAAACGGTCAACATTAAATTCGTTTTGGATGATAATTTCTAAATCAGATCTCAAAATTCACGTTAATGTATCCTTGTCTGCACGAAAAAACACATCATTAATTCATATAATATGAATTTACACGTTATCTATCATGTAATGAATATTTATAGAAATTTACTTTTTGAAAAATAAGTTACTAAACATGTCTCAAACCATTGATTAAATATAAAAATTCTTCCTTGCATTGTTGATTAGTGACCTCAACAAATCGGCTTTGCCTTCTAAGCGATAATTAGCCTGAATGACTTTATCGTGCTATAAACATTAAATAACAGATAATAACATTTCAGTGGTACTAATCCATTGTTCATAAAAAATGGATCGAATCACCCTCTGAATTGTTGTGTACACTTGCTAATGGAAGGCTCAATATAATTTTATTCACTCTATTTCTCATTTTTAGTCAATAATGATTCATAGAACAAGAAAACTAAGGGAGCATAGAATCCTGATTCAACATTCTAGTTCCCATATCATTTGGATTTTTATGATGAGAATAGTTTCACTGTCTCTTTAAATCTCTAATCATGTGATTTATTCATGTTCAAACCATTGACTAAAATTAAAATCATACATATAGAAATATTTATCATATTGACAAACCACATAATCATGAAAACTAACATGTAGGATGTCTGACTTATGAAATATTTATTTAAAAATAACAACATATATTTATAGTATGTTATTCATAGTCTATATAGGATTATATCCTTTATAATTAATTTTTAGTAGTTTCTGAATTTCCAAAGAATATTCCTTGAGAATGCCAAACTAGATGTATAGTTTAGCCCATTTTTATGTACCTGATTATCACGAGTTAATCTTGGAAAATCATATCTGATTTTTTACCCCAAGGTACAATTGTGCCAGATCCATATCCACTTGTAGTATCCATACATGGATGTATTTCATGGAAACCACTCACGTTATCTCTCATAAATGTCCAGGACATTTTCATATACTTTGACTCAACCATATACATATCATTTGACATGTCCTCTGGGTACTAAAAATGGTTTCAACATACTAGCTTCCAAATGATGAATAAACATTTCTCATGATACCCTCTATAGAAACCCCCCCTTTAAAACAATATCATTACATAAATTTTGCAGATAAACATAATATTATACAAATAGACTCAAGAAAACCATAATAGTTTTATACCTTCGGAAACATGACATATATAAATTGTGATACATAAGTGAGATACATTATATTAAATTAGCATCATCATGAGTACCACCCTTCTTAGAGACATAAAAATTAAATCATATCTTCAAAACCTAGGGAAGAAAACATAAAAAGGGGTATTCCCAAATTCTCAGTATGGTAAAATAATTTGAATAATCATGATCATAAGGGTCGAAGAATGTGATCATGAAAATATAATATCACACCCAGTATATCAGTGATCTTTGAATAATGATTGGAATATCATAATACATTAATCATAATAAAATTAATAAAATAGGACACAAAAATAGATAATATGAATAAGATAAGGAATTTTAAGAACACATAAGAATATACTAATTTCCATAGTATCCCTAGCTTCAATTTCAACACCGTCATTGTGAGAAATGTCCCTTACTTAAATGGGCATCCCTTGTTCCAGTCTTATATATACTAAATGGTGTGAACTTCAATGCATCCATATATTACTAAACATATTGACCCTCATTCCAGCACTATATTATTGAATCAATTAACCATCATTCCAGTAGTGTATTATCTCATTTATTATAAATCTATTCCCAATGAATTGGAGTAAGATATTGGTCTCACTAGTCACATAATAAAATCAATCATACATGATCCAAAAGAACATAAATGGAAAAATAATAGCTTGTGAAATGTAATTTTTTAATAAACATGTAAACATATCATAACCTTTGAAGATATTATATTTTCATAATCATTTCATCATAAACATAACACATGAAATGAAGTGTGTTCCAAAAGAATATAACTCGTGAAAGAGAAACATGTTTAATTACATCATTAAATCAAAACATAATCCATTCAATTAATAAATATGAATTAAATGATTTAATAATTTCCCCATTACATCATGATTAACACTGTTTTATTTTATCATAGATGAGAAATAATTTTGAATGGTATTTTAAAAACATTTCTTAAAAAAAATATTCTTTCTTATTTGAAAATAATTTTTATAACATAAACCCGTTTGAAAATAATTTTCTTTGAAAATAGATTTTACAACATATGAACTCATATTTAAAAATAATAACACATTTTTAAAATAATTTTGTTCATGAATATGATCTTCATGTATATTTTAAAAACATTTTTGAAAAAAAATTTTATTAATAAAATGGATTCATGACCAAAGTGAGAGACAGTTCGATTATATTAGAATAATTATATTATGTACAGAAGAGTTGAAAATATTGTACTAAAAAAGGAAAATCAAGACTAAATATACAAAAGGGTATCTCATGAATAGTCTTGTATGATTTCATCAAGGTATTAATTAACATGAACAATCTAGAAGAATTGAGGATAATGTATCAATAAACTCATATATCATGGTGACTTGATATCATAGTATCCAAGAAGAAAATAGAAATTAAATGAAGCATAGAATATCATGTAAATAATTTGATTCAATATATGAAATGTAAAATGGAATTATATACATCTCAATGAATAATTTACGTGCATATCAAAAGAGGATTCTCAAAGAAAGAAAATTGTGACAAAACTGTTTTACAGATTTGTTATTTTTTGAATGTTAAACCCCATGACAGAAGAATGATAGAAATGATATGTTAATACCCATAAGATTAATTTAATGATATGTAGAATAAAATCATGGAATGTACATAAACCCCACTAAAGGAATGAGTGGCAGACTTAGCTTGCTACTTAGATAAATTAATAATAAAATGCAAATCCCATTAACTTTTGTATTGAATCTCTCCTTACTCATAGACGATTTATATATAATAAATATGTATTTATCATAAATATTATAAATAATAATATTCATATACATAATACTAAATTTTTAAAACCTTATGTAACCCTCTAGTTAATGATCATATGTTAAAGATTCATGTGGAGTAATATTCTCTTTGTTCTTCACATGTGTCTTAATTTGTTATATCGTTGGTCCATTTTATCATTCCATGATTCCAGAATGTTGATCATGATATAAATATCATGTATATATTTTATATTAATATTATAATAATTTTAAAAATATATAATTATTAAATGTAATATATCATTTATGGAGACGGTATTCCATTCGTACGCCTGAACGTTGTTTCTATTTTAATTATCATATTGAATGAATGCATGTAATGAAATGTGTATATATTTTTATGTACATATATATATATATATAATTTTTTCAATTTAATTTATATATCATTTATGTCATATTATTTCAGTAAATATATCCATAATACTTTCTATGTGGTTTGTGAATGAATCACATTGCTTTGAGGGGCAGTAGTCCAGAATTCCTAAAACGAGAAAATCATATTAACACCAAAGAGAAGGTAAAAAAAGGTGTTCTGAAATATAAATAAGGAAGTTAAAATAAATAATAAATATAATATATTTCACATATTTCATGTAAAAATATATTTTCAATCTTTATTTCAACCATTATTGGTGGTAAAATAGAAATGAACAATCACTATTTTCGTGAGGTGATAGTTTTTCGTACACATAAACATAATGTTCACTATACATTAAATGTAGTTGTGTGTATTTTAGTTAATACCCATTTCATAAAACATTATATTGTGTGGATTGTTCAAACAATATGGTAATATATAGAGTTTAGGTGGTGGGGAAGTAAAATAATAGAACTGACCTTGAGAGAATACATTACCTCTAAATCGAGTGACTCTATTAGGTTTATCCCAAAATAATTCCATGACAAGGATTAATCACATGGGGTTGATTAAAATTATAAAGGGATTTATTTAGAGGCTACATGGGAAATTATTGGATAAAATTAAGAGTATTTATAGGTGTGAGGAATGGGTAGAGGTGGTGGTCTTTTATAAAAATATTAAAGGACTCAGATGGAATTTTTAGTAACAAATTAGGTTTGCACAAGTTCTTACAAACCAAAATTCATACCAAAACAACCAAAACCAATAATTAATGGTTTATAAAATTCATATGGAACTGAATTTTTTTTCTAAAAATAGTATAGGTTATTTGGACACTTAATTTTTGGGTTTTGTCCCTAATTAAGCATAATTTGACCCTAAATGCCGTGATTAATTTTAATCACATTAACTAATAATTTTGGAAAAAATATATCATTGTCTCATTAGAATATAAAATTTAAAATGAATACAATGGTGTATATTGGATTTTTCTAATTATCTTCATGAGTGTGGAAAAATTATTATTAGTGTTAATCCTGCAAATTAGACGAAATAACGGGGTTTTGAAGAAGGAAAATGTGACGTTTTTTATGATTTCATATTAAGTATCATTGTGGAATTGATTCTAATGAATTAAAGATTAGTATTATATATAATAATAATCTTATTAGACCATAAACCATATTTATATTATCATTTGATGATTATTATTAATTTAAAAAATGCGGTTTTTAACTATAATGTATAATTTTATACTTTTCATCTGAAAATCATGTTTCTCAGAAAAATACACAAAAATTATACAAATATATTTATGATGATCTGATTTAAAAAATGAATATTATTTTATTGTATTAAAATTATAATTGTTTCTAAAATTATTTTTCTTATTAAATTTATTTCATTCGAGAAAACACTGATTTTAATAATCAAAATACTTTACCAAAAATAAAATCTTATCTTACCAATATGTTTTATATATACAACGATTTATAAACAATATATTAAAATAGAAATTAAAATTAAAATTAATATTTCTATCTACTAGGTTACAACTAACTTATTCAAATTTATTTAAACATTCAAAGAATATATTTCATAGATACTCATTATCCCGCGTATTGAATGTGAACTTAGAATTTTTTACATCGTAGGCCACGTTACTATTGTGTGGAATGTATGACAAGTAAATATTATGTGGAAAATATGACAAATATGTGTTTTTTGGAATGTATAAAGAGTCTTTATTGGGTTGAAGAAATCATTGTCATTATTAACTGCATGATATACCTGAAAACATAAATTCATACATTGAAATAGTCCATAAATATTCGGGGGTTACAGTTAGACATAAAAAATATACGAATGGGGTTCCATCCCTAGTAGATCATATTTTAAAAATGAGGCAACATTAATTGAGGTTCCTCAGTCACCAATGATGTATGAAGAAGATGAGAAGAGGAAAATAATTACAGAATGGTTTGTTGAAATGGATTAAATACTCAATTGAAGTGGGCTGACATTTGTATAATATAGGAAAAAAATACTAATAGTATAATAGATTATAATTATATTCATGCACTAATGACAGCTATATCTATAGGAAAAGTCACAATGGATATAAATCCTTCTCTATAGTTCATTAATGGACATGAAAATTCCATTGTTCTAAGAGAGGTTACCACAAACGACGATATAAAACTTATAACAAATGATTATTATGAAAATAAAAGGATTATTGTGAGGCACATTCAGTAAGAGGGACATTTTGAAGTAATTGTATGCTTGGATATAGGTGGAGATAACTATTAAATGGAAATAAATTATTAAAATTATGAAAATTATTAGATGTGACATCCATGTAGAGTATTGGTGAACCTAGTGGATTCTAATTCTATGTGAACACATCCTACATATACATTATTTGAAGAATCATGTACAAATTAATATATAAATAAAATTTTCAAAGGATGAACAATGACAAGAAATGGATTATTTTTTGGTAGTAGGTAACTATGAACAAAATGGAAGGGTATATTATTATATCAACATTTTTTAGGGATTTAATAATAGGAAATTTTTTTTGGACTAATTTATTAAGAATTGTGACTTGATAAATATATTATTTTTTGTAAATATTCATAGATGTCATAGGTTTAATTATTTACCTATCATATGGATTATGTATAAGAGACTTTACATTATCACCACATGTTTTTATTATAAAATAATATAAATTCCTATAAGAGTTTGAATTTTTAATATCATAGTTCCCCAGATTGTGTTATTTTAAAGAATAATAAATTTGAATATCAATATTATAATCCCCTAGATTGTGTTATATGTTCCCAATGATTGGTAAAAATGATATTTGTATGTGTGAAACAGATATAAAGAACAAATACCATGAGTTTTTGTAGACTTTATGAAAATTTATTATTTATTTTGTTTGGGATAAAGATCGTGACAATTTAGTAAACAAACCAATGATCTTTCATTTTATTGACTATAATATTAATATTAAAATTTTTATATTCATGAAATTTATATTCAGTGGTATTTGGGTAATATTAAATATGTATAGAGGAAGACCACCAGAGGTCTATGAACCACTAGGTATGGATCGTCCTGGTCTTTTTACCTAATGCGATGAATTTTGGTGATGTTTGTTATTTTCCATCAACTTGGATCCCATTTCATCATAGTAGGTACCCATCTGTTTTATAAATAAAATGGAATTAAAAATTTACATTCTAATATTTTTTTGGAATTATTTTTTTCATAATAGTTATAACTCCTGAAAATTCATATCATTTACATCATATTCCACTCACTATAATAATATAACACCCATTATAATAAAATTATTTGATTCCACTCTTCCTCAATTATTAGGGCTCTTATTTTTCATTAAGGCATTGTCATAGTAAGGTATGTCCTCATCATTACATATATTTTTTATTTATATATTCTTTACATGGATTTGGGTCTTTCTCATCTCCCCAAAAATATAAGGAATTTTAATTTTCCAAATTCCATAATTTTTATCTTGGATATATAATGTGAAATATTTAAATAGGATATTTTTTGATGAATCCCTAATTTTGGTACTTTGATTAGATCATAAATTTATGAAGTTTCTAGAACTTATCCTTTTTTAACATAAGTTGTCCATATTTTCTTAATCTGACATAGTCTTACCTATAAAACATTATGTAATCCTCCAAGTCAATTTATTGTCTTAATTCACATATTACAACTTATATTATATATAAGATATATTTGAATCATTATATAGAGTATAGAATTCAACTAATTTTGAATTTTCTGATAATATATAGAATATTAATATTTCAAATTTATTTAACTAAGGCCAATTTGGGTTTTTATTTAAATTGATCATTATTATGAGATACTTTTTCATTATTATGATGTTTCCATTCCATTATAGTATTAGCACATTTAAGAACAATTTAATATATTAATTTGGTTCAATAAATTAGACATATTTTACTCCTAAAATGATGTATATTCATCCGAGATATTTTATATATCATTAGGGTTACATTAACTATTTAAATGAATTTCTAAGGGATTTGTTATGATTATTTTTATTCCTTATACAAATTTTAATGAATTACATTTTAACGTTATTTTAATTATGTAGGTTTTAATGGATTAGGTAATATGGATTTGAGGGGATCATAGTGTATTATTTTTTAATATCCCTTTGACTAATTTGTGGAAGTTTCTTGAGCCTTGAATTTGTATACACATACCAAAATCATGGATATGGTGCTTTATCAATAATTATTATACATGTTATCCTGAAATGTATAGGTTTCATAATTTCATTATCTATAATATTTAATTAACACTATGATATTCTCGTAGAAGTTATGTAATGGTGAGGATCCCATTGGTCTATGGATTTGATTTTTCTAAGAAAAAATTTAGGATTTATAATATTGGAATAATGATAGTTTCATTTATTTACTTTCAAATTTATATTTTCAATTGAATGAAAAAATGATTTTGAATGTTCTATATGTGTGGGTGGGGACCTCTGGTTCTATTACTATACACACACCCTACAGATGACAATATTGGTAATTACATTAAATTATTGTATATGATCAAATTGTGTTAAATGTATGAATTCGTGGATAAATGAACTTTTGAGTGTTTTCATCATTTGATATCTGTTTTTCAATTTTTGTATGATATTTATATGTGGATCCTAGGGGTTTCCTTATGTGTTTATTCTTGTTATTTTCTACAGATATTTCCCACTATTATGAATATTAGTAAAAATTAGACATTGTGGTATAATTTATATATAATATTTCATTTTTTTCATAATAAACACATTGGGAAATATGTTGACCGTGATTGTGTGTGATTAAAATGACATAGATGATTTCTATATATTAGATTCAAAATATGATCTCAATATTCATATTTAGTTATTGTTACATTTGAATTTCAATTCTATTTTAAAGTTACAGATTATGTTTAAAAAAAATTCAACAATTAATTAACAATCATTTGGAAAATTTTCTCACTGCTACTTTAATTTTTTGGGATGGTTTAAATATTTCATAAGGCCAATTGAAAAAGAAATTTATTGAATCACAGTCATGTTTTTAATTGGGGATGTTGAAATGGATATATGATAGATGTTTTTATGATAAAAATTTCATAAATAACGTTTCTTGTATAGGTCGGTAACATTTCATAGGGTTTGGTTATTTTTTGGATTCTATAATTTGGAAGAACAAAAAAAAATTGGTAAAGGAAATCTTTTCAAACAAATGAGAAAATTGTTCAAAAGTTTTGTGAAAAACTATAATGATACAATAAATTTATGATTTTATGGCTTCTAATAAAATTATGTATATGGAAAATATTTCATAAATTTTATGATGTTCAATGAAATTACATATTGTGTGACACAAATGATGATTCACAACATAGATGGAGTTTCTAAATTTTTTAATGATTGCTAGATTTTCATAATAGATATGTTTATCATGATAAAGTAGTCGTTAAATATTTGGAATTTAGTTTGAAAAGAAAATCTGTGCAATATATATTATAATTAAGGGTTGTTGAATAATGGAAAATACACTCTAATAAATATGTTACTACCCTATTAATTTTTTATCCTAGAACATATATAATTCCATTTATATGAACCATTTATGAGTTATGTGAAATTATTTCTTCTGAGAAGTGGATACTAAAACATCAGATTCTTGAAAAAATGTTCTTATGACAAAACGAACATACAGATTTTATTACGATAAAAAATATTCATCAATATTTATATTTCCATGAAAAAATAAATGTAATTTAAATTTTGAATGTTCTAAAAAACATATAAACTATGTTTTTGTTTGAATATTTCATTTATGTTATGCAATTTGTTTTAAATTTCATATTGGGGGAACTATATAGAAATTTCTAGATTTTCTATTTTAAATTGATATTTAATTCATAAATGAAATAATAGCTTCCTAATAAAAAATTGATGTGAACTTATTATTTTTCAAGTAATCAATATAATAATCTTCTGAAGGATTAGTGTGCACTATTTAATTAAGAAATCAATTTGCATTCAAAATTTTAGTGGTATTGATCTAGTGGGTGAGACTAATCGAAAAATTATAACAACATTGAATATTTGGGGATTTAAAATATCATAAGATATTATTTTTAAACTAATTTGATTACGCATGTTATGTATGTACCAAGTAAAATAGATATGTCTCATGCATGTTTTCATTTCAGATGAAATAGTTTAATATAAATGATATAAATATATGTAATGTTTAATGTTTAAAAAATATTTTATGTGGGTAGGTTTGAATGTTACCTATAATGTCTCACCCCATCCCATGTATATTTAGCTAGGTATATTCATGGGTTAATATAATTGGGAAAGGGAAAAATCATTGGTCTCTCTTTGGAGATAAAAATCTAGAAGATAATCTAAAAACATATTCTAAGCATTTTATGAAGATGTTGTTAATTGTTGGAAAATTTTATCATCCATGAAATTTATTCTTGAGGTACAAATTTCATTACTATTCTGATTAATTTCATTAAATCTTTTTATTATCAAGTATTTATTTAAATGATAATATAATAGATGAACTTTCAATGGGTTTCATGATTAAAATAGATAAATAGAAGTGTAAACGAAGTGGTATTCTCTAAATACACCATTCATTTTGGAGAATATAATGTTCTTCTAAAAATGTATTACTTTTGGGTAGGGTAATTCTAAAAAAATGCTAACTATTGATAGACATTCTAGAGAAATATTGTTTCTTATTATTAGAATTTCTTAAGTGGGATTATATTATGGTATGTGTAAACCCTTGTTGTCTAACAAGAATCCCTTGACTTATTTTAGATTCAATTAACTAGAGGTGAAATTTTCCCTAAAATAGTGGATAAGATAATGGATAGAGAAGTATTAAAGTGTAAATATACATCAACAAACCCAACGAGGGATATTTTTTTAACAAATCACTCTGTTAGACATTGGTGTATTATTAATTGTTTAAGTATGTTGGATATAAAAAATGAAAGGTTTTATTTTTGATTTAATGATTGGGTTTTTGACATTTTATTTTTAACATTCTTAGGAAAATATGAATTTAGGAACCAAAAGTTTTATAAAATGTATTTCATATAAGGTGATGATATTTTCAAATGTTTTCAAAATATGGGGAGTACCAAATATAGATGAAGGGGTCTATTGAATCTAGAAATATAAATATTTTGAAAAGAAGTTAATTTTCTTGTGAAGAGGTGAAGTGGATTAGATATCTTTCATGAATGTGAAAATTTAATGCCAACTCATGAAATTATAACTGTAGAATGTTTTATGATAATTTTATGATATTGTGAACACGTATATACTTCATGATATTGATGATGTTATGTAAAATATGAAAAATCTAGATGGAGTTTTATAATGGATGATATTCTTGTGGTAAATGTGTTTTGAAATCAATATAACTCATTAAGAAAATAAATTTTTTGTCATGTCATTTTCTGAATGTTTGTTGCATAATATGTTGACCACAATGATAAATAGAATGATACCCTACATTATTTTAGTATCTCATGCCATAGATAATTTTTCGTCTTAGAATCTTGTAATAGTTGTGTGAATGAATTTATAATGTGATTTATTGACAAGAAAATATGTTTCCTATAAAAAAGGACTTGTGTATATATAGCCAAGTATGTTCCTTGACAATATAAATATTGTTTGGAATTTTATATTTCTATATCAAACTAAATGTCACATGAATGATAAGAGATTCATTACAACCTAAACAGTTTCATAAAAATTTGATTTCAATGAAAAATTCCAATAATATCATGAATTTTGGGGATGTTTCATATAGGTAAATAAAAAGATTCATGAATGTTTAATTTTTTGAATGTGTATTGAATTTCCCATAAAATCAATTGTAAACATGAATTATTGAATATGAAAAATGAAGGGATTTGTGAATCTCAAAATTATGGTTAAATTTATTTACTCATGTGTTCAACATACAAATAATTGGAAGTATCAGTGCACAAATATCATTTGGGGGTGTATTAGTAATTTAATGTGTGATTGGTAGTGATCTTGGAAGGGTAGTGAGTTTTTAATAAAGATTATAAGAAAATAAAACAATATTCTGTTTGGAACATCAACACATTATTTTTAATGCATCTTAGACAATCATTGTTTTGTTTGACCAAGTATAGTTTTTCATTTCTACCGATAAATTTATATGGCAAACGAAGATAATAGTGGTTAGTTTAATGATAAAATAATATCTAAATGTGGGAAGTTTTTCATCTGTCATAATTAAATTCATCCTGATCACCCAATATATTTAAATTAATAGTGCCTAAATATTTTTTAGTAAGGTTCTATATGATAATTGAAATATTAATAATATTTAATAACATGATATACACATAGAAAATTGAATTTATATGTACATAAATTAATTAATATTGTTGAATGATTTATTGATATATTACAAATATTTTTCAAATATGATATTATGGTTATTATAAGGTTTAAAATATATTAAAATGTATAAAATGAATGTTGAATGATATTTTGGTAATTAATGAAAGATTTTGGAAAATTTAATTTATAATCATATCCTTATATTTTTCATTAGGAAAAAGTTTGTAAGTTATTATAATAATTATCAGAATTATTAGGAAATTTTTACATATTTATTGTTACACACATGAAATGTAAATAATAGTGACTTAATTATTCCAATGTTATAATATTAAGATACAATAAATATATTAGGGGTTTCATGATGTAATTAGGATTAAAAAAAATTATATATATTTTATAAATTTTATTCCAAAATTATCTGTATATTTTTAAACATAATGTAATATCTTAACCATGAAAATCTATATAAATTGGTTATAATTTTTGGAAAATGAATCTTTAAATAATAAAAATTTTAATCACATAAATTTTTATATTCATTGATGATATATTTATGATCCAATTTTATTTTGTTTATTTTTATCTCTTTTTACTATGAAAGTTACTATCCTTGGCCAGTAATGAATGAATTTTTTGAAAAATATCCCACAATTGATTCTATAAAAGTTTTCTCCTTTATCCCATTACGAACCACATTTCAATTTTCATTATCACTCCTTGAAATTTTTTATATTAATACATTATAATAAATTATCAGGTTTTATGTTATTATTGTGACATAACGACATGAATGATCTTTCTTTATAATAAAAAACACTTTAGATAAGATTCAATTATTCAAAATTTGATTCATAAAATTAATTATTTGTTTCATTATCTTCATCCTAAACTTCTTATTGAGAAATTTATTACATTAAAAATAATTGAATATAAATAAATATAATTATAAATTGAAAAAAAAAACAATGTGATGTTTTTATGTTTACAATCATCCATGGATTATAGTACATTCTTGATTTGGTTAATTAAATAATAAATATGAACAATGATGATTTATTTTTTTCACAATCAATATAGAGGGTAAAAAATATATTAATGACTAATTATAATATGTAATATTTCCTAATTTTATTAATATTGTTTGGGAGTGGTAATATTATAGTGAATATTTTTATAAATAATTCAATTTTTTAGAAAGGAGACCTAAATTAAACATGATATAGATATATCCCTTGGGAACAATACCTATTACTTGTATATTACAAAATGATACTTTATAAATATTTATATAATTACGAGTACTAATTAATTACAATCTTATAAAAAAATTTGTTATGAATAGGGACTAATGATATAGTCCATTATACCGAATCATACATGGTTCAATGATAACTAAAATCATCCTATCATCACTATAAACTATTTATTTCCAGAAAATATTTTTTAGATTAATATATGTTATTTATATTAATTTAAATTCAAATAAATATTGTTCATAAATTGAATATAAATTTCCTACACCAATTATTGATAAATATACAGTGTGTATAACATGTTTAGAGATTGTGTTAAATTTATTATATTCATCTATATTTATATTTTGTATTATCTATATTTTAAGACACATATGATAAATTTAATAATTATTCTATATTATGACACCCATGTTCCGTTAATTTATTATTATTATTTTATACAATAATTTTTTTAATTTCCTTTCATATATTTTTTCCCTTATCTTTTATGAATTTTTTATAAGAATGTTTTGTTTTCCAATAATTTTATTAGATCAATATATTCAATACCCATTTTATTCATATTATATATTATTTAATTAACAAAGTAAATATATCCTACATTTCTTATTATTTTGGTTATTATATATTTACATTGGTGCATTAATATTTATTATATTGGAAAATGAATAAATATACATATATCATTGATCCAATACGAATCCCACATTGCCAAATTCATTATATTTATTTTTCTCTTTATATATATTCTTATTGATATTTTCATTTAAAAGGTTATAAATATTCTATTTGTCGCATGTCTCAATTATTTGGGAAATATTTAATTTTACTCTTATTTTAATTGAAACACCAAAATAAAATAAATATTTCTGATAAAATTTAAACCCAATTTTTTATCTTCCTTAAAATAAATTTTTTTCTATTTCAATAAACTATTATAAAAAAAATTTAAAATGAATTTTTTTTAACAAAAAAAATTACCTAACATTATTAAATTATTCTATTTCATATTCATGTTGATTGAAAATTATTTATGAAACGTAAATTTGTTAAAAATATTTTCATAGGTTAATGTTGATACTAAAAATTATTGATAAAAATGAAATCTTGTTTGTGTTTTTACATATCATAGATCAATGAAATTATATATTATAATGTCTAGGACCAAGTTATTCTCCCTGAAATTCATTTTGTAATGTGTTATTCTATAATTAAGATTCATTATAATTCATCAAACATTTTATTCCAATATAAATTATTTTGAGTGATTATATTCAATATGAATATCATATTATAATAATTATTATAAATAATTATATTATATTTATTATTAAATATGTATTTTCACTATGATAATATTTATATTATTTTAATATTATTTACAATTTTATCTCATAATTTAAATTTTGATCGAATAAATTTATATTTTATTTTACTAGTTTTATTTGACATTAAGAAACCATGTAATTCTATTGAAATAACATTATAATTGATAGTGTGTATGACACACAACACCCAGTGCACTTCGTAATATAATATCTAGAGACTTTGAAATATAATTACTATAATAGAAAATACAATTATATTACCTAGCATGAAATTCATGAAATAGCAAGTTATCTTCTATCACATTGAATAATGCTTTTTTCTAGATCTATAATTACAAGGAGGAATGAGTTCTACCGATTAACAAAATAATATTACAATATTACTATTAAATTTAATAAAATATCACATATTTGTAAAATTATTTCTTATAAATAGAATTTAAGAAAAAATAAAAAATCAATGGTATATACAATTATAATATTAATTCATCATTTACAGATTAACCAGAAATGAAAATAATAACCAATTGAAAATAAATGGAATTTGTTTAAAGAAAATAATTTTTATGCTCACATATTTCGTTTATCCCAATAAATTAATGTAATTTATATTAGTTATTGGAATTAATTTAATATATATATATATTAATAAATAACATATTTTTCAAATTCATCCTATAGATTTTATAAGAATGAGAAAAAAAAATAAATCCCAATATTTACTATAAAAAATCACTATTTGTTAAAAGGTGATATTAGCACCTTTTAATAGATAAATGTTTTATGTCCAATTATTGAAACTTATATAAATTTATTTTTTAAAAATGAAAAATTTTGTGAAATAGAATAATAAATGTTTATTTATGGTTATTTTTTTATTTTTTGTCTAAATTATAACTTTTTGATAAATATGAAAAAATACTGAATTTAAAATCAATAATGATTTTTCAGTTAATTTAATTATTGATTTAAATATTTTTTCAAATTATTTTAAAATAAAATTTTATTAAATATAAATATATTAATCCAATTTATTTAGTTGAATATATTTTTTATTTGAAATTTCTTATAAATCCTTAGCAAGCATTTGGACATTTTTACATTAAAAACCAACATTTTCGTCCCATCAACATGATGAATTTTAAATTAATTTGTGCTATTTTTTATGGGTATTAGAATAAATATATTGTTAATTTAGACTCAAAAATATTTATTGTTTTTAATAATTACAAAAAAATTTGACTACAAATATTGACGAGTGTAATTCCAATTTAATACAATGATTAAGAGGAAAATTAACAAAATAAGGGACTAAACATTAATATAAAGGTTCGAAACTCCTAGAAAACAATGAAAAATCCATTGTACGTTCATATGTAGATACTATGAATTATATTATATTATTTTTCTATTATTGTAAAACCTTTCCAGGGTAATAATGTGGGTGGAATTTTACTTTTCAATGACTTATAATAATGTCACTCCCCACCCACTGTAAAAAAGAACACACGCCTACCACTTTCTCAAACCTCCAATGGATATTTATCACGAACATTCTATGGTTATATTTTATACAAAAATAGAATATCCTCAACCTGGAATAATTCCTTTTAGAAAAAATCCATCCATGTAATCCCTTTGGTGCAATCAAAATGAATTTATCATAGGGATAGGCAATATCCTTCATCATGCTATTTATTTCATTTACATTCTCCTTTCATTAAATTATGCTTATTAATTTATTATATAAAAATATAAGTATCTAATTTATAAATATATTTTTATATCTTATGGTGTTTACCTATACCTACTCAGACTTCCACCAACAAGCGAACAAAGATATTGTTAGCTTACAGTGAACTACCGCCTCACAAAATGATGTCATCAAATTTTTCTTCTTCAACATTTCATGGTTACGAATTTTGATGGAAACAAATTTATATATTATTTCAATTATATTTATGCTTTCTTAATACTTATATAGATTTTAAATAACACATACCATAATTCATTCAATTTTTTATAAATATTGTGACATAGATTGTAGAATTGTTAAATACAGCCTCCCCGATTTGATGTGATTAATTCATGTTATTAATGAAATTTATAAATGATGGTTTTATGAACATTATTTCACATATATGACATAAATATGTTACTATTATTATTGTAACAACCCGAGATTTTATTAGAATTATTCTTTTTAATTTCATTGATGTCTTCTGTTGGAAGCTACATCAAGAATATCTTGCGCTATACGCAACACTGTATTAGATTGCAGTATACGCAACTGAATTCATTGCTCATGTTACACACAATTTCAAGTTTGTTTTGTAGAAATTATTCTACGCAACATTATTTATAGATTATGTTTAAAGTATAAATTAAATATGGTTGTATTTTGTTATAATAAACAACAAATGAGTCTTGCACTACACGTCACCCTGACTTGGCTTGCATTGCACGCAATCACGACCTTCCTCGATAGCCTGTGTAGTACGCAATACCGGGTTTCACTAAACAATGATATATTGTTATAATATTATTATGGACTAGCCGTGATGAATATTATTAACTACATTTTGAATTTTATAACATTATTAATCATCTTACAAATATTTTAGAACATGGTATGAGAACAAAATAATGTTTTTGGGTAAAATAAGTATTTTACAAAAAATACAGTTTTGCCACCTTTTGATGGAGAACCAACATTAAATCTAGTTTTTGATATGTTCATAAGTTCAATATGACAAAAAAAATTCTCCTTCGGAATCTGGATATATAAATTTACTTTGGATGAATTTTTCATATTATTCTGATAACTATCATATATTAATGAATAGTAAAAACACACTATATTATAATTAAAAACAACTTTTTTTCATCACAATAATTTATATGGTTAGATTGTATTTTTAATTGGTTTTAAATTTTAATTATAATATATTTTTAACATTTAATCCAATGTTCGTGATGGGAATTAATTTTACTTTGAAATTGGTCCTAAACAAGTGTCGATCTTTTGATATTTATTGTTTCTTAAAAACACACTATTTGTTTTGATAACGGGAATTAAATTTAAAATTAATAAATTCCACTTCGATGTTTGAATATGGAAAAATAGACATAATTTTTTAATTTGTAATATCAAAAAAATCTTAGGCTGAATTTTTGGTATTTTTATGAAAAACTTCAATTTTTGATGAATAGTGAAACCACGTAATGTTAGTTAAAAAACTCACTCTTTCATTTAAATGACATTTTACCACTTCTGTGAATTGAATTTCAAAAATCTGATATACATGTTTGTTATCAAGAATTAAAATGTGGTTCAATAAGATAAAAATAATTTTTGGTGAATAGTAACTTTTTACTTTTATTTACAACGGTTAAAAGTAAATATGGTAATTCATGATCAAATGAATAATATAATAATTCTAAATTACCTTAACACTTGTCCAAAACTTATTTCATGAGTAATGGTCAACCATGGGCATCCTTGGGACGATTTTGGGACCCCATAGATCCACTTATGAATGACAATGTCACATTAGATTAATTAATTTAATGTAAAGTCAAAATTGACATTAACAAAAATCTTTTAGTAAATTATTTTTTATATAAAGTTATATAAGTCATATTTTAGACTATATGTATACATTAGAAATATAAAAATATTTACTACATCATGGTATTTTTTTCATAATTATTATACATCAAATGAATTAAATTAATTATGACACAATAATGATGAAGTATTTACCTCATCAATAAATGATTTAAATAAATAAGATTACAATGATTAAAATATTACCCAAAACATGTCCGATTCATATATGATGATTTAATATCTACCATGAGTCCTATTATCATCATATTTAATGATTTTTGGAACTTTTTTGAAACCGAAGATAAGTTTATAATAAAATAATATTTTCACACTTTCCAAAAGATCCCTTCCCCCCTTATAAAAGGAGACCATTTCTATCCAATTCCTCACACCTCTCAAGGAATTTTGATCATCCATATTATTCCAAATTAAGCTACATACATCTCTATCCTCCCCCTAGATGACTTAATTTAGGCATAAGGCACTTCAAGAAGTCCTTTTGGTCAAACAAAAGGAAGTTACCCAAATTAAAGTTAATGGTTTCTCTTAAGTTGTTTTCTATTCTTCTATTTCTACAACCCCTAAACTCTTTTTAATAATTTTGTTTGTAACAAAACTAGTAGCTTAAATATACTAATATGTTTTCAGTAGTATTATAACTACAATTACACACACCTCCATCTAATAGATGAAGAACATAATGTTTCTGTGGATGACGAACTAACACCTCACGAAACGATGATTGTTCGATTTTCTCCTACCGCCTCTCATGGTGGACATTATGATGGAACTGTATTCATATATGATATATATTGTGTTTATGATTTCCTTATGTTTCTTTAATTCCCAATTATATCATGCCTTTTTGGTTTCTATAGTCGGTAAATACGATAATCTCATTTGAGGAAGTGCGGACTACCTCCCCCTCAAAGTGATGTGATTCGTTAATACCATATGTGGGATGTATAAAGGATGTGGTTAATGATATTATATATGATATTATACAGGATTTATAATATACCTATGTATCATTATATTTTAATTCCATTAAAATAAGAAATAGAAATAAAAGTAGTGTTCATCCGTATGTACGGCTTACCATCTCCATGATCTGTGCATTTCATTTCTTACCTTCATATGTTATGTACTATTATAAATACATGTATATGTTGGATATATAATGAATATATATTATATATAAATCATGATTTACATTCTGGAAGCAAGTAAATCATGATATATGTAATAATAACATCAATAATAACAGGTCCAAACACGTACGATAAATAAGATGATTTTACCCAAAACGTTGCTTTAACATCGGATTTACAAAAGAACGGGTAATATAAAGTCATTAGATAACCATATATGATATCATAACAATTAATATTATTCTGGAATAAGTCAATGAAATTATTTAAATCACTATACAGGAGGTTCGGATACATACGAAGCATATCGGACCTAAGGCAAGGGATAACTTTTCCAATCACGTTTTTTATCCGAGATTTTTTATTCATATGTATTTACTGGGGTTATTGTTATCATCCAACCCATGTTTTATAAACATGTTTTTATGTATGTTTAAAGTCCTTTTTAACCATTTGTGACTTTTACTACATGTGATTTATGGAATTATTATTTTTTTTACTATACGAGTTACTTTTTCACATTTCTGGAAAAGGTACGAGAAGAATTTTTTTAACTTATATGACATGAAAGGATTTTTGAGTTTTTATAAAGCCTTATTTTTGTGAGTATTACTCCAAAAACATTTATGACTATTTTCAACAAAATACTTTTCTTTTGAAATTTCATAGAATTTTGTGAAAATAAAATGATTTTGAAGAAGAAAAGATATTTTCCTCAGGAATTCTTTTAAAGTGTTTTATCAAAACCATTTTCCAATATAAGATTACATTATTTCAGATGTGTAAGTTTCACATTTAATATCTCTTTTATTTACATGGTTTCACTTTTCTTATGATGAAATGATATCCATTTGTTTTATATGGATTATGTTATGATGGAATGTTGTTTATGAAACCCATTTTAATCTTTGGGCTATGATGAATGTTTTATGTTTATTTTGTGGCATAAATATTAATGATTTCATTATGAGATAGGTGGGACCTATATATACCTACAATGAATTGGTTAAAGATTTATATCTCTTGAGTTAGACATGTTTGAAACGGCATGTAAATCCGGTTCAGTAATACAGGGATGGAATGACAAATAAACCTGATTCAGGAAGGGACTTTGTCAACTAAGATGGTCATGGAAGTAATGCCTTGGATACTATGGAAATCATATCACGTGCTTAATGATTTTCCACAATTACAAGTTTTATTCCCGTTCGATTTTATCATGATTTATGGTCCATTATGATCAATTCTTTATGTACTTCCATGTTTTATCTCATTGCTCTAGATTTTCATGTTTAAACATTATGGTCATGTTTTTAAGGTCAAATGTATACGGTTTGTTTTATTTTCTCCTTGCTTAACCTTACGGAGCATTTGAGCTCATCCTTTTTATGTTTTCTTTTCCCTAGGAAAAAAGAAAGGTTTTAGGTAAGAAAACCAAAGAGGAAGATATTTATGGGAGATATTGGAGATCTTTCAACACGATTAGAAGAATATATTCTGAGTTTCCAAAGACACTAAACTATTACAGTCCTTGTGTGTCTGTTTTTGTTGTGTATTAAGTATTCCACAAAAGTAATGTAATGTCCATGCACATCAAGCTTTGGGTCTCTATTGTTGGTATAAGAGGAAAGGTTTAGTTAACCATTGGAATGTAGGATGTGAAAAATTTAGTGATATCCCTAGATTTATTTCTATGGTATGTCTATGGATGTCCCTAAGGTTATGTATAAGAATAGGTTATAATCCTATAATTACTGTAGCGATCATAGAATTAAACCGAAGATGTTAGATATTGAATGTGCTCCCCCTTTATTATGTTGTTTTCCCTAGCATGATTTTTTCCACTCAAACTATTATTTTTGGGCTTTAGATGATGGTTGTAACCTGAAGGAACCGTGTTTATCAATGTAATGGACAATGAAATGATTATCCCTATGAAGAACCAAATGTGATGGGAGATGGATTAAAAAATATTATTGCTATACTTACACAAGCTATGAATCATTCTGGACATCCAAATGGTCAGATAAGGGAACAATATTATATTGATTCCTTCATGAGGAAACGTCAACCTTATTTCAGTGGGTCTTCTAATCCACTTGTTTCTGAACAATGTATCAGTACCATCGAAAATATATTTTCCGTACTTCGTTGTTCAGAGCATGAAAAATTCATTTTTCTGTTTACTGTTAAGAAGGTGAAGCAGACCAGTGGTGGACTCTAATTAATAATACAATTCCCTGAGATGAAAATGAATCCATTGAATTGGATTAGTTCAAGAACATATTTTTCAATAAGTAATTCCCTCGTTTTTTTCGAACGAAGATGCAAAATTATTTCCTTGAGCTTAAGGAAAAGGATGATGAATTTGTTGGTATATACAAGGTTAACATCACAAGGCTTGCAAGGTATGCATCCCACTTTATCATCCAACCTGAAAGTAAAGTAGATCGATTCATTAGTGTATTAAAACCATGTATTCAAAGGGCCTTAACTATAATAGACTTCATTATCTATGAAGAAATAATGTGTTGGCTATCATGGTAGAACTGGAAGTTGGTGTTACATATCCATCTTATGGTTTTTACAAGAAATGAAATATTGAGTTCAAGGATAAATATAAAAAAAAATGGTGAAAAGAAGATGAATGTTTTTTTATGCTCAATGTGTGGAAATAAGCATGGTGGATATTGCCTAAATGGTACTAGAAAATGTTTTAAGTGTGGAAAAGAAGGTCATAAAGCTGTTGATTTTTGAAGTAATGGGAAAAAGGTTGCTAATGATGTGAATAGAGAAAAGACTACAATGAACCCTCAACCAACACTTCAATGCTTCATGTGCAAGGAAATGGGGCATTATACTAATAAATTCCCTAATCCACGGGTTAATGATGAACAACGTGAGCAACCTCTTAAGGAAAAGGATAATGGGATGTCCCATGCAATCACTGTTTGTGATTATGAGTATGAAAATGATGATGTGTAATGATTAAGTGTTTATGTAATGGGATTTCAAAATAGTATCATGGAATCTCATTTATGGTATTGTGGAATTTTGGAATATCTATGTATTGGTTTTTAATAATTATATGGTACTGGTAACCATGAAAAAGTGATTGAATTTTTTTTGGAAATCCGATGAAATGCGTATAATGAATGGATAAGGAGAAAATAATATGATAGTAATCATGAGCTCATGACTAAAATAAGGACAATGTGATGTCATGGTTTGAGTATATAGAAATTTTGGAAATTTGGGATCTTGGAAGAGTTAACTTTTGAGAGCATTCATGTTTTCACTAAGGTTCAATGGGTATTCATTTTTCAAGAGGATACATGATAAAGGAATTAACACGTTTGAAATGTGACCAACAAGATATATCGTATGATAAATAATGTTATTCACGTTCTTATTATGTGACCTTTCCGGTAATCATTTTTTGTATACTATGAGATTGGATAGATGTATTTTGGATAAGTCTACTGATTGGAATGAATTAAGTTAGACATAAGATAGTATTGTTTATGTATAGAATTTTTTTTGATATTATTGCATGAATGTTAGAATAGTGTAGTTTTAGAAAAAGGACAACCCATAGGATGGGTGACAACCCAACGCGTCGGACAAGTCTATGGTAATCGAACCCACAACTGATTTGTGGCATGCCATTATTGCCTACCTATAGCCTACATGAAGTCCCTGGTTAGTAGAAACTAGTTTTATTTTATTAAGCAGCATGATAGATGAAGTATATGTCCATTTTTGGAACCATATACGAATAATATCACCATAGATGGACTTATGTATATAAAGTTTTCTAACCTAATGTTTGAGATAGATGGAATGACATTTAATTCTATCTCATTATCCTCTAATACTTCATGGAAAACAAATTCAACTTCATTTCTTTAAGAGATGAAGTTGAAATTGTTCAAGACATGAACAACAATGAGATAGTTCCAAAATCAATTAAGAATTTCTTTTAATTCAAAAAATTTTAAACATTACGGAAATTATCTTGAAATCCAAAAATGTTGTCCTAGTACTCTTATATCCGAAGAATCAGATAGTACCTTAGATCATCACAAATTTATGTCTTTGTGATTGTTGGATTTTTCATAGCCATGTTCTCTACCACCCTCAATTAGAATTTGATGATTGGATTTCTCTTCTATATCCATATTTTCACCTATTTCCTCTTATGTGGAAACCCATCGATTATTTAATTTGGGTAATCGTTAAATTTAATACTTTATTTTTTAAAGATAAGTTTTGGTATTCCTTTTTACTATGTGGGTTTCTATGAACGAAATTCTCATGTAATAAACCATTTATAACCCTGACGAATTTCAAGGGTGAAATTCATTTGAAAGGGGGTAGAATGTAACAACCCGAGATTTTATTAGAATTATTATTTTTAATTTAATTGATGTGTTCTTTTGTACGCTATAACAAAATTATCTTTCGCTATACGCAACACCGTATTAGCTTGCTGTATACACCAAACTATTCATTGCTCATATTACACCTAATTTGATGTTCGTTTTGTAGAAATTATTCTACGCATCATTAATTATATATTTTGTTTAAAGGATAAATGAAATATGGTTGTTTTTTTATACACAACAAAAATGGAGTCTTGCACTACATGTCACCCTGACTTGGCATGCATTACACGCAATCGCGACCTTCCTCGATAGTGTGTGTAGTACGCAATACTGGGTTTCAATAAACAACAATATATTGTTATAATAGCTTTATAGACTAGTCGTTATGAATATTAATAACTAATTTTTTAATTTTATATCATTATTATTTATCTTACAAATTTTTTAGAACATAGTATGAGAAGAAAATAAATTTTTTGGATAAAATAAGTACTTTAAACAAAATGTAGTTTTTCCACCTTTTGATGGCGCACCCACATTAAATCTAGTTTTTGACATGTTTATAAGTTCAATTTGAAAATATAAATTTCTTCTATGGAATAAGGATATAAAAAATTTACATTGGATATATTTTTCATATTATTCTGATAACATTCATATTTTAATGAATAGTAAAAACACGCAATATTTTAATTAAAAACATCTTTTTTTCATCGCAATAATTTATATGAATAGATTATATTTTTAATTGGTTTTAAATTTTAATTATAATATTTTTTTACCATTTAATTCAATTTTAGTAATTGGAAATAATTTCACTTTGAAATTGGACATAAACAAGTGTCGATCTTTTGATAGTTATTGTTTCTCAAAAACACGATATTTGTTTTGATAACATGAATTATTTTTAAAATTAATTAATTCCAGTTATATGTTTTGAATTTGGAAAAATAGAAATCAGTTTTTAATTCAGAATATCAAATACAGCTTATGCTGAATTTTTTGTATTTTTCTGAAGAACTTTAATTTTTGGTGAATAGTGAAACCATTTAGTGGTAGTTAAAAAACAGACTCTTTCATTTAAATGAAATTTTACCACTTCTGTGAATTGAATTTCAAAAATCTGACATACATGGTTTTTATAAAGATGTAAAATGTGGTTTAATAAGATAAAGATAATTTTTCGTGAATAATAACTTTTTACTTTTATTTACCACGGTTAAAAGTAAATAGGGTAATTCAATGTTAAAAGAATATTATAATAATTCAAAATTACCTTAACACTTGTCCAATACTTATTGGATGAGTAATGGCCAACCATGGGAATCCTTGGGTCGATTTTCTGACTCCATGGAGCCACTTTTTAAAGACAATGACACAAGAGATTAATTAATTTAATGTAAAGACAAAATTGACCTTAACAAAATTTTTTAGTAAATTAATTTTTATATGGTGTTATATAAGTCATATTTTAGACTATATATATTAATTAGAAATATAAAAATATTTACTACATCATGATATTTTTTTTCATAATTTTTAGACATCCAATGAATTAAATTAATTATGACACAATAATGATGTAGTATTTACCTCATTATTAAATGATTTAAATAAATAAGATTACAATGATTGAAATATTATCCAAAGCTTGTACACTTCAGATTGGATGATTTCATTTCGACCATGAGTCATCATATCATCATATTTAATGATTTTTGGACCCTTTTAAAATGAATATATGTGTATAATAAAAAAATATTTTCACACTTTCCAAAAGAGCCTCTCCTCCCCCTTATAAAAGGAGACCATTTCTATCCATTTACTCACATCTCTAAATCAATTTTTCTGGTCCAAAATCTACCCAATTTATCTCCCTACATCCCTCTTCTCCACATATAATCCTTAAATTAGGAATAAGTAACTTCAATAAGTCCTTTTGGTTCAAACCAAAGGAACTTACCCAAATTTTAAGTAACAGTTTCTCTGAAGTTGTTTTCTTTTATTATACATCTTCAACATCTAAACTCTTTTTAATACTTTATTTTGTATCAAAAAAAGTATCCTAAATATAATATTTTTTTATGATATGTATTAGAACTACACCTAAACACACCTCCATCTAATGGATTAAGAACATAATGTTTATGTGGATGGAAAACTAACGCCTCACGAAACGATGACTATTTGATTTTCTCCTACCGCCTCTCATGGTGGCCATTATGATGGAACAGTATTCATATATGATATATATTATATTTATTATTTCCTTATGATTATTTACTTCCTAATTATATAATTACTTTATGGTTTCCATAGTCGATAAATACGATAATGTCATTGGAGGATGTGCAGACTACCGCCCCCTCAAAATGATTTGATTCGTTAATACCTTATGTGAGATATATAAAGGATGTGGTTAATGATATTATATATGATATTATAAAGGAATTATAATATACCTATTTATAATTATATTTTTATTCCATTAAAATATGTTATAGAAATGAAAGTAGTGTTCATGCGTCCGTACGGCTTACCGTCTCCATGAACAGTGCATTTCATTTCTAACCTCCATATGTTATGTACTATTATAAATACATGTATATTATGAATATATAATGAATATATATTATATATAAATCATTATTTACATTCTTTAAGTAATTAAATCATGATATAAGTAATAATAACATCAAGAACAACAAGTCCCAACTCGTACGATAAATAAGATGAATTTACCCAAAACGTTGCTTTGACATGGGATTTACAAAATAAATGGTAATATAAGGTCATTAGTGAACCATATATGATATCATAACAATGAATATGATTATTTAATAAGTCAATGGAATTATTTAAATCATTATATATGAGGTTTGGATACGTACGAAGCATATCAGACCTAAGGTAAAGGATAACTTTTCCAATCTCATTTTTATCCGAGATTGTTTATTAGTAAGTATTTACTGGGGGTATTGTTATCATTAAATCCCATGTTTTTTAAAATGTTTTAATGTATGTTTAAATTACTTTTTACCCATTTTTTAATTTTACTACATGGTATGTATGGAATTATTTTTTTTACCATACGAGGTACTTTTTGACTTTTCTGGAAAAAGTACGAGAAGAATGCTTTTTTAACTTATACGGCATGAAAGGATTTTTACAGTTTTATAAAGAATTATTTTCATGAACCATCCTCCAAAATATTTTATGAATATTTAAAAAAATACCTTTTTTTTTGAAATTACATGTAATTTTGTGAAAAGAAAATGATTTGGAAGATGAATGGATATTTTCCTCAGGAATTCATTTCAAGTGTTTTATCAAAACCATTTTCCATCTAAGATGATATTATTTCATATATGTATGTTTCAAGTATAATGTCTCTATGATTTACATGGTTTAAATTTTCTTATGATGGAATTATATCCATTTTTTTATATAGATCATGTTATTATGGGATGATATTTATGAAAACCATTTTATTCTTTGGGTTATGATGAATGTTTTAAGTTCATTTTGTGGAACAAGTAAGAATTATTTCATAATGTGATGGGTGGGACCTATATATCCCTACAATGCATTGTTTAAATATTTATTTCTTATGAGATAGACATGGATGAAATGACAAGTAAATCAGGATCAGTAATACATGGCTGGAACGACACGTAAACTCGGTTCAGTAAGGGACTTTGTCCACTAAGATGGTCTTGGCAGCAATGACTTGCCTACTATGGAAATCATATCATGTGCTTAATGTTTTTCCACTATTTAAAGTTCTATTCCCATGCTATTTTATCATGATTGATGTTCTATTATAATCTACGACTTATGTACTTCTCTGTTCTAACTCATTTCTCAATATTTTAATTTTAAACATTATGGTCATGTTTTTAAGTTCAATTGTATACACTTTGTTTTCTTTTCTACATGCTTACCCTTACTGTGCATTTGAGCTCACCCTTTTTATGTTTTCATCTACCCAAGATATAAAGAAAGGTTTTAGGTAAGATAACAAAATAGGACGATTTTTATGGGAATTTTGATGATCTTTCACCACGATTAGAAGATTATATTCCGAGTTTCCAAAGACACTAAACTATTACGGTCCTTGTGTGTCTGTTTTTGTTATGTATTAAGTATTCCGAAAAAGTAATGTAATTTCCATGTAAGTCAAGCATTGTTTCGCTACAATTATTATATACACAAAAAAATATCATTTACTTCTCATTCCATTAAATACATCAAATTAATAGAAGTAATGATAATTCATATGTATAACCTACTCTCACCATGAACATTACATTTAATTTTCAATTCCTAACATTATCTATTATTATAAATACTTATATTATGAATATATATTTCATCCAAATCATGTTTTAAATCTTATATATTAATAAATAATGATTCATTTATTAACAAAAGGTATAAGATGTCAATTTTTTTTGGAAAATTAATAATTTAACACTCCAAATGATGAAAATGATGAAATATTGTTATCAAAGGGGTAATAATATAGTATAATAATATCATATATGATATTATAAATTTTTTTATTCATTAGTTATAAGTTATTTAAATGGTTAACACCATTATAAATGAAGTTAAAAAATGATCAACTGAATGGTAATGTAAGGTAAGGGAATTTTATCTCTTATCTCATTCTATGAGACAATAACCATTGTCAAAGCATAATTATATTTTGTTGTGTACATATTTCACTATTTAATTTTATATTCTGAATAAATTTATAATATTTCATTTTATTTTTCATTTAAAGTTATTTATTTAATGTTTTTAATGACATAAAATATTATTTAGGGAAATTACTCTTGATCTAATTAAATTTTTTATTTTGTAAAATGGTTATATAACTTATGAAAATATTTGGATTTACGTTTTTGGATTATAAAATACCATTAATACTTTATTCGTTGGTATTAATTGTTTTAAATACATATCACATGATTTTTATAAATTAATGGCTTTAACAAATAAAATTTACTCAAACAAAGGAGAGGTGGCCTCTTCTAGTAGAATTGCTCCATTCAAATCCCATTTGTTAGAGCTCGGAAAATTGGTGGATTCACTGGACATCACTCTTGATCATGCCCACGTAGAGCTTCAACATGTATAGATTGAACAGAACTGCATATGAGAGAAGTGGAAGTTGATAGAGATTACCACTGAAGCGATGTTATCCAAGCCACCCCATGAATATGTCACCTTCAGACACCTTACCATTCAGTCATATGTAGGTGTTATAAAAGATTATATATTAATACCCAAGTACTATGATTTTATAATTTATTTTTTTATTGATAATATACATTCATTTTATCATTGTTACCAAGAAAAAAGTTTTTTAAAAAAAATTAGAATTTTTAGTTAATTAAGATATCTAGTTTGGTGAATTAATAGATTTTTTCTTTAAATAATATTTCAATTAAATATTATTACTAAATTACTTTTTATATTATTTAAATTTCTGTATAATTATTATGAATATGATTGTGATTTTTTAAGAATTAAAATCTATTTTTGTCGAAACACATGAATTTTCAAAAAAAATGTATATTTTTGTTTTAATAGTAAAAAATAAAAATATATAGAAAATTATACACCTAAAAATAATATTATATTTGGAATATAGAAATTGATATTATCAAGTAGTGAATATTTTATAATTTCATGAGACAGTCGAATTTTTGGGTAAAAATTAAATAATGTTTAAATAAATATTGTTTTCTATGTCATAATAATGACCCAATAGTGATGTAATATAATATTATAAAAAATAATTTCATCAAATATACGTTTTAACATTGAAATAAAATTATTTTTGGTTTATTTGATTTATTTTACAAATCCCTCGTGGACCCTCCAAGACTTATAAAACATTTTAACTTTTTAAATATATTTCCTTGAGTGTGTGACTATCCTTCACATATAAAACCCTATTATTTTAAAAATTTAGACAATTGTACTAATATAATAATTATTTTCACTCCCTTTAGAAAAAACCATGGGCAAAAACCATGGTTTGGTTGGTGGTTTTTATTAGTTTTATGTGTGGTGTCCCAAACCTAAATAATAAAAAATTCCTCTGCCATTCCTATATAATTCCACCCAATATCCCACTTACTCATCAATAAAAGCCTTTGGAGTTCATCCAAAATCTTACCCCCATTCTCTATAATCCTCCCACGGTTCCCCAAGATCAAAATAAGCTTCTCTCAAACCTCTCCCAAGCCATTGGAATCACACTTCCGTAAGGGATTCCTTTCTTTCTCATTTTCTCCATGTTTCATAATATTTTTATGCCCTTTTATTTTGAATTATAAATGTTTAGGTATGATATCTCACCTCTCCCATTCTACCATATTTTTCATTTAATGATTATAAACCCATTTTTTCTCTCATTAATTCTTAACATATTCATTTGTTACAATGCCCTTATTCAGTAAGGAATTTTCTGTCCTTGTTTACATTCAAGAAATTATTTTGTTTTATGAATCAAAATTCCATTAAATATGTTGGGACATGTATCATTGTGACCCGATTACATTCCATTTTATATAAATAATATGAGACCCCTTTTTCACTCTCATCAATGTTTTTTATGATGTATTCCGTCACGTTGTTATGCTGTTGAAATTGCATCACCATTTTCGATGAAAAAATCATGGTATATTGAATCCCATGGACCATAATATATGAGGTTTTTTCTTATTTATTCTCATTTACTTATTGATGGAATAGATTCATGTATGAATTCCACTATCATTTACATTGGAATAAAGTATGATGTTTAATGAATCAATGTTGTATGATCTTGTGGAACACTTATGCATTAAATTAACTGTTTAAGTTGGGTGGACCATGATAGCTCTCCAATGTATTGTTTAAATATTATTGTCATGATACCTCAAGTTAAATAAGTGTTTACTCATTCTAATTCATGTTAAATTTGGGTTTACTCATTCTCTCGGTGAATTTATTTTTTGCTCATGCAAATACAATTTATGTGTTGTTTCCACATTTTCATGGTTTGATAATCATGTTATATCATGCGTTTATGTTCATGTTTATCTTATTATCCAATGATATGTCTGTCTTTTAAAATTTATAATATTATTAATGTTATTCCTTTTTACTCCCTTAATGAGATTTATATCTCACCCTTTTCTTATGTATTTCCTCGGGATATCCCATGTAATGCTATGTATGAGGGAAATAGTGGTCATGTAAAGGATGTTTTCAATAAAAATATTGCATTTCTTATTTTAAGTAGTTTTGTAATGTTACTAATACCCATATACAATATACCTATCGATCATCTATATTTTATGAAGTAATTATTTTATGTAATAAATCATTTTTTGTGTTTAATAAATAGTAGGGGTTTCATAGTTGGTATCAAATGATTGGTTTAGTTATTTTTGGGAATAGGATTAGGAAACCCCAGTGAACATTGTAGGGATAATACTAAGTATAATAAGAACATTCCTATGTTTTTTTGAGAATTGAGTAAGTGGTTTATCAATAAAATACATCATTTTCTAGAAATGAGCAGGAAGAGGTGGCTCCAACAAAGATTTAACTACGAGTGAAATCTTCGATACAAAGTTTCATGATTGACCCAGGGTATCATGGAACACAAAAAGGACCCTTCTCCACACTTGGTTATGAAAATCTTGGTGGATATGCATTGGTAAACTCAGGATCATATAATGAATCATTATTAAGCGAATTAAAAAAAAATTCCAATAAGAATATATATTAGAAAATAGGGAATAGATTAAATAGAATCAAGCATATAGATTCACAAGTTAATTTTTTTTTTGTATAATTCATCAATTTTCTGACCTTGGATTACCCCTTATGTGTTACCCCTAACATTCATTTTATTCCATCCAATATCTGGTAGTAGGAGGACTGGAGATAACAATCGATGAGAAGATCAATGTGATGACTGTTTTAATGATATGCCCAATCCAATGGGTGCAGGAATCACAAACATTGTCACAATACTCTCATAGTTAATTCAAGATTTGAATTGAAATATATGTCAATAGGAACATTCAACCCCCCCCCCTTAAACAGTCACAATCTAAAGCATCATGTGAAAAATGACTCCTTATTATAATTGGTAATATACTCCCTCAATTACTGAACAATGGATCAACTACATTGAAAATATCTTCTCCTTCCTTCAATGTTATAATAAAAAGAAGTTTCTTCAATCTGCTTATCATATGGAGGGAGAATCATATATGTAATGTTTATTGATCAAAAATAAAAAGATTGGGTTGGAGATTTACGTGTTTGAGTGGATGAGTTTCCAGAAAAAAAATTATAAATATTTTCCACACACCCTCTTACAATATATGGAATGGGGCATCCTTACCCTCAAGAACACTGATGAAGAATCTATTGGAGAGTACAAGGAAAACATCACATGTCTTACATGATACACCTCCAATATTCTTGAGACCCCCAGATTCTTGTTTGACAGCTCATTTGGTAGGATGAAACCAAGCCTATGTAAAAGCCCTAGAGTTCTGAGACATCGATAGATATGAGGAAATTTTTATTTGTGAGCTCAATTTCGAAATAGAGATCGTAGAATACTATGGGTATCATGGGGATCATATGTGAACGATGTAATTAATTTATAGAGGTCCAATTGATAAATCCACTAGTGCTAAAAAAATCCAACACCTCACTTTCAAAAGATGTACAAAGAAGCACCCCAGAAATTTCTTGAAGGGGTGATGAAATTCTTTAGGTGTGGATGATAAGGGCACCAAGTAGTTAAATTACGACAAGAGAAACTCATGGCTATGATAGAGGATAGGAACACTTCATTTGACCCTTAACCCATTGTTTATTACTTCAATTTAAAATAACTATGGTCACTTGAAAGTATGTTCCTTATGACATGGGGTTTTGGAGGAGACCAACAACCTCTAATGAAAGAAGGGCAATAATTTTCCATCACTACCGCAGAAGTGTTACCTGAAAACAATTTAGTGACAAGTACACTAATTATTCAATCAAGATAACAAATGTAATTTTTCATTCGGGTTCTACACATTGTTTTATATCCTAAAAGATTAGTAGAACAATCCCCAAAACACCAAATATCATTGACGTAAAACTGTTGGTGAGTATGGGAAGCAGAGAAATCGTTGATTCAATTGAATATAACTCTTCCAATATCATAAATTGTTCATTGAACGTCCCATCTAACCACATCATACTCCCATTGGCAGAATTTGATAAAATTATTGGCATTTATTGGGTTTCCTTATATAGAGAAAAAATATATTGATGTGAGAGGGAAATCACAATCCATATTGAGAATCGACCCCTAATTCAATACAAGTGGAAGGAGGAAGATGAATCTTCTTTAGTAGAATCATTTCAAGTGTAGATATTATTTCTATATGATCATGTTTATCTAAATCAGATGATTGATTTTAAAGAATCCACAATCATGGAAGGAATTCTGATTGGGGAGGAATTTGACAAAGTGTTTCCCGATAAATTTTCTGGTCATCCTCCTAGAATAGATGTTGAAGGATTGGTAAATGAGGCTATCCACTAATTATCATGATCTCAAAATGTCACGATAATGATCATATATTATCTGACTTGAACTAATTAATTGTTTTATCATCTATGTAAAGCATAATACATCTCCAAGGAGGATCTGTTTTGTTGATATAAACTATTAAGGGTAAATAAAGATCATATTCCCAAGACTACTTTTCATAAAAGGTACGAGAACTATGAATTCATAGTAATGTCATTCAAATGCACCATTGTTCCAGAAATAATCATGTAATTGATGAATAGTGTATTATAGAGATTACCTTGAAAATTTTGTTGTAGTATTTATATATGATATTTGTTCATACTCCAAATACATGGAGGAGCATGATGAGCCCCTAAGAACTCCACTATAGAACTATAGAATGCTGAAGATCTTTGTGATGTACATCAAGTGTCTGTTTTGGTTGAATATGTTCTAATTATTGGGTAATATCCTCACAATTAATGGGATATCTGTGATCCATCCTAGACACCATCAATTGAAGGTCAGAGGAAGTCAACTGTAGTAATTGATATCAGTAGCTTCCGGAGGTTTGTTGGATATTAACACCTATTTTTGAAAAATTTATCTAAATTTTACAACCCTCTTACCCTGCAAATATATAAGGTAATAATTAAATCATGGAGTGATGAATGTGAAGAGAGATTCAAGGAGTTGAAACAGATGATTATCACTTCACCTGTACACACACTCCCAATAAGTGGAGAACCCTTTTATGGAGTACAATGATGTTTTAAAGAGGGTTTTAGCCTGTGTGATAATAAAAAATAATAATGTTATAGCATACCCCTCAAGGAAGCTGAATATACATGATAAAAACTATCCCACCCATGATCTGGAGTTGGCAGCAATGATCTTTGCATTGAAAATTTGGATGAATTATCTATATGGGTATTAGGGAGAGATACATAATGATCACAAGAGCCTAAAATATATATTCACAATAAAAGATCTTAATTAGCACCAATAAATATGGATAGAGTTCATTAACGATTATGATTGCTGAATATACTACCATCTCGGTAAGGCTAATATGGTAGAAGATGATCTATGTAGAATGTATCACTAATCTTTATCAATGAGGAAAATTGAAAATGATATATTTTTTATAGATTTATTGAGGACTGACAAGGGAATCATGAAGGAAGAAACATCATAAATCCATTCACAAATGATTGCTAAACCATCCCTCATAATGAATATAATGGATGCTCAATGAAAGGATATGGAACTTCTAAAAATGATGGAAGCTATGAGAAATGGGAAATCCTCATATTTTGTGGATGAAAATGATAGAATTGTGAGATTTGGAAACAATTATATGTAGACTCCATTCCTGAGATATTGAACAAGCTTATTAATGAAGGATATAGCTCAACCATCTCAATTCACACCGAGAGCATAATGATGTATTGGGATCTCTGAAAAAACATTTTGTGGGACAATATGAATAGGGATATTTTTCAGTATACATTTAGGTTCCTGGTATGTCAGCATGTGAAGGCTGAAAGGAAAATGTATAAGGATATGATGAAACTACTACCAATACCCACAATCTCTAGGAATAGAACATAACTTTACTATAGCCTATAATCCTCAAACTGATGGCTAATCTGATAGAACTATTTAGACATTGGAATATATGTTATGATCATTTTCAATGGAATTCAAAGAAGGATGGTACTATAATCATCCACTGGTTGAATTCTCTTACAATAACAGTTCCCACATGATCATATGAATGTAATTGTATAATGACATTTATTGGAAAAGATGCAAAACACCGGTGTGTTAGGATGAATGTGTTGAGTGTAATTTTCAAGGACATGAAATAGTCTAAGAAATGGTGGATAATCTAAGTACCATTCTGCAGCATATCAAGGATTCCAAAATTCAAAAAAAGAGTTATGTACATAAATGTCAACGAGACCTTGAATTCAAGGATGAAGACATGGTATTTATACAATTATCTACATTGAAGAAGGTCATGAGGTTTGTAATGAAAGGGATGATATGTCCTAGGTACATCGTCCCCTTCAAGATAATTGATTGTGTCAGGGTTGTGGTGTAACATCCCAAGTAAGTAATGAATAATAGATATTTTTATCTATGTCTATTAATGAACTAGATAGTGTTTTAGAGGCTTAAAATGAAAATAAATCCAATCTTAATCATGAAATACACTAATATTTTTAAAAGATTGTTTTACTGCCTTTAGAGGGCGAAACATTTTTGAATCTATCTTTTGACAATTTTATAAGCTATGTTTGTCAAAATAAACTTATTATTTATGATTGGAACATCAAAATTTACTTTTTTTGAATTTTTGGTATATTTCTGACAATGTTCATTTTTTAATGAATAATGAAAAACACTGCATTTTACATCAAAAATGATTTTTAATCTAATTTATTTATATGATTATATTATATTTTTTATTGGTTTTGAAGTGAAGTTAGAATATATTTTTACCATTTAATCCAATGGTGGTCATTGGAATCAATTTCACTTTGAAATTGGACTTAAACTGGTGCCAATCTTTTGATACTTATTGTTTCATAAAACACACTATTTTCTCTGACAGCGGGAATTAATTATTAAATTAATTAATGTGACTTATATGTTTTTAATTTTGTAAAATAGTCTTCGTTTTTGAATTCAGAATATCAAATATAGCTTAGGGTGATGTTTTGGTATTTTTCTGAAAAACTTCAATTTTTGATGAATAGTGAAATCACTAAGTGGTAGTTAAAGAAACTGATTTTTCGTTTAAATGAAATTTTTCCACCTTTGTGTTTTGAATTCCAAAAATCTGACATACATGGTTGTCATTAAGAAGTAAAATGTGGTTCAATGGGATTAAAATAATTTTTTGGTGAATAGTAACTTATTAAGTTCTTAATCCCGATTAGTGGTAATTAGTGTAGTTTAAGGTAAAAATAATGCTTTAATAATATAAAATGACCTAGAAACATGTCCTAACCTTATTGGATGTGTCATGTCCGACCAATAAAATCCATGGGTCAACCTGGGGACCCCATTGAGCCACATTGGTTGGGAAATAACAAAAATAACTTTTTATTTAATGTAAAAGTAAAAATGACACAAACATAATATGTTTTACGAAAACAATTTTTATATGGGGTCATAAAAGTCAGATTTTTGACTATAAATATTTATTAGAGATATAAAAAGATTTCCTACATCATAGTATTTTTTTTATAATTTTTAGACATAAAATAAATTAAATTATTTATGACATCATGATGATGCAGCGATGACCTCATTATTTAACGATTTAAATAAAATGGAAAGTTAATGTAAAATCTAAAACCTACACATGGAAAAAACAAATTTGATGAGTGGTGTTCGAACCCTTATCACCTTATCATCTAATTATAATAATGTGAGGCCTTTTGAATCCGAAACGCATTTTAAAATAAAGTAACTTATCTTTACTTTCCAAGAGTGCCCCTCCTCTCCTCTTACAAAAGGCCCCCAACTGTACCTCTTTTCCCACACTCCCAAAGCCTTTGTCTCGGCCAACCCCTGCCCATTTTGTCTCTCCACTTCCCTCTCTTACTCCTTGAAGCCTAACATTGGGCAGAAGTCTTTCCAAGGAAGCCACTGAGCTCAAAGCAAAGGGAGTTACCCGATTTTATGGTAATGACTTCTTTTGAATCCTTTTGTTTTATTTTGCTTCTCCAACCCCCTAAACTCTTTTTATTCTTTTATTTTGTAACAAATCAAGTATACTCAATATACTAGGATGTTTTTATAATAAGTATTCAAGCTACACTCACACACACCTACATCTAATGGTTAACGAACATACTGTTTCCGTGGATGGTGAATTTTTTCCTCCCGAAACGATGATTGTTCGACATTATTTTAACACCTTCAAAAGTGGACATTAAGATGTCACTATATTTATATATGATATATAATATGATTATGTTTACCTTAAGCTTCTGTATTTTTCTTTTTTGTCATAACTTTATGGTTTCCATTATGGGTAAACGTGATATCTTCATTTAAAGAAGTTTGGACTACCGCCCCCTCAAAGTGATTTGATTCGTTAAATAACATATGTGGGACATATAAAGGATGGAGCTATGATATTATATATGATATTATACTGGAATTATAATATACCTTTATATCATTATGATTCCATTCTATAAAATACGAAATAGAAATGAAATTAGCGTTCATGCGTACGTACGGCTTTCCGTCTCCATGAACGGTGCATTTCATTTATTACCTCTAAATGAATATGTAATATTGTAAATGCATGAATGTAATGGATATATATGACATATATCATATCTAAATCAAGAATACCATTCTGGATATAATGGATAAATGAACAACATGTAATTATATAGGGCTTATTTTTGACTCAAGTACCAATGATCGTTAAAACGACCGTTATTAACATAAATAATTACATAGTGTTCATGAAATGGAAATAAGTGATATAAAAGTAAGAATGAACTTGAAAAAGGTTCATAAACAAGTATAAATTTACTCATGTTTATTATTCAGTAGATTAAAGAACGACCGAGTCAAGTCGGACCCGAGGTATGGGACTTTGTCTCAATCTCCTTTCATTGAGGCGTATTTTGTTTTATACACATCCTTCTTTTATATGGTGTATAAACTCCTTTGACTTTTACGTTTATTCGAAAGGAATATTTTTTATACGAATCATTTACTAAACGACAAAAGGGAATGTTTTTGTCGTATGTATGCGGCGACAACGACTTCTTCGCCGCCGTGACCATAATTTGAGTTTCAGCTTCCTCTACAAGCCATACACTTTTTTTTAAAGAAAAATAAATACCAGGTTTTACTTTTCTTTTATTCTGGTATTGAAAATTGTTTTCATAATGTTTTTATATCAATGTGTTGTATTGATATCTTGTGATTGAAAGGTGGAAATGTTATGTTTCGTTTACGCATGTTTTATGTGATACGATTATGTTGAGGTTCTTTGGCATTATTATGAAGGCGGGTGGTTCCGTGATAGACTAAGGGCAGGTGAGACCGATATATCTCTCCAATGCATTGGGTAACGCGAAGGAGTGAAACGTTAAGGTTTCTCCAAAGAGATTTAGGGAATATACTGTGATGGGTATTCTAAACGTATCCAAGAGGGTTACCCCCTACGTAAGAATGTTATGAATGCCTCATGTTACCATTATGTCTTATGATTTCTATGATTTATTCATGGTTTGATGAGGTATGTTTAAGTGGTTATGTTTTATGGGTAAATTATGATTTCATTCTTATGTATATATGTACCCATGTTTCCTCTCCATATTTTTATATCCCTTACTAAGCTTTTTATGCTGATCCCAAGTTTTTTGAAATTTTTTTCACAGGTCAAGGGAAAGGTACATGATATGTTGATAGTGTCAAGGAAGTGTCAATAAAGAATCCATGTTTTATTTTAAATATGTTTCCATTGATGGGAATGTAGAATACTATCTTTATGTAACAACTTGTTTATATGTAGAATTTAATGCAACTTTTATGATCTAATTCTCTAAAACTCTAATCCCGAAAATATCCTCATTGTGTAATCTTGTAATAACTCAAGATTAAGTAAGGTTTAAGGCTGGGGCATTATAGGTGGTATCAGAGGTCGGTTTAGATAACATTAGAAGTTAGAATTCTATTAAATGATTATCCAAAATATTTTTTTTTGAAGTGATATAGTATTTGAAGATTACCGTGTTGCTTTATCTAAGACATGTTTGTTCAGAATGGTTTTCCACAGAGGAAACAGGGAAGCAGTGCTAAGAAGGCATGCAGAAGGAAATAACCTTCCGAATCAGCATCCTAAGATGGTCGGAATTGGAACTGAACTGTTTGTTGCAGTAATGAGGCATTTGACTCAAGATATAAATGGTGGTGGTATCCATGCACGAGATCAGCCAGATCAACTGCAGAGGAACATGTTAGTGGTGGAACATTTCATGAGGCAACATCCCCCATCATTCAGAGGATCATCTGACCCTTTGTTAGCTGAAGGGTGGGTTAAATCACTGGAGAAGATTTTGGATGTCATGGGGTGTTCAGACAATCAAAAGGTTAGTCTTACTATTTATCGTTTGGAGGGGGAAGCAGATCAGTGGTGGTCGATGGTTAAATATACCAGGGACGCTGATGAGATTGATGCACTCGACTGGGATGAACTCAAAGGTATGTTTCTTGAGAAGTATTTTTCTAAGGCTATTTGACTTAGGATGGAAATTCAATTCTTGGAATTGAGGCAAGAGGAAGACTCAGTGGCTGCCTACGAAGAAAGGTTCACTCGATTCGCAAGGTATGCTCCAAATTTTATCTGAGACCTTGATAGTAATATCAATCGTTTTTACTCAGAATTAAAGCCAAAATATCGAAGGGAATTAGCTTCTCGTTAGTTTAAAAGTTATGAAAATATTGTTCGATGTGCTGAGAAGGTGGAAATGGAGTTTGCCGATGACCAAGTGTTTTATAACAACCAGCAGAAGAAGAGACCGAGGTGGTAGGGGAAAGGTAAGAATTCTTCAAAAAAGTCTGATGGTAAGAAAACTAAGTTTCCAGTTTGTGATAAATGTGGCAAAAGGCATGCTGGGGAATGTCTTCTGAATTCTGGAAAGTGCTACCGATGTGGTAAGATGGGACATAAGTCTCGTCATTGCACTGAAAAGGATCAAGGTGAAGGTAGGACCAAATTTGATTTACGGTTAGTGAATTGTTATAAGTGCAATGAGATGGGTCACTATGCAAACGAGTGTCCGACAAAGAGGTTGAGTGATGGGAAGTAGTTAGACTACAAGCAGAAAGGGGTGGTGAAATCCTTTGCAACTACTTCATCAGCTGTCGGGCCATCAAATGAAATTGTATCAGGTACTTTGTTTGTTTTTTCATATTATTCCAATGTGTTGTTTGATTCGGGGTCTACACATTCTTTCATCTCTGAAACCTTTTCTAGTAAAATTGGATTACCATCTCATGAAATGACTCCTAAACTTTTGGTAAAAACACCTAGGGGAAATGTTGAGGAAAAAGAATTTATAAGAATCTTCCTATCCATATCTGTGGAAAGAACCTACTTGAAAACCTTATTGTTCTACCTCTAGCAGAGTTTGATGTTATCCTGGGTATGTATTGGCTCTCTATTTACCATGCTAAGATTGACTGTAGAGCTAAAGAAGTTTATTTTCAGAAAGACTTTCAGTTTGTGTACAAGAATGAACCCTTACTGTTGATAACTTATCAAGAGGCCAAAAAACTTGTAAAATATGGAAATGAATGTTACCTTGAAGATATTGTTGAAAACAAGGGAACTGTTCAGATTAATGATGTGCCAGTGGTAAATGAGTATCCTGATGTTTTTCCTGATTAGTTTCCTGGAATAATACCAGATCGGGATGTTGAGTTTACTGTTGACTTAGTTCCTGATACTAAGACAATTTCAAAAACCCCTTATCGAATGGCTCAAATTGAACTTTTAGAGTTGAAGGAGAAATTGCAAGATTTATTAGAGAAAGGTTTCATTTGACCTAGCATATCACCATGGGGTGCTCCTGTCTTGTTTGTTAAAAAGAAATATGGTTCTATGAGACTTTGCATTGATTATAGGTCCTTGAATAATATCACTATTAAGAACAAATATCCTTTTCCTCATATCGATGATTTTTTTGATCAGCTCCAGGGAGCTCAGTATTTTTCAAAGATTGACTTGAGATCGGGGTACCATCAGCTAAAGTTAAAGGAAGAAGACGTTCCAAAGACCTCGTTCCGTACAAGATATGGCCATTATGAATTTGTAGTAATGCGTTTTTGGATAACCAATGCAACTGCTATATTCATGGACTTAATGAAAAGAATTTTCCATGAGTTATTGGATAAGTTTGTTGTGGTTTTTATTGATGATATTTTGGTGTTTTCTAAAAGTAAAGAATAGCATGAAAGACATTTAAGGGTTATCTTTAAAACATTAAAAGAAAAGGAATTGTATGGGAAATTCAGCAAGTGTGAGTTTTGGTTGCAACAAATTTCTTTCCTTGGTCATATTGTTTCTAAAGATGGAATAACTATTGATCCTAAAAAAACAAAAGTTTTGGAGGAATGGCCAATACCCACATATGTAATTGAGATCCGTAGCTTCCTTGGTTAGGTAGGCTATTACCGAAGGTTTGTTAGAAATTTTTCACGGTTATCTAGTCCAATGACTAAGCTAACTCAGAAGGGTGTTATGTTTATCAGGACAAAAGAATGTGATGATTGTTTTCGGGAATTGAAAAGAAGATTGGTGAAAGATCTAGTTTTGGCACTACCTTCTAGGAATGGTAAGTTGGTTATATACAGTGATGCTTCATTGAAAGGACTTGGTTGCATCCTAATGCAGAATAATCAGGTAATTGCTTATGCTTCACGACAGTTGAAAACTCATGAGGTAAATTACCCTACACATGATTTGGAATTAGCTGCTGTTGTTTTTGCTTTACAAATTTGGAGGCATCATTTGTATGGAGTAAAGTGTGAAATATATACCGATCACAAAAGTTTAAAGTATATATTCACTCAGAAAGAGTTAAACATGAGACAGAGGAGATGGCTGGAATTAATCAAGGATTATGATTGTACAATTCATTACCATCCGGGAAAATCAAATAAAGTCTCGGATGATTTGAGTCGAAAAAGTAATGCTTCATTAGAAATGTTGCATTTGGAACGTGATCCTTTGGTTAAGGATTTGATGAACTTTGGCATAGAAGTTGTTGGGGTAGGAAGTTCTTCTGGTTTGTTTCAGGTATCAGTGAGATCATCTCTATCAGATAGAATCAAGCAAGCACAGAAGCAAGACTGTGAGTTGCAGAAAAAGGTAGAGCTAGTTCAGAAAGGTAAGTTCCCTGAATTCAACATTGATAATGATTGTGTTTTGAGATTTGAGAAGAGATCGTGTGTGCCATATGATTCACAGTTGAAGAGAGAGTTTTTATTGAAGCTCATAGTTCTCCGTTTTCAGTTCATCCTGGCAGTACTAAGATGTATAGAGATCTGCGGGAGTATTACTGGTGGGATGGAATGAAAAGAGTTGTTGCTGATTTTACTGTGAAGTGTTTGAATTGTCAGCATGTTAAAGAAGAGCGACAGTTACCGAAAGGGATGTTTCATCCTTTACCAGTGCCAAATTGGAAATGGGAGAATATATCCACGGACTTTGTTATGGGATTATCGATGACATCTCGAGGTAATAATGCAATCTGGGTTATTGTTGATCTCCTGACCAAGTCTGCTCATTTCCTTGCTATACGAGATACTTTTTCCCTGGATCAACTTTCCCGTTTGTATCTTAAAGAGATAGTCAGGTTACATGTAGTTCCTCTATCCATTGTATCTGATCGTGATCTCAGGTTCACTTCTAACATTTGGAAAGGCCTTCAGAAGTCGTTGGGTACTGAATTAAATTTTAGTATAGATTTTCATCCTCAATAAGATGGGCAGTCAGAACGAACAATTCAGACCTTAGAGGATATTCTACGAGCATGTTATATGGATTATAAGGGATGTTGGGACCAACATCTTTCTTTGGTTGAATTTTCATATAATAACAGTTTTCATTTCAGTATACAGATGGCACCATTTCAGGGATTATATGGGAAGCGATGTAGAACTCTAACTTTCTGGGATGATGTGAGTGAAAGGAAGTTGATGGGACCAGAATTGGTTGATGAGATGGCAGAAAAAGTTCAGTTGATTCAGAAGCACATGAGAACAGCTCAGAGCAGGCAGAAGAGTTATGCGGATAACCGGAGGAAGGATATATCTTTCGAGGTAGGTGATCATGTTTTTCTCAAGGTTTCTCCTTGGAAAAGTGTGATGATATTTGGTATGAAATGAAAGCTGAGTCCAAGGTTTATTAGACCATATGAAATTCTGGAGAGATTTGGATCAGTTGCTTACCGAGTGGATTTACCTCTGAGTTTATCTCAGGTACACAATTTTTTTCATGTTTCTATGTTGAGAAAGTACATGCCAGATCCATCTCATGTTTTTAGTCCAGAGGTTGTTCAGCTGAAGAGAACCTATATTATGAGGAAAAATCGGTCCAGATTCTTGACCACAAGGAGAATGTGTTACGGAATAAGGTGATTAATCAGGTAATGGTTTTGTGGAAAAACCACATGATGGAAGAGGCAACATGGGAATCTAAAAATGCAATGAGGGATAAATACCCCCACTTATTTGATAAGTAAATAAATTTCGGGGATGCAATTTTCTAATGGGGGGAAGGATGTAACATCCCAATTAAGTAATGAATAATAGATATTTTTATCTATGTCTATTAATGAAATAGATAGTGTTTTAGAGGCTTAAAATTAAAATACATCCAATCTTAAGCATGGAATACACTAATATTTTTAAAAGATTGTTTTACTGCCTTTTGATGGAAAACCATTTTTAAATATATCTTTTGACAATTTTATAATCTATGTTTTTCAAAATAAACTTATTATTTATGTTTGGGACATCAAAATTTACTTTGAGTGAATTTTTGGTATTTTTCTGACAATGTTCATTTTTTAATGAATAGTGAAAAATACTGCATTTTACATCAAAACTGATTTTTAATCTAATTTATTTATATGATTAGATTGTCTTTTGAATTGGGTTTTAAGTGAAATTAGAATATATTTTTACCATTTAATCCAATGGTGGTCATTGGAATCAATTTCACTTAGAAATTGGACTTAAACTGGTGTCAATCTTTTGATACTTATTGTTTCATAAAACATGCTGTTTGCTCTGACAGCGGGAATTAATTATTAAATTAATTAATGTGACTTATATGTTTTGAATTTTGTAAAATAAACTTTATTTTTTAATTTATAATATCAAATATAGCTTAGGGTGAAGTTTTGGTATTTTTATGAAAAACATCAATTTTTGATGAATAGTGAAATCACTAAGTGGTAGTTAAAGAAACTGATTTTTCGTTTAAATAAAAATTTTCCACCTTTGTGTTTTTAATTTCAAAAATCATACATACATGGTTTTCATTAATAAGTAAAATGTGGTTCAATGAGATTAAAATAATATTTGGGTGAATAGTAACTTATTAAGTTCTTAATCGCGATTAGTGGTAATTAGTGTAGTTTAAGGTAAAAATAATGCTTTAATAATATATAATGACCTAGACACATGTATTAACCTTGTTTTATGTGTCATGGCCGACCAATACAAGCCATGGGTCAACTTGGGGACCCCATGAATCCACCTTGTTTGGGAAATTACATAAATAACTTTTTATTTAATGTAAAAGTAAAAATGACACAAACATAATATGTTTTACGAAAACAATTTTCATATGGGGTTATACAAGTCAGATTTTTGACTATAAATATTTATTAGAAAGGTAAAAAGATTTTATACATCATAGTATTTTTTTTATAATTTATAGACATTAAATAAAATAAATTATTTATTACATCATGATGATTCAGCGATGACCTCATTATTTAACGATTTAAATAAAATGGAAAGTTAATGTAAAATCTAAAACCTGCACATGGAAAAAACCAATTGGATGAGTGTATTTCGAACCATTCTTACCTTATAATAGAATTATATCAATGTGGGACCTTTTGAATCCGAAAATCATTTTAAAATAATGTAACTTATCTTTACATTCCAAGAGTGCCCCTCCTCTCCTCTTATAAAAATCCCCCATCTCTACCTCTTTTCCCACACTCCCAAAGCCTTTGGCTCGGCCAACCCCTGCCCATTTTGTCTATACATAGGCCTATATTACTCATTGAAGCCTCAAATTGGGCAGAAGTATTCCCATGGAAGCTTTTGAGCTCAAACCAAAGGGAGTTACCCGATTTTAAGGTAATGTCTTCTTTTGAGTCCTTTTGTTTTATTTTCCTTCTCCAACCCCCTAAACTCTTTTTATTTTTTTCTTTTGTAACAACTCCAGTATCCTCAATATACTAGTATTTTTTTATATTAATGATTCTAGCTACCCATACACACACCTACATCTAATGGTTAACGAACATACTGTTTCTGTGGATGGTGAATTTATGCCTCCCGAAACGATGATTGTTCAACATTCTTTTAACACCTTCAAAGGTGGCCATTAAGATGTCACTATATTCATATATGATATATAATATGTTTATGTTTTGCTTAAGCTTCTTTTTTTTTGATCATACCTTTATGGATTCCATTATGGGTAAACACGATGTCTTCATTTAAGGAAGTGCGGATTACCGCCCCCTCAAAGTGGTTTGACTCGTTAAATACCATATGTGGGACATATAAAGGATGGAGCTATGATATTATATATGATATTATACTGGAATTATAATATACCTTTATATCATTATGATTCCATTCTATAAAATACGAAATATAAATGAAAGTAGCGTTCATGCGTATGTACGGCTTACCGTCTCCATGAACGGTGCATTTAATTTCATACCTCTAAATGATTATGCAATATTATAAATGCATGAATGTACTCGATATATATGAAATATATGATATCTACATAAAGAATACCATTCTGGATATATTGGATACATGAACAACATGTAATTATAAAGGGATTATTTTTGACTCAAGTACCAATGATCGTTAAAATGACCGTTATTAACTTAAATAATTACATATTGTTCATGACATTGAAATAAGTGATATAAAAGGAATAATGAACTTGAAAAAGGTTCTTAAACAAGTATAAATTAACTCAATATTATTATTTAGGAGATTAAAGAACGACCGAGTCAAGTCGGACCCGAGGTATGGGACTTCGTCTCAATCTCCTTTCATTGAGGCATATTTTGTTTTATACACAACCTTCTTTTATACGGTTTATAAACCCCTTTGACTTTTACATTTATTAAAAATGAATATTTTTTATACGAATCGTTTACTAAACAACATAAGGGAATTTTTTTGTCGTACGTATGTGGTGACAATGACTTCTCCGCCGCTGTGACCATTATTTGAGTTTCGGCTTCCTCTACAAGCCATACACTTTTTTATAAAGAAAAATAAATACCATGTTTTACTTTTCTTTTATTCTGGTATTGAAAATAGTTTTCATAATGTTTTTATATCAATGTTTTGTATTGATATCTTGTGATTGAAAGATAGAAATGTTATGATTCCTTTATGCATGTTTTCTGTGATACGATTATGTTGAGGTTCTTTGGAATTATTATGAAGATAGGTGGTTCTGGGATTGACTAATGGCGGGTGAGCCCGGTATAGCTCTCCAATGCATTGGGTAACGCGAAGGAGTGAAACGTTAAGGTTTATCCGAAGATATTTAGGGAATATACTGTGATGGGTATTCCAAACGTAACCAAGAGGGGCACTCCCTACGTATGAATGTTATGAATTCCTCAAGTTACCTTTATGTCTTATGATTTCTATGATTTATTCATGATTTGATGAGGTATATTGAAGTGCTTATGTTTTATGGGTAAAGTGTGATTTCATTCTTATGTATTTATGTACCCATGTTTCCTTTCCATATTTTTATATCCCTTACTGAGCTTTTTATGATCATCCCAAGTTTTTTTGAAATGTTTTTCACAGGTCAAGGGAAAGGTACATGATATGATGATAGTGTCAAGGAAGTGTCAATAAAGAATCCATGTTTTATTTTAAATATGTTTCCATTGATGGGAATGAAGAATACTATCTTTATGTAACCACTTGTTTATATGTGGATTGTAATGCAAGTTTTATGATCTAATTCTCTAAAACTCTAAACCCGAAAAGATCCTCAATGTGTAATCTTGTAATAACTCAAGATTATGTAAGGTTTAATGCTGGGGCCTTATATGTGGACTATCAACTAGAACTTCAACCTACCATTGAAAATGTGCATGATGTCTCTAATGTATCCATATTATTGAAGTACATACCAGAACATTCACATGTACCCTCGATGGAGGTATTACAGGTAGAGTATGTTCTTTATTATGGGGAGCAATAAGTGAATATCTTGGATAATAGTGATAATGTTCAATGTAAAAAAACTACCGACCTGGTCAATGTACTATGGATTTACCATATGTACGAAAAGGAAACTTGGGGATTGGAGGAGGAAATAATGGAAAAGTACGCACACTTATTTTCCACATAGAATGTAAAAATAAATTTTGAGGGATAAATTTCATATAGGGAGGATTGTAACGAACAAAAATTTTATTAATCGAAATTTCTTTTGATATAATTAAATTTGTTATAATTAAAAATGGTTATAAAACATATTCACTTATTTTGGTTTATGTTTTTGGATTTTAAATTTCTATTAAAATTTTTGAATGTTTCTTATATAGTGGTTAAAGAGTTATCACATAATTAGTATAAATATAGGGATTTAACGAATCCATTTTCCTATGAAAAAAGAAGAAATGGCCTCATCTAGTATAATTTCACCATAATAAGCCCATTTTTTGGAGCTCGGAAAGGAGGTGACATCATTGAGATTCAGATATGACCATGCACAAGCTGAACATCAACTGGTTATGCTCAAACTGAATTTCCTACTGGATATGTGGAAGTTGACAGTGATTACCACTAGAGGGATTTTTTCTTAGCAACATCCAGAGTATGTCACCATCGCACACCATACCCTTCGATCTTATGTAGATGTTATACGGGGTTACATAATGATACCCTAGTAGTATGATTATGTAAATTATTGTCGTACAGAGAATATACTTTCATTTTACTATTTTTCCCTGTAAGTAGTTTGTTTAAATAAAATAGCATTTTGGTTAATTAAGATATATATTTTAATTAATTAATGGATTTTAAATAAATAGTATTTTAATTAAATATTATTACTAAATTAATTATTATATTATATAAATGACCGTATAATTATTAATAATATGATTGTGACTTCAATAAAGGTTTAAATTCCATTTTTGTCAAAACCCATGAATATTTGATGAGTGTCGATTTTTATTATAAAATTAAAAATTTACATATATAAAAAATTATTTAGATAAAATGAACATAATTTTTGGAATCATTGTGTTGAAATTATTCAATGGTGTATTTTTCATAATTTTCTAAATTATTCAAATTTTGGGTAAAAATTAAATACCGTTTAATTATATAATATTTTTTATGACATCATAATGACCCATGTTTGATGTAAAAATTTATTATAAACGTTATTTTCATCCAAAATTTGTTTCTCAATTAAGATAATGTGATTTTATGTTTATTTTATTTATTTTACAATGCCATTGTAGACCCTCCAATACATATAAAAACTTTTATATTTTTAAATTGATTTTATTGAGAGTATGAATCACATCCACAAACACTATTGTATTATATTATGACGTTAAGGCATTGGATTTATAAAATAATTTCATCCACTCCCCATTTTAAAAAAAAAACCATGTAATTAATGGTTGGATGGTTTGTGGTTTTGATAAGATTTATGTATGGTGTTCCATACATAAATAATAATGAATTTACTATCCATTCCTATATAAACCAAGCATAGCTTCCATATCATTTTCACTCATGTCCTTTTGAGTTCATCCATAATTTTCCCTCCTCTCTCTAGAATCCTCCTATGTCACCCAAATATCCCATGAATCCATTCTAAAGCCACTCTCAAGACTTTGGGATCACACTTCCTTGTAAGGGAGTCCTTCTTTCCCAATTTTATCAATGTTTTATAATATTGTTATGGCCTTTTATTTTAAATTATAAATGTTGGGGTATGAATTTAGAACACCATTGTACTTCCATAATTATGTTTTAATGATTATATTACCCATTTACCTATCATTAATGCATTCCATTACACCCGTTACCTTGCCGAAATTTCATAAGTAATTTATCTCTCCTCGTTAACATTCATAAAATTATTTTATAGTGTGAATACAAATTCCATTACCTAGGCTGCGAAATGTATATACATGACCCCCTTACTGTACATTTAATTTACATATTATGAGACATCATTTTCTATCTCATAAACCTTTTTTATGAATTCTTATGTCACACCATTTTGATGCCGAAATAGAACAGTCATTTTTGAAGCCAAAATCAATGTGTAGTGAATACAATGACTATTTATCAATAAATGGTTTTCACATATAGGCACATTTACTTATTGATTGAAAAATTTAATGTATTAATTACACATTCCATTATCAGGGAATAAATTTTTATGTTTAAATAATTTTTGTTATATGATCATGGTGCACACTTCTGCATGAAATGAAATGTTTAAAAATGGTGTGCCCAGATAGAACTCTAATGAATTGGGTAAAGATTATTATCATTTTACATAAATTTAAATTAGTCATTACACATTATAATTGAATTTTAATAAAGGTTTACTCATGCTCCAAATGAAATGAGCCTTGGATCATGGTAATACAATGTAAAGTGTTGTTTCCATATATCAATGTTATGATAATAATGATATATCATGCCTTTATATTATGTATATAATATGATCCATTGATATGAAAACTTCTTAAAATTTATTGTATTGTTCATTTTATGCCTAGTTTAATCCATTATTTTGCTTTATAGATCACCATTTTTTTATGAATTTTCTCAGGTTATCCAATGCAATGCTATGTATGAAGGAATGTAGTGGTCTTGTAATTTATATTTTCAATTAATAATGTGTGTTTCATGTTTTAAGTGATTATAAAATGTTACCAATCCCTAAATAATCAAGATCTATCGATGTTATTTGATGTTTCAACTGAATATTTTATGTCGTGGATCATGTTAAAATGTATAATGAAGTGCATGGTTGTTATAATGTGTCTTATAAATCATAATTTACAATTTACTGAGGGATATTTTCTCAATTTTCATTGTTTGATGAATACATTAGAGCTGGGAACCTAATTTCATATATAAGGTATACAAAATTCCTTATTTAATTTTGATTTAACTAATAATTATTTATAAAATATATTTATATAATCAATTTTAACTCTTTTATAAGATTGTATTTGATAATAAAATTACAAAAAGGTAATTAAATTTCATTACACAATTCATTTTCATAGGGTTATATTAAATCCTCATTTTCATTAATATTTTATGATTTCATATATAATAAAAGTATACTGCATATTATTATATTTACATGAATTTTATTTTTATTGAAATATGATAGCCTAAACAAATTTAGTGATTGATTATATATTCAATATTTTGAAAATTTTAAAGGATTATTAAAAAATATCATTTTAATCAAGATTACATATTATTTAAATTACAATAAATGTAATACTATTAAACTTTTACCTTACACCGTTTAATTTTATTCTCTTATGGTAATCTATGAACTATTTAATTTAATAGTTATATTCTACAATAAATTTTTACTAAAAATTACTTAAAAAATGATTTTATGAAAACACTTTTTCATTTCTCATTGTAGTCATAGAATATGATTTCTTATCAAAATCTGTTCTATTAAAATGATTCATCAAATGTGTTTATTATTTTCATAATGATTTATTAAATAAAATTTACCCCTTTATTCTTTTAAAAATATATTTTATATAATATTATATTTCCTTCAATGAAAGATATTTTTCAAACAATTTTACCATGAAAATGGATGTAATTTTTACCTTGTATAGTCTGTATATATTTACATTTAATAAATTATTATTATATTTTATGAATTTTTTTATACATTGATAGTTATAGAATTTTTTAATAAAAATAAACTTTATTTATTATCAAGAAAATAAATACAAAAAATTTATTTTCTTTTTGTAGTTTTTAAAATCTTTTTTTGAAAAAATTATATTCATCAATGATAGACACCCTTTATTTTTTACTTTACTAGGGATATGTTGTATTAATAAAATACTTATTTTTCCTCTGTATGTTCTATGATATATTTAGAGGTTGCTAATATTGATATTCACTTTGATGTATCCTTTGTTATTCCAGTTTAAATATTATTTTTCCTATGATAATTGAGCATATAATTTTCCATAATTATACATATCATTTATAATGTATATTTATTTCCTTGACTATATAATTATTTTAGGTATGATTTTATCTTTGAAATTTCTTTATATCAAATTAAATATTGATAAATCATTATTCTGTAATCCATATAGATATTTATAGGGAACATTTTTCATCAATTAAATAGATTTTTCTATATAGTATTAATGAATTTTTATATGCCTGATGGGGAGGGAATATAAATTTTATATCACCTAGAAGGATAGATAAGTTCTAAATTGAAAAATTATATTCATAGATTAAATATGTTTCTAACTATAGTTTTAAACTATCTGGAGGATAGATCATGCCATTAAATGTTTTAATTTTCCTTATACATGACATCAATTCATTAAGAATTTCCTTCATTTTTATTGAGTGTTTATTATACCAGATATCTTTTATATGAAAAAATTTAATGGATTCATTTCGTTAACATTTCATTTACAAAATGGAATGTGTTTTAGTTAGCTTTTTATTATTATTTACAATGCCTTATCCCATTATTTAAATGGAATACATTTTCTATTATTTACCATTCCACAATGTGTATTTACTTTCTATACAATTTATAGTTTATATGGATGTGTGTTTAGATATTAACTTCCAAGATTTACTATTATCATTGATTCATTATTTTTTATGTTATTCTCTACACATAGTGATCCTTTGAGCTCACAATTTTTTTTTCCATTTCACTAGGAATCCATGTCCTCTATTAAGAAAAATATACAAGGATTTGATAAATGGAAATAATTTTTTCATAAAAAATAATGTTTTAATTAGTATATATATTTTTGATAATGGAATTTTTATGTATCTGGTTTACATAGACTAAAAAATTTATCATCCCTTTGGGATGCATTTTCTTATAATCAAACTAATGTTAGTGTAATACCAAAATATTTTTTAAATATAATTTTTCAGAATAATTTAAGTTTTTTTGATATTTTAATTTTTACCCGCACTGAATATAGACTTTTTTTATGGAATCACTAATTTTGGACTGTGCTATATGAAGCACAAATTTATGCTTGCGCTATACATAACACTAATTGCGTAAGGTTATATAATATCATGATGATTTCCAATATATTCATTATTTAAAATAGATTAGATTGATTAGATATATGTATCTAAGGATTTGATTAATAATTTTCAGGTTTCACTGACAATAATGAGTGTCTTCACCGATATGAGTTGTGTATGACAAAGTTTTACCGAAAAATATATTATAAAATTATTATTATTTAATATAATAAGATATATCATAATCGGTAAATTGGAATTTATGAATAAAATTACATTATGGAAATATTTCATCCATATTTAATTTAAAATGATCTCATTCTTTACAAATAAATTAGAAATTGAGAAAAGAGCAAATTAATTATAAAGGCAATAATTTTATAGAAAAATGTTTTTATACTTTAAAATTTGTTTTACCATAAAAAATTAATGTAATTAAAATTATATAAATTTTTTAATTAAATATATATCATATCTATTTAGTAAAATAATTTTTATTTTCATTAAATAGATATTATATGAATAACAAAATATCAAACCAAATACATCACATAAAAATTATTGTTTTTATAGAATCACATTTAATACCATTTAATAAATAACATATTTTAAATCCATTTTTTGAAGTTTTAGAAATATTATATGTCAAAATAAAAACCATTTTTTAAATATAAACATTCACATTTGAAAAGAGAGAGATTTTGTTATTTTACTACGAAGTAACAATTTTAAATGAATAGTGAGAAATTCTATATTATATTTCAAAACATATTTTAAATATAATTTGTTTATAATGTTATATTATAATTTAATTTGGATCTAAAGTAATCTTATATCAATTATTTATCAATAAATTCAATTTAGGTCATTTAAATCATTTTCATATTGAAATTGAATATTAAATCATATGAATCTTTTGAACATTTTTACATTACAAATCATCATTATTGTCCCATATACAGGATTAAGTTTAAATTATTTTTATAACATTATGTGATATAAAATTAAATAAATGGAATAAATACTTTTAATAATAATGATTTCTAATTTCTAATATGATGAAATTAGATTTTTTCCAAAAATATTTGTCAATGTAATTAAAATTATATACAATGATTAAGGCGAAATTAAGTTTACCAAGGGACAAAACCATCATCTCAGGAGCAAATTTTACTTAGAAACTTGACCAAACTAACTTCTATATCCATATTTTTACCCTATACAATCTTTTTTGACTTTGTTTTATTATTTTATCATCATTCAATGGGAAAATGTATGTGGAATTCCATTTTTAAAATTTATCAAGCATATCACTCCTCCTCCACTATAAAAAGATCACATTCCTCACACTTACTCACACATGTCAATACACTATATCTAGACCAATATATAACAATATAAATCCTAAAAATAACTCCCCTTATCAGATAATCCTTACTTTGGCATAAAATCATCCAGTGAACTACTTTGGTGAAAAATTTATTACCAAAAGAAGCGTTAGCATCATTTCTCCGGATCTGTTGACTTATATCAATTATACCCCATAAAATATCTATATTCTATGTATATAAAACCAAAAATATCCAATATATACTAATATTTATTTATTCTAGGGATTCTAATTAAATTTAAACACACATCCATCTAACATGTAACACATATACCCTTTACGTGTTCCACAAACTATAGCCTCATGATATTATGATTGTTCATTTATTCATTTACCACCATTTATGGCCGAGAATTATTATGGAACATAATTATATATTTTATATATAATATTTTTTTCATAGTTATCTAATTTTATTTCTACCCATACCGTTATACATTCCATGTTTTGTAAATATGGTATCATCTTTTAGGTAAAAGTGGACTCTCACCTCCTCAAGGAAATAAGATTCTTTCATAATATACATGTATTGTAATGAAGAACATTTTAGGGAAAATATATGATATGTAAAACTTAATAATTCTATATTTATAATATAATATACATATATATAAATATTTCATTTACTTTCTTTTAGTATGAAAACAAAACTGAAAGTGTGTTCATGACTACGTAGGGTTTACCATATCCCTAAAATGTGCAATTTAATTCATATTCCATTGTTTTATATACTATTTTAAATTAATATAAGGTTAATATATGTGGTATTTATATTATATTATTAATATTGGAGGTATGTATATACTGATCTATGTAAGACCATCATGAATAATGAGGTAAAAACATATGAATAACAAGGAAGATATAGCCTAAATCCATACTATAACATATAATTGTTAATATACAAGTAATATAAAATCATAATAAAATCACAACTATGGTAATAAATATAAGAATATGGTTCATTAAATGATTTATTTTAAACAAGTATATTTTACATAGTAGGATTGAATGAGTGTGATTATAGTCAAGACACAAGGAAAGGGAATTTGAACTCACTTTTTTGTAGGTGAGATACATTCCACATTCACCACTCTTTTATTTTGTGTGGTGTATATAATACCTTTATGTTCTCGATAATTATTATTTAATATATTGTTATTTAAATATCCATTCTATGATCTTTATTTCAGTTGTTATATTTTTTAAATATTAACAAATTTTTTAGAGAGTTTTATCTCAATTTTGCTTATTTTATACTCATGTTTTTATACACATTAAACCTTTTTCGAGGTGAAGATACATACATTTGAAATTTCATATATTTAATATCCATATTTTATAAGATTCATTGTGATCCAGTTAATTTAATTTTTTTCATTGGTATTATTATTCGACGTTACAAAGTGGTAATGGTCAGTTGGATAAATTTCATCAATTATTTAGATTTTTTATTATGATTATATTAAGGAAATATTATGATCCAATTCTCAATAAAAATATTGATTTTTTATAACCTATGATTCTTCAGGATATATCCAAGTTATAGTACCATTTTCCACATTTGTAATATAAGATGACCAATAATGTGTTTTTATGAATGTGTGACTTCACCTCTCTATTCAGTAAGAGAACATTGATCCTTAAAAACCATCTTTTCAAAAAGATTTAAAAAATAATAACCTTATATTATCCTATGATTATTAAAATAAATTGGAACATATTTTTTTCTTTTTTTAAAAAGATTATTTTTAAAAAATGTACTTTGTTGCCTTTTTTTGTATTAATTAACTTTTCTAATCATTTTATTGTGAAATGTTTATTTCAACAAGTACACATTTACCCTCATTAATCAATAACATTCACTTGCAGCTTCCACTGAATTACCATAAAAGAATTTTTTAAAAGAATTTTCTTACTATTATTATTGAAATTTGTTGTTAAAATGTGTTTTTAATGATTCTTTGTTAAGAAAATTTTAATTTTTAATATAATATTTTAAATTATTTACAAAAAAGAATTTATTAATTTTAAAAATTATTTTTAGAAATAAAAAGATTTATTTTATTTTTGATGATTAATTTTGACGTTTTCAAAGTATTTTTAATGAAAATTTTTTTCTAAACGTTTTCATGATCTGTTTGTATATTTTGATAGTCTTATAAATTAAATTGAATTCAAATTTTTTTAAAGAATTAAATTTATTTTGTTAATGAAATTATTTTTCATAATGTTCTCAAAGCTTCCATTGTTTGTTATTAAAGGAAATTTCCATGGAAAATGTGTTAAAAAAGGTTTAGGTTTCAGAATTTTTTTTAAAAATATATATATATTTTTCAATAAATGTGTTCATATATTTTTCCATGTTATTTTATTTATAAGATAACATATTGTTTTGTTACTCGACCCCTTCGGAAAAATGATTCAATGATTTCATTCATATTCTTTCTTGAAAGAATTGTTGTTTTATAGAATGATGCATTTGACACCAGTTTCCCTTCCCCATGTTATATGTTATTTAAACCTAAATCATTTCATGGGTTATTAATGAATGTATTATTTTGAAACCTATGGAATTTGAATAGTTTTTTGGGTGATGTAATATAACTAATTCACATTACATTTCATGGGTTATGATTTAGTGTTTATTAAACACATCTATTTTTACGGGTCACAATATGATGAATATTTTGTGATACATGAATGTATTTTTTCATTATGTGATGGGCATTAAATATATCTCCAATTAATACATTGGGTATGTTATTTCATTAAGATATATTATGACTTCCCCATTCTATTATGATTTGAAAATCACAAACACCTTTTCATTAGAAATTATTTTTTTATCTATTGAAATTTATTTTCTTTAACTGTAAGAGGATTTTATGTGTTATATTTAATATTTCATGAATAATATTAACCATATTTCTCATAAGATCAGATTTTCTTCAGAATACTTTGATCATTATCTTTATTTTGGATCCTTATTGGTTCCCAGAATTTCTGTCTTACTTTTTTGGACTATGAAATCTGTGAAATTTAGAGTATGAATTCTCTAAAATTTAGACTCCAAATTCTCTGAAATACCATCTTGAAATTATCTGATATTTACACTCTAAATTCTATGAAAATAAGACGTCAAATTCCATATTATTCATACTTTAAATTCATTAAAATTTTGAATTTGACGATCTTTTAATTTTGAAATCTATGGTACATATCTTTTGAATATGATTAAAAATTTCACAAGGATCTGATTAAATAATTTTCTTACAAATTTCTCATTTTCATGGGATTTTATTCCAACATTATTGAATCCAATTTTACATAATTTTCTTAAACATATAAATGTTTTCTTACATGAAAATATGTCACAAAATCTATTTCTACATAATTATTGTTTTAGTGACATGTGTATAGTTCCATCCAATGTTCATGTACAAATATAACCCTTTGGATGAAGAGATAATCATTGAAATTTCTCCCTACAAATACTCCAAGCATTTGGAGAGTTTAATAGATCTATAGATAACATTTAATGATTCTTTGAATTCATTTTTATTGAGAGATACTCTTGTACTTTGTGAGATATATGAACATATTGTTCCGTTATGAACAACATGTTCATATTTGTCAGTGCAACTCTGATTGTTGTTGTGTACAATCATGGGCTTCAGGGGATAGGAACACAGAGGTGATACTACCTTAATGATTGAAGGCCTGTGGGGATATCATGATAGATTCTGATATTCATATCTAGGGCATAACTTGGTGTAGGTACGACAATCTTTCTTGAATGTATAAATCAACGGACCATTGTCAATCGTTTTTTGTTACAATTTTCTTACCCATTTATCATTTCATACCTATTTCCATGTTGTTTTTGAAATTTTAATTATTATACCTATTCTTAATGAAATAATTTGTAACATTCATATACATTATTATTCTTTTTTACTATGCTTGTAATAATATTCTATAAGCTATAATGTTGAATCTTTCTTTAAAAAGTCATTCTTTAATATTTGTTTACAGTTATTTATGTTTATGAAATGATATTAAAAATGTATTTGTTAATATAACATGTTTATATTTGTTAAAAATAGTATTCCTTAATTATTAAATATTACCTTAATAATATTTTTTAAAATAAAATTCAGCCAATCTTGTAATTGAGCATCGACTTTTAATTATGATACTAAAATTTTTATCAGAGAACATATTTGATGTACTAATAAAATTATATAGTTTTTATTTCTCATATTTTCATGAATAACACAAATAATTTATGTTTTTATGCTGTGTTTTTTTAAACCATTTGTTTATAAAATTTTACTATTAACAATTTTTTGGAATGTAATTTCTCTTAAAGAATGGATTGAATTAATATTTGTTCTATGGACAGCTTAAATCCAACTAGACCTCCATTTTTTATGTAAGTGAATATCAGTACTGGAGGGATAGAATGAAATTAATTATTATTAACACCATAGTAGATAAAATCTTTATGCTCATTAGTGAATACAAGATTCTTGACAATGAAATCAAAACCATCACAATTCATGAAAAACAAGAATATCATCTATAATACAAGGTAAGAAATACACCTTTATGTTTCATGATTATGAATATCTATAGTCATATATCTTCTTATGAATCATCCAATAGTATATAGAAGAATCATGAAGTTACACATTTTGGAACATAAAATGTGACAGAAACTAGAAGATCTATGTTGAGATCTGAATTTCATGTATTTATATTTCCTTGTGGAGAACTAATATGAAATGTGAAACCAATATTTACAACTACCATTAGCGGTTTTAAATTTTTGGGAGAGTAAGTTATTGATGATGAATTACTCATGTAAAACATAATTGATATCATGACTAATCTGTAGAATCTAAAAGGACAATTATTTATGAGAATAAGAAAGTATCTAATATCACTCTTCATGAGCTATATAAAACTCTTCTTCAGTATGAAACAAGAATGAAGAAAGATGATTATTTGAATAAGATGAATATTTGTAGGGGAAAAATTTATTTTACAACTGCATTTAAATCCACGACTCAAAAAATGGTAGCAAGATCTAAATATATGAAAGTTGTTGTTTTATCTATGTCGAGTGAAAGTGATCAATTCAAAAATGAACAATCCAATCATTCTCGAAGAATTATAATGATTTTCGGAAATAAATATTATCAATATAGATACATTAAGAATGAAATAAAATAAAATAAAAACTCATAAGTAACTTGTTATTAATACAAATGGGTTGGACATATCAATCATCATTGTCCTACAAAGAAAAGAAAACTCAGAATGGGAAATAATTTAGAATGGAACAGAAATAAGTAATACAAATCTTTGGAAAAGAATTTTCTCAAAGCTAATGAAACCTAGAGTTCCATGGGTGGTGTATCATTAAATTTATATTCAAAATATGAATCCTATAATCAGAATAATATCATTCTTATAAATTATTACCTATTGAAAATTAGTATCATATGTATGAGGTACACAATGTTGAATCCATAACCAATATTACATTAATGGAATATTTTATTAATGAAGATTATTATGAATCATAAGATGAATAATCTTCCTCATCATAATATAATAATTTACCAGTTTTTGAATAAGTTTATAAGGTTTTAAAATTTCTTGAGAATGAAAAATGTAATATAAATAAGAAAGTAGATAATGAAAATTCTAGAATATCTGTTTTAACTAAATAAGTATCTTTTATTTCTAAAAATCATGACAAGAAAAAACATTATATTGAAAATATTTATAAAATATTAAATTAAATTAATTATTATAAGGGTAAACTTTATAATAATTATGATAATTTTGTATATAGGAAAAATTATTTAAGGGATATCAAAAACCCTATGAAAAATGAATATGAGGATAAGAATTTATCATCAAACTAAAATATGAAATTTTTTCCTTAATGTATCTATTATAAAATTATACATATTGATGGGAATAATTGGATGAAAATTATCTCAAATTTTACTCCATAGGAATTATTCATGATTTGGCTGTTGTCACTCAAAAAATTTCTTTAGTCACAACTATTTTATCCCCCAACATGCTCCTTTTTACATCACATGTTACTATGGTGGAAATTGGGAGAAATGATTTTCTTTAAATAAAATCCAATACTTTTGTTTTCATAAACATACTATTCTACGAAAATGTGGATAGCTACAATTTTACTTTCTAACAATTCAGGATCCAAACATTTTTGGATTATGAAAGTATAACTATTTTGTTTTCCAAAAAAACAAAGGATGTACCAACAAAAATATGTGGTACATGGACAGTTGAAATTACAAGCACATGACTGGTAACACAAACTTCATTGAACTGATTATCAAGACAAATAGATGAAAAGTAACAGTATGAGATAATACTTAGGGAGAAATTCATGGCATAAGTAATATTGTTATTCTTGGAAATGATTTAATTTCCAATGTTTTATTTTTATATGTATTATGAAAAACCGGATATAAATAATTCAATTATGTGATGAAGGATACCTTGTGAATTTTAGTAAAGATAAATGATTAGTACACAATCCCAAGGATGAATTTATTATCTCAGCACATAGGAATGATAATGTTAATAGACATAACAGAGAAGACCATATGATCCAACAACTACCTTTCCATAGTGAAATATAGGATGATTCTTTGTTATGGTAGAGAAGACAAGTATATTGTAACCGTAGGAACCTATGAAATCTCTGAAAGAAAACACATTATAAGGATCTATAAGAACATATAAAATTTTATTCAATAGATTATGATCCTTGACAATATGGAAATTATTATAAGTCATCAATTAAATCAATTGGTGAGGACTAAACATCTAATGCATTATATATAGTTCATATGTATATTTTCAGTCCCACACAAACTGAATGCATTGATGTAAAATAATATGTATTTGGTTTAGATCAATATTTCACATTATTTATATGATTATATTTTCTATGAAAGAAATCATAAGCCTTTTCTTATTTATACACATTTTATCCAAAGATAAAAATGGAGAAAAACCTCCATTGAAAAATATTAAATGTGACCATGGGGGTGGGGGAATTGAAAATTCATATTTTAAAACTATTTTTTATAAATAAAGATATTACACATAACTTATCGGCTCCATGAAATCCTCGTCAAAATGGTGTTGTTGAAAGAGAAAATAAAATTCATTAATAGATAACAAGAACCATGTAGAGTCAATATTCCACATCTAAGCACAATTGGGATGATGTTGTTAGTACATTTTTTATAAAATTAATCCAATTTAAATCTGACCTTCTATTTATAAAACTCCTTATGAAATTTAGACTGGTCAAAAACCAAATGGTTCAAACATCAATAAATTTGGGTGAAATGTATTAACATTGAATACTATAGAAAACATAATTAAATTCTCAGCCAAATCTGATGAAGAAATTTTCTAGGCTATTCCACTACAACTAATTTTTATTGAGTTTATAACAAAAATTATATTACTTTTAAAGAAATAGTATATGTTAAATTTGATGAAACATGTCCTTTTATTTTTAAACAACCCCAACCTACATCTTCATATGTGTTTTAAAAAACTTATTACCACACATTGATGGAATATCCTTATAATAATGAAAAATACTCAAGAAAATGTTTCTGGTGTATTTAATCCATATTGTTTTAACCTTATGTTGATGAATATGTTTTACAAAACCCAAGTCTATTGTTTCTTAATAATCATCCTATTTATAGTATCCTTAGTGTTGTAAACCATCCTATAAGTTCTAGATGATCATTATGAGATGAGTTTGAATATCTATAAATTCATTCCTAATAAGATTATAAAATAACCAATGAAGCTTTAGGTGATGATAATTGGATTTATGGAATGAATGATAAAGTAAATGAATTTGAAATGAATACATTTTGTTCCATGGTTGAAATATATAATAAAACATTTTTAATGGGTGTAAAATGGGGCAGTAGAAATAAATGTGATGAAAATAGAACCGTTATAAGAAATAAATAAACATTGGTTTATAAATTATAAAATCAAACAGAAGGAATAGATTATGAAGAAATAAATGCCCCAGTAGATATAACGTGAATCTTTTAATATTCTAGTTACATTTGTTCCATTATTTAATTTAATAAATTTTCAAATGGACGTGAATTGATTTTACATTAATGGATATGTTAAATAAGATGTTTTTGTTGAACAATCTCTAGTTTTTTTTCAAAAAACATCCTGAAGATATTTTCAAACTTACTAAAGCATTATATGGACTTAATGATGCCTCTAGATCCTGGTATAATAGACTATTAATATTTTCATTATAATACAATTATTATAAGGGAACTGTTAATCGAACTCTTCTTATAAATAATGATAAGAAAATGGTTTTATTGTTCAAATTTATCTTGATTAAATTATATTTGGATCAACTTAGTAACAATTAAATGATTCATTTACGAATATTAAGAAATCAGAATTTAAAATGAGTATGATGGGTGAGTTAGATTTTTTCATTGTTTTCAAATTTCTCAAAAATAAAAATAAATTATATACGAACATTTTTATATTAAACATCATATTAAGAAGTATGGATATGACTACACTAAAAGTATAAGTACTTCATTAGGTAACTCAAATTCACTATATCTTGATGATGCTGGGAAACCAGTAGATCAGATATCAATTAGAGGTATGATAGAATGTTCATTATACATAATTTTTAGACATCATGGAAAATTTTTACAGTATTAATTTGTGCATGATATAAATCTAATCCAATGGACTCTCATTTAATATAAGTGAAATGTTTTTTCGTTATTTTCAGGGAACTATGTACATATGATTTTTTTATTATTCAATAAATATTTTTTTTATAAAATGTTTTCGAGATACTGATTTTTGTGAATGTAGAATTTTCAAAAAAAATAAATCCATAAATTTTTATTCATTAAGAGATTCACTAGTTTATTGTTCATGCACCAAGAATAACTTAGTAGCACATTCCACTACTAGAGATGAATATGTAGTTGTTCTATGTTTTTTGGGCTCAAGTGTCGTGGATACAACACACAATCACCGACTATGGCTTGCGATTTACCAAAGCAAAGATAATGTGTGATAATAAATATTCCAATTCACAATGAAAAAACATACACCTCACACTCGTTCAAATTACATAGATATTAGTCATCGCATTCTTATAAATCATACACTTAAATGGGATATCATTCTTCAATTCATCAGAATGAAATACCAACTTGAAAATATTTTTACAAAATCATTAACCTATGATATTTTTTAATACATCCAAAAAATGCAAGTAATGAAAAATATAATGTAGCATTCCTTATTAATTTTATTTTTTTGAAATTTATCTCATAAATTATGTTACTCTTTTTTCCCAGTGGGGGAACATATTTTTATAACTTTTTTCATAATCTATTTTTTTTTTCATAATTTGTTTTAGAAATATAATTTTCTCCCTTATATAAATGTTGGAAACCTAAGAAAACCTATATCAATAATTAAAATTCATTACAATAATTCCATAAATTATGTCTCCTTACTTAAATATTTATAATTTATGTTTTTCTTATTGGTATTTATATCCTGTTTTAAGAAAACCTCATCAGATTCACATTCCATAAATCTAATTTTTCCATAAACCATTGATGTACTAGAAACATAAAAATCCTTCACTGAAATTGATATCAATAATCATATTAAGCCAATATAATCTAATGAATTGGATCAATTTAAGAATTTGAGCCATTATCACATAACCTATTTAAAGGGACCCCGTATTCTCATCCCATATTAGTAATTTCAGTCTTTTTCACTGAGGGTCTTCTGCTTTTAAGAATATTTTTTCGATTCTTTAGTTCCTTACATTTCAAATGACTCTTGAAGCTTCTCCTCGGACTCCAATGTAAACTAAATACATCAAGAAACCAAAGAACTGATTATTTTTCCATGAAATGTTAGTGGTTAAGAATTTCTTTTGGAAATATAATTTTATTATTTCATGGATTATCATGATAAATGGGTGGAAATGTATTACTATTTCCAATTAAAAGACTCATGATCTAGTATATCCGTACCATGTAGTGGAATTATGAATTTTTATTCTGTTTTTATGAGCATGGTGGAAGAATGATCTTTATGATCAGATTTAATGGAGAATGCTACTCTCTATCTTTTAATAAAAAAACCAGTATCTTAGATATCCCCAATTAATGAGAAGTTATTCAATTCACGCATCGATAACTAGAAATATAATGATATTTTGTGAGGAGAAAATATTATTAATTCCTTGTTCCAAATAATTTCAATAAATCCATGTTTTACAATCTCACAACAAACCATAGGCTGATAGCTCATTGGATGCATGCTTTCTTCATCCCAAGGATGGGGGAAAGGGATTGGTTAAGATATGCATTATCATTCTAAAATAATTCTTTGTGAACCTAAGGAAGCTATATATGGTAATGTATATCCTTCTAACAATCTCATAAATTTATAATTGATACATAATGCCTTAGATTTTGACTTATCAAATGATTATTTTGAAGATAATTTTCAAATATTTAAAATCATTCTAGATCCCAAGATCCTCAAAATATATGAATTCTGATAATATATTACATAGTGATGAATTACTAGGAAGGATGAAAATTTCATTCAATAATGAATTAGTAGAGTTTTATGATCATCCAGATAAGGATGGTCATCCTGAAGCTAATAAATATGATGTTCCTAACCCTTCCCAAAAAAAATAAAATCAAATGAAACAAAACCCAAATATGTACCCTGCAAACCAATGTAGAAATTTTTTTTGAATGAAACATTTTACATCTGGATTGATAAGAAAAGTAGAAGGAAAGTAGGTGATCATATTTTTTGTCTTGACCTTATAGAACATAAAGCTTTGAAAATTTCTAGAGTTAAAAATCTAGAGAAACGCTAAATGGATTAAAAAAATGAAAACAATTTGCTATATCATGTTGTTCAATATTTGTTAAAGGGTGTTGATACTGATTCAGAATAGATTCAAGTATGAGAAGCCCTCATGAACGATGATTCACATCTGGAACTGATTATTGAAGTGGATGAAATTCAGAAAGAAGAAGAAGAATATGAAGAATGTGAAGACGTGATTAAAATTGAGGAAGTATACAATGAAGAGAATAATACTTTTCATATACACTCAATATGAAGTTACCATAATTCCCCACTGAAATTTATTCACATATGGGAAAAGAATAATCCATAAAAAATGAAGTTAACATTAGTCATTATATTATAGAATGAGAATAAAATAATTAAATTGTTATGGAAGATGAATAGGAAGTTAATGATCATGATAAAGATCATGAGGTATCAACTATTTTTGAAAAAGTTATTGCAAAAAGAATGTTAGTTCTTACTGTAACAACTCACGACGATGTAGATAAATCATATAAGTCAATGTTTATTGAATAATTTAATTACACTAATGCATAGAATGGTCCTTTAAATTTTTGAACTATCACCATCCATGGGAAATGACATTATGGTGCAATATTTAAAGAAGCTTGTTTATTCAGTTCAGATCTATCAGAACATTGAATCCAGATGTTGTATACTTCAATAGTAAGTAAACATGGAAATAGATTATAACGTTTTTTTGATAGAAAATATAATCAATCATGAATTAGATTTCAAATCTTTCAGGGTGTACTATGATTCCCATTAAATTTATTTCAATAATATTACATCATTATTCATATTAGAAGTTGATGACTTTAATATTGTTAGTGATTATATGCATTCATCCAAATAGACAACCAATATGATGGATGAAATGTTGATGATTCTTTTTTAATGTATCAATCAATATCAAGCTCCTGGATCCAAGAAGAAAAAGTCCTCTATGAATAATTTAACTCCATTGATATTTCCCAAGAGAGAGAAATTAATACCACAGATCAGATAGTAGAGAAATTCATGATGAAAGTGGAAGTTATCAAGTATTAAGTAAAATGAACTCAATATCTCTATAAAAATAACCAAGAGAAACAATTCATATTCATGAAGTACCAAGAAGATCATAAATAGAAAATAATGATGAATTCTATCCTCATGATGCGTCTTTCAGAGATGAAAAAAGACGAATGATATATATAAAAAATCCAATATTTTTTTGTAATAAAATTTTTCATTCAATGATAATGAAATCTATTTGGTATGAAATGTTTTGTTTGTTTATCTTCTATATTTTTAGGTTCCAATTTCTACCCTTCCATTAATTTTTCAAAATCACAAATGGATACAATTGTTTAAAATGAAAATAATATTAAATGAGGGTTTAATAAAAATAATAAATTGATTAAGAAATTGAGAACTTAATATTAAAGAAAAAAATCTTCAGAAATTAAAATTTATTTCCCAGTAAATTTATTATAATAAATGATATAATAAATAATATGAAAAGATCTTAGGTGGAGTTAGTCATATTCACTAATCCACAAATACAAGGGAGATGAGTTTCTATTTTATATATTAAATGTATTATTATTTTTTAAAAAGTGGTTTGTGACTTCTAAATTTTTGCGATTGTTATTTCAATAAGCTATCATATTAGATTTCAATACTGTTATCATTCAAAAAAAATTCCCTTTAAAATTATTTTATATTGTTACAATTTTTTTACATTATCCCACCAATATTTTATATGTTATGCACAATGTTCCTTACCTAATCGTAAACTTATTTTCCTTCAAACCAAATTAACATTAGAATAACATGATCCATATCTAAAAAATGGATCCTTTAAAGTTATGAGAACATGAGTCTATGTTTTTTTATACTCCTAAATCTCTAAAATTCAGACACCAAATTCTATGATGTTCAGACTCTGGATTCATCGAAAATCGCACTCCCTATTCTCTGAAATTCAGTCTCTGGATTCATGAAAATTCAGACATCAAATTTTACGAAATTAAAAATCTAAATTTCGTAGAATTCAAATTCTAAATAATCTAAAATTTTGACTTGGAATTTCATAGAATGTAGACTTCAAATTATTTATAATTCATACTCCAAATTTCTCTGAATTTGGATTCTTAATTCCTCAGAATTTGGACTCCTAATTTCTCATAATTCAAAATCTGAATTCCATAAAATTCAGACAATGAATTAAAATTACTTCATAATCTGATTGTTCATATATTTTAAACCGAATTCTCAATATTTCTAGATTCAGATTATATATTTTTCATACAATTATCTCATTTTGTTATCATATTTTACTGAGAATGTCAAATATGTGATTACTTTAAGTTTCATAAACATAATTGTTTTTTCTGATCAGAAACGTTGTCATAAAATCATTTTCTAACTAACTACATTTTATGTGAAATGTGTACAGGTCCCTCTGATATTTATTAAAGAATATAAATTTTTTAGGAAGATATGACAATTTTAATTTCGGACTATAAATACTCTATAAATTTTAAGTGTTTTAGAGATATAGATATCACATGTTGGGATTCCATGCAATGATTTCAAGTGAGAGAGACTAGTGTGACTTCTGTTATCTATTAACATATTCTTCAACCCCAAACAACATGATCATATTTTATAGTGTTACACTGATTGTTTCTATATACAATCAAGGGATTACAGGGATATGAAGGTAAAGGTGTCAACTACCTTAATGTTCGATGGCTTTTGGGTATAACATGAAATACTCTGATATTCTTATTGATGAAATACAGTAGTGTGGGTAAGAAAAACTTTATAGAATGTAATAATTCAGCGACCATTATCTAGGGCTGTTGAATATCCTTCTATTTGGGTTAATCAATTTCCAACATATTTACTTGCTGTTGACAAATTTTTTATTACACTACATTATTCTAAATAATAAATATACATATTATATAAATTCTTAATCATGTTCACCCTTTTTGTAGTAATATTCTATACACTATAAGGTAGAATCATTAATTAAGAAATATTTTCTTATATTTTTTTTGAAGTTGATTATTTTTTATATAAGTTCTTAAAAAGGTATTTGTGAACATAACATGATAAATTTGTTAATGATAGGTTTCCATATGGTTTAATGCTAACCATAATAATGGTTTTAAAAATACAATTCACCCCATCTTGTAATTGAGAATCTATATTTATATTTGGATCCTATAGGGTAATTATGGATGAATCAATAGTATAAATGTTAGTTTTGAATATGATTACATGTTCACAATGTTATTCATGGACCATGTATCATTTCCATAAGTCAATTCATGAACCTAATTAAAATGACACAACATTTTAAGTGAACCTTATTATGTGTTCATAATGTTATGCATTATCCAAATTAAATGATCGCGGTTTTATCCATGGAGCATATTAAATGTCCATAATTTTATGTGTTATCCATACTATATAATGACAACATTTTTCACGAACCTGATTACATGCTCACAACATTATGCATAGACCTGGTTGCATGTCCATAAGTTTATGTGAGGGAATGATTTTATTTCGTTAACTTAACTTGTGAAACCATTTATACATGTATATATTATCATTGTTATACATTTATTTTTATGCCAGAAGTCCATATCATATTCATATGTTATTCTTTAATGGCTTATTTCCCTGATAATCTTATGATTCACATTTCTTGAACTGCTAATAATTTTTCCATGATTTATTTTTATGATATTTGATATATAGGGAATGATCTTATAATTATATGATCATATTATCTACCCTTCACTTCATATAAATCTTATGTAATTATTTTATTTACCATTAATGGACATTGATGCTCACCCCTTTATAATGATTCCTATTCACCATGTTATGAACCATTGAATTTAATTATTATTTGTATGGGGGTATATTTTTGGAAAAGATGAATATATTTCATGGATATATAATATTATATTACATGATTCAAAATTCAATTAACTAATACATACAGTTGGTGTCTACTTTTATTGTTCGTTCACTGTTCCGAACAAATGATGTGATTTCTATATAAGTTAAGCATGACTCGTTATAGTTGGTATATTTGAAATGGGTTACTAATCATTTGTAAACTATGATAAGAAAATTTTAGTGATAATCTATGGTTTATATTCAAATAAATTTCTAGGTATTCCACAATGGATATGTATAATTATGCACAAAAATTTAAGAAAATGTCCCAAAATTATGGTAACAGATAAATTAAGTGGTTTCTTAGATATTCATCCATTTCTGGATAACAAATTTTTATGTGGTTCTAGAAAATAAGTAACTATGAGTAACAACTCTGATATGGTGTGTCAAGCCAGACATAGTGTTAGGTAGTGCATGACTACAGGCCCTACTGGACACCTGGTTTAGCACTAATGGGGGTCGTGCTTGGTAAATTCATAAACTCTTCAGAAAGAATCATGAGGGATTTAAAATAATGTTGGATATGAATAAAGTATGACATAACTATGGTGTAATCTATTAAAATTAAGGGGTCGTGATTTAGAAATCATATATGTAATTTTTCTTGATTATTGTTTTTCTTGAGTGACATGTTTTTATCGCCTTGTGCAATCTGGTTTTAGTCAATGATGAGAACTAGAATGAACATTATTTTAATTTAATCATTCAAATATTGAATGTGTGGGAATTTTTGAAATCTATTAACCAAGTGTAAACTCATATAAGGAAAATAAATTTTGTTGTACGAGTATTGCTTATAATTCTAAAGATAAACCTATAGAACATGACATGCTAAAGGTATGTGATGTTCTTAGAGTATTATTTAAAATAAAAATAATAATCATAAAGAGATTACGTCTGAGGAACCATAAAAATGATTCATATTTCAATGATTACTAAATAAGTATTATTGATTAAGTTGATGATGCCTCGATAATGGTTTGAGAATAATGTTGAATGAATAAAGTGTTATTGTTTTGTAAATTAAATATTATTTTATATAAATCATTAAATTTAAATTTTCTGTATCTATATGTTTTTCATAAGGATAAAGAACTACATGTAAATTGGTGATGAAGAAATAAAAAAATTATTTCAGGGATAGTTGATATGTTGATTAGGGAAGGGAAAACCATAATTAATGTGGGATGTTGACAAGATGATGTTTTTAAAGAAATATGTTGGATATGAAAAATTATATTGGATGGTATATATTAACACAGATATGATAATATATTTTTTTTAAAAATATTCCCTAATGGTTAAAATAAATTTATTTAAAGAATATATCATATAAATTTTTTATTGAAGAATAATTAACATTATTAATAAGGATGAATGGAAATTTTTGTCGTTAACATGATACAAAATGAATACGTGAAAAAGGTATTCACATTTATGGAATGTAACAACCAATCAAAAAAAATTCGTATATGTGGGATCGTTGTTAAGATGATTTGTTTTCATTTTTTTGTGATTTTCACCTTTTTTAATGGTTATAAGGTTTACTATTTATGGATAGATTAATTTAAACATCAAATGAATTGTCTAAAATTAATATATTATATCACAACATGTGGATTATGAATATTGGATATACTGTAACAACAACATTTAGTTGATGATAACTAATAAAAAATGGGATTGAACATCATGGATCTCATGATATCTTACTATTATAGGCTTAAAATTCACCATCATTTTATACAAAGAGGTGATGTTGATCCAGGAACAATAAAGGGTAAGGTTGTCCTGAAATCCGTCACCTATATCTTTTTGTGAAAACACATCAACATTATGAAAAATGATCTTGAATCAAAAAATGATATCCTAGAACCTTAGTTCACAATGAATAATGAGTTTATCACATATTAATGTATTTTTTATTGTTAACATTATCATGAACTTGTTCACTATCACTCTTCATCATAACTTGATGGATATATTTCTCTATAATGTCCAGGTTTTCACTTCCCAAATACATTTTATTATGTGCATTTGTAGACATGATTTACATCGAGTTACCATTGTGGTTACATATTTTTGTAATGAATTTTGATATTATTTTATAGAAGGTGGGTTTATATGAAATAAATATTAAAGTATTTAAACTTTAATAAACTATATGAATTTGGAAGGGTATTATATTTTAATGGGGTAGAATATAACACCCAATGATTTTTTATTTTTTTTTAAATTCTTAAATTTTTTGATATTTTTTATTTCACACAACAATGATTATGTATTGTTACATTAAAGCACAATTTTTATATTTTCTATACAAAACCCCATGTTATGCTTCCACTACATGCATCCCCAAGCGCAAAAGTGAATATAATATCATAGAAAATTACTATATGTTTAGATGATTAAATATATTAAATATATTCTATATATCATTCGATGAACGTAATACCGAGTCAACATTCATCTCACACAACACCATGTTTATATGGTAACTTTAATTACATGTATTATTGATTTTAACTGAAAAAAATATGTTATTTTAAAATAATTATTTACAATAATAAGTCATAAACTATAATATAAATTATTCCTTTTGAATAGAAATAACTATATTATGAACATATTTTATTTACACAAGAAAAAAACTAAAATCATTGGTTACAAATTAATAATAAATGATTAAATAAAATTTAAAATAAATGATATATTGTTTTAAAAAATAGTTTTATACATGAATTCTATTTAACCCTAACAATATAAATTGGTCAAAATTAGAGAATTATAATAATTAAATATATATGATGTTTATTAAAAAATATTTTATATATTATTCGTATGGATTTGATAATCATAATATAATAACAAACCAAGTATTTAGCTATAAAATTAAAAAATTTAATAAATTAAATTTTAAATATTTTTAATGGAGAATATAAGTTTAATATATCTTTTTGAATAATTAATATATTATATATAAAATTGAATTTATATTTCAAATATAATAATAAAATTAACATAGGGATTCATTGTCATATTTTTCTAGGTTGTTTCATATTTTGATGAATAATGGAAATTAATATATTTTCATTCAAAAATTATTTTACATATAATTTATTTATAGTGAAAAAGTATGTTTCTATTTGGATTTGAAGTGAAATTATGTGATTTATTTTTAATGTAATCAAATTTGGGACATTTTAATCAATTTAAAATTGAAAATTAATTTAAAATGTTGTACTTATTTGAATGTTTTTACATTAAAACCTTAAATTATCATCGCATATGAGGGAGTAAATTTAAATTAATTTTCTACCACTTTTGTTATTGTAAATGTCAAACATCGACTCCTTATTTATAATTTTTATAATTTATAATTTCTAATATTGTAATATTTTTCTCAACAGGAATATTATTTAATGTAATTAAAATTAATAGAAACTATTAAGTAGAACATAGTCTTAATAATGGAAAAAACCTTAAATTTAAGGGCCCAAATTACATGGAAATTTTTCCACAATACATTTTCAGGAATTATTTCAACCTGATACATCATTTGGTAAACATTTTCCATTATTATATCCACCGTCAAAGGAAAAATGTGTGTGTAATTTTCTTTTCTATTATTTAAAATAGTGCCACTCCTCCTCCACTATAAAAACACATCCTTTCCCCCCAGGTCCTCACACATCTAATGCCAAAATAGAACAAAAAATAAATTATCAGATATCTCTAAAACATTACTTTCATCTTCTTATAAGCTTCTATTTTGGTGGAAATTCATCAAAGGGATTACTTTTGTGAAAACCAAAATTGAGTTACCAAATGAAGAGGTGACATCATTCCCCGTGCTATTTATTTTTAATTACGTTCCATAAACCATAAAATATATTTATTAAATGATTAAACGAAAAAACTATTATCCTAAATATAAAATGTTTTTTAAGATATGGGATTAACGTACACATAGATACACATCAATCTAATAGGTAATGAACATACTAAATATGTGTACAATAAACTACCACCTCAAAAAATAAGGACGCATTTTTTCCATTATAATCATTATTGATGGGTAATTATAATGGAAACAATATTTATAAATGATAAAAGTTGGGTATTTATGATTCATTATTTATTTTAGAATACATACCATTAAAATTCCATATTATTATAATATGACAATATTGTTTGTAGATGTGTGTACTACAACCTCCTCAAAGTGAATTGATTCATTCACACATCTCATGAAATGTATTAAGGATGGTTTTAGTAAAAATATATTATATATTAAATATAATATTTACAATTTAATGATTTAATATACATATATAAATATAATTCATTTATTTTCATTCAATATGAAATAAACGGAAATAAAATTTATCTGTAAGTACAACCTATTGTTTTCATGAACTGTGTAATCCATTTCATTATTCAATATTTTATAAATTATTATTAATAAATATATGCTAAATATATATAATATTGACATAAAATTTTTCATTGTTAAATTATTTAAATCATTATCCATGAAATTTGATAAATAATAATGAGTCAAATAATGTACGAAGATCAAATTGGATATTTCCTGATGTGAAACTATAACATTTAATTGTTAGTACATTGGTAATATAACATCATAATAAAATAATATATGTCATTATATATAATAAAATGATTCTTTAAAATATATAAATTAATTTTATACTTATTATACAGGTTTTTTGAAAGAGTATAATGATAGTCAATACACAATATAACAGAATTTCATCTCATATTTTATTTCTGAGAGATACATTCCATGTGTACTAAAAATTTATTTTGAATGCTGTAATAATAACATTAAATTTATTCTATGATTCATTCACATAAATTTATATGAATTTGCATAAAATTTTATGATATTTATTTCCCTATGTTTATGTTCCAAATGTTACTAAATAAGTAAGATGTTTTGGTCTTAGTTTTTTTTCATTGAGAAACATGTTTTATATTAAACCTAAATTGATTTTTTGAGTTGAATATAATTGAATTTGACATGTTATATCATGAATATAAATTTTTTAAAAAATATTTTAGGATCCATGTAATTTTATTTTCTGACATGGAGAACTTGAATAAATGAGACGATTTTGTAAGAGTTTATTGAAAAAATCCCATTGATTATTAATAATGAATATGATGAGCTTCCATTGATGAAATATTATGATATATATATCAAGAAATCTCCTGAGTTTTCTTAACCTATATTTATTCTTATTAATTATATTGAATATTTCAAATTTTCTAGTATTTATTTCATAATATGATCAGGATTGTGTTTTTAATACTATCGGGCTTTACATCTCTAGTCGGTTGGAAATATATTCTTCATAAAATATCATGATTACTCGAGGGTTTCAAAAATTATTCTAATATTACAATGGATTATTAAAATATATTTTACCGATGTTTGGTCATTCAAAAATTGTATTTTTTATGAAATTTTTTTAATATTTTTTGGTGGAGTAATTTTTCAATATTTTTACAGTGAAAAATGAATGTTTCGTATGTAAGGATTTAATCACCATATTCAGAGAAATTCCATTGATGAATCCATTACAACACTTAAATTGTTTCTTTTAAAAAGAATTTTTTTACTAATATTCATTAAATATTATGTATTAAATTGTGTTTCATTAAAAAATTAAATGTGTTTTTGTTTGAATGGAGTTTTTAAATTTTATTGAAAAATTAATTGATAAGATTATAAATAATGTTTAATAAATGTATTTAAATTATTTTAATAGCATCGTTTACAAGTATTTAAAAATTTTTTGATAAAAAAATTATTTCAAAATGATTTTATGATATTTTAATAAGTCGTAAATGTATATTAATAGAATTGGTTTTCAAAATTATTTTAATAATTTCAATAGGTTTTCATTGAAAAAGTATTTCAGAATGATTTCAATTAATACATTATATGTTATTCATGTTTATTTTCCTTGAAAATTGTTTTCAACATGATTTATATTTTAAAAGGACATTTTCAAATAAGAATGTGCTTTTTCCTAATGGAATGTATAAGAATATATTTTATGTTATTTTACTAATTTGATGAATTCCTTTGGTGTTAATGAACCCCTTTTCTAAAATTATATGAATGTTTCCTTCATATCATTTATTGATGTGCTTATACTTTTATGGAATTGTTCTTAGGAAAATATTTTCACTTTTATAGTTTATATGATATTGAAACCAAATTTATTTAGTGAGATATTCATGAATAATTTATAATGAAACCTATCTCTTTTAAAAATTATTTTATTTGATGAAATAGAAATGATACCCATCCCATTTCATGGGTTATGATTTGTTGTTTATATAACCCATATATTTTCATGGTTCATGAAATGATGCATTTTTACTATACATGATTGAATAAATCTATTATCTGATGGGTGAAATATATATTTTCCACAAAAAAATTCAGTAACAACATATGACTATTGAGTATAATTGTTTTTAGTGATCCTGATTACATGTTCACAATGTTATGGAAGGACATTCTTTCATGTCCATAAATTTATCCATGTTTTTTATTAGATGTTTAAAATTGTTTGATCAAACATTGTTATGTGTTCATTATGTTATGTGGGAACCTTTTTATATGTCAAAAATTTAATTCATTTACCTATTTTCATGTCTATAACATTATATATGAACCTTATTTCATGTGAACCATGATATACATGAACCGTATTTCATGTTCAAAACATAATTCGTTGACCTGATTCCATGTCAAAAATTCTATGTGAATGAATTAATTCATGTCCTTATCCTAATCTATGAATCAAATTCTATATATACATATTAATAATTGTATACATTGTAGTTAATTACATAATTTGGTGACTAATTCATATATTTGTCATTAATGTTTTAGATCACTAATTTTCTTCTGATTAATGTCTTATGAACTAGTAATATTTTTTCTATCATTAATTTTTAAAATATTTTATATTATGGTTAGTGTATTCTAAGTATAATATCATGTTCACCTACAATAATGTTAATGTTATACATATTTATTTATTTTATTTAGCTTTACTTGGAATTCAATCTCACCCATTACCTATGATTCCTTTTCACTTGTTTATAAAGAAAACTATTTCATTATAATTACTATGGGAGATAGTTTACAGAATAATTGAATAAAATTCATGGAGTAAAAAGATTTATTTTCCAAACTACCAATGTAATTAGTCCAAGATGATATTTGGGAGACGATTTTGGTAATATATTATTTATTCCCCCCAAATGAGTTAATGTATTTGTAATTTAATATTGGTCCCCTAATATAATAAAATTAGACATTCGATATGTTAATATTATGGTTTGGTGCAACAATTAGTATAAAAGGATGTTTAGTAGCATCCTATGGTTCTATATTTAGAAAAACATATATTATATTACATAAACTATATGTATATGTTTGAGATTTCCATATAGTTACAGATAATATATTCAATTATATATATAATATGTGGATTCCTATAAATTAAACTCTTTCTGAAACAAATGTGTTGATGTAGTTCATTTATTGATGTACCTATGAGTAATGACAACAAAAAGGTGTGTCATTCTTAACGTGACCATAATATGGAATGGAAAAAGGGCCTTATTGGGCACCTAACACTACACTCTTGATAGACACACATAGGATAATTTAGATTATCATTACAAAAAATTTGGAATGAATTGATTTGATAATGAAAATGAATGAATATGGATAAATCATAGACTAAAGAATGGCCTATGAGTAAATAAAATGAATGATGTTTTTTTCAGTTGAGGTTGTACTGAAAACACTAGTTATAATGGTATTTATAAATTATGCTTATGTTCAATATGTCAATCACATTTTTTCAAATATCATAGGGTCTTTATTAATATTGTTTATGGAAAGGATAATATGCATGTTGGGTAAAAACATATAATATCTGGAAAGAAGGTGGGGCAAGAACCCATAAATAGATGGAAATTAGTGTTTCACACATATAGTTTTTCATACGTGATTCCATATTTAATGTGTAATTGTTATAAGTTAATAATTTGATGTATGTATATTTATGATGAACTGATAGTGTTAATATTTAGGTCTAGAGATTATTTTTTTTTGAATATTGGCTTCGTGGAATAGTTAGATTCAAATGGAAAATCATGTCACAATTTTATGGGCATTATGATTTGTTATAAGTGTATTTTTGGGATTTAGGAAAACAAGATAATTTTGGTATATACATTTCTTAGAGTCAGTGTGGAATTATAATTTGATCATATCACATCCTAAAGCTAGAATTGTTGATAATAAATTGAAATGTACATGAAATTAAATATCGTTTATTCTTCGTAAAAGAAATTATAACTCAATATTAGAAAGATGATCAAAAATATCAAATTACCATTAATTTTGTTGAACCACATCTTTGATAAATCATAATAGAAATATTTAATTGAGGCCCTCATATTTCCATTGATAATTTTAATATTGTTTTGATTGATTATGTCAATTAATACATATAAATATTTTATCTTTTACTTGATTCCCATATTTTCATAATCCAAAAATGGTATCATATATAAAATCCTAGTTTCATTTTATTACATGTGATCATGGAACATATTATCCTCCCGGACTATGTTGATATTTTATTAATTCTACATTTAATTTAGGATATTAAAAAAATTTAAAATAATAATTTACTAATATCCAATTTTTATTTTAAATATGAATTACAAATATTAATTGCAATAGTGATTATGTACCACCTATAATATTTAATGTAATAATGTTTTATTTGATATAAAGTATTACACACAACACCATGATTATAAGGGAATATAAAATCATGATAATTTTAAGTATAATTACAATATTGAATAAATAAAATCCATTATATAACATGAAATTTACACAATATTTATTCAGATTCAGTATCACGCAACAATGTTATTATTCAATAACATTTGTAACATGCAAGATTGATTTTTATAAAACAATATTATATTATTATTATTATATTATTAAATATATTACAATTTTGACAATCTATTAATTTAGATATCATAAATATTACTGACTAACGTATGAAAATATATTGTTTACAAAAAAAATAATATCAATTCATAGGATTAAAATTAATATGAAATTAATAAAAGAACATATTTAATATAAATGGGATGTGTCTATAGAAAAATATGTTTATGATCACAACATTGTTTTATCCTAATAAATTAAATTAATTATAATGATTGATTCATAATAAATTATATAAATATAGAATATATTACATAAATTATTTTTCATATTCATCGAACATTTTCGATAATAAAATGATAATAACTAACACATTATTTCACATAAAAATCTATATTTTTATTAAAAGAAATTTTACCACCTTTTAGTTGATATAATATATTTAAAAAAAATTATGAATAATTTCTATAATTTTTATGTAAAAATAAACATTATTTTTGAAATATAATGATCAAAATTATCTTAGAGGTAATTTTTTTGTATTTTCCTTTGAAATTATATTTCATAGAAGAATAATATAAAAAATTAATTCAAATCATATTTTTCATCTAAATTATTAACTGTTTCAAAATATGTTTATAATTTTTTTAAATAAAATTACATCAAATATAAATTAATTAATACAATGTCTGCTATATTAATGAATTTCACTTTGAATTTTGATATACAAACAATAAATTTTTTTAACAATTTTATCATAAAAAACCCTTATTAGCATCATGTCTATGGTATTAACATTACATTAATGTATGGTAAAGAATATATGGGAATTTTAAAAAATGTATTCCATATTTGGAATTAGAGTAGTTTTTTATTTTTAAAAATTCGAACAAATGTTTTGACAAAAATATTAGTTAAAATGATGATATTTTATTATATTGATTAAGAGGGAAAGTAGTTTTATAATAGACTTAACCTAAATATTATTGCAAAAAATGACCTATAAACTTTTAAAAAATTAATTCTATGTTAATATTCAAACATATATAATTTTTTTTGAATTTTGGTCATTATTATTGCCACATTTAATGGAAAATTATTTTTGGAATCCACTTCTCAATAATTTAACAAAATTTCACTCCTCCTCCACTATAAAAAGGCACTCAAATATCCCAATTACTAAAAAAATAAACCTACATGGAATATTTTATCCTGATATAATCTTTATTATTTCATTAGATAGCTTATGATGGATTTGGACAATTATTGTATTAATAATCACTTCCATGAATCCTTTTATACTCCCATATAAATATTAAATTTATTATGATCATTGAACATTTAATTTCCCATATTTATCCATATCATTTATATGGGGTATATTCTTTCTCAATATTATGATCCATATTTTAAAATGGTGTCAAATTTTAAATTTATTATTATCATGGGTGATAACGATAAATCGAAAATTTTAAAACAATATTGTTACTTGTTAAAGAACATTGTTCATCAATAAAATATATTATTCAATATATTCTGAATAATTTGGACCTAAAATGATGAGTATGGAGAGAAATGTATATGTCCCCATGATGCAACAAATGGTTCTCATTATACAAATTATTTTTGAAAATTAAACAGGTTTCTATACATAGTTTCAAAGTATCCATAGGATTGATCTTGAAATTAGTGGTAATCATGTTCCCAATACATTACTTCCATCAAGTATGAATTATATTTATTTTGAGTCAGTATTTATTATACATTATATTTTCACTATGAAAGAAATCTATGGATGAATTACAGTCCCATTTAATTGATTAAACATAATATGTTTTAGTTTTATGCCATACTATATTAATTATGCCTATCCAAACTATATAAATTTCATGTTTATTCAGATACTAACCATACCATATTTTTTATACAATTCATTCATTTTTTTTTATTTTTAGGAATATGATTTCAAAAATAAAAATTCAATAATAATTTTGATAATTGATTATTTATTTCATCCCTTATTTTTATCCTTAATGAGAATTTTTTCTCACCATTATTTTTTTCCATTTCCAAGGAATCCGAAAAGTATACAAAGAATGCTATTAAAAAATATGTTATGTGAAAATATTGTCATTCTCGAAATAGAAGTTATGTTTTAATTAGTGTGTTATTTTTAATATACGTCTCACTTATGGTTCTAGATTACTGATATTATTAAATGGATTTTTCCTTCAAGCATTTTACCTTGAAATCATGCTAATGTATTGGTTTCACACACAGTCACCTGGATTACTATGGTTGGTGTGCTACAATCACTACATGATATTAAAACAAATTTTGGAAAACCATGAAATTCAAACAGGTAAATTAATTCATTTTATATAAATATTCAACACAAATACTATAAGTTGTTAAAAACACTATGTAGCAATTAATGATCAAAAATGAAAAAAAAATAATGATGAGTGTATAATAACAAGATATGAAATTACAATAATAATACCCAATCAATCAATGACCATTAGTAATTAACCATGGAATAATACTTTTTATAAAAAAATTAACAAAATTAATAACCACAAATAATAATTAATAATAAATAATGATAATGTTAAATCTAATAACAATATATTTAAGGATTCTAATTATTTTATTTTACACTATAATGATATATATTGAGAAATAAATCTAATGGGAAGAGAAATAAGATCTTCATGGGTTGTTGAGAATATTTTAGATGTTTTTTAGCATGTAAATCATTTCACTATGGTTGTGATAAAAAATTTTGGACCTATAATTATCCATTAAATATGAATTAGGGGCATTAGGGGTGGTGAAAATGTATGTAGTGTGGTATAATAATCCATGCTTCCACCTATAACGTACCAAGTGACATCCCTATTCATCGAACAATGATAAGGAACACAATATATTATATTGTGTAGACTTAGATATCAATTATTTTGAAACTATCCATTTCTAACAACATAGTTACTCAATTATTTAAAACCCCATTAATCCAAACCATACAGAGTTCCCATGAGAAGGATTAACATCACCTTGTTTGTGAAATGTTCAGAATACTATCTAACCAAATAGTATATTGGATGATTTAATGATCTAGAAATCATCATGATTGGAAATTAATGCTATTTTTTCACATTCTTCATTATAATGGAGTCATTATTAATCCATGAGACTAATTTATCCTTCCATGTTGATAATCCCTTTAAAAAATTTAATTCTAGTCGATCCATGTGAATTGATGACCATGAATTGTTTTATAAGATGACAAAACCTCCAATATTTATGATACATCGTGATCTACCATATTTGCCTTTGAAATTGTCATGTTATGTAGTTTAATTTCCTGATATATGGTTACAATGAGTAATAATCATAATCCTATGATTGATTCCATTGAAGTGTATCATTTCGATGTTTCTATGAAATTTCTTTGAACAGAGTAAAATCTCTCATGTATAGTGGACACTACATGGTATTTCCTTATATAATGAACATCACTAGACACACTTCATCTTGAATTTCACATTGGATATCATTTATTATGATCCGTAGATGGTGTATCGATGTACTTTTCCGACATCTAATGTAATCTTCTAAAATTCATGATGAATTCATAATCCCTTATTAAATCAGAAACCAATATGGATAATTGATGTCCATTAAAAAGAATTATTAGAGAAATAGTTCCATTATGTGAATACATGAAATATATATTTGTATAATCATTCCTCATGATGTTTATTATCCTTAGGTAACATTTCTAAACCTCTATATTGATGATCTATAACATGATATTGGAATATTTGATTTTTGATCTAGTCCTCTATTTGCGTGTAATGTGATTATATATTCGATCCATTATAGAATTTTTGAAATCATTATAAATGATATTTTCTTTGGAATTTCCATATCATTTAGGGAAATTTTATTACCTTTTTTTCGGGTTGATTTACTTTTGTGGAAAATTCATGATGACTTTTCATTGTTGTGATCTCATATGGGTGTTTTTATAGCATGTGAGTCCCGTTTATTACTCTTTATTAAATAGTTTTTCTTATAAAAATTTATTCCAAGATATATGTTGAAAAAATATTTATGTACAATGATACATATTATCATGAAACACTTATATCAATATCATTGGTATTATATACCATCTTATGTGTAATTACCAATCCCTTTTAAGTGTTTTTCATAATATTCTAAATAGGTGGAACAAGGTGATATAATTATCCCTTAGAGGGGGATTTTTCATGACATACCAAAATGAAATCGGTAAAAATAATAATATAGAAGGTATATATCAATTTTATATGAATGGTTATTGTAATGTCAATATATGTATATTTAATTCCATTTACCATGTTTACTGGATGCCAAGTGGATATTGAGTACCATGTATACAATATTCATAGTATATACCAATTAGAATGTTCACTCAATACCAAGTTCATGTAGAGTATCATGTTCACAATATGATCAATGAATAATGAGTAACTTATTCACTAGTCTTGTGACAATTTAATGACAACTTATTCCACATTTTATTATATGTTTCATATCAAGTTGATAGAGGTGTGGTTGGGGATCTTGATGACTTGGATATAACAAGAATTCCTAACTCATGATCTTTAATGATTGTATGTATGTTTATTTTATACATGTAATATGAATTTCATAGTTGTTCACAAATGTTAATGATTAATTTTTTGTGACCTACTAGGTTTTGTTACTTACACCTTACATGAGAATCCTAATGTGCATGCAAACATCATAACATGTTATCTGGGTCTGGGAAAGGGGATCATTGAAGATAGTGGAGTAGTATAGAATGAATATAATAGTGGATCCATAATAGGATGCTGAGGATTCCATAGTTCTTATTTTTAATTACATATACATTATAAACAATATTATGAGTTTTCATTTTATGGGCCTAGTTTTTTTTGTATAACATCCATGGAATCTCTTATTACATTATGATGATTTACATTATTCCATGATTAATCGAATTTCCTTTGTATATTTTTTATATTTATTTTATTTTTCTAGTACACATGGTGTAGTCTCCACACATGTATCATATATTCCTTTTTAAAATTACTCGACCATTTGAGTGTGTGGAGGTGTCCATGATGTCTTGTTGCACATTAACTAGGACCCAGTTGTACATCTTGTGGGATTATAAAATTATATCAGTGCATATATTTCATCATTAATGTTTGTTATTTATGGAAATGGTAGTAAGGATACATGGTTTATGGTAATTTTATAGGGGATTTTCAATGTGCATTAACATTACATTTGTAACGAACCATAAACTTATGATTGATTGGATTTTTTAATCTTCTATGAAATTACAGGTGTTCATATGGATCATGATTAGATGGTAATGATAACATTACACACACACACACACACACATATATATATATAATTTTATATTAATTATGTATAATCCCTGGTTAATAAAGAATATGGAATATTTCATATTTATTAATATTTTTCAATTAAATATTTATTTTACATTAAAAGGGTTGTTATGTTCAATAGCATACCCGATGCACAACAACGAATTTCTTTGAAATCTTACGTAGCACACTAATAATATAATATTATTATTTTAAATGGTAGTTAACTCATAGATGTTGTATTGCCGTGAATGAAAAAAACTAACTAAAATATGATTATACATCATTTATAAATTTATATAAATTATCCAATTAAAAGTTAGAAGCTTAAAATGTGAACGAATCTATTTTTAAGCATAATTAACATAAAAAGGCTGATTTATCGCCTTTTTATGGTGAAACCTTTTTAAATATAGTTTTGGTCACTTTAATAAATTATATATGACCAAATAAAATCATTCTTTAGAATGGGGACATCAATGTTTACTTTGTGTAATTTTTTGGAATTTATCCGATAATGTTCATTTTTTAATGAATAGTGAAAAATATTGTATTTTAATTAAAAAGTGCCTTTTAAAATAATTTATTTATATGGTTAAATTATCTTTTAAATTTTTTTAAAGTGAAATAATTTTATATTTTTACCATTTAATCCATTTTTGGTCATAGTTATTAATTTGTCTTTGAAATTGGACATAAACAAGTATCAATCTTTTGATAGTTATTGTTTCTTAAAAACAAGCTATTTGTTTTGATAATGGGAATTAATTTTACAATTAATTAATTCCACTTATATGTTTTTAATTTGGAAAAATAGAAATAATTTTTCAATTCATAATATCAAATATATCTTAGGCAGAAATTTTGGAATTTTTCTGAAAATGTTCAATTTTTGATGAATAGTGAAACCATATAATCGTAGTTAAAGAAATGAATTTTTCATTTAAATGAAAATTTATCACTTCTGAGAATTTAGTTTTAAATATAAAACATATATGGTTCTTATAAATAAGTAAAATGTGGTTCATTAATATGAAAATAATTTTTTGTGAATAGTATTTTTTGAATTTTATTTACCTCGGTTAATGTTATATAGGGTAATTCAAGGTCAAAAGAATATTATAATAATTCAAAATTACATTAACACTTGTAAAAACCTTATTTTTTGTAGTAATTTACGATGATGGACTTATTTGGGTTGATTTTGGGACCCCAGTGAGCCATACGGGAGTGATAATGACAATTTAGATTAATTAACTTAAGGTAAAGGCAAAAATGACAAAAGAAAATATCTTTTAATAAATTAATTTTTATAAGGGGTTATATAAATTATCATTTTGATTATAAAAATTATTTAGAATGATAAAAATAATTCCTATGTCATGGTATTTTTTATAATTTTTAGACATCATATAAATTAAATTATTTATGACACAATAATGATGTAGTATTGACCTAATTAATAAATGATTTAAATAAATAAGATTATAATGATTAACATATTATCCAAAACATGTCCAATTCTGATTGGATTATTTTATTTCATATATGAGTCATCTTATCTTTGACGATAATGTTTTTTTGACATTTATAAACTGAATTAAATTATATAATAAAATAATATTTTCACACATTCCTAAAGAGCCCCTCCTCTCCCTTATAAAAGAATACCATTTATATCAAATTCCTCACACCTCTAAAGACATTTGGATCGCCAAAACTCTACCCCAATAATCTCCCTACATACATCTCCTCCACCTAGAAAACTGATCTTAGGCAGAAGGCACTTCAAGAAGTCCTTTGGTTCAAACCAAGGGGAGTTACCCAAATTAATGGTAATAGTTTCTCTTAAATTCTTTGCATTAATTTTACTTCTCCAACCCCTAAAATATTTTTATTCCTCTGTTTTGTAACAAAAATAGTATCCTGAATATACTAGGATGTTATTATGAGAATTATTCGAACTAAACGTACAGACACCTCCATCTATTGGGTGAATAACATAATGATTCCGTGGATGGAAAACTAACGCCTCACGAGACGATAATTGTTCCATTACCTTTTATCGCATCTCATGGTGTCCATTATTATGGAACTATATTTATATGTGATATATATATATATTATTATTTTTATTTTATTTTGATTTTTTACTTCCCATTAATATAAGACCTTTTGGATTCCATAGTGGGTAAATACGATAATCTCATTCGAGGAAGTGCGGATTGCCACCCCCTCAAAGTGATGTGACTTGTTAATGCCTTATGTGGGATGTATAATGGATGGAGTAAATGATATTATATATGATATTATACTTTAATTATAATATATTTATGTATAATTATGTTTTAATTCCATTAAAATAAGAAATAGAAATGAAAGTAGCGTTCATGCGTACGTACAACTTACCGTCTCCATGAATGGTGCATTTCATTTCATACCTCCAAATGTTATGTACTATTATAAATACATGTATATACTGGATATATGATATATATGATTTCCAAATAATGGATATAATTCTGTATATAATGAACCATTTACCACATGGACATCATGTGGTTATAAAAAGTCCATTTTTGACTCAAGTACTATATATCGAACAACGGATGTTATTAACTTAAATGATTACATAATGTTTATCACATGGTAATAAGTGATATAAAAGGAATAAAAAATGAAAAAATTTCTTAATCAAGTATAAATAATCTTTATTTTATTAATCATGAGATTAAATAATGATCGAGTCAAGTCAGACACAAGGTAATTCATTTTCTTATCACACTTTTAATTTCATGAAATTTCCATTGTTCTCCACTTATTCATTAAATGTGGTTTATTGTGTACTACATTTGATATATATTGTTATTATTATTATTATATTCTTGGTAATTTGTGATTAATTTTGTGTTTATTAACTTTTGGTCATACAACTCGATTTGATTACAATGAAGTAAGAGTTTTTCATCACACATTTTATTCTCGTGAGATTCTTGCCATATTTGCCACTATATCCTTTTCAGTGGTGTATGTACTTCCAATTATTGTATTAATTGTGTAATATACTTCAAATTATGGGTATTTACATCTTCATTGTATTATTATTATTTCATGGGTTATATTTTTCATAAGTTACTAAATCGGTAAGGGAATTTCAAAATTCAATTTCCACTCAGTGGGCTTTAGCCATACTTCATTGATTATTTTACTCCATGATTATGTGTGGAATTACTATTTATTATTTGAGTAGTAATTTACACTCCCCTTTTTATGGATATACTTTTCATACACATAATAAGTCCATTGATAAATTCTCGTGTAATCAATATGAACTTGATAAGAGTAATTTTTAACTTAATCTCCATTTATTGAGTTAAAGATCCAATTCATTGGTGTTGTTTTTACAATAATGAATTTGAATGACCTCTGATTGATTTACACAGAATATCCATTCATATTGAGTGTATTTATATTTGTCAAAAATAATTATGTCTTTTATTTATCCTTAACCTAAAGATACGTTCTTTATAAGAGATTTCATCTCAATTTACATTCCATTGAGACTTTTTCGTTGTTATACACCAATTCACATTTATATGGTTTATATAATGTACTTTGACATAGTATATCATTAATCCCATTATTATAATGATATTATTATGTTTTTATTACCTCAATCATTTGTATTAAAGTGTATCTCTTTTGGTTCGAAACTCTTACTAAAATATAATTTTAAATGATTTAAAGATTTATTATTCTAAATATTTCTCATTAACGTCCATGATTACAAAATGGGTTTTAGGATTTATATATATGGAAATTATTGTTTTCAAATGATAATTAATTTAAAATCATCAAATTGGTATTGGACACTTTGATTCAAAAATCACTTTTTAAATGGGTTTGAAAATGATTTGATAAAACATTATTTATTTCAATATCTTGATTTGATATATTGGAATATGGAAATGTTATCTTTCTTTTATAAATGTGTTATTTGTTATGGATATTGGGAATTGTTTACGTATATTGGTGGTTCATGATAAACCATGGGCGGGTGAGCCTGAGATATATCTCCAATTCCTTGGGTAATGTGACGGAGGTGAACGTGTTGTTTCTCTTAACAGATTTAGGGAATATACAGTGATGGGTATTCCAAGTGTAACTCCCTATGTAGCTGTGATAGATAAAATGTAAGTTTGATATGGATTCCATAATTAACCATTATGATTTATGATTTGTGTTTTTTATTCAAAAATATTATGATTTTATAAGGTATATTATGAATGAAAAGTATGGTTTCATTGTTTTGTATATATTGGTGTGAAATTTTTTCCTTCCATATTTTATAACCCTTAATGAGATTTTTATGCTCGTCCCATGTTTTTTAAATGTTTTCCACAGGACTTAAAGATGAATAGGTTCATGTATGGGATCATAGAAAAGAAATTCTATCTAAAACATGGAACTGGACATGTTTTTAAGAGTTTTTATTTTATGAAAAAATTGATACTGAGTAGTAGTTTCTACTTTTAATATTCATGTTGTAATGTAATAGTTATGGAATAATTCTCTAAAAATCTAAACTAGAAAATATACTCAATGTGAATTATTTATTTAATTCAATATTATGTAACATATATGGTCGGGTCCTTACAGCTGGTATCAGAGGTCGGTTTAGACAACATTAGGGATTACGAATTTTCAGTAGACATATAGTTTGTCCCTATCTATTATTTTAGTTAAATCCTTGTTTTATAACTTTTTCAAATCAAGGAATGTCAGTTACAAATGGAAGGAGGAGGATCTCAAATTACATTCCTATCTCTTCCTGATGGAATTCTTGCAATAATTATTTCAAAGTCATGTTCGGATGATTGTGAAACGTATTCTATTATACAAATCACTTGAAAGATATTGTTTGAGATATAAAACACCTCCACTATACCTCATTATCATCTAGGATCTTTTGTTGTATTTAGAAAAATCTTATCTTCACAATATTCTCATATTTTCAAGAAAGGTAAATATTATCAATGCAATTTCAAATATTTTACCTTATCAAATGATTTTGAAGCATATTCATATTTTAAAAAAGGTGCTGGAAAAGGACACCCATGCACAACCTATTTATATTTGATTTTAAAAAATAGTCTCTTAGCTCATACTTATGGTATTTTAAAAGGAACGTTAATTGGAACTTTCAACTAATATTTGGTTAAAATGTTTTATAGAAATCATGTTCTATCAGATGTTTTGAATTTATATGTCATATATGATTATTTTCCAAAACTGTTTTTCTGTGAACACCCCTATGATCCATGTTGTACAAGGTGTATTTGGATAGAGGAAGAAAGTGATTTTCAAGGATCTCTAAATCATTCATGCAATGCATGGACCTTCTACCTATGTGAACAAGATGATGATGAAACAAAATGGACACCATGATCAAGGTATGATGTTCTCCATTTTGGGGATTGTTTTATTTTATTATATGGTGGTGAAATAAGACATCATGAATTATGATATTGAGATCATATTGAATTTGGATGAAAATGATAGGTATAAGGAATCTTTTGAGGTTAAAACATGTTAGGTTTTGTATAGAGTTTTATAAAAAGGCAACTCGTTGGATTGGTGACAACTCGTCGCACTTAGAAAGGCTGTAGGAATCGAGCCCACAACTGATGGGTGACAAGGGCGAATTTCCTACCACTAGCCTACTTGAGGTCCCTAGTTAGTATGACTGATTGGTTTATGAAAATGATTTTATATAATAAGAATAAGTTGATTTTTGGAACTTATGTTTTATCAAATGGATATATCTTGTATAGAAAAATGATTTTTTGATTAAGTGATAATGGTGTTGGAGGAAGACGTTCTCTCTTTTTATAAAATACTATATGCCTAAGGAAGATAGAATACAATGGGATTTCAATTGTGGAATAATGTTTGAAATTTTATTTTGGAAGAATCTATGTTTTTATTACGTATACATGATGATTTGATTTATTTATGAAAATGATTAACCTATCATGGAGAAATATGAGATTAGGTTAATTAAATTTCAATATTAAACTTTTTGAGTGACTGGTGTTACTTGGAGATAAATGATAAGATTTTTATTATAAGTCAATGTAATCAAATCCCATGAAATTTAGGTTACAATCACATTTTGGATTACTTTTTTAGATTTTTAGGGACAATTGTATATTGAATAGTCTTGGTTGATCTTTGGGTATTGTTAGAAAAATTTTGTAGATTAGGAGTAGTTTTTATTTATGTAAATGTTTATCCTTTTGGGGGATTATATGATATTATACTAAATGTTTAGGATTTAGTTAATATCTAAAGACATGGGAAATATTTAGTTCATCTTTTGTGGATTATGTGATTCTCTCTACGTAAATTATAGCGCTCTTATTATGAAAAAAGTAATCTTGAATACTCATCAGTTGAATAAAATATGCGTTTGTGTTAGGAATCTAGTAAAATATGATTGTCTACAAGACAACTATGTATAATTCCTTATGTTTTTGGTTAAACTCGTAAATAAATTCCTCATAATAAAGTATTTTTAAACAAAAAACTTGTCTGTTAACTTTTCCAACTAGGGAATCAAAGACTGTTTAACCCATTACAAGTTTGTGATTTTCTGGTGGTTAACTTTCTCCTAAATATGTTTTATATCACTCTCCATCAGAACCTGATGGTTTTTTTCTCCTCCATATCCATGTTTTCTTGGAATCCTCGTATCTGGTGTCTTGGGTATCCTTTGTACTTCTCTTCCTTTATTTTAATGTGATAGTTTTATTGACTCTTTTTTTCGATGTGGGGATTTCAATGAAGTTCCTAATGACAATTTTAAAATTGTGAGGATGAAATTCCCAAAAGTGGGGAAAGATGTAACATCCATGGTAAATGAAGAATAAGACATATTTCATATTTTTTAATATTTTCGAATTAAATATTAATTTTTCTTTAAAAGGGTTGATATGTTTGATAGCGTACCCGATACGCAACAATGAGTTTCTTTTAAATCTTACGTAGCACACTAATAATATAATATTATTATTTTAAATTTTAGTAACATCCTAGCCATTTTTTTGGTAAGAATGAACAAAACTAACTAAAATATGATTATACATGATTTATAAATTTATTTACATTATCTAATAAAATATTTGAGGATCAAAATGTGAATGAATCTAATTTTAAGCATAATTTACATTAAAAGGATGATTTCATGCCTTTTAATGGCGAACACATTTTAAATCTAGTTTTGGTCACTTTAATTCATTCTATATGAACAAATAAAATCCTTATTTAGAATGGGGACATCAAAATTTAATTTGTGTAATATTTTGGTATTTTTTCTATAAAGTTCATTTTTTAATGAATAGTAAAAAATATTGTATTTTAATTCAAAAGTGCCTTTTAATCTAATTTATATATATGGATAGATTATATTTTTAATTGGTTTTAATGTGAAATTAATATATATTTTTACCATTTAATCCAATGTTGTTCATTAGAATTAATTTTACTTTGAACGTGGACATAAACAAGTATCAATCTGTTGATAGTTATTGTTTCATAAAAACACGCTATTGGTTTTGATAACGTGAATTAATTGTAAAAATTATAAATTATACTTATATGTTTTGAATTTTGAAAAATAGAAAAAAAAATTAATTCAAAATATCAAATATACATTAGGCTGAATTTTTTATATTTATCTGAAAAACCTCAATTTTTGATGATTATTGAAACCACATAGTGGTAGTTAAAAAATCCGACTTTTTTATTTAAATGAAATTTTACCACTTCTATGAATTGAATTTCAAAAATCCGACATACATGGTTGTTATAAAGAAGTAAAATGTGGTTCATTAATATGAAAATAATTTTTTTGTGAATAGTAACTTTTGATTTTTATTTACCACGGTTAAAGGTAAACAGGGTAATTCAAGTTTAAAAGAATATTATAATAACTCCAAAATTCCTTAACACTTGTCCAAACCTTATTGGTTGATTCATTTAGGACTGTGGGCATATTTGGGTCGATATTGAAACCCCAATGAGCCACATGGTAGTGATAATGACAATTTAGATTAATTAACTTAAAATAAAGACAAAAATGACAAAAGAAAATATCTTATAGTAAATTAATTTTTATAAGGGGTTATATAAATTATCATTTAGACTATAAATATTCATTAAAAAGATAAAAAAAATTCATACATCATGGTATTTGTTTTAAAAAATTTAGACATCACATAAATTTATTTATTTATGACACAATAATGACGAAGTATTTACCTCATTTATAAATGATATAAATAAATAAGATTATAATGATTAAAATATTTTCCAAAACATGTCCAATTATGATTGGATTATTTTATTTCAAATATGAGACATCTTATATTTTACTATAATTATTTTTAGACCTTGAGAAACATAATATCATTATATAATAAAATAATATTTTCATACTTTCTTAAAGAGTCCCTATTCTACCTTATAAAAGGAGACCATTTCTATCAAATTCCTCACATATTTTAAGACATTTGGATCGTCCAAACTCTACCCAATTAATCTCCATATTTCTATCTCCTCCACCTAGAATCCTTACCTTAGGCACAATGCATTTCAATAATTCTTTTGGTTCAATCCAAAAGGAGTTACCCAAATTAAAGGTAACTGTTTCTCTTAAATTATTTTCTTTTATTTTGCTTCTCCAACCCATAACTCTTTTTATTCCTATCTTTTGTAACAAAACCAATAAAGCCCCAGCCTTAAAACATACTTAATCTTGAGTTATTACAAGATTACAAATTGAGGATCTTTTCAGTTTTAGAGTTTTAGAGAATTAGATCATGAAACCTGCATTACATTCCACATTTAAACAAAGTGGTTACATAAAAGACAGTATTCATTCTTCCAATCAATAAAAACATATTTAAAATAAAACAAGGATTCTTTATTAACACATCCTTGACACTATCATCACATCATGTACCTTTCCATTGACCTGTGAAAAACATTTCAAATACTTGGGATCAGCATAAAAAGCTCAGTAAGAGTTATAAAAATATAGAAAGTAAACATGAGTTTATATATACATTAGAATTAAATCATACTTTACCCATAAAACATAGTCATATAAAATCATGAATAAATCATAGAAATCATAAGACATAAAAGGTATCTTGAGGCATTCATAACATTTTTACGTAGGGAGTAACCCTCTTGGTTACGTTTGAATACCCACCACAGTATATTCCCTAAATCTCTTCGGAGAAACCATAACGTTTCACTACTTCATGTTACCCAATGCATTGGAGAGCTATATCGGGCTCACCTTCCCTTAGTTTATCACGGAACCACCCGTTTTCATAACAATTCCCAAGAACCATAACAAAAACGTATCACATAAAACGTGCATAATGTAAAGATAACATTTCTACATTTCAATCAGAATATAACATTTTAGGATATTGAAATAATGAATCCATTCAAAAATAAATCATTTCCAAAAATATTATTTTGGAATTTTGATTCTCTTAGAACAGATTTAGATAATGGTTTCTCTAACCATGTGGTCGAACTATGGAGGAAAATTTTTTCAGGATTACATTTTGAGAAACAACATATAAGGGAAGCGAGTATTATCTATGGGGTCATAAATGTTCTAAAAAAATATGAATTATTGTTGTATGGTATGTTAAATTATACACTACAAATGTGTGAGGTGGAGGGGCTATGACAATTCCATTTATGAGGTTGGAACATGGTTTGGAAAATCATGTTGCAAAATCCTTCATCTCATTGAAGGGGGAAAATAAAATTTTCCCACTTTGACCCTTATAGGGTTAGACCATTTTCCCCACTTTCTCCCCTATGTGTGAATCCTTATTCCAACATTCCATTGTTGTATTTCTCCATAAATCTAGGTTAAAATCAGATGATTTCAAGAGCACTACAAAACGTTAATCGTGTCTCCAACTATGGTAACATCCATTGATTTATTTATTTATTCTAATATATTTGGAATCCCTACTAACAAATTATAATTTTAGATTCCATTGGATTATGATTGAATAAGACACCAGTCATTGGGTTTTCATTCTAATTAGAAAGAGGATAATGTAAGAGGTCATATTCACCTTTTTGTGTTGTGTTTCAATGAGTAATGCCACAATGGTGAATTTATAAATAATTTTAGACATTATTAATTTATTTTATGGGTTTTTTAAAAAAAAAAATTACTTAATATTATTCCTCATTCTTGGTTGTGGATGGTCCATGGGTATTTTTTAAAAATTTATCACCATTCTGGTGTGATGGTATTGGTTAGTAAGACATTGGGCGATATAGTTATTAAAAATAAATAGCATTTTTAAACTATTTTTTTATTGAATAAATAATTATATTTTTTATAATAAATAGTTCATGTAGATTTTAGTGTGAGATAAGATCCAATAACACTTAGATGATCTTGGAAATTACTCGGATTCCTTTTAGATAATTTGAAAATTAAATATAAGGCTTCTAAAGTGTAGGTTTTCTGACATAGCTTACATTGAATAATTATTAATTTATATAAATTATTTGTGCACATTATCATTACCATGAGGATTATTATCATGGTATAGAATTTTACAAATAATCAAGTTGGTTATCTAATGGTGTTATCTTCCATGGATAAATGCATGGGGTCAATAACAACCCACGTGTTCTAGCATCATAGCTCGACGTGAGACTGTGAAAGAGATTGGGGATCCCTTATAGGTTCCTCTATAGGAATCTTGGGCTATAAGATTATATTTAGAATTCATCCATGTGATTATTCATTATGTGGATCCCTATAGGTATTACTTCGCTAATGTATTTTCATAGAGTGTTACTTTTATGATGTGTCTTCTAGTTATATATCATTAATTATCCCATGTAGGATGGATTTCATAAGTAGTGGCATAGGTTGGAAGTGTGTGAATAATTGCATATCAACCCCGATCACATATGATGAGGGTTTGGTATTTTATTGTAATGGGTGTCACCCTAGAACCCATGAAGAACATGTAATCCCATGATGTTGTGGCATTATTTTTGTGTCTCAGTGTTCAAACACCATCAATCATTTATTTATTCATTAACATGATCATTTTAATGCTTCATTGATTTAAATAGGTGGTTCATAGTAGTTTTGCAAATGGGCCTGATGCAATACAACACATGCCAGGTATTCCTAGAATTATCTCCTAGGAGAGAGATTCTGATACCTATTTATGTACATTAAATTCATGTTATGGAACCAATTTTTGTGATTTCTCTGGATTCTATATATATACTCAAATAGAAATCCTTGTTTAATGACACCAAATCCTTTCCCAAATTGGTCTACATTATACAACAATTACTTTGGATTACTTCTAAGGAACCAAACAAGGTCCATTGTGAAAATTACAAGAGTCTTGGACCAAATTGGTATATATAATAATTTTTTTTTTCATTTTGGCACTTCATGGCATATAGAGGACTCGCTGGTCAATAGAAAATGGCCATTCCCTCATTTTTCTAATAAATCATACATCAGTCATTTTACACATATCAAGGAGTGACATTATTAATGGATTTTCCATCGGTACTAGTAATCATTTATTCTAATGATTAGAGGTGAGTATTGGTGACCCTGGGGTTGGGAAATGTTACCACATTAGTGACATAATTTTCTCATAGAATCATTGATCTCTAATATATGTTGGTTTTTTTCAATCGATTTTATTATCCAAATGATAGATTATGTGATGATTTTATTATATTATTATTTTTATAGTAGTCATATAAATATATATAGTTGTGTGGGTATAAATATACACATTTTTGTGATAATATATACATTTTATGACATCTTGTTCATATATATTCCAAATTTGGCCCCAGAAGGTATGGTTGATTAGGATCATGGACCCATGATTTGGCTATGGTTTATATTATTATTATTATTTTCTATTTTTATTCTATTTCCATTTATTATTTTTATCATTCTCTGTATCTCACATATAAATACATAGAACATTACAAGATATGTACATTACTGCATTGGTGGTACCATACTGAGTATTGTAATCACACCCAACATAGGATTCCATTACATATGGTACCCAAGAAGAGGTTCACATGGTTTTTGGAATAAGAAGAGTTATGGTTCAAAATTGTATAGGGTGGATATCTCATATTTGTATATGGATATTAGGTATGTGGTATGACATGGTGTGTGTAGATGATCCTTGTGATTTAATTTTTTATTAATTTATTTTTTTCATTTATATGTACAGTCGAACTAGGAATTGATCATTGTTGTATACATGATATAGATACTACCGAGACTATTATTTAAGACTGGGTTCAGTCCGAATTCCATTATTTACTAATATGTGGTTTTTATAAAAGAATTTATTATTAGATAGTTTCCCTTACTAATCTAAGTTCAATATCCATTCCAGTCATTATTAAATCCATTTATATCCATCATTACCCATTTCATAGGAGGGATATCTAATTGTATACCCACCAAAAACATAACAAAAACTATAATACTTTTTCTAAAAGAAAATTAAATGCTCATAATATTAACATATCCAAATATAAGGAATAGAATATGGTTTTATTGTCATTCCATCAGAACATTACACATTGAAATGAAAATGGTTTCACAGGATCATCCTAAAAACATTATCATCATTATTCATACGAATAAATATGGTAGAATGAAAAATAATATCACATCCTTAATAATTTTTATCAATCTTTACGGTATGTTTATATGGATTAAAAAGTTAATAAAATTTTATGTCAAACCATTCATCGTAAACATATACAAAATATACATTTATATTTATATATGTCTAATAAAAAATACAAAAAAATTTGAAAATTTCATTTAAATTAAATATAAAAATTTAATAATTTAATGGATTATTCAATTTATGTAAAATCATAAAATCTAGAGGAATGTGTTTATACAGAATATGTAAAATGAGAACATCATACCCACACTTTTATATAATTTGAAAAAAATTTAAAAAATATTATTATTTACAATGATTCCTTTTTAAAAAATTATAATATCATAATAGTTAATTAAATTAAGAATTTTAAGAGTGTTTGGTACTACTAAAAACATGTATATCATAATTTTAAATATCTGCGATATGGATGAATATATACATCAACCAAGAAGGAAACAAGGTCATCTACTATTTTAAAAAATTTGCACACAATTTTTATTACCAAAAATAATAAAATTGTACTAAATCCTTAATAGTTTAGGAATAATAATATGAGAATAAATGATATGTATTTTAAATTATGATATCCATAAAATTTTCTACAATAAAAATCTATCATAGAGAATACTGAAATGAATTGATATTGTAACATAAACCCTTACTACTAGAATTACTCAAATAAATATGATGATGAGTATAGATTTATTTTTAATATATTCTAGAACCTTATTCATAAATAATATACTAATTATAAATATAGTATAAATTAAAATTATATTTTTATTAACAATTTCAATGTTACAATGAACATTCTTATGATAATGGGTATTTTCCCATGCATGTTACTATTTTATGGTTTTTTTGTTTGAACTTCAATCACAGTTTAATCCTAAAAAAATATTAATCATTACATAAGAATCATATTTATTCATAATATACGCATTTATAAATTATCATCTAATTTAGTGATGGATAAAATATCACAATTATTCATAGAGGTTTTAGACCACATGTTTTAACATGGCATGTTATCACATTATAATGGAATGATTGTTTTGACGCTATATGAGATAATATTTATTAAAAATAATAATAATTTCGTCATATCTAAGTTATATATATTAAATTTAATATTGTAACCATCCACAATTGGATTTTATTAAAAAAAAATACTACGTCTCACATTGTGGAAGTCTACACATAAGCAAAAATGATGCCTTAAAATCACAATTAATAGAGAAAGAGATTAATAAAGTATTTTCCATTTAAGTAAGAACATATTATTATATTTTAAATAATTATTTAATAAATGTATAATGTTTATCATAAAATTTAATGAGGTATTAAAATAAATGTAACATGAAACATTCGGTTAAGTGTTATACATCTTATTTGGACAAATTTATTTAACATAATTTATAATTCTTAGATGGTTGTTATTTTGATAAAAAATAAATTATATATAATTGTTAGGGGTTTTCTAAATTCATTTATATATATCATAGTTTATTAATAGTTCTCATGATGTTTTACAAAGAGTATACATGTGGTATCATTTTATTTGAATGGGAGATCACACACAATCAGATCTTTTAAAGAATAAAATATATTAATTTATTAAAACATATTTTAAGTAAAATTAACCATCATTGTTTAAGATCACCCCAACACATTAATCAATTATAATTATCACTATATTATTAAATGTCACACTTTATCATTATTCATAGTGACCTTAATTTTACGTGGAATTTTGGAAAAATATGTTCTTTAAAATTTTAATTATGTATTTAATTATACATAAATAAATTTTTATAAGTTTTTTTATAAATTAAAAAACAATACCTCAATATAAAATAATAAATGGTTTTTAGAGAATTTATATTTTAGAAAAAATATGAAATTATAGAAAAATCATGTATAATTATAATTATAGTTTACAAATTAATTATTTATATTTATTGGAGGCTTGTGAAAAATTTTGTGAACATAAAAAATTCTAAAATGTATTTAAATTTATTATATTTACTTAAAATTAGATAGCTCTTAAAAAATATGTATCTTTTATTATTCACATAAAAATTAAATATTATGAAAAAAATCCAATAAAATAAACCTAATAATATATTTATATACTTTTGTATAAAATTATATTCATTTAATCAAATGATAATATATATATATATATATTATTGTCTTCGAAAAAATGAAATAAAAATTATATTGGGAAAGAATTATATTTCAATACATAAAATAACATCAATGAAGATTTCATACACATTTACTCTGAATTATCAACAATAAATATTAATAATAATATTTTTAATCCAATCATACCCTTTACCACAAGAGCTATATTAAAATTATATACAATATAATTATTCATTTAGAGATAGGTTTTAATTTAAAACATGTTGTCAAATTCTTCATATTTATTTCAAAAGAATATATATATATATATATATAAATGTAATCTATTTGTGTTGTATGTATTGATATAAATTATTTTTAATGTATTTTATTTTAAAAATGAATTTCACTTGATTGGTTTCATAAAATTGGAATTATATTTTAATTTATTGTTTTCTGATGATATTTATTTGATATATGATTTATGTGAAATGATTAACAAAAATGTGATGTTGTGGTTATTCATCTTGAATCAAGATTGATTTTATTTTAGATTCATGACAATATGAAGAAAAAAAATTAAGTACAAATTATTTTTTATATTTTACATAGGCCATAATGAGATATCCTAATTAGATAGAAAGATTAAAAGGACTAAATTAATGGTTTCATATTTGTAAAGGAAGATTATATATTTGTAGAGGTCATAAGATTCATTTTCGATATTTAAATAATGAGTTTTTATGATTTTATTGTAATTTAACATTAATTACACTAATGAATTTTTCAATATAATAATGTAATCTTGGGGAAATGAGTGAAAAAAATATAATGGAAAATTCAATGATTATCTAGATATATAAGAGAATGGGATGTGTTCTTGTGTGTAAAATAACATTCATATCATTTTTTAACTATATCATGTTTGTATTAATAACATTAATCTTATAAAAATGCAATATATTATAATTAAAATAAAATATTAGTTTCCACAATGATTGAGTGAAAAAATATTATATAACATGGAATATTAATTCCGTGGTGGATAAGAGTATTTACAGAATCACATAGGGAACTATCTAAATAGAATGTGAAGTATTATCAATTATGGATGAAATGGTCACCAATAACATTAGGTGAATAGTTATGAATCAGTTTGGAAAAACATCCATGTAAAATAATGATCCCCTTAATAAAAAACCAATATTTTAGTTTTTGATATTTGATTAAGTAAGGAACAATGAAAAACAAACCATCAATTTGAGAGTTAATTATATAGGTAATCCCCACTTCATCAAAATAAAATGGAGTATACAAAAGGATAAAAAATTCAACACTAGAAATTTTAAAAAAGAATGATATATTGAAAAAGCTACATATATTATCAAATATAGAATAATAAAAATCATATTTTTTTATATATTGACTTTTCATATATGTTATCTATAACTATTGAGACATGTCCTCAATGATTGGTTATTGAGTAGTCATTGAAACCACCTACTCATATGATAATTGTATCTTCTGTATCAATTTTTTCTTTAATTAGACATCATGGAATTATACTTCTAATAAATATATTTAATCAAACAATAATATATTTTGATTAAATTTATGGAATTTATTGGATATTTCAAACTATAGAAAATATTCAATGACAATATTTGATAATCTAATTTCAAAACTGAAATCATCCCACCACACTATATCGGTATCGGGATGATTCTAAACATAAAATGAGATCTGCATCCTATAAAATATTCTTCATAAAAAATAATGTGATTTTTTTCATAAAAATTTATGAATATGATATATCTAATTCAATTTAGATTTTTTGGGAAATGATTAGTTTCTTGATCATAGATGATAATGTGATAATTTAGTAATAGACTATCAATCAATAATAGTTGGTCAAATTCAATATGGTTTCTCAAAAACAATGAGAATATTTTTTAGTAATAGTGATGTGAGTTGTTCATGTATTATATTTCAACCTAGCTATGTTGTCTTGTTTTTCTAGAATAATAAATTTATAATACCACTTTCAGGTTTTTTTAAAAACATTCTATAGAGGAATATTATTCTTGTTATTAAATTAAAAAGTATGCCCTATGAAATACCATGATATTCCCCTTATATCAATTGGTAGGATTACATGGATATGTGGTTTCTGGGAGGATATACTATTGATATTGTTTCTGAACTGTGGGAATTACATGGAAGAATACATTATTTCATTTTAACCCTATATCACTCATAAAAATTTATAATTTTAAACTCTAGAAATAAATCACATATCAATTAACACACACACACACACACACATATATATATATATGTGAGATTTATATAAAAATATATATTTGGAAAAAAAAATATTATATAATTCATGTTTTTGAAATAAATTATTAATTTTTTTAATTCCATAATATCTAATAAATATAATTTTTATATATTGTATTTATATGTGTATCAATACAAACTTCATGGGGAAAATGTGACTATAATGTTCTAAACTAGTACATTATATACATGATCAATAATGAACTTGGATATAGGAGTCATATATCCATGATCAGAAATCGACTATATCTATAGGTTATTCCAATTCCCTTCCCATTCCATTCCCATGTGAAATAATTTTCGAGGAATTGTGAAACAACCCAAATAGTGATGGTTTTCAATGAACATAAATAGAGAATTTTTATTTTTATATCAAAAATGACAATAAATATTAATTTCCTTGTTTGTAAAATAAGGAAAAATGATAAATGTATATATGGTGTCATTCTAGTAGTGTTACATGATGTATAAATTTAATTTATAATATCAAAGTCTCATTAAAAAACATATAATAATTCATGAACCCATTAGAATGAGGTCGATTGATCTATGTGGCTTATTTTATAATCAAAAAAAATTACTTGAATTCCAGTAAAGATAATATAAAAATGTGAATTTATGGATAAAATAATTCTGATGATTTAACACTGTTAGATCTAAACTAAGTTACATAGAATTTATTCTAGCATAATGATGATTTAGATAAACATTTACTAAGACATCTAACTAAAAATGTGTTGTTAAATGGTAAAATTTCCTAACACTACTAGAAACTTCGACGCAATATGTATATAAAATACTTATCCAAATTTATTTATACTACTAAATATAAGCACATTGTTTATCAAAATAGTGTTCTCAGACAACATAATGAAACAAATTTTTAAATCTGTCATTCAAGAAAACCAACTACCATTTTATTATTAGTTTTGATTCATTAAATATAGACTTATCTATTTTTGGACATTTTAAAGAAGTTAAATACATTAAAAATATTTTTATGTAATTCGAAAGCATTATTATATCAATTTAAAATAGGACTAAATTGATGTACAAAAAATTTCATAAATAATTTGAATATATGATGGAATAAGTAATGAACAATTCAAGCATTGTAAAACTAAATAGCCATAAATCCATTTAATATTATGTTATATTTCTTCATTATATCTAAAATATCATTAAAAAATAAATTAATAGGTATACAAATTTAATGTGATTTATAAGCAGAAAATATTATCTATTGAGTTGAAGTTCATACCTCTTCGCATCATCTTCAACACCATCTCTTTAATTAAAGCTCTATATTGTTCTCTTAGAGAAGAATTGTAATCTACTATGATGGATACTTATATCTATTCATTATGAATTTCAATAAAATTCGTTAACAGTCTTATCAAGTTTCTCCCATTTAAATAATGTCTTGTAGAAATATTATAGATTCTAAAATATTTTTAGTCACAACATGAAATTATTCTATAACCTACAAATGCAACAATTGTCTACTGTAGCTATTTAATTTCATCCTCATGTTGACTCTATAAAAATAATATAATATATTTTGGGAAAAAGTTGATGATCCTGGTGATGAAGGTTTCATGTGTATTATTTTTTATTCAATGTACGTTCTGAAGAAAGGAAATCACTTCACATTATTTTTTTGGAAACAATTGTTTTTGGTTTGTTTGGAAAATAATGAGACCCATGTTAATTATAACGATTCATTGATGATTTTTATTTAATATAAATCATGAGTTGTATTGTGAACATTTGAGGCAATATTGATTGAAGAATGGGGGAGTGAAAGAGATGTTTCCAATATGTAATGAGTTGTATTTATATTTTTTTGCAAAAACAATAAAAAAATCGTATTCAAATTTATTGTATCTGCAAGGTATAGATAAAGAAGTGTTACACATTGTTAATCAAATCAATTTGGAAGAAATCCTATCCAGATTGTATCGATTTTCATTAAAAAATAGTATATAGATTGTATTGGTTTTATTTAAAAAAATTAGATTCTTGGTGAATATAAAATCAGTGGTAACTATGAAAATTTGGTGCTGATTAAAGTTGTACTAAGGCAAAGGTTATGCTGATGAAAAGTGATTATGATGGGAAAATTGATTTTGATGGAATGTGGGGTCGATAATTGTGGTGCCAACGGAAGAGGTGATGCTGATAGAAGATGAGACACCAATATTTTTTCAAAAAAATTGTATTCAGGTAAAAGAAAAAGAATGAGATGGTGTCGACTGAAAATGAATAATATCACATTGTGTGGCATCATATGTGGGAATATCATCATTATCAGATTGTATTGTATAATAACATGTAATCGTTACCAGAATGATCATATACAGAAAAATAGTAACCAGAAATGAGCATATCTAGAATTTTCTTATCTAGAATAATCATATCTAGAATGATCACAACTGTAAATGATCGTATCCAGAATGATATTATCCAGTATGAAAGTAACCAGAATGATCATATACAGAATGATCATAACCAGAATGATCATATATTGAATGATTGTAACTAGTATAATTTTAACTAGAATAATCATAACCAGATATGATAATATTCAATATAATGTTATCCAGAACAATTGAATTTATAAAAGCGCATTCTTGTGTTGGGGTGGAAAAAATTAAGCATGAATGAATGGATAGTTATGATACATTCTAATTGATGTTAGATGATTCTTAAGATAATCCTCAATGAATTCAATTTCATGAATGTAGTCATGATTCAAGCACAAGATTGTAAATGTGGTGATATATTTTCTCAAGAGTGTCAATAGAAAATAAATGAATGTGGAGCTAGAAGAATGGATTTTTGAGGGGGGAGAAATTGTATTAAAAGTATAATTAAATATAATGTGGAGATGTGCATGTCTTAAAAAAGGTTCAACAGGTTTGGTTTCAAGCATTATTTTGAAGAAATAAGTATCAATGATTTGGATTAAGACCCATTTCCTTCTCATCAAATGTAAATATATTTACATTTTAAAGGAGAGTCTATAAATTAAGAGATGAAGATTATAGAAGATTTAGAATAATCAAGAACTGTTGATGAATTCACAATTGCTCCGAGATTTTAGGAGAAATTCATATTTGGGTTAATTTATGTGAGCATGAAAGTGTTTTAGTATTCCATCCAAAACATTTTTTTGGTCACCTATAAAAATAATGAAGTAAATTTTACTTATGTGACATGTAGAGAGGGGAGATCAAGTATTCTAGAGAGATAGATAGTTCAATTTTGTTTATATTAACAATTTTATAGGGTGGTGTCGATAGATTCATATTCTATTTGGCTTGAAATTTGTATTTTAGAGTTGAATTGGTGTTGATTCTACCAAATGTTATTCTATATGAATATTTTATAGGGATATTTGTTTTGAATGAATCTTAGAGAGAGAATTTTTTCAAAATAATCATATTTGGAGCACTATTTTTAATGAATCGGCTCATAGGATTCAGAATCAATGTTTCATAACAAAGTACAGGTTGTTCTTTCCTTTCCTCATGGAAAATAATAGATGAATTATATTACAATTTGAATACATTTTCTGAATTGAATAAAAGTGCATGTAGCAAGAGTTTTTACAAAAAAATTGTATTACGCTATTGTTCTAATAGGGTGAAAAGCCATTAGTGGCATTGTTTTGTAGTCCCACATGAGAGTATGGGTACTTCCTACTTGTTGTAATCTAGTGATTGTTTTCTTAGTAGATTGTATGGTATTGGTTTATTCCAAAACCATACCTAGGCCATATCTATTCTTATACAATAGTAATCCTTTTAGATTTTTGGGTTCCTATCGAAGTGTGTGGAGTTTTTTTTTGGTTGGTAATTTAAATCTATAACAGTAGGCGAATGTTGTTTCAATTGAAAAGAAACATAATATAAAAATATAATCAATATTCACCTCTCCCCCTCTCAGTGATACATTACTCCAACTGAGGAAAATCACTTAATATCAGAGCACAATTCCCTGATCTTTTCTTTTCTAAAATAGAATGTGAACTATATGAACAAAAAATGATTTCTGGATTTTGAAGGAAAAAACTACCATAACTTGAACGATTGAATTTTTCCATATCATAGGTGTATCCCTTATAATTTTATTGAAGCTGTAATAGTTTGGATTCCAACCATTGATGATAGAGGTCCATCTACACCTATTGACAAGATGATTGTTGATAATGATAGAAGGTACAAGAATTCTATAATTTGATCAATTTAAAGAAGTTAATTTTTTAGGGTGAATGGTGTTCCATAACTGAAGTTATATTGGACAAGTTGAAAATAATATACGAAGGAAAACATAAAATTTAATAAAGTAATGTTAAAAATATGGAGATTGAAATATGAAAATTTGAATATGGGTGAAAATTAATTTTTTTGGGTAACTAATTACTAGGGTGAATTACATAGTGAGTACTATCAGATATATTGGTTAAAAGCTGAAATACTATATAGATTTTGAAAAAATATTCTGAATCCTACTTAAAAAATAAGATGCAAATGTTTTTTCATTCGATGATATGGATTCAAAAACATTATATCTTGATGATTTACATAACACTCTTTTTACATATGAAATAAGAAGAGAGAATGATATAATGATCAGAACAATGGTTGATAGAGAAATTTGTTTCAAGGCTATGATGTTCAAAAATACAAAGACTGTTGTTATTGAATTGGAAACCGGTGATTCTGACTTAGAAAAAGTGGTATGTTAACATTGAAATCCAATATTTTTTATTAACAATGGGAAAATATGTACAGGAAAGTGCAAAAAATATATTCCCTTGAAATATTTTGAATGTAGAGGTTTTGTTCACTTTGTGGATAATTTTCCTTGACGAAAGAAAGAATAGGATAATGATATTTAATAAGGAAACAGAAGAATATTGTGGCAGAAAAAGGGTGACAAATGAATGAGAAATATATTATTCAAATCAAATAGAAGATGTTTAATATCCAAAGATGGTGAAAAAGAAAAGAGTTATGTAGAATCCAAAAAATCTACCTATTATAGTAATAGAAATACATTCATTCCAATAGTGAATAGTGAAGAATTTATAACCAATAGTTCTGAAGATAAGAAACTCAACTTGAAATGAATATGGTAGAAGAGTTAAAAAAATTCATTAGATTGATAAATAGACATTAAAAGGGAATAAAATATGGATTATGAATAATTAAGAAACCATGAATGTTTTTTTGGTGAGAAGTTAAATATGATAAAAGTGATTTATGATTTGATGAAGTCTATTGATAGTGAAAATAACCATAACGATCAATTATAATTTTATATTAATGTAAAAGATGAAGAGTTGGAACTTATCCAACAAAATGTAAATGAAGCTAAAATGAAAAGTCTATGGTTCCAAAACACTATGATAGACATTGGTGAATTTTAACATAATTAATATCAATTGAATGATCAAAAAAAGATTCCTAAAATGGTGGGAAGAAGAATGTAATAGCTTTTGAAATGAAGAAATCTAGAAATTTTATGGATGTGGTGAATACCATCACCGTCGAGAGTGTTGGGAGTCATTTTAAATATAGAAATGATTCCATTACTTCTGGTGACAATAAATAATAGAAGAAAAAAAATAATCTGATTGATAATAAAATGTTTAAGGAATCAGAAAATAAATAGAACAAGGTTACGGAGAAACACATTCACAATTTTGATTAGTATGGAGGTTTCAGTGGCAAATAATAATTCACTGGGTATTTCTGGTAATTTTTTTGGATTTTGTGACAATGAATATATGTGTTATTTCAATGACAATCAGTACAATTATCCCACATGTTATGAAAGGTATTGTTTGAGGGGGATTCAATCTCTACATGGAACAGAAAATGAGAAGGATGTATTGATGAAAAAAATTAAATTGAAGATTGAATATAGGTTGCATCCCATGGTAGATATTTGTGAAAGATGTGATGAAACATGACACATTTAAAACTGGTGATCTGTTTGGTTACCAGCTCAAAAAAATATTCTCTACTATCAAATCCAAAAGGTGATGAATGAAATAAATAAAGAAATGGTGCTTTTTATTAACACTAAATTAAAATCCATGAATAAAGAATGACCCTGGATACATGATTGTGGGTGTTCTAATCACATGATAAGAGACTTGAAATTGTTTAAGGATTTGAAATATTTTAGAAAAGGCATAGTTAAATTTTTATATGACAAATCATTGTGAAACAATGGTGTTGGGTCAACCATCATTGGAAAATAATAGATGAAATCTATGAAAACATTGCTTATTTATGGGATGAAATAAAAGCTTCTATGTGTTTCACTATTGTGTGACAAAGTTAACAAGGTTATCTTAAAAAAATGTATTTTTTGTAAGGAGTGATGAAGATGGTCAGATTGTTACCAGAGGAAAATATTCAAAAGGAAGCTTATTTTAGGTTTATGATTCACCAAAATCATGTTACATGAGTATAGTGGAGGAGAATAAGTTATAGAATAAAATGAATGGACACATGTATTAATGAAACATGAGAAAGTAGTTCAAAAGAGACAATGTAAGAGGCATTCCTATTTTGAGAAGAAATAGTGATTAGTGTTTCACAATTTTCCAGAATGGAATGATTACAAATTGTTTGCCTAGGAAACATGATATTTTTCCAAAACAACCCATTCAGCTGATCCGTTCTGATATATGTGATTCATTGATAAAATATTAAAAACATGTAGATTTTATTAATAACATTGATGATTGTACTCACATTACTTGTGTTATATATATGAAACAAAAATTGTATCCTTTAAAAATATTTTAATGTTTTTGACTAATATAAGAGAAAAATATGTGTATTCCATAAAGAATATGAGAACTCATAATAGTGGTGAATTGTAAAGTGAATAGATTGAACATTTCCTTGAAAAGAATAGAATTTTTCACGAGTATAGCTCTCTATACACTCCCCAAAAAATGGGGTTGCTGAAAGAAAGAATAAAAGGATGGAGGAAATGGGAAGAACCATGTTACATAAGAAGGGTCATTCACATTAAATTTTGTGGCAAGCTACGTGCACTATTGTTTATATTCAGAACTGTGGTTTCAATAGGGATCAATTAGGTATTACTTCGTATAAATTTTTTATTGAAAAAAACAATGTTTAAAGAACATTAGTGTTTCTAGGAGTCCTTCTATTATAAAGATAAAAGCTGGAATCTATTGTAAGATTGAGCGGAAAGGTGAGGATGAAGTATTTATTTGATATTTTCTAGATGGAAGTGGATATAAATTCTTCATCAAAGAAATAAATATAAATGATTATTTAGTTGATGTTAATGTGATTGCAGTATCAGAGAAAGATTACCATGTTCATGTAGACAACGATGTTATGAATGTTGATGAAGATAATTAGGATAAGGATACAACAAGTGTAATCCTAATAAAGGTGATGAATCAGACTGAGCGATTAATAGTGATGATGAAAAAAAATTAAAACATATATAAGGCTATGGAAACTTGTTGATGTACACAATATAATTGGTGATCAACAATAGATTTTTCAAAAAAAAAACCCATTTCCAAAACATATACTTCTTGGTATTCAATGGGTGAATCGAATGATGTGAATGAAACATTTGAAAATATGGAATGGTTTCAATCCATTGATGATGATTTTGATCAGATTGAAATGAATAATAAATTGGAACTCCAACCCAATAATGAAAAAAATACATCATTGGCACAAAATGGATTTTTTGAAATAAGATGAATGAAAAAGTTGATGTTACATGAAACAAAGAATGATTGGTTTGCAAAGGGTATTCACAGATTGAGAGTATTGATTTTGAAGAAACCATTTCACCAGTGGAATGTCATCAAAAAATCAGAATCATTATTGTTACATCTTCAAAATGAGGCTACACATTTTTTAAAATTGATGTTAAATTATCCTTCCTAAATTGAAATAATGATGAATAGGACTATATTGAACAACATTGTGGATTTGTTTTTGCAAAAGACAATGGTTTTGTGTTCGTATGGAAAATGGAATTGTATGGCCTCGAACAAGCTCTGAGGGCATTGTATTCCAAATTGGAAACATTCCTATGAAAGATGAATTTTTACAATTGAAGAGTGGATATAAATGTTTACAATAGAGAAAGTCAAGAGTATTACCTCATTATAATAGTTTATGTTGATGATATTATATTTTCTTAGAATTATTATGGATGTTGTGAGATATTTTCTGATGAAATGAAAATGTATTTGAGATGACCATGCTAGTAGAAGTGAAATACATTCTTTGGATAGACATATAGAAAAAGAAATAATGAATTTTCCTCTCCCATGAAAAGAATGAAACTGATCTTCACAACTATTTTGGCATGGAAAATTCAAATCATATTTCAACACCCTATTTAGTGAGAACAAATCTATGTAAAAAATGGAGATGGAAATGAATTTTATCAGAAAGAGTATCAAAATCATAATGGAATTATATTTTATTTGAGTGCCTCAATAGACAACATTGATTTTGTTGTTACCTTAGGTGCGTGATTTCATAGTAATCTAATAGAATCACATCATATTATGGAAAATAATTCTTATATACATCAGAGGCATAACAGAATTCTGAAACGGATGATAAATCCTAGATAGTATTGATTTATATTGGTATTCTGTTGCATATTGGGCAAAAATGATGATGATAGTAGATATACATGGGGTTGTGTATTCATTTTAGGGAATGAATTGTGTTTTCTATCATTTGAAGAAACAAAACTCAGTAACTCCCAGTAAATTTGAAGAATAGTTTGTCTCTGCTACACGAGCTTCTACTCAACATATGTGGATGAAAACACAATAAGATTATTTACATGTAGATGTGATATTACCCTTTCTCTTTGATCATGATAGTCAATTTACAATAAGTCTCACCAATAATATACTACAATATTCTCATTCATAACTTATTGATATCAAATATCATTTCAACAAAGGGAATGTCAAAAAAATTGTATTTATTCTAGTGTATGTTCTAGAATCTAAAAATGTTTCTGATATCATTACAAATCCTTTATTGATAGAATAATTCTCAAAAAATGAGGTTGAACATGGGTGTCCAACCTATTTCAATTCATGGTTGAGGTATGAGTTTCTATCCCCAATATCATCATACAATTGGATTGTTTTTCAATGGGGGTAATTATTTTGTTTCATAATTATATTTCACAAAAGGCAGAGTTGTGGGTATGCTATGAATTCATCATTGTTTAGTGTGTGAACTATTATAAGTTTTTGTTGGATTAGTTGTAGAAAAATAAATTGAATTATTTTCAAGAATAATTTATAAATGATATAGGTTGTCATGATCTCTATTTTGGATGTCATGGTTTTTCAATTAATGACTCCTGTTTCCAATAATGAGTTTGCACGTGTAGTCTTCGAATTATTGATATAAAATCTATTTCCTCAGTTTACAATGTTTAGTGACTTATAAAACATGGTTGACCACAAAATAAAAATTCATGATTTTTGGGACAAGTCTGATGATCTAGGAGAAAAAGGATTCATGTTTTGACTTTTTTTTTTCAATGTATATTTTGAAGAAAGGACATCCCATCACTTTGTTTTTTGGAGAAATTGTTTTTGGATTGATTTGAAAATCATGAGATCGATGTTAAATGTTACAATGCATTGTTGATTTTCATTACATAAAAATCATTTGTTGTATTGAAAATATTGGATTCAACTTTGATATAAGAAATGGGGATCGTAAAAGATGCTTCTAATTATAAAATAATCATATTATGATTATTTTTCAAAACTATAAAAAAATATTTTTAATCAGATTTATTGTATTTTGATGGTTGGGAGAAATAAGTTGTACCCATTGTTTTTCAGAACAGTGAAATCAAATTTGTATTTAGATGGACTCGATTGTATTTCAAAACAATCGAATCTAGATTGTATCAATTTTCATTAAAAATCATTTTATTCTTGGAGAATGTAAATGAATTGGTAGTAATGGAATGGTGGTGCCGAATAATGAGGTACCAATGGAAATCTAATGCAGATGAAAAGTGACGCTAATGGGAAATGTGATATTGATCGAATGTTTTTATGATATTTTTGGTTCTGATGGAAGATGTCATGCCGATAAAACATGAGACATCAATTTGTTTTTTAAGATAATTATATTCGAGTAGAATAAAATGAATTAGATTATGTCAATTAGGAATGAATAATATCAGATTGTTTTGCATTGTATCTGGGTAGATCATCAATCACAGATTGTATTGTATCATATCCACCAATTGTAACCTGAATGATTGTATCCAGAATTATAATAATAAGAAATGACTTTTTCTAAAATGATTGTATCAATAATTACCATACATACAATGATCGTTACTCAAAATGGTCGTATCTAGAATGATCGTATAGAGCATGATCATTACCAGAAAGATCATATCCAGAATGATCATATCAATAATGATCATATCTATTATGATCGTAAGAAGAATGATCATAGCGAGAATGTTCGTATACAGAATGACCATAAATAAATATGATCATATTCCAGAAAATAGTATCCTGACCATTTTTATTCAGAAAAGATCACGCATGGGTTGATGTGAAACGAAATTAGCTAGAATAAATGTAATGTTATAAAACATTTCAATTGATGATAGACAATGCTAAATCTGCTCATCAATGAATTCAACGTCATAAAGGTAGTCTACATTCAAGCACTAGTTTTTAAATGTGAGGATGTGTTTTATAAATAGGGTGAAGAGAAAATAATTCAATGTGGAAATAGATGAATAAATTTCTAGGTAGAGACATTCTTTTAAAATAGTGATTGTATCCTATGTGGAGATGTGAATTTCTTCAGATAGATTCAATAGTTATGGTATCAAGTATTTTTTAAGTAAATAAATATGATAGAGTCAGATAAAGCCCCATGTTATTCTCATCTATTATAATTGTAAGGTCATTTTATGTGGGATTCAAGAAAATACGACACAAATATTATAGAACATTATAGAAGTGTTGAAGAGGTCCCAATTACTTCGAGATTTCATGGGATGAATTTATATTTTGGTAAATTTAAGTGAGAAGGAATTTTTTTTAGATTCCCACCAAAAAAAGTATTTGGTCACCTATAAAATGCATGATGTACATTGTACTTGTTTGAAATCCATAAGGAGATGCCTCGGGATTCTCAAGAGAAAGATGGTTCAATTATTTTCGGATTTACAATTGTCTTGGGTGGTCCAAATTCATTCATATTATATTCGTCATAACAATTTTATTCTAAAATTGAATTGGTGGTTATTCTACCATATTGTATTCTATCTTAAAATCATATTGGAAAATCTGTTTTAAAATAATTGGATTGGGGGAATTTTTTTCAACGAATCCGATTGGGGTATATGTTTTGAATGAATCATACCCAAAGGAATTGGACTCAGGGTTTTATGACAATGTCTTGGTGGTTCTTGACTTCTTCTGGGTATATTATTGGTGAATAATATTAAAATTTGAATAAAAATGTTGAATTGAAATTATCTTTATGTAATATTAGTTTTTACAATACAATTACCTTACTCTATTGTGTTAATAGGGTGAACACGCACTAGTGGTATTGTTTCATAGTTCCCCACAATTGTAAGTGTAATTCCAACTCATTTTAATCCAATGATTTTTTTCTTAGTAGATTTTATGGTATTGGATCATTTCCAAAACACACCAAGGACATAACTATTTATTTTTAATAGTGATCCTTGTAGATAATTGGGATCTTGTTGATGTGTTTTGAGTATTATTTTAGATGGGAATTGAAATCTCTAACACAAGGTGAAGGTTTTTTCAATTGAAAATAATCATAAAATAAAAAGAGTATATCTGATTCACCCCTACCCTTCATAGTGATAAATTACACTGTATGGGAAATATTAATTTAAAATAACAAACCACGTACACATGAATTCAAAAATATGAATTTATTACATTTATTTATTTTTCGATTGAATCATTACATTAACGATTATATATCAATCATTAAATTATCTCAAACTAGTCTCCATTAGCACGATATCACCCTTTTAATAGTATTTAAAATCTATTTATTTATTTTCACATATATTATAAATCCTTTTTTGAACCATAATATAACCAATATAATATATTTATAACCCTTATTTTTAATTTTTAGTAGCATTGTAATCTTGGTGCATCATATTATCTCATGTTTGAGGTAGTCACCCTAATTCCCTTCTGGAGAATTAAAGGATGATGGAACCACTACATGGTATATGTTAAATATTGAATCAAGATGATTCAAGAGCCTAGATACATATACAAAATTATCAAAAAATTATTTTACCATAACATATTGACCATATTACCATCACAAAAGCCCCTAAATGACTATAGTATTGTGGCTTATATCTACATTGTCACTACTATATGGACACATTTCATCACCATGATAGATGTAAAAAAATATCCATTGTCAAATTTTCAAATAAAATTCATGGTTATAAAATAAATATATTAATTTGAGTGATTTTTTTTTAAATTTTATCACGGATTATGTAAAAATTATATTCAACATAAAAAATACCATTCCCATAATTAACTAAATAATTATTTGTATAAAAGTGATGACATAGTAAAATAATTATGGATATCATTATGTGTGTGTAAATTAAAGAAATATCATTTCATAAAAATAAACGAATATATAAACACTAAAAAAATTCAATGATTAATAATTTTCATGACAAATTTATCTCAATTCATTCATTTATCTGTTAAATCTTATTTTAAAAAAATATTTATCTCAATTTCATAAAAATGATCTAGATAAATTATGCAAATAATATAACCACATGAAATTACCTCAATCAATTGAATTAAATTGTTTTGTAAAATTCGATTTTTATTTAATGGTTAATGGAAATAAATATGTATCCTAAATAAAGATTAGACACAAACAAATGGATGAGGGAGTTTAATAAAATGAAATAATAATAATAAATACATACATTTCTTATTTTAAAAAATAAAAACATCATCCAAGGAGGTGTAATGCATTTCCAGCACACATAAATTCATAATCTTTGACATTAATTACAAAAAATATTAACAAAAAATATTAAAATATTAAAAAATAAAAAATGATATTTTTATTCAGTAATTTTTTTGTTTCTGAAATTTAAATATATATCCGATTAAATCAATGTAGAAATATAAAATAGAATCCACTTTGAATAGGAAAATAATTCAATATACATTACAAAAACTTTTACACATTTAATGATTATAATTACTATATGAATGAGAAAAAATTATAAAACATTTATGGGTATATTGATGTGTAATACATTGAAACATAAATTTTTAAATAAATGACCCACAACCCCCCCCCCCATATTAAATGAAAATATTTTCCCTAATGTTTAATTGAATCTGGTATAAAATATATACACAATTAATTATTCAAAATATTGAACATAATGAAGTTGATTATTACTTTTTTTCAATATGTTACGGAATACTGGGGATTAAATAATGATGTAAATCTATTCCTTTCTTCCTATTATTAATTATCATTTAATAGAGATAAAATTTTAAACCATATATAACTACAAATATATGTTCAAGTTTTTCTAATGGAGACACTTTTGTTACAATAGAGTAAAGAAGACTTTATAATTTGAAAATTTTAATTAATACAGTATAAAATAATTTATTTCATGATGTATTGATATTTTTTTAAATTGGAATTATATAAAAAAATTGTGCTCAACCACACATTCTCCTAGGGTTGGCACAATTATCATTATTTTGGGAGATATCTGAATCATATGGGAGAACAAAAGTAATTAGGCCTTCATTACAGCATGGGTTGGTTCCAACATAGGAAGGACTGAGCATTAATAGGTGCATGCATATGGGTTATGGGAAATAATATAGGGGTGGAAATGTAGTAAGGCATGATGTCTTGGAAGGAAACTGTACTCACATCTAGAATATAATGGTATCATATTTTTTTAAATAGTGGTTCTATGTTGTTTCCAAAACTATTTGGCGATTGTCACTATTGGAAACTAGTCTCGGTTAAAGAATAGTCACCATTTTCACATGCATCATATTATTTTAGAAACACATAGATTTTTAGTTTTTCTGTAAAAACATAACATTTATTTTTTTCTTGATTTTATTAATAAATTTACATTACATATTTATTATAGTTTTTTGAGTTGGTATAAAATTAAATGTTGATGTGGTGGTACATTCCTATAAATAAATATCATTAGAGTCCATATGGTTATTCTTTGAATTGATTAGAGATCACATTTTCTATAAGAAAACATAGAATTAAAAAATTGATTCCTAAAGAGGATATCCTACACATCCCTTCATTTGAATAATATGATCATGATTTTTCTAATTTAGATCTTCACAACTAGTATTACACGATGTCAATGAGACCTTATATGAATCACACTCTCTTTTGTGAATATAGAAAAATAATATTCTCTTGTAAACTAGTATGAATTTTAGATAACTTGAATACTCAATGGTATTTAATCCAGACATTGGTAGCTAATTTAAATGTCTATTTTGATGTAGAATATGGATGATAAGTTTTTTATACATTTTACTTGATGAATAAATATGAATTGATTATTATTGATACATTAAGTACTATAATTTATATAAGAACCTAAAATAATAATAAATTTAATCTATACGTGTTAGGGTTTATTCAATACTTTTTCATAATCCTTGCATTTAATAGAATAAAAAATGAATTAGAAGACCTATTCAATTTTTTCTAAATTCATGATATGTTCTTGAGATAATTGATAGATGATTATAGAATAATAATTCTATTAAGGTTGTTCTATATTTTTTATAAAATAAAATATGTTCAAATAATATTCATTCATTTCTCACACATTTATTGAATTCATTTAGAACTTCAACAAATATAGGTTAGAATATCTTCTAAATATTTTTCCCAATATGAAATATAATATAACATATGAAATTATATGTTTCTTATTAGGACAAGAAAGCCATTAAATTACATGAACATTTATACATGATACGGTCATATCATGATAGATCTTGGAGAAATATAAACATCTATTGGTGTTAAAGTGACTATTATGAGGAAGATATCGATTTATAGTGGATTATGACATGAATATGTAATAGACCATAAGGTATTTGTTAATGATCATCTTATGAGACTCAATGTTGTCAAATCATGTGAAGAATCTAGTCACACTCTGTAAAAATATATAAATATCATTATATATTGAATTAGTAGTTTGTATATATTGTGACTTTGAATTGGTGATTGTAAGTCATTGATGTAGTATAGAATCCATGTTGATGGAATTATTCATAATGTTGGGATTATGCTCACTTGTAGACTAATCCTGGTAAATAACTATGCTCATAGCAGACATTTTACATATCATTCCAGTTAAGACAACAACAAACTAGAATTGTGGGTCAAGGATTATAATAACAATTTATTTTTAAGTCAAAAGAAAAAACATGTAAAAATAATATTAATCGTTGATTAAACCTCCCCCTATCAATGATTTCACACTAATACATTCTATAATATTAGTATATTAGTGGAGGATACCTGTAAAATATCAATAAATAATAATCATAAAAAATAAAATTGATTCAATAAATAGTTCTGGATTCCATCATTTGATGGAAGTAAAAATCCCAGTAGGTTAAACATAATGTTATCCAAAAAATTATAACATGTGGTAGATGTAAGAGATACATTAATTATTGTATTTACACACTATTATGTGAATTATCCAATTATATTTTCATATAATATATATCATGTAATGGATGGAATGGATTTGGAATTATCATTTGGTGAAACAATAAGTTAATCATAAAAATAATGTCATCATACATACAACTACTATGGATATCTAAAACCAATTAATGATCATTTTTCGGGTAATTGGAAAAATAAAGGAAGCTAAAAAAGTTTACATACATAAAATTAACTATAAAAAAAATTATGTTGAGAGTATTGATGATTTATTTTCAATATTAAGTTAAATTTTTTGTATCATCAATGGTTTTAGAGAATATGTAGATGAAATAACTATTGTGTAGAATATAATAGGAAAAATAATAAATAGATTTGATCTAAATGATTATTTAATGTATGTCTAAAAATATGATTCATTGATTTATATTCCCAATAATTTCATTGAATTTGAAATTTTAAAATCATTATACTGTAAGAAGGAAGAAAAAGATGAGTTAAAATTTTTCATATATATAATGGGTAAAGTAAATTATATAGACTAAATATATTAATGTGATTTTAATTATGAGTAATGTTACAATTATTTATATCATATAACAATTATATATAAAAATATGTATAAAATGGAAAATAAATAAAAGAAATAGTCAAGTAATTCTCTTCAATTATAATAGTATAAGAAATTTTGAATATTATTGTCTAAAAAAGATATATAATTTCAATGAGACTGATGAGGAAGTGGAATAATTCACGAGAAAAAATATTAAATCTCTAAGAGGTGACATTTTGATGGGATATAATACTATTTAGGGTAAAAATTTAAAAAAAATATAATGAGCAATGAAAATGATGAAAATGCATTATCATGTAGTGGGGAAAAAGATAAATTATCTTTTATATGTCATGAGAGTTTAATTGGAATAATTAAAATAACTAAAAAGACACTTTAATATGTAGATAGTCATGTTATAACAAAATATCAATTATTTTTAAAGGATTATCTTGAAGATACTCTTGAAAATATCACTGAAATTGAAAATGTTAATTGAAAAAAATATTATAGAAAAAATAGATTTTTAGGACATAGGATACTCTTCTTAACGAGATATGGAATATAATATTGATATAGTTTTACTTGAAAAGAGACAACAAAATTTAATCAAAATTATCATATAATATAATATAATTAGCAGAATTAAATTACATTTATTTATTTATATAATACTACATAGTAAAGTTAATTTAACAATAAATGATATTGAATGATCATGATGAAAGACTAAATGAGATAGATTAAATAATATATGCAACACAATACATTTTATTTTCAGATCAATGTGAGTGTAAAAATTTGGATGAATACAACATCATATAATTTTTTATTTATTAATCATATAAAGGTTGTTAGAATATTGGTCCCTATAAAATGTGTTATTCAAAAACCATCAAATCTAAATGATAATTTATTATCTTTAATAGCACATGATTGATATGTAATAATAAATGTGATAGGACCTATGAACTAAATGAGATAATATACTAACTAATGGAAGGGTGGACTCATTCAACCAAAATCATTCTTCCCATTGTGAAAATACAATAATTTATGGATATATAGTAACAAATCTCATTAAATAAAAAACTACTATCATCATTTCTGTATAAGGATCATTGGTAAATTTTGGTGTCATGGAGTGGTTATTCATAATGAATATTCATTCTACTATAAGAAGTCACTACTCGGAAAGAGTAACAATTTAAGTGGGAAGATTACAATAAAATGATTTTATTTTATCTAATATATAATCATATGATCATGATATCATAAATATTATCACCATAGAATAAATATGGATTATTGAATGGTCCATGTGGATGATATGGTAATAAAGATCACAACGCTGAGAAATAAAGGGTTATCATACAACGTGACATTCTTCGTATTTTAAATCTAAATATAATTATGCATGTGAATAATAATAATGTGACCAATTAATTATATTAAAAAATTGAGAAAACCATGATCATTATAAATATAATGTTTTCATATATATCATTACTAACAATAAAAGTTTATACTAATAATAGATGGTCATATGATTACCATGGCTAATAGAAAGGAAGTGTTTCTAGTTGGAGAAGTTATAGTTGATGTCAAATAATATAAGTCTCATAATAAGAAAATAATAATTAGTTAATGGTGTGAAAAAATTGACTGTGACAAATCATTGTAGGAAAATTATATCATCCATCGAATAGAACATGATAATGATATGGAAAAACAGTAAAAATAATTTTGTACTCAAGAAAAACATTCATGTAAATCATAAAATCAACTATTTAGGAAAATTAAATTATAATATCAATGAGAAATAAAAAATAATGGTCATATAATATTGATCATAATTACTAAAAAAATAATGGAATATTTAGAGTAAACAATGAATCACTATATGCCCTCTAAAATAGTTGTGTTTTGTTATTAACCCTTCATTTGTTTTTATATAATAAAATTTTAGATTGTTAAAGGATAATATGTGTTCTTCATTGGGAAAATAAACATTATTGTAGATATAACCAGTTCGTTCCCCTAGGAAATATTGGCACTAAAAGTTATTTTTGATCTACACATTTGAACAAATTCATTTGTTATATCAAACTAATTCTCAAGGAAGAGTAATTGATAATTAGATAGATGAGATATAGAGGATTTATACATAATGTAGATTAGCTATTTTGATGTGATTTTTTGTTATTGATATAGGTAATAGATGAATTAAATATCATTAAAACCCATGGAAATGAAGAATATAGAATTACATTAAGAATGTATCACATAGTTAATTATTTTTTTGATATTATTGATGCATTGGTGAAATAAATCTTATTTTCCACAATGGGTTATCCCAAATAGAAATGGAATCCATTAACTCAATGTACTATTAACTTTAGAAAATATTTATTCCAATCCATATGATAATTTAGAAAATGGATTTTTCTGTTGGTTAATGTTTATGTTCTATTCATTATCACTATATATATCTTTCTTTAATCCATATTTTGTAAAATAAAGAGACATATATTTACATATTTACCTGATGGATTCTACACATGAAATGAAAAAAATTCAAATGTTGTGATTATTTTTCTAAATGAAGTTTATTGTAATATATTTCAACAATGAATGAAAAATTTTATATAATAAAATTATTTCAATATCATTCTTGCTATTAATTATATTGTGTTTTTAATTTTGATGAGTATAATACCACTCATTAATGAAAAAATAGATTTTGAAACATACTAAGGACGATTCATTGTTAAAAACATAATGAAAAATAATTTAATATATGTAGAATAATTCAAATAAGCACATGAAAAATATTATATTATATGACATGTTTTTATGAATTAATTTTTATTTAGAATTATAAAAAAATAATTATGAAAGAACACACATGAAACCTACTACGTATCAATAATCATTTCTATGGGATATTGTTCTACACTGAGGGAGTTCCAAACAAAGAAATACATCATGTATACATGGTTGAGAACATGTATGGAAATATATAATATTTCACGTGTGGGTGGGCAGGAGGAGTGGGTCATTCCATAGAGGAGACTCTACCATCAGGCAGTGGAAGAGAATGGACCCGATTCTTGCAACTAGTGGAATATAAGGAACACATTTGTCTATATTGACAATCCATACGAAGTGGAAAACCAATGTGGGATATGAAGTACATCATTACTATTCAACAACTTTAAAATGATATGAATATAAATTTGTCATAGGATTTCTAACAATATGATGACCCATAGACTATATGTCTTCATCTTTGACATTCACTTCTCTTTTACACATGGATTCTTCCCAAAACTACTAGTTTGATGTCTCCAGACACACTTGAGAGAGGTCCATCCTCTAATCATTAGAGAAAACAAGAAAGAAAATGGTCATGTGATTATTATAGACAGATTACTCATGTTTGATGACCTGAAGGTGGATACAATTACTAAACAGAGGAAAATGATATTACAAAAAAATGTAAAAAAACCTTAATATATATTCATAGTTTTGTTTTTTGTATAATGATACTACTATCAATAATAAATGATATGTTTCTCTCATTTGATAAGACATTGAGTGTTTTATAATGTTAGAATATTTATCGAAATGATTTTTTTGTATATCGTTTTATAACATCCTTCACATGTAATATTTTTATATGATTTGTAATCAATCCATGAATATAATTTTTCCAGGGAGTTTCTTACATGGTGTATGTGTATATGGAGAGGTGGTGAAAGTGACATATAAATATTTATAATCTAATTTTGTGAGGTATTACTGACATTTGAAAACAGATATTATTTTCATGAGTTAAAGAGAAGACCTCAAAATTATTATTTCATTAAGAAAATATAATTTGATTATATTTATATAAATAATATTATCATGCATACACTTCATGTTGTCATCCAATACATTCTTACATTATGTTCTAGAGAAATTTCACAAAGCACATTAGCTTTTTATGATGAATATCCCATGAAAATTTCCACTTTATCAAAAGTTAAGAGACATTATTTACAAATCAATATGTAACAAAAATAGAGTAATTGTGATGTAAATATCATTAATTTTGTAGAACATGAAAGATAATTCATTTGTACAAACTATTAATCATTATATCATGTTCCATTAATTATTCTTGTTTTACGAAGTAAAAACTATTTTTAAAAAACATAATGAAATATTAAATAGAATATATATGATATAGGGATTAGTAAATGATTTTTAATCATCCATTATTTAATTAAATTAACCATTTTTATAATCCCTATTCAATTTATTATCTATTCATGATGTTTAAATGAGAGAAATAATTTTATTATTTAAGGAGAAGAAAATTTATGTTTTTCCATGATATTTTTTAAAGAAAATAATATAAATTAATTTTCATGAATCACTCACACAAATTTGATTGAGGAAAATACATCATCATATAGAGGGATGAATACTTTTTGAGGAGTTTTTTATCTCTTGTAACTAATCATAAACTAACGATCAAAATTATTTTCGAAAAACATGCCATATGAAATGCGAAATGAATAATTTTAAATGATCATTTCCAATCTATAAATATGTCAAAGGAAGATAAATATACATTATTTTAGAATAAATAATACATATAAAATGATAATTCTCCAAACATATCATGCTTTTAATAAGATGAATATTATTTGATAAAATATAATGATCATATTGTTTGAATCAAGAGAGTGAATGCTAGTGTAGACTCGATTATCACATTGTGAAGAATTCAAGATATCATCATGTATGGACATAGCTGATTGAATATTATGTCACTATTTTTTGAGGATTTTAAAAGTTTTATGTTGTGAAAAATATATTTTTAATGATTAACCATTATTGTGCACTGTGGGACCACATTGAGATTGGACCCTGTAATGTACTTTATACTAATCATGGATTTCATGAATCATTCATGGTGAGGAATATATAATATTGAATAGTATATCTAAACTTAATATGGCCACGTAGTTTGAATTTTAATGAATCAATTTAAATATTAAAATTTATATGTGATAAATCCCCTCACCAAATTTACAAATACACCAATCAATGTGTTTTATTAATAGATATATTGGTGATTACAATAGCCATTATATGGGTCTGAAAGAATAAAATCTAAAGGCATATCCTATAAAAATGTTAGCATATCCCCGGGGGATGAGATCCAGGATGGTAGAATCTATAATATGGAAGTATGAGGATGCATGTGAGGTAAATAAGCCCATATGTTTATTACCTTCCCTCTCTATGTAGAGAAGTATAATATCCATTTAAATGATGGTCTTACCTTTATGAATTATGTAAGTAATAATTCATGCGGTAGATGATAATTTCAGAAGAGATGACCAAATAATATTGGTATCTATTTATTCTATTCTGATGAAGATATAACGGGAATGGAGTAGCTATGTCCCATTTAGAATGGCATGTGTGTCTGTTGTGAGAGTTAAAAGAGGTCCTTAAGAGGAAACAAATTCGTACACCACATAACTAGTGGTGTCATGCATCATGCCTCTCCCACAAATCATCCCTAGTTTGTAAAAACTGTTAGTTATTATATTAATATCTTTGGAGTGGGTCCAACATACCCATATGTCTCTCACCATTATCCTTGATACCATAGAGATGATGGTAGTGAAACATCTGATGGAGGATTCCAAGACCTAGTGATTCATTTGGATCACAATATTTACACCATGCAACTGGCCTTTACAGCTCAGACCATTCTATATAGTCGATGTGAGTAGTGTCGAGCTTCATTGCAGACTTTCAGGATAGACTAATATCCAACCATAAGTAGAATCAACAATTCCACCTAATCATGATTATTCCTATTATTTCCCTCGAACTAGGACAATTTGAAATTCTCTATGGACTCCAACTCCCTAGGATGAGATGCGAACTCTCCTAGGAAACCCCTAATCCTTCTAGCCCAGTCACCTTAAAATAATAGTTATAGTGCAGTCTCTTCACAGGGGGACAAACATAGGGTCACATAGAGGCCATGCTGATGCATTTTTTGTTCACCGTTGTGTCCTTAGGGACAACATAATTTATAATATTCTAAATTATAAATATATCCATAGTTATGAAAAACTCTTGTCATAATGTATGTATTATCAAGTGTGATTTTCATTATAAATTATGTATTCATTTTAAAACAAAAATATATTTACATTTATTTAATTTCAGAAAACCTTCAATAGTATTTTTTTTCGATAAAAATATGTAAACAATAAAAAGTGTAAAATTTAAAAATTAAATCCCCAAATATATAATCATTATTCATTTGATATCATTAACAATATATCATTATAACATCAGTAAGTATTCCTTATATCCCAATTTCATATACTAATAATTTAATTATATTTACATTAGTATTCAAAAAATTCAATTACAATGAAGATGAAAACAAATCATGTTTCAATGGATTTTTATTTGATGAATCTCTAACATTGATCATTTCTTAGTTCTATAAAATTATGATATCTTATAATCTCTTGTTTTTAATACCACTCTCAGTGTATTTTTAAATCAATTAAATTTAGGAAATTATAATTTAATTTCTTTTTATTTACTTATATAAAAATAAAATCATATATTACAATGAATCTATAGCAATTTTCATATTGATCAATGTTAATGGTGGATGAGTATTTTAAAAAATTATAAAAAATTATATATATTTAAATAGTTTTTTAGGAATGTATTTAAAAACATATTTAAAATCATTTTCAATAGAATTTATTGTTCTAATATATATACCCTATATGACGTACACGATTTTGTATATAAATTTTTTAATTATAGACGATTCCCTTTTTTTATGATACTCAATCAAATGTGATGTATTCAATAAAATACATAAAGAACTGATTGGATTATTTATTAAGGTATTAAAATTGGGTACATAGTTCAATATCATAATAAATATTCATAAATTTATATGAAATTTGACCATTAAATTTTAAAAGATAAAATACTATAATAAATGTACAAAAATGATTATGTTTGATATGGAATATCACCATAAAAATATGGGATTTTACATTGATATGATTGTGGAATTTTATTAGCTTGAAAAATAAAAATTGAAAATTGAAAAAATTTATTAAAAAATTTTGGGGTCTCACATAATGATATCGATTTTATGTATAAATGCATAAATTCCTTGGAATATGTCCATAATATATCAGAGGGTGTAGTTTCCAAGTTAGAAACAACAAATATTATTTTATACCCATTTTTTAATGTGAATTTTTTATAGAATTATTAAAATTATGGAAACTAATCAAATAAATTATTACCTGTAATAAATTCTTTAAAAACCCCATTGATAGTGTCATGTAATAAATTGTTTACTCCTAGAATTATTCCATTATTTATTAGTTTCAATAAAAATTTATTGTAATGACTTATATGTGTTTTTTATGAAAAATAAATCTATAGATTTAACACACATATATTAACAATTTAACTATAGAAAAAAGTGATACAATAGTCGATATCTATAAATTAATTACAATATGGTGTTTTAAATACTTATCATGAAATTGTATTAGTTGATGTTAATCAAATTATAATTCAAAAATACAATTTTCATATCTTTTTAAAAAAAATTTGTAACCCAGGTTTCTTGTTCATATTCAAAAAATTATTTACCATCTATTAGGTATTAAATGTTTTAAAAAATCCTAATTTAAAACAATCTTATAATAAAATTCCTTTACAAACTCTCCCATTATTAAACATAAAATGTTTTGTAAATTATTGGTTGATGTTAATATTCCAAAATTCCATCCTCTAAATAATTAGTGTTAATTATGGTAGTCCTATTTAAATATATGATTGAAAATATTCAATTACTTTTTTCTAAAATATAAATCATGAAATTATATTATATCATTATTTACCAATAATTTGTTAAATAAATCATTCAATTCCCTTAAGAATAATTTTGGATACCTCAAAGTCATATATACTAGGATGAGAGTATTTATAAATAATAACACATTTTAGTGTTTCTATATTAATGTCTTAATTGGGATACAAAATAATATTATTTGATTATTAAATGTCAATATTTGGAATATATTTTTCAAAAAATTGTTAAAAGTTTTCTTAATTTAATTATCTGATATAATTATTTCTTCCAAAAAATTATCCTTATCAACTACTCATTCATTATTAGTCAATTCAGAACAACATGTTTTATATTATTCCAAAGCTAAATATTCATTCTCATATTTTCTATCAATTGAAGAAATCATATATATAAAACAAATGTAGAAATGTTTTATTATTTTAGGAATAATTTAAACAAATGGACAATCCTCTTCAAGTTTCTTCTCATTCTCAAAATATAGCACTTCCCCACCATTTATGGTGTAAACAAATTATTTGTAAAACCTTGATTGTCAGATCACAATGATGGAATCTATTTTAATATACCATCAAAATAAATATAGGACTATATCCCCATATATAAATGAGTTTAGTTGTCTTGAGATAATATATATATTATTATCACATAATGTAAGAAAACATGAAATGAAACATAATTTTCTAGATAGAAAATTATCATATCTACTATTTTATCCTAAAAATCGTTCATAAATAGATACTTGTAACCATAGGATAGGAAAACATAATAAATGGTCATCTTAGATGCTCAATATGGGAAAAAATTATATAGTATATATCATATAATAAATAAAGCATGAATAGTCTAGATGTGGTAAAAAATAAAAATAAAAATATAATTATATAATTAAAATAAGAATAAATCATTGAATAAATGGAAATATTATTAATCTCTTCGATCATTAAAACAATTTTTTATAATGATATAATTTTTAATGGTAGAACTCATAATCAAACTAGAAATGACCTATTCAAAAAAGTCAACAAAATACGTAAGGTGTATGAAAATTATAAAAAATAAATTTTCATGTGAGGTATAATGATGTATCTATGGATTATAATTTTCCCTTATTATTTAACATTAACTAAATTAAAATAATCATTTGAAAAAAATTATTATAAATTCTATACATGATCAATATATCAATATATTTTAAAATATTAGAATAAAAATTTTGATCCTTTAAATAAATAGAAGAACACGCGAACCATAAATCTATAATGTTATTGTAGATTTTATTATTATATTATGTCCCCAATAAATCCAAAGATTCATAGAAATATATTTTTTGAGAATAAAATAAATTTAAACCATTTCTAGATAATATGAAATAGAAAATACACTTTTATAGAGTATCAGGATATGATTTTTCCTTTAAGATAGTCGTCGAAACAATTAAATGAATATTTATTGAAAGGAATAGACATGTAAATGGAAAAAGTATTCTTGTTGGATGTTTTAAATCAATGATTGAAGTCAATTGTTCAATAAAATCTCATAATTCAATATATGAATAGAATATTACATATAAACTGGATTATAAAAAATCATGGGTATAAATTACATTAATCAATCAACAAAGAATAGGGAAATAATTCCTAAAAACATTTTAATGAATCTATGGACTATTACTAATGGATTCCTTGCTTAATTGAAAAAATGATGTATTTCCTGTAAAGAAATCAATAATTTTTTTTAAATTTTTTTTAGGGATTATAATGTTACATGTAAATGTCAAATAACAATAAATTATCATACAAGAGTAACATAGATGGATCATAAGATATAAATATAATAGAATTGTGCCAAATAATCATTAAACATTAAAAATCAAGATTTAGGATGATACTGTTAAATATAACATTACCATGGTTCTATATTACCTAGTTTATTTCCTAAAACAAGATTATAAAGAATTTAAATATATTACATTTTTATAATATAATTACAGTAATACTTATTGTTCCATAATTGTGTTCTTATAACACCGTACTTCCAATTAATTAAAAATAATTTTTATCATGGTAATTTGATGCATTGAAATCTATTTTAATGTTTATTTAAATTCAAGAGTTATTTTCATCGCATGAAAATCATGGTTTCATACAATAAGACATATTAAGAATTATATAAGTATCATATATATTCATTATATAAATATTTATCACCAAACAGGAATATTTTTCAAGGGAAAAGAATCACATCACCTCATCAAATAGATAGTCCATAATTTAGAATAATCGACAATATCACTTTTTATGATTGGATGGGTGATAAGGAAAATAATATATTATATTTTTATAATCATATTTATTTCATAAATTATATATATATTTATTATTTCCAACATTATGACCATCCTAGTAAAATGATGATGTAAAATGAATTATACCACTATGTGGAGACAGTATGTTGTATGCATGCTCAAGTGATGTTCCCATTTTTCATAGGATAGAAATTATGATGAATTTATTTTTAATATATTCATAATTAAAACTCAAAAAAATATATTCTGGATATATAAAAATAAATAAACATTTAATGATTTGGTAAAGAATATTACCAATTCATTGAGATACCTAATTTATAATACACCGTATGTATTATATGATAGTATTTTCATGATAAAAGTAGATCAATGTCGCCAGGAAGAAGGTTATAAAGGTATTTTTGTAGGTATTAGTAAACATCTCAGTATTTAGTGGTTTGAATATGAGAATATTACTATTACCATTTTATAAGTTTCCTGGATTTTTTTATTATAAAATTAAAAAACATGTGAATATTGTTTTTAGAAGAATATTGGATTGAAGCATAAAAGTGATATATAATTAAAATATAGCAATAATATTCATTTAAAAAATTTATTGGTAATATAACAAAAATTTATGTTTCCTTAGACTTTTATATTATTAAATAATATAATGGGACCTTCCATAAAAACCACAAAATGGAATTTCGCCAAAATTGTTTGAAATTTCAATGAAATATAACTTATGTCCACGAAAGTCCACAATATGTTCCCAAATTAAAAATAATTTTTCAAAACACATTACGTAACTTTTAAAACAGATATTTTATCTAAATTCATATTAAAAATATTTTTAAAAAATTATTACATTATAATAGTATCGTATATGATAACATATTAAAAAATGATATTTTAATTATCCTACCAATAATAAACTATTTCAATACAATCTAAAAAATACACCTTTCGAAAGTCTGGACATAAATAAATACAGAATCAAATTAATATTATAAAATTATTAATTAATAATTTTATAATTTATATTCAATCCATATTCTTTAATAGTCATATTTGGATTGTATTATTGTTTCCCTCGAAAGAGAATAATATTATAATTTATGCAATACTATCAAATCATTACTTCCATAGAGTGTTAAAATCTTAAAATATCTATATCTATCCTCAAACTTTGTGTGGGTAGTATTACATACTAAAATTTCCATGTTCCCATGTAACCACATCTATCTTATGGTTTCATCAATATGCTTTTACCTTATGAGTAATATGATAGGGTTGTCCCTGGTATTTATTATCATGAATTCAAATATACTCTTCAAAATAAGAAAAATCATGTTCAAATTATATTTATATGGATATAATTATATTTTTTAGTTATATAATGTATTTATTTATCGTTACATGTAGATAACACTATGAATATTATAGAGTATAAGTCACATATCCTAATTGTAATCAACATATAATATCCATTCTATAATTACACAAGGGATAATGTATGTATGATATAAATTTCCATTTTTTCGATATTATATTTTTTTTCAAAGATACATTAATTAAAATATTATAGCATACGTGTAATCATAAATCCTTAATTATATTGTGGATATGTTTTTTTCAATAATTATGAAATATTATATGATTCAATGTAGTCTCCAATTTCACAAGAGCATCTTCAATAAGATTGGTTCCTATAATATTCATTTCAATATAACTATCAAAAAATTTAATATATTGAGATATTTTTCTGTAAAATGTCTCATACGACATAATTAGAATTGAGGAATGTAATCTATTATTAAAAATGGATTCCACCATAGATCTGATGCAGTGTGAATGTCATGTGAGATAAACCTCAACATTTCTTATAATGTATGAATAATCTTATTAGAATATCTTTAATTTTATAGATGATAGTTGGTCCCCAAATATAGCTTGATGTCATTATCAGTTTTATTACTCTTACATTGTCTCAATGAAAACTACGGATCAAGATTTTATAAAATGAAAACTTGCCTACCATATTGTCAATCAAAATCATTATTATAGATTATTGAAATTTTTCAAGTGGTATATATTTCTATATGGTGACTAATTTTCATTACATGGTTAGGTGATTAAAAATAACCCATATAAATTCATTCTTTCAATACTATATTGTAATCAATTGAACTATTATATGGTAATAATATCCCATTTTCAAATATTAATATATACAGGTTTTGTGACGACATTTATATGTTTTCTATCAGTCTATAGAAATTGAAATTATATGAATATTGATTATAGTCTACAATTTATAATCTCATATAAACCATAAACAAACCTTCAAATTGGAATACATTTTGGAGAAACGATTATATACAGATAAATATGTGTTATGATCAGCATATTGTAATTATACATTCAACTAGTATATATATCAAACTCTTATCATCATCCCAAATTTGAATTTACAATCATAATAATTGTTTTATATTATTATATCAACGTCCTAACACTAATTTTATTTTTAATATTGTTATCACCATGCAAGGAATGAAATATTTTTTCTAGTAAGGACAGTTTGTAATTCATTTTGATTAGATGCATCATTTCCCCCTACATAATTAATTCAATATACAAATTTAATAAATCCCTAAATATTGTATCTCATTAATTTCGCATTTTAAGTAATGAACCATTTGCATTATTAATAATCGCGTCATCCAACTTATTTTCCATGTAATGATAGTTGGGTACTGGGAGAATGAAATCCATTATTATTTATTACCACCACCATTTCCATATTATAATATCATTTTATGTTAATAAGTATGCTAAACATTTATGGAATTAATATATTTAATACCATTCAAAATAAAATTAATTTATCATTATATTCAGTACAATTATTTTTTATTCTAAATCAGGATCAAGGATAGGGGAAAATGATTATAGATCATTATCAACCTTGATGCATTGTAAATAAATCTAAAATTCTAAAAATAGATCCATTGAATTATTATTTTTACTCATAAATATATTTCAAAAGTCAATCACTTCCCAATATATATGTAAATTTCGAGGATTTTTCTATAGTCTTATTTGATTATTTAATACATTTCAATCATTCTTTAGACCTTATGTCAAAAACCTCTATAAATATAAACCATATTAAAATGTCAGTTAATGTAAAATAATTTTGAACCAATTGTAGATCATAACCTTCTATCTGAAGGAAGAAATCATAAATTACAAATAATATCATCATATCATTTACATTATAATAAGATATCATCAAATAATTAATAAATGAAATGGTCTATATTTTCAATGAATATTGTGTTAGGGATATATAATAAAATAGTTGATTTATTAGTCAATCCCAAAGGAATATTGTAAATTAATTATTTCTAAAAATCATATGAAATATTGTATTCTTAAAATATTACACATTTTCAAATACATTACGAGACATATAATGGTGATCAATATAGGTAAAATATTGATCTCAATGATTTAAAAAATAATAATCTATATAGAGAAGATAATAATTGTTTTTTATAGTGATGCAATTAATTTCACAATAATTTATGAACAACCTTATATATCTATCATTATTCATAAAAAAGGATGTAGCCTCCCTACATTGAAACACCAGGTCATAGAAAACACTTATCATATCACTCATATTGTTCTTTATTTAGTTATACAAATTCAACATTGGAAATCTTATAGACAGTATTAGATATAGTATTTCCATCAACGATGACATAAAAATAAGACATAACTTTATAATAAGGTTGTTATCTAATTTCTTCATTAGATAACACATAAATAAATGAAATAAAAATATCAACATCCTATATTTTTTTGGATAAATATCCAAATCATATATTGTGTTATCTATTCTTCTTCATGAAATTAATTAACTAGAGCAGTAGGTGGCATATTAATAAAATATTTAAATTATTTTCTCTCCCTACAATTACAAAGGATTACATATGTAATCAAAAAATAAAATTCTTATTATAATTGAAATAATTATTTTGATAAGTGTTTGATTGAAACTACATACTACATATAATATCCAAGATAATTTTATTTAAAAAAATATTATATAATTTTCCTCATCCCACATCATGTTCATAATTTTTTTAAAAAAAATGGAGGTTGATTGTAAACATTAACAGAATCTTCAACATACAAAAGAAAAAGTAAATTTGAAATCGAATATTTACTTCATACCAATATCAAATTTAAAATTCAAACTAACACATGTAATGATCTATTCTCACATTGATATAAGGGAACCATATAAAATGATTGTCATGTTAGTGCCATGATTTATCAAATATAACATCTCACTGTTGTCAGATAACATAAATAAAATTCCATCCACACATTACTATTTTCTGGTTATGCACCATTGATCAATTCACATCGTATGCCATCATCGACTACATTATTTCTTGAACATCAACTCATCATCAAAAAACCCATGGTCAAACAATAAAATTTTTAATATGATCCACCATAGAGTATAAAACTACAAGGATATAATTTGTAATAAACTGGAAAAAAAATTAATAAAAACCCCAAAACCCCATCATTTAAAATCGACCTCATCAAAGAAGAAGGAATGAGATAACTTTTCTTCTTATTCACCATTCTAAAACCTAGGAACCTGAATCATCCAATGCTGTAAATGAACCAAAAAAGTAATATATTTCATTTTTTTACATGTTATAACACAAACTCACCAAACACGAGGACACCATCAATGTAAAAAAGATGGAACAACAACACTTTTTAATGGGTGAATTAAATCCAAAATAAATGGGATCCACTTAATTATGATCATAAATTACCAGTGATAAGAACTACCACTTTGGGATTGAATTTTTTTTCTATGAAATATATAGATGAGATAGATGATGGGATATTCATAAACAGGTATGTGAGGGTAGAATAGAGTGTATAAGTGGACATACATCCTACCATGTACCAAAATGTTGTGGAAGATAAATAGAAGATCAAGACCAAAGGATAAATCATGTGAATGAAAAACAATTATAATATAAATTTTAATAATTTGGAATGTGGGGGAAGGAACACATAACAAATTAAAGAGTAATTTTATATCAAGATACCCTAAATCATCTAGAGTAGATGGCCTCGATACTGTGTCTCCATTTGGTAATTCTATGTTTCATAATTGTTACTTATTTACATCACTTTATTATAGTAAATTGTATACATTGAGTTTTGATTGATAGTACCCTTTATGGTGATATGTAAACAACAAATTTTATCTAGATTAATGGTGGTTATAAAAGAGTGGAATGATTATGTATCAAATTAGTCAATACCTAAATTTTATTGTTGATCAACATATGTTCCACCAAATCTTTAGGTACATCACCATTATCTGTATTTATAACTTATTATTATCCATTATAAATGGTCATTATTCAGGATTTTTTCCCTAATGGGTTTTTCATTCATTAAAATTGTTCCATATTTTCTTATAGTTAGATAATTGGACATTAGAGGATTAGTTCAAAACCATTAAATCATTTACAGGATTCATCTATCTCCAATATTGATTAAAATTATAACTCTAATCAATAAAATTCTATAGTTTTTTCCACTATTAATAGAAGATGGAAAATCCATTGTTTCCTTTTTCTTTGTTATATTTTAATTTTGTACTATTTTCAACATCTTTCTCTATTAACTGTTTTCCATATAAAATGTATATATTTTAAAAATAATTCTTTATAAATTATATAATGTAATAATAAATTATATTAAATTGAATATTTTGTTGAAAAAAATCCATTTAAGGTATTGGATATATCCTAATAATGAAATTATCAATCACACTTCCTTGATTGTGTGTGTAATCTGTAGAATGATCATATAACTATGTAGAGTGCACATCATAATTAACAACTTTTTCTCATAATTGTTGAATTATATTGAGGAATTTATTCTGAAAATCAATTATTTTTTAATTAATAATTAATTTTTCGAATATTATGTACATGAAATTATTCTAAACAATATTATTTATTTCCTCCATCCTTGTAGTGTTCTAGACTAGTGGCCATAATTGACTAGTATATCCATTATTATGATAAAAATCCAATATAAAACTCCCTATTACTCTAAATACTACTGAATGAAATATATTCACTTGGGAATTTATAAATTTCTCATATATTAACTGAATGTCCATCCCGATGAATATTTGATGTTTGTTTCACATGATTTGGTCCGGTATTATTGTACCATGTTGGTGATTAATATAATGATCTATACAGAAACAATAATTGTTTATAACCCAATTCTGATGTCGTCCCAATTTAGTTATAATTTATTCCACGAAATGTCAAATTCCAAAAACTGCTTATTATCATTCCAATGGGTGAAATTTTATAACATAGCACTGTATTTGATAAAGATTCAATTTCTTATTCTTTTTTACATTCAAATCGATGTAATATACTAAATTATGATATTTCAATTTTAATTATAAGTCTAAATTTTGTTGAAAAAATTACATATATAGAATAATAATGCATAGTTATTCTTAGAATCATAAGTCATATATCCTTGGGAATATCATTATATCATATAAATAATCTATAATAGTTTATAAGAGTTTTTAAGGAGAATTTAAATCAAATAATGAATACCCCCCATGAGTGTGTAGTTAGGATTATTTTTTTAATCCCACTCCTCTTGAATCAAAAATGATCAAGATAAAAAACAACTTACCCCATCCAGAATTGTTGCCCTAGTGGTCATATATTCTATAGCTACACCCACTTTCAACTATCCAATTTGGGATTTATTTTTAAGGAAGAATATATAAAAAATTATTTAAATTTTTTATATTTTCATTTATATAAATTTAATATTAATGTTTTACTATTGGTTGTATTCCCTAATATCTACATTCTTTTATTTAATTCCCAATTTATAAATGAAACATCACTTTATACAAGTATTAATTGCCCAACTCTAGTAACATAGTGTTCTTGGATATTTTAATATAATGGAACATAATATAAGGGATCACATCATGAATTATTGAGTCGATTAGGTGTATAGGAATACAATATTATTGTATTATAATCCCTTACAAATTAAGAAAAATGAAAAAAAGAAATTCTTCTGATAAAATTATCATTTCTTATACTATATCTCTAAAATCATTCATAATTCATATCAAAAGAACCAAGGAATTGGAATCATAAAAAATGTTGACCTTATATTATAAGTAACAGAAACCATACTATATATGATATCATTGGATAAATAATAACATCATAATATAGAGAAGATTAAAAATAATAAAATAAGAAATATATCGAACATCATAAAAGGATAATAAATCCATTGATTAAATAGAAAAATATATAGTAAAATGTATAAAAAGAATAGTTTCATTAAAATGAAATTTATAATGCCATATATCATCATAGTATCATCGATGATTCATGTGATTATTTCACGCATTTATAGGTAATTCAAATACCAGAACCCAAACTAGTTTGTCTCATAATACCTAATAAATCATCGAGGGTAACTAAGGAGTAACACATAATACATAGTAAGCGTAATGAATTCCTTTTTTAAATAAATAAATTAATAATTAATAAATATTCTATAAAAACATTCATATTAAAAAATGATAAATAAAATGTTTATATTATTTTCAATGTAAAAAATAGTTAAATATGATCAAAATCCATCCATAGTAATATAGTGGACGGTATCATTAGAATGTATCTTTAGGAAACAATAAAATTCATCAAATAATGGTGATATAGATAAAAATAAATTTAAAACATCACTAGAACATTTCTTGAAGAAGATACTTTTTTTAAAGCAATTTGACAAAAAATTAAAAAATTCCTTAATTTTCGGGGAAAAAAATTGTTTGAAAATATCCATGGATTACTGTAAATTAATCATGGAGGAAAACATTTCCCAAGACAAAAATTTAATCTATTCATGTCTGCTGGGTTAAAATACTGATTTTGTACACAACTCCGATAAATAGTTGCTCATTCATAAATTTAAAAGAAGAATCATTTTATACATTTAAATAAAGAGTGATAATGTGAAAATGTAATTTATTTAATCCCTATTAAATATTAAATAAATTATTGAATATATTTTAATGAAAATGAGGACATCGTAGAAAATTAAGCACAACTGAATGAAAAAATAAAATCCACCTTTACATAAAAACATTATTTCCCATTATTCTGTACAGAGATATATGAAAATGACTGTAAAATTTTTTAATGTAAATAATTAACCATAGGTAAGGAAAAATTATATGTTATTATATACAATTATTATATAATCACCCTAATGAAAACATAAACGTAATCCCTCTCAAATGTAGATTCATATAAAATAATCTTTTACATCAAGTCACAAAAGATCGATATGTATTTTTAACATCATGTATTAGAAATTTAACTTTATTAAATACATATACATGAATAATGTTCATATTTATAATATAATAGATTTATTTTTTCTAGTTTCATATCACCCATTCATTTAAAAAATTCAGTATTATCATTATTTGATGTGTTAAATTGTTCTTCTTCATGTGTGTGTCAATTGTTTAATTAGGGTCTTTTAATTTTCATCATTAAAAAATAATATAACTTATATTAATCAAGATATAAAAATCATATATATTAATAATATAAATATTTTAAATCATCTATGAAATACTACATGAAATTTTTACTGCATGACTCTCTGGAGGTGGTAGTCCACATGTTTGTTTTTTTGACATTATGATTTTTTAATGTATTGATCCTTAATAGGGTAAATGATTTATTATATTTTAATAATTATGATTATGTATAAATATCATATAATTTTCATATATTAAAATTTATAACAATAAAAATTATTTGGGGATGAAAAATTAATTTTATCATGGTTTAAGACGTTTGGTTGTTCATATGCATAAAATATGTTTTAATTTTTCATTAGATTGTAAGGTTTTGGAAATAGATTTTAATATATTAATAAATAAAATAGAGTTTATTATAATACAATAATCACTGTTATAGTTTGGATGAAATATATTTATATGATGTAGATCAAGATATGGACATTGAAAGATATGATAAATATGATTACATCAACATGGAAAGATCCTTGTTTTATTCAACCATATGCCTTTATGTTGTAATTTTGAAAACAAAATTTATTATTTGTCAGTGGGGTGAATTATAGGAATATATATTTGTAGATTATGTCCATTCCAATTGGATTATGATTTTTTATAAAGAAATGAGATAAGGTTCCCATTTATATGTTACGTGGGTGACACTCTTTTAATTATTCAATGTTTTAAAATGTTACAAGGTATTATTCACAGAAAAGTAGTTCCAAGGATAAGAAAATATGTATGCAAGAAGTTACAGGTTTAAATAATGCAACTAATAACATTTATTGTAGTTATGGTGACATTTTAATCCTTATCTCCCAGTGAAACCACCTTAACGTCAATTTCACCTCAACTATGATAACTATAATTTAGACTATGACACATTATTTATTTTACCAAATATAAAATGGTATTTCATTACAAATATGGAAATTATTGTTCATAATAATTAGTCAATAAAATCATATTAGGATTATATATGCTTCAATAATAACCATTCATATAGGAACACAACAAAAACATAACATCATTTCGGATGATAATGGATTTATGCATAAAAAATTTATTTTAAAATAATTTATTAAGATAATTAATTTGATTTTTTTAGTTATTTAATATAATGTAACATTTCTATATAATTTCGATCAACCCAAAACTGAATGGAACCTTCCAACCATACTAATATTATTAATGACACTATAATATATTTAAATATGAATAATATATAACTTCTGTTTTCAAAATTCTGATCTTTGATACATAATATAATAATAAATTATAAAATACATTATTTTACAGTTAAAATACATCTTCAGTTGTGATAATTATTTTATATTTATTTTTCCAGGAATACTTCATAATAATTTCATAAAATTGGTAGTTTTTTAAAAAAAATTGTATTTTCGGTAGTCATCAAAAACTCAATTATTTCAAAATAATCTAATTTTTTACCCAAATAAAATTTTCAAATGTTGAATTTATAATTGAAATTAATTTCATTGATTTTTTATACATTAATTGAATTTTCATTTAAGAGATATACTTGTATAAATATATTTGAATTGTTATTTTGCCTCTCTAGAGAAATAATATTTATATAAATGATGTAATGTGGTTATAGTAATGAGAGTTTTTTTTAATTTACACAATTGATTATTATGGTAATTTTCATTCATCATAATAAAATTCATCAAAATAAATGTGATTTACTTTATCATCATCCTAGAACTAGAATTCATGTTCATCCTCCAAAAATAAATTTATTTCATTACTTTTATTAAAAAATTAAAGATTTTATTCATTAATATAAACTATTAACTCCAAAAGAATATATTTTAGCCCCTCAATATTCTCTTCATGTACCCAAAAAAAATTATAATTTTTTTTGATTTTATATTAATTTAGATTGTCAATTATATAATTAAATTTCATTTTTTTGGTTCAATAAATTATTCATATTTATTTTCATGCACATAAATATAATTATTTTCATCAAAATATATATTTCAATGGAGATTTATATATTTATTTCCATGTAGTGTTTCCATAAAAACCAAAATAAAATCTAATTATCTTGTACCAATCCCCATGATGATAAATGTTTTTCATCAATAACATACAATTTATTGTTCAACGGTAATATAGATAAAGTATCTTACTAGATCAGATAAATAAAACCAAAATGTTTGTTTTTTTATTTCAAAAATAAAATTATATATCTAAATCTAAATAAAAACATATTAGCAACTGTAATCCCATTAAAATAAATAAAAACGATGAAGTAATAAAAATAACTTCTCAATAAAAATAAAATGAATAGAATATGCATATTTCTTTCAAAATATGAAATGAATCACCCAAAAAAATTTACAGTTATTTAAAATTTCTTCCTCTATGTATATTTTTATTTAAAAATAAGTACCCCCATACACTATATAACAAAAAAAATATGGTCAAATATTGATGATTTTTTCATCGATGATTCATATTAATATTTTATATATAGATATTTGTATCGAAATAAAATATTCTTAATGGATAAATTACAAGGGGGTAGATGAATTATAGTGTTTAAAACATTATTTTAAATTAATTAAACAACATCAATTCCGAAAAACTCATTATGTAAAAAGATTTTATTAATATGTGGCCCTCATCTCGGTAACCAATGTGTGATAATCAGAATGATTTTGACAATACTACTATATATATTGAGTAATCATAAAGTAGAATATTATATTAGAGAGACATAGATTCTTAGTAGTTTTAAATATAATTTGGTATGCAGTTTACTATATTTATAATCGATATGATAAAACTAATAAATACATGTACAATACAGAATAACACTTGAATGTGACTGGTAATATAATATCAACAATGTATGAATGACATCTTGATATTAAAAATGAATAGACCTATTTTATCTGTAAGAGTAAAGTAGAAAAAATCCATGGTTAATGTATCCTTTATTTTTTAATTACATGGTTTTCTTTCATTCCTTATCATGAAATGCACTCAACAAGAAGATTGGCTTTGATAAGTCTTCTAATTTGTGAAATTCCTTGATTTAATGTATTTAGCCTATATTTCTATCACTATAATCTCCCAATCTACTTATTTTATTCTCCACCATGCTATACCAATGAGTTATTGTTCATAATGATCTATCAGATGAATGATTACAATGAAATTGTTTTTTGGGTGAGAACCCTGACAATGTTTCCATATTACTAAAAAAATCATGGAAATTTCAATGTCTATAAAAAATATTTAAATTAAGTGTAATATCCGGATCAATCACATAATCATAAATGGAAAATGAAATTGATCATCTCCAAACTGATAAAATTTCAATTTATTTATTGGAATTTGTTTAATGGGGAAAATTTCATTCCCAATGGTCATTTGTATTCGCTTTTGTTGCAATGAGACGGAAATCAGGAACTTCATAGGCTCTTAGGCAACTAATTGCCTTATGGAATACTGATTTACACCATTAAAATGTAATAAATATTCCTAAAAATGGAGTGATGTCATATGAATATGATAATACACTTATGATAGATCAGTGTACTTATTTTTCACATTCATTATGATATTCATTATGATTATTAGTTCTATATTAATCAGTACTGATATTAGTCTAATAGATATGCATCTTTCAGTAACAAATACTAGATAGAAAGTTATACAATTGGTCTGATAATATTGAATCCTATGTTTATCATATCCACACTCATTAAGATAATCATAGTGAAGAAATATAAGTTTTTTTTTTAAATTTCATTATAAATTCATTTATGTATTATAAATGATTGTGTTTTTAAAAAAAAATATACAATAATTTGGACATGATATGTGTGTAATTATATAATTAAAAAAGTGTTTTTTATTTCCAATACTAACGAAAATTAAAATTCATAATTATAGAATTTGACTCAATAATTTATCCCCTTTGGAAATCACAATCCCAAAAAATAAATGTAATCTTTTATTTAAAATCATATAGTCCATTTTTTGGGTGCATCGTACTTAGAGAATAACATGAAAAAGAAAATTCCTGTATTATTTTTTAACTCTTCTAAATATCATAGAGATATATGATCAATATTATATTATTCCCCTTGAATTAAAATCTCTCTATAGAGTCTTATTATCACCTATAATATAAAAATAATCCGTTGTAATGAATTTCACACCCATTGTATAAAAATCTCTTCCAAATAAGAATATTTTTCCCATTTTTTATTTTCAAAATGAATTGTGAAAATTCATGAGTATCGTGAAATGGTTTTTTGAAAAAAATTATACAATGGATTATAATTAATTACCTAATCATCCAAAAATGTAATTATATTGAACAAATTGGAATTGGAAAATCATTCTATCAATTTTTAATTTGATAAAAAAAATTCTTTCATAAATATGTTAACAAAATAATAATTCTACAATAAATCCAAAGGAAAATGATTTTAATATATGTTCATCATGAATATAGTAATGGTAATCCTAATTTTTAATAATCTTATATCCACCTCACATATTTATATATATTTATCATGAGACCACATTTTCTCTTAATGAATAAAATTTCATTAAGAAAACAATTTTTATTGTTTTTTGAAAATGATTATTTCCAAATTAAAAATATTTTAATCTTATGAACATTATTTGATAATATTATAACCTTTCTTTCATCTTTATCACATACTAGGCTCAATTATAATTTTTAGCTCTCTGTACACCCATAATGTTAACCTTATCTATTATATCTATAAAAAGTATACTTAAGCCTTCAGAGGTTTCATTTATATGAATATTAATTTCCTCAAAATACTGAACATGAATATTATAATCATTAACAATATTATGAGAACATTATGAATCAATATTGATTTATTCTTTTGAGATTGGGATATTTCAATTAAAGCATTGATATCAGGATCAAACTAAATTATCCTTCTTATTAAAACATTGATTGATTCCAATTTTTCACTATGATTTTCAAGAATTATTTCCACCATATATTCAATCATAGAATGTATGGAATTATTTATTTGATTCTATCTAAATAATTAAATATATATTATACTACATGTATGGTTATTATATTCACTGAATCATATTAATTATATATTTCAGGAAGGTTGGAACAAATTATTCCAAAATAAATCTATTTTTATTTCATCATTTACTTCATTGAAACTGATTTCCCAATTTTATCTCCACCATACACTCCATAAGGTAATTAAATGATATATATTTCTTCACTATCAGAATTTTCACCTTCTATTTTATAATTTATATCATCTTAATCATTCTTATATAAGGGTTCAACGTCTTTCTATGATGTATTTTTCTTTTCATAACATTGATATTTTTTACTGTGATAAATCATAAATATTAGATATGATGATAATGCATCTATTTATTTGTAGTAAAACATATCAGATTGAGTTTTGATCACATCCATGCCTTGATATTCTTATACTTTTTCTTCCTCCTCATCTTCCTATTTGACATTCCCGTACTCGTATTATCGATCTTCCCCACGCTATTTTTCTTATCCAACATATTATTTAATTATATTGACCTAATCAATCACTTATTCAATTGCATTTAATTATTTAGATCTATTATCAATTACATCAACACCTTCTTCCATTTTACTAAAAAATTCTCCTCAATCATTCATTTGATTACTAGGAAATCCTTTCTGATTTGTTCTAATTATAATCCATTTCATCAACTGGTAATTAATCTTCATTAACTATTTGACCCTTTACCTTCAATGTGTCATAGGTTATATCCTCCTTAAAAAGATATGTTTCATAGAACTATAATGAAACATACACATTTGGTGTATCATTATAAAAGGATGTTATTATCATAGAAATACATCCTAATAAAATATCCACTCATTTTAAAAATAATTCACATTTATGATATTTTGTTAGATTCTTCTTCATCATAATCAATATTTAATCTTATTATACTGTATCTGGATCATGAATTTTCATGGACAAGGCCTCAGTAGGATCATTTCTGTAAACTTGATCTCCTGACATCATTTTTCCTTTCATCTTCCTTCATTTCTCATATACATCGTCATGTATATTATTTTGATTCTATTATTATATTAGCGAGGCTGTATTTTTATTCCATTACATGTTTTAATCCCCTACTAAACATTCTTCATCGTTATCTCACTACCGTAATCATCTTTAATTGTGGTTTCTTTCTGAGATGAATTATTTCCTTGTTTATTAATAATTTTTTTACACAGTATCAAAACTAAACCTACTCTCTTTATAATATCATCACTGATGAATATATTTTTCATACATTTTAGAGTTTATTTACATAGAATGTTGAAATGTTTCATGGACTCAATCATTATCATTCTTAAGATCATTGATACAAAATGATTTTATTGTTAATAGATAAGGTATTAATGTTGTTGGTTTTTATAAAAATGGACCAGATATGATATATTTTAATCATATTCATAAGAAAATCCATGATAAAAAAATTGAAACAATTAAATTATCATGAGACCATTTCCTTGGGATTTGGAATTCATTTATAAAAATAGAATCTAACTGATTAGTTGATGTGAGATGAGTCCCCATCCATATATTTTCATTGTGAGAAAATAATGAATATTATGCCTTATTTTGTCAAACAAACCATGATAATAATCTAACATGTACTAATAATAATAATCTTCTCCATCTGATTAAATTTTAAAAATACTAAAATATTTCATATTTGAAATTCTATACCCTTTATGATAAATCATGTATGAAATTTGGGTTTAACAAATTATTTGAAAAACATAACATTATCAAATAAATTATGAATAATATCAACATAAAAATGATTTGTATCATCATATGTATATTGTACAAAAAATGACTCACATCCCTATAATTTTATAATTCCTCTCAATTATGTAAAATACTTCTCATTTAATGTATATTTTAGTAAAATTTAATGAAGTAAAAAACCTTATTTTAAATATTTTGTAGAATATTTCATATTAATATATGGAAATAACGTTCTAGATATAAGTAATGTATTCATATTGGGTGTTTCTGAAAGTAGAAAAAACACGACACAAAATCAATTTCACAATTTTTGTGGGACATGTGGCTAGGGGTGGATATTACACAGTTTATATAGGTTATTTTTGTTTTTTGTTCAATTAAAAAGTTAAACCAACTATTGAGATTCAATCCCTTATGATCTATTGATTAAATATAATTTGATGAAATATTTTAATTATTTTATAAATCCCAAATTTTAAGAAAAAATTATTTTCTGGCATTTGAATATGAAAAAACATTTTGAAAAACTAAAAAATGTTTTTATGGAAACTAAAAAAACAACAAGTATCAATATGAATATCTGAACATTGAAATTTATCATATGTTATGAAGAATACCCTTTAGAGTTTGAAGGATTCATCAGTATGAACAACACATTATACATGATTTTTTAAATTAACTTAATTTAATTATTTTATGAAAATAAGTATTATTATTTTAATATAAAAAATAGATATAAGATTTTTAAAATGAAAAAATAAAATATTTAATATATTTAAAAATTAATATAATATTTTACAAATAAAACATCATCATGGAATTTTTATAAATCCCAAAATGTTTATGAAAATATAATCCATAAAATTTGTAACACTTTATGAGTATGGTGATCCTTTTTGAAATATTTAATCTGGAAATGTCGTATGTAATAAATAGTCTTGAAGCTAATTACCAAATAATGAATATTTTATATTTTTAAAACTAAAAAAATTGAAACAAAAACTTACAAAAGTATTCCCCATATAATGAGGTGTAAAGTAATGCATTGATTTGGTTAAAAATATGTAGATATGAATGAAGATTTTTTGTTGATCATTCCAAGATAATTTTTAATATTGTTAATTATATATGAAGATAAGGGTTTCATAATGATATTAATATCTTATTTCAACCTTCAAATGAATTGTAGAATGATATCTACTTTAAGTGTGTAATCCCATAAAAAAGTGATGTGTAAGATCTATATGTTTTCCATGAGAGTGATGTGATGGTTTCTTATATAAATAAATAGAACTATTGTTATCAAATGGTATTTAAGTTTCTGTAAAATTCATTACATAGTCAGGGACTATATGGTGTATCCACAACACTTGGGCAATACAACTTTGAGTTTCTTGACAGTATGATGTAGACTTTTTTAGTTATACTCATTGATTATTCTTGCATGAAAATAAAATTACTGAATATCCTAAGAAGTGAATTGTTATGTAAGTACTTTTTCCCTGTTCTTTGACCACCAATTTCGGCATCCCAAAAAGTTTAAATTCAAAAATATTTTTAGATGAGTATAAAAGTCCAAAATCTATATATACATTGAAATTATGGAAATTATTTTTACATATTTTACGATGGATTACATTATAATTTTGTTATATCTATCACATACTAATAAAATATGAAATTAATTCTTTATGGGTATATTTTATTAATGTTGAATTAATACCTTATCTTAAAAAAATATTTTGATCAACTGGTTGCCTAGCCTCATCAAGATCAATTGTATTTTAGGTACATATGGTTGTACAAATAGTTATAGTATTTCCATTTTTTATCATTTTCAAATGATGTTTTATATATTTATTGTCATGACCCAACCCAAAAGGGCTTGAGTCATGACTCTATGAGACCACCCCTAATAGGCCAGGGGATGGCGACTAGCACCAAGTAGGCTATCACATGCATGGGGGTATTAGCATCGTGAACCTGCACACACACACCCATATCCAACTTAATGAAATAATGCAGAGATATACATTAGAAATGAAATGAAATGCATGCATATATCTCACCCAAAAATAGTGTAACTCAAAAGTACTAAAGGGAAAATACATGACCCACCAATGAAACTGCAGAAGCGTGGAACAGTCTAAGAAGGGGAGGATCAATGTCAAATGTACCCACTGGAAATCTCCTTGTCATAGCTTCGGTAAACACCTCGGTTGGTCTAGCTCACTAGGCCTTGGCTACTCTAGGTCCAACTGGGACTCCGTCGAAAGGCATGTTGTCTAAAAAAGACACAAAACTAATGTTGGAAAATCCCATGCATGTTTGAGTTTAAAAATACTCAATAGATTCCCCAAAACCACAAAATTATAGAAAGAATATTAATGGAAAAAGTCATCTCGTCTCAGCTAGAGGGAACCATAATGATAGAGATACTCTACCTCGAGACTGTCCTCAACAAAACACAACTAGTCATCCCAGCTTAGGTATATGACCATATATATACCATGAACATTAATATATGCCCATTTCAATCACAAACCCCATGAGGTTCCGACCACATTATCGATGATAGGCTCAAATCAAGGATCTAAGGCTTACACAAACAAGGAGAACACACTCCACGAGCTATGTCATCCCAGAAGACAATCTTATGATAGATACACTATATCAGACCTCACTCCACCATCCCAGATGGACCATCCAAGAGAACACCCTCATTATAAAAAATCATGAATAACACAACGATGAAAATATCTAAACACCAAACTCCTCATATATGGGATCACTCCTAGTGTCCTCTATGGGTTACAAAAACCCACTCTAGTAACCCCAACATCTCACTGATAGGGTATTTCTCCTAATATATGATGGGGGATACCACAACCTGATATCATGGTTCAAATAACTCATTACTCAGATAAAGGATCTTCTCCAGTGTAAAATTGGTTATAATGATTTTTGAAACCCCATATAGTGTAACATGTGATTCGGGGGAATGAATTGATGATACGGCAAACCCTACTGAAACCACACACTAAGTAGGGGATTTTATTACTATAGATAACATAACCCTATGTAAAACCACACACTATGTAGGGGATCGTTTAACCGGCGATACCACAACCCTTCTAATATGGACCACTGCATAGGGGATCATATTCCCGATGATTCCCCATTCCCTATGGGGTTTCCCTATTAGGCAGGGGATCGCCTCCCCTGGATAAGTAGTCATAGTGATATGATGAACTCGATATTAGGATGTAATCCTTGAGGATCCTACTCTGGACTCCACAGAGGGATGCCAAAAATCTATCTAAAATTTCTCCTATAGAGGGGATCACAATGTTATACTAGGTTTGTAATGCAATATGAACCCTCATATGAAATAACCAATAGAGTTCTCACAACGTTTAATGGTCCAAATGTCGCTAACCCATGTGGAACGCAACAACGCCACATTGTGCACCTTCTAGGCCTTGACCGAAGCCACAATCATGTTATATGTGGAAAACATGCTAGATAAGCTATTTACATGCCCTAAACAAACAACCAATAAAAAGGTACTACTAACCATAAAACTTATGAGCAGAGCCCACACCTCAATTCAAAAAAGAATCATGTAGATTTCTCCATTGGGATCCCCTCATAAAAACTTGTGGGATCATCCACTAATTCATTTGAAACTGACATGAGTCAGAAAAGTAACAATTATCCTTAAATGCCAAAAACCGTCCTCGTGGGGCCCAGAACCCGAAAATTCCAAAAACCTACCTCATGGGGGATAACAATATGGTCCTTTTCCCATATGCATGAAACTATATTGTGATTTCCACCATTCTATTAGGATAAGAACTCCACTAAAAAAATTCCAATCAGACGCTCCGTGTTGAAGTTATGTCAGGATGATGTTAAATAATAATAAAATATAATTATTATTTTCAACGTTTCGTGGTCCCAGGCCAAAAACTAACTCATATGATTCCCAAAGTGATCTCAAATGGTCCTCCATGATGCAATTAAGTCATCGTCGCAAAAGGCTCTCAAATCAGAGTTATGGGTTGTGAGTTACGAGGGTTTAAAGACCCCCGAGATGAAAATGGGCTGGACTGACCCACCATAGTAGGCCTAATAGCTGCCACCACCTATCTTCTATGGCTGAAATCCCTCTTCCGCGGTGCACCCCTTTCTGTTGTCGGGAACTCGTGCAACCATCAGGTTCCTGCGCCCTTGCTGGCCTAAGCTGGCAACTGCTATCCTGGACCGCCTGCTATTGGGGCTCACTGTCACCCCGTCGGCACTGGTGTCATGCTAGAAGGTCTTCCGTGAACTATAGGGGTCACCCTAGTGGTCCAAATCATGTTTCAGAGGCATGTTTTTTACTATCAAGACCCCACCATCCATGAAATGACATAAAATTAAAAAATTCATTTCATAAATGAGATTGGATAATTTAAACTTGAAATTCCTACATCACGGGTGAAACACCGATATTCGAAACTTTATTCACACTCCAAACCTACCGTTGAAGGATTTGATGGCATCCGTTGTTAGAATTGGATATCGTCGTCACATTGTTTTCTCTATCAGGGAGTTCATATGTGAAGAACAGAGGAAGTATGAGACTTCCTCCTTGTGTGATGCGAATAAGGAAGGGGGGTTGACTGATTTTCATTATTTTAAAGTAATTAATTAATTAATTAATTAATTCAAGTACCATATATGACCACCAACTAAAATCCTGAAACATATATGTTCAGGTCCCCCCTATGGTAAACACAGGATTCCAAATAAAACCACATGCTCAGAATATCGATATGAGACTCCATTCAAGAGATATTCAAGCTAACACCCATAAATAAATTATTCATTTATTTTAAAAAATTCCACTGGTTACCTTTTTCTATAGAAATTATGTGCCCACAAAGGGTACACCTCGGCTGGGGTAAAGTGTACATTCTGGATGCCACCATGCCCTGAGATTTCTGATACGAGCTACTTTTTGGGAGATAACTCATTTCTGGAATGTGAATAATATAATAATAATTAAAAAAATTATGAAAATAATTAAGGGCCCACAGGGCGTCAGAATTGCACGCCACATTCACACCTACCTCTAGAATTATTGGTAGGAATATTCCAAAGTGTGAAATGGATAAATACTGAGTCATTACATCCTCCACACATTATGATTTTTCTCCCTTAAAAATCCATCAGCCTAAGGAAAATAAAATGAACTCTGAACAGCGATTTCTATACCAGCAAGTTCACCCAAACCGCAACAAAGCCACCAAGGGATCCCATTCTAACAACAAAAACAGACTATGGGGAACCCACAACATTTCCCCCAAACTCACCTACAAACATACCTGCCCAGAATACATGAGTCATAGGAACTCGTCTTCTTCTCCCCGATGCTATCAACATTTTAGGCACTGAATTGAACACATTGTTTTAATTATGTCACAAAAATGTGTCTTAGTGGGGAAAGGCTCCTTTATCATCATGCATTTCATGGATGTTGAAAAACACCCACACAATTTCATACGAATTCATTAAAGATACTTTGATCAGTAAATAGAATGAAAAGAGTATTTCCTAATAGTGTCTATCAAAACTACTATGGAAATTATAAAGGACAAAACCACACCACTATCCATCAGCTGAGATTTGTGGTCAAAAGACTCGAAGCCATGTAGTTTCCCTCAACCCCATCCTCTAGCTCCATGAGCCTTGAATAGGCCACATTAGAGTGTTGGTATCTACAATTAATACAACTTGACACAACCCGTGACAACACCATCTCTGTCGACACATCTTCCACCCTATGGAACTCCATAATTTTGACACTACCTCTGCCATGGTGCATTATTGATCGGATCCCTTTCAGCTACAATATTGGTTAGAGAATCTCTAACAAGATGTCCCTAGTAATTGGAAATATAACATTACCTCTACTAAGATAGACCAAAATGACCTAGATAGCCCTGAAAGCACAGAGCCTCAGATCTTCCAAGCAGTTGTCAGCTTCAGAAACGTCGATCATGTTTGAACCCCAATGCCTGCTGTCGGGTACCAGCTACTGAACAATATTTCATAGTATCAGTTCACATGTTCCCAGCTCTAACGGGTGGAAATTTCCCACCATGAAAGCTCTCCACAACCAAGGTTTTTTCCAGCACTCAGGCATAGGTGGGCCGACACAAGGAAAACACACAAGCATTGTTGTCTCTGTGTTGTCCAATACTCTAATGTCCGAGCCATAGAGAATGAGACTCAAAAAATATTCAAGGAGTTAAAAAAATGTTTGCAAACCTCATTGAGTACACCAACACTGTCACATCCCCCTTCCGATGCTACAGAAGCTCTTGCATCAGCAAAACCTCTACGTGACCAGATAGAACACTTTCCGGATATGCCGCTCAAACTTTATGCATGGGAGTGTCTCCTCATCCTGGGATTCTTACACCAGACTCCACCATCGCAAGGATGAACCTTGTTGAAGGCTCACCTATAGGACAACCACCTGATCTTGATGTGTCCTCTCCAGGACAAAAACTCAGGTGACTACTTCGAGCCAATCATCAGCTGACCGTGGTTCTGGATCATCCTAGTACCTCAGAGGTCGCTACCTCATGAACTCAGGTAGTGCACTCAATCTCTTTGCATCCTCGTCCTACACTGCTGGAACAAATAGCTGCTCAACATGTGGAGGCTCATCTGGATGACAACCTAGTTGTCTAACCTCAAAACCTCTGACCTTCTTCAAAGCCTCTAGATGTGGCTTAGCATCACCAAGATCATATTGCAGAACACAAACTAGTTTCCTTCTTGGATGAATCCTGAAATACAAATAATACACATCACAATCATAGATTATATCTAGAGAGATGACCAAGAAGGGCTCGGAAAACTAAAAACACAGTCTTACATGATTCATGTACCATTATTTCCATTGGACCAAAATAATAATTTTGTGAATTTAAAGGAACGTTATTAGAGTTTTGGAGAATGGATACGTTTATCACCGCACCAACACTGGAGTCTCTAACCAAAAATACAAACTCAAAACATCATAACACTTCCACTATGCAACCCAAAAATGCTCTAGCGAGACCACATATGCTCAGATATCCCAAAGGAGTAGCCACTTTTGATACCACTCTGTCACAACCAGACCCAATGGGGCTCGGGCAGTGACTCCCAAAGCCCACAAATAATAGTCCAGTGGCTAGAAAATAGCACCGAGTCAGCTATCAAACATATGGGAAGCATTATCATATGTTGCATGTACCAAAGGACCAACATACCTCCAGGAAAAGGTATATATATATACATATAAACTAAAATAATGCATGCATACATCTATCCCATAACCATATTATAAAAATCACAAAAGGGAAAATACATGGACCTCCAAAATAAAACTACAAAATAATCCAACCTAATCTGAAGGAGGGGATCTCTTTCCAAATCACCCACCAGAAAGGTACTTGATACAGCTCCATTAAACACCCCGAACTATCATGATCACTAATATCATCCTGCTCTGGTCCTCCTAGAACTCCATCAAATGTCATATGGTCTTCAAAATTCACAAAACATGTGAGGTAAAATCCCATGTAGGGGTGTGTATAGAAACACTCAGTAGGAACCACAAATCCCCCAAAATAAAATAGAGAAACTTAAAATGAAATATTTATCTTATCACTGCTAGAGTGAACCCAAACTAGATAAAAACTATATCTTGAGACCATCCTCATAAAACCATGACAACATATACCATCTCAGGTATAGGCCCATTCATATACCATAAAAATTAATATATACTACTTTTAGGCAACAAGGATCATGTTGTTCCATCCTTATTTCAAGAAACTAGGTATACTAGAATATATAAGGCATACACAATCTTGGAGAATACACTCCACGAGACCTATCATCCCCAGTAACACTCGTTCGATAGATACAATCCATCAAGCCTCACTCTACCATCCTAGATTTCCAATTTTAGAAACAACCCTCATCGAATATCATCACTTTGAAAACCATGATGAAAAAACAAAAACACAAAACTCCTCTAATAGAGGATCACTCCTAGGTTATTATAGGGGATACATGAACCCACTCTGGAAAATCTGAGATATCACAGATAAAGGATAACTACCTGGATCCACTATGGAATACAACTACATGATTTAATGGTCCACATAACACATCACACAGATAGAGGTTTTCCTCCCATGTAATGGTGGTGATGACGATTTTGGAAACCCAATCTGATATAACTTGTGATGTAGGGGATCGAATATAGGATACAAAAAAAACATTTTGAAACCATGCTCTGAGTAGGGGTTCACATTTCCAATGACAATACAAACCTATATAAAACCATATTCTATGTAGGGGATCATATACCTTATAATTCTAAAACCCAACTTATATAGCACACTGCATAGGGGGTCATATTCCCGATGATTACTGAAACACAACAGGGTTACCCTGCTTGATTGGGGATCATCACCCAAGGATAAGAAGTCAAAATGATACCATGAACGCAATCTAGGGAAGTGAATATAGAGGATCCTACTGTATACTCACCAGATGTATTCCATAACTTTTTCAGAAATTCATCCTATTGGGGGGATCAAAAACTTTTACTGGGGTTGTAATGCCACACAAGCCCTGTAATGAGAAAATCAAGGTAATTCATTCAATAGATTTTGGTCCAAAGGTCACTAACCCAAAATATCCACTAAATAAACACATAATACATCACTAATTCCTACACTGAGGCCACCATTGAGTTCTATGAAAATAACACATGATATCCCATTTACACTCATGAAATGGTTAACTGATGAGAAAGTTGTTATTCATAGTAACAAATATAAGCGGGTCCAACACCTTGATTCTAAATCTCATCAATGGTATTGCACCACTTCGATCTCCAAGAAAAAACAGACAAGAACGTCTACTTTTTTATCCAAAACAAACAACATACTGAAAAGTCATGTTTCACCATTAACACCCAAAACCAGCCTCCTGGGGTCCACACCCTGATATCAGTTGTAGAACCCATAACCTATCTTGAGAATTCTTACATAATATCATCATTATAACGATGATTATTGTGTGTAAATTTTATGCTCCATGTAGATGTTATGGTGGGTAGATGTTGAATAATAATAAAATATTGTTATTATTTTCAATGTTTTGTGGCCCCAAGCCAAAACAACCAAATCATATGATTAACGATGTAAGATCCAAACCTCTGTATTGATTCAAGGAATGTGTGACCCCAATCATCTTGCAAATCTGAGTTACTTCTTTTGATTTATGGGGGTTTATAGACCCCTGACATGAAAAAGGGCTATAAAAGCCGGCTCAGCTAGTCCTGCCAGTCTTTGACTTGCCTACCCTGCCCGGTCCAGCCACCGCTGGTCAGTTCTGGCTGAGGGATCTCCACCCTAGGCCACCTCGTGCTGCCTCTAGGAATTACAATCATCGTTGGGGTCCCTACATCCTATTGGTGCTCACGTCGTGGTGATGATGCAGTGCTGGCGGTTCTTCCGTGGACCGTTGGGGTCACCCTGGTGGTCCAAATCATGATCTAGAGGCATCCCTGAAACCCTAGAGACCCTACCTTCCCTGAAATCATGAAGAAATGAAGAAATTTGAAGCATAAACATGATCATTGAATTAATAATCAAACCACCTACATCGTGGGATAATCACCGACATTGGAGCCCAAATATGCACTCCTAACATGTGGATGCACGATCTTGGAGGGTCCGCTATCAGAATTCGATATCTCAGTGCTTATTTTTTTTGATCTGGTGATTCATCGGTGTATAATGGATGAAGGAGTAGGCTTCTTCTTATGGAAATCGTAGACAGAGGGGGGGGGGTGATTTTTATTCTTACTTTTATTAATTAATTAAATAATTTAACAACCATATATTCCCCTGACTAAACCCTTATATACATAGATTTTTTGGTCACCCCTATGGTAAAATTGGAATTCTGAACTCAACAGAACTCTTAGAATTTTGATTTGATAATCTTTTCAGGATTTATACGATCTGACACCCATAGATAAATTATTCATTTATTTACAAAAACCCCACTAATTATCTTTTTCTACAGTATGCATGCGCTATAGCGACCCGACCATTTCTTACATTACTATTACATTATATTATAGATTAAAAAATAGCATGACACAAAGTGGATCCAAAGGTATATTTTCTATGGGAAACTAAGACCATATGTTGAAATTACAACATCATGCACAAACATTTATATAATTCCTTCTCCTCTAACTTCTTACGAGAAATAGACCTCTCCTTATTACATGTAGTAACCTGAGGATATACGTCAAAAGGGGTGATGAAAAAACCCAGTAAGAGGATAGATAATAAAATTATAACAATGGGTGATCATAACCATAACATAGGAAAATGATCATGAACATGAGAGGAAGCATTAATAAGATTCTTGAAATGTGGTAGTGAATAAAAATGAAACCTCGTTTTATAGGGATTGACTACATAACATACTTGTGAATAATGATATCATCTTGTTCACACATCATTTCACATAAACCCTTGATATTCATCACCTTACCAAATGCATTAAAGCGTGGTATAATTATGGGTGCACCCGTCACATTAAAATAATCATACTGTGCAATATAATACCGGGTCCACCTATCAAATCATAACATTATCAATTATCACGCATGAAACAATGATCATATATCAAAAATAGTAATTAATAAACCATTTAATGGAATGGGATTAATCTCAATTTAGTAAAATCATAATAATTCTGTTCCCAAAGTTAATAGGGAATAACCTACTTGATACGATAGACAACCACATTGACAGAGAAGTTAATGGTGTGTTTTTGAAAGAAGAATTGTTTTTAGAATACATTTATTTTACATAAACATTAGTAGAAAACATTTATATCACCAAAATATTATGATAAAGAAGAAAAATGATTTTTTTGGAGTTACCATAACAAAAACTGAGTGAAAGAGGTAGAACCTAAACAAAAAATAGTTGGGTTTGAGATTTTCCCTTTACCTAAAATCTGAACGCTTCCTTCAATTTAATGTCATGTATAACCACATTATATTCATTAAAAAATAATTAAAAATAATTTTTTACAATAATATTGTTCATTATCATTTCATTAATTTATTTTTTAGCCTTTGTATGAGTTATAGTGTTTAAAAAAATTGTTTGGTAATGTTTGTTTTTATGGATTTTCTTGAGGGGTTCACTTGTATTCATAAATTGATGTTCAGGTAAAACATGGGTTAACATATAGAAGTGATATTACATGTTAATAATAATCCTCCATGATTTAAAATGATTTTATAATTCATTAAATTTAATAATAGATTGATGAATCATTAGATAAAAATTAATGATGACTGTTTTAGTTAATTTTGGTGGTTTTTCGACCACAACGAACTTGTTTTGTTTAATCATTTAGTAATATGTGCATAAGTTTCATCCAAAACAATAAATGGAACATAAAACATATTAAATAGTATGTTTAACCATAAAAAAGTTTTGATGACCATATATGATGGTAGAAATGGAAAAATAAAACATGTCGTTGTTGAAGGTGATAGTCTAACACATCAAAAAAAAATTCATTAAAAAAATAAAAGGAAGAGCAGAATGGTGTTTGATGTTATAATATCCCATTAGAATCATAAAATTCATGTTTATGTATGATACTGGAGTTATCATACAATGATGATGTATATTGGTGAAGAGAGAATATGAAAATAAGTTTAAATTGAAAAACATTGAAGGAATGAAGAAGGGAAATTGCCTCTTGAATCCTCTACTTGAGATTCTCTTTAAGGGGCATATGCTTGGTCTTTTGAGGAGAGAAGAAGAAATTGAATGTCGGTAAGGGTCTAGAGAATATTAATGGGCAGAGTATAGATAAGTCTAGATGCTTGAGAGGTGTGAGGAAATGAGGGTGCGAAAGGTTGTCATGGAGGACTCACAAGACAATGAATAGTGACCGTTCCATGACCAAGAATACTATTTTATCATAGGAAACTGAACCAGTTATGCTTACATCAGTAGAAAATTATGCATGACTCTATAGTTGGCTTTTTTAGCTTAATTTTTAAATTATATCATTTCACTATTCATAAAAAATTTACTATTTGAGAAAAGTCCCACAAAATCACCCAAACCATTTTTGACGTGTACAATCCAAAAATAAAGACAATTTTCCAAAAAAATAAAATATTATTATTTTAATATTTATTGAAAAAAAAAATTATTATCAAATACCAGTTTTAAAACATTCATTTATTTATTCTAAAATATAGGTATATCATACTTTCAACATGACTATTATATATATATTATTATAGGAAATGATAATATTCATTAGGGTATATTACTATTACTAATGGAATATTACTATCAATAAAGTCACATTACTAATCATAAGGGTATATTATTATTCAAAAAAAATTATGTTTTTCTTATTGGACTCCACATAACAAACTAATTGCAACCGTGTATGTCAGATTTTCGAAATTCCAAAAATAGAAGTGGTAATCTTATTTTTAAAGGTCACGTAGAACTTTGTTATTAAATATGTTGTGTTTTGATGTCATTTTATGACATATTTATAAGAAGGGACTTTCTATTTAAAAGAATTAGGTTGTTACATTATTCCCCCCTTATGAATTGTTTCCCTTGAAATTTCACTTTACAGAGTCAGTTGATGGTACTTCTCATTCGTCGCCTCTTATGGTTCCAAAGTAGCTTCATCAAACATACAGTTTCCCCAAGACACGTTGATAAGGTAAATTAAAATGTTTCATAGAACCTTATCACTATGGTCCAGAATATCTACGGGCAGCTTCTCAGAGGAAAGATCATCTTCCATTTGTTCCACATTTGAGATTAGTACATGTGAGGTATTAGGTATTTACTCTCTCAATAGTGATACATGGAACACATCATGATCATGGTCCATATTTGGTGGAAGTGCATGCCAATAGGTCATGGATCTTATGCGGTCAAGAATCTCAAAGGATCCAATGTACCATGGTCTTAGATTCCATTTCTTTCAAACCCGCACGACCCACTTCTATGGTGATATTCTAAGTAAAACTTTATCTCCAATGAAAAACTAATTTTCCCTTATATGGTTTATAGTGTAGCACATTGGAAGACTCTAAGAATATTTGATGTGTTTCTGAATGACATGAACCTTCTATTTTATATCTTAAAAATATTGGGTCCAAATAGCATTCTTTTTCCAACTTTATCCCAACAGGTTGGAGTTCCATAACTCTTTCTATACAAAGCATCTTATGGATCCATCTGAATACTCGAGTGGATGTTGTAGTTGTATAGAACTCAACCGATGGGAGAAGATGATCCCATCCACCATTGAATTCTTTATAGTAGTCTCTTTTCAAATATTCATGCATCTGAACTGTCCTTTCAGATTGGCCATCAGTTTGGGGGTGATAGGCCACGATGAAATTTAATTTACAACTCAATGTATATTTAAGGCTATCCAAAAATTTGATGTGAACCTTGAATCAAGATCATAGACAATCAAGATTGGAAATCCATGATGTCTCACTACATCCTTCACATATATCCTTGCTAGATGTTCAAGAAAGAGATCATCACAAAAAATGATAAAATGGGTAATCAGGGTGAGTTGGTCAACCATACCCCATATCACATTATTTCCCATTGACATCGTCAGGAGACCCGTGAAAATGTCCTTAGTGACATTATCTCATTTCCATATTAGTATTAGCACTGGATTCTTCATCCCTTTGGTATTATTTGAAAATGCATTAAAATGATGACATACAAAGCATCGTGAGATATATTTAGCAATCTACTTTTTCATGATTTCCATCCAAAAGTGTCCTCGGAGATCACAGTACATCTTGGCACTCCTAGGATGGATAGAGAAAATTGAGCTATGTGCATTGTCCAATAGCTCATTCTTTATCCCAAGTGATGAAGGCAGACAACGTATCATTTCAAACCGAATCACATTATCATCATCTATATGTAACTTTTGGAGAATCCCTACTGTTACTGCAAGCACTATCTATTTAAACTCCACATCATCGAATTCTCCTTCCATAATATTTTCTTGTATAGATGGTTGAATAGTCATTTCTTCATGGTATAATTTATCCCATTCCTAATTGATTTCTAAATCATTCCTTTTCTTATCCATGATGAGAGGGTATTTATCAATCCATAACATAGATAGAGTAGAATGTTCTTTTCTACATAGAGCATCAACTACAATGTTCACCTTTCTAGTAGATAGTGAAGAGAAAAATTGTAATCCTCGATTAACTCTAACCATATCATTTGATAAATGTTGATCACCTTTGGTGTAAACATATACATTAGACCCTTGTGGTCAGTTAATATGTCACACTTCGTCCATAAGGGTAGTTCCACTATATTTTCAATGTAATAGATCACATCTGCCTACAGTAGATCATTTGTCGGATAGTTTTCACATGGATCTTCAAATGCAATGAGGCGTAGGTTATCACACTGTCATTTTTCATGATTAATCTACCCAAGACTTTGTTTGAAGCATCACTGTATATCACAAAACATTCTACACTTTTTGATAGTGTGAGTATAGGTGTAGTGATTAGCCATCTCTTTAGATCCTTCATTCTTCCCTCACATTTTTTTCCAAACATACTTTACCCCATTCATTGTTGACATAGTTATCAGACATGATAATAGTGATAAATTTAACTCAAAACGTCAGTTGTACCCAGTTTATCCAAGAAAACTACATATTTCTAAGACAGTAGAGGTCTAGGTCCATTCCTTAATAGCCATTGTTTTATGTGTCTATGGAAATTCCCACACTTGTGAGCACATGTCCCATGAATTTTACATTCTTTATCGAAAATTCACAATTTCTGAACATGGCATATAACTTCTCCATTCTCAATGTCCCCAATAGATATTTTATATGTTCTTCATGTTCCTCATTTCTCTTGTAGTATATGAAAATATCATCAATAAACACATGCACAATTTTTTTGAGATAATGTCTAAAGACTCCATTAATCAACTAAATGAAGATTACATGGGAATTAGTAATTTAAAAGGGAATCATGAGAAACTCATAGTTCCTATCCATTGTACGGAATTTAGTCTTCTGCATTTCATCTTTCTTCACAATTTGCTGATGAAATATAGAATGAAGATCCGCCATTGAGAAGTATTGAGATCCACTTAACTGATTGAACAACTCATAAATCCTTGGAATTGTAATCTTTTTCATTACTTTGATCTTGTTGAGTTCCTAATAATTGATACACCTCCACATTGTTCCATCCTTATTATTCACAAAGAGAATTGACATACCTCAAGGTTATGCACTAGGGTGTTTGATCCCTTGGTACAGATTCTCTTTTAGCTACTTTTTTAACTCCTCCAGTTCAATGGGAGCCATCCCCTAGGGATATATTGTTCTAAGAGTAGCTCTAGGTATGAGTTATATTGAGAACACTACCTCATGATCAGAGAGAATTTTGGGTACTCTTTAGGAAATATATCACCATATTTCATCGCTATGGTAATTTTCACAATGTTTTAACCTTCCATTCACCCACCATTTGTGAGAGGGAAGAACCTTCCTAGGAAATCAACACCCAACGATATCATGTATTTTTCTAATGAGATCCAATATCTTCCATGTATTTTTAAAGGAGCATGGGATGGTTCAGAATATGAAAAGATATTTCCTTTTGTCTATAGTTGATACTTTATCTTCACGATGAGAGCCAATCCATTCCCATTATAGTGTTGAATTACACCAAGGGATATACTAAGAGATTATCTAGAAGAATCCTCCCACATACACCCAAGGTAGATGAGTGAAAACCATGGGTTGAATTGATTGAACCACTTTGGGTTTTTTCAGATAACTATACTTCACGGTTTCGAGGAATTAATTTTATAGTTTTAGAAAACTTGAAAAATATAATTGGATGAGTTGAACCATAATCAAATAATAATTTATCCATTCTTGAGAGAATAATAAGTGTACCTTGTACAACTTCATTATTTTTATCCACATCCATATTAGTTATGGTATATGCATTACCTTGTTCCATATGTTTTGGTGGCTATTGACGATGATTACCCTTGAGAACTCAAGTTTTGTTGCACTGGCTTGCATAGTTCCCTATCAATCTACATTTTTAGCATTGAACAATGGCCATTTATCTACTTTATTCCAAATCATGATACTTCTTTTTTATGTTTTTCTGACACTCATGAGCATGGGGTCCTTCTTCCCCACATGTGATGCACATCATCATCCCTTTGTTGCAGTTCCCATAGTGCAACTTCTCACATTTTTGGCATTTTGGTTGTTTAGTTTTCTTCCCACCTTTATCAATAGATCCACTAGATTGGAACTCCATAATTCTATTCTTATCACCATAGACATGTGACAATTCTACAAAACCAATCTCCACTTTTCGATAACACCCAAAAAAATATTCCTAACTCCCAAAGTCTCATATTGAAATATCCATTCTATGGTGTGGTTTTAATCCACTAAAAATCTATCAATTTTTCTATCATTGTTGATAACAAAAACCGATGCGTACCTTACAAGCCTTGTGAAAATCGCTTCGTATGTTATCTGGAATCTAATTCTTTTTTGCTTGAACTATATTAATTCTTTATCCAACTTGGTGTGAATAGTTCATGGAAAATTCTTATTAAGAAGCATTATCTTAACTTCATCCCATTCCATCGTTTCAATTTACTCCCTTGTCTTGGTGTTCTTAATCAAATCCCACCATTGGTCAGCCTATCCATCTAGATGATAAATGAATAGTGTCCTTTTCTCTGTCTCAAAATAGTGAACAACAAAATAGATATTCTCCATGTATTTCACCCCTCGCTCTATAACTAGTGGATCAGAATATCCACCAATCCACTGTGGTCATTTCCATATAAAACATTCGATAGATAGTTTCTCCCTCTTTGGTGAAGGAGGATGTTCCCCATTATTTTTATTTTTATTGGTAACCTAAGAGATATGTGTAATAATTTCCATGATGGTTTGAACTACACCCCCCAAATAATTAGGGAGGTCATTCGCGTTTTTGTTTCATTATACCTCGCACAAGTTGTTGGCCTGGTTTCTCCTGGTTCCCACCATTTTCAAAAATATAAATGTTTAGAAAAAACAAAAGTCAACACATTAGGAATAACATATTCATTTAACCAATATATAATAATATAATAACATATGGGATCCCTATTTAAATATTATTTTATTCATATTTGTACTTAGTATCATTTAAGAGGTTCTCTCTCAGGTTCACTAATACTAATTCACAAATTAACTAAACCAAGCCTCTAATAGAAACTATAGTGACCCAGCAGTTTTTTATATTTCTAATAAAACATAATAAAGATAAAAAATTAATAGTATTACAAATAGAGGATAAAAATGTTTTGTGTATTTGGAAAACTAGGACCATAAATAACAATTAGCTTATCAAGAATGAACATATATTTAATTCCTTCTTCTCTAGATTATTAGTGGAACATGTCTTATCCTTAGTACTTTAGTCTCTTGGTAATATAAATCAAAAAAGGAGATATAAAATCCTTATAAGGGGATATATAATAACAATAATATAACACTATGGGAGTATAACCATAACAAAGGAAATAGATCATTAACATGATAGAAAACATTAATAAGAGACATGAACGGTGGAAATGCATAAAAATAAAACATCATGTCTTAGTGGTTAACTACTACACATACTTGTGAGAACTAATATTAACTTTTTCAATCATAAATTTACATTAACTCTGGAGATTTACCACTTTACCAAATTCATTTTAGCGTTGTATAACTTTGGCTTCATCCATCACATTGAAACATTCATATTCCGCTCTATAATGGTAGGTGCACCTGTCATATCATAACATTATAATTTATCATGTAAGGCACAATTAACATATATAAAAAATGAAAATTACTAGCCCCAGAAAGAGAATTATTTTCATCTCATATGAAAACATTCAAAAACATTGGGTTCCCAAAATTTTATGGGAGAGACATACTTTATACGATAACAATAATCCATGCTTGAGAAGTAAAATGTGTGTTTTTTAATGAATAGTTCCTTTAGAATACTATTGATTGACTTAAACATCAGGAGAAAAACATTATATCCAATAAAAGTTAACATAATGATGAACAAATGGTTTTCATGGAGCAACAATAAAAAAATGGTGTGAAAGAGCATGAACATGAAGAAAAAATGTTGGGTTTGAGATTTTCTCATTACCATATATATAAACATTGCCTTCACCTTAATGACCAATATAATAGAATTAGATTCATTAATTAATAATTCTAGAAAATTATGTACATTAATATTGTAACAACCGAGACTTTTATGTTATATAAATCATCAAAGGAATATTTTTCTACACAAAACTTTCTTGGCTTGCTTTACATGAAATCATGACCTTCCTCGATAGCTTGCGTCGTATGCAATACCGAGTTTCACTAAACAACGATATGCTATTAAAATATTATTAAAACTAGCCATTATGAATAGTAATAACCACTTTTTGAAATTTTATAAATTTTATTTTTCCAAATGGACTTCATTTTTGGATTTGGAATATCGAAATTAGCCTAGGGTGAAATTTTGGTATTTTTCTGAAAACTTTCAATTATTGATGAATAGTGAAACCACTAAGTGGTAGTTAAAAAAACTGAATTTTTCATAAAACGTAATTTTACCTCTTCTATGAGTGGAATTTGAAAATTCCAAGAGACACAGTTGATGTCAGTACGTAAAATGTGGTTCAATGAGATGAAAATAATTTTTTGGTAAATAGTAAATTTTTACTTTTTTTTACAACGGTTAAAAGTAAATAGGGTAATTATGGGTAAAGATGATATTATTATTACCCTAAAACATGTCCTAATTCTATTGGATAAGTGTATTTAGACCAAAAACAAACTTACGAATAAAATATGACCATTTAGGCCCACTTGGATTAGATTAGGACATTTATTATTAATTTATTTAAAGAAGGGTTAAAATAGTTAAAATCAAAGTTTAATAAGTAAATAATTTTTAATATGGGGTTTTACATAAGATAAATTAGACTATAAATATTCATTAGAAATTTATAAAATTTTCATACATAATGGTATTTTATTTGTAATTTTTAGACCTCAAATAATTTAATTTATTTATGACACAAAGATGATGCAGTAATTATCTTATTAATGAAATATTAACATAATTAATGTTATGAACACCAAAATAAATGTAATTTAAGACTTTTTATAAATTCCACTAATTTTATAGGTTAATATGACATGTTATTATTGATTTAATTAACTTTTTTCGAACTAATAATTCTGTTATGATTTTCGCAAAAATCAATTACTAAATAGTGTCAAAATTGACATAAAATAGTTTTTAAAACAAATATTATATTAGTAATTGTTATTTTATTCCTAAATATCTATGGTTCAGCCAAATGACTTAGCTAAGGTTATATATATTATAAATAAACAACTTGGGGTTCTTTTGGCTGCTTATTGTAAGTTTATTAACCTTATAGTATAAGAACAAAAGAAGACACGGTAAAAGTAAACTTATTTAACTTAATGTTAAATCTAAATGATAAGGTTAAAATAGGAACCTAAACTTGTCTAAATTATATTGGATGAGAGGATTTAGACCCATCCCCACCTTATCTTCGAAATATATCAATTTGGAGCTATTTAAATCCGAACTTGAATTATAATAAAATAATATTTTTAGTTTTCCAAAAGGTGCCCCTCTCCTCCCTTATAAAAGGTCACGTCCTCCCCCTCTTCCTCAGACCACTTTGAGCCTTCAAGCTCGGCAAACCCCGGAAAATTCATCCTCTCCACTTCCCTAGAGACATCCTAGAGGTCCTGGTCTTTTCAAAGACCAATTTTAGTTCCCTAAAAGAAGGTCTCCAAGAAGCACTTCAATGAAGAGGTAATGTCCGTTACCGATTCTTTCATCCTTATTTCTTCTTCCACTTCTTATTATTCTTTAGTTTCTTCATTATGAAGTAATAAAATCAGTATCACTCATATACTGATATGTTATTATAATTATTAAACAACCCTATTTCACCATCTATCAATCCTACGGAAAAAGAAATCACCGCGCGTGCGTACGTATGGAATACCGTCTCCACGACGTGGTGTAATCTATTTTCCACCACCACCTTACTTGGATGGGTATAATGGTGTAAATAATTACTATATATGACTATTATAAATTGATACTTATTCTGAAATATTATACATACACTCCAATACAATTCCACGATCATAGGAACGATATCATCACTCGTGCGTACGTACGGAATACCGTCTCCACGATGTGATGCGACTCATTCTACATGTTCTTCATTTCATAATGATTATATAAATGAATTGAATGAATTAATATGATATATATTACACTAATACCATTCTAGAAATTAGGTATCTATAACCTAAATAGAATAATAATAATTTATTCGACAAAACACGCATAAGAACAAAAAGTTATAAACACCCGAATAACAAGTAGCAATGAAATATTACTACTATGAAGATAAGAATATGAGAAAATATGATATCATAAAAATATGTATGATTCTGGAATAAGTCAAACACATTATTTAAATCATTATATAGGAGGTTCGGACACGTACAAATAATATCAGACCTAAGGTAAGGGAAAATATCACAATCTCATTTTATCCGAGATTTTTTATATGTTGGTATTTAATGGGTTGTATTTTATCATCCACATCCATGTTTACTCAATATGTAATATTATTTCCATTCACCTACAATTTTTTAAATTCAATTTTACCCTTCGGTGAGTTTTTAGTAAATGATATGAAAGGAATCTTTTATTATTTTTCATACGAGGTACTTTTTGACTTTGCTGGAAAAAGTACGAAAAGAATGTTTTTTAACATATACGGCATGAACGGATTTTTAAAACATTATTTCCAAGAAGAATCCCTAACAAGTTTTCAATTTTATTTTTAACCATCTTCTTTTTGTTTATAATTTTATGACATGTTAAGAAAGAAAAAATGTTTTTAAAGTAGAAATGATATTTTCCTCAAGAATGGAGTTCAAGTGTTTTATCAAAATTATTTTCCATCTACGATAATATAGGGTTCTGTTTATATCCCTATTATTACATTGATTTTATTATGTTGTGATGGAATTATTTTTATGAATTCCTTTATCTTATATGAATTGTTTGATGATGTCACGATGTTTAAGATTCCCATTTTTATTACATGGGTTATGCAATGATGTATGATTTATGATTTTGTGGCACACATAAGAATGGTATCATTATGAGATGGGTGGGACCTATATCTCCCTCCAATGCATTGGGTAATGATTTTATATCTCATGAGATAAACATGGCTGGAACTGTAGGTTATACCGGTTCTGTAAAACAGGACTGAAATGGGGAGGGAACCCGGTTCAGAAATGGACTTTGTCCACTAATATAGTCTTGGAAATGAGTCTTGACTAACAAGAAATGATTCTCTGTGATTATGTGTGTACGCCACAATGTTTCAGGTTTTAAGTTATGATTATTGGGATTACATTTCACTACTATGATTTATCCCATGTTATGATATTATGATCTCTTTTGCAGGTTGAGATTTCCAAAATGTTATGTTCTTATGAATATGATGTGATTGATATTTCTTTTGTTTACCCTTACTGAGCATTTGAGCTCACCCTTTCGTGTTTTTTCTTTCCCCAGGTCAGGAAGAAGGTTATTATGTAAGATATTCCAAAAGGGACTATAAATATGATTAAATAAATGGGAGACAGTGTAGACGCATTATGAACCAGTTGTTTATGTTTCCCAGTTTCTAATGACATTATACTTATACAGTCCTTTCGTGGTTTTGTTATATGTTGTAATAAGTATGCTTCAATTTTGATGTATTAACAATGTATGTAAAGTATGGGTCGTTATAGTTGGTATTAGAGGAAAGGTATAGTCAACTTTTGGAAACTAGGATGTGAAAGCCTTAGTATGAACCCTAAGGATAATTCTAAGCATAGAACAGAATCTTAGTGTTTTATAAATGGCCATGAATAACCTAGGATACGTCCTTAAGTGTGAAATTTTATTCTTGATTATGTGGTTTTCCTTTTATAATTAGTTTTTCTCACACTATTCTTCTTGGTTTTATTCAATGGCTGGAACCCGAAGGAATCGTGTTAATGCGGAATGCGACAGGCAATGCAATTATTGTCCCCCCTAAGCAACCAAACGTTATGGGAGCAAGAATTCAATATCTGATAGCCATGCTCACACAACATTCTCAAGATATGAATCATACAGGACTTCCAAATGAGCAAAGGATGGAGCAACATTCTGTGGAATCCTTCATGAGGCAGCGTCCACCTTATTTTAGCGGGTCTACTGATCCATTAGTTGCTGAACAATGGATTAGTACTACGAAAAAGATATTTTAAGTTCTTCAATGTTCTGAACATGATAAAATCATCCTAGCAGTGTATCGTTTGGAAGGTGATGCTGATCAATGGTGGAATCTTATTAAGAATACGAGGCAAAGGGATGAAATTGAGTCCATGGAATGGGACGAGTTCAAGAACTTATTTTTCAATAACTACTTCCCTCGTATTCTCCGAACAACGATGGAGAAAGAGTATCTTGAACTGAAGCAAAAGGATGATGAATCTGTTGGTACGTATGAATCAAATTTTACAAGACTTTCAAAGTACGCTTCTGGTTTTATTATCCAACCTGAGATTAAGATCGATAGATTCTTTAGTGGATTAAAACCAAGTCATCAAAGGGCCTTATCCATAAGGGACTTCATTATCATTGAGGAAATCGTTCGATGTGCTCTCAAAGTTGAGATGGAGATTGGAGTAACCCATCAGTCATATGGGTTTGATAAGAAGAGCAAAATGGAATTCAAAGGAAAATTTAAAGAGCACACTGAAAAGAAGATGAGATTTCCCTTATGCTCAAAGTGTGGAAACAAACATGGAGGGAGTTGTCTTAAAGGGATATGTAAATGTTTCAAGTGTGGAAAAGAAGGTCATCGGGCATTTGAATGCCGCGATGATGGGAAGAAGTTATCTAATGATGCAAACAAAGGAAGGGATACACAGAATAAACCTACTACACTTCAATGTTTCAAGTGCAAGGAGATGGGGCATTATGCCAATGAATGCCCTAATCCAAGGGTTGATGATGATGGTCGACGTCAACAAACTCTTAAGGCTAAAGACAAAGGAAAGTCACATGCAATTTCTATCAACGATGTGGATTACGATAACGATGTGGTGAAAGGTACACTTACCATCCACTCTAAAGTAGCAAATGTTTTATTTGATACTAGATCCACCCACTCTTTTATTTTTGAAAAATTTTCTAAGGGTGTCACCGTATTACCTCAACAATTAGATGTTGAGTTAGATGTGACAACACCTAATGGCACAACAGTCGCATCAAAAGTTTATAATTCTTCTCTGATCGAAGTTTGTGGTAAAGTGCTTCCTGAAAATTTTGTGATCCTTCCTATAGTGGAATTTGATGTGATTCTTGTCATGGATTGGCTTTATTTATATGGAGCTCATATCAATTTCCAAATAAGGGAAGTCACATTTCATATTCCAGATCAATCTATGATCGTCTATCAATGCAACGATGAACATAACCTTCCAGTGGAAATTCCCTCTACCTTATTGGTCTTGATTCCACTAAATGAAGGTTATTTATCTCAAATAGTTGGTGAGGAAATAACGAATAAGAATATGCCCATTGTACGGGAGTTTGATGATGCCTTTCTGGAGGAATTATCGGGTCTTCCACCAAATCGTGAAGTTGATTTTTCAATAGAACTCATACCGGGTGCTTTGCCTATTTCAAAGACACCTTATAGAATGGCCCCAATTGAGTTGCAGGAATTGAAGAATCAACTCCAAGAGAATCTTGATAAGGGATTCATATGCCCTAGTGCGTCACCTTGGGGAGCACCTGTTCTATTTGTTAAGAAGAATGATGGATCAATGAGACTATGCATTGATTATCGAGAACTTAACAAGATCCCTATCAAGAAAAAATATCCTCTCCCACACATTGATGACTTATTTGACCAACTATGCGGAGCTCAATACTTTTCCAGGATTGATCTTCGTTCAGGGTATCATCAATTAAGGGTCAAAAGGGAGGATATACCAATGACCACTTTCCGTACAAGGTATGGACACTATGAATTTATAGTGATGCCATTTGGTCTTACTAATTCCCCTGCTATCTTCATGGATCTGATGAATAGAGACTTTAGATACTATCTTGATCAATCGGTGGTAGTCTTTATAGACGATATTCTTGTATATTCAAAGAGCAAGGAAGAACATGAAGATCACTGGAGAATTATATTGAAGACCCTGAGAAAGGAGAATCATTATGCCAAATTTACCAAGTGTGAATTTTGGCTTCAAAAGGTTGCATTTTTGGGTCACATAATCTCAAAAGAGGGGATATCTGTGGATCCAGCAAAAACAGAGGTTATCGAAAGATGGTCGAGACCTACAACAGTAACTGAGATCCGAAGTTTTATTGGTTTGGCTGGATATTATCGACGTTTTTTGAAAGATTTTTCACGATTATCTAATCCACTCACCAAGTTGACTCGGAAAGGATTTAAGTTTGCCTGGATGGAAAAATGTGAAGAGAATTTCAAGGAGTTGAAAAGAAGGTTATCCAGTGCACCTGTGCTCACACTGCCTTGTTGTAGAGAAAGGTTTGTGATCTATAGTGATGCATCCAAGAAGGGATTGGTGTGTGTTCTTATGAAAAATGATATGGTGATAGCTTATTCCTCACGACAGTTGAAAATCCATGAGCAAAATTACCCAACACATGATTTGAGTTAACTGTGGTAATCATTGCATTAAAGATTTGAAGGCATTACCATTATGGTGAAAGGTGTGATATTTATACTGATCATAAAAGTGTAAAGTATATTTTCAAACAAAAGGAGCTGAATATGCGCCAAAGTAGATGGTTGGAGCTAATTAAGGATTACAACTTCTCAATCCATTACCACCCTGGGAAAGCAAACAAGGTGGAAGATGCATTAAGTCGACAAGACCATGCTTGTTTATCCATGATGAGGATCACAAAAGATCCAATATTTATGGATTTACAAAGGATGGATCTTGGAATTACAATGAAAGCGGAAAAATTGTATCTTTCTCAAATGAATGTTCGACCATCTATACATGTGAAGATTAAAGAGGCACAAAAAGAAGATGTCGAGTTACAAAAGAAGGTGAGAAATGTTCTTGAATTCAACCTTGATTGTGATGCGATAATAAAGTTCAAGAATCGGGTTTGTGTTCCTCCCATCCCCGAATTAAAGAAGGAGCTGCTGGATGAGGCTCATAGCTCTTCATTATCTATTCATCCTGGAAGCACGAAGATGTATAGGGACCTGAAAGAGTACTTCTGGTGGGATGGCATGAAATGAGATGTTGCTGAATATGTCTCTTGATGCTTGGTTTGTCAGCAAGTTAAAGCTGAGAGACAGAAGTCTAAGGGGATGTTACAACCATTACCCATACCCGGATGGAAATGAGACAACATCACTATGGACTTTGTCACAGGACTTCCTAAAACATCCAAAGGCAATAATGCTATCTGGGTCATAGTTGATCGTCTTACAAAGTCTGCCCACTTCATTGCTATTAAAGAGGATTTCTCTCTAGATCAGCTTGCCAGGATATATGTAAAAGAAGTGGTAAGATTGCATGGATTTACACTTTCTATTATATCTGATCGGGATCCGAGATTTACCTCGAAGTTCTGTCGAAGTCTTCAGCATACTCTGGATACAGAGTTGAGTTTCAGCACTGCTTATCATCCTCAGACAGATGGTTTGTCTGAGAGAACAATTCAAACTCTAGAAGATATGTTGAGAGCTTGATCTATGGATTTCAAAGGTGGTTGGGATCAACAACTACCTTTGGTGGAATTTTCTTATAATAATAGCATCCACTCTAGTATTCAGATGGCTCCTTGTGAAGCTCTCTATGGAAAGAAATGCAGGACTCCAACTTGCTGGGATGAAGTTAGGGAAAGAAAGCTATTAGGACCTGATCTCGTTGATGAAATGGCAGAAAAGGTCAGATCTATTCAACAACACATAAGAGCAGCACAGAGTCGATAGAAAATTTGTGCTGACAACCGAAGAAAAGACCTAGAGTTTGAAGTGGGTGATAAAGTGTTCTTACGAATATCTCCCTGGAGGAGAGTCATGATATTTGGAAAGAAGGGGAAGTTGAGCCCTTGATATATCGGTCCTTTCGAAATACTGGATCGTGTTGGGAAGGTAGCTTACTGATTGGTGATTCCACAGAATCTCTCTCAAGTTCACGATGTGTTCCACGTATCTCTCCTGAGAAAGTACATACCTGATCCTTCACATGTACTTAGCTCAGAAGTTGTACCACTGGAGCAAGATCTTTCTTATGAAGAACAACGGATAGAGATTCTGGATCGTAGCGAAAAAGTCCTACGAAACAAGACCACTCTATTGGTGAATGTTTTATGGAGGAACCACCAATTAGAAGAATCTACATGGGAGCTTGAGGATATGATGAGGGAGAGGTATCCTCATATGTATGTTACAAAGTGATGAATTTTGAGGGAGAAATTCCTTTTAAGGGGGGTAGAATGTAACACCAGAGACTTTTATGTTACATAAATCATCAAAGAAATCTTTTTCTACACAACACTTGCTTGGCTTGCTTTACACGAAATCGCGTCCTTCCTCAATAGCTTGTGTCGTACGCAATACCGAGTTTCACTAAACAACGATATGTTATTAAAATATTATTAAAACTAGCCATTATCAATAGTAATAACTACTTTTTGAAATTTTATAAATTTTATTTTTCAAAATTGACTTCATTTTTGGATTCGGAATATTGAAATTAGCCTAGGGTGAAATTTTGGTATTTTTCAGAAAACTTTCAATTATTGATGAATAGTGAAACCACTAAGTGGTAGTTAAAAAAACTGAATTTTTCATAAAACATAATTTTACCTCTTCTGTGAGTGTAATTTCAAAAATCCGAGAGACACAGTTGATGTTAGTAAGTAAAATGTTGTTCAATGAGATGAAAATAATTTTTTGGTGAAAAGTAACTTTTTACTTTTTTACCACGGTTAAAAGTAAATAGGGTAATTATGGGTAAATATGATATTATTATTACCCTAACACATGTCCTAATCCTATTAGGTAAGTGTAATTCGACCAAGAACAAACATAGGAATTAAATATGTCCATTTAGGCCCACTTGGATTATATTAGGACATTTATTATTAAATTATTTAAAGAAGGGCTAAAATAGTTAAAATCAAATTTTAATAAGTAAAAAAATTTTAATATGGGGTTATACATAAGATACATTCGACTATAAATATTAATTAGAAAGATAAAAATATTTCCTACATAATTTTATTTTATTTGTAATTTTTAGACATTAAATAATTTAATTTATTTATGACACAAATATGATGCAGTAATTATCTTATTAATGAAATATTGAAATAATTAATGTTATAAACACCAAAATAAATGTAATTTGAGACTTTTTATGAATTCCACTAATTTTCTTTGTTAATATGACATGTTATTGTTTATTTAATTAACTTTTTTCGAACTAATAATTCTTTTATGATTTTCACAAAAATCAATTACTAAATAGTGTCAAAATTGACATAAAATAGTTTTTAAAACAAATATTATATTACTAATTGTTATTTTATTCCTAAAAATCTATGGTTCGTCCCAATGACTTATATAAGGTTATATATATTAATAATAAACAACTTGGGGTTCATTTGGATGCTTATAGTAAGTTTATTAACCTTATAGTATAAGAACACAAGAAGACACGGTAAAAGTAAACTTATTTAACTTAATGTTAAATCTAAATGATAAGGTTAAAATAGGAACATAAACTTGCCTAAATTCTATTGAATGAGATTATTTCGACCTATCCCCACCTTATCTTCTAAATATATCAATTTGGAGCTATTTAAAATTGAACATGAATTTATAATAAAATAATATTTTTAATTTTCCCAAAGGTTCCCCTCTCCTCCCTTATAAAAGGGCACCTCCTCCCCCTCTTCCTCACACCACTTTGAGCCTTAAAGCTCGGCCAACCCCTGACAATTCCTCCTCTCCACTTCCTTAGAGACATCCTAGAGGTCCTGGTCTTCTTCAAATACCAATTTTAGTTCCCTAAAAGAAGGTCTCAATGATGCACTTCAAAGAAGAAGTAATGTCTGTTACCGATTCTTTCATCCTTATTTCTTCTTCCACTTCTTCTTATTCTTTAGTTGTTTCATTATGAAGTAATAACATAAGTATCACTCATATACTGATAAGTTATTATAAGTATGAAACAACCCTATTTCACCATCTATGCATCCTACGGAAAAATAAATCACCGCGCGTGCGTACATACGGAATACCGTCTCCACGCCGTTGTGTAATCTATTTTCCACCCCCACCATACTTGGATGGGTATAATGGTGTAAATAATTACTATATATGACTATTATAAAGTGATACTGATTCTGAAATAGTATAAATACACTCCAATACAATTCCACGATCATAGGAATGATACCATCACTCATGTGTACGTACGGAATACCGTCTCCACGATGTGATGCGACTCGTTCTACATGATCTTCATTTCATAATGATTATATAAATGAATTGAATGAATGAATATGATATATATTACAATAATACCATTCTGGAAATTAGGTATCTATAACCTAAAGAGAAGAATAAGAATTTATTCGACAAAACACGCATAAGAACAAAAAGTTATAAACACCTGAATAACAAGTAGCAATGAAATATTACTACTAAGAAGCTAAGAATATGACCAAATATGATATCATAAAAATATGTATGATTCTGGAATAAGTCAATAACATTATTTAAATCATTATACAGGAGGTTCGGACACGTACAAAACATATCTGACCTAAGGTAAGGGAAAATATCACAATCTCATTTTATCCGAGATTGTTTATTTGTTGGTATTTATTGGGTTTTATTTTATCATCCACATCCATGTTTCCAAAATATGTAATATTATTTCCATCCACTTACAATTGTTTAAATCCAATTTTACCCTTCGATGAGTTTTTAGTAAAAGATATGAAAGAAATCTTTTGTTATTTTTCGTACGATGTACTTTTTGACTTTTCCGGCAAAAGTACGAAAAGAATGTTTTTTTAACTTATACGGCATGAATGGATTTTTAAAACATTATTTCCAAGAATAATCCATTACAAGTTTTCAATTTTATTTTTAATCATCTTTTTTTAGTTTATAATTGTATGACATGTTAAGAATGAAAAAGTGTTTTTGAAGTAGAAAGGATATTTTCCTCAAGAATGGAGTTCAAGTGTTTTATCAAAATTATTTTCCATCTAAGATAATATAGGTTTCTGTTTATATCCCTATTATTACATTGATTTGATTATGTTGTGATGGAATTATTTATATGAATTCCTTTATCTTATATGAATTGTTTGATGATGTCACGATGTTTAAGATTCCCATTTTTATTACATGGGTTATGCAATGATGTATGATTTATGATTTTGTGGCACACATAAGAATGGTATCATTATGAGATGGGTGGGACCTATATCTCACTCCAATGCATTGGGTAAAGATTTTATATCTCATGAGGTAGACATGGCTGGAACGGTAGGTTATACCGGTTCAGTGAAACAGGACTAAAACGGGGAGTGAACTGAGTTCAGAAATGGACTTTTTCCACTAAGATAGTCTTGGCAATGAGTCTTGACTAACAAGAAATGATTCTCTATTATTATGTGTGTATGCCCAAAAGTCTCATGTTTTAAGTTATTATTATTGGGATTACATTTCACTACTATGATTTATCCAATGTTATGATATTATGATCTCTTTTGCAGGTTAAGATTTCCAAAATTTTATGTTCTTATGAATATGATGTGATTGATATTTCTTTTGTTTACCATTACTGAGCATTTGAGCTCACGATTTCATATGTTTTCATTATCCAGGTCAGGAAGAAGGTTATTAAGTAAGATATGCCAAAAGGGACTATATATATGATGAAATAAATGGGAGACAGTGTAGACGCTTTATGAACCAGTTGTTTATGTTTCCCAGTTTCTAAAGACACTATACCTATACGGTCCTTTCGTGGTTTTGTTATATGTTGTAATAAGTATGCTTCAATTTTTAATTATTAACAATGTATGTAAAGTATGGGCCGTTATAAATATGGTTCATTATGGTTTCATTATGTTACATATTTTCCATCGTATGAGTAATATAGTTTCAAAACATTGTTCAGGAATGTTTCTTTTTATGGTTTTTCTTGAGCTGTTCAACTGTATTCAGAAATTGAAGTTCGGGTAGAAGATGGGTAAACATATAAAATAGATATTACATGTTATTAATTCTATTCATGGTGTTTAAATTATTTTATAATTTAATATATTATATACAATGTGGACTAATCATTATATAAGAATAAAATGATGATTGTTTGAGTTAATTTGTGCTGTTTTCGACCACAACAATCTTATTTTGATTAATCATTTAACAATATGTACATAAGTTAGTACTATAACATTAAATAGATAATAAAACACATAAAATATTAGGTTTTAACCATAGAAATGGTTTCATGAACAAATATGATGGTATAAATGGAAAAAAACATGTAGTTCTTGAAGGTGATATATTAACACCCCACTAACAACTTTTTATTTTATAAAATAAAAGGAAGATGTGAAGGGGGTTAGATGTCATAATATCCCATTGGAATAATAAATATTTAGTATATGTATGATACTAGAGTTACCATACCGTTTTGATGATGATAGGTGGTGATAGAATAATATAAGAACTTGAAATTGAAAGGAAATTAAAGGAAAGTGGAGAGGAAATTACCTCTTGAATCCTCTTCTTATGATCCTCCTTTGGGGACCTAGTCTTGGTATTTTGATGAGACCAAAATCTCATAGACATGGAGAAGGGTCTAGGGTCAATTTTGGGGAAGATACTAGTCTATTCATGATGATTGAGAGGTGTGGGGAAATGAGGTTGTGAAAGGTGGTATTTTTTATTGAGGGGAGAGGGGATTTCTCAATATAATAGTCATTAATTTATTATTTACATACATGAAAAATAATAGTGTTTCTTCCATTACAATGAGTATTTAATATATCTTGTTAAACATAACCAATTGGGATTACTTCATTAGAACATCATTCATGGCTATATAATTAACATATTTAGCTTATTTGGTAAATTATGGTATTTCATTTTGAATAAAACCTTTGATTATTTGAGAAAATCGAAAAAATTAATTGAAACCAATTTATAATGTATTGAATAAAAAAATAATAGTCCATTTTTCCAAAAAAAATCTAAATATTATTATTTTAATATTTAATTAAAATCAAAATTTATTATCAAAAACAAGTTATAAAACATTCATTTACTTATTCTAAAATATATGTATGTCATACATTCAAGTTTATTTTTATTTGTATATTATCATAGGCATGGTTACTCTTCATTACTGTATATCACTATTCACAAGGGTATGATACTATTTATATGGGTAGGTTAAAATTCACAATACAAATTATTTTTTTCTTATTGGACTCCAAATGACCTACTGATTGCAATCGTGTATGTAAGATTTGTAAAAATTCAAACATAGAATTGAAAAACTTATATTTAAATGTCCCTTTACACTGATCATTTCATTATTTTGTGGTTTCATGTGATTTTTTGACATATTTATAAGTAGGGAATTTCCATTGAAAAATATTGGGTTGTTACATGTGCCTGAAAAGGATACAACCCGGCTAGGGTAAACAATACGCTCTGGACACAACATGGTCCTCATATTTATTATCTGAGATACTTTTGAGAAGATAACTCATCTCTTCCATGTTCATAGTAAAAAAATAAATAATATTTTTATAAAATTATTCTTGATCACACCAGGCCGCACAATCGAATTCCTCTTTTGCATATAGATCTAAAAATATTCATATGAATATTCCAAATTATGATATTTCCAAAAACTGTGTCACAAAATTTATGTTGGGATATAAAATAATCTTAATATTTTTAAAAATTTATAAAACTAAAAAAATAAGTTAACTCATCCATTGCACTCATATAACTCTTAGATTTCATTTGATAAATAAAGTAATATATAAATGATTGTCGATTTAGTCTGAATATTTTGTAATTAAAATAGATTTTAATAATCATAATATTTTGGTTAACTACTTTTTAAAATTGTGTTTTATTCACATATCCCATAACAATGATGTTTTGGAACAAAAACCTCAATATAATAGCATACAAAGCTCTAGGGGATTGTTTAAGACCATAAAAATAATGTTTATGTCAATAAAAATATGTAGGATGTTTTTTATTTTCAAATGAATCAGTTTTTTGAACATACAAAACCACTTAGCAGACTTGTTACAGAACAAAAACATAATATCCATTAAATATTTTTGAAATTAAATAATTCTACAAAGGCAATTATAATATTTATAGCATAATGTACCACTAATGGGTCATATTATTACTCATATTCTATGACTTATTCTTTTTCTTATAACACTTATCAACAAGATTTATTTATTTCTAATAATAATTCCATTTACCTTAAATTTTGTTTATAAAAAACCATTTTACTCCAGATATAGAAGTCTATTTAATTCATTTGGCCAAGGTACATACGTAGTGCCAGTAAAATTATCTTAGCTCATATTTCATATTATTAATTAAATTCTCACCACATAATTAGTCAACTAGTTTCATAGGTTGGAATTTTTTGTGTAAAGAAATGTGTTATATTTCATTCCTTAATGAATCTCTAGTCCTAAATGGTTGATCAATATAACCAATTATACTTTAAGTGGCATTATTCCTCAGAAACAACTAATTTCATGGATTTTGAAAATCTTTTCATCAATATAATGTAATAAATCATCATGAGGAACAACTTTGGAAATATTGTCCTAAATTATTTACAGAGAATAATAAATTTCTATCAATGATTGAAAATAATTTTATGAAATAAAATCTAAATATGTTTGTTGATGTTTTTCAAAAAATGGAAATGTCATATTAAATTTTTTTATAGTATAACAGTAAATACTAACCCTGTCATCAATAAAATTATAATTTTATTATTAAAAAAATGGTTTTTTATATCATTTAGAAAAAAATATGTTATTTCAGAAACACAAATTTTCTAAGCTGTTATAGGGGATGACATTTTATGTTATATTTATTTCATAAAATAAAAAAAATTCAAAATCAATGTGAATAAATTCTCCACCCCGATCACTGAGAATAGTTATGAAGGGATCAAATTTAAAATTTGTATCATTAGAAAAAATATTTTTGGAATAAAAATTTCTATAGATTTCATTTGGACCAAATAGACCCATGTGTATCTAGTGTAATCATCAACCTAGATCTAAAAATAGTATATTCCCCTTATAATTTCTATTTGTGATGGAATGATTAATTTTTTCTGCACTAAATGTATATAATAATTAATTGAGTCTTCACTAATTGATTTATAATTATACTTATGATTTTTACCACATAGAAACGGTCAGAAAAATTAAAGAATCAATCATGTGTTCTGCTAAATCCATTAAATTTTTATTCATAATCTACATAATTATTAATCCAATGTTAGAGTTTTACACCTATTTATGACATAACGAATATTGATGTTCCATGTCACAACAACCACGTAAGTATTATCTACAATGATCATCTAAGATTTTTGGTGTAATATTTGTCATGATAATGGATAGAAATAATAAATGTATCCTTGTAATTGTTTAGAGGGAAATTATAATTCCTAGAATTTATAATGTAAAATTCATCACATTGTTTACTTATTCTAATAATGTTTTTCTTATGACCATTAACAAACAAAACATTTGAACGTTAAATATTTTACAATAAGAACTATATTACTGATACTAAAAATCACTCCTTGAGCATTATATCTGAAGGTAACTCTTCCACAATTCATATTGATGATATTTTCAACAAATGAATTCTTCCATTCATATGTCAGTATCAAATAATATCAATGTTCTATGTATAATGTTTTTTGGTACTAACTTTTTTTTATTATGAAATAATATTTTTTCAAAACCTCACTGTTATTTGGTCTAGAATTATTTGAATTTTTTTAAGGGATCCATATTTCCACTTGAAAATAGTATTTTTGGAATCCTAAGGAATTAATTTTTTTGAGGGAATAATTATTCTTCTAATTCCCACAACTTTGAAATTTGGTACAAAATAGTGACCATTTTGAACCATGTAAATGTAATTAAAAATGGTATTTTTGTGAGAAATGTTAATTCAGAAACTAGTACCACAAGGAATGATTTTTTAAAAAAATATTCTATATTTTCTTATAAATTTTCAAATTTTAAAAAAGTATTATTCCACTAATATATTATGAATTTTTTTAAAAAGAAATAATAATCCTCTTGAGTGATAATTTACTAATTGAGTTTATCAAAACTATTATTAAATACTCTTTTGGTAATAGTTTTTTTAAACCATTATTATTTTTTTCTTTTATGATATTATAAATATCAATACCATTTGATAGGTATAATAATTCCTTTTAAAAACTTTATTCTTGATTTATACATATAATTATTTGTTATAACAGTTAAATTTTAATTGTCTTAAAATTAAAAAAAGATAGATACTTCATAAAAAAAATGAATAGTATTATTTCATACTAAGTATGATTATTCATCATTGTTTATATAATACTTATCATTAAGACTATTAGCATTCAATGGTATATTATTATGATTATCAAAAGTGCGCAATTTATCCAGAAGAAATTATTTTACAAGGGGTATGTGAGAATAAATACCTATGTTCCACTATTTGTACCACTCTTGATCAGTTAATTTTTCTATGGATTCAAATCCACGTGAACTCCATTTTTTAGTTTTCATTATAATCTTATTTTCAATATAATTTTGGTACATTTTTTTCTTTATTTATAAATTTGTATCTTTTGTATTATTCATAACAATCAATGGAAAATTAGGTCTGATTTGTCCAACATTCATTAATTCAATGCATGTAAAAACATATTTCATATTAGTTCATTATTTATAACCATAACTATACCAATCAAAAAATTATTTCATTTCAAATAACTTATTCATCATTATGGCCATGTTAGCTAATTTACTTTCAGAGCATTAAAATTCTTTAGAATCATATTTTATAAGATATTTCTTCTTCATTGAATATATAATAGAATTTTCTCAATTTTTATCATTAATTAGAAAATATGTTGTAGAAAGAGAAACAATGCCATTATTTTTCATTTGTTTATCTGCAAATAATTTTAATGTACATTCATACATCATCAAGGTTCTGATAAGATCACACAAGGTAATACTATTAACCATCCCTATTTTATCAAAATTAGTTCAATTATACTACAATTCTTTAGGAATTATATCTTTGATTTTCTCAAAATTTATTCCACCATAAATACATTTCGTCAAAATATCATTAAGACTAATAATAATCCTCATGAATCTCTTATTAATCATGGAACTGATTCACATCACAGAAATAAAATATATTTGTAATAATATATTATCATTTCATTGGTTCATTCAATATATTTTCATGTCCCATAAAGGGAAACCTATAACTACTTCCAAATATTGTTAGTAGCTTCATTAGATAATATTTGGCTATAAATTCTTCTCCTTAGGGATTATAAAAAATTATGAGTGAATATATAGCTTATATTATACTCTAGATTTTCATGATTAATAAAGGCAGTAACTTTCTTATATAAAATATTAAAATTACCCGTCATCATCATAATGTTATCAATGCATGTTCTTATTACAAAGCTTTCATTCATTCTCTCTAATATTAATTGTCAGTGCCATGGATGATTAGTTGACTATTCGGATTGATATTATCTATTTATATGACAAAAAACCCATGGTTATAGAGAAGATATTTTGTAGACTATGAATATAAAAATCCATCAATTGTCTATTGATTACAAAACATTATATAATTTTATTTAGTAATTTTTTATTAAAATATTTTACAAATATTGAAAAACTATAAAATATTAATTGTATTAATGATAAAACATTTATGTGATCATTGTAATGCTTCGATGATACTAACATATAGATAACAATATTAGATACATTGATATTAAAAATGATAATAAATTATCCTCATAGATAAATTAAATAAGGTTTTTATTTGTCGATTTAAAAAAGATTAGTTTAAAATAATTAAATAAAACCGATTGAGAAAACAAACATAAGTAAAATGATCATATTTGGACATGTCCCTCAGTCCAATTAAAAATTAATTATAATAAGAATGATTTCAAAATTATTCATTAATATATATTGTAATAAATAATTCATGAATATAGATTGTAACAAATAATTAAATTATATTAGAGATTCATGTATTCATAGTAGATCTAATTAATAGTTCATATAGTATTTGGTATATTTAGAATCGATAATAGAAAACTAATACAAACTTACCCAACAAAATTTAATAATTTTAATTAAAGTTTAATTAAATTAAAAAATGTAACAATTAATTCAATCTATAAAAAATGTTTACATATATTTTATCCTTAATATTATAGTAACCAAAAAACAAGGATAAATGTGTCCCTTGTAACATACATACATGAAATTCTATTATTCCATCACAATGAAATCTCTCAATATGAGAAAAGGCTTTGTTCAATCAAGATATCCCTACATTCCATCAATATGATGGATTCTTTATATATTTATATCACATAATCCCTCAATCAGAGGACCAGATTATCTATCTGGTTATCCCCAAAATCCCTCAATCATAATCATTGATCAGATTCAAGATTTCAATGAAACATTTGTCAATGTGACATCCCAAAAAATGATTCATTTGGACAAAAAAAGATGCGAAAATTACAAAATCTAAGATGAAGACATCCTAACTGTGTAAACTATTGATTTCTCTCAAAATAAGAAAATGAAAATTAAATAGATCATCTCCAAGCTATTAAAATAAGATTTTATTTTTTCATTGTTTTTGATGATACAATTTCACTCATAATAGAAATATTTTTTGGAATTTATTGAAATGACATAGACAACTACAACATCAATGGCTCTTATTTAAATAATTGTTCAATGTTATTTTTATTTACGCAATAATTGTGTAAAATGTTTTGTGTCTATTTGAAAAAAAATGGATATGAAAATAAATTTGTTTTCTTCCAATATAATTCTTTAAAATTTTCATTACAATATAACATAGGACTATCATTACAATATTAAATAGTACTTATTTTAATCTGGTTACTAAGAAATTAACCAATTGAATGAAATTAAATAAGTTATTACATCTCATTATAGAATAGTTAATCTAATGTTTATCATATCTACAGTCATTATGATAATAGTAATGATGTAATATAATTTCTTTTGTAATTCATTAGAAGATCATATAAGTATGGTATAAGATTATTTTTTCTATAAAAAAATGTAAAACTTTTTGAAAATGAAATGATAGTAATAATTTAATTAAGAAAGTGTTCGTGATTATCAATACTAATAGAATATAAATTTCAAATTTATCACTTTTGACCCAACATTTTATGTACATAAATTTTCATTTATATTATTTTACTGACACTTCGATTATATAATAATGTGATTAACTAAATAAAATGTGGGTGAAATATATTATGTATTTATTTGAAACAAATCTATTAGAAATAGTAAATGGACTTTGGCTAAATATACATGAATAGTTTAAAATAATTCTATAATGATACTATGTTTATAATGTTCCCATAACTAAAATAGGATAATGATCATGTATAATTCATATATATTAATATATAAACATTTTACTAAGAAGAGATATAGAGAAGGCAGTCATAAAATGAAATGAGGTCAATCTCTATAAGAAAATATTACCTCTTGAAATTCATCAAAAAATGATCGATATTTATTAGTATAATTTATTTTAAATACATTATCTTTGTTGATACTGACTTAAAAATCATTAATAAATTAATTGATCACATTTTCATTGAATAATTAGAATTTTTTTTATAAAAAAAATATATTCTTTGAATTTTTACAAGTTTAAATGATTAAAAACATCCTAAAAGGGATTTATTAATCATTATTAAATATATAATAAAATTAATATATCTATGTAAAATGGAAAATAAAAATAAATTCTAGTTTAGATGCAATGTGTTTTGAATATGGCATGTCATAAAAAACTTAATCAATCAAGAAATCTATATGAATTTATAAATATTGAATATTTAGAAAAAAAATCATGAAATCATTGTATTAAGATGAAGGAAGAAAGAAATATAAATTTAAAATATAAATTCATCTCTATCAAATTTAATATCATTTCCCATCAATTAATATTCAACTCTCTCCCCATTAATGATGCCCTTTCGCATGCTCATGAATAAGTCTAATGATCAAATTTCGTTTTAGGATTTGTTTCTATCATGTTATATTCAATGAAATTATATATCTATATAGTTAAGTTCATTAAAAATCAAGCGATGTCATGTGACAATATGATTGATCATAATAAAAATTAAATTAAATATTTCTAATCTAATTTCATCTCCCATGTCTTCATATAACAAAATTCAAAATTGATTTTCATCTTATTGGTGACTATGGATAAAATAAAAATCACTCTCCCATGTGTACATAGTTTGGGAAAATATTATTTTTAAGTGGATATGTGTTGAGATCAATTCATTCTTCTCAACATTCTCCATAAGTCATCAGCTTCTAAAAAATAACATCTTCAACTAAATAAAATCTCCATTTTCTTCCATTTTACATTTTAGAATTTATGGATCAGATGATTTAACTTCATTTCCACACTATGATATAGACGTAAAAAATTTATCATCTTGTAGCTTTATTGGAAGAAGAGTGACCATGGTATAGTACAAAACCATATTTTAAACATCAAATATCCATCCGTGACTCATATGGGACTAATGTAGTGTAGTTTTACCATTTCATGGGTTGTGTGATAAGTGAGGTCATCATAAAAGAAACCACCACTCTACCATTATATATATATATATCTAAATTAAAATACACTGCTTTAGTGACCATATAATTTTTTTTTCTATCCAATTAACCATGATGTGAGTACATGAAGTTACCTAAGCACAACCCTGTGTAATTTTAGAATACCCTTACACTAGTACACAAAACAATTCACAAAATTAATTAAGACATGATATTATAGATCATAATATTTAATGATATATATGATAAATTTTTATTAGAAAAAAAATTATGGAATATGGAATGAAATTATTTCCTATATTCAAAAAAAATGTTCTGACTGGGAGTACTGGATTGTGGCTGGGAAATAGAATCATAAGTCCTTGGAATGCCAATATGGGTCGTTATGGAACGATATAATTTAAATCCCATTACATATTTGTGAATGAAGAGTGAAATTCGAATCCACTGGTTGATGACTGCATAGTTTCTTTCTATTTCGAACCAAAACATATTTTTTCATATATTACAATATGAATTGACAAACAAACATACTCAGATCAATGTGGGAACTAGTTTAATGAACTTTCGGGTGACTTCATGATGTTTCATTTTTCATTTCGTTCTCAAATATTAATTATTTATTTATATTATAGAAAAAAGGACTATACATAAACGAATCAACTAAAAAATTAATTGTATACATGGTCTGTTAAAAAATACAAAACCTTTTCTGAAATAACCCCACCACTCATCTAATTCTATGAACACTTTGAAAAAGTATTTTTTTATTGGAGTTATTTTATCCATATTCCATAACATTCCCCCACACATGAATTATTCCTTATCCAGATGGAATGTATATCAATAATATTATTCCCTTAGAATCTATTTCAACATAGGATATATCCTTGGTGGACTACTAATAGTAGTTTAGGACATATATAAATATAAATATTATGATGTAATCACCATTATAATTCCTTCACTTTCAATCATTTAATATGAATTCCCGGTTTCAAAATCAACTATTTTTTAGCGATCAAATAGTTATATAAATCTATTTTATTACAGTTTAATCATTTTTAATATTCAAATTATCTTCAAAAAATCATTTTCACTATGTAATTATAATATTCTATTTATTTAATCCATCTATATGATAAACACTTATGAAATATATTAGTATAAAAAATAACATAATAATTTAAAATAGAAACCACCCACATGGTTATTTTTTATAACCACGACATGGAAGAATTTTTTTTGAAACCCTATCTCAAATTTTTATTTTAAAATATATTGGTTTTTCAATAACAGAAACAGTATTAGTTATAAATGTTACGATATATTCAATTTGATCCCAATAACATACTTTACTCCAAATATAATAAATTTATTAATAAAAATTGTGAGTAATCATAATATTTATACCATATTGTCGTAATTTATTCACTCAGTTATAGGTTCGTTAATCCATTGTTTATATGTAAAATATTAGTCCACCTAAATATAATTCAATAAAAAATAATTCTATACATATCAGAAAATATATTTCACATTTTATGAATAAATTATTGAAAATAGACAACTAACCAAAACGATACAGTATCCCAATTATTAATGATTTTTATTAAAAAATTTATAAAATTCACATTCTTGGTTTTAGTTGGAACACTAATAAAATGAACAATAAACTGGAAAATCTGAAAAATCAAATAAGAAAATGACCAAATAAATTGACAAACAAGTATACTTTCAAGAATAATCGGATAATTTACACCACATAATCTTTCTCAGTGGGACTATTCCCTTATTCTACCACACTGATTCTCATATTCATAGTATTTATTCGAAAAAATATTAAAATGAAATCAATACAGGTTTTTCATTACAAGTGTTTCAGATCATCATTTTTTTAGAAAAAATAATTTAATAAGATCCAATATGTTTTTGGAAAAAATAAATATCAATAAAATATCCAGAATCATTTGGTGGGGTTTGGGATCAATCTATAAATATTTTCAAAAAATTATATTCCAATAGATGTTATGTGGAACTAAATAAGTGTAGCATGTAATTCGATTCCAGGATGTTTTCTCATGGACACTAGAACATGAAACTAAAATATCTTTGGAATGTTTTGTATAATTTTTTTGAATCTAGTATTAAATACCATCAATGACATTATGAAATGAAACAATGTTCATTTTATATGATCTCCTGACTATAAATATAATTCGCCGAAGAATTGTTTATTCTATTGAAGAAGTTTTAATCTTATGAATATCCATAATTGAGAGTTCTACATGGTTCTATAGAGTGTTGTAATACATGGATATATATTCATGATGGTATTATGAGTAATTTTTGGGGTCAAAATATTATTTTCTAAATTTACATATATGATCACATTTAATCAATTATTTTGTTTTTGTAATGGATTAACTCATAATATCATTAGTGAGTTACTAAAAATTACATAGTGTTTTAACTGTGAGTCATTCTCTTGGTTAAAATGGGTTTGTGATTTGTGTGCCATGAATCTGATTTTATGAATATCATTTGATGAATAAAATTTTTATTATAGTTTACATAGGTATTATAAATACATTCCAATGTAAAATATTAGAAGAGGTTCATAGATAGTAGTAGGTGGGTTTATTCATTGTAAAAATATCACAATTTCATTATACACAGTTGTAATCTATATGTGGAATTGCTATTGAGAGATATTATATAAAAGTAGTTGTCTGGGAATAGGGAAACATAATGGTGACAAATTGAAAATAGTATTGCATAATGATATTATGTGTATGGGTTGTTCCTAAATAAATTATTTTATGGAATTTTCCCCAAATTTTTATTTATATAATAATATTTATTTCATCATAAAAATTTAAAAAATAGAATAATGGAACATATATTACATTTTGAAGTAATTGAGATCTGATAATTTTCATTAGGTGATATATAAGGAGGGTCGTTGTGTACATTTCATAATAAAGAAAGAATTTTTTCATCATTGAATAATTGTAAACTAATAGGATAATGATCTCTATATGAAAAATTTAAATGAATAGTGTTCATTAATGAATCTATTGTATCAAAAAATTTCCTTATTATACACCCTATATTATATTTTATTTTTTCACCATAAAATAAATTTTTATGTAATTATATTATTTTAATTGGGTTTTATTTTTTTCAAATAATATATAAAATATTTATTAATTATAAAATGATTTGAACATTATAAATTGTATAAATAATTACTACACATATTGACACGATCCGTACATAGTTTATTTAACTGTGTGGTGTCACGACCAGATCCTACCCGGGCTTGAGCTGCAACTACCCCAAACCCGCCTCCATAGGCGAGGGGCTGGCGACCAGCACTGTAGGAACCACAACTCAGTGAGGCCTTTTCCTATGTTACTGTACACACACATGGAACCCACTCAATGCAGAAGTGCAGAATAAAAGAAAAGACAAGTAAAGTCAAAGGGAAACTGCTATATATATAAACCACCAATGTGCATCGACCACTAACAGTACAAAGCAAGTGCTGAGAGTAAACTGAAAAGAAAAAGGGGAAAAATATGCACCCAACTAGAAAATTGCCACAATACTACAATAGGTAAAAAAAGAAAAACAGATAGAAGGGTTCCCCACCTAGAACCCGACTACGAGCACTGCACACGGTCCAATCTCTCGAACTCCTATGTTCCACTGATGTCACGACCAACCTATTCATCGTCTACAAGGGCACACCAAGTGAGGGAAAAGCCCAAGAAGGGGTGAGAATAAAAATACTCAGTAGGATACCTCGAAGGCTCAAGGGAGAAACAAAGGAGATACCGAAGGGTGAGATGTAGATCGAACAGGGAAAGTAGAGGAGTACAACCAAATGTGCAGTCAAGAGTACAGCAGTAAAAAGTCTAGCTCAACCCAACAAGAGGAAATAAGGTAGACTCATCTAGACCCAAGGAGATGGAAATGGTGAGAAGATAAACTTCTTTTCAAGTCTTTTATAACTATAGAAGGAGAGTAGACTCATCCAACCACGAGAAGCTAGACACGGAATGCACGTGGCATACCATGTGCGTCTCCGCCTCTCCTAGAAGGAGAGTATCTAAACCCAATAAGTGGGTACTAGAACAAGGTTTATAAATATCATAAGCTCAATAAGAAGCCCGAACATGATCATAAGGGGATATTCATCCTGTATCTCAGCCCATGAAATATGAGTCACCAACAGTCCCAGAAATAAACACCATCGATACCCAGCATCTTGCACGTCTTCCCCGAACTACAAGTCACGGGGCTCAAATCACCGCACCTCGACACTGTGCACTTTGGGAGGCATTGAACCGCCAGCACAGTTCTAGGTCGCGTCTCAAGGATGTGTCTCGGTGGGGAAAGCACCTTTAGTACTTGATATTTTCGGGTTAAGTCAAACCACACCTTGTCACAGCCCCACAGTCGAGAGGTCTCCTCGAAGTCAAGGTCATTCCATCATTGACTCATACAACCAAGGGTCCCACTCAGGTAATCATGAAGGAAAGTCACAGACTATCCTAGTAGAAAGGATTGAGTCTGGAATCTCAATGGGTGACCCACTACCCATCCCTGCTAGAGGGTAATTCATAAAAAGATGATGGGTGACCCACTGCCCAGCTCTACAAGAGGGTAAACCCTAATACATTATCAGACGACCCACTGCCCAGCCCCGCTGAAGGGTAAACCCTAATACATCATCAGGAGACCCACTGCCATGCCTTGATAGATGGTAGAAGTGGAATAAGCCGTCAGGCGACCCACTGCCCTACCCCATTGGAGGTTAGACCCGGAAGAAGTCGACAGGCGACCCACTGCTCATCCTTGCTGGAGGGTAGATCTGGAACAAGACGACGAGAAACCCACTGCCCAACCCTGCTGGAGGGTAGACCCTATGAGGTTGTTGGGTGACCCACTTCACAGTCTCTGATGGAGGGTTGATCCTAGGATGGTCGGGTGACCCACTACCCAGTAATTTCTAGAGGGTGAACTCTAGAAGTCAGTGGGAAACCCACTGCACAGTCTCTACTGGAGGGTAAAACCGAAGAAGTCGATGAGCGACCCACTGCCCTGTCTCTACTGGAGGGTAAACCCGGAACTGCTCTAACCATCTCTATTGGATGGTACAACACTGTCCAACCGAATATGGAGTGGGTATCGTGCAACCACCCGACTCCAGAACAAAACCAGGGGAAACCACTCAACCCTGCTGATCTAAACCATCGATCACAGAGTCTAGGAAAAAACTCGACCTCTCTTGTCAACAATTGAGAACATAGGAACCATCTACGTTGTGATAGGTAAAAAGTACGCAAAGAAGAACTTGGTACGCACATGGGGCCAACATGACGTGTGGCCCCAAGTCAACCCCAACCAAGAGCACAAACATTCTCAGGTACAAACAACCACATGTACCACCATGCATTCCCGTATACTCCCAGAGTATACCACATCTCCAGACAAAAAGTCTAACGTGCACATAACACCCCTCGTCAACGTGAAGGCGTAAACGTTACAACTCCAACTTGCCACCTCAATAGCTGAGGCACGACCAACCACATCTCTTTAACCACCAACATCACTCTCCCAGGAGTGTACGCGATCAAACACCAAGGGTCTACTACAAACACAGTAAAAGAACCGCCACTGGGGCACCTTTCATATTCAACATTTAATAAGATCATGTAAGAGGATCCGCTCACTTGAACGGAATACAACATTGTAATCCTCGCAGAAAAACATGCAAGATAGACTACTTACTCGCCTAAAATAGATATCCGACGGAAAAGTCACCAACACCGCCTCACGCCCGAATGGCGTCCCGTGATCCCGAGCCTTTGCTCTGAAAACAGTCAGGCACATCGCACCATTGCGATCCCCTCAGGAAAACCTGTTAAAAGGACTACTCACTTGAGTGGAACGGATATCTGAAGAAAATGATGCATTCCGTTGCACCACACAAGAGCGATGCTACGTGGGACCCACATCCTGGTCTCGAAACACAACGAACGGATCCTACCATTGCGATCTTCTCAGAAAATTACATGAAATATACTATTCAATTGTCCAAAACGGCCGCCCGGTGATCGATATGAAAAATCACTGTCAACGCCGAAATGGTCCTCGTGGGGCCCACACCATCATGCCGAATTAAAGAGGCTGTATTGAACCATTGCAATCCCCTCGGAAAAACATCCATAATCATCTGCTTAGATGCCCCGAACGGACACCTGATGAGAGAGAATCTAAACTCTTCTTGCAGCTCAAAAGACAGGCAGTGGGGTCCACGCCTCAACTCTTGTTTCGGCACCCGAAACCACTTTAGAAATATTCGCCTTGGGGCCAGGGTTCCAATGCCACTGACGGTGCCCAAAATAGACATTGTACGGGTCCGCGCCGTCCAAAAAAAGATTTCCCGGAAAAACGTCAAACCGCTTAACATCGTGTCGCGCCCCGAGCCCCATCTCTCGGGAAATAAAAAATTCTCAAAACACTCTCCAAAATTCCACCTTGACACAAGTTCCGCGCTGCTATAGACGGTGCCCAAAATCGACACCCGTGGTGAAAAATAAGGGTGTCTGAATTTTTCTCAAGGGAAAATACCCCTTTCGCCCGGACCGGCCCGGTCGGGCCGGTCCGCCCCGCTCGGGCCGGCCCGAGCCGACCGGCCCGGCCCTCAGCGGCCAATGGATCCTATGGCTCTTTGTGGGACATATCGCCACCCCCACCGACCATCCCTCGCAACCGGTCTTGTTCCCCACAGTGACCCACGTAACGCGGGTCGCGATCGCATCACACGAGACCGCGCGCCTCGAGGCACCCCTCTCCCTTTTGCCCAACACCAGCACCCGCCGCCTGGGTCCCCACCTCACCGTCGTCCGCACCGGCTGCCTTTCGGAGCTGCTCTGACTGACCACCACGATGAAGACCCGCCGGCCTCCGCTCCACCGCGACGCCCCGCGGCCGCCTCCTCCGCTGAACGTCGAGCTGTCGTCCCCCGCCATCAAACCCTCTCCGGAAACCGGCCTCCTGGCCGGAAAACTTCATAGGATCACCAGAAATGATCTGGTGGTCGAAAAATCGATCTGGATAGCATTCCGGAAAGCTCAAGACAATATCTATGAAATTATGGGATTTGTTTGACAATCCAATGCTTCGATTGAGCATAAATGGAATCTAATGCAGGGAAAGGGGTGTAAAACTCAAATCTTCCTTCATGCGGGCGGAACGCCGACGCTTCTATGCTCGATCTGAGATCTGTCGCGGCCAAAACTGCCTCTGATCCATCATTTCCATCTTGGAGGAGGAGGAAGGATGAGAGGAGCTCGCCAAGGGAAGGGGAAATGAGAGAGAAGAGAAGGGGGGTTAGGTTAATTAAATAAATCAATTAACTTTTACACCCTTCCACAGCCCCGTACCCGAACTCCCGTAGTGGTCGGAATTAATTCTGCCATATGGTAAAAACCACGTACAAAGTGCAACAGTGGTCCTTGAATTTTCATATGAGAACCCGTTCAATAGTTATTAAACATAGCGCTCGAGGCCGCCAAATTACGAAAATGCCCCTATGGACATTTTTCATAGACGGGCTGCGCCCACGAAACATACACCCCTCCTAGGGTAAACGAAACGTTCTGAACTCAACGGTGCACTCAGTTTTCCAATCCGATCCACCATTTAAGAGATACTTGAGTTAAGCCGTTAAATGAATAAACTAATTATTTAATTTATTAGTTCCGCATTCCGAAAGCGAGTGAGGGGTCCAAACGTCCCGCACTGACATGTTTTATATCGTTCCTAGGGTAAAAATCCCATTGCAGACCCATCCGTATGCTCGGATCTTTGATCTGGATTACCGTTTAAGAGTTTTCCCATTTATTTAGTGTTCCCATTTTTAACGCATTGAAAAATTAATTCCAGCCACACCGGGGCTCGGAATCACACGCCTTCTGAAGGCGCTTCTCTATAATAATAACAAGAATATTCCAAAGTCCTTTGTATCAAAAACCTGGGTTATTACATCATTCCTTCATTCATGCTTTTCGTCCCCGAAAAGAAAAACTAGGGAACAAATCAGGATACTAATCTCGCGCCTGTCTCTTCCGTACCCAGAAGAACTCATGCACAACTCTGTGCCACCACACACAAACCTAAAGATTTGATATGTTCATGTGAGGTCTGCCCTTGACTATGACGTACATAATAGAACGCATTCATCTCCTCATGTGAGTCACATGGTAGATGCTATGCACCCAAATCATCCTTTTTGGTTAGGGTAAGGCGGTAGGGAACCTCGTCATCCCTTTGAACGGTCTCAAATGGCATGTAGGCCCTTGGGGGTAGCTCACCTACCCGAATGAACCCTTACGTCACACGTCGCGACTGAAATCACTGCCCGCAGCTAGAACAAGGCTCGGTGATACCATCCTTCTGATTATCCATATGGTGATACACATAAAGATATATGGTCAAGCAAGATTTCACCATCGATGTCCCTCAACCAAGACTCTCTTACATGTTCGGAGTGCGATGGATTCGACGTCATCGACTAAATAAAATAGTCTCACACCATTTTACCTTACCAACACAGGGTTACACCAATGCCCTGTGCCAGCCTGGTAACAACTTAAACAAGGAGCAGGGAGAAAAGGCATTCCACACACAGAGTCTATCAATTTTACTTCAAAAAGTGTAGGAGTTATAGAACGTACCTTCTATCTCCTCATGATCTGTAGGGTCGTTGACGTCCAAAGATTTCGGCTGTCTGTGGTCCCAAATGTCACCTCCCACAGCCTGACGTGGACCACCTAGTGGTGATGGGAAGACCTCTTAAAGTCTTCCCCTCCCCCCCCCCCACTACCAGCTCCTTCCGCTCCTCTGTTAGCACCAACTCCCTGGGCGCTACTATGATAACGGCGCTGCCTCTACCATAGTGGTTCACCTACTGCCTACCTGATGCTTTCTGCATGCCTGGTCGGGCAGTCCCGTGCCAGGTGAGCTCGTCCATCACAAGAATAACACCGACTCTCTTCAGGCAGCACCGGTGCCCTCCGACACCATTGTGGTGTACGACCACACCCCTGAGTCTATATATCGTAAGGCCACCTACGTCGAAGTTCTGCTAGCTGACGCCTGCTAGCTGCGGCAGAAGTCTCGGCTTCGACGTGCCTACTGCAAGCACCAACTCCAGAATGTGACATGAATCTCTCTGTCACCAGCGACTACTATAGTACCCAGGTATATGTTGAAATGCCCAAGGGTACTATGACAACACAGATCTCTCGATGAATACCCTACTCAAACTTCCATGCTCTATTGTTGTCATCATTGACCAAGTCCGGGTAAAATTGTGCACGGTCTTGGAAACTAGCTGCGTACTCGGCCACCGTCATCGCTCTCTACTGAAATTGAAGGAGCTCATGAATCTGAACGGAGCGCATGCACGTGGGTAAAAACTCCTCACGAGAAAAAAATTGAAATTCTCCCCACGAAAGCAAAGACTCTTCAAAAAACAGAATCACCAGACTCCACTAATGCCAAGCTTCTCCACGAAAATGGTTGGCTACCAAATCCACTATCCGATCTGCCGACGTCTGCACAAGCCTAAAAAGGCGAACCACTGCCTCTAGCCAAACTTCTACTTCCTGAGGGTCTGGCTAACAACTGAACCTCAGTGGTCTCTTCCGATGGAACTCACGGAGTGCGCTCAACCTGCGCTCAAGCCCCGTCTTCTCTGCTAAAGCTTTCTGCTGCTCAAAAGGTGGGGGTGCTGCTACTAGCCAACCCGGAGAAAGGGGATCACATGATAGGCCCTGGACTGCGGCCTCATAGCCTATAGGGTCGTCGTCACGGACCAAAGCTGGTATCATTGCTGACTGTCTTCACGGAGACATCCTGAATGTTACCAAGGAGAGCCACCGTAAAATTAGAATATTTGTATATACCAATATCAACGATGGGGAGTTGACTCAAGAGGACAGTCAAAGACTCAATCCTATGTGATGCACAAACCAATTTACCTACAACAAGTGATTCAACATACCGAGTCGAGAAGCAGGTTATCAGGGTCCTGGTGAATGGATACGTCGGCCGCCGCACCATTGCTAGACTCCCTAGCCTGAGAGCTGCTCTCGAGACACGTTAACACTATTTCCCTAAATCCCAACCAATTCCTTTTATTTTAGAGATGTCAGAATAGCATCCCAAGGAACGAACCACCTCTAATACCACTTTGTAATTACTTGACCCTGCCCGAGCTCGAGCCGTAATTACCCCAAGCCCGCCTCCATAGGCCAAGGGCTGGCGAACAGCGTCGTAGGCACCACAACTCGGGGAGGAATTTTCCTAAGTACCTGTAAACACACACGCAACCCAGTCAATGCAGAAGTGTAGAGTAAAAGAAGTGGAAGGTAAAGTAAAAGAGAAACTGCTATATATATATACCACCAAAGTGCATCGACCTCTAACAGTACAAAGAAACTGCTGAGAGTAAACTGAAATTAAAAGGGGAAAAACATGCACCCAACATGAAAAGTGCCACAACCCATCAACAGGTGAACAAAAGAAAAACAACTGGAAGGGTTCCCCACCTAGAACCCGACTATGACCACCGCATGTGGTCCAAGTTCCCGAACTCCTATGCCCCACTGATGTCACGACCAACCTGTTCGTCGTCTTCAAGGGCACACCAACTGCGGGCAAAGCCCCAGCAGGGGTGATTATAAAAATACTTAGTAGGATACAGCGAAGGTTTGAGGGAGAAACAAAGGAGGTACTGAAGGGTGAGAAGTAGATCAAATAGGGAATGTAGAGGAGTACAACTGAAAGTGCAGTCAAGAATACAACAGTAAAGAGTCCATCACAACCCAACAAGAGGAAAGAAGGTAGACCTGTCCAGACACAGGGTGCTGAAATGGTGAGAAGAGAAACTTCTCGTCGAGAATTCGCTACCTATAGCAGGAGTGTAGACTCGTCCAACCATGAGATGCTAGACATGAAAAGCACCTGGCATACACCGCGGGTCTTCGCCTCTCCTGGAAGGATAGTAACCAAAACCAAGAAGTGGGTACTAGAACAAGGTATATACATATCATATTCTCAATAATATTCCGGAACAAAATCGTAAGGGGATCTCCATCCCGTAGCTCAGCCCAAGAAATGTGAGTCGCCCACAGTCGTAGGAATAAAAACCATCGATACTCAGCATCCCGCACGTCTTCCCCGAACTACAGGTCAAGGGGCTCAAATCACCGAACCTCGACACTATCCTCTTTGGGCGGCACTAAATCACCCGCACAGTTTTAGTTCGCGTTACAAGGATGCATCATGGTGGGGGAAAGCACCCCTCGTACATGAGAGTTTCGGGTTATGTCAAACCACACCTCGTCATTGCCCCGCAGTCGAGAGGTCTCCTCAAAGTCAAGTTCATTCCATCACTGACCCGTACAACCAAGGGTACCACTACGGTAATCACGGAGGAATGTCACAGACTAGTCTAGTAGAAAAGAAAGAGACTCGAATGCCAACTGGTGACCCACTTCCCAGCCCTCATGTAGGGTAATTCATAATAATATGTAGGGTGACCCAATGCCCTGCCCTACGGGAGGGTAAACCCTAATACATTATTAGGAGACCCACTGCCCAACCCCACTGGAGGGTAAACCCTATACATCATCAGGTGACCCACTCCCCAGCCCGGCTGGAGGGTAGACCTAGAATAAGTTGTCAGGCGACCCACTTCCCAGCCCTGCTGGAGAGTAGACCTGGAAGAAGATGATAGGCAACCCACTGCACAACCTTACTAGAGGGTAGACCTGGAACTAGACGACATGCGACCCACTGCCCAACCCTACTGGAGGGTAGACCCTAAGAGGTCGTCGGGTGACCCACTGCCTAGTCTCTACTGGTGGGTGGACCTTAAGAGTGTCGGGTGACCCACTACCTAGTCTCTTCTGGTGGGTAAACACTAGAAGTCAGTGGGCAACCCACTGACCAGTCTCTACTGGAGGGTAAACCCAAATAAGTCGATGAGCGACCCATTGCCCAGTCTTTACTGGAGGGTAAACCCAGAACTGCTTTGGCCATCTCTACTGGATGGTACAACACTGGAAAACCGAACAAGAAGTGGGTATCTTGCAACCACCCTACTCCGACACAAAACCAAGGGAAACCACTCAACCCTGCTGATCTAAACCATTACGCACCGAGTTAGGGGAAAAACTCAACCTTGCTGGTCAACAATCAAGAACAGTGGAACCCTCTACATCGCAAGAGTTTAAAAGAACACAAAGAAGAACACGGTACGCACATGGGGCCCACACGACGTGTGGCACCAAGTCATCCCCAACCAAGCGCACAAATGTTCTCAGGCATAAACAACCATATGTACCTCCAAGTGTTCCCGTATACTTCTAGAGTATACCACGTCTCCAGCCAAACATGCTAACTTGCACCAGACACCCCACATCCATGTCAAGACGTAAATGTAAAAACTATAACTTGCAACCTCAACGGCTGAGTCATGGCCAAACACATCTCTTTAACCACCAACATCTCTCTCCGAGGAGTGCACACAATCATACACCAAGGGTCCGCTACAAACACGGTAGAAGAACCTCCACCGGGGCACCTTCCATTTTCTACATTTAATAAGATCTTTTAAGAGGCTACGCTCACCTGAACGGTTTAAACCATTGTAATACTCGCAGAAAAACATGCGAGATAGACTACTTACTCGCCTAAAACTGATATGTGACGGAAAAGTCACCAACACCGCCTCACACCCGAACGACGTCCCATGATCCTGATCCTAGGCTCTAAATATTGTCGGGCGCATCACACCATTGCGATTCCCTATAGAAAACTCGTTAAAAGGACTAATCACATGAGTGTAATAAATATCTGGGGAAAAAGATGCATTTTGGCGCATCGCACACGAGCGGTGCTACGTGGAACTCACATCCCGTTCCTGAAACACAATGAACATATCTTACCATTGCGATCCTCTAGAAAAGTACCTGAAATGGACTATTCAATTTTCCAAAACGGGAACCCAGTGATATAGATGGAAAATCACCGTCAACACCCAAACATCCCTCGTGGGGCACGCACCATCGTGCCAAATTAGAGCGTGCGGATTGCACCACTGCAATTGTAACACCCGAGACTTTTATGAGAAATATTTTTTTTAAATCATCAAATTAATCTTTCACTACACACATCACTAGCGTGGCTTTCTTTACACGCAACCGCGGCCTTCATCGATAGCTTGCGTCGTACGCAACACAGAGTTTCACTAAACAACGATATGCGATTAAAATATTAATAAAACTAGCCGTTATGAATAGTAATAACCACTTTTTGAAATTTTGTAAATTTTATTTTTCAAAATTGACTTCATTTTTTAATTCAGAATATTGAAATTATCCCTAGATGAAATTTTGGTATTTTTTTTGAAAACTTTCAATTTTCGATGAATAGTGAAACCACTAAGTGGTAGTTAAAAAACTGAATTTTTCATAAAACATAATTTTACCGCTTCTATGAGTGGAATTTCGAAAATACGAGAGACAAGGTTAATATCAAGGACTAAAATGCTGTTCAATGAGGTGAAAATAATTTTTGGTGAATAGTAACCTTTTACTTTTTTTACCACGGTTAAAAGTAAATAGGGTAATAAGGGTAAACGTGTTATTATTATTACACTAACACATGTACTAATTTTATTTGATAATTTTAATTCGACCAAAAAAAACCTTAGGAATAAAATATGACCACTTAGGCCCACATGGATTAGATTAGGACATTTATTATTAATTTATTTAAAGAAGGGTTAAAATAGTTAAAATCAATGTTTAATAAATAAATCATTTTAAATATGGGGTTATACATAAGATAAATTATACTATAAATATTCATTAGAAAGCTAAAATAATTTCCTACATAACGGTATTTTATTTGTAATTTACGGACATTAAATAATTTAATTTATTTATGACACAACGATGATGCACTAATTATCTTATTAATGAAATATTGACATAATTGATGTTATAAATACCCAAATAAATGTAATTTGAGACTTTTTATGAAGTAAAATAATTTTATAGGTTAATATGACATGTTAGTGTTTATTTAATTAACTTGGATCGAACTAATCATTCTATTATGATTTTCACAAAAATCAATTACTAAATAGTGTCAAAATTGACATAAAATAGTTTTTAAAAAAATATTATATTATTAATTGTTATTTTATTCCTAAAAATCTAAGGATCGGCCAAATTAATTATATAAGGTTATATATATTAATAATAAACAACTTGGGGTTCGTTTGGCTTCATATAGTATGTTTATTTACCTTATAGTGTAAGAAAACAAGAAGACTCGGTAAAAGATAAATTATCTAACTTAAAGTTAAATCTAAATGATAGGGTTAAAATTGATACCTGAACATGTCTAAATTCTATTGTATGAGAGTATTTCGACCCATCCCCACCTTAGCTTTTAAATAAATCAATTTGGAGTTATGAAAAACCGAATTTGACTTTATAATAAAATAATATTTTTCGTTATTCCAAAGGTACCCCTCTCCTCCCTTATAAAAAGTCACCTCCTCCCTTTCTTCCTCACACCAATTTGAGCCTTCATGCTTGGCCGAAACCCTTCCAAATTCCCCTATCAACTTCCCTAGAAACATACTATAGGTCCTGGTCTTCTTGAACGACCAAATTTTGTACCCTAAGAGGAGGATTCAATGAGGCGTTTCAAAGAAGAGGTAATATCCGTTACCGATTCTTTCATTTTTCATTCTTCTTCAACATCTTCTAATTTAGTTGTTTCATTATGAAGTAATAAAATCAGTATCCCTCATATACTGATATGTTATTATAAATATGAAACAACCCTATTTCACCTTATATCCATCCTACAGAAAACAAAATCCATGTGCATGCGTACGTACGGAATACCGCGTCCACGACGTGGTGTAATCTATTTTCCACCACCACCTTACGTGGATGGGTATAATGGTGTAAAAAACGACTATGTATGATTATTGTAAAGTGATATTGATTCAGAAATAGTATACATACACTCCAATAAAATTCCACGATCATTGGAACGATATCATCGCTCGTGCGTACGTACGGAATACCGTCTCCACGATGTGATGCGACTCGTTATACCTGATCTTAATTGAGAAATGATTATATAAATGAATTGAGTGAATGAATATTATATATATATTACACTAATACCATTCTGGAAATGAGGTATCTATAACCTAAAAAGAAAAATAAGAATTTATTCGACAAAACGCGCATAAGAACAAAAAGTAATAAACACCTGAATGACAAGTAGTAATGAAATATTACTAATAAGAAACTAGGAATATGACCATATATGATATAATAAAAATAATTATGATTATTTAATAAGTCAATAACATTATTTAAATCATTATACAGGAGGTTCGGACACTTACAAAGCAAATCGGACCTAAGGTAAGGGAAAATTTCACAATCTCATTTTATCCAGGATTGTTTATACTTTGGTATTTACTAGGGTGTATTTTATCATCCAAATCCATGTTTCCTCAATATTTAATATTGTTTCCATCCACCTACAATTGTTTAAATCCAATTTTAACCTTTGGTGAGTTTTTAGTGAAAGATATGAAAGGAATATTTTGTCGTTTTTCGTATGAGGAACTTTTTGACTTTTCTGACAAAAGTACGAGAATAATGTTCTTATTAACTTATACGGCATGAATAGATTTTTAAAACCTTATTTCCAAGAAGCTTCCTTTACAATTTTTCAAGTTTATTTTTAATCAAAATCTTTTAATTTATAATTTTATGACATTTTAAGAAATGAAAAGCGTTTTTGAAGTAGAAAGGATTTTTTCCTCAAGAATGGAGTTCAAGTATTTTATCAAAATTATTTTCCATCTAAGATAATAAAGGGTTCTGTTTCTATCCCTATTATTATATTGATTTGATTATGTTGTGATGTAATTATTTTTATAAATTCCTTTATCTTATATGAATTGTTTTATGATGTCACGATGTTTAAGAATCTCATTTTTATTACATGGTTATGCTACGATGTATGGTTTATGATTTTGTGGCACAATAAGAATTGTATCATTATGACATGGGTGGGACCTATATCTCCCTCCAATGCATTGGTTAAAGATTTTATATCTCATGAGATAGACATGGCTGGAACGGTAGGTTAAATCGGTTCAGTGAAACAGGAGTGAAACGAGGAGTGAACTCAGTTCAGAAATGGACTTTGTCCACTAAGATATTCTTGGCCATGAGTCTTGAATAATAAGAAATGATTCTCTATGATTATGTGTGTATGAAAAAAAGTTTCATGTTTTATGTTATGATTTTTGGGATTACATTTCACTACTATGATTTATCCCATGTTATGAAATTATGATCTCTTTTGCAGGTTAAGATTTCCAAAAGTAATGTTCTTATGAAGATGATGTGATTGATATTTATTTTGTTTACCCTTACTGAGCATTTGAGCTCACCCTTTTGAATGTTTTCTTTCCCCAGTTTAGGAAGAAGGTTATTAAGTAAGATATGCCAAAAGGGACTATATATATGATGAAATAAATGGGAGACAGTGTAGACCCTTTAAGAACCAGTTGTTTATGTTTCCCAGTTTCTAAAGACACTATACCTATACGGTCCTTTTGGGGTTTTGTTATATGTTGTAATAAATATGCTTCAATTTTGAAGTATTAACAATGAATATAAAGTATGGGTCATTATAGTTGGTATCAGAGGAAAGGTATAGTCAACCTTTGGAACTAGGATGTGAAAGCCTTAGTAAGAACCCTAATGATAAGTATAAGCATAGAACACAATCTTAGTGTTTTAGAAATGGCCATGAATAAACTAGGATAAGACCTTAAGAGTGAAATTTTTATTCTTGATTATGTGGTTTTCCTATTATAATTAGTGTTTCTCACACTATTCTTCTTGGTTTTAGTCAATGGCTGGAACCCGAAGGAACCGTGTTAATGAGGAATGTTACGGGGAATGCAATGATTTTCCCCCGGAGCAACCAAACATTATTGGAGCTAGAATGAATAATCTTGTAGCCATGATCACACAACTTTCAGAAGATATGAATCATGCAGGACTTCCAAACGGGAAAACGAAGGAGCAACATTCTGTTGAATCCTTCATGAGGTAGCGTCCACATTCATTCAGCGGGTCTACTGATCCATTAATTGCTAAACAATGGATTAGTACTACTGAAAAGATATTTTCAGTTCTTCAATGTTCTGAACATGATAAAGTCATCCTAGCAGTGTATAATTTGGAAGGAGATGCTGATCAAATCAAGAATATGAGGCAAAGAGATGAAATTGAGTCCATGGAATGGGATGAGTTCAAGAACATATTTTTCAATAAGTACTTCCCTCGTATTCTCCGAACAAAGATGGAGAAAGAGTTTCTTGAACTAAAGCAAAAGGATGATGAATCTGTTCGTACCTATGAAGAAAATTTTACAAGACTTGCAAGGTATGCTTCTGGTATTTTTATCCAACCTAAGAGTAAGATCAATCGATTATTTAGTGGCATAAAACCAAGTCTTCGAAGGGCCTTAGCCATAAGGGAATTCAATAGCTACAAGGAAATCGTTCAATGTTCTCTCAATGTTGACATGGATATTGGAGTACCCCATCAGTCATATGGGTTTGATAAGAAGTGGAAAATGGAATTCAAAGGAAAATCTAAAGAGCACACTGAAAAGAAGATGAGCTTTCCCTTATTCTCAATGTGTGGAAAGAAACATGGAGGGAGTTGTCTTAAAGGGACAAGTAAATGTTTCAAATGTGGAAAGGAAGGTCATTGGGCATTTGAATGCCGCAATGATGGGAATGAGATGTCTAATGATGCAAACAAAGGAAGGGACACACAGATTGAACCTACTACGCTTCAATGTTTCAAGTGCAAGGAGATGGGGCATTATGCCAATAAATGCCGTAATACAAGGGTTGTTGATGATGATTGATATCAACAAAATCTTAAGACTAAAGACAAAGGAAAGTCACATGCAATTTCTATCAGCGATGTGGAGTACGATAACGATGTTGTGAAATGTACACTTACCATCCACTCTAAAGTAGAAAATGTTTTATTCGATTCTAGATCCACCCAATCATTCCTTTGTAAAGATTTTTCTAAGGGTATCATTGTATTACCTCAACAACTAGATGTTGAGTTAGCTGTGACAACCCATAATGGTACAACAGTCGCATCAAAAGTTTATAATTCTTCTCCAATTGATGTTTGTGGGAAAGTGCTTTCTGCAAATCTCGTGATCCTTCCTATAGTGGAATTTGATGTGATTCATGAAATGGATTGTCTTTTTTATATCGAGCTCAAATCAATTTCCAAATAAGGGAAGTCACATTTCATATTCCGGATCAATCTATGATCGTCTATCGATACAAGGATGAACATAACCTTCCAGTGGAAATTTCATCCATCTTATGGGTCTTGATTCCACTAAATGAAGGTTATTTATCTCAAATGGTTGGTGAGAAACTCACAATTATGAATATTACCATTGTACGGGAGTTTGATGATGTCTTTCTGGAGGAATTGCCAGGTCGTCCACCAAATCGTGAAGTTGAGTTTTCACTAGAACTCGTACCGGGTGCTTTGCCTATTTCAAAGTCATCTTATAGAGTGGACCCAATTGAGTTGGGGGAATTGAAGAAGCAACTCCAAGAGATTCTTGATAAGGGATTCATATTCCCTAGTGCATCACCTTGGGGAGCACCTGTTCTGTTTGTTAAGAAGAATGATGGATCAATGAGACTCTACAATGATTATCGAGAACATAACAATATCACTATCAAGAACAAATATCCTCTCCCGCGCATTGATGACTTATTTTACCAACTACAAGGAGCTCAATACTTTTCAATGATTGATCTTTGTTAAGGGTATCACCAATTATGGGTGAAAAGGGAGTATATTCCGAAGACGACATTCCATACAAGGTATGGACACTATGAATTTATAGTGATTCCATTTGGTCTTAATAATACCCCTGATATCATCATGGATCTGATGGATAGATTCTTTAGAGACTATCTTGATAAATTTGTGGTAGTTTTTATAGACTATATTCTTGTCTATTCATAGAGAAAGGAAGAATATGAGGATAACTTGAGAATTATATTGAAGTCCCTGAGAAAGGAGAAGCTTTATGCCAAATTTACCAAGTGTGAATTTTGGCTTCAAAAAGATTCATTTTTGGGTCACATAATCTCAATAGAGGGGATATCTATGGATCCATAAAAAACAGTGGTTATCGAAAGATGGTTGAGACCAACAAAAGTAACTGAGATCTGATGTTTTCTTGGTTTGGCTGGATTTTATCGACGTTTTGTGAAATATTTTTCATGATTATCTAATCCACTCACCAGGTTGACTCGAAAAGGAGTTATGTTTGACAGGATAGAAGAATGTAAAGTGAATTTCAAGGAGTTGAAAAGAAGGTTATCCAGTGCACCTGTTCTCACACTGCCTAGTAGTGGAGAAAGGTTTGTGATCTATAGTGATGCTTTCAAGAAGGGGCAGGGGTGTGTTCTTATGAAAAATGATATGGTGATAGCTTATTCCTCATGAAAAATGAAAATCCATGAGAAAAATTACCCAACACATGATTTGGAGTTAGCTGCGGTAATCTTTTCATTAATGATTTAGAGGCATTATCTTTATGGAGAAAGGTGTGATATTTAAACTGATCATAAAAGTTTAAAGTATATTTTCACACAAAAGGAGCTGAATATGCGCCAAAGAAGATTGTTAGAGCTGATTAAGGATTATGACTTCTCAATTCATTACCACCTTGGGAACGAAAACAAGGTGGTAGATGCATTAATTCAACAAGACCATGCCAGTTTATCCATGATGAGAATCACAAAAGATCCAATATTTATGGATTTACAATGGATGGATGTTGGAATTATAATGGAAGGGGGGAAATCGTATCTTTCTAAAATGAATGTTCAACCATCTATTAATATGAAGATTAAAGAGGCAAAGAAAGAAGATGTAGAGTTACAAAAGAAGGTGAGAAATATTCCTGAATTCAACCTTGATTGTGATGGGATAATAATGTTCTGGAATCGGGTTTGTGTTACTCCCATCCCAGAATTAAAGAAGGATCTGCTGGAATAGGCTCATAGTTCTTCATTCTCAATTCATCCTGGAAGCACGAAGATGTATAATGACCTGAAAGAGTACTTCTGGAGGGATGGCATGAAAAGTGATGTTGTTGAATATGTCTCTCGATTCTTGGTTTGTCAGCAAGTTAATGATGAGAGACAAAAGTCTAAGGGGATGTTACAACCATTACCCATACCGGAATGGAAATGGGAAAGCATCACTATGGACATTGTCACAGGACATCCTAAAACATCCAATGGCAATAATGCAATCTTGGTAATAGTTGATCGTCTTACAAAGTCCACACACTTCATTTCTATTAGAGAGAATTTATCTCTGTATCAGCTTGCCAGGATATATGTAAAGGAATTGGTAAGATTGCAGCGAGTACAAAATTCTATTATATCTGATCGGGATCCGAGATTTACCTCGAAGTTCTTGCGAAGTCTTTAGCATACTCTGGATATAGAGTTGAGTTTCAGCATTGCTTATCATCCTCAGACAGACGGTCAGTCTGAGAGAACAATTCAAACTCTAGAAGATATATTGAGAGCTTGCTCTATGGATTTCAAAGGTGGGTGGGATCAACACCTACCTTTGGTGGAAGTTTCTTATAATAATAGATTTCACTCCAGTATTCAGATGGCTCCTTATGAAGCTCTCTATGGAAAGAAATGTAGTACTCCAAATTGCTGGGATGAAGATGGGGAAAGAAAGCTTTTTTGACCTGATCTCATTGATGAAATGGCAGAAAAGGTCAGATCTATTCAACAACACATAAGAGAAGCTCAAAGTCGACAGAAATGTTATGCCAACAACCGAAGAAAAGACTTAGAGTTTGAAGTGGGTGATAAAGTGTTCTTATGAATATCACCCTGGAAGAGGGTCATGAGATTAGGAAAGAAGGGGAAGTTGAGCCATAGATATATCGATCCTTTCGAAATACTGGATCGTGTTGGAAGGGTAGCTTACCGATTGGCACTTCCACCGAATCTCTCTCAAGTTTACTATGTGTTACATGTATCTCTCTTGAGAAAGTACATACCTGATCTTTCCTATGTACTCAGCTCAGAAGTTTTACCACTGGAGCAAGATCTCTCTTATGAAGAACAGCCGATAGAGATTCTGGATCGTAGCGAAAAAGTCCTACGAAACAAGACCACCCTCTTGGTGATAGTTTTATGGAGGAACCACCAATTAGAAGAAGCTAAATGGGAGCTTGAGGATATGATGAGGGAGAGGTATCTGCATCTGTTTGTTACAAAGTGATGAATTTCGACGGCGAAATTCATTTTAAGGGGGGTAGAATGTAACACCCGAGACTTTTATGATAAATATTTTGTTTTTAAATCATCAAAGGAATCTTTCACTACACACAACACTAGATTTTATTTCTTTACACGCAACCGCGACCTTCCTCGATAGCTTGGGTCGTACGCAATACCGAGTTTCACCAAACAACGATATGCGATTAAAATATTATTAAAACTAGTCTTTATGAATAGTAATAACCACCTTTTGAAATTTTGTAAATTTATTTTTGAAAAATGACTTCATTTTTTGATTCAAAATATCGAAATTAGCCTCGGATGAAATTTTGGTATTTTTTTGAAAACTTTCAATTTTTGATGAATAGTGAAACCACTAAGTGGTAGGTAAAAAACTGAATTTTTCAGAAAACTTAATATTACCACTTCTGTGAGTGGAATTTCGAAAATCCGAGAGACACGGTTAATATCAAGGACTAATATGCGGTTCAATGAGATGAAAATAATTTTTTGTGAATAGTAACTTTTTACTTTTTTTACCACAGTTAAAAATAAATAGGGAAATTAAGGGTAAAATTGTTATTATTATTACCGTAACACATGTCATAATTCTATTGGATAATTGTAATTCGACCAAAAACAACCTTAGGAATAAAATATGACCATTTAGGCCCACTTGGATTAGATTAGGACATTTATTATTAATTTATTTAAAGAAGGGTTAAAATAGTTAAAATCAAAGTTTAATAAGTAAATAATTTTTAATATGGGGTTATACATAAGATAAATTCTACTATAAATATTAATTAGAAACCCAAAAAAAATTCATACATAATGGTATTTTTTTTGTATTTTAAGACATTAAATAATTTAATTTATTTATGACACAACGATGATGAACTAATTATCTTAATAATGAAATATTGTCATAATTGATGTTATAAATACCCAAATAAATGTAATTTGAGACATTATATGAATTAAACTAATTTTATAGGTTACTATGACATGTTAGTATTGATTTAATTAACTTGGTTCGAACTAATCATTTTGTTATGATTTTCACAAAAATCAATTACTAAATAGTGTCACATAAAATAGTTTTATAAACCAATATTATATTATTAATTGTTATTTTATTCCTAAAAATCTATGGTTCGGCCAAATTACTTAGATAAGGTTATATATATTAATTATAAAAAACTTGGGGTTCGTTTGGCTTGACATATTATGTTTATTAACCTTATAGTGTAAGAAAACAAGAAGACACAGTAAAAGTTAAATTATCTAACTTAAAGGTAAATCTAAATGATAAGGTTAAAATTGATACCTAAACCTGTCTAAATTCTATTGGATGAGAGGATTTAGACCCATCCACACCTTATCTTCTAAATAAATCAATTTGGAGCTATAAAAAACCGAATTATACTTTATAATAAAATAATATTTTTAGTTATTCAAAAGGTGCCCCTCTCCTCCCTTATAAAAGGTCACCTCCTCCCTTTCTTCCTCACACCAATTTGAACCTTCATTCTCGACCAACCCCTGCCAAATTACCTTCTCAACTTCCCTAGAAACATTCTAGAGGTCTTGGGCTTCTTCAAAGACCAATTTTAGTACCGTAAGAGGAGGATTGAAAGAGGCGTGTCAAAGAAGAGGTAATATTCGTTACCGATTCTTTCAATTTTCGTTCTTCTTCAACTTCTTCTTATTTAGTTGTTTCATTATGATGTAATAACATAAGTATCCCTCATATACTGATATGATATTATAAATATGAAACAACCCTCTTTCACCTTGTATCCATCCTACGGAAAACAAAATCACCGCGGGTGCGTACATACGGAATACTGTCTCCACGCCGTGGTGTAACCTTTTTTCCACCACCACCTTACTTGGATGGGTATAATGGTGTAAATAAAGACTATATATGATTATTGTAATGTGATATTGATTCTGAAATAGTATACATACACTCCAATACAATTCCACGTTCATTGGAATGATATCATCGCTCGTGAGTACGTATGGAATACCGTCTCCACGATGTGATGCGACTCGTTATACATTATATTCATTGAATAATGATTATATAAATGAATTGAGTGAATGAATATAATATATATTAAACTAATATCATTCTGGAAATTAGTTATCTATATCCTAAAATAAAAATAAGAATTTATTTGACAAAACACGAATAAGAATAAAAAGTAATAAACACCCGAATAACAAGTAGTAATGAAATATTACTAATAAGAAGCTAAGAACATGACCATATATGATATAATAAAAATTTTTCTGATTCTGAAATAATTCAATAACATTATTTAAATAATTATACTGGAGGTTCAGACACTTACGAAGCAAATCAGACCTAAGGTAAGGGAAAATATCACAATCTCATTTTATCCGAGATTTTTTATACTTAGGTATTTAATGGGTTGTATTTTATCATCCACATCCATGTTTCCTCAATATTTAATTTTGTTTCCATCCACCTACAATTGTTTAAATCCAATTTTACCCTTCGGTGAGTTTTTAGTGAATGATATGAAAGGAATATTTTGTCATTTTTCGTACAAGGTACTTTTTGACTTTTCTGAAAAAAGTATGGGAAGAATGTTTTTTTAACTTATACGACATGAATGGATTTTTAAAACATTATTTCCAAGAAGCTTCCTTTACAAGTTTTCAATTATATTTTTAATCAACATCTTTTATTTTAGAATTTTATGACATGTTAAGAAATGAAAAGTCTTTTTGAAGTAGAAAGGATATTTTCCTCAAGAATGGAGTTCAAGTATTTTATCAAAATTATTTTCTATCTAAGATAATAAAGGGTTCTGTTTCTATCCCTATTATTACATTGATTTTATTATGTTGTGGTGGAATTATTTTTATAAATTCCATTATCTTATATGAATTTTTTTATGATGTCACGATGTTTAAGAATCCCATTTTTATTACATGGGTTATGCTGCGATGTATGGTTTATGATTTTGTGGCACACAAATGAATGGAATCATTATGAGATGGGTGGGACCTATATCTCCCTCTAATGCATTGGGTAAAGATTTTATATCTCATGAGATAGACATGGCTGCAACGGCAGGTTAAACCGTTTCTGTGAAACATGACTGAAATGAGGAGTGAACTCGGTTCAGAAATGGACTTTGTCCACTAAGATAGTATTGGCCATGAGTCTTGACTGATAAGAAATGATTCTCTATGATTATGTGTGTATGCCAAAAAGTTTCATGTTTTAAGTTATGATTATTGATATTACATTTCACTACTATGATTTATCCCATGTTATGAAATTATGATCTCTTTTGCAGGTTAAGATTTCCAAAAGTTATGTTCTTATGAATATGATGTGATTGATATTTCTTTTGTTTACCCATACTGAGCATTTGAGCTCACCGTTTTGAATTTTTTCTTTCCCCAGGTCAGGAAGAAGGTTATTAAGTAAGATATTCCAAAAGAGACTATAGATATGATGAAATAAATGGGAGACAGTGTAGACGATTTATGAACCAGTTGTTTATGTTTCCCAGTTTCTAAAGACACTATACCTATACGGTCCTTTCGTGGTTTTGTTATATGTTTTATTAAGTATGATTCAATTTTGAAGTATTAAAAATGTATGTAAAGTATGGGTTGTTATAGCAATCCCCTTGGAAAAACATCCAGAATTGACTGCTCGCACGCCCCTAATGGACGCCCGATGAGAAATTCGCTAAAGGCTGCTCGCAACTCAAAAGATGGGTTGTGCAGCCCATGCCTCAACTCCAGTTTCAGCACCCGAAACCACCGTGTAATGCTCTGCCTCAGGGCTAGTGTTCCAACTCCAATGACAGCACCCAAAACGGACGTTGGACGCGTCCGCGCCATCCAAAAAAAGATTTCTTGTAAAAACGTCAAACCGCTTAACATCGTGTCACGCCCCAAGCCCCTTGTGTCGGGAATTAAAAATTCCAAAAACCATCTCGAAAAGTCTGCCTTGACACGATATCTGCGCAGCTGGAAACGGTGTGCAAAACGGACAGCCGTGGAAAAAAATACGGGTGTCTGAATTTTTCTCAAGGGGAAAAACCCCTTGGGGTCGGACATGCCCGACCCACCGCGGCCCGTGGCTCCTGTGGCTCTCGGAGGGCCACGTTGCCGCCCCCACCAACCATCCCTCGCGGCCGGTCTTATTCCCCATAGTGACTCGCATTACGCGGGTCACGGTCGCACTGCACGGTGTCGCGCGCCTCACGGCCCCCCTCTCCCTTTTTCCCTACGCCGGCGCCCGCCGCCTGGGTCCCCACCTCACCGCCGTCCGCGTCGGCTTCCTGCCGGAGCCGCTCCGCCTAGCCACCGCACTGAATACCCGCCTCTACTGGCCTCCATACTACTGTGAATCCCCGCGGTCGCCTCTTACCCTGAACGTCGATCCGCCATCTGCCGCCATCAAACCCTCACCGGAAACCGGCCTCGTGGCCGTAAAACATAAAAGGACCACCGGAAACGATCCGGTGATCGAAAATTTGATCCAGATAGCATTTTGGAAAGCTCAAGATAGAATCTATCAATTATGGGATTTGTTTGACAATCCAATGGAATGATTGAGAATAAATTGAAATTAATGCGGGGATAGGGGTGTAAAACTCAAATCCACCTACCTACGGGCGAAACGCCGACGCTTCAATGCTGGATCCGAGCACCATCGTGGCCAAAAATGCATCCTATATGTCATTTCCATCTCGGAGTAGGGGGAAGGAGGAGTGGAGCTCACCAGGGGAGGGGGAAATGAGTGAGAAGAGATTGGGGGGGGGGTTAGGTTAATTAAATAAATCAATTAACTTAAATACTCTTCCACGACCCCGGACCCGAACTCCCGAAGGTGTCGGGATTAATTCTCCCCTATGATAAAAACCACGTTTTGGGCGCAACGACGATTTCATAATTTTAATCTGATACCCCATTCAATAGTTATTAAAAATAGTGCCCAAGGCTGCCAAATTATGAAAACGCCCCTCGGGCCATTTTTCACAGACGGGTCGCGCCTGCGAAACATACACCCCTCCTAGGGTAAACGGCACGTTCTGAACTCAACGGTGTACTCAGCATTCCAATCTGAGCCACCATTTATGTGATACTTGAGTGAAGCCGTTAAACGAATAAATTAATTATTTAATTTATCTATTTCACATTCCAAAAGCGATCAAGGGGTCCAAATGTCCCACACCGACATGTTTTATGTCGTTCCTAGGGTAAACACCCCATTATGGACTCATATGTACACTCGGATCTCTGATCCCGATCACAGTTTTGGAGTTATCCCATTTATTTGGTGTTCCTAGTGTGAACACACTGAAAATTTAATTCCAGCCACACCGGGGCTCGGAATCACACGCCGTCTGAAGGAGCTGCTCTGGAATAATATAAAGAATAATCCAATATCCTTTGTAGCCAAAAAAAATTAATTCTTACATCATTACCTCCTTCATGATTTTCATCCCTGAAAAGAAAACCCAGGGAAGAACTCATGGTACTACGCCCGCACCCAGCTCTTCCATACCCTGAAGAATTCATGCACAACTCTGTGACACCACACACAGACCAAAAGATTTGATTTGTTCACGCGAGGTCTTCCCTTGCCGATGACGTTCATTTAAGCACGCACACATCTCCTCAGGTGAGTCACGCGTTAGACGCTATGAACCCAAATTAGTCTTTGGTGTTAGGCTAAGGTGGTAGGGTAACTCGTCATCCCTTTTCACGGTCTCAAGAGGCCCGAAGGCCCTTGGGGGTAGCTCAATTCCGAGAATGAACCCTTACGTCGCACGCCGCGATTGGAATCACTGCCCACAGATGTAACAAGGCCCGATGATTCCCTCTTTCTGAATATCAATATGGTGATACACCTAAGGATATCTTGTCACGAAAGATTTCATAGTCGATGTCCCTCAACCAAGACTCTCATACACACTCAGAGAGCGATGGATTTGATGCCATCTATTAAAGAAAGACGTTCCACACCTTTTTAACATACCAACACAGGGTTACACCGACGCCCTGTGCCACCCTGGTAACAACTCAAACAAAGAGCATGGAGAAAAGGCATTCCACAGACAGAGTCTAACAATTCTACTGCAAAAATTAGAAGAGTCATAGAGGTTACCTCTTATATACGCATGCTCTGTAGGGTTGTAGATGTCCAAAGCTTGTGGTTGTCTGCGGTCCCAACTGTCAGCTCCTGCTGCCTGACGTGGACCACCTAGTGGTGATTGGAAGACCTCGTAAATTCATCCCCCCCATGACTAGCTCCTTCTGATACTGTTCTATCACCAACTTACTGGGCGCTACTCCGATAATGGCGCTACCTCTACCACGGTGGTGCACCTGCTGCCTGCCCGATGCTCTCTACATGCCTGGTGGGGCAGTCCCATGCCAGGTGACCTCGCCCATCGCAAGCATAACACTGACTCTCTTCGAGCTGCACTGGTTCCCTGCTGTGCCACTGTAGTGTACGACCCCACCCCTGAGTCCGTCTATCAGAAGGCCACCTACGTCGAGGTTCTGTTTGCTGACGCCCGCTAGCTGCGATAGAAGTCTCGGCACCATACATGCATGCAGCCACCACCAACACCAGAATGTTACAGGAAGCTCTCTATCATCATCATATACTCTAGCACCATAGAATATGTGGAAATTCCCAAGGGTACTATGACAACACAGATCTCTCAGCGAAGACCCTACTCAAACGTCCACGCTCGGTTGTTGTCATCTTGGACCAAGTCCTGGTAAATCTGTGCATGGTCTGCGAAACTAGCCACGTACTCGGCCACCGTCATCCCTCCCTGCTGAAACTGCACGATCTCATGAATCTGAATGGAGCACAAGAAGGAGGGCCAAAATTCCTCACAGAACAATAACTGAAATTTTCCCCACCAAAGCGACGAATCGTCAACAAACTGAGTCCCCAGACTCCACCAACGCCAAGATGCTCCACGAAAATGGTTGGCTACCAAAGCCACTCTCTGATCTTCCGGTGTCTGCACAAACCTGAAAAGGAAAACCACTGCCTATATCCAAACCTCTACTGCATGAGGGTATGGCTCACCACTGAACCCTAGTGGTCTTTTCTGATGGAACTCACGGAGCGCGCTCAACCTACGCTCAAGTCCCATCTTCTCTGCTGAAGATTTCTGTTTCTCAATAGGTGTGGGTGCTGCTACTGGCCCACCCGGAGAAAAGGGTTAAGATGATGGGTCCTGGACTTTGGCGTTGTAGCCTACATGGTCATCGTCACGAAACAAAGATGGTATCCTAGCTGGCTGTCTTTGCAGAGACATCCTGAATGTTACCAAGTTGTTCCACGGTCAAATGAGCATATGTGTATATACCAATATCAACGATGGGGAGCTAACTCAAGAAGGACAGTCAAAGACTCAATCCTATGTGATGCACAAACCAATTTCCCTGCAACAAGTGTCTCAGCATGTCGAGTCGACATGCGGGATATCAGGGTCCTGGTGAATAGATACGTCGGCCGCCACACCATCACTGGACTCCATGGATTGAGAGACACTCTCGAGACACGTTAACACGGTTGCCCTAAATCAAAACCAATTCCTTTTATTTTATGGACGTCCGAACAACGTCCCAAGGAACGAACCACCTCTGATACCAATTTTTCATGACCCAACCCTACCAAATCTCGAGCTGCCACTACCCCAAGCCTGCCTCCATAGGCCAAGGGCTGACAACCACTGCCGTAAGCACCACAACTCAGGGAGGCCTTTGGCTATGTACCTGTACACACACACAACCCACTCAATGCAGATGTGCATAGAAAAATAAAAGACAAGTATAGTAAAAGGGCAAATTATATATATATAAACCACCAAAGTGCATCGACCTCTAACAGTACAAAGAAAATGTTGAGAGTCACCTGAAAAGAAAATGGGAAAAACACGCACCCAACCAGAAAAGTTCCACAACCCGTCAACAAGCTAACAAAAGAAAAAAAAGATGGAAGGGTTCCCCACCTGGAACCCGACTATGACCACAACACGTGGTCCAAGATCCCAAACTCCTATGATCCTCTGAAGTCACGACCAACTTGTATGTCATCTACAAGGGAACACCAACTGCACGCAAAGCCCAAACAGGGGTGAGTGTAAAAATACTCAGTAGGATACCCCGAAGTCTTGAGGGAGCAACAAAGGAGGTACGAAAGGGTCAGAAGTATATCAAATAGGGAAAGTAGAGGAGTACAACCGAAAGTGTTGTCAAGAATACAGAAGTAAAGAATCCATCTCAACCCAACAAGAGGAAAGAAGGTAGACTCATCCAGACACAAGGTGCTGTAAGAGGTGAGATGATAAACTTCTCGTCAAGTCTTTTCTACCTATATCAGGAGATTAGACTCGTCCAACCATGAGAAGATAGACATGAAAATCATGTGGAATACCCCAGGCGTCTTCGCCTCTCCTGGAGGAGAGTAACCAAACCCATGAAGTAGGTAATAGAACAAGGTATATACATATCATATGCTTAATAAGAAGCCCGAACATGATCGTAAGGGGATCTCCATCTCGTAGCTCAGCCCATGAAATGTGAGTCGCCAACAGTCCTAGGAATAAACACCATCGATACACAGTATCCCGCATGTCTGCCCCGAACTACAGTTCAAGGGGATCAAATCACCGCACCTCGACATTATCCGCTTTTGGAGGCACTAACTCACCCGCACATTTTTAGGTCATGTCACAAGGACGCGTCTCAGTGGGGAAAGCACCCCTCATACATGAGAGTTTCGGGATAAGTCAAACCACAGCTCGTCATTGCCCTGCAGTCGAGAGGTCTCATCGACGTCAAGGTCATTCCATCACTGACCCGTACTACCAAGGGTCCCACTATGATAATCACAGAGTAAAGTCACATACTAGCCTAGTAGAATGGAATAAGTCTGGAATGCCAACAGGTGACCCCCTCCCCAACTCTCATGTAGGGTAATTCATAATAAGATGTTGGGTGACCCACGACCCTGCCCTACTAGAGGGTAAACACTAATACATTATCAGGGGACACACTACCCAGCCCTGCTGGAGGGTAAACCCTAATACATCATCAAGCGACCACCTGTCCATCCCTACTAGAGGGTAGCCCTGGAATAAGCCGTCAGGCAACCCACTACCCAGCCCCACCAGAGATTAGACCTGGAAGAAGTTGATAGGAGACCCACTGCCCATCCATTCTAGAGGGTAGACCTGGAACTAGATGACAAGCGACCCACTGCCCATCCCTACTGGAGGGTAGACCCCAAGAGGTCGTCGGGTGACCCACTGTCCGGTCACTGCTAGAGTGTAGACCCTAAGAGTGTCGGGTGACCCACTACCCAGTCTCTACTAGAGGATAAACACTAGAGTTCAGTGGGAAACCCACTGCCTAGTCTCTACTTGAGGGTAAACCCAAATAAGTCGATGAGCGACCCACGGCCCAGTCTCTGCTGGAGGGTAAACCCATAACTGCTCTGACCATCTCCACTGGATGGTACAACATAGGCCAACCGAACACGGAGTGGGTATTGTGCAACCACCCGATTCTGGAACAAAACCCGGGGAAACCACTCAACCCTGCTGATCTAAAACATCAACCACAGAGTCAGGGGATAAACTCAACCGCGCTAGTCAACAATCAAGAACAGAGGAACCCTCTACTTCGAGAGTGGTAAAAAGTACGCAGAGCATATCACAGTACGCACATGGGGCCCACACGATGTGTGGCCCCAATTCAACCCAAAAAAAGTGCACAAACGTTCACAGGTACAAACAATCATATATACCTCCAAGAATTCCCATATAATCTCAGAGTATACCACGTCTCCAGCCAAAAAGGATAACTTGCACATGACAACCCACGTCAACGCGAAGGTGTAAACGTAATAACTCCAACATTCCCCCTCAACGGCTGAGGCATGGCCAACCACATCTATTTAACCACCAACATCAGTCCCCCAAGAGTGCATGTGATCACACTCAATGGGTCCGCTACAAACAAGGTAGATGAACCGCCACCGGGGAACCTTTCATATTCCACATTTAATAAATTTTTTTAAGAGGATCCACTCACCTGAACGGTTTACATCATTGTAATCCTCGTGGAAAAACATGCGAGATGGACTACATACTTTCCTCAAATAGATATCCGATGGAAAAGTCACCCACACCGCCTCATGCATGAATAACGTCCCGTGATCCCGAGCCTCGGCTCCGAAAACAGTCGGGCACATCACACCATTGCGATCCCCTCGGGAAAACCCGTCAAAAGGACTAATCTCATGAGTGGAATGAATATCTGGAGAAAAAGATGGATTTTGGCACAGCGCACACAAGTAGTGCTACGTGGTACCCACATCCCTGTCCCGAAACACTACGAACAGATCGTACCGACGCGATCCTCTGAAAAAGTACACGAAATGGACTATTCACTTGTCCAAAACGGTCTCTCGGTGATAGAGATGAAAAATCACCATCAATGACCAAATGGCCCTCATGGGGCCCGCAAAATCATGCCAAATTAGAGCGTGCGGATTGTACCATTGCCATACCCTAGGAAAAACATCCAGTATCGACTGCTCGCACGCCCCGAACAGACGCCCGATGAGAAACTCGCTAAACACTGCTCGCAGCTCAAAAGAAGGGTCGTGGGGCCCGAGCCTCAACTCTGGTTTCGGCGCCCGAAGCCACCCAGGAAAGCACCTCCTCGGTGCCAGGGTTCCAACGCCAATGATGACGCCCAAAACGGACATCGGACGCATCCGCACCATCCAAAACATGATTTCCCGAAAAATCGTCAAACCACATAATATCGTGTCGCACCTAGAGGCCCTTGTCTCACGAATTAAAAATTCCCGACACCATATTAAAAAGTCCTCCTTGACACGAGTTATGTGTATCGTAGACATCATAAAAAACAGACACCCGTGGCGAAAAATAAGGGCGTCTGAATTTTTCTCAAGGGGAAAAACCCCTTTGGGCCGGACCGGCTCGGCCCTCCGCGGCTCGTGGGTCCTGCGGCTCTCGGCGAGCCTCGTTGCCGTCCCCACCAATTGCCCCTCGCGGACGGTCTTGGTCCCTACAGCGACCCACGTTATGAGGGTCGCAGTCACACCACACGGGGTCGCGGGACTCACGGCCCCCCTCTCCCTTGTGCCCTATTCCGGTGCCCGCAGCCTGGGTCCCCTCCTCACTGCCGTATGCGCCGGCTGCCTGACGGAGCCGCTCCGCCTGGCCACCGCGCTGAATACCCACCTCCGCCCGCCTCTGCATCACCGCGATGCCCCTCGGCCAACTCATCTGTTGTACAATGAGCAGTCATCTTCCGCCATCAAACCCTCGCCGGAAACCGGCCTAGTGGCCGAAAAACTTCAGAGGACCATTGGAAACGATCTGGTGGTCAAAAATTCGATCTGTATAGCATTCCGGAAAGCTCAGGACATGATATACGCAATTATGGGATTTTTTAGATGATCCAATGGCACGATTGAGCAAAATAGAAATTAATGTGGGGAAAGGGTTTTAAAACTCAAATATGCCTACCTGCGGACGGAACGTCGACGCTTCTATGCTCGATCCGAGCTCCGTCGCGGCCAAAACTACCTCCAATATGTCGTTGCCACCTCGGAGGAGGATGAAGGAGGAGAGGAGCTCGCCAAGGGAGGGGGAAATGAGAGAGAATAGAATGGGGGCCATGTTAATTAAATAAATCAATTAACTTAAACACCCTTCCGTGGCCACGTACCCGAACTCCCGATGGGGTCAGGATTAAGCATCCCATAGGCTAAAAACCAAGTTCTGAGTGAAACTGAGGTCTTAGAATTTGAATTTGAGACCCCATTAAAATGTTATTAATAATAGCACCCAAGGCCGTAAAATTACGAAAATGCCCTTGTGGCCGTTTTCACAGACGGGTTGCGCCTGCAAAACATACACTCCTCTTAGGGTAAACAGGATGTTCTAAACTCAACTGTTCTCTTAGTTTTCTAATATGTTCCACTGTTTAAGATATACATGAGTTATGCCATTAAATGAATAAATTAATTATTTAATTTATCCATTTCACGTTCCGAAAGTGAGCAAGGGGTCCAAACGTCCCTCGCCGACATGTTTTACGTCGTTCTTAGTGTAAACACCCTATTCCAGACCCATCCGTACACTCAGATCTCTGATCCGGATAACTGTTCATTAGTTATCCCATTTATTTTTCATTCCCAGTGTGAACACACTGAATATTTAATTCCTGCCACATCGGGGCATGGAATCGCACGCTGTCTGAAGGCACTACTCTGGAATTATATCAAGAATATTCCAAAGCCCTTTGTAGACAAAAATAGGGTTCTTACATTTGGGTTGAAAAAATAATAAAAAATCATGGTTTTAGATAATTATATATTCATAGAGTAATTTATCCAGTCAATTAATTACAATGGGATTCTTATGAATTTGGAAGGTATATATCAATAGTTGAAGAATTAGATATTACAATATTTATAATATTGCAAATATTTCTTATAATATTTATAAGAATGGATTATGAGTTAGTATAAATATTATGGATTTAACATATGGATTACATATATAATTACATCTTTAATATGGAGGTATTAATTCTCTATGGGGATCATTATCCAATACTATTTACAATAGAGTGACATTGTTAAATTATCCATCATTCAAAATGATAAATGTATGTTAACAAATATTATGGTCATTAAATAAACTAAGAAGTTAAATTGGTTGATTTTTGAAATAAATAGAATGATTTTTTGATTATGTATTATTAAACTATTGATTTATTTAATTATTGGGTTAACATGATTGCTGATAACATCCAACCTGTTCAAGAAATAATTATTCATGTCAACATCATGAAACAAATCTTAAGAATATTTCCAGCCAATATTATCCCCAATGATTCTATTCTAATGAATATATACATAATGGGGATATAAATTTATTTTATTCATAAATATTTGTTAGTGTATGAGATAATGAATGATGTTAATTAGGATATGGAATTTGACATGTCTATGTAGGTGGAATTTAGGTCTTTGAAAAAAGATCTCTATAGTGGATGATTATAAAAAATATGAGTTTTGAGATGAGTTATTTTTCTTCAATTACTTATTATGCATGTTCTTAATATGCAGTGTGTGGTGCAGGAATTGTTTATGTTGTGTTTGGTAAAGCATTTTTTTTATTGTTTCATTTTAGCTTAAAATTGGGTGTTTTTCAGGTGCAACCCTTTGGGTATGGTTTGGGTGTGTTTTATAACATATGAAATTGGTTTAATAAATCTTTTTTGGGATGAAAATTATGATTTGTTAGGCTATTGGTGTGCCATTGGGTCTTAAAGAAGTTTTGAAACGGGTTTAAGGTGTAAATCGTTACTGTACTTCTTGAAAGTGATTTTGAAAACGTGTGTTTTTAATGTGGAAATTTGTGGTATTGTTTGAGGTGTTTGTATAACACTTGGGGTTAGTTTAATAAATGTTTTTAGGGCTGAAAATACTGTTTTGAATTTGTATTGGTGTGATTTTGTCCTTGAAATACAGTTTTGAAATGGGTTTTTTGTGAAAAGCTTTCGTACACTCTTTAGAATTGTTTTATGAATGGTTTGAATGGTTTAATGATTTATGTAAGAGGTGAAACCATATTGGAAAAATATTTTGGATTGTTTATACTTTCAAATGGACCATTTTAAATGTGAATAGGTCTGCCATGTGATGTTTATCCTCTTGGAAATGTTATATAAAAATTTATAATGTATTTACTGAATTGTGAAAGTGTTGTGAATGTGATGTGGGTTGTTTGTGAGAGTGCGATGTAAAATATAGATTTTTTTCTTAAAATGGTTTTATGAAACATGTGAGTGGGATTTAATGTGATTTTTATCATATTTGGAGGGACATTAAAAAATGGTTAAAGGATTTGATGGATTGAGAAAGTTATGCAAAAAAGTGGTGTGGGCTATTTTGGTGTGAGTTTGATTTCAAAATGAGTTTGAATGTAAAGTGGGATTTGTGACTTGATTTATGTACATGGGGATGTTTGGATAATGACTGATGTGGACGTGGTATTTTCATGTGAAAACTATATTTCTTGGCTTGTGGGACAAGTATGAGCAAAATTGGAAAACCCGTGTATCTCTGTGGGTGGATCTGTACTAGTATTCTAGTGAATACTTGGGGTTTGGCCTCAATTTTACTTAGAAAGATTAACACTTAAAACACTTACTAAAATATAATTATGTTTATTGGGGACCACTAGGTTAAGGGTATGTACCCTACTAGTGCTTCATGGATGAGAAAAAATATTTATTCTGGTTACACTCACCGACATACGAGGTACTTGGGACCCACAACTAGGTAGTTCTTAGGGGTTATTTCCAATTGCATGTGCTCATTAGACCCTTTATTAGTACCGTCGGCATAAATTATATTTGGATTAAAAAAATTCAGTAGCTCTTGAATTTATTTTAAAAGTGTTGATTATTTAAATTATCCCACTTGAAAACTGATTTTTTAAGTTGTATATTTTAGAAATTGTAACTCGAAATTACATGTTTTTAAAAACATGCATGATTTTTGACTTTGAATGTTTATCAAATGGAATATATTAGTGGTGTTATCCCACAGGGCATTATCTCAAACCCTACTTACACCCTTTGGTGTATGTAGACATGGTTTTTTTGTCGTAGTTTTGGGTACAACTCTTGTGCCAACGGTTTGGATTTTCACCGGTCATTCATGATACGGTGTTGTAGAGATGGCTTGAGAGCGATTCCTCTTTCAATGATGTGGTTCTTGGGATGTTCATTTTTGGTTTTATACCTCTTTTATAGTCTTGTTGAGTTGTTCTAAACTATGTAATTAATTTCTGATTTTTTGTAAAACATATTTTCTTTTGAAAAATCCAGATTTGTTTTATTGGATTCATTTGTAGTTTTATTTTTATAATCTTTTGTAAATAATTCAAAATTCTCATTTTATGATTCCCAGGTACTTGTTCCATCCCGCGGGGATCGGGAACGCCCTTCAGGACTTCTCACGGGCCGAGTTTGGTGACATTTTCAGTGGTTATAAAATTCTGTTCATGAAATAATGTGTCTATGTTTGAGGTTTAATAATCCACAAAGGCTCTTTTTAGGAATCATCTTTAGGTTCATTCAAGGGGAGGTAATCAATGATAGTCACCAAAGAAAGTGTAAAATATTGACCCATAAACTGATATAATAAATGTATTGGTACACGTAAAGGGATAAAAATTAATTATATGGTATTCAAGATTAATTTATTTATTTACCAATATAAGGACCCCACAATAACTTTTATTAGAAGAGAGAATAATCATATGAAATGGTAGACATTACGTTTTGACCATGTAAAAACTGATTTCACCTCAGAAACTTTTCGAATTGAACAAGAAACAATGAAGAATGATCCATATTATATAGATTGTAAAAAACATGCCATGATGAAATTAGTGATGACCGATTATTTAATATTTTAGTATAGCTTGAATATCAATTATTGAACTTGTTTTGTGATGAGAAAACATAGTTATAGTCTATCTAGTGAGCTTAAAAAGGGTTTTTATGTCAATTAATTCAACATAGAGAGTAGTTAATAAGGAATATTACCTGATGAGAATATATATTGAGACGTTCCCATGATTGTTTTACCCATTCCAATATATTTATAAAAACAAATACACATATTTTTAGTTCGTAGTGGGAATGAGTTGTGAAGGAAATATTAATGATTTTAATTTAATTGGTAAGGTTTATTTCATCCCACTTATGGAAAAGATTATTATACATACCCTAAGCTAGTGTCGACCAGTTCTGAGCGAATAAATATCACCATATGTTTATTGTGGAGGAGTATTCAGTTCATATCAAAAAATAGAGTCTTACATTTTCATGTGTGAGGGTTTGTGAACTAGTGGAAATGCCTGTTTTCTCATAAAATAATTACAAAAAAGTAAATTATTGTTTCGTGTACAGTGATACACAACACTTCTATTGTACTTATATTTTACCATTTAGGGTGAAATATATAAATAAATTGTTTATTTAGTATTAGTTAATTTCTGTTTGTAAATTTTTATGAGAATAAAGGATAAGTTTATTATTGTTAAAATAAGAAAATACGTTACATTTATTAAATATTTCATACCATGATGCACCCCTCAACTCCGTAAATTTATCTATGTGGGGATAATAATAATCTTTTATATTGAAACATATCAAATACACCCATGAACATACATCCTCCCATAAAATTTATTAATATTTTTTATGACATTATTGAAAATGTGATTGTTACCATTATGGTTTATCTCAATTAAATATCATCCCATTAGTGGGTTGCAACTATTCAATAAAGAATATTTATTTAATAATATATTTAAATTTTTTATAGTTGATAATGATATCTCCTCATGTTGGATTGTGATATCATATATGAGGTCCTTGTTCTTCTTTTACTGATTCATAGGAATTAATGTATAATACCATTCCATCTATAACATTCACTGTTTACTATGCATATATCATATCTCATAATACTAGAACCTATGGAACAATTAAATTCATTATAGAAAACCATCCCCATGCAGTACTACAAATGGAGTTCTACAGGACTTAATTACCTACAACTAGATTCTTTTTAATAGTTATTTATTTTTAACTAATTTGTTTTCCTTAATTTATAAACATTATTGTATCTCAAGATTTATGACCAAATGATAATTATTTTTATATTTTATATCCCGGGACACTGTGATATGTGTAGATTCAGTGAAATTCCCTCAGTTAAATTATATGAAATTCTATATAAAATGAATTTTAAAATAATTTTATTTATTATGACTCCCAATTAATCACACCACCAATCCCAATGGATTACGGTATTTAATGATTGGATATATAATCACTGCACACATTAAATACATCAACATCCACAATAAAATAAGTTCTATAAGTTATTAATTTTTCAAATTATACATTATAATATATTTCATAACAATTGGAATGAAACACAAGAGATGATGCACTTAGAGTTCTAGTAAGGGTAATAAATAATGGTGAAAATTGATTATAAGATAAACATTTAGGTATTGGAACAAATTCTTGTCTAATATCATAATATACTGAAATGATACCAAAATAACCAAGAATATAAGAAATAAATCATGGTTTTAATAGTAATATAATACATAAAAAATGTATCTAGATATTGATTAAATAAAATATAATAGTGGAAAAAAACCCTCAATAAATAACATAGTCGATCTGGAATAATTATCGTACCTCAAATAACCATGTAAGTTAATAATCATATTCACATGCTCTATCACATAGTGTTTCATAATTGTGATTCCAAATATATATCTCATATGAGATATAATACATTAAGCAATTCAATTTGGGGAAATATAATTTAAGTCCCACACATCACGTAATGAAAATCAAACATATGTGTTTAATGATAACATAAAAATTCAAATTTTAAACATTATTGAATTAAATCATGAGAAAAAAGAGGATATTAATAAATTTATCCGTGAAACCACTAATAATATTTACATTGAATGAATATGGATAATATCCGTTGATTATGTATAAACTATAACATAATAATCTCAAAATGAATTTTTCATAGATAAAAATACATTTAATGAATTGAATAATCATCTTTGAAAAAAAATATCAATTTTAATTTAAGAAATATGTGCACTAATTATATAGAAATAAATTAATATAAAAATGATTATTCATAATGAAAAATGGTCCTATCGTAGAAGTAATTTCTTGTAACAGAAAACATTATAAAGTCATTATTTTCAAATTTCTACAATTACACTCCATAAATGAAATAATAAAATATTTTCTAAATAATATTTATATATAATTATTAAATAATATAAAAACCGTAATAAATTTTTTAATCCTTGATGAGGAAGTAAAAAAAATATAATCAAGTGATTGTGGATATTGAGGAACATGAATAACAAATAAAAAGAAGGGGTTGGACTTGTTTCAATCAAAATTATCACAAAAGATAAATTATTATCTATGTGATATGTTATATAATGAAGAAATGTAAAAACCAAATAACATACATAGAATATGAAAATAGTTGATTTTGAAGAGATAATGTCCACCTAGTATTTCTAAAGACGGAAATTAATCATAAAAATATTTTAAAAAACATATTGGATGAGAAAAAAATCCTTATGGATTAGGTAATATTTTAATCAATGACCATTAGAAATTAAGCATTGTATGCATTTATAGATTTATTAAATTTCATTCAAGAAAGGGTTAATTGAATCTGTTATTAAATAGACTCTCCAAACTGAGAAATTAGTAATTATTTTAGAATACTTATCAATTGAAAAATGATAAGATGAGAAAATATTAACATTAATCACTTTTCCTAAAATTTCTACATATATTAAATTAAATAAAAATAAATATATTGATAAATTAATTTTAATAATCCATTACTAGTTAATTAGGTAGTTTATTTTTTTCTACACCTTAGATTGTAATAATTATAATATAAACACATATTTTATAATGGTGACATCGAACCTCATCCATTAAAGATAAAATTATCAATTTAATAAAAGAAATTGAAATTATTTTTTCAAATATTTATGTATCTCTACATTAATATTTTGAAATGAATGAATACTGTTTGAGAGATAGAGAGATAGGTCTAGCTTGTTTCTGGTAGTTGAAAAACATCAATGTATTGCATTATAATGATCCATAATAGTTTTTGAATTCATTAAGAATAATTTAAATTAAAAATATTACACATAAGTATCACATATATTGATCAGATATGATTTTAAATGATCCATGCAGGGTTGTATTGAGATTCGAACACATCATCTATAGAGAAGGTATTCCACAAAAACTATGTGGATATTTTATATTCCCAATTTTGATGATTATTAATATATTAAATAAAGTACCATTATTGAAGAATAATTAATTAATTAATATGATTATTATTTTTTAAGTGTAAATTTTTAACTATCAATGTAAAGTTATATTAAAATACACAAAAAATCTAGTTTTGTGGTAGTCCACACAAAAATAGATTTATTATTTTATATTTAAAATTAATGGGAAAAATATTAAAAAATGGATAAACCATGATTATAATATCTTTTATGAATACATACAATATTAATTTAATTATGATAGTAAGGGAATGATTTATCGGAAGATATAGGAGAAGAAAAAATAAATACTGGTCAGTTATGAACAATTCCATTTTCTTTGAATTTATGCTCTTAAACTACATTTTAAAGCACATTATATTAAATTTTTCTGGAGTCAAAAAATACATAAACATATAAAATTGAGTTTAATAATATATCTATATAATTTTTAAATATAAAATCCTTGTGGATTGATTTTAATTTATGTTATGTATTATTCCATTATATATGTGTAAAACGTGGAATGTTTGAAAATAAAAACAATTTTATATTAAATTCATATCAAATTCAATGTAGAGTGGATCCAAAAGTGGAAAATATGGGAATGTCTAAAATTTTTTGTTACCAACTCACATTTAATAAATAAGCGATAGATATTTAGCTTTTTTTACAAATTTATCTAATTTTAAAAAAATTGTAAAAATTAGATCTACCATTGTAAAATAAATTTTCATCATAGTATCTTAAATATATTAATAATAATAAGTATATTATTATTATATAAATGTTATATCATGAATTAAAATATGAAATCATTTTATTGAAATAAAATTTAAAAAATTATAAACAATACGTTTAAAATATATAATGTACATCTTATAAAGAGATCTTATTTTAAAAACATTAAACTTGTTCAAATAGGAAATAAATAATATAATGAATTTCATTTTTTATTTTAAATATAAATTTACATATAAAACACATATATGTACAAAAATTATGTTTTATTTATTTTTATGTTAAATTTAGATCATGATAATGTCATAAATGATACTGTAATTTATTAAACAATAAATTTTCATTGTAAACGTAAAAATAATTAGTTTGAGAATAATTTAAATATTAAATCCAAAATTAATTATTTAATTCTGATTATAAATATAATGTTACATTTTTAAATTTTGAAATGAAAAATATCAAAATATTACTTTTTGGGAAACAAAAAATATAATGAATGATTTTTATAAGATATTGAATCACTAAAAAATTACTATTTTGTTTTCTTAATTTGTATGAATTTCAAAATAAATTTATATTAATGTACTTTTAATGTTAAAAATATTATTTATTTTATTTGAACAACAATAAATTCTTTTTAAATAATTTAATATATTATAGTGTATGAATCATATTTTTGTAAAAAAATTAAAATTGTTTCAAAAAATTATTTTTTTAGTACTCTCAATTAAATAACTTAGTGATTGATGATAATTTATTTTTTTATAAATATTATCATTACATTACATTAATATAAATACTTTATAAAACGTAATTAAATAATTATAATATTTATTTAAAAATTTATCATGAAAAAAAAATTCATTGATAAAAAACATCATCACAAAATACCATTAAATTTAAAAATTTATCTTTTAAATATTAAATTATAATAATATATTTATATTAATATATTTATTTATATTATATTATTATAACATATGATTATTATATATGTAATAATATTGTTCAATTTGGTATTATAATTTTATATCATTATTACATTATCGCAATGTACTAATTATAATCCATTAATTTTATATTGTTTTTAACGAAAGTAAAAAAATATTTTTATTTTCTAATTGAATATGAAATAGGATATCAAAATTATTATATATTTTATTATTAATTCATATAAATATGAAATTGTCTCAATTTATTAATGAACAAAAATGCAGAAGAGGACTTTATGCTTTAAATATCAATGGTTGAGTTCTCACTGATGAGAATGATATTTCGAATGTTGTTGTCAAGTATTTTTCTGATTTGTACATTTTGGATGGGGATGATAGATCACATATGATTGTACATAACATATCACCTTGCATTGTTGATCAGGTAAATGAAAAACTAGTGGTAGTTCCTGGAGGAATGGAGGTTAGGGAAGCTTAGTTTTCATTGAATATTGACAGTTTTGTAGGCCTGGATGGTTTCACGAATATGTTCTTCATGTTTAACTGGGGGATTTTTCATGATGATGTGATCAATGCAGTGAGGCAGTTCTTCAACTATGTTTCTATAGATTATGGTACCAACTCAAGCTTTATTGCACTCCTACTAAAGAAGGATGGTGTAATTTATATTAAGAACTTCAAACCAGTAGCGATTGGCAACACCATTCCCAAGATTGTTAGAAAAATTCATGCAAACAGATTGGGCACCACAGTTAAAGAAATTATCACCTTAAATCAATTTGGATTTGTTTTGGGAAGGAAAATCCAAACTTGTATCTTCACTACCTCTGAATGCATCAATTATTTAAGAAAAAAGGTGAAGCATGGATGTTTTGCCATTAAAATTGACATTTCTATGGAATTTGACACTATGAAAGGGAGTTTCATTCTGTCTATTATGAGAATTTATGGATTCTCCACAAGGTTTATCAATTTGATTCATATTGTTCATCAAAGTGCCAGGTTATCCATTCTGGTCAATGGATCGCCCATAGGATTCTTTAGCTGCTCAAGGGGCCTTCGGCAAGAGGACCCTCTCTTTGGACTCATGTTTTCTCTTGTAGAGGATTATCTCAGTAGATGTTTTAATAGCCTTTTTCAAGCTAGATTATATAATTTGATTAAAGTTTGCAGGGATATTAATGCCCCAACTCACCTTCTTTATGCTGATGACATCCTTTTATTTGGAAGCATGGTTAAAAGGAATATGTCTTCTATTAAATCCATATTCATACATTATGAAGAAGTGACTGGACATGCTATCAATCTTAGAAAATAATTTGTGGTTATTGGTCTGGGGATCTCTAGTAGAAGGAAGAATAAAATCAAGTGTTCACATGGAATGAAGAAGGGGTCTTTTTCTTTTAACTATCTTCGGTTTCCTCGTTTTGGGGACGTGTTAAGAGGTGTCATCTTAAATCCAGCTTCTCATGAATTATCACTCAAATGGAAACCATGAAAGGGAAATCAATGTCACAAGCTGGAAGAGTCTTTCTTGTTAATTCAGTCATCACATCTATGTTTGTTTATGTGTTCTCTATCTACTGTTGGCCCAAGCCCCTTTTGAGGGAACTCCAAAGGATGATTAGGAAATTTATATTGACAGGATCCATATATGAATGAAAACTGATAGTTGTGGCTTGGATGTACTGTACTAAATCTATAAAGATGGGAGGCATGGGTGATAATGACTTGGGTATGTTCTATGGGGCCCTGTTTTGAAAATTCACATGGAATATCATCTCATCCAATGATATGTCCATGGAATTCCTTGTAGCAAGGTTCACACATAGATTATTGAATGGTTATTCCCAATACCTTCCTTCCTCAATATGGCCTACTATTAGATCATCATTTCATGTCATCATGGTCCACTCCAAGTGGATTGTCTCTAGGGATTCTTCCTTGAATTCATGGAACAATACTTGGCTTTCAAAGCCAATTTTAGAAGATATTTTCATTCCTCCTGTTATGCATCAGGTCTCTATTGCCTCATTATAGGTTCATAGTGCAGAAATATAGGAGTTCATTCCTCCAAATATTCATTCTAAAATTTTAAGATATAATTACATTGATATTGACACCCTTATTTGGAAACCATGTTCTAATGGTATTCTATCCACCTGGGACATGTATCAATTTCTCTATGATGAGTAGAATGATCCTCCTCGGTGGATGATTGCTTACAGGAATAATTTCATCCCTTCTACTGACATCATTTTAATCAGGAGGATATTGAAGAGGAGGTTACCAGTGAAATTTCTTCTCCAACGAGGTAGATTTCACCTTGCATCTGTCTGTCCAATTTGCTTTACAAATGTGGAATCAATTGACCATCTATTTCTGCAATGTTCCTTTACATGCAGGTTATGGTGCAATATACAGGACATGAAAACTTCCTATTTGGACTTACGGTCAATTGAAGGGCTCTTCTCCTCCATAGTTGATATTAGATGGAGTGATCAGGTGAGGAACATCCTTCTGGTTGTTGTTGCTGCAACAGTTGGCTTCATATGGAAGGTTCAGAATAACCATATTTTTTAGAGCATCCAACCCTCTTTTCAGTCAGTTGTTAAAGAAATCCATTGTGCGGTATGTACTTCCTCCAAGATGCAATTGGGATGTATGAAAAATGATGTTAATGATTTTATAATTCTGAGGAATCTTGGCTTATCTGGAAGAAAAAGAAAACTGATGGTCATGAAGTACATAAGGTGGATTCCCCCTATTCATTCCTTGTTGAAAATTAACGTTGATGGGGAGCTACAGGTGCAGTTGGGACATCAAGTTGTGGTGGTGTCTTTCTTACCTATCGGGGCTACGTTAAGGGATGTTTCTACCATTATATTGGGTAGGGTTTTTCAATTGAGGCAGAGTTATGGGATATGATAAAAGCTATTTCTTATGAAGTTAAATATGGTTGGTGATTTCTTTGGCTGGAATCTGACTCGATGGTTGCTATTGAAATCATTAAGAGATGATCATAGAATGTTTCTTGGGTACATTTACCTTACTAGATTGAATGCCTTCAACTCCATGATGGTATTATCTTGGACGTGTCTCTTGTTTATAGGGAGGCCAATCAGGTTGCTAATTCATTTTCGAAAAAGGCTATTGTGGAATTCATCTCTGGATGGTCATTTATGGATTTTGATTTTCTGTGCCCCTTGTGGATGCAGATGCATGTGGCACTATATTTACTATGCTTTGTAAACCCAATTTTTGATTCCTTGTTCTCTTATTTATTTTTCAATAAAATTTGGTAGGGGTGCGTTTTATCCTGCCTCTGGGCCTTTTGTGTAATAAATAGATTCCTCCAAATTTTAATTATCACTCTTAAATGTAAATATCTAAGGGTGTGGATCACGATATGATTTCTTGCATGTTATCTTTTGTCAGATTATATAAATTATATTTTCCTTTACAATCTTCATATATTTATATTTTTGAATATTTTATGAAATATTTCTCATTATATTTCCATAAGTCTTATGAGATTCTTGAGATAAACCATTCGTTGATTAATTTTTCTGTTCCATTTTCCCGGAAAATTCAAAAACAAAAAATAGATATGAAACTATTTAATAAATAGAATAAAATATTCATATGAATATAAAAATACTCATAATTTAGCCATTAATATTATTATTCACATCAATCCATGAAAATTTTAATTTTACAATAACATAATTAGATTATTATATAACTCTTACAGTTCATCCTGAATTTTACATTGTCATTATCCTATTAGGATTTATAATATAACAAGTTATATATTACACACTAAAATTAAAATGTTATAAATTACAATTTTACATAAATATTATCTAAATATGCTTAATCATAAAACTGTAATGATTATGTAAACTAAGAATTTATTTGGTTTGAATCAACACACTCCATACACTAACATGATTTTAGATTATTTTCATCAATTTTGGATATTTACATTATTAATTATTAAATTTTTAACGTTTTTAATCACTAAAATTGCTATTCTTATCCTACTAAATAATTAATCATGTCTTAAAAAAAATTGAGTTGACCCAAGATATGTATATATATAAAATAATTCATTTCACATTATTATTTAACACACTTAAGAAATAATCACTACCCATTACCAATATGTTTTATTTACTTGTATATTATACAAATAATTATCATATTCTACAATAGCTTGAATATCTCCCATAAAATCCTTTTAACATCAACTCCATTATACACGACATACCTATTAATATTATTCCATTCCTGGGGAAATGAAAATACATTAAGGTGACATAAAATGCAAAATAAGGGGAAAATGGATCTTATAAGTGAGTATAATATAAAAATGTTTTTATTAAAACATAATCAATATTTTAAAACATACCATAATAATATCATAACCGAAGAAGCATTGCTATGAATAAATTAATCAAGGAATCGATCACAAATGAAATCGAAGAGAAAATCACAGTTTTATGATGTAGAAACAGATGAATATTGAAGAAAACATAAGTATATAAATCACAACACATTATATTTGGAATTAAATTTCTTCCGCTAATAATATAGTGGATCAATAATCACATTCCCCCATCCTATCATATAGTGAATCTGGAATCACATACATTCACTACAGATTTACCATATCAGATATCATTCTAAAAACCGTAGTTCTCTAAATAGTAATTTAATATCATTACTTATTAATATTCAAGAAATATATTATATATAAATCTATTCATTATCATAATATTATCATTATTTAGTAAAAATTAAAATGTTGTTTTCTTAAAAAAATTATATAAATTATATTGTTTTATTTTGGACATTAATACAATAATTTTATAATTTGAATTTAAATAAAATTTTCAAAAATATATATAATACATTAAAACTTATCTTATTATTAATATTTGTTAATTTTCATAATATGAATATTTTTAAATGAATAGTAAAAAGAAATTATTTTTGAAGAACTATATTTTCCATAATTAAATAAATTATTTGAAAATTCCAATTATCATTTTAATTTGATAGTATTGTAATATTATTATCCTTTATTTATAAATAATATAATTAATTACATAGGAATTACTATTATACTATATTTTTACAAAAGTTCAATTTTTAATTAAAAATTCATTTTGTCATGAAAATATATTTTATTATACCAAATATATTTTCTTTCAAAAAATTATATTATTAATTAAAAATATTTTTTAATGATATATTATATATTATATACACATAACATATTTTATAATTCATTTAATGGTTTTTAGTAGGACTTTAATGATTTTATATTCAGTTTAAAGAATGAAACATAATTTTTACATAATTGATTTTCATTTGGTACCACGAATTTCTATAAAATAAATTTATACAACAAATTGAAAACTAATTTCATAAAATTGATTCTATATTTGTATTAATAGATTAAAAATTTATTAATGATTGATATTTTTTTATGAATAGTAACTTCAGTAAAAAAAATTTCCACCATAATAAAATGATAATTTAGGTTAACCTCGATTAAAACAAATTTATTTTCCCACAAAAAAATATTATTAACTATAAATTTATTAATTTATGTTGACTCTTATAACTTAATTATAAATCATTTTTCTATTTATGGGATAAATTTCTTTGAGAATGGCATTATAAAGTTAAATTATTTTTGAAAAATCACAATGGTGTATTTTTCATCACTTATAAATGGACAGCCCCACTCCCCTTTTCTCCATAATTAAAGATAATCATAGATAAAACATGATTTTCCAAAATCAGTTATTAATAACCCTAACAACTTCATATATGTAATGTATTGATCATAATTATTACTTTAGAATGAAAATTTGCAGTCACTATGATGTTTTATAAATAAGAGGTATAATTATTAACCGATCATTTTAATTTTATTTCTTATTCAAAATTTTTATAATAATATTATTCAATGTTTAAATAATAACTAAATTATATTTACAATAGTGTAATTTTTTTTATTTAATAATATTTTTTCATCTTCTTAACAATTCAATTGATACTAAAAAACATCGCTCATGAATATGTGTGGACAATAGTCTCGTTAGGCGATGTAATTCAATTTTCTTCACTGATCATTATGGTTGGTTAGAATGATTTATGAGAATTAAATAAAAGGTTATATATTGTATGAATTTAAATTAATAATGGTAATTTATTATTTCATTACAATCCTTTGAAAAAAATTACACTTAAGGGTGCATGCAGAAAAAAACCTCGTGAAGTGATGTATTTAATTTTAAATCAATACCTCACATAGTTAATATATATGTGAGGATTTAATGATTTAATATTAAATTTATTATATATTTATTACATATAATGTTAATTTAAAACTTATAATTTTCCCCTAAAGTTCATTGAAAAATGGAAACATTACATATTCGTGGGTATTGCATACAGTCTCCATCATTGTAACACGATTCATTTTTCAAAACAATAAATCATTATTTTAATTAATAATATAATTATTGTACAAAACTTATACTTCTAATAAGATTAATATTGTGGAATTTATATATTCATGATATAATTAAACATCGTTAGCATTTCTATGTCAGTTCAGACATATGAGTTGAATATAATCATGGAATATGTTGTGAATATGATATATTATGTAAGGGAATTGAAAATGATAAAATGGATTAACTTGAATAATATTACTAAAAATAGATATTAAGAAATTTAATATTTATAATATATTTAAGATTAATGAATATGAAGAATTTACATGATTATTCAATCTCGAGGCAAGAGACACTTTATTATAAATCATTATTTAAAAAAAATTATAATTTATCTTTCATATTATTTTCATCCATGTCCATATTCTCAAAATTATTATATAAATGTATATTTATAGAAATAAGTGAATGGAAAATTTCATTTTATTTAATTTTTGAAATTTTGAAATCTATTCCAATGTGATTTTTTACATTTTTAAAAGAGTTTTTTTTGAATTCATTACAAAAGAAAAAAAGTGGTGTTAAATTTTAACATAGATGATTTGGATGGGTTTCCCCACCACAAAGAAAATATTTGATGTGAAGATTTATTTTAATGATTCCATGTTTTATTAAAAAATCATCTTTAATTTGATTCAGGTATTTTTTTAAAAAATTTCTTAGAAAATGATTACTTCTATTGATAATTGAATGTGTATTTCAATTTAGATGTAAATGTAATTTTTTGGTTTTTATGATTAAAAGTATCAAGAATCGAGTTATTTTCATGTTATGATACATCTTAATATATATTATTGTGTTTTATCATGTTACATCATATATGATTCATGATCCCAAAATATCTCTTTAATGAAATGGGTAATGTTCCTTATCATTAAATGGAATATGGATGGGGTTCACCAAGTAATGTTTCTCAAATTTATTCAACTGTAAAATAGTTAATTATGACATTAGAGAAAATTATATGTGAAATAGATTATGTATTATTCCAATAATGACTTCAATTTTATTAATATGGTTTCATAATGTATTGTTTGAGAAAAAACATGTTGTCTCATGTTGTTATGATATATTTTATATGCTAAAACACTAATCAGTATAAGTTAAATATAAATTTAATATAATTTTTATATTGGAATAATTGATATCTTATTTTGATACCCCTTATTGAGAATTTTATTTTCACTAATATATTTCTATGGTTTTTAATGGGGTTTAATGATGTGTATGAAAAAAATAAAAAATATGGTTAAAATCCATGAATTTTTTCATGAATGAATGAAATTTTTATTTTTAAAAAATATATATTATGCGAAAAAATGACACCCCGTTTTTGTGTCATCATGTTAATATAGGGGAATTTAAATAATTATTTATCTACTAATTCTCAAAAATGATAAACCTATATGGTCTTTGGGAATTCCAGAATGTGAATTCTATTACCAAGGCACAATAGTATGTAATATCAATGGTTTGTCATTTTAACCATATATTACCCAATTCATCACTGGGATATATAATTCATTGTCCACTAACACATAATTATGAAAACATATGTGTGTGTCGAGATATTTTAGAAATACATATGTTTCAAACATCATGTAAGTAATCAATGTAATGGAGAAATTTTTTATAGTAACATCTATAGAAACATTCACAATAAATTTGTATGTATAATGTTTCTATTACCATAATATTATATTCATATTTTAAAAATATTATCCTCAAATTATGACGACATATATGTAGAACACTTTTAAATATTATTAAGAAAATCACATTGAATAATAAACAAAACCCCCATATTATTTTTAAAAAACAACAACTAAAATTATATAGAATAACATTTAAAATGGAATGGAATCTTCTTAAAGAATAAATTTATTATTGTTGAAATCATTTAATAACATTAGATTTTTTTATAATTATTATTTTGTCTCTAAAATAAGAAACATCCCATGTTGAAAATGATAAAAACTTATTCCAGTCATTTTTATAGAGTGTAAAAAATAATAGAAGATGATAATAATGAATTATTAATTCACAAATAATAATATCCAAATTTTTTTAATAAATATAGATATAGTGGGTGAATATTCAAATCCAATATGTATATTTTGGGTCACATTGCAATAGATAAGAATATGGGTATGATTCAACTGATAATGATATAATATTTTTTTATATGATGTAAATTCACCCATGACAATATCATTTTGAAAATATGATTTGATTGAAATAGTTATGACTTTAGTAACTTTTTAATCAAGTCACATTGGAATATTGAACATGATATGTATTTTTATATAAAATTAATTTAAATATTATATTGATAACATTATTTAATATTTCAGTATGTATAATAAAGAAAATAAACAGTAGTTGATTATAATGTGCACATCTATAGAAGAAAGTAGAGATGATAAACTATTACTTTGATTACACCTTCTATAACTGAACATTAACTCTCTATATATAAAATATAATTATACTAAAAAAATATTCAACAAACATATTCAAATATATTTAATTATTTAATTATTTAATTATTATTATCCATTATATAAGTATTGGGTAGTTTTATTTTCTTTTAAAAAGTAGATGATCATAATTTTTATAGTTTCACATATTTTTCCTAATGAAAACATCAAACCCCATTATTTAATACTATGTAAATAATTGTCATTTAATAAATGAATTTTAATTCATTCTATTTAAATTTACTTTTAATCTTTATGTTAAGTTGATGGTAACTATTAGCATTCATCAATAGAACTATACCCATGATGATCTTGTTTTAGGTAATTCATCAATATTAATCGATTACATTATAAGGGTCATTTTTTTTCATGAATTATGATCCATATTCATTATATATACTACTTCATAATATAAAATATATTAATCAAATAAAATTATAAATTATCCATGTATGGGGGTGAAGATTAGGATACAAGGCATCCTTAGAGGAGGTGGTTCGTATGTAACACATGTGAAGTATTGTATTTTAAATTAATGGGATTAAAAATATAAAGAAAAATTTCTCACATTAGAATATAAATTATTTAATAAATATCTTAATTATTTACCCAATACATTAATATAACCACCTATGTACGGTGGTTATGGAAAAGAAAATGTGTCATCCTTAGGGACGGTAGTCTAAATATAACAATTGTGGATTTTTTCCTAAAATGTTTGGGCTAATGTAATAAAAAGTTATTACATAAGACCATTAAAATATTATTTTTTTATTTACTTAATTATGATAATATTATTAATAATATTTTTTGGTGGTAGAATAATAAATGATTAAGATAGATCTTGTTTGAACATTTCCCCAATATTTGGGTGTATCCTTTAAGACATCACATTATTTGTCATTGAATGTATTTTTGAAAAGTATATTAAATATTTTAAAAGGAAAATATAGTTAGGGAATTATTTTATATGTTTTTGGTTGATTTAAATTACTTTTGTGGATATTATATTTTGATTTGTGAAGGGTTGGTTTTATAAGTTAGAGGGGGTGGAACTGTAGTTAATAATCCTAAATTTATATTAAATTATTATCAATGTTCTTGGAATATAGATATAAAAGTATATATTAATGGTAAAAGGAGGTTTAATAATAGAAACCACTCTCATCGATGCAAATATATATAATTTTTCGAGATAGGTACTTCTATTTCCAACAAATATAAATTTATAATTTAATTTTTTTTAGACTAACTAATTTTTTTAACATGGGATTTTTTATGACAAAAAAATTCATCACTAGATAACATGGATATATTAATTCTAAATATTAAACACATTTTTTTTATTTTATATTAATTAATTAAATGAATATTGATACAGAAATAACCAACGTATAACATATAATAATTATAGTACACAAAATATAACATGGGTTCCAAAATGTCAAATACAGGTTTATTAATTAAATTTTTTATTTTAAACATATTATGTTCCTTATTAAATATATATTTTATAAATAAAATGGTTTCATAAATTTAAATCAAACATTTATATCATTAGTACATCATATAATTTACTATATTTTTTAAAATGTTATTTTTTTTGTAATCACATTAAATTCAATCAATTTTCATATATCTAAAAATTTATATCTAATATATTCATCAAATTATGTGTCCAAAAATAATGTTCTTTTTATCAAATTAAAAATTAAAAATTGTCATTTGTGGCATTTAAATGGAAAAAACATAATGAAAATATGTCTTAAAAAATGTCCCATTAAATTTTACACTTATCTTATTCTTACCTCGGATCAAATAGAAATTTAATTACTAGTAATATAATATTCATGTGAAAGTATAATTTATCATATTTTAATTATTATATATTATGTTTTATCTTATTAAAAGACATATCAAATAAAAAGACAATTTTTCTTAAAATACTATTTTAAGAATACAATTAAATTATTTACAATAAATTCTTTGTAATAACAATTTATTTAATGTTAAATTATATAATTTGTTAATATAATATATTATTTATATTTAAATCATTGATTAAAACATATTAATTAAAAATACACAACACATTTGAATGAAACCCATTATCGAATAATATTACCTTTTCATAAAATAATCAAGACTAAACACCATTAAAATTAATGAAATGTTTAATAAAATTTATATTTTACTGATCCATTGATATTGAAATTTTGTTAATATAATATAATATTAAAACATGATATATATATAATAAATTATTTTATTAATAAAAATTTCTCAATTAAATATTATATTTTTCATTATTTTATTCTCAAAATCTATTAATATTAATCATGTTTTATAAAATATTATTTCTTAATGAAGATTCAGGATTGGAAATAGTTCAGTGTTCCATGTATTATAAGATATTCGACATATAATTTACTTAATATCAGAGTGTTTATTAACCAATTAGTCCTTATGGACCCAAAATGCAATATTATTATGATTAATGGATTTAGATATTTTCCATAGAATTAGAGCCAATCAAGAATCAATTTTTTTTAAATTGGTTGAATATAGCCCATAACTATTAATGTGCATGAAAACATAGTCTATTAAGGCCCAGAAAGTAATCCATTAAGACTAGAACTGCTCGATATTGGGGAATAAATGTTGAATGACAATTTAGTATCATTCGATTGCATTGATTTATATTCAAATCCCCAAAATTCTAAATCAACCATAAGATCATCAGGATATTAAATATTAAAAAATCTATTTGATTTCACATAATAAGATCTTTTTTCCTATGTCAACCCTCTTCTCTTAATTAACAAAACCATACTCAACCCATGCAGATCACATGGAAAGTGGTAGTTGTTACTATCTTCATATAAAATGTCTTGGATAATATATATTCATTACTCATAATATATACAAAAAAATAAATGATATATTGTGATCGGTCTATTTTAATAAAACAAATTACATGAAATTGGTTAATTATATACATCATTCAGTAAATAACTAGTACTGAATTTTCTTATATAAATTCAATAATTATTTTTAAATGTATTATGGAAAAGGAGTGAGGTTTTAGGGAATGATAAATAGTATATTAATAATATTAATTCTATTTTGACCTAAAAATCCATCATCTAACACTTGAAAATTTATTCATAGACATATAGACATTCATCACAAGAGGACATATAATATTGATTTTCTATTTATGAATGTATCTAATAGAGTTGGAATAAAGGTAAATAACCCTTCCAATTATTTATTCATCACACCCCATTCAAGTTTTGTATAGTTATTATGGTGGTAATTTTCGGTTTAGAGTTTAACGAGAGATAAATCTAATGTTAATTTATGTCATCCATTGTCAAAAGTAACATAGAAAAAGTGATATAAACAATAGATATTCCATACACCAATCCAAAAACCTAATTGGTCAATTGGATGAGAAGGATAAATGTGGTGGTGGGGATTTATAATCCATGAATGGTGATAAACACATTCTTAAAAAAATTCCTTATTATTAATGTAGACCCTCCAAAAATCCATAAAATTTGATTTAAACATTGAATCATGATCAAGGAATTCTAGTAGTATGAATAATACAAAGTTAATCAATATATATAATTTTAATTTATTGTTTACTAATTTAGTGGCAAAAAATTTAACAAATTTTTTTGAAATATTAAAATGATAGCGAAGAAAAAACCCACAGTTAAAATGGATACAAATCCCCCAACATTTTATTTAAATAATCGATTTTATGTTAAAAATTAAATACTAGTATTAATGTAGAAATATTGAGGTGGAGAAATACGTCGATGTTATTATGTATAATGGAATGAATTTTGAAAATGCATACTAATTTAATAAAATCTAAAATGTCTAATGAAAAAACATGTTAAATTTATTGAATTTGAAAACATAAAATAATAAGAAGAATATAAATGATTATTGTGTAATTACCCTTGGTTAAGGTTAATGTTTTACCTCATATTTTAAATTTTATCAGTTATCAAATAATCTACATAGTCAATGTGGTATATTTTTTGTATACCATTGTATTATGTTTTTTCTTATTTGATTAAATATTAATTATGAGACATTGAACCTAAGAGAAAATAGAATGGGAATATCCAATAGGGATAAAAAATAATATATGTAAAGAATGTAGAATAATGAGGGCCTCCTAAGTGTAAAATTAACCTCTTATTTATGTTATGGTTGTTTTTTGATGTAATCTCTAGAATTTAAATACATGTTTCTCTTCAACATCACCAGGATGGATTTGGATTATTCTTCTCCATATTGTTTTTTACACTCTAGAGGCACATCATAAAATTATATTTAAAAAAAAGAAATTTTTTTTTGTTAAGTGGTTTTCTGAAAATAGTATAAAAAAAATTGATATATTTTTAGTACCACCGCTGTTTATTTAATTTTAAAAAACTAATTTTCTCCATTGTGTTCTATTGGGATGATTGAAAATTACAATTGAGAAGGTGTTTCTAATAAATATTTGACCTACATTATAACTAGATAAAATTTATTTATTAATGGATATTTTTTTCATTGATCATTCATTAATGGAACTATTTGAAATATCAATGAAATTTAATATGATTTTTATATAAGGACTCTAAATGTTGTTACTTGAGGTATTATACAATATCTATGATGAGACATTATAAACCCACCTCTTTAAGGACGATATCTTGAACCATTAGTATCTTTCATTATTAAATGAGTACTTTTATGTTAGATATCATGATGTGGGGAAATCATATATTTAAATTTTTTATTTCTCATAATTTAATTTAGTATTAAAAAAGTGAATAAAATGTGGAAAAAAAGTGAATTTTTATTTCCTCTATGTAATTATAAGCCGAGATTCAATTTAATTTTTATAAATACATATATTTTATAACCATGGAATAAAACCTAGGTGATTTGGTATTTCACATCCAATAAACATATATTAAAAAACTAATTTTCATATTCACTAAATCATATTTTTTATGAATTAATATTAAATTATTGAAATGTTTATGTGGGTGGTGTGTGTAAATATAACTAAAATTTTAACAATTAAAATCATTTTATATTTAAAAAAAATATGTGTAATATGGGATATGAATGAATTGATCCTATAATTTCCATTTAAATTAATTATAATATTTTATCTCATCCCATGAATATCATTCTTTGATTGAGAACCACAATTATGATTGTCATAATTAGATAAAATTTAGATATCTCATTATAATATAATGTGACACCTCATTCATATTATTATTTGATGATTATTTCAAATTCATAAAAATATAACCACTCTCACAGTAGACCCACTTCCCATCACTGATTCCACATTAAATCACATTTATTAAAATTTGGAGATATCTAATACGCGGGTGGTAAAGAGGATATTTTGTGAATTCAATAATATTGAAGTAAATGCATAAGAAATGTCGAAAATTAGCATAACAACCCCAAAATGGGAATGATAATAATTAAAAACGAAATAATATAACATTAAAAAATTAGTGGGGATAAAATAAAAACATGAAAACCTCTCGTGGGACCTAACAAAGGGTTTTCACTCCACCTTTTTTAGAATTATAAGTCGCACTATTGATGTATAATGCACAAAAATTAGACAAATTTGAGATAATAATCTTTGAATCGATGTATTATCAATAAAAATATGATTTTTGACGAATGATTATCAAATGAAATTAAAATAAACATGATAAAACATTCCATAATTGAAATGTTTTTTTGGACTAGTTAGCTTTGAGAACCACTGAACCTTTATCCTCAGAAAATGGACATTGTAAGTTGGTTCCTTGATCAGCCATCATTCATTAGATGATTTATATGTTTCTTGAATGAGAGTGTGGTTTATATATATATCAAACATCAAAAATAAACCTAAAATATTTATTCCTTATATATTATTCATTTTTACTCTTTGGATGGATGACATCCAGATATAGGATCTATTTTATCATTTATTGATTTGATTCGTCCATATGTATATCATTAACCAATGGGGATGTGTGGATGTGTCACATGATTTGACGAAATTATTGATTATTATAACTAATTTTTTAGTATAAAATGATATTGAGAATTCATTTTTAGGTGATGTGTGTTTTTCAGTGCATAATAATTTTTAAGGTGTTTGAAAACTGGTGTGCTTCATCCATGGAATACATTATTAAGAGTTCAAATATTTTATTTAGAGGTGAGGTAATGTTGCGTAACTATTGAGATTATACTGGGTAACATAGATAAGTTGGGAAGAGTAGGAACTCATTGTTTTGGAATAATTCTATGTTTTAATTAGTCATCTCACACCGAATATGTTTAAAATGAAATGAATAGTTCCATAGAGTGAATTAATGTCATCATATCTTTTGTATGATGGAATATTTTTTAAGGGTAAGGGAATCTCATCACTATATTAACCTAGACATGGAATGTTATGTATTTATATTATATTTCCCTCACATGTTGATTCAAAACCAATGGAATTATATTAAAATCATTAAAATCATGTATTCCATGGGTTTCCTAGATCCTAAATTATAAACACCATTGTTCAATAAATATTTTCATCGTGCTTAGATTAGATCACCAATAAAAAATTATTATTTTTCAGATTAGGGTAACGAAGGAGGAATTGAAATCATCTTCCATTTACAGGTGTGGTTAAAACATAAAAAATAACACATACCCAATTACACACATATTTAGACTTTTAATATAATTCCATTAAACATAAATTATAAATTTATAATGAAAAATATTAGGAGATATTCATTTTATTAAATATATATATAATAAATTTGAAATGTATTTTCTTTCTATATTTAATGTTATATATTTTTTATTTAATATACAAATATATATATTTTTTGATAAAAATATTGATGATTTGATGTCTAAGCAAGATTTATTGATTATTAAATGAGGTGATTTTATTCTTATTTCAATTAATTATATAAATTACTCTCATTATTTTTTTTTGATTAAAAATAATGTAAATTAATTTTGAAAAATATCCTGGATATTTTGAATGTTATAACTACAATTTTAAAAAATTTTAAATGTGATATTGTATCTAAAAAATATAGATAGATATTTTAAGGAAAATGAGATGATTTATAATCTAGTAGCTTTTATGGAATTATTTGTACAAAAATGTTATTAAATTTATTGGATTCACCATATTATAATTTACAATGTTAATTCTTGATATGTTTTCATTCATTTAATGCTACTATATTTTTGTGTTCATTGAGAATATTTTTATTCATCAATGTAACCAATATATAATATTTAGGAATAACATTTAATTAATAAATGAGACATAATTATTTTTATAAATAGATTATTATGTAATAGATAATCCATTCAAACATGGATTATATTTAAAAATTATTATATCACATTTTTATTAGAATTAAAATAATTTTACAAATCCAATAGTCACTGATTATATCAAGGATCCATGTAAAAATGTAATATATCATTGGTATTTTATTTTTTAAAAAATTATTTTTGTGAATTTGATATTTAAAAAAATGAGTGGATTTAAATGTTAATCATCTTGTAATATATGGTTGTATAAAATATTTATTCATTTACTATATATTATTATTAATTTATTAATGAAAAAATAGGGAAACTCAATTTTTACATTAATAATCACATGCTTATAATTAAAGGTTTGATATATCATGGGTGATATTGTAACATTATTCCATATTTTATATCCATTAGACCATAATGATATACACTTAATTATTTTATCACATAAGATAATAATTTATTAGGTTTTCAATAAATGAGATTAATAAAAATATGGATATGGTTCATAATGCAAATAACATAATTCAAATAAAACAGAAAGAAAAAAACATTGATTATTCTTATGAAGATCATGTTGATTATTGTTTCTACACAAACCACAAATCTCTCTATTTGATGAACATAAATTAAGAATAGAAATATAAAACCATAAAATTCTACTATAAATTGTTAGTTAATATTTAATTGAAATATATTCTACTAATGTTAATGGATGAAAAATAGTGATTTCAAAGATGATGATAAATATAATTACACTAGGAAAAAACAAAAAGAATAAACAATAAAGACATGTATATATATTATAATATTGTTCTTATGTGTAAATAAAATGAATTTAATATGGAATAAATGTAATGAACTGACTTGGGTAACCTTCAAAACAACCACATGACCTGATTTAATACATTCATGAAGGGTTCCTCGATCCCAACGAGCTGACAGTAAGCACCAAAGCATCAGTCATCAATATAAAGTGAATGATTTCTCCCAACCCTATACAAACAAATAACATATACATATACATACAAATGATAAAAATAATGGAAGTCTAATGAATATATTTAATGACATTAATATGACAATGAAAATGTGGACAATATAAATGTAGCTATATATCCAAATTACTAGTCTAAATGTAAGGGAATGAAATTAAGAAATATAATCCATAAGATGGAAAGAAAAAATCTAACCATCCCACAAGCAGTTACCCAACCCTGAAGACTATGGAAAATCATCATCTCACTACAACATCATTACTTTCCCTACAATTGAAGACACATAACAATATGTATACCACTAAAGTGGTTTGCATGGTATGATATCACATGAATAATAGAATACCACAATTGTTTCTATATAAAGTCTATGTATTAACATTCATGTATTCTCATTTTAAATAATACACGACAAGATAAAAATTAATGGAGTTTGTAGAATATAAGGAAATCATTTCCCATTTATCACAGTCTTAAAACAAAATAATCTCTATCAATTTCAAATAATATTTTCCATATCATAGGAATATAATGTATAAAAAATAAATCCATAAAAAATAAAATAGGCTCACAAGTATCTCTACCCAGGACCACTATAAGACAGAATAATAGACTACTGATACATTGAACAATCAAGCCCACAATCTGCATTCTATAATACTTGTAAAGGAAGAAGAGTAATAAACCATGCGTAACCCACCAATGTCAATATGAATCCCATAGAATAATTTTCCAAGGAAATAGAGGAAATACCTATGATAAAACATCATGATAATTTCAAAACATAGATGATGGGATCATGTTGAATCATCCACCTATGTTCTAAAGGTAAACCATGTTCTCGTTTTTTTCACATCCATTTAAATGCATTAAAAACAACCCTATTCATTACATTTATAAAAAACCATGGATTAACATTTCACATTAAAATAAAATCTCAACAAACAAAAAACAATAGGTCCATTTCCATGTCTCATGAATTTTTAAAAAAATAAAAAAATGTTCAATAACATAAGATAGATAAGGAACCACCTACCTCAAAACACATGTAACACATGGCCTAAACAGGATTAAACCTAAAACAAAAACCCAAAAAAATACACAAAAAACCAAAAATCCAATATTCAAAAATATATAGTCCAAATATTCAAAACAAAGTGTTAGCAAAAAAGTGGAAACCTAAAATACTCACGAAAAAATGTCTATTGGACCAGGACCAATAAGGAATGGACTTTGGAATGAAATCACATAATGAATCTAGAAGATTTCATGAAGAAATAGTAATGGGGATTAACATAAATGATACCACAACCAAAGGTTAATATCATGATCAATGGAGACAAAGAATCATAAATTTCACTTACCTAGAGAGCCACACCACAACCACAAAGAATATTGAACAATGATATGATTTTTCTAGAGGAAATAGAGACTCCAAAAATCTCTAACAAAATTCCTTGGAGTAAGGGAAATTATTTTTGGAGAAGAACCATAAGATCAACAGTCACATGCCAATTTTAATATAGTACGTGGTCTATTACATAACGTGTAACCGTTAATCTCCCACATACACCATAAAACCAATTGGCATTGGTTAAAAATATGTTATTTAAAACATGCACAATGTGAAACATCACTCCAAATAATGAAATGTATGAAATCATTATTTATTTCACCAATTTCATCCGAAACACATACACATTGTGTGACATACTTAAATGTCCTATAATCCTCTTACATCATGTAGAAAAATCATGTTAATGTTGAGAGTCCAATAAATATCTTACTTTTCCATTTTACTTTTAATACCAATTAATTCTCATCCCTATACAGACAATGAGAAAATAAAAACCATGATGATGTTAATGACGTACCAATTAAATTGATATATTGATGCCACAAACTCTCCACTGCAAAGAAATTTTTTCTATAGGAAGTCATGTTTAAGATATAATCCCAAAAAAATGAATCCATTTCACTCTCACTGTTTACTAACGTTCTAATGTATCATTAAATTACTATATGTGCTTACATGGTACGATGACCAATAGAATCGACATTCCAAGAAAGGATTTCACATGAGAGTGGACGATCTTATCTAGTTTCTCAAAAATAGAAACATCTGGCTCTAAATCAATTTCTTCTCAACTAATAACATGAGAGAAATTATTATGGTACATGTTAAAATAAGATATGTAGAAAACACCATTATTACATATCAAAGGAACCATAAATTCTAATTGATAAGAAACCTCCTAAACCTTCATAGTGGCCACATAAGGTCTAACATATCTAGAAGCCACCATTCCCATTTTTCCAAGAACTGGGGTACCCCACTGAGGAGATTCATTAATGAAAATCATATGACAAATGGAAAAATCCAGAGGAAGATTCCATCGATAGTCTTTTGATTTATATTGTCTTTGGGTTTTACCTAAATACTCATTATAAACTAAATCCATTTCGACATTTTCAAGACCAGGTGTGGTCCCACTGAAGATATCACCCACCTCCTCCACACAAAGAGTTGATCAAAATGGGTTACAATATAAATCCTCAAAGGAGGATATTTTTATCGATGATGGAAAACTATTGTCACAGAAAAAAATAAGCAATATTAGATGTCTATCCCAAGATCCCCCAAAACCCAACATATAGGCTTGATGCATACCCTCCAGAATCTGAATCACATGATCTATATGACTGTCTATATGTTAATGGTAATTTGTGCTCATCTTGACCTGAGTTACCATTCTCTATTGGTGACTCATACAATAAATTTTGGTAAAACTAGGTTCCCTATCTTATTTAATGGTATAAGGGATCTCATGTAAACGCATGAACTTTTTCACATACAACATACCAATATCTTCAATCTCAGTTTTTTCTTTGATCATAATGAAATGATCATACTTTATCCACTGATCAATGACTATCCAGATAGAATTTTTCTATTGGGGTTTTTCTGGTAATATAATGAAAATTCCATGGATACTTCATCCCATTTATATTATTGAACAAGATTAGATTGAAGTAAACCAGAGAGTTTCATGTACTATGTCTTTATCTTCAAATAGGTGTAATAGTGGTACACATAGTCTGGAAAAGCGTGCTTCATACCAATCTTAAAAAGTAGTCGAATCATGTTATAATATATTGTTTCTGTTTCTAGATGAATATACCACAATGAGATATTACAATTAAACAAAATTAAACTACCCAAATATGTTTGGATGACAACCAACATCCCCATGTATAGTATACCATTTAAAGGGGGAGACCAACTAGAAATTGTCTCTATACCATAAATGCTTTATCGAATTTTAACGAACATGACATCTTGTTGCTCATTCTACAAGACAGACACTATGTGAGATGATGAATAATAAACACTACTCATAAAAATACCAATAACATCCTACAGAGAACCATCATGCGATAGAGAAAAATGCCCATATGGTTCCACTCCACCTACAACTCTTGAACTTACATTGATTGTACCTTCCTTCAATGAGTGTCTACAAAAATACCCCATTCCCTTTGGTGTAAAAATTATCGAAGTGAAATGTCTGCAGGTATAATACCTAACACATATGTCTTATATTCAAGCCTATTTGAGAAATTATATATCTCAAACACTTATGATTAGATAAAATATGGATATTTTAACGAAATATTGTAACAATCCAAAAATCTATTAATGAAATTTCTTTTTTGTCTATTTGAATTTATTTTTATAGTTATGTAAATAATATACACTAATTAGATTTTGTTATGTGGATTGTAAAATAATATTATGAATTCTTATCGTTTATAATATTGTCATTGAACAATGATTACATGATAAGTATAAATATAAGGCTTTAAAAAATCCAATTTACTCTTACTAAAGAAGTAATGTCCTCATCCAGTAGACTTGCTCCATACAATGCCCATTCGTCAGATCTTGGAAAATAAGTGGTGTCCTTGGAGTTCACTCTTGACCATGACCAAGATGAGATTCAACACATTATGCCTGAACAGAACTGCCAAATAGAGAAGTGGATATTGATAGACATTACCACTTGTGCAACTTTATCCGTGTCACCCCAAGAGTTTATCATCATCGCACACCATACCCTTCGGTCTTTTGTGAATGTTATAAAATGTTATGTAACAATACCATAGCACTATAATATGTTCATTATTAATGTATATAATAAATAATATATTTCCATTTTATTTTTTTTACCTTTTAAATTGTTTTTAAAGCACAAATAGTAATTTTATACTTAATGTCCAACTATGGAATCTATTTTGATAACTAAATGGATTTTTTTAATTAAATAATATTTTATTAAAATATATTTATCAATATTTTTTTATTAAGTATATATGATCGTATTATTTTCATGAATAAAATTTTTATTTTTATAACTGTTTTAAATCTACTTATGTAAAAACCCATTGATTTTCATTACATGTCAGTTTTTATTTTAAAAGTGAAAATTCAAATATTTTGAAATTTTTTGGATAAAATTAAGATTATTTTTGGAATCAAGATTTCGAAATAATCCAATGCTGAATTTTTCATAATTTTCTAGGACAATAAATTTTTTGGGTAAAACATAAATAACATTTAAATATTTAATGTCTTTTATGTCATCATAATGACTCAATAGTGATGCAATAAAAAACTATAGACATTATTTTTGGCAAATATATGTTTTACCATCATGATTTTGGGTTTGTTTGATTTATTTTACAAAGACTAGTGATCCCTTAATGACTTATAAAACATTTTGTATTTTTAAATTTTTTTCCTTGATAGTTTGACTTACCTACACATAACAACCCTATTATATTAATATGTTATGACATTGTACATATATAATGTTTTTTTCTAATCCACATTGAAAAAAACAATTGGAAAAACCATGGGATGTATTTTGGTTTCGATTTGTTTAATGTGTGGTGTCCCAAACCTAAATAAAAAGAATTTCCCGCTCTTTCCCTATATAAACCCACCCATGCTCTCACTTTCTCTTAACTAAAAGCCTTTGTATTTCCTCCAACCACTTCCATCATCCCACGAAAATCTTCCAAATTCACCCCATGCTCTATTGAATCCTCTCCCAGGCCACCCCCAAGCCTTTGGGGGTCATATTTCCATGTAAGGGATTCCTACCTTTCTCTTTTTATCAATATTTCTTTATATTGTAATGCCCTTTTATTTTCAATTACAAATGTTGGGGTATGATTTCAAACCACACCCATACTTCCCTCGTTATGTTTGAATGATGGTATTCTCCTTTCTTTCTCATTAAATTCCTCCCACATAATCATGTTACTATTCTGAAATTCCGAAAAGAATTTCTCTCTCCTCATTTACATTCCTTAAATTATTTTGTATCGGGAATCTAAATTCTATTAAAGATGTACGTAAATGTATTTATATGACCCCTCAAACTATCCATATAATGTACATATGATTAAACACCCCGTTCTCTTTCATCTATAATTTTTTTATGAATTTTTATGCCACGTCATTATGCAGCCGAAATTGCACCATGTTATTGAATGCCACAATCATTGTGTACTAAATACAATGCCCATTTCTCTATCAAGGGTATTCATAATTATGCACATATTCATATTGATTATATAGATTCATTTATAAATTACACATTAATTTATCATGGAATAAATGATAATCTTTAATTAATCTATGTTTCATGATCCATGTAGCACACTTATGCATGAAATGAAATGTTTAAGAAAGGGTGTGCCCTGATAGCGCTCCAATGAATTGGGGAATGTATTGTATCATGATAAGTCGTCTGAAATGAGATTTGACTCATTATAATTCATGTACAACAAGGTTTTACTCTTTATTCATGAGAAATGAGGGATTACTATTGCTCCATATGCAATGAGAATTAGATCATGGAAATTCTATGTAAAGTGTTGTTGCCACATTTCCATGTTATAATAATCATGAATTATTAGGCCTTTATGTTCATGTTTCTCTTGCTCTCCATAGATATGTCTATTGTCTAACATTTAATGTATTCCTCATGTTATTCCAGGTTTATTCTCTTATGCGGCATTATAACTCACCCTTTCCTTATTTAGGTCCTCAGGTTATCCGATAAAATGCTATGTATAAGGAAATGTAGTGGTAATGTAAAGGAAGTTTTAAATAAGATGTCGCATTCTATGATTTATGTTGCTATGTATTTTTACTAATCCAAAAATACAATAGATCTCTCGATCATTAATTTTGTATCAAATGATGGGTTTTTGTAATAAATCGTGTTTAAGTATGTAATAAAGAGCAGGGTTGTTATAGTTGGTATCAGAGAATATGTTTAGATATCTTTCCGATTTGGATTAGAAAACACTAGAGAAACCGTTGAGAAAAGACTAATTATAATAAAAACACCCCTATGTTTTTTTTGGGTATTGATTATGTGGTTTATCATGAAAAACATCCTTGTTTTGATACATGTAGATAATGGTGGCTCTAGCACAGATGTACCTAGTTGTGAATACCCTGACAAGGAGTTTTTGGCATGACCTAGGTTATCATGTGACACGACAATAGGACTTTCCACAGTCTTGGTTATAAAACTCTCAAGGAATAGGTATTAGAATATTTAAATTCTTAGTATGAACCATTATTTTGGGAATTAAAAAAATCCCCGTAGAATATATGTTAGAATTTAGATCATTGATAACATATATTGAAGCCTATAGATTAATATGTTAAGAAAATAAAAGTTATTTATTAGTCATCTATTCTTTCCTTGGATAACACTATATGTGTTACCAATATATTTTATTTTATTTCATCCAATGTTCTGTTATAGGAGGACTCAGAATAACAACTGATGTGATGAACAATGTGATGACTGTGCAAATTAGATGCTCAATCCGATAGGAGTAGGAATCACGAACATTGACATGATTTTCACTCAGTTAACACATGATTCGAATAGAAACATGGGTCATGGGGAACGTTCAACCCCCCCCCCCCCCATAAATAAATAACAAGTCTCTATTGAAACCATCATGAGACAAAGGCCTCTTACTTTTAATGGATCATCTTATCCCTAAATCACCTAAAAATGGATCAAATCCATAGAAATGGTAATCTCCATCCATTAATGTTCCGAGAAAGAGAAGGTTCTCCTAGATTCTTATAATATGGAGGGTGAAGATGATAAATTACAGATGTTCATCAAAAATATGAATCCTAAGGAGGTGATCGAGGTATTGGAATGGAAGGATTTCCAAAAGATTTTTTTGATAAATATTTTCAATGCAAAATCTACCTTAAGATAAAAGGGTATTTCTTGCCCTCATGAAAAAAGATGATGAATCCATCGAATCGTATGAGGTAAACATCACATGGATTTCATGATATGCCTCTGGCTTTGCCCTTACCACTGAATTCAAGATTGACTTTTTCTTTTATGGGCTGAAACCTAGCCTATAAAAATCCTTGTAGATCTGTGACTTCAGAAGCTATGAGGAAATTGTCCACTGTGACATTTAGGTCAAAATGGAGATCAAAGAATCTCTGGGGTATCATGGGGATGTGAAGCAATGGGTGGGTTTAAATTTTGGTCATCTGATGGATAAATCCAACAATTAATAAATGATCCCGCACCCCACATGCCAAATTTTCTAAATGAAGAACCGATGATATCTCTTGAAGGGGATTGATAAATGGTTTAGATGGTGAATATAAGGACCCCTATCTGTTAACTGCCGAAAAAAACCCACCAATATGATATTGGAGAGTAACACTCTGTTCATCTCTCAACACATTTTTTATTTCTTCAACTGCAACAAACAAAGGAATCTTGCAAATCAGCACCCTATGCTAAGGGTTTTAGATGGAAACCAACAACCTCCAAGGAAACAACGTAGAGATTTTTCCATCACAACCACCGATGTGATCCCCAAAAATAATGTAGGGACATGTACACAGGTTATTCATTCATGAATAGAAAATATGATTTTTGATTCAGGTTCTACGCATTCTTTTATATCCTGAATGTTTAGTAGAGCAATCCCCCGACCACAAAAAATCATGTAACTAAAGATTACAGTTTGTACACAAAATGATGATATCATTGCATCCCATGAATATATCTCCTCCCATATCATAATTGGTGGATTGATCTTCTAGTTGAACCTCATAATACACCCTCTAGTGTAATTTAATTCAATTATTAGCATATACTAGCATTCCCTATATAGAGCTAACCTAAATTTTTGTTAGTGGGAAATCATACACCATGTGGAGAATACAACCCTAATTCTATAAAACTTCAAGGAGGAAGATAAATCATATTTATCTCCATCATCTCAAGTGTGTATATTAATTCCCTATGAGCACACATATCTAGCTCAAATGAATGACTCTATGGAGGCAACCATCCATGAGGACATGTCTTTTGTGAGGGAATTCATAGAAGTGTTTCCCGAGGATTTACCGAGTTTTCATCTTAGGAGAGATGATGAATTCTGAATTGATCTTATACCTTGGGGAATGCCAATATCCAAGACTCTATATAGAATGGATTTTGTAGACCATGAGGATCTGAATAACAAACTACAGAAGAATTTGGATAAAGTGTTTATACACCAAAGTGCTTCACCATGGGGTGCACCATTACTCTTTGTAAAAAAGAAAGATTGATGAATGCGCCTTTGAATCGAGTATCGTGATCATAAAAAAATCAATATAAGGAACAAGTATTTGAACCCACAAATTTATGACTTGTTCAATTAGCTTCATATAGCACAATACTTCTCCATTGTTGATTTGTGGATGTGATATTATTAAGTAGGGGTGGAGAAGGAAGAAATTCCCAACACTGCTTTTCGTACATGATACAGGCACAATGAATTCATAGTAATGACTTTTGTACTCACTAGTCCTCCAACAGTCTTCGTGGACATGATGAATCGAGTCTTTATATAATTCCTCATCAAATTCATTGGAGTCTTTATAGAGGATATTCTAATATAGTCCAAAACCAAGGAAAAGCATGAGGAGAATTTAAGAATTGTACTAGAGACCTTGTGAGAGGAGAAGCTACATGAAAAGTACAACGAATGTGGGTTTTGGTTGAAGGTGGTCTCATTATAGGGACATATCATCCCAAGTAATGGGATATATATGGATCCCTCCATGATATTTGTGATAGAGGTATGGCCAAGGCCAACATCCGTAACAAATATACGTATCTTTTTGGGGTAAGATGGATGTTATATACGATTGGAAACAAATTTCTCATGATTTTTCAAACCCCTTACCAAACTAACTAAGAAGGGAGTAATGTTTTCATGTAGTGATGAATGCAGATAAATAATCTAGGCATAGAAAGGGAGGCTTATCACTTTGCTCGTGCTAACATTATCCACTAGTGGAAAACAATTTTCGGTATATAGGGATGCTTTAAAGAATGGCATGGGCTGTGTTTTGATGAAAAAATACATGGTTGTGGCCTATGCATTAAGGAAATTGAAATATCATGATTAGAATTATCCAAAACATGATCTGGAGTTGTCCGCGATGATTTTAGCATAAAAATTATGGCGGCATTTCCGCTTTAGGGTGAAGTGTGAACTATATTCAGACCACAAAATCCTAAAGTAAATATTCACACAGAAAAATTTGGAAATGCTCCAATACATATGGTTAGACATGATCAATTTCTATGACTGCACAATCCATTACCACCTCGAGAAAGCGAACAAGGTGTCAGATTGTCTTTGTTGAAAGTACCCAGTGATTCTACCATTGTAGAGAATTGATAAGGATCCAATATTTTTTGATTTTATAATGATGGACAATGGAATCATAAACAAGGGGACATCATCGATCCTTTGACAATTTATTTCTCAACCATATCTATTGTAAAGGTAAAAGAATTATCGAAAGGATGATGTTGGAATTTAAGATAAATTTGATACTATTAGAAAAGGTAAATATTGGAGTTCAATTTTATTGAAGAAATAATAGTTTTATTTGGTGAAAGACTATGTGTTCCATGTTGTTTGGAGCTGAAGAATTACCTTTTTGATGATTCACATAGTTCAAATGGCCCTATTATCCTAGGAAACACACATATGTATCGAGATATTTGAGAGAATTATTGGTAGAATAATATGAATAAGGAGATAGTTAATTATACATAAATGTTCCAGCTGTGTCCGCAAGAGAAGGTAGAGAGTCAGATGTATAAGGATATGATGAAATGATTTACTATACCAACATTGAAATTGGACAACCTCTCAATGGACTTTCTCACTAGACATATGAAGATATACCAAGGTTAAAATGCAATTTGGGTTGTTTTGGATCGTCTTACAATTCCAACTTGCATAATTTAATCTTGTGAGGATTTCTCATTTGACCAACTAGCATTGATATATATCAGGGAAGTGGTAAGGTCGGATGGAGTGCTATTATATATTCTATATAATAGAGATACATGATTCGCCTCTATGTTATGGAAGAGTTTCAACACTTAATATATATTGAACTGAACTTCAGTACGGTCTATCATCATCAAACTGATGGGAAATCATAGTGAAAAATTCAGGCATTGGAAGTTATTTTAAAATCATTATCAATATAGATTAATGGATGATGGGATAAACTTCCTTATCTACTTGAATTCTCATATAATAATAGTTTCAACTTGAGAATTTTAATGGAACATTATGAATCCTTGTACGGGAAGAGGTGTAGAATGATGGCATGGTGTGATATAGTTGGTGGGAGTAAGATTTTAGGAATATAAATCGTCGAAGAAAAGGTGGAGAGGGTGAAAACCATTTAGAAAAATATCAACGTAGCCAACAAGTTGATAGAAGAGATATGCAGATAAATTTCAATTAGACCTTGAGTTCATAGATGGGGACATGGTTTTTCAATGCTTATCTCTGTTTATGAAGGTCATGAGGTATGTAATTAAGGGGATGTTATGTCCTATGTACATCGGCCCCTTTGTGATTCTTGATCGTGTCAGGGTTTTGACCTATAAACTAGAACATCCATATACTATGGACAATGTAAATTATGTATTTCATGTGTCCCTCTTTTGGAAGTATGTAAAGGACCTTTCACATGTACTCTATTCAGAGGTAGTAAAGCTATAAGATGGTCATTATTACAATGATCAACCAGTGAAGGTCATAGATCTTAGGGAAAAAGTACTACAGAATAAGACAATTCCTATCATGAAGGTGTTGTGGTGATACCATAAATTTGATGAAGCAATGTGGGAATAATAGGAAGTGATGATATAGAGTTACCCACATCTTTTTTGGTGATGGAAATTTAAATTTCGAGGGAGAAGTTTCTTAACGGGGGATGAATGTAATGACCTAAAAAGTTATAAATGAAAATTACTCTTGCTCTATTTAAATATCATCTTCTGGTTATATAAACTGTATGCACATAATTGGTTATTTTTCCATATTTTAAAATAACTTTTTGAATTTTTATCATTTCTAATATAGCTATTAAACATTAATAACATGATTAGTATCAATATAGGGCAAAAACTAATCCAATTTACTCATACAACTGAAAAAATAACCTCATCCACTTTACTTGATTCATACTGAGCCCATTTGATGAAGTTAGGAATGGAGATGGCATCATTGTGCTTCTCTCTTGACCAAGCCCATGTTGAGATTCAACATGTTAAGCTTGAACAAAACCTCCTACGAGATATGTCTAAGTTGATAGAGATTACCACTCGAGCGATTTATCCAAGCCACCCCCAGAGTCAATCACCATCACACACCTTTTCCTTCGGTCTTACGTGGGATTTATTAGGGGGTATGTACCAAGTCCTTATAACTATTAATATGTGCATTTTGTTGTATATAATAATGAATATACTTTCATTTTATTATTTTTACTTTGTAAATAGTTTTTAAATCAAATATAGTATTTTTTATTTATTGTTCAAATAAGTATTTTATTTTGGTAAATTAATGAATTTTTGAATTAAATATTATTTGAATAAAATAATATTATTTTTATAATTTTTTTTATTATTTATAAATTATTATTTAATTTTTATGAATACAATGGGAATTTATATTACCATTTGAAAACTATTTTGGTCGAACACCATTAATTATCGTTAAATGTCGGTTTATAATTTAATAGAGAAAATTCACATATTTAGAAAATTATTTATATAAAATAAATATTATTTTTGGAATAAGGATGTCAAAATTATCCAATGGTGAATATTTATCAATTTTATGTGATAGTTGATTTTTTTGTAAATATTAAATACTGTTCAAATATATAATCCGTTTTATGACATCATAATGACCCAATAGTGATGTAATAAGAAAAAATATTTTAGTCCAATATATGATTTATATAAAAATAATTTGACTTTTGGTTTTCTTGATTTATTTCACAAAGATTTGTTGGACCCTTCAAGGCTTACAAAACATTTTTTCTTTTTAAATTCTTTTCAATGAGAGTGTGACTCACCTCCACATATGGAACCCTATTTTTTAAAGAGGTTCGGCCATTGGACTTATAATATATTGTTTTCCACTCCCTTTTGGATAAAATTAGGAATAAACCATGGAATAGTTTGTTTTTTTGATTAGTTTAATGTGTGGTGTTCCAAACCTAAATAATTAAAAATTCTCTCTCATTTCCTATATAAACGGACCCAAGAACCCACTTCCTCTTCACTAAAAGCCTTTGGAGTTCGTCCAAACTCATACCTTATCTCTCAAGAGACCTCCCAATGAAATAAAATCTCCCAAGAAGTCTCTCTAAAGCCACTCTCAAACCTTTGGTATCACACATCTTAGTAAGGGATTCCTAACATTCCCTTTTTATCCATGTTTCATAATATTGTTTTTCCAATTTATTTTTAATTATTAATGTTGGGGAATGATTTCTCCAGAACCCCATACTGACCATTTTATGTTTGAATGTTGTGATACCCCATTCTCTCTTATTAAATACCTCCAATGCGCACATGTTACTATGCCGAAATTCAGAAAGGAATTCTACTCTCTTCTATTACATTCATGCAATTATTTTGTTTCATGAATCAAAATTACATTACAATTGTTAGGACATGAATATATATGACCCCCATATTTTCCATTTGATGTAAATATGATGATACTCCCATATCTCTCTCATCATCCATTTTTTTATGAGTTCTTATGTCACCGTCTTATGTTGCCGAAATTGCACCACATTTTTCCATGCCAAAGTCATTATGTAGTGAATACCATTACCATTTTTCTATCAAGGGTATTTATACATAAGAACATTTTCATATTTATTATAGATATTCATTTATTAATTACACATTCCTTTATCATGGAATAAATAATGATGTATAATGATTCCATGTTTCATGATCCATGTTGCACACATATGCATGAAATGAAATGTTTAAGAAAGGGTGTGCCCTGATAGTGCTCCAATGCATTGGGTAATGTATAGTATCCAAATACATCATGTGCAGTGAGTGCCGACTCTTACTAATTCAAGTGAAATGAAGGATTACTCATGCTTCATGTGACATGAGGGATTACGCATGCTCTATGGGAAATGATCATTGGCCCAAGAAAATTTCATGTTAAGTGTTGTTTTCATATTTCAATGTTATGATTTTAATGCATTATGATGACATTATGTTCATGTTTTTATTGTGATACATTTTTATGTTTTTTGTCTAACATGTACTATATTCCTCATGTTATTCAATGTTGTTTCCCTTTCTGGGATTTATAGCCCACTATTTTCTTATGCTTGTCATCAGGTTATCCTATGAAATGCAAAGTATGAGGGAATGTAGTGGTCATGTTAAGGAAGTTTTCAATATGATGTTGAATTATATGGTTTATGTTGTTATATAATTTTCTTACCCACAATGACACTAGACCTATTGATATTTTATGTTGTATCAAATTATGGTTTTATGTAATAAATCAAGTTTAAGTATTTAATAAAGAGAATGGTTGTTATAAAAATATAGTGAAACCAACATTAAAAAACATTCATAACTACTATATGATCTGAATTGTGAGTGAGTTAATTCTTATCATGTGGTCAAACATGATGGGAGGATTAAGTTACCTCATCGTTATCCTACATAATCACGGATCCCAAAACACCACTAAATGCATCACAAAATACCTTGTACAACATACCGGGCATAGGTATGATCATAATATGAGACGATTTCATATGTATTTTTAATTCATCAAAAGATGGTTGAATATATGTATCCCAAGTGTAATTAAATGCATTCTTGGTATTTGTAGTCAGAGGTGATGCCAACTTTGAGAAATCATTATCAAACCATTAGTATTATCCATAAAGACCAAGGATGGTCCACACTTCAATGATAGTCATTATTTTCTGGATGGAGCTAATAATTTCATCATTTTTAAATGTATATCTATGTCTTAAAGCACAAATATTTTTCATTTTATGTTTTATTGCTTCATTTCTTTTAAATTTTAAAGAGTTTGGAGGTAAATTGTGAGGATACCCTAATTATAGAATTTTAACTGTTCTCAATATCTCATGTGTTTCGAGGTTCAAAAAAAAGACACATGCCGCCCCAATATAAGTTACGTGGCATGACAGTGGAATATTTTTTAATGAATCATTAGTAAAAAAATTGAGAAGAAATGTTACACAATTTTTAATAACATTACACATTATGACATCATCTAAAATAACTTACCTCGAAGGACAAGTTGTGACTTCATTACACACTGTGAAATATTATTACTTTTTTGGTAACATCATTACATAATGTTAAAATTTTGAATATGCATATTCAGACGAGATTATTTTGAGATTCACAATCTATGTTGACAATCAAATTAAACCTCATATAATCTAGTAAGAAATCATGATGATGGCGAGAGAATGTAAAATAATTACAACAAGGTGAGGTGTTGTTTTGATAGATATATCTTTTAAATAAATCAAACTACCACCCCTTATAAAACAATCTAAAAAAGAAGGAAGATGTGGACACCAAATACTCTTATATGATTATTTTCCATTCTTATTATTTTATTTTAATTTCCTTTTCACATATTACGCAAACTTATTTTTAATTTACATGTTTTTGAATTCTACTTCAACCCTTGTGTCTCTTTATATATTAATCTCACTCATTCTGTCATCTATCTTCCTTCATGATCTCAACTCAGTTTTCAAGGGAAAGATACTACCCCAAACCATGGCCTGGGGGGAGGTTTTATGAAGTTCTATGTTATTTTTCTTCAATCAACACATTTTTAGTAAATTTTTAGTGGATGTAATAATATTTCACTAGCACAGAGGTCTTCCACCACGTCCCTATATTTATATCTATAACTTTTATTATATCCATTATTTTTCCCTTCTATTTGGAAAACCCTTCTTATGTGGATGGTGGAATTTCTTTAAGATATGAAACTTCGTATGGGGAATCCACGTTTTTATTAATAACACCCTAGGTAGATGTTTAATCCTATTTTAATATTATATGATGTGTGGTTTGGTGTGCCAAAGGAATTCTATAAGTCAAACACTCCATAAAAAAAATCATTTTTAATGATTTTTTTTATAAAATGAATTATCAAATTGAACATAAACAACAAAAAATAATTAATGAACATGTGTTATCTAACTCTTGGACTTTGATCATTATTTTGGAAATTTATTCTACTTGCATAACCAAATATATTTAAATTTAGTGTTTTAATTTCATTATTTTAATTTAATGTCTTTGAAATCCAAAGATATTATTTTTAATAAATAAAAAAAGACTGTTTAGGTGAATTAACAATTTTTGATTGAACTTACTGTGATTATATTCATGTCCGGAAACCCTGTTTATCTTTTATGCAGCATTGGGAATATAATTTTTATTTTTTCACTCCCTACAAAAGGAGTGCATCATGAAATCAATGAAAAAAAACATTCACCTACACTAGATAAATTGATAATCTATTTTTGGAAAAATATTCCACTAAGAACATAAATTTGTATATACTGAAAGAAAGTTTTGATAGAATTCTATAGAAATAATTACTTCTTTGAGTGCCTAGATACAAACTCATATTCCACACATTCCCACAGATATATTTCAAATAGAATATAATGTCATCAAAAAACGCTACCATAAAAGCATCAAGATGTTGTTTGAATATAAGATTTATAAAATCCATAAAAGTTGGTAGAGTGTTAGTTAGGAAAATAGGCATCATAAGATATTCATAATGGCCACTCCTACTATAAAAAACAGTCATCAGTATATCAAACATATGAACTATGAGATGTTGATAAATCCAATAAAAATACAAATTAATAAGAACTACTATTCCTAATTTAAATTATTAAAAAAATAATCCACACAAGATAAAGGTTATTTATTATCAACTATTACCTAGTCCGTCTTCGGATAGTGCACACACAACTGTTGTGAACCATCAAAATTATTGAAAATGATAATAGTGGTTTCTCAAGGAAAAACACAAGGGAGAGAATAAACCTTTTTAAACTAGTTAACCAACTGAATCCTATGTTCCTTCAGTCTGGTGGTTCCAGATGATTGAACAATATCATGATCGGTTGCATGCATGTAATTAAATGAAACATAATTTCTACCTCACTCTCTTTAGGTAGATGAAAAAAGTCATCTGATAAAATATAAAAAATGTCACAATCAAAAAAGGGAATATCAATAATATGAGAAATGCCATCTGGCTCAAACGCACTAGCAGACAAAAATATCCTTTTCTCTTGGTGGGAAGGCCCCATGCGCTCTAATAATGGGTCCCGCAACCATTGAAACACATGAGAGCTCCCACACGATGAAAGAAATATTAAATGATGATTATATAAATAAACCTCATCTCAATGAGTGACATTAAAATACATATTGATGAGGATGTCAAACAAATCCATATCAAGAATGTGAAAATCCAATACCAATTCCATATCAACAACATTTAATTAAAATGATTGACATGGAAATCCATGCTCTCTACTATTTAAATGGGGTGTCACTAATTCCATCATGAAGGTCATATATTTATATTATTACAAAGAATATCAACAAATCCTATAGATATTAATGAGTTGGGGGAACCAATATCAAATAATGGAATTACTACTAAACATTAAATAAAGATAGTACCTCTCACTATTGTCAGACCTTCTTATATTTCTGCTAGAATATAAACTTATTTATGATTATTTTCCTTTTTTAGTTATGTGCCTGGGGTACTATTGTTTTAGAAGCATCAAATTGCACCACATTATCCTTTATATCCAACTAACCTTAACCATAATGATTTGTAGTCATAACCTGATAGATGTGTGGTAAATTACGAACGTGACCATAGCTATTGTAGGAATTCATGGGAAATGTACAATAAAATATTCTTTCTTAACCATTCCAAAATGATAGGATGAAATTGGTATACAACCATGTATAGTAGACAGTGTAGAAAAGGCTCACAACGGAGACCCACCATTACCACTCATGTGATGATCCTTTCATTCCCTCTTCTTCCCAGGAACAACACAGAAGCTTCCACTGGACAAAAGTGATGAGTTAGAGAATCCAAACATTCCTTACAAATCTATATCTCCCATCATAGCTATTACTACCATATATATATATATAGAATTTTTTATCATGAACACATACAATCTAATATCTGGTTGAAAATCATGTATGTACTTTAGAGTCTTCAAATTGTGAATCTTCACCACATTCATAGAAAACAAAAAAGATCAGAAATCCTATTTGTCTACACTTACACGAAACACTCTACCTTCTGAAAATATAGGAATCCTAGTTACTTTTCCATCATCATCAACTCTATACAAAACATATTGATGAATAATGTTTAGAAACCCTTCTAATCCAAGCCCACATGACATTAATCATGGACCATAGAATACCACCATCGCTTGTTAGAACCCTCGAGCATGAATCCTACACACATTACCATGATTTTCACAGTTGTCTCAAGGTTGTAAAAGATCTTGTTGATCATATCCAACCAGTTTTATGCCTATTGAGGTTAATTCATTCCTTTAAATGATACTAACATGTTGCGTGAAAAAAAAGTGGACAACCACTCTCCCCCCTCTCTCTTGGTTGTACCATGACAACTAATTTATTAACTAATGAAGAATCTTGATAAATATCATAAATTTTTTGCAATATAGTCTGGATGTGATTCTGATACAGTGGTAGATTCCCTTCTAGTTCATTAGTTGTAACCACTTGAGGAACATGTGGAATACATCTCTGAGGCATACTACATCACACTAATATAGAACAGAAGATAAGAAAAAATAAATAAATGCATTCATAAAACCAATAATACATAAGATGGATCTAAAATTAAAAAACAACCTAACACTAAGGACACATATCCCAAACACCCCTAGAAACAAGAGTCCATTTATGAAAATATCTTGTTAGATAGTAGTAACAACATGCATCTCAAATTTGGAAAATTCTATATCTATCCAAACAGATTTCCCAAAACATGGAATACTGAGGAAAGACATACCTCTTATACGATTTTGTAACAAACCAACATGGAAACCCCTCAAAATTGGAACCTAAACAATTCATCCAAATACCTTATGTTCGTTCCCAATCCTATTGGGCTGGTGATAACCACACCAACACCGAACAATTAAACAATGAGAATGATTTTTCTGAAACCGGATGAACACATGAAATATATAAAACATGAAAAATAAATTGGTGGAATAAGTATAATAAAAATATGCCAAAAATCTGATATGATAAAAGGAATAAAGAAACTATAAAATTTACTAAACCACAAAAATTTAATTATAAAGGTAATAAAATGAAAATAAAATATCTAATCCATATAATGAGTGAAAAACATCTACCATTTCACCGTTTTTACCCAACCTAGTTAACATAAATCCTCAAAAATTCACAATGTTTCCTTTCCCATCACTACAAAGGCAGTCACATCGAGGTCTATGCACTAACAATGAGGGGAACATGGGGTGAGATAATAGGATCAACAGAATCACACCCATGTGTTCCATAACAATTTTCTATATAACAATTCATGTATGATCATTTAAAATAAAACCATTCATGATAAGTAGTAATAATGTTTTCATAGAAAACATGGTAATAATTTCCCAATTATCATAGTTCTAAAACAAAAGCTAGTGTATCAATTTCAAATCCCACTTTCTATATCTTATGAATATCAAGGATACAAAATTAATCCCTGAAAAATAAAATAGAATCACGGGTATCTGCACCAATGATCACTATATGTCATACTATAAGACATCTTGTACAACATTCAATCATGTGCACAATCTTGTTCCTAGAACACATGTATAAGAATAATAGAGACACCCAATGAGAACGCCCCCAATTTCAATATCATTCCCGTATAATAGTGGGAATAGTAAATAAAGGAAATAACCATGAAAAAACCACTTAATAATCACAAAACATTTAGTATGTCCTCATGATAAACCTTTAAAATATGTTTCCAAAGGTGACTTATGTTCCCAATTTTTGCAATACATTGAAATTTGTTAAAAATAACACATTTATTTCCATTTATTATGAACAAGGTTAAAATAATTTTATTTAATAACAATTTTCAACGAACCAAAAACAATCATGATAATTCCCGGAAGAAATCCATTTTTAAAACAAAAATACGATGTCTCATAAAAATAGACTATATATGGAACCACATACCTAAATTATAAGGGTTTACATGCTCGTAATGGGATCTGCCAACAAAAAAACCAAATGAAATCCATGAAGGCCTTAAAATCCAATCATCATCAGATTATGGGTAAAAATTTGAAAAAAATGGTCAGATGAAATGAGGAAACCCACATACCTATAGAACAAATACCCTATTCACCATGGTCAACAAAATAATGGCCTCTGGAATAAGATAACATAATGAATCTAGAAGATGTCATAAAGAAACACCAACACAATCCAAAAAAATCGATAACACAAGTTGTAACACCCCGACCGGGTCACCCCTGAATAGGTGGTCGGACAGGTCGCCACAGGACCTCAAGTGCGTCTCCCCATACGTTGGAGGTTGATAACTAGCACCTAGGGTCTAAGGATAGTCATTGGGGATACTATATCCTCATTTTAGTGTTCCAAAATAGAAAAATTCAATTAATAGAGGAAGTAGTATAAAAAATGATAAAGCAGCGAAAAACATATTTTATAAATCATTTACAAAACAAATGGCCAACACCAAATTGAACATCAGATGAATGCATGAAATGATAACTTTACAAAATAGAAAACAATGAACATAACATCATTCTTTACATTCAAAAATATAAATAAAAATATAATGTCTGAAATCCCCATGGTCAATCTCCTCAAGCATCTCAAGCCTCCACTCGGTCCTCTGATCCTAACTCCCAAGTAAATGCAAACAACATAGTCCTACATCAAAATAGAATCTACATAGGTACCCAGTGCAATGGTGGCCTGAGTAGGGTGTGATATATAAATCTCAGTAGGCCGAGACCACCTGTGTCTACCCCAAATCCAGATATTAAATAAATTACTTATAACTTGTAGAGGCATGCATAAAATAAAGTAAGCAGTACAAAGTAACTATAAACTCGTGTACCTGCTTCAGCCCTCAGCTGGTGTCAGAACCTACACTTTTCATTTATCGTGCGTAATATACAATCATTACATAATCATTTGTCATTTAAAATTTATTTCAATCATAATAAAATATGAAATCCTTGAGATTCAGCCTATGCCCGACATCTCTCCTATAAGTCACTCACCATGGATGCCTCTAAAGACCATATGTGTAATCAAGTAAAGTCCAAATCCATGCTTATGCTTTGGCTTGGATTAAATTCCAAAAGTTATTCAATTTAATCTTTCATATTATATATTTAATCCTGTCCACTAAAATAGTGATTCGCTCCTAGGTCCGTCCACTAACAGTGGTTCACCCAATTCATTAATAAGTCTAAACCCTTTCTCATTATCAATTCACAAATCATCATGCCACATCAGCCATCATTAACCATTAACTCATTTCATGCGTGAATAATTGGACCCACTATCCAATGTTAATTAACGGATTTAGAACATCATTTCTATCACCCTCGTGAGTATTTGGAGCGTCAGTCCTTGTCTCACAACCCATGGGTAATTGGGGCATAAATCCATATCCCATAATAGAATATTTGCTTGCAAGCTGGGTGTAGAACACCATGTCTAGCACCCTGTGATTATTTGGAGCATTAGTCCATGTCTCACAACCCATCTATCAATCATAAATATACATCTATCATTGGTGTAGAATGTAACACCCTGAGATTTTATGAGAATTATTCTTTTTAATATCATTGATGTATTTTGTTGTATTCTTCACCAAGAATTTCTTGCTCTATATGCAACACCATATTAGCTTGTAGTATATGAAACACTATTCTTGGCTTGTGATGAAAAATAATTTAATGTTATTTAGAATAAAATTCATTTTACACAACACAAAGTATAGATTTTGATCAATGTATAACTGAACTATATTTTGAGTATATTATACGCAACACCAAAGGAAGATTTCCTTACACTCTATCCTGACTTGCCTCACATTACACGCAAGAGCGACCTTCCTCTATAGCTTGTGTTGTACGCAATGCTGAGTTTCACATAACTAAAATATGTTATTACAATATTATATAACCTAGCCATTATGAATAGTAATACCAACTTTTTGAAATTTAATAAATTTTATCATTCAAAATGGACTTCATTTTTGGATTTTTAATTTTGAAATTTGCATAGGGTTAATATTTGGTATTTTCCTAAAAACATTCAATTTTTTTGAATAGTGAAAAAACACAGAGTTATATTTTAAAACTGAATTTTTATATAAATAGTTATTTACCTTTTTTAAATATAATTTAGGTTAATATTGATACATAATAATAATATATAAGTTCAATATAATTCAATGGAGTCATTTTATAAAAATATTAGATATATAAAAATCATATTGAACTTTTCACCGTCTTTCACCCACCTCCTAGGATATTTTGACAATTTAAAAAAATGTAATTTTACTGCATCTATGAGTTGAATATTTAAAATATGAGAGACAGAGTTAATATGAAGGAGAAAAATGTGGTTAAATAAGATAAAAATAATTTTTTGTGAATAACAACTTTTTACTTTTATTTACAACGGTTAAAAGTAAATAGGGTAAACAAGGGTAAAAATTACGTGATTATTTCCCTAAAACATGTCATAATTCTATTGGATAAGTTTAATTTGAACAAAAACATCATTAGGAATAATATATTACCCTTTAGGTCCACTTTTATTAGATTGGGACATTTCTTATTATTTTATTTAAAGAAGAGTTAAAATAGTTAAAATAAAAGTTTAATAACTAATTTTTTTAATATAATATTATACATATGGTAAATTCGACTATAAATATTCATTAGAAAGGTAAAAATATTTTATACACAATGGTATTTTATTTATAATTTTTAGACATTAAATAATTTTATTTATTTATGACACAATGGTGATGCAGTAATTACATGAATAATGAAATATTAACATAATTTATATTATAAATACCCAAATAAATGTAATTTGATACTTTTTATGAATTACACTAATTTTATAGGTTAATATAACATATTAGGGTTGGTAAAATTAATTTCTTTCGAAGTAATAATGTTTTTATAAATTTAGAGAAAAAACAAAATACCAAATAGTGTCAAAATTGACATAAAATTGTTTTTAAAACAAATATTATATAATTAATTTATTTTTCCTTTTAAAAATATTAGGATCGTCCAAAAGACTTATATAATAATATATATGACATTAATGAACCAATTGGGGTTATATTTCCAGTTTTTAGTAATTTAATTAACCATATAGTGTAAGAATACAAGAAGACAAAGTTAAAGTTAAATTATTTAACTTAGATTTAAATCTTAATGATAAGGATTAAATGGTATCATAAACTGGCCTAAAATCTATTGGTTTAGAGGATTTCGACCCATACCCCCTTTAGATTGTACCTAAATCAATTTGGAGCCATTATAAACCAAATATGACTTTATTATAAAATAATATTTTAAGTTTTTTCTAATGTGCCCTTCACCCCTCTTATAAAAGGGTACTCCACCTTCAATCAAATTAACTCATCCCAATCAAATTGGATCAGACAAAACCTTCCCAAATATCCTATCAAATATACTCCCTTCATCCTAGAGTCATTCATTTTGTCAGAAAACCATCCTAAGGAGCCCTTTTGTTCAAATCAAAAGGAAGAACCCGAAGAAGATGTAAGGATTTCTCAACCCTATTTCAAGTTCTCTTATTCATCCACTTCCTCCTTATTTGTTATTTCAATTATAAAAAAATAAATCCAGAATCTTATATATAATGTGATGTTATAATAAAAATTGTACAACCATAATAGTTTTTTTATCCTTCCTATGAATGAAAAAGTCACCACACGTGCGTATGTACATATTACCGTCTCCACATCATGGTGTACTTTGTTATTCAAAAATTTCATCATTTGGATGGCTATAATAATGAGTATAAATTATTTAAATAATAAATATAACATCATTATAATTCTGTATATATGATATACCATACTATTATACTTTGATTTTATTATCAAAATAATGATCTCATTTCTAGTGCGTACGTGTGGACTACCATCTCCACGAACACGATGAAGTTAATTTTCCATGATTAAACTTTCAAGTATTATTATAAAGTATATATATAATAAATAATCATGAAATATATAAAATAATAATGACACTAGATTTATATGTATATATGTTTCATTTACTTAATTCCATTCAATTCAATAAGGAAACAAAAACAGCGTTCATGCTTACGTACGACCTACTGTCTCCATGAACGGTGTATTACATTCATTTTATCGGTCTATCATATTTATTTATATGCTGAATACATATTATATATAAATCGTGTTTTATATTCTGGAATTATTTAAATTAGTATATATGTAATTATATCTAGACCAACAAGTCGAAACACGTACGATAAATGAAACGATTTTACCCAAAACACTGATTTAACATGGAATATACAAAAGAGTGTGTAATATAAAGTCATAAGTGAACCATATATGATTTAATAAATATGAATATGATTCTATAATAAGTCAATGACATTATTTAAATCATTATATAGGAGATTTGTTGTAACGCCCCGACCCTAGTTACCCGGAGTCGGTGCATTACTTCATAACATTGTAATGATCACGAAAGATCAAGTCTCGAATGACCGATAAGTTTAGTAGCCTTGGAAACACTATATACATTCATAAATGTTACATTACATCACAAAGTGAAAAACTACAATAACATAGTCTCCATTTTCCACACTCATATCCCCTTCAGACTATCCCTGCATGTCATTCCTATTATACTTCATCACATCCTAGAAAATAGTAAAACATTGAAAGGGGTGAGCTCATATGATCAGTATGGATAACAATATAGCGGAAGCTTTCATTAATAAACATAAACATTTAAGGCAATGTATAACTAAAACAAAAGCCTTTTGAACTTGAACTTCAACATAATATGGAAAAAGTAAAATGAGATAATGCAATTTACTTATTTACATGGATATTCTACTGGTCGAATAATCACATGAAATATTAATAACCACTTTCATAATGATGGAATGAATAATGCCAGACTATCATAACCACATAGCCAAGGCCTCATTCCAAGACTAAAAATAAGATTTTGTCAAGGCCTTGTGACAAGACACTAGTTTGTCTCATGAGACCTACCGATGCATCGAGGAGCTATAGCGGGCTCCAGCCGTCACTTATTAAGTCCAATGCATTCCTCATATGAATAGGTTTAAACATATCATAAATCATAACATAATCGTATCACATAAAACATACATAAAGGAAACATAACATTTCCACATTTCAATCACAAGATATCAATACAAAGCATTGATATAATAAATACACTTTCAAAACCATTTTCAATACAAAAATAAAAGAAAGGTAAAACATGGTATTTATTTTTCTTTTTAAAAAATGGTATGGCTTGTAGAGGAATCCGAAACTCAAATAATGGTCACGGCGGAGGAGATGTCATTGTTGCCGCATACGTATAACAAAAACATTCCCTTTTGTCGTTTAGTAAATGCTTCATATAAAAATATTCCTTTTGAATAAACATAATGGTCAAAGGGGTTTATACACCGTATAAAAGAAAGTTGTGTATAAAACCACATATGCCTCAATGAATGGAGATTGAGACGAAGTCCCATAAAAAGATCATTTTTAAATAAAATATATCTATTATGTGTATTCACTATATTTACACACAAACAAAGTACAAATTCAGGATAGGACATAATAATATAATGACATAATTTGAAAGTAGGAGATTAACCCAAAGAATAGAAATTGGGTTAAGAAGTTCCCTTACCTTGTGTATGAATTTACTCGAGCGTTATTTGATCTCCTGAATAATAAACTAGAGTTAATTTATAATTTCATAAGAACATTTTTCATGTTTATTATTCATTTTATATCACTTATTACCATGTCATGAACATTGTGTAATTATTTATGTTAATAACAGTCGTTTTGACGATCTTAGGTACTTGAGTCAAAAATAATCTTCTTATAATAACAATTTGTTCATGTGGTAATATATCCATTATATACATAATTAAATTAATGATTTATATATCATATAAATCATATATATCCATTATATACATTCATTTATAATATTACATAACATTTAGAGGTAAGAAATGAAATGCACCGTTCATGGAGACGGTAAGCCGTACGTACGCATGAACGCTACTTTCATTTCTATTTCGTATTTAGTTAAATCATAATGATATAAAGGTATATTATAATTCCACTATAATATCATATATAATATCATATATAATATCATTTACTCCATCCTTTTTACATCTCACATATGTCATTAACGATTCAAATCACTTTGAGGGGGCGGTAGTCTGCACTTCCTAAAATGAAAATATCGCGTTTACCCGTAATGAAAACAATAAAGGTATGCCATAAATGAAAAATTAATAACCTTAAGTAAAACATAAACATATTATATATCATATATAAACATAGTTACATCTTAATGGCCACCTTTTAAGGTGTTATATGAGTGTTGAACAATCATCGTTTCGTGAGGCAGAAATTCATCTTCCACAAAAATAGTATGTTCTTTAACCATTAGATGTAGGTGTGTGTAATTATAGCTCGAATACATCTCATAACAACATCCTAGTATATTGAGGATACTGTTTTTGTTACAAAATAAATGAATAAAAAGAGTTTAGGGGGTTGGATAAGCAAAATAAAACAAAATAACATATGAGAAGACATTACCTTAAAATCGGGTAACTCTTTTTGATTTGAGCCAAAGGCTACCATTGGAAGACTTATGCACAATGTGAGGCTACTAGGAGTAAGGGAGGGAAGTTGGGAGATTAGTTTTTCATAGGTTGTCCAAGCCAAATGGCTTTATGGTGTGAATAAGGTGGGAGTGGTGGGGGCGTTTTATAAGTGGAGAGGAGGGGTACTTTTAGAAAGTAATGAAATGTTACTTTATTATGAAATGAATTTCAGATTATAAAGGTCCCTGAGTGATATATGTAGAGGCTAATGTGATAAGGGGTTTAAATATACTCATCCAATACGTTTTTGACAAGTTTAAGCCTTAGATTTTACATTATCTTTTCATTTTATTTAAATCGTTAATTAAGGAGGTAATCGCTACACCATCATTGTGTCATAAAACATTTCATTTATTTAATGACTAAAAATTATAAAAAAACTATCATGATGTAGAAAATCTTTTTAGATTTCTAATTAATATTTATAGTCGAAAATATGACTTGTATAACCCCATTTAAAAATTGTTTTAGTAAAACAACTCATGTTTGTGACATTTTTCTTTTAACATTAAATAAAAGATTTTAATGTCATTTTCCAACCAAAGTGGCTCCATGGGGTCCTCATGATGACCCATGGATTTTATGGGTCGTCCATGACTCATAAAATAGGGGTAGGACAAGTTTCAAGGTCATTTCATATTATTATAACACTATCTGTACCTTAAATTTCACTAATTACCTTTAATCGCGATTAATTAAACTTAAAAGATACTATTCACCAAAAAAATTATTTTAATCCCATTGAACCACATTTTACTTCCTAATGACAACCATTTATGTCGGAGTTTTGAAAATCAAATCATAGAAGTGGTAATGTTTCATTTAAATGAAAAATCAGTTTTTTAACTACCACTTAGGGGTTTCACTATTCATCAAAAATTGAAGTTTTTCAGAACAATGCCAAATTTTCACCCTAAGATATAATTGATATTCTGAATTCAAAAATGATGTCTATTTTATGAAATTATAAACATATATGTTTCATTAATTAATATTATAATTAATTCCCGCTGTCACAACAAATAGCGTGTTTTTTAGAAACAATATATATCAAAAGATTGACAATTGTTTATGTCCAATTTCAAAGTGAAATTAATTCTAATGAACACCATTGGATAAAATGGTAAAAACATATTCTAATTACACTTTAAAACAACTCAATAGTATAATGTATCACTATAAATTATTTTTTATTAAAAAAGTTGTTTTTAAGTATTTTTCACTATTCATAAAAAATTGAATGTTCTCAGAAAAATAACAAAAATTAAACATAGGCTAATTTTGACATTACGAATATAAAAATGAAATCAATTTTGAAATATAAAATTTCTATAATTTTAAAAAGTGGTTATTATTATTCATAACGGCTACTTTGATTAGTCGCGGTGTTTTAGAACTCGAACATGCGTACAATGCAAGCTATTGCATTATTGAAAGAGAGGCGTATCGTGGAAGCTCGGGGTGTTACATTCTACCCTCCTTCAATAAATTGCGTCCTCGCAATTTGAAAATTTTCTTTGAAAATAAATGGTTGAAAATAGAAAATACCTTTGTGGAAAACCCACATCGGAAATAAGGTTAATAAAAATATAACTTTAAAAGAAAGAAAGATAAGTACAAAGGTCACTCAGATATCCCATACTAGGATTCTATGAAAATATGGATATGGAAGAAAAAAAACCATCATGGTCTGATGGAGAGTTGTAGAAAAATGGATTAGGATAAAGTTAACAATAATAAAATCGCAAACTTGTGATTGGTTAAACGATCATTGAATCCCCAGTTGGAAAATTTAACTGACAACGTTTTTGTTTTAAGTTACCTTTTATAAAGATGAGGAATTTATTTAGGAGACTTACTAAGAACGTAAGAAAATATAATTACTAGTCATGTAGACTTTCATTCTTTAATAAATTTTTACCACAAACCCATCATTCACTCCAAAAGGTAATAGAACTTAAAAATATTCTATTTATCCTAATTTTATAATGTTCCAAATATTAACACATACCATTTAGATTAGGGAAACTATTTTGTAATAACCAGGGACTTCCTATAGGCTAGTGGTAGGTAATAAGGGCCTGTCGCACTATGGTTGTGGGTTCGATTCCTAGAGCTTTTTCTAACGCGACAGGTTATGCCCCACCCTGCAGGTTGTCCTTTTCCTAAAACTATAGTTTTATAATATTCCAAAAATAATCTTCAGAAATGTTTTAACCTTAAACAATACTATCCAAAGTTCAACTTAATTCATTCCTACCGTTATAGTTATCCAAAATACCTCTGTGCAGACTTTTTCTAAAAGGTCTCTAAATTCCAAAATCAATTGTAACATCAGATTCCCCAAAAAAAGTAAAGTTTCCCTTATTGTCACATACTTAAAATATGATTTCCTTCATTATATTAAAACCTTAATGAAAAAAACAATTACTACAGTTCAATCCTTATATATATCACATTATTCTTATAACCAGAATATAATCCTTGTTTCCAAAAGCACCAATACATTTTTTATTCCACATCAACTGTAGTAACAGCATAAGATTGTCCTTTATCCCTTGGCCTTTTCTGAGGTATGTTTCCCTGACTCTTAGGACATTCATTTTCATAATGCCCCATTTCCCTACAATTGTAGCATTCAATATTGATAGCCTCTTTCTTTCCCTTGCAATCACAAGCCTGGTGACCTTTTTCTCTACATTTATAACAAACTCCCATTCCTTTTAGGAAAGAACCGGGGTGATTCTTCCCACAATTATCACATAATGAAAAATCCCTCTTTCCCTTCTTTCCCTTTATCCGTCTCTTTTTCCACCGTTCTCTTATTATCTTTCTTTACTTTGTTGTCATAAGACATAGATAATTCGTTTTCTGTCTTGATAGCACACGAGACAATATCTTCGTACGATGAGAAGGATTGTGATACTAAAGCTCGATGGAGAAATGGTTTTAACCCATCAATGAAACGATCAATCTTACTTCTTGGGTTACATATATAATTTGTTGCATGCCTCGCTAACCTTTAAAAGTTAGCCTCATACTTTGTGACATTCTCATCCTCCTTTTGTCTCATACTCAGAAATTGCCTTTCAATATCTGCTCGATGGTCATGTAGAAAGTATTTTTATAAGAAGATATCTTTGAACTCTCTCCATTCCATACTTGATACTTCTTCATCTTCCTTTGTATTTTTAATCAATGACCACCATTGATCGAATCTTCAGTGAGGCGGTAGACTGCCATGTCAACCTTCTCCCTTTAGCTACACCCCAAGGCGTGGAATATTTTTTCTAAGGAGTTTATCCATTGCTCAGCTACTAATGGATTTGTACCCCCATTAAATGTTGGCAGTTTCTGCCTCATGAAGAGGTCTAACATTGATCCTCCACGTTGCGGATTAGGGTGCTCCATACGAGTAAGGTTATTATTCATAACCCGAGTGAGTTGTCCCAGTATGGTAATAAGTTGATTAGCACCAATTGTATCTCCAACTCCACAATAATTTTCTTGAGCAGGAGGGAAATCCCTACATGGAGTGAGTGCATTGATACAGTTTCCATTCCTTCCACTAGGTGCCATTTCTAAACAATGGCATAAACTAGATTAGTTTATGAATTAAGATACATAATTCCATACTTGTAAAACAGTTAACACTAATTGAACTATTTATGGATATAATCCATAATCAAAAAAAAGTTTTCTTTGAAGAATTATATAGTCATAACCCTTCATAGTGGTTTGTAAAGAAAATGAGAATTATCCTAAGCATATCCCCCCGGAGTGTCGTAACCAGGAGTGCAGCAAGGCCCGTTGTCATGCACCAGTTCCCGTTCGAGTCTTTCTCAAAGTGGTGTTTTCGGGTTTTACCCATAGGTACATATGTTCCAGAGCCGCCTCTACCTTCTCGTATCCAGACAGGGATGTATTGCTTGGAAAAATCCCAACATCTCTATAATACCAAAATTCTAGGAAGTTCTTCTATACTAATCCTCAAAGTCTATCTTCGGGATATGTGCTCTAATCAGAGTTCATCTAAATATAGCTTCCAAGGTTAGTACTAAACTGCCTCTGATACCAACTGTAACGCCCCGACCCCAGTTACCCGGAGTCGGTGCATTACTTCGTAACATTGGTATGATCAAAAAAGATCATGTCTCAAAAGACGGATTAGTTTATTAGCTTTGGAAACACTAGATACATTCATAATTGTTACATTACATCACAAAGTGAAAAACTACAATAACATAGTCTCCATTTTCCACACCCATATCCCCTTCAGACTATCCCTGCAGGTCATTCATATAATACTTCATCACATCGTGGAAAATATTAAAACATTGAAAGGGGTGATCTCAGATGCTCAGTAAGGATAACAATATAGCAGAAGCATTCATCAATAAACATAAACATTTAAGGCAATGTATAAATAAATCAAAATCCTTTTGAACATGAACTTAAACATAATATGGAAAAAGTAAAATGAGATAATTCCATTTACTTCTTCACATGGATATTCTACTGGTCTAATAATCACATGCAATATTAATAACCACTTTCATAATGATGGAATGCATAATTCCAGACTATAATAACCACGTAGCCAAGGCCTCATGCCAAGACTACAAATAATATTTTTTCAAGGCCTTGTGCCAAGACACTAGTTTGTCTCATGAGACCTGCCGATGCATCGAGGAGCTATAGAGGGCTCCACCCGTCACTTATTAAGTCCAATGCATTCCTTATATGAATAGGTTTAAACACATTATAAATCATAACATAATCGTATCACATAAAACATGCATAAAGGAAACATACCATTTCTACATTTAAATCACAAGATATCAATACAAAACTTTGATATAATAAAAAAACATTCAACTCCATTTTCAATACCAAAATAAAAGAAAGGTAAAACATGGTATTTATTTTTCTTTTAAAAAAAGTTATGGCTTGTAGAGGAAGCCGAAACTCAAATAATGGTCACGGCGGCGGAGAAGTCGTTGTTGCCGCATACGTACGACAAAAACATTCCCTTTTGTCGTTTAGTAAATGCTTCATATAAAAAGATTCCTTTTGAATAAATGTAAAAGTCAAAGGGGTTTAACAACGTATAAAAGAAAGTTGTGTAAAAAACCAAATATGCCTCAATGAATGGAGATTGAGACGAAGTCCCTTCCAAAGATCATTTTAAATAAAATATATCTATTATGTGTATTCACTATATGTACACATAAAGAAAGTATAAATTCAAGATAGGACATAATAATATTATGACATAATTTGAAAGTAGGAGATTAACCCAAAGAATGGAAATTGGGTTAAGAAGTTTCCTTACCTCGTCTCCGAATTCACTCGACCATTCTTTGATCTCCTGAATAATAAACTAGAGTTAATTTATAATTTCATAAGAACATTTTTCAAGTTTATTATTCATTTTATATCACATATTACCATGTTATTAACATTATGTAATTATTTATGTTAATAACGGTCGTTTTGACGATCTTAGGTACTTGAGTCAAAAATAGACTTCTTATATTTACAATGTGTTCATGTGGTAATATATACATTATATCCATAATTATATTGATGATTTATATATCATATACATCATATATATCCAGTATATACATTCATTTATAATATTACATAACATTTAGTGGTACGAAATGAAATGCACCGTTCATGGAGACGGTAAGCCGTACGTACGCATGAACGCTACTTTCATTTATATTTCATATTTAATTAAATAATAATGATATAAAGGTATATTATAATTCCAGTATAAAGTCATATATGATATCATTTACTCCATCCTTTATACGTCCCCCATATGTCATTAATGATTCAAATCACTTCGAGGGGGCGGTAGTCCGCACTTCCTAAAATGAAAATATCGCGTTTACCCATAATGAAAAAAATAATGGTATGCCATAAATGAAAAATACAGAACCTTATGTAAAACATAAACATATTATATATCATATATATATAGAGTTACATCTTAATGGCCACCTTTGAATGTGTTATATGAGTGTTGAACAATCATCGTTTCGTGAGGCAGAAATTTTTCATCCACAGAAACAGTACGTTCTTTAACCATTAGATGTAGGTGTGTGTAAGTGTAGCTCGAATACTTCTCATAACAACATCCTAGTATATTGATGATACTGGTTTTGTTACAAAATAAATTAATAAAAAGAGTTTAGGGGGTTGGATAAGCAAAATAAAAAAAAATAACATAAGAGAAGAGATTACCTTAAAATCGTGTAATTTTTTTTTGATTTGAGCCAAAGGCTTCCATTGGAAGAATTATGCCCAAAGTGAGGCTTATAGGAGTAAGGGAGGGAATTTGGGAGATTATTTGGGCAGATTTTGGCCGAGCCAAATGGCTTGAATGTGTGAATAAGGTGGGAGTGGTGGGGGCCTTTTATAAGAGGAGAGGAGGGGTACTTTTGGAAAGTAATTAAATGTTACTTTATTATGAAATGATTTTCGGATTCTAAAGGTCCCACAATGATATATGTTGAGGCTAAGGTGATAAGGGTTCTAAATATACTCATCCAATAGGGTTTTGACAAGTGTAAGCCTTATATTTTACATTATATTTTCATTTTATTTAAATCGTTAATTAAAGAGGTAATCGCTGCATCATCTTTGTGTCATAACACTTTTCATTTATTTAATGTCTAAAAATTATAAAAAAAATATCATGATGTATAAAATCTTTTTAGATTTCTAATTAATATTTATAGTCGAAAATATGGTTTGTATAACCTCATTTACAAATTGTTTTAGTAAAACAACTCATGTTTGTGACATTTTTATTTTAACATTAAATAAATGTTTTTAATGACATTTTCCTGCCAAAGTGGCTCCATGGGGTCCCCAAGTTGACCCACAGTTTTTCTTGGTTATCCATGAATCATAAAATAGGGTTAGGACAAGTTTCAAGGTCATTTCATATTAATATTACACTATCTTTACCTTAAATATCCCTAATTACCTTTAATCGCGATTAATTAAACTTAAAAGTTACTATTCACCAAAAAAAAATTTAATCCCATTGAACCACATTTTACTATCTAATGACAACCATGTATGTCGGATTTTTGAAAATCAAATCACAGAAGTGGTAATGTTTCATTTAAATGAAAAATCAGTTTTTTAACTACCACTTAGTGGTTTCACTATTCGTCAAAAATTGAAGTTTTTCAGAACAATGCTAAAATTTCACCCTAAGCTATAATTGATATTAAAAATTAAAAAATGACGTCTATTTTATGTAATTCCATACATATAAGTTTCATTAATTAATATTATAATTAATTCCCGCTGTCACAACAAATACCGTGTTTTTTAGAAACAATATACATCAAAAGATTGACAATTGTTTCTGTCCAATTTCAAAGTGAAATTAATTCTAATGAACACCATTGGATAAAATGGTAAAAATATATTATAATTATTCTTTAAAACCACTCTATAGTATAATTTATCACTATAAATTTTTTTTATTAAAAAAGTTGTTTTTAAGTATTTTTCACTATTCATAAAAAATTGAATGTTCTCAGAAAAATACCAAAAATTCAACATAGGCTAATTTCGATATTACAAATAAAAAATGAAGCCCATTTTGAAATATAAAATTTCTATAATTTTAAAAAGTGGTTATTACTATTCATAACGGCTACTTTGATTAGTTACGGTGTTTTAGAGCTCGAACTTGCGTATAATGCAAGCTATTGCATTATTGAAAGAGAGGCATATCGTGAAATCTCGGGGGGGGGGTTACATTTGGATATGTATGAAACATATCAATAACAAGGTAAGGGAAAATCTCACAATTTATTTTTTTTCGTGATTGTTTATATTTCAGAATTTACTGGGGAATATTTATCATCCACGTCCATGTTTCCTCAATATGTAATATTATTTATATACTCCTAAAAATTTTTAAATACAATTTATCCTATTGGTGAATTTTAAGTAAAAGATATGAAAGGAATCTTTCTTCGTTTTCAATATGAGATACGTTTTGACTTTTCCTTCCAAAGTACGAGATGAATGTTTTATTAACTTATATGATATGAATGGATTTTTATGATTTCATAAAAAATTATTCCCATGAATATTCCTTTACAAGTTTTCATGTTTATTTTTAATCAACTATATTTAGTTTAAAATTTTATGACATGTTAAGAAAAGAAAAAATGTTTTTAAGTAGAAATGATATTTTTCTCAAGAATGGAGTTCAATTGTTTTATCAAAATTATTTTCCATATATGATAATATAGGTTTCTATTTCTGTCCCTATTTTTACATTGATTTGATTATTTTATGATGGAATTATTTTTATGAAGTCCTTTTATCTTATATGGTTTATGTTATGATGACGCGATGTTTACGAATCCCATTTTTTATTATATGGGTTATGCTATGATATATGATTTATGATTTTGGGGCACACATTAGAATGGTTTCATTATGAAATTGGTGGGAACTATATCTCCCTCCAATGCATTAGGTATTGATTTATATCTCATCCGATAGACATGGCTGGAACTGAAAGTTAATCTGGTTCAGCGATACAGGACTAGAACGAGGAGTGAACTTGATATAGTAAGGGACTTTTTCCACTATGACGGTCTTGGCAGCAATGCATAGGCTACTATGGATATCATAACATGTGCTTGATAGTTTCAACAATTTCATGTTTTATTCCCATGCAATTTTATCATGGATAATGTTCCTTTTGTATCTATGCCTTCTGAACTGCCAAGATTAATGTCATTACTCATGATTTTGATTTTTATGTCCTTGTTCATACGTCAAAATGTTTAGGTATTGTTTTTTTTCTCCCTGTTTACCCTTACTAAGCATTTGAGCTCGCCCATTTTTATTTTTTCTTTTCCCCAGGATATAAATAAAGGTTTTAGGTTTGAAAAACAAAGTGGAAGATCTTTATGGGAGATGTTGAAGATCTTTCACCATGATGGGAAGATTATGTTCCATGTTTCAAAGGAACTAAACTAATACAATCATTGGCTGTATGTTTTTGTTATGTATTATGTATTCCAAAAATTTAATGTAATTTCCATGTACGTCAAGGGTGGGTATCTATAGTTGGTATCAGAGAAAAGGATTAATTATCCTTTGGAAACTAGGTTGAAAAACATTAGTGAGATCCCGAGATATATTTCTAAGGTATGTCTAGGGATGTACCAAAGTTTAATTATAAGTATATGTTATATTCCTATAATTATGGTAAAAATCATTAAATTAAACCTAAGATGTTATATATTGAAGGTAATCCACCATTATTATGTTTTTTTCTAGAATGATTTTTTCCTGTCACGCTATTCATTTTGGGTTTTTGACGATGGGTAGAACCCGAAGGAACCATGTTGATCAATGTAATGGTAAATGAAATGATTTTCCCCCTGAATGAACCAATGTAATGGGAGATGGAGTGAAAAATCTTATTTCTATACTTAAACAGGCTATAAATCATTATGGACTTTCGAATGAGCATATAATGTAACAATATTCTATTGAGTTCTTCATAAGGCAACGTACACCTTCTTTCAGTGGGTCCTTTTATCCACTTGTTTCTAAACTATGGATTAGATACATTGAAAATATATTTTCCATACATCACTATTCGGATCATGAAAAATTCATTCTGGGTATTTACCATTTAGAAGGTGAAGCAGTCCAATGGTGGACTCTAATTCAGAATATGAGGCCCCAAGATGAAATTGAATCCATTGAATAGGATGAGGTCAATAACTTATTATTCAATAAGTAATTCCCTCATATTCTTCTTAAAAATATGGAAAAAGAGTTCCTTGAGCTTAATCAAAAGGATTATGAATCTACTGGTATATACGAGGCAAATTTTACAAGGCCTGCAAGGTATGCATCTGGCTTTATCATCCAACATGAAAGTAAAGTTGATCGATTCCTCAGTGGCTTAAAACCAAGTCATCAAAGGGAATTAAATATAAGAGACTTCAATTTCTATGAGGAAATGGTGTGTTGTGTTATTAACTACAACGTCGGGATTTGTTTCCCTTGGTCAGAGAAAAGGAAACCCCAGGAAGCACCGGATAAACTCATTCACAGGAGGGTGTGACCGATAACTCTTGAGTCGGTCAACCTTACTCTCGTGGCAGCTATTGTTTTGAGATCCAGTTCTAATAGGAATTGGAGACCTCTAGAGTACGAGGATGACGATCACGTCCTTATACGGGTCTCACCTCGACGAGGTTTACGGAGATGTGGCCAAGGTGGCAAGTTATCTCCGAGGTTCAGCGGAACTTTCTAGGTCCTCAGCAGGATAGGCGAGGTGGTTTACCACTTGACCCATCCACCTCGGTTGCAACGGGTTCACGACGACTTCCACGTATCTCAACTGAGGAGATACGTGCTCGACCCATCGCATATCATCGACCATGAGGAGCTGGAAGATGGCGATGGGGTGACATTCATAGAGGTTCCAGTGGGGATCGATGATCGACAGGAACGGATCCTACGAGGATGGTCGATTCCTCTGGTGTGCATTCTCTGGCAGTATGGGAACCTCAAGGTGAGAACATGAGAGCGGGAGGCTCACATGCATGATCATTACCGCTTTTGTATCCCTAGTTTATGTTAATGCTTTACGAGGACGTAAATACCTGAGGTGGAAATAGTGTAAAGACCTGTATAATTCAAGGAAAATTTCTTCTTAATTTTATTTAGTTTTTACAAGAACGCAGTTTCTGGTGGCGCCTGATTCCGAGGCCCGGTGTGCCCGGAATCATTTTCCAAATTTTAGCTCGGGTACCTTCAGTGAACGAACGAGCGGGTTTTCCTAACTTTTGAACTGGTGCTCAGAATTGAAATCGGAGGGCACCAATGAACTAGCAGCGCTGGTAATTGCTTAAGAAAACCCCTTTCCGAAGTTGTGTTTTCTTGGGATGAGTTTTTTAAATAATGTGAGAGATAATAATATAATTGTTTTACAATTATATTTTATTTTCTTGTTAAGTGGATTAAGTGTTGTGTCACAACACTTTTCCTCTCTATTATGTGGTTATAACCTATGTAAGGGAGTCCGGGGTGGGACCCACTTGATGATAACTACCTTTGAGAGGATTAATGTGGGGCGGGGCCCACACGAGCCCAGCCCCTCACCATTCCCTAACATTCATAACTCCCCCCCCCCTTAATTTTGTAACTCTCAAAAAGAAACCCCCCCTTTTTAAATAAAGTCAACTCATTAATTGTGTATGTTTTTCAGGTAATTAATTCTTGGATTCGTTTGAATTTCAAATAAATTCCTTTGTCTTGTGTGTTAATTTAATAAGACTAAGTCCTATTTCGTGGCAGAATAGTTGATGGTGAGAAAGGATTTGGGGAGAAAAGCTCTAAGTTCCGAAGGACGTTATTCCTCCTTAAAGAACACGAAGAACACACTGTCACCGACGAAGAACGCCGTCCTCTGACGAAGGACGGCGGTGAGAGACGCCTTCCTCGGAGATCGAAGACGTGATGCCGTGTACCGCAATGCCAACAACTCTGTCCTTCTACGACAAACCTTCGTTCAATGTTTACATCAGTTAGGGGTTTATTTATTGTTGATCGTGATATCATCTATTGCCTTTCTTGGTTTCAATTGGTCCACCTGTTATCATAATAACAGAAGGAGGTCAGACTGCACGAACACAGCGGACCCTCCTCCCCCCTTGTTTGTGTGAATTTGTTGCGACACGTGAAAGGCGGCGTGTTGCGGTTGCACCGCGCAGAAACTATGAGAAAGGGTGAAGAAGCGCGGCGTCGCTGCACCACGCCGTTGAAGTCGAACATGTCGCGGCGCTGTCGCACTGTGCCAGAAAACCACGAAGATGCCGCGGTTTGATTATTGATCGGTGTGCATGGATTGATGGGTTACGACAAACGGGGCCGCAAGGTAATTTTGATGCTTCTGCAGTAAATTTCGAGACCAGAGATGAACGCCAGCACAGATGGATTTGAAAATGGACCACCGGAGCAACTCTGGTGCCCCGCAGAAACCCTGCAGGTGCAGGTCACCGACGACCGGGGGGGCGGCGGTTGGAGCCGTCCGGCCGCCAGGAGGCGGCAGCGCCCTAGCGCGCCGCTAGAAGAAACAAACCGCTGCGGCTTGCTGCGGCGGTGCAGCACATGGGATCCTACAGCCACACGGGATCCCAGAGGAACAACGGCGGTGCAAACCGCCACCGACATCAATCAGCGGCATGGGGGCCACACAACCCCCCCTACTCTGCGGCTTCCGCTCGTCCATGCTGTTCGAGCCGCGGATGGCCATGCAGTCAGGCCGCGTCGGTCGGGCCGGGCCGTGGCTCACCAGCCGGGTCGGGCCGTGCCAGCCGGGCTAGGCCGCGCCCTGAAGGGCTGGACCTAGACCCAGGTCAGGTCGACCCCGTTCGGGCCGACCTAGGGTGGGTTGGGCCGGGCCGGGCTGGGCCGACACACCCCATTTCGGATTGTTTCTGTTTGAATTCCCATAACATGGGATAAGGACCTCCAATCGATGCACAATCAGTTGCGATGAAATCCTTGGATGGAGATGGTCATTTTAGTATATTACACTCAACGTTTCGGAGAACATTGGGTTCAACCGGGTTGGTTCGGATATGAAACCAACCGGGCCCTCGGAGCGGAAACGCTTATATCTTGAGCTCCGGAGGTCAGATTGACGTGCTGTAGATATTGTTGGATTCCTCTTGTTGAGACGGCACTTTTGAAATACTTTTCTCGTGGTTTGGACGCAGTTGGATAATGGACGGGTTGGAATGTACCCGAAGTCCAACTGGGCCCCTGGAACAGAGAATTTGATAACATTCAGACTAGACGTCTGTTTGACGAACCGTCAGCGGCATTGGTGATCACGTTGAAAAATTGTCCCTATGAGTATACCCTATGTGAGTTCGGGGTACAGTTCAAATATGGTTGGATTGGTTCATACACGAAAACAACCGGTCCCCTAGGACAAAAAGGCTAATAACTTACAGATCGGGCGTCTGATTGACACGCCATCTACTGCGTTGAGACCCCTATGATGAGGTGGTCCTTTGAGATAATTCTCCGTGGGACATTGTGATACTTGGATTATCGACTAGTAGATCATGGAGCTGACCCTCACGGAGACGAGAGTGCGGAGTACGGAGACCGTGTAGCTGGCTGAGACCTGACGATAGCTTGACTGATCGACTCGGTGTGTTTCGGATGGCCCATTGGGGAGCTCTTGGTTGTAGCGGCAGACCCACGGCGGAGGAGCGCTTGGTTGTAGTGGCATACCCGCGGTACTCAATAGAAGGGTACCTCTGGAGGCAATGAGGGGGAGCGCTTGGTTGTAGCGGCAGACCCATGACGGAGGAGCGCTTGGTTGAAGCGGCAGACCCACGGTACTCATTAGAAGGAGTACCTCTGGAGGCTATGAGGGGGAGCACTTGGTTGTAGCGGAAGACCCATGGTGGGAAGTTCTTGTTTGTAGCCACAGGCCCACAGTACTCGATAGAAGGAGTACCACAACAGTCTTAGGTTAGTGAGCAGTACCTCAGTGTCGTGACAGGACCACTATACACTCCAGGGATGATGATCATCAGCAGTTATGGTTTCGATAATAAAAATCCTTGTTTGAGCTGAGTCTATGATCCTTGTATTCCCTCATGATTGAGATGGGTCACTTGATAACTTAGGTATATGTATGGGCATATAACTGGATAGTGGTTATCCGTTTATTTCATAATCTTTATGCTTCCTCATGATTGAGATGGGTTAATTCATAACATAGTTATATGTATGGTCATATACCTAAGTTGAGGTTATCTGTTGAGATATTCATTTTGGTTATCCAAGTTGGTTTTAGTGAGACCTCGAGGGTCTCGGGGTCCCTACTAAGTATCTTTATACTCACCGCTGCACGAGCTATGCCCGCACCTCGTTGTGTTGGTTGCAGACGACAGGCAGTGCTGACGGAGGCCGAGTGTTCGAGGACTGGACAGTACCCCGAGGTGGACCACATGACAAGTCAATATCCAGAGGTGGACTTCACGACGAGATGACACACAGAGGAGGTTGACGGGCGAGACCGTTGTGGAGGCTATATGTACCTACCCTTCAGGTAGGATCTGTGGTGGACGATCCAGGAGCTGCACCATCTGTACCTACCCTTCAGGTAGGATCCGAGGAGGATGACCTAAGAGCCACATCCATTTTTCCAGCTGTTGTCTTTTTCTATTGTACTTTTGTTCAGTTGTAGCTGTACTTTCAGTTGGGTTTGTATTCTGGCCCATTTACTTTTCAGCACTTTCTTTTGTACTTAGTGTTTTACTTCTACTTGTTCTTTGTGGTGTTTTTTTTTCCTTTATAAATGTAATGTCTTCCCAGTTATCAAGATTTACGCCTTTGGTGCTAGTCTCCAGCCACTGGCATATGGAAGGAGGGATTTGGGTAGTCACGGCACGGTCCTCGAGGACGGGTCGTGACAAAAACGGTCTTTATAGGGATCCATTTGTATTATTTATTAGAAAATATTATTTTATGATAAAATTGTCAGATAAATATATTGATATGATCCTCCATTCATGTCCATTTAGCAAGATCTCCACATTTTATCGATTGTCTAGATAATCATATCAGAATAGACATCATTCTCTGTGTGATAATCCATTATGAAGTGAGAAATAATTATTTAGAACTGTTGAAAACACTTCTTAAAAGTCAAGGAATATCATGGACCACTATTATATAAAATAAGTAGGTTTTATTCCATCCATCCTCTCCACTACTTTAATGTGCATCAATGTAAGTTGATTGAGTAATAATACATTAGGAACATCAATTATGTTAGTAGAAATTAATTGTATATCCACCACCCACCAAATAGAATTATTTCTTCTTGATGTATTTGGTAGACCTATGATAATTTTCATTTTTATTTTTCCATTTTCATGTATCTATGGGTAATTATTCGAACATCCACTTGGATTTCCTTCATTAAGCCTTTAAAAGCTAACATGAATGAACTTTGTTGTATATCTCATGATATCCTTCAATATATTATCCCACCAATAGTTAACTAAATGATCTCAATACTACATAAAGATACCAAGATTGATGTTAATTTATAGGCAATGTGCATCATCTCACATCTCCAGTAACTCTTGATTTGATGGCTCACATAGTCAAGACCCAAATCATACAACTCAATCTTCACCAATTTTGATCGATGAGGATTTCCCTTTTCCTGTTGCTAGAAAATTATATAGCATTTTTATATCATATCATTTTTATCCATTTTCTTCTCATGAAGGGATAATTGAGAAATCATATTTGAAATGATTTATTATGTTCATTATTTCATGATTTTATTGTACATCCTTATGATGTAAATGAATGATTGATATTTCTCAATTATTACAAATTATAAAATATCTATATCTATTAAATATATACCTTTTACTATCACACGTTCATTACCAATATATTTTTTGATTTAATAGTCATAGTCCTAAATTGGTTCTGATCATATTTTTATCCTAAATTTATGTCATTCAATTAGAATATATATTTGAGAATATTATGATCCAAATATATTTCACTATTCATTCACAATGTGATAATGTCACCATATTTTATGTTGTATGATAGATTTATATAAATCTATATCATCATTTTTGTTGTTTTTTTCATGAAAATTATATACCTTATAAATTGTTTTATCACTTTAACATTCAAGATTATTACAGAACCCATTATATTTTTCAAAGAATCATTTTATACAATGAAAAAATCCCCACATTTGGAAATTATATGTATATGTGTAGTGATATTCCACTCTTTATACTATATTAATATCTCATATCATTAAATATTCCATAAAAAATTGACCCCCTTCTGGGTGATCATTTTTAAATGTTTTGAAAATCATGTTTTATTTTTTACAAATTGATGATAGTGCCTATATAACTATTGGAAACTAGAAATTTACATCACATATATTGGTCTAATGTCATCAATAATTTTTATCTCTTTATGAGTTCTATAGATATCTCATTACATGTTATATAATGGTATATTAATGATAATTTTTTTAATTAGAACTAACGTTTTATATTTTTTTATAAGGATTCTCCCTTTGTATAGTTATTAGACATGTTCTTATATGCACTTCTAGGTTATCCTTGATTTTAGAGTATACTGTAATATCATCAATAATGGAAATCTCAAGATTTTCATGAATATTTATAAGGACTATATTCATTAAGTAAATTATGGTTTCTGCAGCATTAGTTTGTTTGAATGGAATTACAATGAAATCCTAATCCTTATTCCTTAAATTATATTTAGTTTTGGGATGTCCCCCTCCTTAGAAAATAATTGTTAATACCCAAAATGATGATCTAAAATGTATATGTAACAGTAAAAAAGCATCACATCAAAAAATTAATCGACCCATGATAGATGATACTTCCTCATTATCGTGATCTTGTTGAGTTCATGTTAATCAATATAATGGTGAATTGACCCATGTTTCATCATGATGATGTGGACTGGTGCTCCCCATGGTGACACAAATGAGCATATGGACATATTATATAGATTCTATTATACTAACATTCTCGGCACCACATTTTCCACAATAGCCACTCTAAATTGGGTATTTGGTATTACAAAATCACCATGTAAATGTTTTATTGAAAATTCATCTCTTGTCATAGAGAGAGAAAAAAATTATTCCAGAACCACATTAATGTATTCTTTAATAATAAATTTTTCATCAAGGATGATACTTATCCATGATTTGATTATTTTAAAAGTATATTATCATTCATTGGGAAATTTTTATCCATGATTGAGATGTGAGTGATAATGATGTTTCGCCATCCCCCCTATTATTTGTACAAAACTGAAGGATGATTCGTAATATGAATATTGATTTCCTTTTCAGGAAAATTATTGTTCACACCATATAAAGAATGATATCCCACACACATAATTGAATAAAATTATTATAATAACATAATCAATATGTTCTCTACGAATTTCATCATAAATATTTTAATAGGTGAAGAGTTCTAAACATGAGGTGCAATATTTTCACCGTATTCTATTTTTTGTGGCAACTATAATTCCATGATATATTGAGGTGTTAGAATAGTTATCTAAACATTAATGATATGATGTAATTCCTAGAAATAAATATTAGAATAAAACATTTCAAAAGTTTAATCATGTTTTAACAATTCACTTCATGTAAAACGTACAATTGGATGAATGTTTTTCAAATTTTATAGACATAATATGAAAACATTTAATAGATGACTCATAAATAACTTATATTCAATAACATATGAATTTATAGGCCTTATTATAGGCTATAAATTATATATTTACTAACTCAAAATCGTTTTTTATTTTATCACTATATTATTATTTATATTATGATTTTAAATTTATCATTGCATACCCTCTGGGAGTGTTGAACATAGTGTGTATAAAAATCAATTTTTATGCAGATATTGTCAATAGAGTATATCATAATAAACTATATTTGTGTGCTACATCTAGGTACATATGTGATTGAGGCACATCCTCCTTTACTATCCAAATATGGTTTTATTTTATTGGAATACACGTACTCAATAAATTCCTAGAATTTATTGATGTCATTTGTATTTACTTTTCTAACATAAGAATTCACTATATTTTTCTTATACTAATATAAATAATAACATTTTTTCCATTATAAAAAATAATGGAAGCCAATTCATTTTTACATATTATTTTATTATTATTTTTTAAAATTAAAAAATATACATCACATAAGAATTATATCAATGATTTTTTTTAGAATTAGGTATATATAATAACATAATTAACATGAGATACATATACGTTATTGATAACACCATCAACATGCTCATAGAAATCATTGGTTATGTAAAAGTACATGGGAATATTGGGTGTGACCATAAGAAAGGGGTGAGTAATAAATCCCAGTAATGGAATAACCATTTCATAACATGAATATTTTATTACATTTTAGACAATATGAAATTGGGTGGGATATAAATGGGGTGATAATCATAATCATTAAGAATGAGTTAAGATATATAATGATTAAAAAAAGGCTACATGGTATGGTGTAAGAAATCATGGAACATGAAAACATAATCATATGTCACGGTTAACTAAAAATACATCATTACATAATTTTCAATAGGTAACCTCCCACTCACATAATATGGTGTCTCATGACACTAAAAAATTACCCAATGCATTGGATAACAATCTGTGTGCACCCTTCATAATAATATCATGTAGATGTATAAGTTATCTATATAGACCATATAACATAAGAAAATATTTCATCATATTAAATTAAATTTTCATGGAGTTTGTCATAAGTATGAGTAATTTGAAAAATAAAAAATTTATTTTTATATCTAGGTGAATATCATTGATTTGGAATATAAATGGATTTTAGAAGATAGAGTATGGATTTAAAAATTCACAGTGAAATTTCAATAGCACAATGGGAGTACATAATCTTCTAAAGACTTGTTTAATGAGAGTGAATGGTGTATATCAATAGTTTGGAATAAATTGGAAATTAAGAGGGATATGTAATAACATATCCAAACAGTAATAATTGTTAATAAATGGCATAGAATGCAGATTCTCTTTGAATAATGATGAGAAGGATAAGATCCATTACATTGATATGGTGATTCCAAAAGCATTGGAGGAGATTATTAGGTTATTTGGGACACATTAAGAAGACTCTAGTGTATGTATGAATGATTAATTATGTGCTCCATGGTTTTTGAGGAATGTTTAATTGTATCACCGTTAGTTTCTATTAAATGAAACTTTCTATATTATTTTGTTTTTTTAGAATTTTTGATTGATGTTTGTGGGAGTTTATGGGACATTTGGAAATCGTTAGGACCTTTTATGAGTTTTGCGACATGAGAATGGTTATTAGAAACTATGACACTCTAACAGGATTTCATGAAAAATAATATAGAGTATACTGGGTAGAAAAATTCATGGTGAATTTTTTAGCCAAATCATGCAGCCATGAATGAGTAATAGTTCTTTTATGGATTATTGATATATAAATATTTGGTGATTTTATGTATAAACATGTGAAGCAGCCATGTGTAGGTTGTTCAGAGGTAGTGGATGGTGCATGGATAGTACACAATTTTCTTAATCGTGAATCCTAGCATTGCAAAGCTAAAAGAAAAATCCTAAAAAACTAGATCCCACAATGAATTACCACTAATTATCTCATTTTTTTACAAATTTATATACTATTACAGTCTTCCCTCCCTTTATAGTCTGTATATTCTATAGATAACGACTCTATGGAATGTAGATAGAATATCATGGGGTGTTGAAAGATGTATAGATTTTAATGTATCTATTATTCCTAGTTTTCCTTAGATATATAACTCATCATTCTACTATATTGATAGATATTTTCCTTTATCAATAGATATATATTATTCTACTGTAATCATGAGGTTATTTTGATGTGTTTTTTTGGTAAAAAAACTAAAGCTGTTTTTTGGATAATATTTTTGGTTCTATTTAAAAATATTTTTTCTTCTCCATGTTTCCAGGATTTTAATTAATTGTGACTCCAAACTCTACTCCACTTATTAGAATATAAATTTTTTATTTATATTTTACTTTTATCTTTAATTTTATTAATATTTAATTAAAAATTAATTAAGGAACCCCTCATAAGTGAATGATTGTTGAAATGTATTAATTTACTGATTTTCTCGTATGAGATTTTTTTTATCGTGACGTTAGAATAAAAATTTTTAAATTGTTTCCTGTAATTCATAAATAAAATAGGGTTTTAAAGAAAATTACAATTAAATTTAATTTTTGTTTGAAATGAATTATTTGAAATTTTTAATGGATCAAATTCTTAAGAAGGTGTTAAATGTGTTGGATAATGGTTGTGAAGTACCACCATCAGACGAATTATGTATATACGTGAAGTTCCATCATCGATCGTAAACACCAAGATTTTATATTTGAGTGTGTTTGTGTGGTTTAATGAAATAAAATTATTTATTGAAAATTTTTATTGTGGAGTGGAAGAATCACTTGTTTGGTCACATTCTTTGAATATGGATATGGGTTGAAAATGTTTTATGGTATGAAAACTATCTTACCTATAAACGTTTTGGATTTTATATAATGTAATTCTTATTTTATTATATATATTACAAAATATAAATATTCCAACAAGTAATATCATATTGTTGATAGTATGGAATTCATTTGGAGAAAATAGTCTAGGTTTTATTACTCATCCACTACTTATGAAATTTGTTGAATTATATGATTGTTGTTTTATAGAAATAGGTAATGGAATGGTATCGAATTTAATTACTGGTGCATAAAAAAATATTTGATTTTATAGTGTATTTGGAGCATATAGGTTTATGGGAGGTTTATATTTGGTGTATTTTAAGTCTTTGGGATATGTTAGTTTTTTTATACACTTTTTAATTGATGTTAACATTGGTTTCATCTTGGTGTTGCTATATTGTCTTCTGTTTTTATATACATTTTATTTTATAATAATGTATTTAATAATCTTGTAGTTATTATTGGTAATTTTTATCTTGTATGGATGTATTTTGGTGTATTTTTATATTTTATTAAGCATGGAGTATCTATCATTATAAAAATCCAACATCAATTGTTTGGAGAGGTAGATCACTCTTCACATCCCGAGGAATCCTCCAATTCTGTACTTCTGTTATGTGAAATAGGAATCTACTATAATGTCGTCATCTCAATTCTGGATATTATTGACTTATGATAAATCATGACTTACTCAATTAATTGAGGCCAATTATAGAATCTTTCTGAATTTCATGCACATTTTGAGAGACTACACTAATGTATTCCCTGATGAATTACATTGTCTCCATCCTAACTAAGTGGTCATGTTTTGAATTGATGTAATTAATAGATTTATTCCTATATTAAATAAAACATATATAATGTCCACCATTGATTTATAATAACTAATGAAGTAGTTATGAGAGAATCATGTCAAGGGTTTTATACACCTGAGTTCTTCTACATGGCATGTGGTAGTCCTCTTAATCAATAATATAGATTGATCGATGTGAATAAATATTGAGTAATATGAGCTAAAAATTTAACAAGAACAGAAAGGTATCTTCTTTCATAGACAGATAATGTTTTCAATTAAATGTGTTAGGAAATGAAATTTTTCATAGGTGGATTATTGGTTGGGATATAAAAAATTAAATGTGAATAGTGAATATATACCATTACTACCTTCTGAACAAGGTTCGGTAATTATGAGTTCATAGTGTTTCTCATATAACACTTTTATGGTAAATAAAATAATATGATCTTAATGAATTTGGTTCTTAGATATTACCTCTAAAAATTAGTGGTAGAATTTATAAATTATATTCTAATATATTTAATGAGAAAGGGGGAAATGAAGAGAAATTTAATATTGTGATAAAGTCATTGATAAGGTATTAAATTTATGAAAATTATAGTAAATGTGAGTTTTGGATGGATAATGAATCTTTTTTTTGGTAATTTTATCACCTTGAAATGGATATATGAGGAACCTTTAAGGTCAAATGAAATGGAAGAGCAGCCCATAGAAATGTGTGTAATGTATATCCATAGTTTCTATTGTTTAGATGGGTATTACAGATGATTTTGGAATATCATATAATGATTTTAAAACGCACAAATGAAGGTTACTTGGAAGGAGAAAATTTCAGTGCTAATTAATGCTATGACTATATCACATAGGTAACCCAGTTTCATAGTCCTACACCAGCAGTCACACTTATAAAAATTACGGAACACTTTTTGCTACAAAAAATTTATTTAAATACGTTAATTGGATTATTACTGATAGAAATTATAAAGTTAAAACCTACACCCCAAGGATGTTAAAAATTGACCAGAATAATTATCCCATGCATGATCTATAATTGTCAGTTGTGATCTTCACATTAAAAATATTATTGTATTATCTATATGGATAGAAGTGTGAAATATATAATGATTACAAGTACCTTAAATATATATATTTACATATAATGAGATTAATATCTACTCTCATGGATGGTTAGATCTCATCAACTGTTATGACTTCTCAATCCAATAATATTCCTACAAAGGGAATGAAGGGGGTGATGCTTTATATAGAATGGTTCCTACAATATTTTCGATGATGTGAATTGAAAAGGATCGACTCCTATTATATTTTAAAAGGATTTGCATGGGAAAATTATGGAATAATCGTCATTAATCCTTTCTCAAATGATTTCTCAGTCATCCATCATGGAGAAAATAATGAATTATCAATGATATGATATGGGAAATTTGAAGAAGGTGGAAGCTATCAAAAAATGAGAAATACTGAGAGTTCAAATCTTTTGACGATAGAGTAAAAATATCTCAATAAAAAAATGTGTACCATTGTTTATAGTTATTATGTTAGACCTTTTGGATGACACACACAAATCAAATTTCCCCAATCACCCAGAGAGCACATTGATGTATTGAGATATAAGAGAGCATTATTCTTGGGAAAATAAGTAGAAGGATATCATGGATTACACATCTATGTTCTTGGTATATCATAAAGTTAATGATAAATATTAAAATAATAAGGGGATTTTGAAACCACAACCATGGCCCACATAGAAATTAGAACACATCAACATAGACATTCTAAACAACCATCTAAAAACATATTGAAGAAACAATTTTATATGGGTTGTTTTATATCTTTGCACAACGATATCTCATATTATCACAATTTGAAAGAAAAACATATTATAACAATATCCACATATATAAATAGGAGATATTTTAAGGTTTCATTGAGTAAAACTGTTAATTGAATCCAATCATGATCTGTTATTCACCACCATGATATGGAAAATTGAAAACATTTTCTAAATAATGTGACACAAATCAGTACAGATAGTCATCCTCAATCCGATTTTCGATCTATGTGGAATCTATATATAGTGTAAGTCATGGTGAGAGCATTTTAAATGTATTTTAAATGAGGATATTGTAAAAATTTATTTTAATGTTGGTACAGTTGGAAAATGATATCCCTTAAGAGGAGAATATTGTAAAAAACTAGGTCCATATATGCAAATTCTTATTCTACAAGTCTTATCACCTAGAAAATGTTTTTTACAATTTCATTAAGTATGAATAGTAACCATGGAAACTGCAGGATGAAATTATGGAAAGATACCCTATCATGTTTATGTAAAATTAAATTTTAATGGAGAATCAAAATGGGTGAAAAATGTAACGAACCATACAATTATCAACGGAATTCCTCCAAATATTAAAATTATTTTATATATTATTAGACACATACATCTCATGGAGAGTCCAATAAAAACATAATTCTAATGAATGAAGATTACAATATATAACATTAAATGAAATTATAGATCTTATCCTTATGGAATAAGAAACCAACCCTTGGAATTGTATCATGACCATTAAGAAAATAAATTATTCTAGTAGAATAGTCCCCGCATATTATAAGAATTAATAAAATTTTAGAATCTTAATAATGATAATAGTATATAATTTTATTATAGAAATATTAAATAAATGTCATTTAAATTATATATTGTTTGTTCTTTTTTAATAAAACATAAATATTTCTTTACAAATTTATTATTAATACGATTATTTAAAATACTATTTATTTTCCTAAAATAGAATCATTGAAATTTTTTTTCTTATGAGTATAATTTAATTTTATGAGACAGTTTTTTTCATAGTCATTTAAAATTAGTTATAATTCTAAAATTGGTTTTTTCCTTGAATATGATGATTTTATTTAATGAAAAACAATCAAATATATAGTATTATTATCATAAAATTGAGTTATTTAATTAATTTGAAACATCAAAATTTATTTAGTTCTATTTTCTCAATTTTTATAATAGTAGAATTTTTTAGGAATAGTGAAATAATGTAATTTATTTTATTTCCCAAGTACATTAATTCGTGATTATTATATGATGTATGACTGATGTAATCCCATAGTCTCGATATATCCTTCATTTTTTTACATAATATGTGATAATTCTCAAAATATTCAATCTCTTGAGCTAAAATAATATGCTAATGAATATGATTATCAAAAAACACCCCTTTACTCCCCAATAAATACCACCCTTACCAAACCTTCTCCACACACCTTCACACTCATGATGATTTTAGAATTTGTATCCAATCATATTCTCAATACTCTCCCCCAAATCTAGTTTCCATTAGTCTCAACATGATTCCAAATTTAATTTCCTCTATGTAGGTTATCAAGGAGAAGATGTTTAAGAGATTCAATAATCTATCAATTTCTATTAATTAATGTTTATATTATTTTCATATCATGTTCTATCCTAAAATCCCCCATCCATATTACATGATAAATATAGTTTCATATATGTACAAAAAACTTATTTTTTTTGTTACAATCCATCATCAATCCTATACAACTAAAACTATTATTCTGTAAAATGAAAATGTCAATTGTGGGGAAATGATTTATCGCCTTCGAGGATGAAAATATTCCAATTTCCTTCACCACCTTCGAGTATATAAATTAAATAAATTATAATGGTTTAAAATATTCAAACATGTATTTGATAAAATTATAATGTTCAGTAAATAACTTATATAATAATGAAATATTAAATAGTAAAAAATATGTTTATTATTATAGAAAACCATCAAAATTATTCAAATATAATATCATTAACATTTTTTCTAATTATTCATATGCGCATCTTTAAAAAAAATATAAGGCCAATCAAAATTCATTATCTTTATTAATAATACATGATTTTAATTATATATAATTATCTCTATTTTTCATGATCTCCGATATATGTATACAAGAAAACTGATCTTGGAAACCAAGAAATGAACACCCAAATAATGACACAATTGAACTCTACAATTTATCGAAATGGCCATAAAGGAACATATTAAAATATTAATGAATAAAAAAATGTATAATATGTAATGGAATTGTTATATAATGAATATAATTTGATCATCTAGGATATTAATGTGGTGAAATCATTCATTTGTAAGGTAACATTATTCTTCAACCCAATTTCTTTTATTAGGGTTGTTCTTCATTCATTAAAAATTTCATTTTTCATTTTTATTTACTATATTAAAAATATAATTTCATATTAAATAAACTATTGTTTTTTCAATATAATTTCTTCCAATATTACTTTAAGAAAAATACAAATATTTTCCCAAAATAATTCTTCTTTCAAAAAACACATGTTTTACTTCTATTATGATTGTTTATTCTTCAATCAATATTAACGATTCATATACAAATGATTTTATTCCATTTTTTTGGAAAAATAATTTTTATTCATGAATTTATTTTTTATGAAACTATTATTAAATCCATTTCATTTCAATGGGCAATTTTACATCTATGATTTATATATGTTTATTTGGGCATGCATGATTATGTAAATTTAATAATGTGACAGGTTCACATAAATTATATTGTGTTATAATTCATTGGGTTGTGTTATGTATCTAATGAGATAAGTTTCAATATTTTTTAACAAGATTAAATAATTTTTCAAAATAATTATGGTTATATGATTAGTATTATGTTTTTTGCATAAAAATGATGTTAGTTTTGTTCAAAACTACAAGTGGAATTTGAGCACAAATATATGATGTTTCAACATTTTAAATTTCTATATTCCGTAAAATTATGCAATTCATTATATAGTTTTTATTATGATAGAAAATTTATTATTTTATGGTGATGATTATTTATCTCATGATGTTTTATATTTATTAATGTCTTTCTCTGCCATATAATAGTGCTTCACTCTCACTTATTTCTTTGATATGCATCCTCTAGTAATTACTCATAATTAGGGGAACACATGGAAAAATAGATTTCTAAACAGTATATAATAAAATAATTTATATCTTTAACTATGTAAAATTTAGGAATTTTAATAATTTTTTCTAGACATTAACAATTGGATCTTGATTTTCATTCCATTATTTTTTTACCATTAAAATAATATAATAATCAAGTAAGAAATGTTGGGATTATAAATTTTTCAAACCCTTGATAATATTTTGTACAAAAATATCCTGAGTAATAATACTTATTATAATGATTTTATTTAAAAATTTTGGATTAATTCATTACTTTTATTGAAAATAACTGATTTATATATCTATTTTATCGATTAATTCCCTAATATTAGATATTATGAAAATATATGTTATATTTATATTTATTTGTTTAATAAATTTACATGAGTAATATATTTTATAAAATATTAAATTATTCATTTTAATAAATAATTTGGATGATTTATTAGTTAGTGACTAAAATATAACCTTCCATTAAATTCATTAATTGGTGGTCATGTAATTGGTGGGTATTTCTTAATGAAAGAATATGATTTAGTCGATTGATATTAACAAAATATTTTGTAAATATAGTACAATATAATAGTTAATATTTTTAATGTTAAATATTATTCATCTCAGTGTTTTATGGTAAAAGATTCATAAAATTTATCTAGAATGGTGACATTTTGTAAATTAATTGGATTGTAATAACTTTTTTTAGTGTTTTATATTTTTTAAATTGTGGCCTTATTATTTCATGTATTTATTTGAGAATTTAAATTTTATTTAGTTATATATTATTGGGTATTATTGGGTTTAATTTATTAAAATGATTAGTGTTATTTCGTATATTCATCCTTATTCTTTGATTGGACTGTAATTGAGGTTCTCTTTTTATTTTAAAAATTCCATTCGATTTTTTGTGGATATATTATACTGATGGTTTGTGTGAATGGTTTAGTCATACATTCAATCATCTAGATATGTAGGGAACCTAATATGATTTAGGGAGTTAGTTGGAGTGGATTAATATAGATATATAACATTTACAATGAATATATATGGGATTAAATTTTATGATACATCCTTCAACATTAGTGGTCACAGTGAACCTATGATATCAATGTAACATGATTGGTGATAATGGAATTGAGTAGATATTTGATTTATGATACTGAAAAATGAATTACGTTAAATAATAGGGATTGTTTAATGATTCAAATAGATTAATGATGTGTAATATTTTCAGTTAACATATGTGATCCAGTGAGGATAATTTCAAAATAATTTACCATCATGTTATTAGTTTTCATATATTATGTGATGGGATGTGAAATAAGATATTTCACTACTATTAATTTTATAAAGCATGTTTATTCAACATATATGGTTATCCAATTGAATTAGTTAAATATTCATATTTAGTTTTTCCTATTGGATGTTTATTTAAAACCATAATTGTATAGTCAATATTTTAAAATGGGCCATATAATTTGATATTTCTCATTCCAAATTGTATACATTACCAATTCATATAAATATTGATAATTATTATTTAAATATCTTTTTAGATATAGTTGTTGATATATATGATAATTTATTTCTATTTTTATTTATATAATGATTATTTTCCTCCAAAATGAGGATATATATAGGTTTCATCCTTTTGGAAAATATAAAAGGATATGCAGAATATTTTTTCTAATTGTTTGTATATCATGATATTATTTACATTTTTTTATTAATGTTTTGGATTATTATGTTATTTTAATTGTATTTTTATAATTGAAATTTTGTTATTATTGATAATGTTATTTTCATGTGTTAGTATATATTACATTCAATATCACCTCTCCTCGTGTTTTAGTAAATGGTACTGTTATTCTAGTTCATATGTAGAATGATATTTGTATAACATGTTTTTAACTTATATTCCTAACATAAATTGAAATTTTCATAAAATCCCCATATTATTAAATATAAAATACCCATATTAATTACCCTTTTGGAAGTTGAGGTCTCTTGGTTATTCTTATCACTACTTTTTACTGATAACTTTTATATGAATTTTGATGCACATGACACTAGATATGTGAAATTGAGTGTTTAAGAAGGTATTAATAGATAGATACATGTATTAATTATACCATAGTTTGGTTTCATTATTGGCGGTAGGAATCCACTAATCATAGGAGGAAGTGTAATTAGTTTTTTTAGGCTACCTCATCTTTCATTTCAGCAAGACTATTTTAATTTTTACATTTTGTATCAATTTATTATTTTATACATTATATAAATTTATGTTTTATTTTTTTCCTTAATCGTATATTTTTTTAATTAAATTTTTTATATCATATGAAAAAATAACTAATTTGAATCATATTACATATTTCTACATGTAACTAGTTTTATTATATTAGATATGTTTAATGAACTATGTGGTCTTTTCATGTAGAACGAGTTATTGATTCATATTGAATATATTCTATATTAATTTTTCTGTAATGATTGACATTGATCCTCAATGATTTATTTTAAAAAATATATATTTGGGTATTGATCGTATACATATAGAATTCTAAACCATTATGAAAAAATATCAAAAAATGGTGGTTAAAAAATTCCATCTAAGAATGTTTTTTGTTTACATTGATTTAGTTTATGGTTGAAATTTAATGTTAATACATATGAGTTTTATTGGGTGAATGCATTACAATATTATTTTAGTGGAATTTTTCATAACCATGTTGGTATGAGTATTTATTATATGAACACTATTCATGGATGTTCTATTTTGATACATTCCCCATTTGAAATAAGAAACAAACATCATAGAAATTCCAAGAATAGTAAGTAATATATTATTTCATTCAGAAATAATTTATTTCTATCATATATTTCTATACATGTGAATGTTATATATTAGGATAATTTTATATTTTTGAAATTAGTTTTAAAAATTATCTAATACATTAATTAGTATATATTAAAAAAATTAGTGGTTAGTTATTAATTCAATACACTCTCATGTGTATTTTCAATTTTATATGGGGGTTAATTGTAGAAATACTCATATATATGTTTCATAATATTTTTTTCAATATTAAAGGAGGTTATCTGTACATTTAAATAATACAAAATATTTTTTAATAATTTTTTTAAATTTGAAAAAAAAATCAATATTTCATTTCAAATAACCCATGAAATGTATTTGGATTTTACATTTTAAAAAGGGTTCTCTCAATTGATTGAATAATATTTTGTTTTAATAACATATGTTGTAAATATATTTTGAGGAGATTATGAAGCATTGAGGGTTTTTATTTAATAATTATTAGTTACATGTTTTCAATAATGTTCAATCAATCATTAGTTAATATTTGAGGATATGTTGTGAATATTTTTTTCCAACAATGATATGTTCTTGAGTGAACATTGTTTTCAAAAAGATAAAATATTAAAGAGGAGACAATATTAAATAAAAAATATGTAATTTTTGAAGAAATAATTTATTCTCTTGTTCACAATATCTATAAAAATAAGGATAATTATAATTGATGAGGAGTCTTTCTATTTTAATTTACACATAGTATTTTACAATTGTGTACGGTTTTTTAAACAAAAATATTTTTATATTAGAGTTTAACCATTGACCTCAATGAACTCCACATGTGGGTAAAAATTAAAACATATAAAAACAAGTTATACCTATCCATCACATGGAGACATATAATCGACTGATAGGAATATCATGTATATATATAGTAATGGAATGAAATGAAACACACATATGAGGAAGGATGAATTTTATCCTCTCATGTGTTTGGTCATAGAGGGGGATGAAAGTTGATATCTTGAACACTAAGTATTGTTATATTTGAAAACATATACAACAGGTTTTATTAAGAAGAGGTATCCCACTTGGGGATTCTAATTAGGGTCTACTGAAATAGGAGTACTGTGAATTTTAATATGTTCTTAATGTAGGATTTAAATTACATCACACTAAATGAGAAATCACAATATATGTCATCATCAACCCCTAGGTAGGCCTTCTACAGTGAAAAAACAATTCATGTTAGAAATATGTGATAATTTTATGATCTAATCTTAGATAATATATAATATGTTGAATATTTTATATAATTGGATGTATATAATAATGTTTTTCATATATTTTTTCAATGATTTATGTGGAGTTATTTCACAAACTCACTCTCTAGGTTGATAGACACACCTTATGGGACATCAAATGGAAAAATAAAAATAATATATTGTGTGGTGTAACGAAAAAAATATTTTGATAAAATTTTTTCAATATTGTTAAAAATTCCAGGATTTTCCTAATATCACTCAACTATCAACATGGATATATTATCTACAACAGTTTTTTTTTGAATGGTAAATGGAACCTCCAAATGAACATTAATGGATTAACATTAAATTTTTATGGTTTTTTTTGATCATAAGAACACTATATATTGATGAAATAAAAAATATTTGATACTATATCGCATGACTAATGTAAGAATATTACATATAAATCATGATATGAAAAATTAAAAGAATATCATGAAAAAATCCCAGATATGTTCATATGATAGTCATTTTACAGACATATAGAATTTGAGTTCCACATAACACACCACTTTTGATCAATTTGATAATTAAAATGATGTTAAAATAGATTGAAAAATAGATCCACAAATTTAGATTCAATAATATTCTATTTTAATTGGTAAAAAGGGAATGATATAGTGTCAATGGTTATGCATTTTTATTTTCCATGAAATATACCCAAAAAATGTTGTTTACATTACTTGTATTAAGATATTGAGGAATTAATGATGCATAACATTTATGTTGATCAAAAGGATTCATAATTACATTACACCTTAGAATATGATTAGGAAATATATATAAGGTCAGGGAATGAAATGCAGAGAAGCTACAATTATTTATAGCCAGTGGGAGGAAGGTGAATAATTTGTGAGCCCTTTGGTTATTAAAAGATAGAGAACATGATGTGAGTTTTTATAAGTTATTAATGGAATTTAAAACCTTATATTAAGTTTATATTCAAATATCTATACAATATACGAAGAAGATATTTTGGAGATTTGATAATAAGTTATCGAAATTAATATATATTAAATATATTATATTCATTATGATTATATTCATATAGGATTGATAATGATAATATGAATAGAATAAAATTATTTGAATATTATTACAACACTAAAGAATAAATGAATTAGAGAATGATGAAATTCTATATCAATTTTGAGGAATATAGTGAGAAGAATATTGATGTTCATTAATGGGGAATATTTGATTATTCATGGAATATGAGGGAAATCAAGATCATACCTAATATATATTGTGAATAAATTCTGTCTTTTACAATTTATATTTTATTTATTTAAAATTATAAATATTTTTGGGTATCTTTATCCACTCAATATTATCTCAAATCCTCACCTTATCTCGAACCGCCTTCACGAAGATGAGAGAAGGGATAACAGATTTCTAGACCCTTCCTTCTTCAAGTTAAAGGAGACAAAATGATGTCAGAGACCCACATTAAGTAGGTCGCGGAGTGACGACTAACACCAAGGGTTTAGAATAACACACATGATGGAAGGCATTATCCTTTTTCTTTAACATTAATGGTTGATAAGATAGTAAATCCCAACAACACCAAAAGTGGAAGCAGAGGTAATGCCAAAACAACCATTCTCATATGCATGTTACAAAAGTAAATGATACAAAAGTGAAAGATAACCCAAAAATAAGTACCAAATGAATGAAAAACAACAACAAAAACTATCCCAATGTCTCAACTAGTACAACTATACACGATCCCTGATTTCCTCTTGGAAACCTGAAAACTGTTTTATATACGTAGTGTGAGCATACAAGTATACTCAGTAGGGAAACCAAAAGCACTCGTGAAGAAGTGCGGAGGCATTCTAATGCCCTATGATAAAAGTGATAGCCAATACACCTAGTAATGAAAAACTATCCACCCAAGCCTCAACAAATCACACTTCCCAAATAACGCAAGTCAACTAATGTATAGTAATAGAAAATCGATATTTGGGTACCCTGCGCCAGATTCCCACTGGTTATTTAAGACATCTTATGCATCAAACCAATCCTACCATTCTCATTACAGTCCCACTGCCACACCCCATCTACAAACACTTGGGCCACATCCACACATCCTAGCCGCAAACACCTATGCCACTACAACAAATCATTCCCGAAAACAACTATGAAACTACCACCACGTGTAACCATGCCCATAAAAAACTAGGGATCGAACAACCACTACCATGCCCGAAGACACCTGGGCCTCACCCCGAAGTCTCTTGGGAATCAACCTGCCCGCACCCACCTGGGCCAACTACCATAACTACTCTGCCTGAAAAATATTGGGCTATAATGGATACCAGGCCGTCACAACCTTCCCAAAGAGACTTGGGATATTCGGTAAAGGGAGCAGAAAAGGAGCTGATAACCAGCCACTCATATGAGTGTTGTGGAAAACACCCTCCCCCATGAAATGGGGGTGTTCGGCACAATGTGCTCAACATGGCTGGGGTGCGAATAAGAAACATAAGAACTTTAGTTATATGTATAGGAAAGAATCACTCATCCAAACATAGGGTTTACTAAGCCAACCTAAGCGCAACACCCTATTACTATTTATTCATAAAAGAAAGGCACAACATTCACATCCAAGTCACAACTCATTCGCAAAACCAAATCCTCATTTAAAATATTCGTGTTTTCATGTTCAAGGTATCCCATTTAAGTGAATTATTCACTACTAGGAAACTAACAAGAATAATTAAAAGCTAGAGAAAAAGAACTACTAAACTACAATTCAACCATTCACACTCGGTTCTCATGTAAAGTCACACCAAAAAAGTGATCAATGAGATCCCTCAAAGTAATGGAACAAAACCAAGCCACGACATACATCCCCACAAAACATCCGATTCACAACCAAAAACCGTTCCACAACATAGGATACCATTATCATCCAAATCACCCCATAATAATTGAGTAGAACAAACAAACATGCCACTGAGAGAGAACAAGGAAGTTTCCAGACTCAAGTATATCAGTCACCAATTTTTCTTCTTTCTGTTTGGTTAACTGGGGTGATCACAGAAGGATTTTTTTCACTAAACATTCATTTAATCTTCCGATTTTATGTGATTAACCAAATTCCCACGTAAGTGTCATTAAATCATCATAGAAGACGAAAGTTCAATAATGCACAAAATAAAGACCACCAATGAACATGATTTTCAGTGTCCATATGCCCACTCAATTCACAATATAAATAATAATGGTTATGGAAAAATAGTATAACATCAATCACACCCCCCTTAATTATTTAAAAGTCGGTTTGTTATCTTTTTTAAGGTATTTTTTCATCCATTCCCAAAGAAACTGTAGTACAGCCACCCTGAATGATACAAAGTAAGGAGAGACGAAGGAATATCCATTCTTGGATGATCAAGGAACGATGTTCTTCTCCACGCGCCATGAACGAGGGATGCACGACTTGCAGGGGAGGAACGTCAGGGACTCCAAGGGTGAGCAGAAAAGCTTTGGCACAGGCGCACCACATAGCTCGTGAAGGGAAACTCCAAATTTACCCGGATGAAAGGAGACCAGCCAAGAGTAAAATAGGAAAATGAACAAGAAATTACCACGCAATATAAGGATGTGATCCAGTTGTCATGGGATATGGAATTTTGGAGTATTATAAGGTCAGATTGTGGTTTCACCATGCAGTTGGGTTGTTACACACTACAGAATTAATTGTTATTTAATAACACTCATCGGGAAAAGGTGGTAACACCTGTGACATTGATGGATTTTATATAAATAGAGGGTAAACGTTACGCAGACACTCAGCTGGGTCCGTTGAGGGTCTCCCCACTCTTAGGAATTCAAATATTGATTATGGGGCTAAACGGCCTTGAACAACTTCCCATATAGTTAAAAAGTATTATAAGTGGTGTTATGGGAAATGATGTAGAAGAAAATCTCGACAGGGCTTTGTGACATCGATCATTGACACACCGATCGGTCGCTCCGATCGGAGGCACTCCCATCGGTCGCACCGATCGTGTCATGTCAGTCAGTCGCACACCAAAATTTCGTCCTTCCACCGAGGTTGCACCCTTAGGATCTGAAATTTGGAAAAAGGATGACACATGAGGGTCTAGGCCATTACATCAGATACCTCTCAAACTATACTCGCCCTCAAGAATCAAAACCAGACCCAAAGAAAAGAGGGGGTCCGAGCAAACACCCTGAAAGATACCTCTATAGAGGGATCCTATTTGACTTATAGGAACACCCCCCAAGAAACCATTCAACATTCATGGTTCAAGTTGTCTAGTAATATGGATTAGGGAGACTCATCCTCCATGTCAAGATACTATTCTCTTTGGGTGGCATTGTCTCACCCGCACATCTTTAAACACATCCACCTTAATGCGTCTTGATTAGGGATCGGGTCCACCCCTCCCCACAGTCAGGACTTTTCACAGGCATCATAGATAATAAGAATAACCATACATTCCATAGATAACAAGGTAAAGTGTTCCATCACAACAAGTAAAAATAGGACAAAACTCAAAATAGTTCTGGGTATTGGGAGCACATCTATTCCTCTCGTTCCCATGTACTCTCTTCGAGCCCACCATGTCTCCACAACACACGAGTAAAAGGAATGTTACATTCACGGATCACCCGTTTCTCATGATACTCGATCCTTATTAGTCTTTCCACAAAAGTCATATCGGCCTCGATGTCCAGCTTTACCCAGTCGAGGACCATTGAATCGTTGTGAAGATACTATCAGAGTTGTGACACATAGAAGACATCATGTATTCATAGTAGCACCTGTGGTAGCGCTAGATAATAAGCCACTTCTCCCACCCTCCACAACACTTCTAATGGTCCGTTGAACCATTGAGAAAGCTTACTCCCCCTAACAAACCTCTTTTTCTCAGGTCGTGGGGATACCTTCAAGAATACGTGGTCCCGTACCCCAAAATCCAAGGGTCATCTCCTATTATCAGCATACGACTTCTTCCAGTCCTGATCGGCCTTCATCCTCTCTCGTATAAGTTGACCCTTATCTGTCATTCTCTACACCACATCCGGGCCAAGAACACTTGTTTCCCCAACCTCGGTCCGACACATGGGTGAGCGACAAGGCCTTCTGTACAAGTCTTCGAACTGAGCCACCCCAATGGTAATTTGATAGCTATTATTGTAGGAGAACTCTAATAGAGTAAAGTGTCACACCCATGATCCCCCAAAGTCTAGGATACATGCTCGTAACATGACCTCCATTGTCTGGATGGTGCGGTCTGTCTGTCCATCTGTCTGGGGGTGGAAAGTAGTGATAAGATGTAGTTGGGTGCTAAAATCTTGCTGCAACATTCCCAAGATTTGTGAGGTAAACCGTGCATCCTTATCTGAGACTATGGACCTCAAAACTCCATGAAACTACACCAACACATCCACGTATCTCCACGCTAAGGAATCCACTGTATCTGACTCCTTGATGGCCAGAAAGTGAGTAGATTTTGTTAACCAGTACACCACTACCCAGATAGCATCGCAACCTCTTTGAGACTTGGTTAGTCCTGTGAAAAAATCCATCGAGATTTCATCCCACATCCAAAAAGAAAAATATTAAGGTTGTAATAGACCTCTTGGAAAACGGTGTTTGGCCTTCACTTGCTGACACACTAGGCATTTGGCCACGGACTCCGCCACTGTCGGCTTTACCCCGGGCCACCGAAACTAATTTCTCAGGCCCTGGTAAACCATGAAGACTCTTAGGTGCACTGCTAGGGGTGAGTTGTGGAACTCACTAAGAACCCTCTACCACATTTCCACTGGGAAAAACATATTCCCTTTGAAAAACATTCAATTCTGACCATCCTCCATCCAAACTTCTGGAGCATTACCTTGGTTAGCCCGATCGCGCATCACCTCACTCTCTAAGTCTCCCCACTAATACTCTTAAACCTACTGTATAATAGAGGATTTCACTGTCGTATGAAAATAAAAACCTCAACCACCATCCTCCCTTACATCCATGTGTAGGGCAGCCAATTCCTCTATTTCCATCCAAACATCTGCTGACTCCCGAACCGCATCCTTCTGTGACTTCCTACTTATGGCTTCAGCCACCACATTCCCTTTTCCTGAGGTGTTGGAAATTTGAAAGTAGTAATCCTGAAGGAACTTCATCCACCTTCGCTGCCGTATGTTTGAGTCTCACTGGGATAATATATAATTCAATATTTTTTTATCCGTAAACACCACGAAGCACTCCCCGATGAGGTAATGCTGCCAAAAATTTAGTGTGAAAACGAACCATGCAAGCTCCAGATCATGGGAGGAATAATTACGCTCATGGGGATGTAACGGTCTAGACCCATAAGAGATCACCACATATCATTGCATCAACACACACCTGAGGCCTTGTCCTGAAGCATAGCAGAACACCTCATATGCTGCCCCACCTTCTGGCAACCTCAGCACTAGGACACTAACTAACATCTCCTTCAGATAAATGACGTATGCCTCACACCGCCCGTTCCATACATAATCCTGGTCCTTCTTTGTCAATTTTGTCAATGGTGGTGCAACTCGAGAGAATTTGGGCACAAATCTCCGATAGTTTCCCAATAATCCAAGGAAACTACGATTTTCTACCACGTCCTTGGGCGCTGCCCAATAAACAACTACCTCGACCTTTGATGGGTCCACCTCTATTCCCTACTTAGACACCACATTCCCAAGTAAGTGCACTTCTCATGTTCAGAACATGCACTTGGATAACTTCCCATAGATTTGGTGATGTTGGTGGCCCTCTAAAATTGTTCTCGGGTGCACAATGTAGTCCTCCTCTGATCTTGAGTAGATCACGATGTCATGAATAAACACAACTATGAACAGATCCAAGTATTCCTGGAATACAGAGTTCATGAGTCCCATGAACATAGCTGGAGAAATCGAGACGCCAAAAAACATTACCACAAAATCAAAGTGCCCATATCTACACCTAATGTGAATCTTTGAGATGTCACCCATCTTCATCCTTAGTTGGTGATATCCAGACCGCAGATTGATATTAGCGAACAATCATGATCCCCTCAACTATTCAAAGATATCATCTATCCTCTGGATTGGGTAGAGATTATAGATTGTCACCTGATTCAGTCTCCTTTAGTCTATGCATATCCTGAGACAACCTTCTTCATTCTTTGCGAACAAGACTGGATCACACCATGGTGACGAACTTGGTCGAACAAAACCCTTCTATATCAGATCATTAATATGAATCCACAACTCCCGTAACTCAGAAGGTGCCATCTGGTAGGGAGCCATCAAAATCGGATGGGCAAAAGGTTGCAAGTATATCCCGAACTCAACATCACGTCGAGGGGGTAGAGTTTCCACCTCCCAAGGGAAGACATCCATAAACTCACTGATGACCCCTGGAACTTCCACCATTTCAGAATTCACCGACTCCAATGATAGCTCAGCTAACAAGGAATGGAGGGGCTCCTCTCACCTGCTCCCTTTCTGGCAACCCTGCTAGCCAATGAATGTTTTACATTGGTTGCCCAAATCTGAAAAAAAGACCCTTACATAGAAGAATTAAATGATGGAACATACGATGAACATCTAGTAAATGCCTAGGATGACATCGTATGGTTGTATTTTCAATATTAGAAGATCCATGATAGACTAATGTGGCCCTATCATCAGTTTACACCCTCGTAAAACATTAAACATGTCGGTATGACCTCCGACAGGTGTGCTCAACACCCGGGCACAGGATGTCTCTCAGCGTCTAAACCTAGATCACGGTCCAAAATAGGTGAAACAAAAGAGTGAAAAGCTTCTGTTTCAAACAAAGCATAGGCAAGTGTACTAAACAAGACGATCTTACCTCGAACGACTTTTGGCCCTACTGGAACTGATGTTGTTGCAGCGTGAAACTTCCCAAATGCAGTTCCTCTACCTCTTCTCTATCAGCCACCTCCCTGAACATGCCCTAGTTGAGGTCCTTGAGGAGTGTTCTGAGGTCGGCCTCCTCCTGCGACGCCTACCCTCGGAGGAGCGGGAGCTCGCTGTCCCTGCTGCTGTTGCTAAAAGGGTCTAGCTAGAAACAGCTACTGGAGAGCTGGGTGTTGATCCTGCCCACCAACGTCCTACTGCACTCTGTCTGGGCACTGATACCAAAGGTTCCCATGGCTTCCACATATGATGAATCATGACCACGGGCCCGAAAGAAAAGGGTGAGGGGCTTGGAGATCAGAACTGGAACTGCTGAGGCCAGCTTCCTGCTGGTCAAAACCTTGAGGGCCATGACGCTAGATGCCTGATGTAGACAACTTTACCCTCTGAAGAGCCCAAATGGATTCCCTCTCGCGGTACACCTCCCAGTGTGTGCATCCTTTCCAACACTTCAGCCTTCGTCTGGACCTCCATGTACATCGGTAGGGTGAAGGGAGTAACAACATACTAGAGAGAAGGCTGAAGTGCTGCTCCGAACATCTCGATCGAGAATCCTCATCTAAGAAGAGGTCAGGAGAAAAGTGAAGGAGATCCATGAACTTGATCCCCAACTCTCTCACTAACATACTCCCTTGGTGGAGGGAGAGTAGTTCCTGAATCTTCTCAGTCTTCATCGTGGATGAGAGGAATTCCCCCTATAACTCCTTCTCGAAGTCAGCCCACCTGGCCTCAGTCTCCCTCTTCACCCCATGATAATGTTTCCACCTCTGATGCGCCGCTAAAAGCATCTAGTTCACAACCAGAGGAACCCAATAATTCTTCAGAGCCCAGATCAAGCTGAAATCTATCACCAGCTCCTCTAGCCACATTTCTGTTTCTATGTTTGAGATGTTGCCCTTGTACTTTTCGAGTGTCTGCCGCTTAAATGCTCGAAGCGTCTTCTGCCACTGATCAACATCATCCTCTTAGTTTTCCCTCTGTCGATCAGCCAATTCAACCTCTTGGGGCTCAATCACCCGCTCTACTCATGGTCATCTCCCATGTACCATAGCTTCAAGGTAATCAAAGAATTCCTAAGGATGAGTAGTTTTGGATATTGTTCATAAATTTTCATAGAAATTTTATTCATTTTAAATCCCCAAATACCCTCAAAACACAAGAACACAAGTCATTATGATGCATGTACATTCCCTATGGTATATACCCTTCAATCGGTGTAGCCTTACTTTGTCGTTCGGTTGGCCCAGAGTCCTTTCATCGTGTCACGGGGGGGCCCAAAATACCATGCCCTAGCTGGTCTTCCTTGGCCTATTTCACGCAACAAGATCACCCAACACTGTTTCCCTACCATCCCATGCAATCCTCATTGTGCCTAACTCCAGAATCCATCGTATCTCTCAACTTGCCTCTAATACCATTCTATCATGACCTGCCTTCACCATGATGAGAGAAGGGACCGCGGATTGCTAGACCCTTCCTTCTTCATGTTGAAGGAGATATAATGACCCCCGAGACCCTCCTTCAATCAGTCCCGGAGTGACGACTATAACCATGGGTGTAGAATCACACACAAGATGGAAGGAATTACCCTTTTTCATTAATAAGATCGGGAGATAAGAGAGTAAATCCCAAAAACCCAAAAATTGGAAGCACATGTAATGCCAAAACAACCATTCTCATATGGATGATCCAAATGTAAATTATACATAAGTGAAATAAAATCCCAAAAGAAGTAAAAAATAAAGAAAAACAGCAACAGTAACTGTCCCAACGTCTGAACTAGTACAACCCTGCACCATTCCTAAATTACTCTTAGAATCCTGAAAATAATTTTATATACATAGGTTGAGCAAACAAGTATACTCATTAGGGAATCCAAAAGCACTCGTGCGCAAGTGGGGAGGCATTGTAATTCCCTGTGAGAAAAGAGATAGCTAAAGCGCCTAGCAAGGAAAACTATCTACCCATGACTCACCAAGGCACAATCCCCAAATAACGCAAGTCAAGTAATGTATTGTAATAGAAGATCGATGATTGGGTACCCACCCCATAATTCCTACTAGTTATTGAAGATATCCTACACATCGAAACAATACATCCATTCTCATTGCAATCCCACTACCACACCCCGCCCGTACACACCTGGGTCACTACCACACATCCCACCTACAAACATCGGGGCCACTACCATAAACCCCTCTCGCAAACACCTGGGCCACTACCATCATGCGTAACCATGCCCGCAAACACCTTGGCCAGATCAACCACTGCCATTCCTGAAGACACCTAGGCCTAATCCAAAAGAATCATGGGAAACAACCTGCCCACAGACACCTAGGTCAACAACCACAGCTCCCCTGCCTGAAGAATCATAGGCTATAATGGACCTAAGGCCATCACAGCCTTCCCGATGAGTCTTGGGCTATTCGGGAAAGGAGTAGAAAGGAGCTGATAACCAGCCACTCATTGGAGTGTTGGTAAAAACACCCCCCGTTAAATGGGGGTGTTCGACACTAAGTGCTCAATATACGTGGGGCGAACATAAGAAACATATGACCTACAATTATATGTATAGGTAACAAGAACTAATCCCAACTAAGGGTTTCTGAAGCCAACCTAAGCACAACACCATGTAACTATTCATTTATAAAAGAAAGTCACATCACTCACTGCCAAGTCACAACACATTCCCAAAACCAATTCTCCATTTACCTCATTCTTGTTTTCATGTTCATGGGATCCCATTTACGTCAATTCTACACTACTGGGAAACTAACAGACATAACCACAAGCTAGAGAAAATGAACATCCAAACAACAATTTAAGCATTCCCACCCGGTTCTCTTTTAAAGTAACAACAAGAAATAGATTCATGAGATCCCTCAATGTACTGGAACCAAACCAAGCCTCAAGATACATCCCCACTGATCTTAAGATTAAAAATAAACAATTGTTCCACAAAAGAGGATCCCATCCTTATCCACGTCACCCCACAAGCATTGAGCAAAACAAACTGACATGCCACCGAGACATAAAAATAATGATTCCATAATAAAGTACATCACTCACCATGTTTTCTTCATTTAGTTTGGTTAACTAGGGTGATCACATAAGGACATTTGTTCACTACACATTCATTTAATCCACCGAGTTTGCGTGATTCACCAAATTCCCATGATAGTGTTATTCAATCATCACAGAAGATGGAGGTTCATTATTGCACAATGAAAGGCCACTAACAGCCTTGATTTTCTATGGGCATAGGTCCACACAATTCACAACATAAATAATCAACGGTTTGGAAAAGCAGTATAACATCGATCAGCCCACCCATCATTCTTTATAAGTCTATTTGTTATCTTTGTAAAAGTTTATTTTCATCCATTCCCACAGAAACAGTAGCGCACCCACACCGCACGATACGCAGTAGGGAGAGATGAAGGAAAATCTCTACTTGGATGATCTGGATTCAATTTATTCTCCACGCGCCAAGAACAGGTGATGCACGACTTGCAAGGGAGGAACGTCGGGGACTCCAAGGGTGAGTAGAAAATCTTTAGCATAGGCGCACCACTTGCCACAGGAAGGGGAACTCCAAACTCACCAGGAAGAAAGAGACCATCCAAGAGGAAAAGAAGAAGAATAATAATAAATTCACCTGCAATATAAGGATGTGATCCAGTTGTCATGGGATATAGAATTTTGTATGGAAACAAGGTTGGATCGTAGTTTCACCACAGGGTTGGGTGGTTACACATGACTGCATTAATTGTTATTTAATAACTCTCATTTAGAAAATGTGGTAACAACTGTGACTTTGAATGATTATATATAGACAGAGGGGAAACGTTAAGCGGACACACAGCTGGGTCTGTTGAATGTTTCCCCAATCATAGGAATTCAAATATAGATTATGGGGATAAACATTGCCTTGAATCACTTCCCAAAAGGTTAAAAATAAATTAAAGTGGCATTACCGGAAAAGCTGTAGAAGAAAAACTCGACAAGGTTGTGGGACACCGATCAGTCGCACCGATCATGTCCCGTCAGTCGGTCACACACAAAAATGGCGTCCTACCACTGAGATGCCACCCTTAGGATCTAAAATTTGGAAAAGGGATGGACCATGAGGGTCTGGGCCATTACACACCTCATGTGTCAGAGTAATCTATGAGTTATCATCACACCATATTTAAAAATTCATTAAAAAATCATACCCATTTTTATATTAGGGATATTTTCTAACCTATATTTTCGACAGTAATATTATTATAAACCACAATATGTATCAGTGAAGGATTCCTATAATTATCTAAATGTTGTTACTGAAGAAAAATTTGATGTATGTTATTACATTCATGATAAAAACCTCCATGATACTGATCATATATTCAATGACATCATTTCAATTTTTCTAGGAATGTACAAAAATCATAAAGTAAGTATAGAAGTAAAACCATTTTATTGTTATAAAATTGTAATGAAAATATAAATCATTCCATTAAATTTTCAATGAATAGTTCATATAATATAGATGATAATTTTTATTTATAATTTTAATATAGACAATATAATGCTTAAATTAATTTCATTGACTATGTTCAGAGTATGAACAAGTGGAATGTAGCTATTACTGTTAATTTTATTTAAAATAAGAAGAAACTTTCTTATTTTGTAAATATATTATAAGATATTTAACAACCTCTTAATTTATAAATTAATGAAATTTTTTAATATAAGAATATATTTTATAGTAATGTGGTTATGGAAAACACATGCACTAATTTGGTTATTTTGAACCATCTTATGTTATACATCATCTGTTTTTAAATAATGGTCATAATAATAATCAATTATTATGCATTAATTTTTCTGTTACTGAAATGATTAGTGAGTCTAATGGTTAATAATATATCCAATTTACAAAAACGGAATGAAATGATGACCTTGAAAATTATGATCATACCCTATGAAGCCCATTTGATAAAGAATTAAAGGGAGATATAATAATTGTGTTTTCCCAGGAATAATTTTAAACTGGAATTCATTAACTATACCATGAGTGAAACTATAAGTGGGATAATTTCATTCTTAACAATACCAAAACATGAACAATGATCACCAAACCACCCCATGAAAATATCATCTCACACATCATACCCTTATGGAACATAGTTTTGTAATAAGATGATATTAATCGAGTCTCTAAGATTATAAATTTATATAATTTAATTCAATATAGTATTTATTAAATTTATTATATTCTATTATTAATATTATTATTCATAGACAATGATATAGGTTAACAATATATTTTGATACGATAAACTAATTTTTTTTGGAAACTTAATATTCCATTGAAGAAAATATTTTTTATTAATTCAGGATTTTTTTGAAATATGTTTTTTTAATAATCTATTATAATTAAAATTTATTTAATAGAAAAAAAGGATAATAAAATTTTATAAATTCTAATGTAAATTATTTTGAATGATGGTAAATCGTTATATTCATAAAACCAGTATATTTAAATAATTTAGAGTTTTTTGTTGTAAATTTTAATTTCCAGATAATAATTTTTAGAAAATAAAAATTATATTTTAAATTAGAAATTCAAATTATCTAAAAGTGAATATTTTATAGTTGTATGGGATAATATAAATTTTTCAGTGAACATTGAATATGATATAATTTTAATTTAGAAATTATGAAATTTTAAAATACATAATGTTACGTAATATATATTATAAATAGTATCCAAAACATAATTTATGTTTCCAATTTCATATATTGTGTTCTTTTTGTAATTTTAAATACTTTACACAGCCTTAATATATAATACAAGATTTTTATTATATATTTCAATTTGAAAATCGTTTATTTATAACCATGAATACTATCCACATAAAAAATGTAAATATTTTATTGGTTTATGTTCATGGAAATTTAATTTAAATAGATAGAAAACACATTGGTGTAATCAAAAGTTTGAAACCATTTCATGGGTTTTGGTTTTGACAACTTTATCATACCATGTCCAAAACATATGTTTCGGAATTAATAAATAGTTATACAATATTTTTCTATAAAAAACCATAGAACCATTTTTTAATAATGACAAAAAACCCTTTTTGCTAGATTTTAATATTCCCTTACCTGCATATCTCTATACGAATGTTCAATTAAACTCTTCATGAGCTCTTCTTAGGCTTTTTAAATCACCGTCTCATGGTAAGAGATCATATCCTTCTCTTATTTATTAAAGAAACATCTTTATATCATGCCATTTGATTTAAAATATTTCAATGTGGGTATTTTTTCATCACCCAATTTTATATCATCGTGACTACTATGTACTTATAAAACCCTTTTCTCTCAATAACCACTTTATAATACATAATGTACACATGTTTAGATTACATAATCTTCCTACAATTTGCCATTATAGACCTTAGAGTATGGAATTTTCATATCCATTTCACAGAAACATTATTACATTATTTTTATATATAATTCATTAATTATGTATTTTTATTTCTTTAACACACACTCCCAAATATTTAGTTTAAATTGATAATACACCATGATTGAGGTATCCATCCTTTTTTATCCATTATTATGTTTTTAAAGTTCATGGGATAAGTTGAGAAGTGGTTAGGAGTGTTTGGAATGGTTTTTAATGAGTTTGGAAGCTTTTCATAGGGAGCACTGTTTGATCATGGTTAGAGGAAACCGTGCGGGTGCTCTAGGAAACGGTGAAGGGGGAAACCGTAGGCTTCGTACATCCTGCGCATAGTTTCTAAAACAATGTGAGGCAACCTTGCGAACACCTCCTCTTGATACAGTAGCATGATCATGGTTAGCGCACAGTTTTCTAATCCATGCGGGATAACCGTTCAGCCACTTAAACGTAGTGTTTTATGTTCTGGGCTCCCTCAGGCTTAACCTATTCTTCTCCAAATTCTCTCCCACTTGAAATGATTTTATTGTATGATCATCAGAGAACATATATTCATGTGAATGATATGACAGTTTTTTTGGGAAAAAATTATATACCCTCAAATGAAATGGGTAATGTCTTTATATCATGATATTTATGGTATGGTGCATGAAAGTTTATTCTAGAAAAACTATGATATATTTTTTGGAGGTTATATTATATATATTTTAATTATTATTTGTTTTATATTATTTCTACATTAATATGTCAACTTTATGGTATCATTGTATATCATTCTTCAATGTTTAGGTTCATGATTCCCACACAGTTTTTATATCATTTATATGACTATTTCCTAACATGTATTTTTATATCATCCATATATTATTAGGTTATTCCATAACTAGGATTTATTTCTATCCATGTTCATATGAACATTCCATGGTTTTCCATCACACTTTTATAATATCCTTGGAACATAAGTTAATGTTATAGAGTTCTTTAATAATTTTGTTGTATTTAGGTATAACGTTGTTATTTTATGTTCCTAATTAACAAATGAAATGGGGCTCATCATCTATTTTTGTTTTACTAAGTGTATCTATTTGTAATAAATTATGAAATAATGTGTATTAAAATATTCATTGAAATAGTTAGTAATAGTGAAAATTCAACTTATTTTTAGGGAATAGTTATAAAAAACTAAGTTATAGCCTTAAGGATAATGATAAACATATGAAACAATCTAAATTTTTAATGGAATATAATAAATGGTTTCCATGAATATAAATCCATGTTTAAAACCCCGCCCCTACCTCATTGTCTTGTGTAGGTGGTGTGGGCTACATGGCCTTAAGCGATGTTTCCAAGGCGCTAAAGGCTGGCAGTAAATGGTGAAGGAATCGAGGAATAGTGGGGAAATATTTTACGTTAGGACAAAACCAACCAAACCAACAACTAATGATACATTCACATTCAAAACCACCCATGGGATACTAATAATTCCATTATAAACCCCAAAACCATCCAAATAAACATGTCCAAAAATGACTTCCCTACACTTGCCATTAGGTTAAAATCATTAGAACATTTATATAAAATAGTTAATATAAAATAAGCACAAGTGAAACATTTACCATAAGACAAACACACCCTTACGAAGGCATCTCAACCAAACTACGAAACCAAGGGAAAGTCAAAAAAATGTCACAAGCCATTTCATCATTTAAGAATTAACAAAAAAAATTCGATCTTGCAAAGAAATGGACATAAACAACTATAAAGGTGGATCATCCCTCCAAGAAATTCACCCATTCACACTTTAGTTCCATCTATGAAAAGAAACACAGAACCAAAAAACCATAACAGTGGAGCTTTCGTCCAACATGTTTCACCCATTCACCACTAGTGGCACTTCCTGTCCACTTATCTTTTGATGGTGGACCATATGTCCATGACCCATCCTCTTTTTATAGCGGTACTTCTTGCCACTTTCACACAACATTCCAATCGATCCAAAACCAAGAAGACAACCCATCAATGCCACAAAATCATGCAATCAAATAAATCAATTGCATATCAATTCACATCAATAAATCAAAAATTTATTGAAAATGATTTTCCATTCCAAAAAAAATTTCAATAAAACAAAATCTTTATTAAAAACCATTTTCATCATCCATTTTCCTAAATCAATATCAGTAACCCATTTTAAAATCACCATTTTAATATCCACAACAATAGCATTTCATCACAAAACCACCATTTTCCAAAAAATCCTCAAAACACCACCTAAGGGATTTCTAATCAATTTCACACATCAATACACTATTAATTTTCTACAGAAAAAATTAATTACAAAAAAAAACTTCTTGTTTTAACCAAGTGATTCCATGTGGGTTGATTTCACCAGAACAAATTAATTATAACAAAAAAACTTCTAGTTTCAACCCACATGGAATCACACCTCAAATCTGGAGAACACACCATAGAAACCACTCTAGATCCCATTCCCTAACATCCACAGGCCTTAAAATCAACATCCAAGGAAACAAAAACCCTATATATGCATGAAATATATGTGGATCAAGAAAACTAATGAACGGAGAATAAAGGATACAGATGAAACCAAAAGGAACCATGAGAGAAGAATTACCTGTGAGAAATATCCTTCAAACCACCTTGGAAACCCTTATATTTTCTTCCAAAATGTGTGGGAGAGTCCCTCCCACCCTTGAGAGCTGAAAATCGCAAGAGAGGTTCGAGTGGGAGAGAATTCGGAGAGGAATATGATAATCTCTAGGGATCTGAGAACTTAAATAAATACGTTTAAGTGGCCACAAGGTTATCCTGCACGGTTTGGAAAACTACGCACTAACCATGTGCCCACTACTTTCTTGAGAGGAGGTGTCCGAATGGTTTCCTCGCATGGTTTGTAAAACCAAGCACAGGCCATGTGAAGCATACTATCTCCCCCTTCACAGTTTCCAAGATCACCCGCATGTTTATTCTTATTGTGCTCAAACCATTCTCTCTAAGAAAAGTCTCCAAAATCATTCAATACCATTCAAAACTCTCCAAATCTCTTATCAACTTATCCCATGCAATTTAAACTCATAGAAATGCATAAAAAAGCTAAATAAATCAAATCAGTGGTACTACATTCTCCCAACCATTGGTCTTTCCATCCTCAGAAAGTAGAAAACCACCCTTTTCCGAAAGAGCTCGGGTCGTTGCTCGACTATCTCTTTCTCCCACACCCAATTATCCTTTTGTATGTAACCATGCATCCATAAAACACGAACTAAACCAAATATTTTACCATTCAAGACCTTCTCTTGCCTATCCACAACCCGCACTGGCACGTGCACCATCGAAGCATCCTATTCTATCTCAACGTGGTCCCATCGAATCACATGGTCACAAATTGACTGATACTTTTTCAACTGAAACACATGAAACAAATTGTGCACCACACTAAACCTAGGAGGAAAAACCAAAGGATAATCCACCACACTAACCTTCACAAGTATCTCAAAAGATCTAATATACCTTGGAGATGACTTCCCCTACTTTCCAAATTAACAATGTCCCAACCTAGGAGGTATCCACAAGAAAACATGATCACTCACCTCAAACAACAACGACTGTAGACGATGATCTGAATATACTTTCTAATGACACTAAGTCATCTCAATTCTTTTTCTGATTATCTTGATCTTTTCAATAGTATCATAGAAAATTCTCGGTTCCACCATCGTATATTCACCCGTTTCCACCCAGTATACCGAAGAACGACATGACCACCCAAACAATGCTTTAAATGGATCCATATGTATGGATTCCTGATAACTGTTATTATATGAAAACTCGACCAACGACATGTGCTCCTCCCACAAGCCACCAAAATCCATGACACAAGCCAGCAACATATCCATAAATTTTTATATCGTCCTCTCGGATTGACCATTCATCTAAGGGTGGTATGTTGTACTCATGGTCAACATAGTTCCAAGGGCTTCCTGTAAGGATTTTCTAGAAACTAGAATAAATCCTCGGATCTCTATCGGATATGATCAAAACTGGAACACCATTCCTTATTACCACCTCCTAGACATGGATTTTGGTCAGATCCTCCACCATATGAGATTCAAATATTGTGATGAAATCGGCCAACTTCGTTAGACGATCCACAATCAATGAAATGTCATCGTTCTTTCTGATCATTCTTGGGAGACATGTGACAAAATCCTTTGTTATTTTCCCCCACTTCCAAACAGGTATTTGTAAATACTGCAACATTCTCGCTGGCCTATGATGCTCTCTCTTTACCTACTGGCATGTCATGAAACTCAAAACAACTCAGCCACTGTTCTTTTCATACCTACCCACCAGAACGGGGCTTTCAACGCTTTATACATTTTCTGAATTCCATTATGAACATCCCACCTAGAATGATGATACGCCCTAAGAAGATCCTCCTGACAAGAAACTAGTACAACCATCTGATTTTGAAAATCATAAAATTGAATTTCCATTTAGTTTCCAACCGTCATTGGACTCCACACCATTTTTTTCGACCTCATGGTCACACACACAGAATCAGATATATGCTTCTTTTTAACCTAGCTAACCAAGTCAAGAATCAATAAGACCGTAAGGAATAATGATCTATCACCTTGGTTCTCAAATTGCAACTGCATGTCAGTTGTAACCGACATCAATATCCACTGTTCCGATACATGTTTCACCACCTGAGCATATGATTTTCCACTTAATGCATTTGCCACCAAATTTCCCTTACCTGGTGTGTACATCATGTCAAGATCAACCATATGTAGATATTTCATCCATATCGGCTTCCTCATGTTCAAATCCCTTTGTGAGAAAATGTGCTTCAAGTTCTTATGATCTTTATATACCGAGAAGTTCTCATCGAAGTGATAATGATGACACACTTTCAAAGAATGGAACACTGCTTCCAATTCCAAATCATGAGTTGGGTATTTATTCTCATGCACCCTCAACATCCATGATCCATAAGAAACATCAAGATTCCCTTTCATGAGAACACATACCAACCCTGATCATGATGCATCAAAATACACCATGTACCCTTTTAATGGTTGTAGAAAATCTAAGATTGGTGCTGATGTAAGGCGACCCTTTAGCTCTTCGAAATACTACTAACATTGTTTACTCAAGTAGAATGAAACATTATTTCTTGTCAACGTTGTCATCAAGGAAGACAAATGTAAAAAAACACAAACAAAACGCCAATAATACCAAGCATAACCGAGGAATCTATATACCTCAAACACATTAATTAGTGGTTTCCATGAGATAAAAACCTCTATCTTTTTCGGAACCACTAAAACACCCCTTTCTGAAATCACACGGCCACGAAAACATAATTTATTTATTCAAAAGTCACACATTGAAAATTTGGCATACAGCCGTTTATCCATCAGGATTCCCAACACTATCTCCATGTGATGCTCATGCTCCACCCTTGACTTTGAATACACCAAAGTATCGTTTACAAACACCACCACAAATGAATCCTGATATCTCTAAAAGATCCAATTCATCAATTCCATGTTCACCGCTAGAATATTCATTAGACCAATGGGCATAACCACATATTCATAATGACAATATCTACTTCCGAACTCTGTTTTAGGAATATTGTCCTTCCTCACCCGCAATTGATGATATCCCATACTCAGGTCGGTTTTGAAGAACCACTGGGATCCCCTCAACTAGTTGAAGAATTCATCAATTCATGGAAGTTGATATCTGTTCATTATCATAACTTGGTTAAGTAGACGATAATAAACACACATCCTCATTGTTATATCCGCCTTGTTCACAAACAATAACAGCGCTGCCCATGGAGATGTGCTAGGCCAGAAAAGAGCTTTTTTTAACACTTCCAACTAGACCTTCAATTCCTCCAATTCAGCTGGTGCCATCTGATAAGATGGAAGTGAGGTTGGACTAGTCCCCATAAAGAGATCCATAATATAATCCACATATATTACCAAAGGAAACCCAAAAAATTATTTGGGAAATACATCCATGAACTAATCCACCACTGCTAGAAGAACACTCTTCTCCACACCCTCTACTAATTCCAACAACAACACCGCCAGCCGATATGATAAATTTCACACTACAGGTTCCAAAAATCACATTGCACCTTTCTTTTCATGTCTCTCACCTATAAAGAGATGCATAACAACATAATGTTTCGTAAAATCCATTTTTCATGCATAACAGTCGATGTGGGTCTTAACCGCCACCAGCCAATCCATTCCTAGGATTACATCATACCCATCCATATCAAGAACTGAGAAATTACACATTAGCTCATCCTCACCCAAAACGATACAACAAGATCTAAAAAGAAGGCTTGAAACTCTCTTCGACCCATATGAATTTGATGTTTTAAAACTGAGGGCATAATTTCTACCCTTAAAACTAGAAAATCAACGAGGCGTGCTTCAATAAATGAGTTTGAATCACCCCTATCAAACAACACTTGTATTGAGGTAGAATTTAAAAGAATAGTACCTCACACTATTGATGGTCTCTACTTATCATCCATCATAACCTTCTCGGCACGGAAAAACACCTTGGTTGTCACACTCTGCTCTTTATTTCCCTGCTTAGGAGTTGAGGTGTTCTGAGAATCACCATTACTAGCATTGCTCTACTGACGAGGGGTATGATACTACCCCAGTCATGTCGAAGTATATGATGTTTGCGATCCATAAGAAGTTTCACACGCACCTAACCTTATAGAATTCTGAAAATAATGCTGCAGATGCACAATCTTCTTGAAATTGTGACATACTCTCTGTAGTGGCATACAATCCTGCTTGATGTGGCTCATATAACCACACTGAAAACATCCTAGATTTATCTGCGGCTTTGGAGGAAGAGTTATCAATCCTACCATCTAATTATGATCCATACAACCACCCTGGAAATTAGTACCCCTACTCTTCTTGAACCCAGTGTTAGAATTACTACTATTCCTTATGGGAACCACCATGCTTCCTCTTCCTAGAGTGCCCAACAGATCCCGCTCATCCACCGAGGCTCTATTCACTATCTCTGTGTAATCATCTGTACACAACACCGATATCTTTGAACAAGTTTCTTTCTATAACCCCTCTTCAAAGATCCTTTCCTTCAATGACGTGCTACCCACCACCTCAGGTAAAAACCTTACTATGTTCATAATCATAGCTGCATACTCTATCACATACATATGCTTTTTCTTTAAACCGATGAAATTATTCATGCACTGAATTCTGAACATATGTGGGTAGAATTATTTATTAAACAATTCCTCAAATCCTTCCCACATCATACCCTGGATCATCCTCGCTTGGACTACCAACTCCCACCACCTAAGGGAATGATCGTCTAACATATACATGGGAAAATTCACTTTCAACTCTACTAGTGTTCCCAAGAATTAGAATATCATTTTCATTCTATTAAACCATTCTTATTCCCTCTCTGGCCTTGAATCTCACATGAATATGGGTAGATTTTTCTTTTGAAACATAACTACATGATCCACATGCCTTGGTTCACCCACATTATTTCTACATTACACAGCATGGAAAGCTTAACATATACAATACACTAGCTTATGGTTGACCTAAGGCTCAGGTGTAACCACATACTCATCGGCCACTTCCAGGAGGTCTCTACATCACATACCCAGTGCCATTTCTATAAGCAGAAAACAAACATTCACGAGTCTCACTTTTGTATTCATCCAAAATTCCTATTAGCATTAAATAACACTATCAAAAAGTGGCTTTCCACCATTCTACATTTTCAATGTTTCACCATTTTTGAAAATCAACCCATTATAAAAATACCAAATTTGTACACATTACAATTTCAAACATTTGAAAAACAAAATTCTCAATTTATCCCATAAATCATTACACCCCAATGAAATACGAATCCAATAGGGCAGTAATTTCTACCATATATACCATTCACATCACATTGGCCACATCCACGACATTGATATTTTCAATTCCATTAAGTGTCTCCAAAAAAAATATGTACCCAACTCCATAGTAACATGAAGTTCAACATAAAAGGGTTAGCTACGTCCATTTATTTTATACACTACATGTTTTTACATTCTTACACCTTTCTATCATCCCGAATCAAGAAATATACCATAACAAATGTGAACTCCAAATTCGAGAATCAACACCAAAGGAAGGAAGCAGCTGATGCCACATGTAACACCATGCCCCTACCTCATTGGCTTGAGGAGGTGGTGAGGGATACTTTTCCTTAAGCAACGTTCCCAAGGAACTAAATACTCGAACAAAATGCTGAGGACTTTAAGGAACAATAGGGAATGATTTGAGCTTAAGAAAAAATCATCCAAACCAACAACAAAAGATACATGAACATTCAAACCCAACCATGTGATACTAATTGTTCCATTAAAAACACCATAACCATCCAACTAATCATGTCCAAAAAACATGAGAGTACCATGTGCAATACTAGACAACAGAACACCATGATCCATGATACCACCATAGCTCCACTCCAAGCTCCATGCTCCACGCACCACCAAGACATCCCAATGCACTACTAAAGGAGGGTGATGGCTTACCATTTCCCACGTCACGGTTCACGACATCTGAAAAGACACCACAATTACAAAGGAGGGGTGAGTACTACACATCAGTAGGGTTTCCCCAAATGTCTCTCAAACACATGCCACTAGGATAAAAACTTTAGCACATTTTTATAAAATAGTTTATATAAAAGAAGCACAACAGAAACCACTACCATAATACATACACACCCTTACCTAGCCATCTCACCCAAACTAAGAATGCAAGGGAAAGCCAAAATAAACATGTCACAAGCCATTTCATGATTTACACGTTAGCACAACAATTTTCATCTTGCAAAAAAATGCACACAATCAACCATAACAGGTGAGATTCCATCCAACCTGTTCACCCATGAACACTTTGGTTCTATATATGAAAAGAACCACACAATAATACAACCATAATTGTAGAGCTTTTTTCAAACATGTTTCACCAATTTTCAACTAGTGGAACTTCCCATCCACATATGTTTTGATGGTGAACATTTTGTCCACTATCCTTCCCCTTTTTGTTGTGGTACTTCTCGCCACTTTCACACTACTTTCCAATAAATGCATAACCATGAAGAAAACCAAACAAGGTTACAACATCATAAAATCAACCAACTCCATTGAATATCAATCCACATCAATAAATCAACAATTTATTGAAAATAAATTTCCATACCAAAAAACATTTCAATAAAACATCATATTTATTTAAAAAAAATTCATCAACCATTTTCCAAAATCAATCACACCATCCCTTCTTAAAATATATATTTTAAAATCCACAAAAATATCATTTCATCACAAAACCCCCATTTTCCCAAAAATCCACAAAACAACACCCAAGGGATTTACAATCAATTTCGCACATCATGACACAATTAATTTTCATCCCAAAAAATTAATTGTAACAAAAAACCATAAGTTTTATCCAAGTGGAGTTGAGAGAGATGCCCCCTACCTTTAGGGTTCCGGTGAAATTGACCCATATGTAATCACAACCAAAATCCAGCGAACGCACCACCAAAACCTCTCTAGATCCCCTTCCATAACATCCACAAGACATAAAATCAACATCCAAGGAAACCACAACCCTATATCTACATGCAACAGATATTGATCTTGGAAACTAAAGGAGGGAGAATATAGTATCTAGATTAAACCAAATGGATCAATGAGAGAAGACTTACCCGGGGGAAATCATCTTCAAACCAATTTGAAAACCCTTTAATTTTCTTCCAAAATTTCTGGGAGATTCCCTCTAACCCTTGAGAGCCGAATATCCTGAGAGGGTTTCGATTTGGAGAGAATTTGGATAGTCTCTCTAGTAATAGATATAGATTTAATTATAAATATGCCTAAACACTTTATTAATCAGAATGATTGTTATAGAACGTTGAGGAATTCATGAGTAATATACATTTAACACAACATATTTACTAAAAACTAAAAATAAAAAACCATAATTTTTTATGATATATGGTTTTGAATCACGTGAATATTAAACTGAACTCATCTTAGTTATTTTCCTTATATTTGTTGGGTAGTCAAATTTTTAAAAAATACAATGATGTTCAGTTGAAATAAAATAAATTTGGATGTGAATATAATAAGGAATTTGTAGTAGAGTAAACCCAAAACCTCATGTTAATCATGGATCTAGAAACAAATAGATTTCTGATAATCCCCTCTCTCAAAACTAATAATTAACTCTCACACACTTTCCAATAGAAAGCATAAAATAACCCACATCCATTTGAATTTTTTTATTAACTATACTATTAAAATCATTCCTTTAAACAACTATAATTACAATAGAAACCATATAAATATAAATCAAAATACTCCCATAAAACAACATTAAAGATGATATAAAATACTTAATGAAAAATTGATATATTTATAAATAATATTTGAAATTATGATAGAAATATTATAAAAAATACATAAAAAACAACTAGTACAAACAACAATGAGTCCGAATGAGAGAATATAAACGATTATAATAATAATTGGAATGTATATTAATCATATTGAACTAAGGAAAAGAAAAATTGGGGGAAAGGTGGAAAACTATGTGGATAATTATGATGAACAACTTTTGTTTCCTAGAGAAATTGATAGAAAAGATGAATATGTAATAAGTATGATTAAAGAAAATTACTACAAATCACATGAAACAGAATCAATGGGAAAAAATATATATTCCTACATAACGATCATATTACATCATCATATTGATGATGATATAAGAAATACGACATCAAAAATAAATTACATAAATATTCCAAGTGATTGAAATAATCATATAAATTGAATAATCCATTCAAAGAATCCCCCATAATGGAAAATATCATAAATTTGTTTTTCTAAATGAATGAAACTGAATGTAATTGAGTGAATCAGTTATGGTAAAGTCATCTCAATACAAATCAAATCACTGATACCAAAAACAATTCGCAACCAATAAACATTCTATATTCCCCATATTATGGGATATTTTATTCTTTATAATTCTTTTTATGATTATAGTTATTAGATTAATTTTTTTAATATCTCTATATTTACATATTTTAATATAAAATAATGAAATCCCACAAGATTGGGGATTAAACTAATGAAAAGATCCAATGTTTTTCAGGAAATAGTGTTAGAAGTAGTCCATTATAATTTCAATGGTCTATTAATCAATAGTGAATTATACATACAAAATAAAAAAAACTTATTATTTCATTACAATCATCCATTAATGTAGGAATGCTATTCCTGAATACAATAATAAACATGCATTATGAAACACATAAAATGGATCTTATAGAAAGAACAATTGACATCAATATTGTTGACTCAATGATGCATCTATCATGAAATAATTATCCCTAGGAACTCCCCCTTTATGAAAGTAATGATCTAATTAAATATTTGGGTATTATCTAGGAATTTATAGTTTTAGGCGATAATTTATTTATTGATAGTATATGTGATATAATGTAATAATTTATGATTTTTATTTAGAGATAATCTAATCCTGCTACATCATTGAATCATCACAAAATTTTGAATATATATATTTGATATATCATACCAAATAGATTCAATTATATCAAATATGAAATCTATATTCACTCTATTTTATTTAAATAACCCAATGAATTGTGATAAAACAACATTACTGGGATTTGATGTATGTATTCTTCAAGGTAGGAGAGCGATGTCCAATCAACATTTCCAATAAAATATCCAATATACAATAAAATATCCAATATACTTTCCATAATAAATCATCAGATCCCATAGTTGGAGGTTTGGTTACTTCTTTAGGATCAAACCTAATGTTTTATCCCATAAAATATTGTTAAAAGGGGTTTCATGGCCTGTTATACCACACTGGTGAATGTATAAGACAACCATCATTGAGGATGTCATGAATGTGATTGAAAAATTCACTACAAAAAATTACATATCCCCGTTATATAATTAATAATGGTTCAACCTAATTTATGTTTTACAAAATAAAATTGATTTTACTATAGTTAATAATTATCAATATGAACTAATTCTAATTAGAGTGTAGGGAGTACATTACCATTTTTAAAAATTAATTTTATCAATTATTATGAAATTTGTCAAATTTTAGAAATATGTCCTTTGAATATTGTTTTTAACATCTTTGAAAAATAAAATGTTATTGTCGAGAATGAAATAGTTTCAGGGATCACGCTTTTATAGAATTCAATTGAGGTAGAGAATTCTAAGGATGAATTAGTAAACTCATTTCTATATACAAAATCTTTATGAACTGGTAGTTGTTTTTTATTAAAAATAAGATTTTGTAAAAAAGATTCAATGAGATTATTAGTATTTATCTCCATATATCCTGATTACATTAAAAACTTTGAATTTAAATTTCATAATTTTTGTAGTGAATCATATGATGGGATAGATAAATGGTTGATTACACTATTGATAATGAAACCATACTACATTGACTAAATTTTTTATCCACATTATGATTCATCAAAAAAGTTATAGGATCCTTTCATTTCAAAAATAATTTATATTGAACAAAAAATATTATCTTAAGAATCATGGAAATTTATTTCTAGACATCATAAAAACAAATATAATAAGAAGGTGTTCATTTCATTTCTGTTAGCATAATGTAATTTTTTAACATATCTATATTAAATTAAAGTTGTTATTTATTATAACCATGAAACACTTTGGTAATTAATAAGGAATCCTAGAGATACCAATGTTCTTTATGGGTTATTATTCTTGTACATGAATTATATTTTGAAATGAACGAAGAAAATGGAAATAAGAAATATGTTTCTAAATATCTATGTCGACTACCACACACCTCCTAATAAAATTATCTATGTCTAAACCCACTCGATTATTTGAATATGGATGAAATACATTAAATAATGTAAGGTGAAGCTATATTTCATACCTGTATTATAATTTATTCATTCAAATATTAGATAGGATCTCATATTAAAAGTCATCATAAGATCAAAATAAAATATGACTTGAGATTTTATATATGGTAAAAATCATTCCTCTAAAAAACATGAAATGTTATACTAATTAATATATAATTACATAAAATTATAATTGAATAAATATTTAATTCATTGTCACAGATTAGTATATTGAGGAAAATTTTAATTGAAATGGAACATTGGATATTTTTCATAATCTAGAATTTATTAAACAATATTATATATAAATTTCATAGGATTTTTTTTAAATATGAAATTCATAGTTTTTTTTAATATCTCAAAATGATAATAAATATAAAAAACAATTAAATATTATGAGATTTTAGAATTATTTGGCACAGGAATCATGGAACTATTCTAAACATCATTTCCTAATTAAAATATTTTTTCAGTGGTAGATTATGTTTCCAAATGGGAGGAAGAAATCATCATTATGACTGCTGATGCTATTTTTGTAAGAGATATATTTAATTCTATCATATATGGTAGTTTTAAAATACCAAGATCCATCATCAACTAAAAAGGGACTCATCTATTCAATGGAATAAATTGTGTATTACTAAAAACAGATGGAGTGCATTGAAAAATGTCAACATCATTCCATCCACAATAAAATGGACTAGCATAAGTGTTTAATAGATAAATAAACATCTTTCTAGGAAAAATGTCCAAACTGCAAAGGATGAAATATATTCAATGGATAGAATACACCATATGGGATAATCATACTTCCTACTTGAAACTGTTATGAATGATCCCATACTAATTAATATATGTGAAACGATTGAAACACTATAAGGAATTTAAATACAAATTCCCTATGGTTGTATGATATATGAATCATGACCATGAAAAATATGAAAAAGATATTAGACTTTAGCTTATTGATCTAGTCAAATGTAGAAGATAAAATTTTTAAAATTTAAAAATAACCAAATATACAACATCAGTGGACCTCAAAAAGATAATTCAACAATGAATCATCAAAACTGAAAATATTATATTATTGTATAACTCATAATTTAAATAGACAACATGTTAGTATCAATGAGTTTGAGATTTTACATTTATAGTTACTCATATAAACCCTTTTGGTTTTATTCATATTATAAATAAGTAATAAGAAAGATTCAATATAAATGGAAATTGGATGAACAAGTACAATGGATCCTTACCTCATGAACTAGTGGAGTAGATAACACTTCATTAATAAGATTATCTATAAATATCGACCATTTTATTCCATTACATTACATTTAATTTAATGTTTAATTTCAATTTAAAATAGGCATACCTATATAATTAAATTAAATTTTTTACTAGTAGTACATGAATTATGGGTGGAGGAATTATTATTATAGTCTTTGATTCATTTTAAATTTTATATCTAATAGTTCTAGATTAAATTAAAAATAATAATGAAACCATTTCAAGAAGGAAAGCCAGGTTTTCATTTATTCAGCTCTTCCAACGGTTCCATTTTAATCATATTTTACAAACAATTCACTATCAGTAAATATTTATAATATTTATAAATCACTTAATATATAATATAAGAAATTATGAATCTCTATAAAATTCACATAGTAAAATTAAATCACATCATGAAAGGAGAACCCATGCAGTGAAAATTATTCAAAACTGAACTCGCACTAACCAATATCAAGTATAGTTTGATGAGGTTTATGTGTTTCATTACAATTTTGTTTATTATACTCTCATTATGAAAACATATATCTGAGTATTAAATGATATTACATGACCCAATATATACTTCATTCTCTACTTAATTGTTCAATGGGATCTAAGTTTCTTAGAAACCCCATTATTTCATATTTTAGATTTCTATTTTAATGATATTAAAGGAGTAAAATGAATAATTTAATTATTATAATGAATATTATAAGGTTAAATTTGATGACTCCTCATTTTTTGAAATTATATGATTCATGTAAATGAAATTTTTCGACCATTTTCATACATTGAATTTCATAAATTTATTTGCATTGATTTATTATTTTTATTATGTTTCATTAGTAATATACCATATTCATATATTATATTCATGAATGGTATTCTCAAAATAATTATTTCCATTTCCATAATTGTTATATTTCTCAACAGAATTTGGGGAATTCTATATTTTTAAACATTCATTGGAACTATTCAATTTTACGAATAGAATAAATTAATAGAATTGAGACAATTTTATTGATAAACCCTTTATCATTACACCCAAAATGAATATAATAATTTTTTATCTAATGAAATAATGCTTGGATTCACATGGAATGAGTCACATTATAATGAATTTATATAAATTATTACCATATGAAATATATATTGAATGATAATTAATGTTGATATGTTTTGGTGAGTGAATACATGGTGGAAGGGATTCATTAAATTGTATGGAAAATGTGTCATAATTTTCAATTTTGTTATTAAAAAATAATCATTTTACATTCATTATAATTATTTTTTTCTAGTAAAAAATATTTGAATAAAATTTAAAATTGAAGATGATATTTTTTAAGGAAAATAGAAAATTTATATTTGATGAATATTGGTTTTATTATATACATGATTTGAGGTGGGTGTGAGATTTCATCAAATACTAAAATTTGAAATGGTAAAACATTTAAAAAATTTATTATTAAAGGGTATATAAAATTTATTCCTAAAAATTAATATCAATTATTATACATACATTAATCATGAAATTACATTTTGTCTTATGATAAGGGAGGTTTACTTTTATGGGATATATGTTCATTGATTTTTTCATTAAATATCATTATTTATGATTTAGAAGTAAACTTCTTTCTACATAGTATTTTGAAAATATGTCCTAATCAACCTTATTTATAATCGGAATAATACACAATATTGGAAAATACAAATGATTTTATGTGAATTTTTTCATTAAATTTTTTATAATATTGATCCTTATCTATCCTATAGAAATATAGAATCTACACATTGTGTATGAAAAAAAACGAACTGAGAGAATATTTATTTATGTGGTAAATCATTACATGTATATTATTATAATGATGATTTATAATATATGAATTAATGAATGTAATGGATCGTCCATTTCTCAAAGGGAGGTTGAAAAATAATTGGGTTGGTTATTCTCTTTGAATACTATGAAATTGAATATATTTTTTATTCAAAACATGAATGGATTTTCCCAAATTGATAATAATTATATTTAATTACTAGATATTTTAATTCAAAAAACATGGTATTCCACATGAATTTATGTGGAGAATACATGTTTGATTGAAAAAAAGTTATAAAAGTGGGGGAATTGTCAAAAAAAATATACATGTAAATTTTTATATAAAGTGAATTTTTACGATTAATTATTTAATCGTAAAATGAGTTATTGTTTTCTTTGTTTTATGAATGGATTCCAAAAGTGGATGAAAATGATAAAAAATTGATAAATTGATTTTCCAAAAGAGATCTTATGACATTAAAAAGATTAAATACCAAATCCAATCCTTCTAATTATATAAACGAGCCAAAGTAGAGGTAGATCTGCGGGAAAGTCATTATTTACGTCATAAATATTACAATCACAACATTAAACTTGTTGTATTTAATGATTAATGATATTAACCTAAAAAAATATCAACATGATGAGAAATAGAAAAACTAACGGCATGACACACATGTCATAATGACAATCATTGTTGTTGAGTGTGTCTTATTCGTACAAGGGAATGTTTAATGGGGATTTTATAGTGGTTCAATTTTTGAGGTTATGCTCTATATGATCACCCTTATGTACTATATTTACTTGATTTTATATAATTATATTCAATTATTCTCAATATTAAATCATTTTCTTATATTATCATATTTACCAGTGACATATAGGGGTAAAATATTACAGTGATCAGTTAGGGGGGATGTGTAATTGAATTTCAATGCCTTAGTTTTCTACCTGAATTTATATAAACTTTTCCTCATACACCATATGGTTTCAATTTTATTTTTATTATTTTAAATATAGATATATATATTTTTTATGATTAGATTTAGATTTTAATAATTAATATATTTAATGATATGTGTTATCCCTATACCTTATTCAAGCTTGTATATGATGAAACAAACTAACATTAGGTTGTTATATCTCCATGATAATGAATATGTCTGTGTTGTTGATGTTGGAAATCACTGTTCATTTGAAACAACAGAAAAAAATCAATTCCCTTATAAATTTAGAGGACCTTCATTAATGATCAAACATAATGGAAAGAGGGTAGAACAACATTGTATTTCATTAGGATTTTTCTCCCCTATCACCATATTTCCATAGTAGAGGGCGGACTCATTTGAGGAATCTATCTCTTACACACTAACATATAAAGAATAGAAAAATTAGAAACAATCATTACATTACAATATCACCAGATAATCCCATTCCAGTGATCTTTTTCATTAACTATTTTAAATTATTATATTTTATATACTTTTTATACTCTTAACATACCCACAATCAATATTATTAATGAAACTATAATGTGATGGACTATATTTTTTTCACACCTCATTAAAAGAGTATTGAAGGTTAAAATAAATATTAAAAACATGTAATAAAATAGTTTTCCACACACCATGATAAGATTTATGTAAATTGTTAAATGGGGGAGAAAATAAAATATTTAAATATTGTAATATTATATTGGAATTATTTAAAACAATCACAAATGAGTTTATCTTTTTTATATTTCTTGATTTTAATTTCAATAAAATAATAATGATTGTTAATATGTGATGGGGAGACAACAATGTGTGGAGGATAGTTATGCATTCATGAGCTGACAGTTGATGTAATAATTGATTATTTAATACTCCCTTAATTTATATTTGATTGGGGTGAATTGATATAAATTTCAAATAATTTTGTTAGAGTTCACAATTGTGTAGAATAGAATATATATTATTGATGAGGTAAAATTATATAAAAAATAATTATTTCATAATAATTTTTGTGATTTCATTAGAGAGATGTGATTATAAAAAAGAGAAGAATAATATTTGAAGATGGTGTTTCCTATGTTATTTTATAAATAGTATATTACTATAATTTAATGATGATTTAATAAATAGACCAATCCTAAGATAAACAAGTAACATTCTCCCCCTCCCATGTTGGAAAATAGTCAACCACATTTGAGCTAGTTCTACCGTGCCATCCCATGGTGACATATGGGAGAGATCTAGGCTGATCTTATAGATATGATTTCATTAGAATATATAATTATTTAACATACGATGGAATTTGGGAATTATAATGTATATTATTTTTCACTTTAAGAGGTTGGAGGGGGAAACCCAACACCAATTGGGATTATTCTAGCCAACATAGTATGTAAGACTTTTTATTAAGAAGTGTTTCCCGCTTTAGGATTTTATTTAGGATTCAAGTAAACATATTCAATTTGAATTCTAATAATTAATATAAGATGGGGTTTTAATGATGTCATTCCAAATGAGAATCTCATATGTTCATCATATTCATCCTCAATAAAGGTATACTACATGTGATGAAGATCTTCATGTCCTTCATTCGTAGGTCACGTTAATCTATTAATATAGAACAACTAATTTATATGAGATCATGAATACCATTGGATGGATAAATTGATGTTGTTGATGTAATTTTTTTGGTTTTAATAATACATTTCCGTAGATTTTAATTTTGGTAGATATACATGCCACAATGAAAAACTGACTAAATGAACAACCATGATCTATAATTCGGTTCAATTGATTGAATAATAATTTGGACCCTAATTATTTGACAAAAAACATTATAAATAACCATATAGTTTTTCAAGAAACCTCATGATATTATAATATCTATGATATGTTACCACACATGGTTCATTTATCTATTATAGATTTATTCTGGGATCGGCGATGTGTTGTGATGTTTTTTACTAAAAATAAGAATGTTATGTGGTCATGAAATTAGAATTCTAAAATAGTTATTATAATACTATGAAAATATGGATATTACATATAATCATTATTAGGTGATGTTTTTAGAATCCTCATAATAAATGTATCTTAACTACATTAGATATTATGGTGTTGATCTATGTGTAATTTCAACATATTTTGAAACATCTCATGTGGTCAACTCAAGCATTCAATCACAATAGAATGAGATCAAAACATTGATATAAGAATGCAGTTACACATACATTATCATGTAGCTAATAATTATGGGAATTATTCGGTTTATTGGTTATGGACTTTTTTCATCCTCCGTGAATGTTACACATATACATAACAATTTAATATCATTTGTTGGTGTGTTGTGAAAGGCATGTAACATACCATAGATTAAGAAAATAATGAGATTGTAGGAGATTAATGATATGTTCATGATATGTAATAATAAATAATGTCAATTAATGATATGAATAGAATATATTGTTATATATAAATCACCCAAAGAAGAAGAATATTTATTATTACCATTTATATTTAAATGGGGAGAATACTAATAGAATATTTGACTTTTGAAATATATTTAAATTTTGTATTAATATCCGTTTTCAATATGAAGTCTTGAACTGCATGAAATAATTTAAGTGATTCAATAAATAAATACATAATTAAGGAGATATTATATAATTTATATTCAATGAGTATATATTCATTTACATATGGTGAAGAAGTTTTAATTTTTCATTTATGATTAAACAATGAATAATAATCTATAAAGATAATGAAGTGAGACCTTGATACACCTCTGTATAGACGAGGGAGAAGAAGGTGATATTACTCTTTGTTTCCCTAAGTGTTATACACCTATGTATTCCATAGATATGAAGATAATCTATATCACATGAGATTAATAAAGAGTTTCAATAGAGCCAATAATTTTTTTGAAGTCGTTGAATATATTGAATTTGAATAGATAAAAAACATGTCAAAAAGGATCATGGAGGAATATTTCTATAATGAATAATTATTAACATATAAAATATGATAATTAATGGAGAATGTGAAGCTTTTATTTTTGTTATTATACAAATTTATAAATATGCTCACATATAGGTTGTATAACTTGTCATGGGAGAATTGGAAGGATTGGTTGTATAACCCTCAATTGTAGAAGAGTCTTTTTCTATGGTGTAGAACAAGGATAAACAACTTGATTGACTACTAGAATTAATAACTACATTATTCCTAGAATAATGTATTATAGTGGTGATTTATAGTATGGGTGTCTATACAACATGGATGGGAGTGAGAAGTTATGAAAAACCTAATAAATATTGTATGATGATCTCTCAATATCATTACAACTATTGATGATGTCATTCTATGAGATATTATTATGTAGATTAATGAATATATAAGTTTTGAGATGTCGAATAAAAATAAAAAAATAAAAGAAATAACTTATTCATCACCCACAATGTTTTTCTTGCTTTCTGTTTTACAAAATAAACCTTTCTATGTAAAATTATTATCTTTAATTCAAGAGTATAAATAGCGATTTTATATCATTTCTTATAACTCAATGGAAAATAATTATTTTTTTATTTCAAACACACATATATAAATATGGATAGATATTAGGTAATTAATTATATTTTCTAAAAAAATATTACATCTCAACAATTTAAAATGATCCACTATGTTTGATAGCATACAAGATATGCCACACCAACCTTAAGTAGACAACTAATTACTATTTGAATGTTATCATTAAAAACTTTCCATTAGAGTGGAATGAATGAACTATATTAACAGAATATATTTCTTAATTTTATATATAATTTATTAATGGGTGAATAGTTAAATATAAATGAATATGAAACCATTTTAAATTAAAATTATACGAACATCAGAATATTATTTCACTATGCAAAAGAGTGTATTAAATTAATAAGAAAAGAAAGTAGTATTGTCGGAATATATTAAAAATTTATATATATAATATTTTCATTCAAATAATTTTCATTTATTATATGTGTTTTATATATATTATAAATTATCAAATTAAATTTTCCACATAAAAAATTATTTTTCAAAAAATGATAGTCATTATGCCTTTTGATGGTGCATATAAGGACCCATTCTTAAAATATTACATAATCTTGATAATTATATTAGAACATACATTCTTACCCAATTAGGATATTTTATGTTTTAGAGTTCTAACGAATTATGATATCATACATATAGATCATTTCGCATTATGACAATGAAGATACTACTAAAAACTGTATTGTATTTTTTAAAAATATATAACATTAAAACATAAAACCAAATTTCATTAAAAACTCTCCATATCAAACATCTTGACTCCCTTAATTATCTTAACCATTCTTATATACTGTAAAAAACCTTTTAAAAATATGTTATTAATAAAAAACCCAGAAAATGGTACAAATAAAGAAATCGTTGGTCTAGTGATAACATAAAAACATAAAATCGATAATCATAAAAACACATAAGCATAGAAACATCACGTAGTTTCATTTGAAATTAATTTTTATATCACTATTACAATAACCCTAGCAAATTGAATAACCATTTAGTCAAATTCCACCTCTGGTGTACCCAATTCATTAGAGAGCCATAATGGGGCTCACTAGTCATATCTTGAGCTATAATGGGAACAACCCAATATATCCTGAGATATAATGTGCTCAAAACAACATAAATAATTTACAAGGAATATATCATAGTAATAGAGTATCCTTAAATCATGAGAAACCACTCATTCCATATACAGATGAAAAACAATCCTTTGGAAATTTATTAATGAGAGGTTTTAAATGATTTTAAAAGAAATTTACCATAATATATAGTAAGAGTGATAATTAATAAAATGGAAGGGGTATGAGTATTCAATTTAAATATAAATATATCAATTTAATATGAAAAAAATTCATAAAACCTCTAATTGTAATACAACATAATAAATAATGAAAATGTTTAACGCAAAAATGTATATCGGTTTATGAATTATTTTACCTTATGTTGTTCTAACTTACAATGTGTTTAAACCTCCAGTAGAATGGTTAAATTAGTGTTATTAATTTATTAATGGGAAAATATTAATTTTTATAACACCATATATTATCATTTTACCACTTCATTTGACACATTTATTAGTAGTATTTTTTTAATCACATTTTTTCATGTGCATTCTGTACATAGATTCCATGATCGGTCAATAATGGATATTAATTCCCATTGGAAGTGAAACACCGAAATTGGAATGGAATTGTATCTAAATATTTACATAGAAATTAATTATTACATTTATCATTTTGAGTTTTTACATGAGGATGATTCATAATTTTAAATAATATTGATATTTGTTTTGGTTATTTTGGAGATTCTTTTTTCATAATGAACAGATTTTGTTTTATAAATTAATCACATATTTGAAACATGATTCCATAACCTTATATAAGATATAATAACTAAATAATAAACTGGTTCTCCCAAAAAAAAGGTTTCATGACCAATCATGAAGCAAGTGAATGAAATTGAAATCATATCCACCATGATGTCGGTAAATCCACATATCAATGACGTTGTTTTAGTTTCTTGAATAAGTAAGAGAAGAGAAGAATTATTATGGAAAGTCTTCCATAAAAATGATGAAATCTAGAATATTTAAGATACTAAATCATTCCTAACCCTTGGATAAGGGGATATGATGAAACAATCATAAATGAAAGAATCTTGAAATAAAACAATTGTTTTGAAATCCATTTTGAAAAATTGGTTGCATAACAACTATGGAACATGGTTTTAGAAAATATTAAAAATAGTAGGGATATGGGTAAACGATACTAAAATGAATCATTAATGTTTATAAAGATATAATAAAAATTAAATATGTAAATGGTAAGGAAAAATGAATGTTATACCTTATAAAATGGAACAATAATGGAAAAAAGAAAGAAGATGACAATTCTACTAACTTGTAGAGTGACTTCTAATACATGATGTCTGTAACCATGGGGGCATGAAGAAACCATGGGAGGACTAATACGAATCTAATACTACCATATCTTTAATAACGAGGAATTTTTAATTAATGTAATGAAATAACGTGTCGGTATTTATAGAAAAAGTGGGGTAATAATTTATTACATTCCATGGGACACATCAGTAGCAGTATTTGGAAAACAATGAGAATTTCCATTGTATTTTCCCATGGTATTAACCAAATGGTACACATAATATATCATATTAATGTAAAAATTTCAACCATATTTATTACATCATTATTACATCCTTAATGATATCATTAAACATACCAAGAAAACTCACAACTATCTTTTTACAATTCACCGAAAATTCAACTATTTTGAAAAATTCCAAAAAACACACCCAATAAATTTTTCAATGTGTAGAACTCAAAATTGAACTGAATTTTAAAAAAATCATTATTTAAATAATATTAATTTAATTTTTAAATAAATAAAATTCTTAAAAAAATAAAATTTTTAAAACTATAACTCATTTTTAACACCATGAAAAATTAATCAACATCTCATTGACTTATGAAATTATTATAATAAAATAATAATACAATTTAATATTCATTATATTCATATAAATAATCATAATTTTTGGTTAATATTAACTATAATAAATTTGGTTCCATTATACTCCAAATAACTATCTTCTCATAATTGTAGATTACTATTTTTTGATATTCAAGACAGAGAAGATGCAAAATGATTTTTAAAGGATTGTTAAAAATATCAATATAATATAATGATTCATGAATTTTAATTTTTTTTAAAAACAAGGGGATGTCACATTATCCCCACCATCTAGAAATAATTTCCTTGTAATTTAATTTATTCATTAAACATGTGAGGGTTCATTTCCCTCATAGCATCTTTTGGATTCCTATGTTGCTTATTTAACCGTGTGGTTTTCCACAAAACATTTACCTAGTGGATTACCTTATTCAGTATCGCATGTTCCCATTGTTCAATAATATGATCTAGTTTCTGTTCATAAGTGTTACGCCTCGTCAACATTTACCCAAAGTTGGTGCATTATTACGTATCATTGGCATGATCACAAAAGATCAAGTCCCTATAGACCGATTAGTTTAGTAGCCTTGGAATAACTAGATACATTCATAATGTTTACGTTACATCATAAAGTAAAAAAACTTCCAAAAAATCTTGTCTTCATATCCCCCCATACTATCCCTGTAGGTCATTCATAAATTATTTCTTCACATCTTGGGAAAAATTAATAATTTAAAGGGGTGAGATCAGATTCTCAGTAATGATAACAATATAGGAGAAATGTTCATAAATAGGTATAAATATTTAAGGCAATGTATAACTAAAACAAAAGCCTTTTAAACATGAACTTATATATAATATGGCAAAAATAAAATGAAATAAATCCATTTACTTATTCACATGGAACTTCTACTAATCGAATAATCACATGAAATTTCAATAACCACCTTCATAATGTTGGAATACATAATTCCAGACTATCATTACCACATAGTCAAGGCCTTGTGCAAAGACTACAAATATGATTTTGTCCAGGCCTTATTCCAGGCCACTATTTTGACTCATGAGAACAACCGATGCCTTGAGAAGCTATAGCGGGCTCCACCCATCACTTATTAAGTCCAATGCATTCCTCATATGAACAGGTTTAAACATAATATAAACATTATTATTAAAACTAGCATATGAAATGTCAATACATTCTCCATAAACCATGAATGCTATAAAAATAACATATCCAAAGTCAAAAATATCAGAAAACCTTCAATACAATATGGATGTTTTGTATAATAATAAATCATCTTCAAATAAGCTTAAAATCCATCAAAGGATTTTGACATAGATGAAATCCAAAATATTTGAGATAAATATATCTATTTTTGAAATCATTTAAAAGTAAAATAATTATAAAAGAAAAAATTGGATTTGAAATTATTCTTATAATCTTGTAAGGTAAACTTCAATGATTTTATAATGACGGAAAATAGTCGCACCCGCCGTATAAGTTAAAAATACATTCTTACCAAAATTTTGTCGAAAAGGTAAAAAAGGTCCATGTTTGGAAAATGACGGAAATATTCCTTTATAAACATCTTATCAAAAGTAAAACAAGGGTATAAATGACTTCTACCCATATTCTGTAAAATATTATGAATGTTTTGAAATACAATTTTAAGAAACATGGATGTGGATGATAAAAAGGTCCCAGTAGATAATTATGTAAAAACAACCTTGGATAATGAAGAGATTGTGAAATAAACCCTTACCTTGTACGTTTCCTTTCTTCAGGGTAGGTTAACCTCTTGTATAATGGTGTATTAATTGTTATTATATTATACACGTATCATATACATTAATATGGTATCATATGTGATCTTTAAATATTGATTGTTAATAATATCATAATATTGTCATCATTTCGGGTGTTAACAGATTCGTTTTGCATTATATTCATTATTATGTGAGCCGTATTTGTTTTGTATGTGATTTATATTATTCATATATAGAATGATATAATCTCTCTAAAATTTATTTTTAATCATCAAATGAAATTTAGTCGTGAATGGATTTGATGGGGAATGAATCTTATCGCGTTTGTGGAGACAGTAATTCGTACATACGCACGAGCAACAATATGGTGACATGTCATTCAAAAGATGGATAGAATATATAATATGGTTTTAACATATTTATAATAACATCATCGTATATAGATGATACTGGATTTATTATTTTATAATGGAAATAACAAAGAAAGAAGATGTTGAAGAAGGAAGGAACTTGAAAGAGGGTGGTGAAAACACTACCTCTTAATCGAGTTCTTCCTTTTGATTTGAACAAAAGGGATCCATCGGTTGGATTTCATATCAAACTAAGGCCTCTAGGTCTAATTAAGGTATGCTTAGAGAATATTTGGGCAGATTTGGGCTGAGAGAAAATGCTTTTAATGTGTAAATTAGAGAGAAGGGTGAGTTCTCTTTTATAAGAGGGGTGAGGGCACCTTTGGAAAATCTAAAAATATTATTTTATAATAAATTCATATTCAATTTATAAGGGATCCAATGTGGATTATTAAAATTTTAAGGTGGGCATGGGTCAGAATACATTCAACCAATAGATATTAGATAGGTTTGGGTCACAATTTTAACCTTATCATTAATATTTAACTCTTAGTAAAATATTTTGACATTTATCATGTCACTTTGTATTTGTATATTATATGGTTAATAAACATACTATATAAATCCAATAGAACACCAAGTGGTCCATTTATAATATACCTATCATTATATAAGTCCTTTCGCCGATCCATATAATTTTTGGAATAGAAGATAAATTAATAATATAATATTTGTTTTAAAGACTCTTTTATGTCAATTTGGACACTATTGGGTATTTTGTTTTTGATAATTTCATAATAGCATTATTACTTCGAACAAACTTTTTATAACTAATAATAATATGTCATTTTAACCTATAATATTAGTGGAATTCATAAAATGTCACAAATTACATTTATATTTATATTTATAATATCAATTATTTCAATATTTCATTAATTAGGTAATTACTGCATCACCATTGTGTCATTAATAAATTAAATTATGTAATGTATTAAAATTATAAATAAAATACCATTATGTATGAAAACATTTTAGAATTATAATTAATATTGATAATCGACTTTAGATTATATATTTCCCAATATTAAATTTTTTAGTAATTCAACATCAATTTTAACTCTTTTAACTTTTATTTGTATTAAATAATTATAAATGTCCTAATCTAATCCATGTGGACCTAAATGATAATATTTTATTTCTAAGGTTGTTTTTTGTAGAGATACAGTTATGCAATAGAATTAGGATATGTGTTAGGGTAATATTAATATCATTTTTACCATTAATTTTCCTATTTACTTTTAACCGTGGTAAATTAAAATAAGCAGTTACTATTCATCAAAAATTATTTTTATCATATTGAAACACATTTTAGTCCTCGATATTAACCATGTCTCTCATATTTTATAAAATACACTCATTTAATTTGTAAAATTATGTTATATATGAATTTTTAAATTCTCATAGGAGGTGGGTAAAAGACAGTAAAAAGTTCCATAAATTTTATATATATATATAATTATTCTAAACTAACTCCAATGAATTGCATTGAACATATATAGGTATTATTTATCAATTTTGAACTTAATTAAATTTAAATAAAATAAATAATTATTTGAATAAAAATTCGGTTTTAAACTATAACTCTATGTGATTTTTCATTATTCATAAAAAATTGAATGTTTTACGAAAAATACCAAAAATTCACCCTAGGATAATTTAGATATTTCAAATCCAAAAATGAAGTATATTTTGAAAGATAAAAATTATAAAATTTAAAAAATTGGGTATTACTATTCATGACACCTAGTTTGATTGGTTGTGGTGTGTGTTAGAACTCGAAGTTGCATACAACACACACTACTGTATTATTCAAAGAGAAGAATACCGTGGAACCTTGGGGTTTTACATTCTCCCCTCCTTCAAATGATTTTGTCCTCGAAATTTCTAGAATACTATCACATGAAATGACTCGGGTGGTTCTTCATCATAAATTCCTCGGGTTCCCATGTTGCCTCTTCCATCTTATGGTTTCTCCATATAACTTTTACTAGACGAGTTGTCCGGTTTCTCAGCACTTGTTCTCTTATATCGAGAATCCTGACGGGCTCATCACAATAAGACAGATCGGGTTCTAGTTATAATTTTTCGTAAGTTAGTACATGCGTTGGGCCAGGCATGTATTTTCTCAACATTGACACGTGGAACTCATTGTGATCTTTGGAGAGACTTGGAGGCATTGCCAAATAGTAAGCTACATACCCAATTCGTTCTAGAATTTCGAAGGGTCTGATGTACTTGGGACTCAATTTACCCTTCTTACCGAAACGTATAACTCACTTCCATGAAGATACAATCAAGAAAACATGATCTCCAACATGAAATTCCAAATCCTTCCTTCGGTTGTTATTATAGCTTTTCGGCCTACTTTGATCTGCTTTGATGTGGTTTTGGATTACCATTACCTTTTCTATAATTTCCTCCACCAGTTATGGGCATACAAGTTTCCTTTCACCAACATCATCCCAACAGGTTGGGGTGCGACATCTCTTTTCGTATAATGCTTCATACGGTGCCAGCTGAATACTTGAATAGAAGGTTTTGTTATAGTAAAATCCTACCCGAGGTAAATATTGATCCCACATACCCTGAATGTCAAGTGAGCAAGATCTCAACATGTCTTCTAAGGTTTGAATAGTTCTTTCTGATTGTCCATATGTTTGAGGGTGGTAGGAAGAGCTCAAATAATGTTCAGTATCTAGGGATTTCTGAATAATTTTCCATTATCTTGATGTGAAAAATAGATCACGGTCAGCAAAAATTGATAAGGGTACTCCATGAAGTCTCACAACATCATTAACATATAGTATTGGTAGACGTTTAAGTGGTAAATTATTCCTTATAGCAAGAAAATGTGCTGACTCAGTAAGATGATCAACAATGACCCATATTGCATCATTCTTTCTAGGAGTCTTTGGTTCTCCCATGACAAAGTCCATCGTGATATTATCCCATTTCCACATAGGTATGGGAAGATGTTCCATGACTCCTCCAGGCTATTGCCTTCCAGCTTTCAGTTTTTGACAAACCATACATCTTGACACAAAATCAGCAATCTCCCTTTTAATGTTGTTCCACCAAAAATGTTCCTTCAAAACTCTATACATTTTGGTGCTCCCAGGGTGTATAGAGAAATTGGAACAATGAGAATCATCCATCAATTCACTTTTTAGATCAGGTATATCCGGAACACAAAGTCTCCTCGCAAATTTCAAAATTCCATCTTCATACACAAAGTCACTCATTCTCCCATCATTCACAGCTTTAATCTTCTTTTGAAAATATTCATCAACGGTCTGAGAAATATTTATCCTTTATGTTAAAGATGGTTTGGCAACCATTTTAAAAATCATTGATGATTCACCTTCCATGGTTATTCACATATCCAATATTACTAGATCCATGGAAATAGGATCACTTTCAAATCTCATCTTGTTCAAAACTCCATGATTCTTTCTGCTCAAACCATCTTCCACCTTATTTTCCTTTTCCGGGTGGTATTGTATCGTGAAATCCTAAAAATTGAGTAGTTCAAGACATCTCCAATGCATCATTTTGAGTTCTTTCTGTGAGAAAATATACATCAAACTCTTGTGATCAATATAAATCACAGTTTTTTCTGCATAGAGATAGTGTCTCCATATCTTCAAGGAAAATATTACAGCAGATAACTCAAGATCATGAGTAGGATAGTTTTTCTCGTGAATTTTTAGTTATCGCGATGCATAGGAAATAACCCTATCATTCTCCATAAGGACACAACCAAGAATTTCTTCTATGCATCACTATAAATAACTATCCCATCATTCCATGAAGGTAGATTCAATATAAGGGCATATACTAAGCATCTCATCAGCTCTTCAAAACATTCTTCACACTCTTTTGTACAAATAAATTTAACCCCATTACGTCTGATCTTCGTTAATGGATTATCCAATTGGGTTAAATTCTGGATGAAATGTCGATAATAACCTGCTAAACCAATAAATCTGTGTACCACGATTATACTCATTGGTGATTGAAATTATTGGATTGCATTTGTCTTAGAAGGATCAACAGATATTCCATATTTGGTGACAATATGGTCAAGAAAAGTAATCTTCTGAAGCCAGAATTCACACTTGCTAAACATGACATATAAATCATGTTGTCTAAGAGTCTTCAATATAATGCCCATGTGATTTTCAAGATCTTCGTAGCTTTTGGAATATACAAAGATATCATCAATAAATACCACCACAAAATCATCGAGATATTCCATGAAAACTCTATACATTATATCCATCAATACAGAGGGTGCATTAGTCAATCCAAAAGGCATTACTGTAAACTCGTAATGCTCGTACCTGGTTCGAAATGCTTTCTTCCGAATGACTTCCTTCTTCTCACAACATTAATGGTATCCTGGTCGATGGTCAATATTTGAAATGTATTGAGCTCCATGTAGTTGGTCAAATAAATCATCAATGCGTGGTAGGGGATACTTGTTCTTTATTGTTATAACATTGATTTCCCTGTAGTTGATACACAACCTCATAGATCCACATTTCTTCTTAACAAAAAGAACATGGGATCCCCATGGAGATACACTAGGGAAAATAAATCCCTTATTACTCAATTCCTCTAGTTGTTTATTTAGTTAAATTAATTCCACAGTGGCCATTCTATAAGGGGTCTTCGATATAGGCATGGAACTAGGAATTTAATCAACGGAAAACTCAATTTCTTATTCTGGGGGATGTCCAAGTAAATCTTTCGGAAACACATCAACATATTCTCTCACAATTGGTACATCCTCTAATTTAACATTCCTTTCCCCAACCACATTCATTTTATTCTCTTACTCCCCAATAATTGAATTTAGTTGAGATATTGGGGGTGGATCTAGATAAGAATTAGGTGGTGAAGATTTTTCTTTAAAGATAAGGCGTTCTTTATCATCATCATATTATATTGTAACCTCCTTCTTCTTACAATAAATCGTCACATCATGGTCCAAAATACAGTCCATACCAAGGATTATATCAAACTCAATCATAGGTATGACATTGAGATCAGCAGATAACGAACATTTATATAATCGAATGGGAACTGATTCATAGAACTTTGTTGCAATGATACTTCCCTTAGGAGTTTTAACTGACAAATATCTTGTTATATCAACTTGTAAATATCAAGTTTTCATACAAAAATGGGAAGATATGAAACAATGCGATGATCTGGAATAAAATAATGCATTAGATAAACTTGAGGAAACCATTAAATTACCTGCCACCACGTCATTCAGAGCTTCTACCTCAACAGTAGTGATAACATAAGCTCAGCATTGATCCCTTGTCCTTTTATGAAGTAAGTTACCCTGACACATATGAAATTCATTTTCATAATGTCCCATCTCTCTGAATTTGTATCATTAAACATCGGTAGCTTCCTTCTTCCCATTGCAATCAGGAGATTGGTGCCTTTTTCACCACAACTGTAACAGACTCTCATTCCCTTCAAGCAAGTACTGGGTTGTTTCATCCCACATTTACAGAAGGATGAATATTCAACTTTTCACTTCTTCCCCTTATTTCCATTTCCAAAGTGATTAGAGGATCTCTTCTTCTCTTGCTTTGATTTAATGTCATAAGACATAGAGAATTCTTTTTCTTTCTTCATAGCACATGAGACAATATCTTCATACGATGAGAAATATTGTGAGACTAATGCTCGACAGTGAAATGGTTTTAACCCATAAATGAAATGATAAATCATACTTCTTGGGTTATGTATATAATCTTCAGCATACCATGATGACCATGTAAAGTTATCCTCATACATTGCGACATTCTCATCCTCCTTTTGTCTCAAACATAGAAATTGTCATTCTATATTTCCTCCATGGTCACGAGTAAATTATTTTTCTAAAAACAGATCTTTTAAGTCTCTCCATTAAATATTTTATACTTAATCAACTTCCTTCTTGTTTTGAATCAATGACCACCATTGATTAGCATCTCCAGTGAGGCGGTAAACTGCCATGATAACATTTTCCCTTTCAATACTCCCCAAGGAATGGAATATTTTCTCTAAGGAATTTATCCATTTCTCAGCTAATAAGGGATTTTTACTCCAATTGAACATTGTTGTTTGTTTCCTCATGAGGTGATTTAACATTTATCCCCCACGCTGTGGATCTAATTGCTCCATACGAGTATGGTTTTTATTCATAATATGAGTGAGTTGTCCCAGTATGGTGATAAGTTGATCAGCACCAGTTGAATCACTAACTCCACTATAATTATCTTGAGAAGGAGTGGAATCCCTACATGGAGTTCGTGCATTGATAAAGTTTATATTCCTTCTACTAGGCACCATTTCTAAACAATGGTATAAACTAGATTAGTTTATGAATCGAAATACATAATTGAAAACATGTAAAACACTTAACACAAACTGATCAGTTTATGGATATAATCCATTATCATAAAATTGTTTTCGTTGAGGAGGTATATACTCATAATCCCTTCATAATGGTTTTTAATGAAAATTAGAATTATCCTAAGAATATCCCCCGGGAGTGTCGTAACTAAGAGTGTAGAAAGGCCCATTGTCGTGCACTAGTTCCCATTCGAGTCTAGCTGAAAGCAGTGTTTTCGGGTTTTACCACTAGGTACATCTATGCCAGAGCCGCCTCTACGCGCTCATATCCATACAGGGATGTATTTCTCGGAAACTCACAAAATCACTAAAATACCAAAATTCTAGGATGTTCTTCTATACTAATCCTCGAACTCTATCTTAGGTCTATGTTCTCTAATAAGAGTTTATATAATTATAGCTCCCAAGGATTGTATTAAACTTTCTTCGATACCAACTGTAATGCCCCGACCCCAGTTACCCAGAGTTAGTTCATTATTAAGTATCATTGGCATTATGAAAAAAGATCAAGTCTCGAAATACCTATTCGTTTAGTAGCCAAGGAATAATTAGATACATTTATAATGTTTAAATTACGTCATAATGTAAAAAAACAACAAAAACATCTTGTATTCATATCCCCTCATACTATCCCTACAGGCCATTCATAAATTATATCTTCAAATCTTCGGAAAAATAAAACATTTAAAGGGGTGACCTCAGATGCTCAGTAAGAATAACAATATAGTGGAAACTTTCCTAAATTGGCATATTCATTTAAGGCAATGTATAACTAAAACAAAATCCTTTTAATCATAAAAATCAACATAATATGGTAGAAATAAAATGAAATAATGTAATTTAAATATTCAGATGGATATTCAATTAATTTAATAATCACATGCAATATCAATAACTACTTTCATAATGATGGAATGCATAATTCCATACTATCATAACCACAAAATAAAGGCCTTCTTCCAAGACTACAAATAATATTTTTTCAAGGCCTTGTTCCAACACACTAGTTTGCCTCATGAGACCTACCTATTCATCGAGGACCTATAGTGGGATCCACCCGTCACTTATTAAGTTCAATTCATTCCTCATATGAAAGGTTTAAACATAACATAAACATTCATATTAAAACTAGAATACGAAATTTCAATAATTTCTCTATAAACTATGAATGGTATAAAAATAACACATCCAAAGTCAAAAAAATCACCAAACTTTCAATACAATAAGGATGATTTGTATCATAATAAATCAACTTCAAATAAGCTTAAAATCTATCAAAGGATATTGACATAGATGAAATCAAAACTATTTGAGAGAAATATATCTTTTTTTGAATTAATTTAATAGTAACATAATTATAAAAGAAAGAATTTTACTTTAAAATATCCTTATAATATTGTAAGGGAAACTTTAAAGATTTTATAAAGGTGTAAAATAGCCACAACCTATGTATAAGTTAAAAATACATTCTTACCTTAATTTTGTCGAAATGGTTAAAAAGGACCTTCTTTGGAAAATGACGGAAAGATTACTTTATAAACTTATTATTAAAATTCGAAAAAGGGTATAAATTAATTTAACCCATATTCTTTAAAATATTAATAATGATTTAAAAATAAATTTTTAAGAAAATGGATTTGGATGAGAAAGTGGTCCCAATAGATAATTATGTATAAACAACCTCGGATAATGAAGTGACTGTTAAATAAACCCTTACCTTGTAATTTTCCTTGGTTGAGGGTTGGTTAAACTCCTGAATAATGGTTAAATAATTGTTATTAAATTATACAAGAATCATATACATTAATATAATGTCATATTTTATCTTTAAACATTGATTGTTAATAATATCTTACTATTATAATCGTTTCGGGTGTTAACAGATTCATTTAAATTTATATTATTTGTTATGTGAGCCGTATTTGTTATGGATGTGATTTATATTATTCATTTCCATAATTATATCTTTTATCTAAAAATTATTTTTAATCATCATATGAAATTTAGTCTTGAATGGATACGATGGGGAATGAATCTCATCGCATTCATGGAGACGATAATCCTTACGTATGCACAAGTGACAATATCATTATATTGATATTAAAATAATATATAATTGGATGTTATATCATATATACTGAATAATTATAATGTTATATTTATAATTAAAATGAATTTCACATCATTACCATACCCATAAAAATAATAATGTTTTGATTAACAATTACACCACGACATGGAGACGGTAAGCTGTAGGTACGCATGTATGATGACATGTCATTAAAAAGATGGATAGAATAATGAATATGGTTGTACCATATTTATAAAAAAATCATAGTATATATAAGATAGTTGAGTTATTTTTTATAATGGAAATAACAAATAAAAAATAAGTTGATGAAAATAGCACTTGAAAAGGGGTGGTGAAAACATTACCTATTAATTGGGTTCTTCTATTTATTTGATCAAAAGGGCTCATTAAGTTGACTTTATGATCAAACTAAGGCCTCTAGGTATAAGTGATAGATGTGGAGAGAATATTTGGGTAGGTTATGGCCGATCCAAAAGGCTTTGAAGGGGTAAATTAAAGAGAAGGGGAGTGCCCTTTTATAAGAGGGTTGAGGGGAACCTTTGGAAAAGATAGAAATATTATTTTATAATAAATTCAAATTCGATTTCTAATGGATAAAAAGTATATTATTTAAAGGTTAAGGTAGGGATGGGTCGAAAGCCTTTCAACCAATATATTTCTGACTGGTTTGTGTTACAATGTTAACTATATCATTTATATTTAACTCTTAGTTAAATAGTTTGACATTTACCATGTCTCTTTGTATTTTTATATTATATACTTAATAAAAATACTATATACATCCAAGAGACCTCAAAATGGTCCATTAATAATACACCTATAATTATATAAGTCCTTCATCTAAACCTTATATTTTTAGGAATATAATATCAATTAACAATTTAATATTTGTTTTACAAACTCTTTAATGTCAATTTTGACACTATTGGGTATTTTGTTTATGATAGTTTACAAAAGAATTATAATTTCTAAAAAATACTTTATATAAAAAATCCTAATATGTCATATTAACCTAGAATATACGTGTAATTCATAAAAAGTCTAAATTAAATTTATTTTGATATTTATAATATAAATTATTTTTATATTTCATTAATTAGGTAATTACTACATCACCATTATGTTCAGAATAATTTAAACTATATAATGTCTAAAAATTATAAATAAAATACCATTATGTATGAAATTTTATTATCTTTATAATAAATATTTATAAATGAATTTATCTTATGTATAACTCTTTATTTAAATTTTTTTATTAATTAATCATTGTTTTTAAATCTTCTAACTCTTCTTTGAATTAAATAATAATAAATGTCCTAATATAATCCATGTGAACCTAAATGATAATATTTTATTCCTATGTTTGTTTTTGGTGGAGATACACTTGTCCAATAGAATTTGTATAGGTGTTAGGGTATTATTTATATCTTTTTTACCCTTAATTACCCAATTTACTTTTAACTATGGTAAATAAAATAAAAAAGATTCTATTCCACAAAAAATACTTTTATCTTATGGAACCACATTTTACTACTTGATATTAACTATGTCTCTCAGATTTTTTAAATTCTACTCATAGATGCAGTAAAATTTTGTTTTATGTAAATTTTATAATTCTCCTTGGAAGTGGGTAAAAGACGATGAAACGTTCTATGAAATTTTTATATCTCTCTAATTATTCTAAACTAACACCAATAAATTAAATTGAACATATATTGGTATTATGTATCCATTTTTACCTTAATTAAATTTAAATAAAATAAATAATTATTTAAATAAAAATTCATTTTTAAACTATTACTCAGTGTTTTTTCAGTATTCATAAAAAAATGTATGTTTTCAGAAAAAATACAAAAAATTCACCCAAATCTAATTTCGATATTCCGAATCCAAAAATGAAGTCCAGTTTGGAAGATAGAATTTATAAAATTTAGAAAAGTGGGTATTACTATTCATAATGGCAAGTATGATTGGTTGTGGTTTGTGTTATAACTCGATGTTGTGTACAACACATGCTACTATATTATTCAATTAAAAGAGTACCCTAGAAGCTTGGGGTGTTACAATAAGAATGGTTCTATGATTTCTGAAAAAAATCTAGGTTCAAGACCTTAGTTGAATCTGGAATATAATTTATCAACATCAAAACATGAAAACATTGAGTACCTAATACAAAATCAGAGGAAATGCTATTCAGTAGGATACTAATCCAACCTTCTCCTAAATATCAAAAGGTCCAATGAACGGTGTACATCTCCTTCCATTATTAATAAAACACAAAAAAACTTATCTTCATGAGATTAAATGAAAAATATGATCACTTTAAATAATAGAAAAGACTTCACTCCTATTGTCGTCATTACTTTTCTGCCTACTCTGAGCTTTTCTTATGTGCTGTTGGATCTTCTTCCTTTTTTAGCCAATTCCACAACTAACTATAGTCCCATCATATTCATTTCCCCAACATTATCTAAAAAATATGGATTTCGACACCACATCCAATCAAATGCTTCAAAATGTACCATTTGTATACAAGAGTTTAAAAAAATTATCATAAGAAAACTAAACTAATGAGATATGATGATCCCAACTTCCAACATTATGTAATGTTGTAGTGAAATTCAATTCTTTTCTCAACGACTTCGGAAGGCCCATCCAAATGATACAAGTGTACCTGAGATCCCTATCAGAAATAATAAGAAGTCGCACTCCATGTAACATTACACTCTCATTAAGTTATATACTAGAAAGTTTATCTAATGACATTGTATCCTAAATAGAAAAAAATGTGCATATTATATCACCTTATCAATAATAACCCAAATATTATTATTACATCAAGAAGTCTTTGGTTGTCCCCCCATGAAGACCACGAATATATTGTCTCATTTCTACTATGGGATTGTAAAAGGATAAAGCATCCCCTTGGTAACTACAACTCTTCATTTAACTAGTTGGCATACCAAACATTTCACAGAATATTATACTGTATCACATTTCATTCCATCCAACCAGTAATACACCCAATAAACACAATACATTTTAGTAATTCTGGGATGAACTAAAAATGGATAACTATGAGCTTCAATGAACAAATCAGTATTCGACTTTGAATCACAAGGAACATAACCCTCTTAAAATATTAAAACAATTTTTTTTTATAAAGGTTAAATTTGAGTAACATACCCATCTTAACAAATTCATAATTTTCTTATATCTCTATATCTTCCTTCAATGATTTCATAATTATGTCTAATAATGATGACTATATTAAAACTTCAAAAAAATATTTATTTCTTTCACCAACAACATCTAAGGAAAAATTCATCAAATCATTAATAAATGGATCATGTTTGAAATGTAAAAAGGTTAATGATGCATTTTGTTTCCATCACGCAGAATTTCCCACTTTTTTTCTTACCCAGTATAGTGTTTGGTTGTGAAATCATAATCTTATATCAGTCCAATTCATCTTCACAGCCTCATGTTTAATTAATTAGGATTGAATATTTACTTTAGAATTTCATGGTCCGTATATATTTCACATTTGGCACTGTATAAATTGGGCCTTTAAATTTTCATATAGAAATCCATAGCTGCAACGTCCAAATCATGTGTTGGATAATTTAACTCATGATGTTTTGGTTGTATTAATGCATACTAAATTAACTAATCATTATACATAAAAAAACCAAGTCTCATCAATGAAGTGTCAATGTGGATGATCAACTCACCATTTTGGGGTGTTCATTACAAAACTGGAGCATTTACCAATCGATTTATCAATTCCGGAAAAACAAATTCACATTATTCTATACAAAATATGATAACCTCTTCTCGTGTTAACATAGTTAGCAGGCTAGATGACTGTGTAGTGATTTTAAAAAACTATCAGTAATAACCTGTTAATAAAATAAGACTACAAATATCTGTAAATCTTTTTGGTCTTGGCCATTCATCAACTACTTTTTTAAAGGATCAACTTTTATTTAATCCACATTTACAATAATCCCATTAAAAGAAATATGTTGTCACTAGAAATCCCATTTTCTGAATATTCTATACATTTTATGTTCATTTATGTTTTCAAAAAAATCACTTAGATGTTTTTCATTATTCTATTGACTTCTAGAATATACAAGAATTTATTTAATAAACATAACCAAAATCATGTCAAATAACTCATGAAATATTATATACATAAGATCTAGGAATATAGTAGTTGTATTAGTTTTTCCAAAATGTATAACTTCAAATTTATAATGACCATATCATGCATAGAACACAGTCTTCTGGATGACTTCATACATTATATTCAACTAATATTACCCCAACCACATGTCAATCTTCTAAAAATACAATGATCACTAGAGCTGAACAAATAAATCATTGATATGAGTCAAATTAAAATTTTTTAACAGTAATGTTATTCAATGATCTATAATCAATTAAAAAAATCATTAAACCATCTTTCGTTGTAACAAAAGTAACATGAACACCCAAGGGTGAAGTTCTAGGTCGGATGAAGCATTCGTATAACAATTCCCACAACTGTATTTTTAATTCCAGATGTTCCATTTAAGCAATTCGATAAGGGGATATAGAAATTGGATTAGCATTATGAAATAATTCAATAGTTAACTGAACATCTTGATTAGAAATACAACATTAAAAATCATCAAAAAAACATCTAGTTATCCATTTATCACTAGTACATCGTTAACTTGGATAGTTCCCTTATCTGAAAAAATATGAGTAAGATAACATTCATTTCCATCCATTATAATATCATATTCTTCTAAATATGTTGTCAATGTTATGGGTTCATTATGGAACCAAAAATAATATTATTTCTGAATAGAATAATCTTTTTCCCAGTAATATATCATATCATGATAAAAATAAATGAAATTAATACCCAAGAAAACATCAAACACTATTAGTGTCAAAAAAACTATTTTTATAGGTATTCATTTTCCATTGACAAGGATATGTAGATTCTAATTATTTCTTGTATTCATAATATTTATTCTCTGGGATTTTACAATGAGATCTGGTTCTATTTTATGATGTTTAATTCCTAATTATATCAATTTCTCAGAAATAATAGAATGAGTAGACACGGAATCAAGAAACACATTTTTGAAATCTATAAAAAAAGAAAATTTACTAGCTAAAACCACATTTGAAAAGTCAATATCTACTAATGTGGTTGAAAATAATTTTACGAAACCCTTCTTTTTCTTATATTGTTGATTCCCATATTGAGTACCCAACATCAGATAGACATTAACAAAATCACCCAATTCATTAGAGTTAATTCATCTCACTATCAGCTTCAAAATTATTTTAAAATCTTTTTCCTAGCACTCAAATAACATGATACAATGAATTCAACTTCAATATAATTTTTAATAATTTATAATACATTCAACATTATGCATTTTACAACAATTTTCATATGAAGTAAAATTGATTTTCATACCTCATGATTTCTTAGACAAATTTGTACCCAAGGAATGAAAACCTAACATCTTTTTATTTTTATCATCGCTAGGAAAAAAACTGTCAGAAAACTCCATCTCCATTTTTTTCGGACAATGAACAATTTTCTAATAGATTTTAAACTCTTGTGAACCCAAATCTCTTGGAACAAATAGTTTTAAAAGAGAGTAAAATATATAAATTTTACTATCAATGTATTGATTAAAATATGTTATGTACCTAGCCATTCATTTAATATTGGATTCATATGCTTTCACAAAATCATTATCATTCGAAAACTGTTGAATGAATTATTTCCTCATTCTATGTAGAATAGTTTTAGGAAAATATTTTTCCAAACAAAGAACATAAAATATTACCATTCTATGTTGTCAAGAACATCTATTTCCCTCGTATTCTTAATTAGATACCACCATTTATCATCTTCGTGTTACAAACAATAAATGGTTACTATTAAAATTTTACGTTCCGAACTTCCCATTATATCCAATATCTTTTCTTGAGCAGTGATCCATCCATTGACTATCACTGGATCAGTGGTTCCCAAAAAATCTAAAGGATATTTCCTTATTAAATTCTCTACAAAAGACATGTTTATTCAGGTTAGATCATGTTCCTCTCTATCATTAATGACTCCTACGTTTATTTCTTGAGTCAACTTATCTATTGCTTTAACAAACTAATCAGTTTAGATTCCCACCATTCTGAGTTGTAGATTCGTACAGACATGAGCCTATTTGGGCCTTATTACTTCAGCATCCCTATTTCTACTGCGGAAAACCTCTCTGAACAACCATAATGTAGATAAAGTGAAAAGTTAATACTTAAATTCTATATCATTTATGATTACCATAGACTTAAAATCATTTCTGGCATTACATTAACAACATTCTAACCAGTAATATTATCTAAAACAACATCTAATAACAACTATAAAACCCTCCCCTACAACATTACAAAATACAAGGTATTAGATATAAACATAAATTCTTACAAAATGAGGACCATTTAGGGTTTATAATTTTATAAAAATAGGATATCATACCACATTATGATAAATAGAATACTACAAAAAATAATAATAATCTGTTTCAATATTTAAAAAATTAAAAAATAAAACAATATTACAACTGTCCATGTAAAAAATCATGACTCCCTTTTTTCTCTAACCCATCCTTATATCCTGTAAAAAAAATTTAAAAACTGGGATATTTATAATACTCAGTGTTGGATATAAATAAATAAATAATTAGTCATGTCATAACATAAAATCCAATAAAACCCATAATCATAAAAACTCATATCCATAGACACGTCATGTATTTTACATGGAATGTATTTACCATGTCACTCTTATAATCACCCTTACACATTGAATAACTATTTCTCACATTCTACCTCTAGAGTAACAAATTCATTGGAGTGTTATAATGGGGCTCTCCTATCATACGTATAGCAATAATCGGCTCAAACCAATATATCTTGAGAAAAAATGGTATCAACCATACATAAATAATGTTTGTAGATTGTAACATGAAAATAAATTATATTGAAATTAGGATCAACCACTCATTCCATTTACATATAAAAAATCATTTTGACATTTATTAAAGAGAGTATTATAATGATTTTAAAAGAAAAGTCCCTTAAAATATAAATGGAGTGAGATTTAATAGAATGAAATTAATAAGTGTATAAACTGTAAATACACATAGTATAACATAATATAAAAAAAATTCATCACACCAATAATCGTAATACAAAATAATTAATAAAGAATATGGTAAACCCAATGTATGGAAATTGGTTTAGGAATTCCCATACATCAGGTAATTTGAACATAAAATGAGTTTAATCCTCTTGTATAATTATTAAATTAGTGTTATTAATATCTAAATTGTTAATATTTAATGTTTATAACACATTATATGATCATTTTACAATATCATTCGACACATTTATTGGTATCATTTGGTTATTTACACTGTTTTGGGTGAGTTCTTTACATTGTTTATTGGATCTGTTCAGGATGGTAATTCTTATCGATTAGATGTGAAAAATCATAATTGTATTCGAATGTTATTTATATATTTCTTGAAATAAAAATTATATCATTTATCATTTTTTCTAACATGAATATGATTCCTAATTTAAAAAATTATTGATATTTTTTAGGTCATTTTGGTGATTTTTCTATTATAATGAACTCATTTTGTTTTATAAATAATTTGAATTTCTAAAAAATTATTATATAACACTGTATAATATATAATAAATAAATTATAGTCATGATAAATGATAAATTAGTTTCATGAACAGTCTTGAAATATCAGAAATAAAATAAATTTGCATCTTCCAAGATGTCTATAAATCGAAAAATCACAAATGGTGTTTTAATTTCTTGAATATGTGGGAGCGGTGAAAAATTATAATGTTAAATCTTCCGTTATAATTATTAAATCCTAATTATGTATGATAATGGATAATTAAATACATTTTTATAATGGTAGATGATGAATGATTAAGAAAATAAAGGAACTCAAAATAAAAGAATAGTTACAAAAATTTGGCAGCCTAAGAGTTATGCAACGTGGGTTTAGAAAAAATTAAAATGATATGGGATAGGGTTATTCCTTACATAACTGAATCATAATAATGTATATAGTGAAAATTAAATTGAAATTAGGTCATGGTATGGAATCATATAAGTTATAGCACATAAAAGAGAACATTAATTGAAAAAGATAGAAGTTGATAATTCACATACCTTGTAGAGTAACTACTTGTATATTAATGTTGGGACTTTTTGGGCTTGAGAAAACCTTTGGAGGACAAATATAGCTGTAAAAAGTACTCAGTGTTGATTAGGAGGAATATCTAATGAATGGAATGAAGGAAAGTTTGGGTATTTGTAGCCAATGTGAGAGAATATTTTATTTATTTCCATGGGACACCACATTTATGGAATTTGAAAAACAATGTGATTGAACATAGTATTTTCCCATTGTATTAACCACATGGGAAAACTCATATCTTATTTTATAGTATAGTAGTCTACCAGAATTATTACATCATTAATGATATCATTAAACATACCAAAAACTCAATACTGTATTTTTATTTTTCAATAAAAAATTTTCTGTTTCAGAAAAGTCCGATAAATTCACACTAATAACTTTTTGAAGTGTATAATTCAATAATGAACTCCATTTTTTTAAATTTTTTTTAATATATTATTAATTTAATTATTAAATAAAATCATAATTTATTCAAAAATAATAAATTTAAAATTATAACTCATTTTTAAAACATTGAAAATTTAATCAACATCTCATTAAATTATAAGATTAAAAAAATAAAATAATAATACAATTTACTATTCATTATGGTGATATTATTATTCATATTACTATTCATAAGGGTAGGTTATTATTTACTAAAAATCCAGTCGGTTCCATTAGGCTGCAAATAGTATACCGACCATAATTGTAGATTAGCATTTTTGGAAATTTGAAACATAGAAGCTACAAAATAATTTTTAAAGGATAGTGATAAATATCTTCTTAAAAAAGGTTTCATTCATTTCAATTAATTTTTTACGCATTGGGGTATTATAGTGCACATATTTGAAATATTTTTTTTCAATAAATTTATAAATTCTATATTAAAAAATTAAAATATTATTTGGAATTGAGACTTCGGCATTTACATTGGATAAATTTTTAATACTTTTCTAAAATGAATCATTTTTTGATTAATAGTAAAAATAATAATGTATTTTTTTAAGACAACTTTTCCAGCAATGATTTTTATAGTGATAAATAATAATTTTTTCAATGTTGTTAAATTATAATTAAAACAAAAATTTATCATATAATATAATTAAGGTCAATGTAATAAATTTCCCTATTGAAATTTGATATAAAAACTCTGTGATCTATTGAACTCTTAACATAAAATTTGATTTTTTTACTCCATAAATGGATTTAATTTTTTTTTAATTTCTCCTAATTATATATAATGAATTTGTAAAAATTTATTCTATATTTAAATATTAATTTCTAAATTATGTAAATATGTCCCTTTTTTGACATTATGAATAGTAACTCTAGTAATAATTTATATTACTGTTTTTAAGGGTAAATCCCCTAATTATAGGAAAAAATTAAACTATAAAAATATAAAATTCCTTTAAAACCATTAATAATTTAATTGGATGTGATTTTTCCTACAAATATCATCCCTGGGTCAATTTTAGGTGAAACCTAGAGCAATGTGAATGACTTTAAAGTATTTATAATATAATATTAAATGGAAAGTAATTTGTGGTATAATTTTGTTTTTAAAAAGTATATTATATTTAATATGGGGTTATACATTGGATGTATCCGAATATAAATATTCTATAAAATAGGAATATATTAACTACATCATTGTAATTTATCAATAATTATTCAGGAATATATAAATTAATTAAATGGTGACACAATGACGATGTGGTAAATCCTTCATTAATGGAAGAATAGTATAAATGATATTAAACATGTTAAAATAATTATAATTTTATAAAATTTATTAAGTTGAATATTTTTTTGGTTTTTTTTAAATTTTACTAATATGTTCCTTTATTTTTTATGATATGATGTTCTTATTATATTTTTAAAAAGTCATAAAATGAATCGAGTCAAAATTGACAATAATGATATTTTAAAATAAAAAATTCATTATTAAGTTAAATATGATTTATAAAATTATATAATTTTTAAAAATATATTTAATAAGTAATATAATTTCTTAAATATATCATTTATGTTTCTGTTGTTATTTTATTGTAAAAATATTAGCCATCAAATTGTATATTATAGGATATCACATTAGGAACACATACTGGTTAAAAAAAATAATAAGGATTGTGAAATAGTAAAACCTTATCTAAAATTCATTGGATGAAGATTATTATTTCCAAAAACATCATATATTCTAAAAAAAACTAGTTTTGGAAAAATGTTTTTAAAAAATTAATTTATACTATTTGAATAATTATATAATATCCAAATGTGTCCCTCCCTACTCCAATAAAAGGGAAACATTATTCTACATTTTCACTCAATAAAAATATATTTTTATCATGAAATATCTTCCCAAATACCTACCTAGAATATCTTAACATATTTTGGAGTCTCTATTAGATTCATAACACCAACCTTAGAGGTGTTAGTAGTTAATCAAAGAAAATCATCTGAAAGAGAGGTGTCATTTTTAGTTAAGTGTTTCAATTTTATTTGTTCTTCCAATTCCATAAAGTCTCCTAAACCAATGATAAAATAATAAATAATGTGTCCTAAATATACTAATATGTAGTAATGTTTTTAGTGTGTCTCATATCCATTCTCAGTTCCATCAAATGTCGAAAGTAATAATTATGTGTGCGTTCATTGGTATTATCTTTTCCATGAACCGATACAATTAATTTTAAATTAATGACTCTCAATAAGGGTTATAATGATGGAATTTATATTTATATATGATATTTATGAAATAATGTTTTTATAAGATAATAAAATATCATCTGAATTCAAAATACATATGAATATAAAAATTATAATGAAATTTGTTCGTACATGTGAACTATCACCTTCAGGAAGATATGTGATTCATTTTTAGTCACCACATCACTTGGAAAATATATATAAGTATTTTTTAAAGACTTTTATTTTATTACTGATATTTTGATATTTGTGTAAACATTAAAAAATAGTTATCTTCCTTCAAAAATGATCACTGAAAATTGTAAACTCTACTAATGCATACATACGACCAACCATCTCTACGATTGTAATATTGTTCATTTTGTATATACATATTTAATTGATGATTTTTAAATTATTATTGATTTAGTAATTTTTTTACTAATCCTTAATACTATTCTAAATATTATGGACTTATGACCACATTTACTACAAGTATCATACCAGTTCCATTTTGGACTCATGTTTTGAATATCATCAAAACATCTTTAATGGACAGGAAAAATCATGTAATTGATATAATATGAAAATAAGTTCTATAAAAGGAATAATAAAACATTAAATAGTTATAATTTTTTTGAATAATTAACATATTATTTCATTCATAAATATAATTAAATTCACATGATGAATTAGAGTAAAGGTAAGGGATTTCTTCACAATCTCATATCATGAAAGCATTTCATTATAACTAGTGCATTTATTGTTTTTTAAGCTTTATATACATATAATATGACATATAATATCTATATTTAATCTGTAATTATGTAAATACATGTTTTTCAAAATGTATTATTTCATGGATATTATAATAAAAATGTTCAATTTGTTATGAGACACTTTGAAAGTTTATTGATGTAATTATTATATCAGTTTATATATGTCAATATTCATGATATTATTTTACATATAAATTTATATGAATATTAAAATATAATAATAAATAAATATATTTTATATTTTTAAATTCATTGAATAATTTTATAAAATGACACTATTTATTTTTTATATATAGAATTTTTGACTTAATTTTAAAAACTCTTTTAATGTTACTCATTCAACAATTTATTAAAAAATCCAAAAAAAAATTTAACCATTATGTAATGCATGTAATTTATCCTCTTAATTTTCATTTTATTTTTTGTTTCATCCATTAATGTTTTTCAAATATATTTCCAAACAATGTGTTTTCAATTATGGGTGCGTGTCTTTGAAAAAATAAAATTTGATTTCAATGTGGAATTATTATTATTCATTTATTCTAGTTTAATGAGTTGTGATTATGTTATGGTTCATGGGAATATTTTTTGAATATAGGAGGTACCATGATATAGTTAGGTTGTGTTATCCCATGATATATATTCAACGCATTAGGTAAAGAGATGGAGTTAACTGATTTGTTTTCACTTAGGGTGATTAAGGGAATGTACAATGATTGGTACTCTAAAAGTAACCTTGAAAGTTACTACCTATGTATCATTTAATGACACAATTTAATAATTATAATGATTCTGAAATATAAATTTATTTTTTATGATTTCAATTTGTTTTTTAGTAATAATTTTATTTTAGGAGGTTAGATGAAAAGTATCTATTTTATTGTAGAAAACTATGATTTTGTTAAAATAAGTCACGTGTTTAAATAATTCATGTACTTTTTCTTCAATCATATTTGATATCCCTAATTGTTTATTCTTAATATGTTATGAAAAAAACCACATTTCATAATATTGGTGAGGGAAAATAAGATTTCATGATTATAGAATTGAAGATGTGTGTCAAAAAGAATTCATGTTTTATTTTAAAGGGTTTCCTTTAGTGGAAAAAAATAGATACATACTATAAGTGTCCGCATGTAATGAACAGTTTTGCAATGTAAGAGTTATTAATTATTAACTAATACATTATATTAAAATCATCCTCGAATGTTAATTATAGTTCAATGACATTTAGAATAAGTAATGTTCAATATCTTGTCCATACAGTTGATATCAATTGATGGTTTAGAAAACATTAAATATTAGGATGTTTTAATAAGTGTTATAAATATGATCATGAGTTTATAATTTTCAGGTAGATAATATGTTTAATATATTTATATGTGTTCATAATATGATATTTTTGGTTTCATTAATTTTAATGTAATTATGGGTTGTTAGTTTCTGGGATGAAAAATGAATAGTATAAGATAAAAACTAATGTAAAAAGATTTATTTTCTATTTTTGAGTCATTTATCATATTTTTGGATTCTAAATATGATTATATAGTTTTAAACAAATGATAACCAACTGATCATAAAGCAACACTTTGTATCCGATAAGGACACAATAATAGAAACCACAACCAAATTGAGACAAGGGTGCATTGCCTACCATTGGAATAAATGAATTCCTTTCATAGTATGACTTTTATTTTTAGTTAGATAGGTTGATTTTATAATAATATGTTCATTAGGAGATCTTAATTTTTTATCAAATGGAAATAATTGGTATTGGAAAATTATTTCGTGATTAATTGATAAATATTATTATGGATGACAATCAATTTTTTGTGAACATTTTATGACTAAGGGAAATTAAATAATTTGCGATTATAATTGAGTTGAAATGGTTTCATTATATTTTGTAATAATATATGATTTAATTCAGCAATTATAATGATTCATTTTTCTTATTGAAATAATTATTATATCATAAAGATAAAGTGATTTAGGAAATTACATTTTTGGTATGATACATTAAGAGTTATTAATGTTATATGGAGAACTATTTTACTAATTTTTTTGAAAACAATGTTATAAAATCATTATTAATTGGGAGTTTTGTTATTAGTTTTTATTATTTTGAAGTATTTTAAAGACATGTTTTTATCAAATGGTCTATATTGAACATTGGGTATTATTTTTGAATTTTGGAGATTAATGTAGTTTTTTCATACAAAGTATTATTGTTTTTTGGGGAACTACATTATCCCCGACAAACCATTTCTATTGTGGTTAATTTTTCATGATTGGATAAATAGATAGTTTATATTTTTTGGATTTTGTGATTCCTTATATATTCATTCTAGTATATAATTTATGAAATATTCATCATAAATACTCATTTTTTTGGATTGAATGATATGTTTTTTGGTGAATTTGATTAATCAATGAATCTATACTTTTCATGTAATAATATTTCTTTATGATCATAGTCTAGGTAGTAAAATAATTCCTCAATTCAATGAAAAAGAGATAAAAATTAATGATATATGATTAATTTTCATACTATGAAATCTATGACCTTTTAACCAATCACATATTTAGTGTTATGTGACTTTTAACTCACTCATGATAATTTTTTCTATAACTATGCAAGAGAAAATTATCATTAGTTTTCTCTTTCAATTACATGTTTTCAACAGGTAACCCAATTATTTGAAATATCATGTGATATTTTTCCGTTCCCCTTGATTCTTTTAATGTGGTAGGTTTATTAAACATTTTTATAATGGTTGATGTAATAATGTTATTTTGAGAAGTCATACCATGTTTACCAACACATTATTGAATTTTTTGGGACATAATTACCACGACGGAGGATACTGTAACTTCTCATGTTTGTAAAAGGAAACACCAGGTTCGATAGCGTACATGATTAGACATGTTAATGAAAAGAGAAATACCAATTAATATTTTAATTTCAATATTAAAACCATGATGTTAGAGAGGAATGAATGAATAATATTAACTAAATATATTTTAAACATCTATGTATTTTTTATTATTTGGTGAACAATTAATTTTAAATGAATTTAAAACTACCATTAAAATAAATGGAAGTGTTTTTATGAAAAACTATTTAAATTCAAACAAGTGTGTTTTATACATACTAGTAAAAATAATAAATTTTTTTGTATAATATTAAATAGATATAAATATTATGCTTATTAAAACTATTAAAATTGTTTTTAAGTTTTATAGACATTATATAAGAACAATTCAAATTTTCCACAGAAATAAATTATGATCTTCTCAAAATGGCAATTGTCCCACCATTTGATAGAGATCCTATTTTAATTATTACATTTGTAACATTAAATTACTAGATTTGTAAAAATAAAAATCTTATTTGTAATTTGATAATCAAAATATACTGTGGATAGGTTTTTTATTTTTTGATATGACTCATTTTTTGAGGAATATAAAAAAAATATTGCATTTTAATTGAAAATAAATTTTCCATAAAATCTTTTAATATAGTTAAATATTATTTAATAAAATCTAGTCCATTGGAATAAATTTCACATCGAAATTAGATACAAAAACTATGTGATCTTTTGGTCATTTTACTTTAAAAATAAGTTATTTAATTTTGTCAATAAGATTAATTTTTTGTTAATTTATACCAATACAATGTTTTTAATTTGGGAAAATTGATTCCATATTTGGAATTACAAGATATAAAATTTTAAAATAGGCCACTTTAGTTTTGGAGATTATGAATAGTTACTTTAGTAATAATTTGAATTAACCATGTTAAGGGTAAATTGTGTAATTAAAGTTAAAAATAAAATTTCAAAAATAAAAAATAAAAAAATAAATCACTAAATTAAATTTTTGAGTCTCTTCGGACCATGATAACACTTTGGTTTATTTTAGGACCTCTTGGCTCTCTGCAATGGAAAACTTCCCTAGATCATGACATTTGGTTTCCTATTGTGGTGTGATAAGGGCTGAGATGTTTCATCCCAAGTTCATCCTCTCATTTACTTGGAGTCTCCTTTTCATGGTTATAGATCCTTCAAAAAATTATCATACCATAGAATTTTATTGAGTTATTCAAGAAGTGAGATATTGATTTCCACTTTTGTAATGTGTCTAGAATTTCTTTTTGAAGTGCATCCTCTTGCAGCCTCTTTGATTCAATCATCCTTGATGGAAATAGTTGGAATAAGTATTTGTTATCCCTTTTTCCCTTTGAAATGGTGTTTCATGTCTCTTATTCATAGACATACCATTCTCCACCTCCTATTTCTTCTATTATTTATAGTTCATCTTCATATAATTTAATTGAATTTCCAACAACATTCTCCCTTAGACCAACTGGTCTTGTTTTGGGCTCAATGTTGGATGGTGGTGGGAATTAATTCCCACTTATTTATGTTATAATTATCTAATTATCCTGTGGGTATGGGATTTACTTGGAATGGTGTTTCATTGTATTTTTTTCTATGAAGTCTATGAGACTATCGAACAAGTTTGATAAATCATTTATTGTGCCTTTTATCCCCTCAAACTCAGACTTATGCTATTGGTTTTGAATTGCAGGTTGTGCACTGGTATATGGATTCTCATTGGGTCTCTGGAAAGGGATATTTTCATAATAAATTTGGTTACATGATTGATTATTTTGAAATGGAGGTGGGTACATGAATTGATTCTGGAAAGGGAGTTGGTTTGGAAACTTATTTTTGTATGGGGGTCTAGATTGATTTTGTTGTTTTCCAAATCCATATTGGACATTGATTGGATCTCTACATTAAAGATTTTTCTGGAACATCCTTGGTTGATGGTATTCTACGAAACATTCTATTCCCTATATGTCAGAACACTTTTTAGTGAAATTATCAGGAGATGAGTATAAACCACATAACATAGTCGGTGCTTGTTGTTCACTCACTTGATTCAAGGCCATAAGTCTCACAAAACTAGTTATCCCTTTAATAATAGTTTCTAATAATGGTGGTGGATGAGAAGTTTTTACCTCGTGAATACATATTATGCCAATACCTCTTGTACAAAATTGTTTCATGTTTTGAAAAAAATTCTCAATAAAGGCCTTAGATTATTCTGGTGACATGCCAATCAACACACCTCCAGATGATGCATCCAGGAGGTTTCATTCATTATCAAACAAGAATTGATTAATGTTGATAAGAATGTGGTGCTTCTCAATATAATTATGTCGGCAGGTGGCACAAAACTTTCTAATTCATTCTCAGTACTCATAAAGAGTTTTTTTTAATGTCTATCTGATGGAAAAGATTTTATTTATGATGGTTGTTCTCTTAGATGTGGGAAACAATCATAGGATGAAGCACCTACCATTTAATTAAAATAATTCATATCTTCTGGTTTTAGTATGTAAAACCATTATTTGGAAGCTCTTTCTAATGAAAAGGGAAATTCCTTCCACTTCACTTGCTCCTCAGTTACTCCTCATGGTCCGAAAGTGGAGAAGACTTGTGAGAACTCATTAATATGTTGGTTTGGATCTTCACATACTAATCCACGAAACATTGGGTGTAATGGAATATTGTTAGGTTTCATCTCAAAGTCATTTTTTAATACAGTCATGTCATGTTGATTATTTTTTAAGGAATTGGGGTGCACAAAGGTCTCTAAGGGTTTTGTTTTGATTTCCATCCATAATTAGATGCTCAATGTGACCACTTTATGTTTTAAATGATCGTAAAAGATAAATTTAAACAAATTTAGATTGAAAATTTAGGATTATAAATCTATTTATCATGGTTCTTTCTATTTAAGTATCTATGTGGATAAGGTCAAGGTTTGTACATCTAGTTATGAAATAAAATAGTGAAAAAGAAAAAAAAATGTTGGCACTAACTCCCCATAGACACTTCAAAGTTTTAACACAGGTATGTCGTTGGGTGTGGCAAAAAGAAATACTTTATTTGGTAAAAAATATAATAATGGTTAACCTAGGTTGGCTCTAGTGAGGGGCACACAACAATAAAGTCGTCACCTTAAAATTAGATAAATAAGTGAGGATGTTTTTTTGGAAATTGAATTATTTAAAAAAAAACAATAAGGAAAATTAACAAAAGAAAGAAATTTATGAAAAATATTGAGACTAATCAGCAAAACAAGTTATTGAATATATTATATATGAAGGGTGATTAGGTCAGGGTCTGTTCTCCTATTTAAATTTTATCATAGTTCTAATTTATTCAATTCTCTTCTACGAAATCAATAAAAGAGTGATTCCTAAATCGATTTATCTCACTCCATTGTTATAGTAGTAATGGTAAGAATAAACCTTAAAAAAATATTATCTTGGACTAACCTCCTTGCAATATGTGAGAGTGTTGTAGCTAATACAAACAATTTTCTTAGGCAATTCCCAAATTGGGTCTTGTTTATCCCATATAATCAAGAATATGAGCTACCCCTCTCACACGTAATGATGATTGATGAGTAATTAAACACTAAGCCCCGTTCTATTTCATTGTATATAGAAAAGAATCTATTGTAGGTAGAAATATATAATTGGAGAATTCAATAGAAACAATAGAATCTAAATTAAAATTATAATTGTATATGATAATAAAAACTGTTACATGAAATTGAAACTGATTTTGCAGAAGGGAGAAGTGTATATTAAAACATGTAGTGCATGAACTCAAGAGTTAAAATATTTAAAACCATACCTTACCCATTCACTCATTATATTTACATCTCCATGGTAATTTTAACTATGTTAATGTAGAATGAATAAGACATTACAACACTAAGAAAAACAAAAGAGAGTAAACAAAGAACATACAATTTGATGCACCATTTTTTGTCCTCCAGAATTTTTCCTCTCTTATTCCTACCAGATGGAAGAATCTCACTAATGTATCTATATAAAAATGATCATATTTAATTTGTATATCAAACCTAAAAATATCAAATATGTTGGACATTTTTATAAGATGATATGGCTGGATCATTGAACATGGCATATTCTGGTATCCAATTATATTTACAACACTCTTCCTTATCTCACTCATAAGTTGCCTTAATGAGCTCCTTTGTTCATATAATTAAATTTAAACCTGATCCATTATGCACTCTATCTACCCTAGCTGGAGTAATCTCATTTTAAAATTGGTGGCTCATGATATGATTTATTTAATGTGGTAGGGTCCACACTACTGGCCAGAATATGTTTTCCAATTGATTGATTTTTGTGTGATAATATATTTTGAATTAGTTATGGCCAAAAATAATAAAATGGATCCCAAAAATAAAGGAAACCTAAAAATGTAATCACCTCATTTAAATCAATGTTATAAATGATATGCCCAAAATATAGAAGCTTCACAAGACTGGAAAATTTATTGGGTTAACCAATTTTCAAATTTTATCTCAACACTCACCAAAAATTATAAAATGTTGCAAATTCGCTAACATGGATTAACTGGGGGGAATTAAATCATTGAATAAGATATTAATAATAATGGAAATATTTTCTCTATCAATCCTCTTGGCTCTTTCCATTAGAATATTAGAACTACCCTCTCGGGGTCTATTGATTAGAATATTTATTCATGATGAAATGAATATATGAATGATTAATATAATTAATTCTGTATAAAAACCAATACTTATTAGGATAGAAATAATAAATTTCCACTTAAAGTATCAAAGGACTTATATTCGACTATTTTATGGGAAAATTTCACATACCAAAACTTATTTTTATCATCATTAATGAATTCCGATATAGAGAAAATGCAATTTTCAATGCTCCTACCAATTAAAAAATTAAACTAGTTCAAGGAAATGTGTTCCTTAAGTATTTTCCACAATCTATTAATCAAAAATTTGTTTAAAAACTTAGTAAATATTTTTCATATTGCAATCAGACAAAAGTACTTAATTTGAACTACATTCTCTTTATTTTAAATTTGAGAGATGAAACATGAGTTAATTCTATAAGAAATATGAGAATCAAAGAAGAATAAACATATTAAATCGACCATATCATCTAGATAAATATAGAAATATATCATAATGAACATATTTGTAAACCCATCTAGAACAGCTATGTATTACAAATTTATGGTGAAAAGTGATTATATGAATTTCTCATTGGACGAATTCATTTTTTGGGAAATTTTTTAGTGGTCCTCAATACAAGGATATACATCATTTATAATAGTATTAATGATTTAAATACCATCATCAGAATAATAAACAAACTAATAATCAACTAAAAAAATAGAAATTTCACTTTCAGATGTGTGAGGACAACCATTGATACAGATGGTATTCAAAACTTCTATCATCATTTTTTCATTATTGATCATACCAAAAAACATGGAATTCATATTAGAATCCTTTAGCCACATATCTAGTATCTGATTGCAGTCCAAATATTCCTTAACATTAAAGAGATCATTGAACCTTTAAATATATATTATATCATCTCTTTTAGGGTTGTTTTGTAATTGATTTCTATGTTTTTAGTTTTCTAGAATTTCATAACAAATACTACATTCTTGATCAATCATAGATAACTATCACTTTATCCAGTCTTAAATGGGGTTTTTGTAATATTTTATATTTTCATATAAGTAATTTTAATTGGATTCGATAATGATTTATACAATATGCCTTCAAAATCACCTCCTTGCACCCAAAATTAAAAACCCACCCATTGTAAACCTAAATGGAAGAGGAGGGTACCTAACAATATGAGTGGAAATATCAATCAAAATAGAAGTATGATATAAGTTATGCTCTGGGTGTTTACACCTATAGATTCATGTAATATCCTCCCCCTCATCCATCTAGAATAAATATCTATCATGTTTAATTATGTTCCATCCCCTCAATGTATACATACTCAAGTTAAAAGCACCACACGTGATTTGAACATCAAAAATGTGATATTGGTCAACAAATGATGATAATTCCAATAAATATGAAATATTAATTTCATTCTAGTTTTATCATTATATGCATATTGTAATAATGTTTCACATAATCAACCACTTATTGATTTCATTCCTAGATAAAACTATATACACATCCGAAGTCTCCGTAATTTTGATATTGTATTATTAGGCATGAACAATATAAATATCAATGTTAAAGACTTTTTTTTCTACTAAAAAATGATATCCTCTATGACTTCTTGATAAATGAGAATGTATGAATTCTCTCACACTCAATCACCTAGAGATGATCCATATTAAAATTATGCAGATTTTGAGAGATAAAATGTCCCTTAGAGAATTCCATTTAAAGGATCTCCAATTTTCAAAGAGCATCTTTGGCTTTATAATACTAATTAGAAATAGATTATTTTCTAAAATATAGTGTCTAGGGTCTTGGCCTTTCCCAGTGTTCAAAAGACACTAAACATTCCCATATAAAATGATTATTATAAACCATCATCGATCCATTCCTGGGGTTTTCCATTCATACTGTCATTACAATGGCCTTTTTCATTCTATCCATTATATTTCTATTTCCCGACATTATGAGTGACCAATCTTAGAGTGTCTGTGGTTCGGTAGAGAACATTCTCTGTAGGTCCATCAGTGTGAATACCTACCTCCATCATTAAAATTGGTGCAACCTTATCATGAGTTATATATTGCTATATCACCACTAATCCATCAGGGGTGGTACCCACATCATTCATTTGAGAGGGTGAAACTACATTGAATGGATTGGATCCTTAGTACCATCAATCCATAATATACCAGCCAAGGGATCGATTGTATTTCTATATTGTAAGTGATTATGATCACTACCCACATTGGGTTTACATTGGGAATCTTTAGAAGAAAGAGTTAGTAGGAAGGTACCCCCAGGGTCAGAACCAGCCAAATCATGATTATTTATTCTTAGATTCCCATCAACAAGAGGATAAATTTAAGTTGATCTAACCTGATTACCTCCATCCAAAAATTTACTTTCAGTGTGCTAAACATGATACTTATATCATATAATATAGGTTGTGACATTAGAAATATCCATTTGGAGAGAGACCCTATACAAAGAGGGGTCCAATAGATTTTGTATCTTTCTTTCTTAAAAATAAGTCTCGTTCACCCAATATTCTACACTTCTTGACTGGTGAGGGAGGAATAAAATAATTTTATTTCCCTGATAGTGGATATAAACTTCTTCATGTTTTTATGTAGCGTCACATTAGAGGGATTCCTATGAACATGACCCTTATCTAGTATGTGCTCACACTGGTTAATCATGGCCTCTCCCTCCTCATGCGTAAATGTCTCAGCCATGCGATTTTTTATAGTAATAAAAAATTGTTCTATCATTCACCTTTATTCTTCATCATGTGGAATCATGATGTCCTCTCACCTGAAAATATCTACACTCATTGACCCTTATGGAATCAATAATCAAATAACCAACAAAAAAATAGCCCAAAATAAATTTCAGTATCCTCCAATAATGGTTTTCTTAATTCATGATGTCATCCATTGTTGTGAGGACTACCCCATAAAAAATAGTTCTCAAAATGTCCAAATCCACCAAAATCATGGAATAATTCTCCATCCTTGAGTTTTCAGTATGATAGTGCAATTGAAAGGTATTTCCTATAACATAGACAGTATCCCATTAAATTTGTGGGTTCCAGTAAAGCCAATTCGATATAAAATTTCGGATCCATACCTACTATTCTATATTCCTAATATTAATAGGTTTAATGTTCCTATCCCATTCCAGTATGTTTAGGAAGACTTGTATAGTGTGAAAGTACCATTGCTCCAAGGCCTTTTCTAACATTCATATGAACTATATATAACATGATAGTAACCATTCACATTGCAATATTCCTCCAATAATAAAATCCAAAATAATAAAAAATTCTCTAAGTCAGATTATTAAAATTTCACATTCTAACAACTTTTATGTATCAGGACACCTACAATTATCGATTCTCCCCATAGGTGGTATAATTCCTCAATCCATTCCTAATTTTAAAACATGTGAGAATATGACCCATCTTATTCACCTTCCCTAATAGAGGTATATCAAATTCAGAGAAATATTTCACAGAAAAAGTCTTCATTCCATTAACAATGTTCTTGTTCAGGCTTCCAGTCTCAAAATGAGATCTTCCAAAAAGACTTCCTTTCATATTCACAAGTTAGTACAAATATCTCAGACCAACAAGGTTATCATGATTTTCAACTGATCGTTCCTCTTCATGATCGTCTTTCTTGTTGCTCCTAATTCATATGATCAATGGTTTTTTCCATGTTCCCCAATATTTTTTAACCTCCTCATGAATAATAATTATTTTTATGATTAAAATAGGTCTTTACAATATTATTTTTAATGAAATGTTTTATCTAATATTTCAATAAATTTTCTAGTTTTTAAAATTTAATTTTCAATTTGAAAATTATATTTTCCTCATCAATCTATTCAATGGTATATTTATGATTTGTATATTCTAAATTTAAAAAATATAATCACATTACCTTCTGATTCGGTGATAATATGTTGTAATCGTACCCTTATTTGTATGTTTTGTGATCAATTTGATTGGGATGTACTATTTTGATAACATTCATCACAATACTATAGATAGTTTTTTAATATGTATATTGATTAAGAAAAGTTTTATAATTCATATTCATGTTTACCCAAATGAATGTTTATGTCTATTATATATATACATTGAGATAATTATTAATATTTTCTATAGTAGTTTTTCAATATTAATGTAAATATATATTAGTTTTCTCCCCTTTGAAATGAATAATGATTTATACTTAGTATGTAATGGGTGGGGCCAAATATTTCCCCCTCACGGATCAATAGAGATCAGGATAATGTCTTTTTTTATTTGTGGTTGGGGACATGCCCATTTACATGACATATCATGGAATAAGATCATGATGGATTTGTTATGGTGTATAACATTATTAATTCCATAATTCTGATATTATTTATTGTTTCCCATGAGATTAATTGATTAGTTAGAATATACATGGTAGTGTTTCAACATATTTTCAATATTTATTTTGAATTATTTTGATAATTAATTTTTAATTCCATAAAATTATTCATGTTCATGTTATAGATAATATGGAATATATTTTAGATTTTTACAATATCATATTGATTAACCCTTTATTTTTTATGATATATTTTACTATATGTATACCCTTATTAATAAATAATGACCACCCCTTTCTTATGTTTTCATTACCCATACTCCACGAAGTGTATTATTATAAAAATATACGGAATCAAAAAATAAAATAATGGTCTCTCCAATGAAAATTTAATATTTTATTTTCCGTTTCAAATATAATTTAAAATATTTACTAGTAAAATGATTTTGATTAGTACTAAAATATATATTTAATTGAGATGTGATATATTTTATCTAGCACCATTGTAATATATCAACCAAAAAATATGGTATAGTGGGATTGATGGATTTATTATTGGAATGAATTTTTTTTTGTGAAAGATAGAAAACTAGATTTAAGAGAACATAAATTATAAAACATTACCCATTTATTTTATAATGAGGATATATATAGTATATCAAAATAAAGATCCTATTAGGAACAAATTATGTTTTTTTTCCTTTATGAAAATAAATCAATATCGGATACTATAAGTTGACATGGTTCATGAAAATTTATACCTTGGGGTAAGAACTCCAAATGGACCATTTTTATTGACATGATCACCACATTGTTCATGATAAAATTCCTTACTATATACCAATATTCACAGACTTGGGAATATTTTTGGGATACTATGAAATTTATTTCAATACCATAATAAAACATTTGAAGGTTATTTTATGATCTAAATGCATTCCTAAATAAACTATATTTATGATTATGATATTAGCTATTGATAAATTTTTTATACTCATTAATGATTTTCACTAGATTTTGAATACTAGATTTTTGTTCATAATGTCGTGATCTATTCTACTATATTGAATTATTAATAAATGGTTCCCAGAAGAAGGAATGATATTCTTGTCCACACACATTCCCCACACATGGATTTCCCCTATGAATATAGATGTAACAACTAAAATTATATCATTATTGGGAAATATGTCTCTAGATATAAGAAATAACCGTCTTTATACAGTGAAGATTGTAATTCTACAACACAAAGTAACAATGTAAGATAAATTCTTGGATGAACATACTGTAATGATTAATGGCACATCAATTTATTTTTTTTTTAGGGAAAATTATAAGTTCCATAGTGAATATATTTCACTATTTGTGAAAATAAAATAAACGGAGAATGATTTCTTGGATGTCTATAATATAAAAATTGATGTGGATTAACAGGGGTCATAGTTTCAACTCACTAATATTATAATGAAATAGAAAACGTGGAGTGGAATTCTTTTATGGTACTCTTAGTTTAAAAACAATTTCCTCACAATTATTGATCATAATTATAGTGAAAATTCATAGATGTATGTCAAAATGTTGATGATAATGTTGGTATGTTAGACACTATAATTAAATGGTTATAATGAAATGTTTTAGAATATGGAAATAAACCAAAGATTTAAATTTACCATATCATTAATTGGTTAAAAATAATACATTAAAGAGAAATATTATCTAAACTCTTCTAAACAGTAGAAGAAATATTATCATATGCTCTTAGGATGTAAAAATATGTCTCAATGTCTTGTTTATTTGAAGGGAAGAAGGAAACTATGTAGATAGTAGAGACAAAATAGATAATAGATAGAAGAGAAATAAGGATTTCCCCACAAATGATAATTTAAAAAGAGGCATTGTGTTACATTCATAATGGGAATGAGATTCTTCTTTTTTTAGTGGGAAATTACATATAGTCAATGAATTTGATGGTAAATCAGGAGACCAATAAGGATCAAGGTTTTTATGTATGAGGATATGAACTATTAGAATGAATTCCATAAGAATCAAAAGAATATAGCATAAAATAAGATATGTGATCAAGGCCAAGGATATAATATTAATATATCAAAAGTTAAATTATATACAAGGATTGTATTTTTTTGATTCATTAATTATATTGTATAAGTAATCTTATCCACGATATTTTTGTTAAATGAGTTATGGAACATCTATTGATTGTGTTAAATTTCGAATCATGTATGTATTCACATACGATTAACATAATAGATATGGATAATATCATGGGTTCTTGACTTTATAGTTGATAATAATTTCAATATCTTAAACACAATTATTTAATTCATTATTTCATTCAAGTTAATCATGATTTTGAATGATTTTTTAGACAACAAGGTATATATAAGACATTGGATTACTACATGTTTTAGTGATATAATTATTTAAAGAAAAATACCTTTTTAAAATTGTTAACAAACAATAAATATATTTACATAATTTTAATTCAATAACATCAATATTTTTAATGAAATAATATTAATTGATTGGTATTTATATTCATAGAAATATTGGACATATTGAAAACCCATTTTGTTAGAAAATGAGGTCAATTACATGGTTAATTTTTATGGTAATAATCATATTGATGAAAAAATTAGCAAATATTTGTTAATATGTTTTCAGAAAAGTGAAAATAAGTATGTTGGATTAAAACACATCACCTTAGGCAAGTCCAAGGGGCATGATCCGACAACCAAATGTATATAAGTGTCAATTTTATAACACATGAAATTGATATTCCCTAATATATATGAATTTGTTTTAAGTTAATGATTTTCAAGAAAAGTAAATACAGAATAGATTATGGCGATTTGTTTCATTTTGAAATTGAGGATTCAAGGATAATTTATTATATCAGACAAATCTTTCTAACCATCTTTGATTTGGAATATATTTATGGATGAAGAAAAATACTTCTTAGTAATTTAGTGACCTGATTTTCAATTATAATTTATTTTTATTGATTAAGGAATAAATATTATTATTATATACTCATCTATTAGACTACAATTTTATATGTAAATTTATATAAGTATAAAAATGATGAAATTATAATTATAATTTCTATTTTTCTATATAATGATATTAAAATAATACATCAACTATTGGAAAATTAGCATGAAACATAAATTTTATCCTATTTCAATAATATATGATGAATCAATGGCATTTTAACTCATCACATATTAATAGGTTTATGGTAAAAAAAAATTCCCTTTAACAGTCAATTTATTGTTATCAATGAACTCTATCACACGACATAATGATATATGATTTTCTAAAGTCTATATTCTAACATATCAATAATGTATTCATTCTGAGAATCCTTGTTGTGAATTATTTTATTTGTCATTAATACATTCATTTTTCTATAATAAAAGATAATTTTCAGAAATGATTAATATTATTTGGGATTTCAAGAAAATGTATTTGTAATTTATGAATATATGAAAACTATGATCATGATAAAATTATAAGAATAAAATTTATTGATGGTTGGGAGGTTGTGAGAACAAAATATTTTAAGACAATAACAATGTGTTTGATAGAATATTTTACATTATATAGTATTATTTATCGTTCCTCAAATTACATTTCATTATATATTATCTTTTAAATATATTGTGATATATGCATCACTGATTCTTAATGTGTCATATATAATTATAACCATGCCATGATATTTTATTGATTGTACATTGATTAAAAACATATTAATATAATATATTTTACACATGCATAATATAAATTCAGTGGTTATCATTTTATTATAAATTAAATTTAAAATAATTTTATAAAAAAGAAAAGGATTTTTGGAATTCTTTTTAACGAATGATTCATCATGATTTTCACATGTATTTTTAATTATTTTTTAATTTTAATAAAAAATATTATAAAAATCCATTAACATTTTTAAACTGTCATTTAAATATTATTTAACTCTTAAATAATTTTAATGTTGATAGAAGCTTAATTTTTTTAATGATTAGTGAAAAATATTAGGATTTATGGGAATCTAATTTATCACTTAAATCACATAATTTTTTTGTTTTTATTTAATTATTTTCTATGTAAAATAATTTAAATACTTTTTTAATAAATAAAATCTATTTAATTCAAACAAATTTAAAATTTAACATTTATTACAAACAAGCTATACTTATGAAAGAATTTACATTCATAAAATTATATTTGTCATGTCTGTAGGATTTAATATAAATTATTTTTTTTCATATTTTTTGAATATAGTTCGATTAAATTGATTCAGTATATGGAATCACAAAATTTTTTATTATATAGTAAGTTCAATAAAATTATTATTAAAAACATTAAAATTAATTAAAATGGTCAGGGATTAAATGAGTTTTCAGGTGGATAAAAATGTAATATAACGATTAAAACCACCTATAAAATTTACTAATTCTTATTTAATTTCCCTATCATGATCATATATTTTCCATTGTTCTATAATTATCCAATTTGGATCTTTTTTGAATTAAAAAAAGTTGGCTATCAATTTTTATTTTAAAAAATTCTAACTATGTCTTCACCCACACTTATAAAATGACACCCCAATAACTATCTTAATCACATTCCCGAAGTACTTTTTATTTGAAAATAACATACCCAATATGTTCTATAAATACATTCCCACATCCTATAGTAAAGTTTTTATTATACATATTTTATATGAAGTATTTTGTTATACAACTGAAGCGGTTGTCTGAATAACCGGTAATGTTCCAAACCATTGGTTTTTATTTTATATCATTAGCTTACTACATCATATCATCTCCAAATAATAGAAAAAATCTCAATTGATTTTTTTATATACTGAAATTTTATTTTTATTTGGGTATAACCCATATCATTCCCATCATCTAATAAATAGAAAATAAAACAATTGACCACGAGTATAGCGAACTACACCCTTGTGAGTCAATATAATTTATTTTCCATAACCACCTATCATTAATGGATATAATGAATAATTTAACATATTTGTATGATATTTATTAAAATAATATAATTTATTTATTTTAATAATACTTATACCTAATTTACACCCGACTAAATAGAAAATCATCATCTTGCAAATATATTTATGTGGACTATGACCACTACATAGTTATGTTAATTGTTTTTAATATTATATAGACATAGATGGATTTAAAGATATATTTAATTAATATAATGAAATATTTTATAAATTAATTTTTTTAAATTTGAGGTATTTATTAACATTAGTACATACAATATCTTGTAAAAATAGTAATAAAATTCATGCATATGTATTATCTACTATACACATGTACGGTGTTCATAATTTTACAACAAATAATGTTTATGTAAGATTATATGTCCAAGAAAAATTATTATATATGATATATATTTCATGTTAAAATTTTTAGATATTATGAAACCATGTTCATTAAAAATGATTCAAAATTACCAAAAAAAATACATACAAAATACTGATCAATTGTCCCCCGAACTAGTGATTTTTAACATTATTTCTTAATAAATTGATTATTAAAATAATAGAAAATTATATTGTGTATTAAAAATATGAGTATGATTCTGTAATATATTTATAATAAATCAATAATTATTATAATGGATTTGAAAACACTTATGAAGGAAATCATACTTTAAGTAAGTGTTTATCTATTAGTTTTTTATCTATTCAAATTGTAATGTTATGCACCATATTTATATTATATAGTATATATATTGAACATTTTAAATTTAATATGTTTAATCCTTAATAATTCAATGTATTTATGTTTTAATTTTGATTATTCAATGTTTTTCAATGTACATATTAATATATAAAATTAAAATAAACAAGTTGTAAAAAAATTCAAAACCCTATTTCTTTTTATTATGTTATATTGATTCTTAATTTTCATAGATATTACAAGTTTATATGTGTAATGAACTTTTATTAAATTATGTTTAAATTAAAAAAAATTATTGGGATTTAATATTTATATAATTAATCAATTAATTTGTGAATTATTTCATCGATGTTGTGATAATTATAAAGATTTATCATCTAATATTTACATCCATGTGGAATATTCAATATTCACTACATAATTATTTTTTTTATGGATATATGAGCAATTTTATATTTTATATCCTGATTAATTTTATCTTCATAATATCTAAATTATCTTTTGATGTTATAATTTAATAGTTATCATTTATCAAAAGTTACCAAGTGGTATAAGTTTATATCAAAATTTCTTAATTTTTAAGGATTGTTTATGTTTAATCCTCCATAGTAGGATTTTGATGATATTTACATCCAAAATAAAATCAATATTTTCCATATATGGATATTCATAAACATTTCAATTAGTAAATCCATTTTTCTAACATTGGTATAAATAATGATTTTGTTTTTTTTAAAATAATACATTATTTATATCATTAATTGAAAATTATTTCTCTTCAATGTCCGTGTTTTCTAAAAAAAATCTATTTTTTAAATTATCATACGAATCATTAATGTAATTTTTAACAAATTTATTTGCATTTTTAAAAAAAATTATAATGGTATCTTTAGTTCATTTTCATAATTTGATACATTTCGTAATATTACTAAAAATGGGAATTGAATATTTATTTAACATACTTAGGATGAACTAAATTTCCCAACATAATAACCCCTAATAATTTTTATGATTTTATTAAATATTTACAATGTTAGTATTCAATATATGTTTCTTTCCTCGGATATATTACTCAATAATGAGTTGATTGTATTTTAAGTTATTTATATTTAATAATAATAGATACCTTTGAATTAAATTAAAATATATTGTGAATATACTTTTATGAGACCTTATTTATTTTTAATCATTATGGTTTAAAAATAGTTTAAGGAGTTATAATATTTTGATACCATTATTTATTATACTCCATCTGGTTAATGGTTATGTTTTTTTATTAGGAATATTATCAAAAATGATATAAATGTTTTCTAATTTTAGTATTTATATAGATTATGTTTCTCTATTGAGTATATTATTTACATTTCATATTCTCGTATTTCAGTCTGTATGTTTTAGTTGGTAAGGATTCTAAAATTTCATATATAAAATTAATTGGACTTATTAGGTGATATAAAATTACCTTTATGGAACTTAAATTCATAAAAAGGTATCATGAGATAAAATAGCTTGAGTTTTTAGGTTAGAAATTATTCTTTTTTGTATTATTTATTGGAACAAGTCCATGATGGTTTGTTTTATATTATGGATTACCTTGTTTTGATGTTACTTATTTTTTTACTATGTGATTATTTTATTAGGTATAATATCCATGGATTAGTTTTAATAAGATAAAAAATTTAATATAGAATAATTGTGGTTTTTAGTTTCTCCTTCCATAATATTTTTCTTATATATTATATTGATTATATGAGTATTTTTTGGTAATTTAAAACTTTATAATAATTATGGAATATTTATGATCGCTCCTACTATAAAAATACAATTTTGGAGACATTGATACCACACCATTTATAGGTTTAATTTCCCCAGGATGGAAATAAGTGTGTTATAATTGATATATAGCGATATCTAAATGAGATTAATGGTGTCCAAAATGATATCTAAATTTTCTATTTATATCTCTAAAATGTATTTAGAAATATATATATATATATAGTTTTTAAAAGTACTAATATATTTTTTCCATTGGGATCTAACTAAATATATCTACCACCAATGAAATAAGGTAACCACAAACTCGATGATAGAGGGTCTAAATTTTTTAACTAATGAGTTCCATAATTTCTTTTTGACCCAACTAAATGTGTTTACATGCATGTGGTTAGCAACATTATTAGGAGGATGCATTGATATTATTGTGATTTGCAATGTTCAGTAGATCCTGAATAGACATGTTTGTGATTTGGTATGTTCACAAGATGAATCAAGGGTATGTTTTTTATTTTCTATGTTCATATTATAATGCATGTAAATTGTTGTGGGTTGCTATGATCACAAAGATTTGATTTTGTAATGTTTCATCCCATCCTTGGATCCACAATCTAGTTCCACAAATCAATCATTTACATGACCTCATGTGATCCACCCCACTTTTTCAGAGGATTCCAACTAGAATTAAGAGATTAATATAAATATGAGAAGATTATACCCACATATCAAAGTATCAAAATAGAAAAAATAAACCAATAACAGTCAAATGTATTAAAAAATATCCAAATCCAAACAAAAACACATGATGACGAAAACATTATGTAAAATAATATAAAACTAATCAGTATATATTGAATTTCTAATACATTTCAATTTTCATTATAAAAAATCTAAAATAAACAATGAAACTAAAAACTCCCATGAGGGTCCTAAATCCAATCTGGTTCCCCAATTAGTTATCTTTTCACACTCATTCATCTAATTATTAACTATTTCCCTTATCCTATCTTAAAAACATGATTTTTATTTAGGTAATGTTCATGAAGCATGAGTAGGGATTGATTACCACTCTGGGGGATACCACCAACTACATATAGCAAAATCATATCAAAAACATTGAATTTAGTTGTACAAATACTAATAATCAATGTACAAGTTTCCAATTATAATGGTTTATATTTTCGATTGAATAACCAAACCCCCCCCAGTTAATGCGGACACCCAGACACACAATACCTTCTTCGACCAATTCCAATGTATAAACGACATCACAAAGTAAATATCACAATTCATTATAATGATATTTATTAAATATCCCTTAAATTTAAATTCATAATAATATTGATTGGAAATATAATCTATTGCTATCATTTTGGTCCTAGATTTCCATTTATTGAACCTCGTGAGATTTTTAAGTATTATTTTATGTCCCACACTCGTCATCACAAGTATCACACATCTTTTAATTTGACACATCATTCTACGTCCCACACTCATTATCAAAATGGGAATTTGAAGCATTTTTCTAAGTCCCACACATGTTAATCAATCAATGACACAAGTAGGATTTTTATGTTGTAGTTTGTGTCCCACACACATTATCACTACGAGATTTTGATGTAATATTCCCTACCACAAACACCTTTATCTATTAAACCAAAAATTATATCACATATAATTAAAAAATCAAGTATAAAAACATTAACACATTTATCAAAATTTCTCATCATGTTATACCATTAAAATTATTGGAAAAATGTGGTTTAACAATCCAATAATAAGTAATAACATTTAAAATCCATGACAAAAATAATTCTATTTTTAATAATTAAATTGTTTGAGGGGTGGAATTTCTCATGTTCTATTTGTTAAGGCCAAAAATGAGAGGACAAGGAATGTCCCTTAGAATCTTACTTTCTAGTGTATTGATTGTATTACCTATTTAAAAAATATAAATTTTAATGCCTCACAAGTATATAGTGAAGTGAACGATGTGTAAGATACACTATAAAGGAGTTTTATCATGGAGATGACCACAATGTCGTCTTTTAGAACCACACACATTTACAGTACATTTTTGGTCACACATGTATGAAACACTAAATTTTTGGAATTAAATTAACGCATCAGTTCCACTTGGATAGAAGTCTAAAAAATAACCTGGACCCTAAAATAGATTATCACATTCTCAAATATTTTCCATTCAAAAGATGACACCACACCTTCAAGGATTTTATTCAAGTCAAAACATTATGATTCATCAAGAAATTAAATCATTGATATAGCTACAATTTTTGGACTCTATATAAACTAAAACAAGACATCATCTGATTTATGATTTCATGAACTAAAACATGTATCTCATTAAATAAATTCATCACATTCCACATTGAAATTAAATAAAAAACATCTTGAGCTTGAGTTTTTTATTCTTAAATCATCAGCATCAATGTTTCTTTTTTTGGGGGTATATGGATGTTCAAAATCGAATGACATCATGTACCCGATCCACATCCACATATAGAGTTTCAAATATCAAATCAATAATATATACTATAATTTCTTATCATTAGTATTAATTATACAAATATACACCAATTGATAATACTTCCCACACTTCAAATCATAAACCACTATAGTTAATTTGAGGCCATTTTTTGTGTTGTTCCATTCTTTCAGCCTCAACTACTATTATCCACACACCACAACATAGTCTCCACACATCAACACTTCTTCAATCCCTATACCATATGCATCACTAAACATCGTATACTCTTATAATAGATCATGAAGGATCTTGACTTGTGTAATAGTCTAACACTGTTTCATCTCATGAAATGTATTATAACAATATCCATTCCCTTAAAATGTTATAACATTCATGTTCAATATTAAAACATATTCTACCATTGGGGAAAAGATTCAGATGGACCTTTGATAATAGCTCCCTATTACCAGAAAAATGTTGATGCCAAAAAAATTGTTAGTCTTCCACCATGATAACACATTATAAACCATCTCTAGGAATACTAAGAGAACATCCTTATATATGAAGTCACCAAATAATTAAATCTAATCCATTCTATAATGAATCTTTGGAAGAATGGAATATACCTGATGCTATCTCACTGTACTATGGATGATGTCATGTTGATAATAATGATCATCCAATGTCATGGAGTGATACAATATTTCATCAAAATACATGAGCATTGAAACTTCCTATTATGAGTGGGATATTCTATTAATCAAGGCCATGAAAACATCAAGAATTTTCATCAAACCAAACAAAATAACAATGAAATACCAAGGTCTATACCATCTTCTCAACGTATTATGTCGAATAACTAATGATCGGACACACAATTATTAAAAATATATTCTAATGTCAATATTTGAGAAGACACAAGTTCCCCTCCACTAGTCAAAGAGATAATTAATTTATGGAAGAGGATACAAGTTCATCCATGTCCTCCAATTTTTCTTTTGTAAATCAACACATAATGGATGTGTGATTTCAATCTTCAATGAAAAAAAATAATGAACCCAAGGTGACATATAAGGATGAATAAACTGTTTATCCATTAATTATTCTTGATTAATAATATGCTCTTGTAGCACTATTGGTGTCATTAGGTATTGTGGAATAGAAACCGGCTCAGTCCTTGGAATGATTTTAAATATAAATTCCACATATCTATCAGGTGGAATCCCAGATACATCCTCAAGAATCTTTTTTGGAAACAATTATAGTAATGGTAGAATTAAATCATTAATTATACCAATTTAATCGATTAAATATGTTGTCTTCCAAGGTGGTGAGATTACTAGGATTATAATAAACAATACCTTCACGACCGACTAGGATATACCACTCACCCTGGTGAATATAATTCCCACAATATATAGATGTAAACACCATTATTATTAGGATACATATAATATTTCATTCATATTATATTAACATGTACATAACCATATTTAGGTCAAATCATGACATCTCAAGAATGTATGGAACCCAACTGAAATGACACTTTCTATCCTTAATAAACACCCCATGCACAAGATTATGTATCCCGACCATACTCCAAAACCAGTGTCTATAATCATATACCCTCTTAATAAATCCACATCCCAGCTCAAAATAGTACCATGTTTTTAGTTATGATAGAAATGGATTTAACAATATTAAATGAGGAACTATAAAACATATAAGATAAAATACTAGTAACTCAATCTATTGATGGTATAACATTGTTATCCATATGTGCTGGATGAAATGCATGAAAATTACCTACCCCTATTTCCTATAGTTCCTTTTATGTCCCATGACATGAACCACTCTATGATATAGACGCTCCTTCCCAGAACATCTGAATCCACTCCATATAACTCCAAGGACTATAGAACACTTCATCCAAGATTTATTTATTTTAAAAGGTCCCAACCCCACACTCTATTTCTACATAGCTGCTTTATAATTATCCATCTATAATGGGATCCTATTGAACCTCTAATGATGTCCCATATTCTTTTATAATGATCATTCTACAGATGTTAGGGGTAACTGTTAATAAATTTTACATGACATACCGCACATGTGACTAGTGACCCATGTGTGGTCTTATGCAACTGATCCTTCCCCTTGTCCATAGTGTTTCCCACTACTCTGAAAAACATTCTCATAATGACATGTACATCCAAAAAAATTCATATCATATCAATACCTTCCATATACCACTAGTCCAATATCATAGGCTTCAAAAAGGATTACCATAGAAACAAGGGAATGATTCACCAATATTTAAAAAATTGTTATCATGAGGTTTTTTATATCAATAAACATTTAACATTTATGCACTATTAAAAAAATTTCCATATTAACTTCATCTATTTCCAATGATGGATAAATTTTTTCAAAATCTAAAATGAGATCACCATATTCATTAATAGAGATACTCTATTAATTCACCCATGTAAATTCCACCATTCATTCTTGAGGAAGGGTCTCTAGGTTAATGTTCTCCCTGAAAATATCTTGAAAGTCCTTCCACCAATTCTTTCTAGTTATCCAATCTTAGAACAGATGTACAAGGAATGCTTTTAATAACCATGTAACATATATGTATTTAATTTTTAAGCATTCTCAGTAGGAGTACCTTTGTGTTCATGAATAGTCTATATGTAATAAATATCAAACTCAAAAACATCAGGTCCGCCATACTTGGTAAACTTTTTACTGTGTTTCAACTAAATATATTTTTTTAATTAGAACATAATTTTCACAATACTCTTTAAGTTACTATCCATATACTACATAAACCATCAAATGTTCTCATTGAAATTCTCTCAGTCGTCCTAATCCTACACTACTCTTTCCTCAGGTACCATTGTAGGTGGATCATCACTATCCCTAACAACTTATCTTCTTCTCGACAAAATTAATAATGGAAAAATATCTCTGCAGTCCCATGAACAGACCATTGGTCTCATGAAACAACATTTACAAAATTAATAGGAGTTATTTTCAAATTACAAAACATTACATTCCCTAAAAACCCCACCACACGGTCAAAATTGAAGAACTATCATTACCCATTACCATACTACATCATGGAAATTGTTAACATTGTTAAACATATTATCATTATTCAAATTTTTCATTTGGAACCAATTTGTTCAAATATTGAAACATTTTTTAATTTTCAAATTATTTTTTGAAACCTTTTCATATTAGTCACATATTAAATGAAAACATTTAAATTTCATCAACAGAGCCAAAATCATTATATACCATGTGTGCCTAAAATGAATTATGTGAAAATAAATACTGGCTTCTTACAAATATGAATCTATTCTAAAGATTCATTACACATAAGTAAATGAGTCAAATCTCATGAAATATCAGAAACAGTAATCATATCCTACTATTAGTGCATCACAAAAGGTGAGAAAAAAATCAAACAACAACAACTAAAATCAATAACCACAATCCATCCATTTTTAATTTGGTTTTATTCCTATAGATTGGTTAGATACTCTTATACACAAGAACATAACCATGGTCAGACACATACTATTATCGTTTCTACGATTCCTAAATAGAATGAAAAAAGAAAAAGGAAAGTTACACATTAGGGACAACTTTGTGAATACATGCACATCATTTCACACAACGGTGCCTAAATCATTCATTCACAAGGCGCCAATAGAACTTCCACACACACCAAAGTATTATGACTAGCATTGAGGGTCTAATATTGATCAGGGGATAATATTCCCTCTTATAAAAGAAGAAAAATAGTGGAAAGTGAATAAACAACAAAAAATACTATAACCAATATCCTAAAAACATAGTATAACATGATAAACAAAACATGAAATACAATATTCATATTTAAATAATAGATATCTAATTAAAAATACAATTAATTTCTAATTATGAAAAACCCAAAAGTAAATAATGATAATGAGAACTCCCAAAAGGGTTCCAAATCACTTTCGGTTCCCTCTTTAAAGCTCCATCCCATATAAAACATTTATGATAGAACAGTTTCACTTATTCTATCTAGAAAACAATATGTCTATTCGAGTACCGATCACAATGATGTAGTAGGTTGTGTGTAAAAATTAGTAGGCCCCAAACAATGACATATAATACAAAATTTGTTCAATAATTGTGTATGTATGTTACACCCAAAGATATTTTGATATATATTATTTTTAATTTCAAAGATGTTTTATGTTATAAGTTAAAAAAATATTATCTTGATCTATATGAAACATTGTATTATCTTTTATTATACACAAAAATAATATGGTCTTGCATTACACGCAAGAGAGACCTTCCTCGACGGCTTGCGTTTTATGGAATATCGAGTTTCACTAAACAACAGTATATTATTAAAATATTGTTATGGGATATAAATGAGCCATTATGAAGAACATTAACCACATTTCAAATTTTATATAACATTAAAATTTATATTTTGTATTTTTTAGAAATTATATAAGACCAAGTTCTATTTTTCAGATAAACTAATTTTTTTTAAAAAAAATGCAGTTTTACCTCCATTTGATGGAACACCCATATTAAATTTATACTTTAAAACTTTTATATGTCATTTCTGAAATAATAATATTCTTATTTGGATGAAGAAAATAAAAATTTACTTTTGTTGAATATTTTTCATATTTCATATAATATTAATTTTCTAATAAATAGTGAAAAATACTATATTTTTATTCAAAGAAGATTTTTCATCAAGTTTATCTATATAGTTAGATTATATTTTTAATTTGTTTTAATGTTTAAATAGATTATGTTTTTATCATTTAATCCAAAATCTATCATTGGAATTAATTTCACATGTAAATTGGACTTTAACACATGAAAATATTTTGATATGTTTTATACTTCTTAAAACACAACCTTTTGTTTTTAATGATGGGAATTAATTTTATATCAGTTTCTCTAAATTATATGTTTTGAATTCAGAAAAGTAGATTCTATATTTTTAATGGGTGGGTCCAAATTATGTTAATAGGTTACTTTTATTTTTTTGATTTATAAATTTTATCTTTATTAATAATGATTATTACCATGGATAATGGAAAATCTAGTAATTAAAGGCTAAATTAATAATATAAAATTACCATAACACAAAAAAAAATTTATTGGATGAATAAACTTTACCCTTATCATCTTTGTTTCAAAATTGAAATACTTAATGGCCAATTTCCCATGAATATGATGTGAATATTAAAAATTAATTTGAGAAAATGTCACACTCTCATATTATATAAGTTTATTTTTTTTAGCGATTACCCATGAATATAATCGACTATAGGTAGCCTAGGAAAATATAATAACTTTACGTACATCATATATATATATATATAATTATTATCGATTAAAAAAATTTCAATAATGATTACTCTATAGTGATACAAGAAATTATTTTATTAATAGAAAGATAAAAAAATGATATTAAAAATATTGAAATAAATATAATTTCAGTGAAATAACATAATCCACTAATTATTTGGAAGACTTTAACCTGTTATATACAGTTTAAATAAATTTTTTCAAACATTACTATATTTTATGATATTTCATAAAAGACAACAAATGAATAGTGTCTATATAGACACTATTGATATTTTAAATGGATAATATTTTATAAAATTATATAAAATTTATAAATATATAATATTCGTCCAAATAATTGGGAAAAATTTCAATATTTTACAAATGTTCCATTTACGGCTCTATTGTAATTTTTTTGTAACTATATTATCCCTTACTAAATAAAAAAGTCATTGTCATAGTTAGAGTTAATGAAATTAATTAGGGGTAAGTCAAAATTATTTGTTTTAAAACAAAACGAAAACATGTAAGAAAACATTTAGATGAATAAGATTCAATAATTATCAAAATATGATCAATTTTGGGTTTTTAAAGAACAAATGTACATTAAAAAAAATTATATACTATTTAAATCCAATATAATTAAAAAATATCAGTATCTTGTATTTTAATATCTTTACTGTTTCCACATATGTCCACAATCAGGATATGATGGAATATAAATGTCTAAATTTATATAAATGAAACCATTTTAATTTTATAAATTTATTTTTTATTTTTATAATTTATATAATCAACATAAAAAATCTTCAATTCTAAAAGTATATTTATTCAATTAACATAAAAATAGAATAAGTGATTATAATAATATTACATTTGATATATTTTGGATTATTTAATATGAATACAAATTTACTAGATATATTAAATATATTATAGATGTGTGAAATATTTATATTCGAATTTCCACATTTTATTATTATATTTTATGTCAAATTAATTCAATTTTATTAAATTTAGAAACAATAATATCTTATTGAATTAATATATTTTTAAATTATTTAAAAATAAAAAAAAATCAAACAATTAAAATGGAAAATGTTATGGTAGAAAATTTATTATAAATTTCATTTATGGGAAAATTTTAATTTATTCATATCTAGAAAAGTACTATTATATTTTAATATATTCAGAGTTTCTTAATGTGACCTTATCCTCTCTTATAAAAAGGCATATACTTCCACATTTCCTCACACCTCTTTGGACTTATAGACCGGCCATACAATGCCCTATTCTTCTATAAATTTTATTATCTTCTTTTAGGTTATGGGTTTCAAAAAATATCCATCCTTAGTGTCCTGATGAAAAGATTCAATGGACGTCCAACGAAGAAGAGATAACTGGTTTACCATTTGAATTCAGTTTCATTTCTTCTTATACTTACTATTTTCTATGTTGATTACATAATAAATTAATAAAACCCATATTTTCCACAATATGATTTGTTATTATAATTATGGGACAAATATATACCTCTTTTTATCCGTCCTTCGAATATCAATATCACCATTCGTGCATACGCACATGTGGCCGTCTTCACATTGTGATGTAATTTTTTATTAAAAAGTACATTATTATGATGTATATAATTATGAGTAAATTGGATTTAAATAATTTATAAAACATTATAAAAATGACTTATATTTAATATACCATCCAATTACATATAATTTAACAATCAAGAAAACTATATCGTCACTCGTACGTTTGTACAACCTACTGTCTCCACGACGCGGTGATATTTATCCTCCACATTAACAATTCAATAATAATTATAAAATTTATATGATTAGTGAATATAATAAATATTATCTTTAATGAATAAAATCAATCTTTTTAATAACAAACATGATACAGAATAGAATGGGAATTGAAACAGCTATCACCCAAAATAATGGTAATTTTAAAATACTTTTCACAAAATTATGTGATAGAATAATATATGATATAATAAATATATATATGGGAATGATAAATTTTAATAACAATATTTAACCATTATAGAAAAGGTTACCACAACATATTATAATGAACATTACAATTTAAGGGATAATTTTTCAATCTCCATTTCAACCGAGATTATTTATACGTAACTATTTATTGGGAGTATATTTATCATAAAGGTACATGTTTTATAAAAAAAATTATTTAAATTATTACTATTGATATATATATATATATATATTTAAATCTAATTTAACATTTTGTTTACTTTTATTACATAGTATGGAAATAATATTTCTTTTTCATACCATACGATGCACTTTTGGTCTTTTCTAGAAAAAGTATGTGATTTTTTTAACTTATAGGCCATAACCATATTATTATTCTTTTATTATATATTATTCTAGGCGAAGGTATTGTAATGTCTATGTACGTCAAGTATGGGTCACTATACATGGTATCCAGGGGAAGGTATAGTAATCATTTTGATACTAGGATGTAAAAACTTTAGTGAGGACTCTAGAGACATTTCTCTGCTATATCTAGGGATGTAGCTAAGAGTATGTATAACTATAGGTAAAAATATTTGAATTATGGTAATAATAAAGAATATCCTAGGATTAAAGCTATGGTGTCATGTATTGAAGGTACTTTTCCATTATTATGTTGTTTATTATGTTGATTTTTTCACCAAACACTATTATTTTTGGGTTTTATACATTGGATGAAACCAAAAGGAACCACTTAAGTGTTGGATGTGATGGGAAATGCAATTATTGTCCTTTGAAGAACCAAATGTTACAGAATCTTCAATATTGATTCATGTTTCAATGACCACAAATCCTGCTAGGCTTCCAAATGAAAAAAGTGGGAAGAAAATTCTAATTAATCTTTTATAAGGGAACATACACCTTATTAATGAGGATCCACAAATCCACTAGTTGAAAGGAAATGAATTTGTACTTTTGAAAAAATATTTTTCATTCTTCATTAATCATAACCAGAAAAGGTTATCTTAGGAACATACATCATGGAAGGTAATGTTAATATGTGGTTGAAAACTATCATGAATACAAGGCAATAACATAAAATTTACTCCATGGATTGGGATAGGTTTAAGAAATTTTTTTAGTATATACCTTCCACATGTTCTTATTACAAAAAGGGAGATTGCAGTATCTCATCTATCTCATTGTTATGAAATGAATAGTATGGTAGAATTCAAAGTAAACTATTATAATTATGATTAAAATAATATTATATTTCCTTTATTCTCATAGTGTGGAAGCACACATAGAAGAAAGTTTTTTATGAGTATTGATAAATGTTTTAATTGTGGGAAAGAAGTTTATAGAGCATTTTATTAATAATGAGATGGGAATAAAATGAATGTTCCAAAAAGTGAAACTCTAACAAATTAGGTTTACAAGTTCAAGTAAATTGAGAGTTATCCAACTGATGCACAAATATATTGGTTAGGGATGATAATCAATGCCAACAACCTCTTACTGCAAAAAACAAAGACAAATCAAATGCAATCACTATTGGAAATGTGGAGCAGGGAAACAAAGTGATTGAATGACAAAGTGTTTATGTATTGGGATTTCAAAATAGTGTTGTAGAATTATAGTTTATCATAGTATGGAATATTAGAATAACTATGTATTGGTCAATTGTTGTTTTCGATTAGTATATGGTACCAGTAACTATGAATGGTGATTGAAATATTTCTGGAATTCATATGATATGTGCATAATGGTGGGATAAAGATATAGCGGGATATTTTATTGTATTAATGACCTCATGATTGATATAAGTAAAAAGTGATATCATGGTTTGAGTATATATAATGTTTTTTATTTTTAGTGTGTGGAATGAAATTATTTTGACAGAATGCATGTTTTCACTAAGGTTATATGGATATTCATGTCATTACCATGTTTTATGAGAATACATGATTAAGATATTCACATGTTTGAAATGTCACAATAAAGAACTGAAAAATGAGATATGGGATAAAAATTGTATGTCGATTTGGTTCACCTCTTTCAAAAGTTTTATATATTTCAATTTTTGGAACGATTCAAATATTATCCATTGATAGATAGTGTATGTTAAATTCTGGTTGACGTTTGATAGATAATGAATTATCTCACCATATATAGACTTATGAATATTTGATAACATGTTCTATCCTTTTTGTAGAGATCTATGTAATGAACAATCATTCTATTGTATTATTTTCCCACACTTGATGATTGAAAAATTCAACTTCATTTATTTAAATAAGTGATGATGTGGTAATTTATTAGGGAATGATCTGTGTTGAGATCCTACTAAAATCATATAATTATTTCTTCCCATGCATAAATTCCTCAACTTTTGAAAAATGGTCTTGAAAAGAGAAATGTTATCCTAGTACGTTTTTATCAAATAAATCAAATGGTCCATTTACTCATCATATATTTAATGATTTCTAGTAGTTCAATTTCTCCGAACCTTATTCCCAATCACTATCTATCAAAACATGGTGGTTAAATTTCTCTTTGATATCCATGTTTTTAAAGATCACGTTTGTTTTTCTATGTGGAACCCCATTGATTACTTACATTGGGTAACCATTGTGTTTCTTACTTTCAATTATAAAATTATGATTGAGTATTCCTTTTTTATGATGTGTGTTTCCGTGAATGAAACATTCAGTGTTAAACCATTTATAACCTAGACAATTTTTGAGGGAGAAATTCATTTTATGGGGGTCAAAATGTAAAACCCCCAAATTTTATGAGATATATTCTTTTTAATTTCTTATATATATTGTATGGTAAGATAATACATTATTATATTTCACTATATACAAGAACATATTACCTTGCGGTATAAACAAAACTATTCTTAGCTTGTGTTAAACAAGAGCCACCATCCACTATAGCTTGCGTTGTACGCAATACCAAGTTTCACTAAAAAATGATATATTTTAAAAATAATATTATGGGATATAAACAATCTGTTTGGAATATTAATAAACACATTTTTTATATAAATTTATAATTTAAAATTTTTATTTTCATGACTTTATAGAAGAACAAATAGAATTTTTTAGAAAAATAAAGTATTTTTTAAAAAATAAAGTTCTGTCACCTTTTGATGGTGAACCCATTTTATATTTATTTTTTAAATATTTTCTATATTCTATTTCAAAAGATAAACTACTTATTTTGAAAGTGAAGATAAAAATTTACTTTTTTTTAATTTTATTGTATTTTACTAAAAAATCCATATTATAATGAATAGTGATAAATACAGAATTTTCATGAAATATATTTATATAGTTTGATAATATTTTCTATTTTTTAATGTGTAATTATATTTTTTTATATTTTAATTCAAATTTTTTCATTAGAAATAATTTCACATTTAAATTTAGAATAAACACATGACAATCATTTGATAAAATTTTTCGTCCTAAAAACCAGCTTTTGGTTTTAACAACAAGATTTAATTTGAAATTAATTATTTTGAATTATTTGTTTTTAATTATAAAAAATTGATTCCATATTTCGAAATATTGGGTCCAAAATATGTTAATAGGTTAATTTTATTTTTTGGTACTATGGATAGTACCTTTATTAATTATTTTTATCACCATGGTTAAAGGTAAATTGGGTAATTAAAGATAAAAAATAATAATTTTAAATTACATTACCAAATACCAAAATACTGTTGGATGAATATATTAGACCCTTATCATCATTGGTTATAAATTGAATCACATAATTCCCACTTTCCCATTAATTTTACTTGAATATAAAAAACAATAATGAACGTGACAAAATGTTACACAGTAATTTTATATAAGTATATTAATTTTAATTTAGGGATAACTAGAAAATAAGATAATGTATAGGTAGTATTTGGAATGATAATAAAATTACCTAAATCATATAAAATTAATTCTAATTTTTAAATATTTAATATTTGTCATTAATTATGCATCAATAGTAATGCAGAAATTATTTTATTAATGGAAATTAAAAAAAGATATTAATGATATTAAAATAAATACAATTTGATTGAATTAACATCATTATATAATTTTATGTATGACTTTTATATGTTCTTTATGTTTTAATGTAGTTATATATTACATTACTTTATGTTATGATATTTCTAAAAATTTAACTGATGAATAATGTCAAAAAGTACTCTATTAATATTTTTAATATATAATATTTTATAATTTTATATAAAATTCCAAAAAAAAAATTCTAAACAGTAATTAGGATAAAGATAAACGTGTCTTCAATGATCCATTTATGGATCCTTTATAATTTTTTACTGACTATATTAACCCATAGTAAATAAAGAGACAAGTAGTCAAGGTAAGAGTTAAAGGAATTAATTATGGGTAATTCAAAATTATAAGGTTTAAAATAAAAAAATGCATGACCAAAAAAATATTTTATGAATAATATTAAATAAATATAAAAATATGATAGATTTTTGGGTTTTTAATGTATACTTTTACATGAAAATAATATATATACTATTTAAATTAGTGATTTTCATAAAATATCACATTTTTATATTTTAAAATCATTAGTGTCTCCACGTAAAGCCAAAATCAATATATAAACGAAACTAAATGCATATTTTGATATAAATGAACCCATTTTCATTATATTAATTTATTTTTAATTTTTATAACTTATATAATCACCTTAAATTATCTTCATTTCTAAAATAATATTTATTTAATTAACATAAACATTGAGTAAATGATTTTAATAATATTAAATATGTTATAGTTTGAATTTTTTAATGTATATAAGAAATATAAATGATATATAGAATATATTATAGATGTTGTAATGAATTTTATTTGAATTTACAGATTGTATTATAGTATGTTAAGTCATATTAAATGAATACATTTAAATTTGTCAATAATAATATCTTGCGTAATTAATTTATTATTTAATTATATTAAAAACCAAAAATTGTAAAATATTTTCAAGGTGGAATGATATAATCTGAAATTTATTATAAATTTCATTTATGGACAATTTATTATTATTTAGATCTTGAATTTTCTTATTATGTTTTAATATTTTGTGTTTTTCTTAAAGTTCCCCCCTCCTCTCAAATAAAAAGGCATCTCCTCCCATATTTCACCACACCTCCATGAGCTTTATATCTGAACCAAAAACATCCCAATTATCCTATAACACAATATTAATTTACTTTTAAAGGTCAGGTTTTTAAAAAAATTTCCCTCTTTAGTGTCCCTAAGAAGAGATCCGAAGAAGTCCATCGAAGAAGATGCATTTGATTTACCATTACAATTAATCTTTTTATCTTCTTATATGTAATAATTCAATATTAATTCCATACTAATGAAATAAATACAGTATATTTTACATGATTATATTTTAATATAATTATGTTATATTTTTGTACCTCATTTAATCCATCATACGAATTAAAATATCACCATGAATGTATACACACAAGATAATGACTCCATGTCGTCGTGTAATTAGTTATTGCAGAGTTAATTATTATGATGGTATAATGATGAGTATAATGGTTTTAAAAAATGAATATTACTTCATAATAAATCTTTATCATCAATATATAATCCAATTAAAATCTATTAAACCAACAATAGAGTGATATTGTTGCTCGTGCGTACCTAGGACCTAATGTCTCCATGACACAGTGAGATTCATTCTCCATGTTAACAATTACATATTAATTATAAAATGTATATTCGGAATGAAAATAATAATTATGAAATTATTTTAATGAATAAAATACATCCTATTCTTAACAAACATTAAATACATGGAAAAACATGAATGGAAAAAAACAGTTAACACCCAAAATAATGTTAAAATTTGAATACTATAAAAAAAAATTTATAATAGGATAATATATGATATCATAATTATGGATATGGTCCTATTATAATTTAATAACATTATATAATCATTATAAAAGAGGTTAATACACCTCTTACTAATGAAGAATACAAAGTAAGGGATAATTTTTCAATCTCATTTTTCTCTGAAAATGATTATACGTATCTGTTTTCTGGGGGTATATTTACCATCCGTGTAAAAAGTTTATAAAAATATTTCATAAAAAGTTTAATATTGTTATATCAATATTTAATTTAATTTTAAGAATTTTTTACTATTATTACATTGTTGTAAGGAATATTTTTTTTGTTTACTATATGATGTAATATTTGTATTCTCTGGAAAAAATGAAAAAAATGTTTTTTTTCTTATACGACATTAAAGAAATTTTACGCTTTCATAATAAATTATATCCACGAACATCCATTTAAAATATTTAAATATTATATTCAATTAGATTATTTTATTATAATATTTCAAAAAAAATTGAGAATAGAAAACCTTTTTTGTAGATGAAATGATATATTCCTAAAGAAAAATGTTCAAGTGTTTTATCAAAATTATTTTTCATCTAAGATAACATAGGGTTGTGATTATATTGCTATTATTACATTAATTTTATTGTGTTTATGATGAAATTAATATTATGAAATGTTTTAAATTTTTATAGATTATTTTTTTATTGATTGATTATTAAAAAACATATTTTATTTTATGGGTTATTCTATAATGAATGATTCATATTTTTCGGCACATGTATGAATGAGTTTGTTATGAGTAGTGTGGGACCAATATCTCCCTCCAATAAATTGGGTAATTATTTACATCTCATGTTATATACAAAACTAGAGTGTCTTGTAATTCTAGTTCATTTTTACATAGTTTAAATGACAAATAACCTCATTCAGTAATGGAATTTTTCCAATATGATGGTCTTAAAAACAATTCCTTGGAAACTATTGAAATCATATTATGTGTTTATTTTTTCCATAATTACATGTTTTTGGAAAATTCATATTTTATAATGGTAAATTTTAAATTATTATAATTGTATTATGAAATTCAAATATTTATTTAATGACTTATGATTTTTATATTAATACATTATGACCTTGTTTTTACCTTCTTATTTTTGGGTTTTGTTTTATGTTATCAATGTATACAATTACAAATAATTTGACCTTATACATTTTATTTTTTCTTTTCCACTGGAAATAAATTATGATTTTAGGTAGTAAAATAAAAATTAATTATATCCTTAGTGGAGAAGTTTAACAACTTTCACCATGTTTAAGGATTTTGTTACATTTTTTCAAAGACACTAAAATTATATGGTCTTTTGGAATCTGTTTGTGTCCTGTATAAATTATTCCAAAAAATAAATGTAAGGTCCATGTATGTGAATATTTGGTCACTATAATTTTGTATTATAAAAAACAAATCAAAATTAATATGTAACATGTTATCAAATTTTCAATTATGTTTTAATTAACCACATAATCCCCCTAGGTTCTTGGGGACACCAGAACCTTCAATACATTCTTTGGCCCTTTCCAAATTCTGAACTAAATCACATTAGGAATATCTAAATTCATTATAGACATGGTATGTCATTATAAATTCCATTTCAAATTCATAAAATATATAATTGGAACCATATTCTAATGCCAAAAAAATTTCCCTAGAAGTTCATGGAATGGCCTATATCCCACACTAATTATCTCATGGATCATAGAATTTGGATTTTGAAGTATTAATATGCGACCCACACGCCTTATAACTATGGGAATTTGTTGAATTAGTCCATGTATGACAGAAATTTATCATTCAATCCAAAAAACGTGCTTTTGATGAAGAATTTAGTGTCTCATACACATTATAACTAAGGGAATTTGAAGAATAAGTCCATTTAATATGCGTTATTATCAATCATCCTTATACATTTATCACATAAAATTCCTAAATCAAGGATAATAAATATTACACCTTTTTACTAAATTCTCACAGCATTATTTAACATTTAAATTATCAGAAAAATTAATTTTTATTAATGTAATCACATGGAAAAATAAGAAATTTTTTTTTAACAATTTATTAACATTTAATCATATAAATAAATAAACCTTCGAGGTTAATCCACTCATCACTTAATCACCAATATCAGTTAATTAACAAACACATTAAATGACCAATCACACAATTATAGTTTCTCTTCAGTTATATTATAAATAATCTATGTAATTAATTCACTAATAAGTATATCCAATTCAACCAATTTCCTAGTGACAGTAATTCATTACTTAATTAACACAATTTCATTTTTTTCATAATTAATTCATAAATTTATGGAAATCAAATTTCATTTTTCATTCATTTAAATTGAACATTAATAATGCATACGTATAATTAGAAACAAAACTATGGGATTTTCATTTATACCACCTAACTCAAAATTGATGACGAACTTTCACTAATGGAAACCTCTAATTAAAGAAGACCAGCCACAATCAAGATGAACAATGAGATCTGAATCCCATGAAAAATTCTACGATCAAACCAATTTGATCCCTTAGATCCTAGATATAGATGAACCTCAAATAGAAGGAAATATTCATTTAATGGATGAGAGAATTATTGGATAGTGGGAGGAAGGAATTTTGGAATAGAATAACTTACTGGGATTAGTGTCATTCTCTATTACATAATTCTTATTTTTTTGAACGAGGATCAGATTGCCTTAAAATCCATCTGAGATCCATAAACGATAAATTAGATTTTTTTTGAGTCGTATTTTATTAGGGTGATTTATATTGGGTTATTGATTTTTAAATCCAATTTTTGGGATATTAAAAATTATGCAAATGGTTTTCTATGTTAGGGATTTAATTTTCAAAATTGTGATCATAAATGGTGTGCCTCTTTTTTTATTGCTGGACAGGAGGGGAGTTTAATTTTACTCCTAATGGGTGGAACAATATTCCAAAACATGCAATGATCATGAAATCCCTTATTGTATAGGGTTGATAAATTTTCTAGGGTAGAGCGCATACTTCCATAAAAAAATATGCCAACACTACACTACTCAAATCCCCTAAAAAAACATTCAATTTTTACCTATACTCACCCAAGATAAACCCCAAAAATGTACTCATAACAAGGAAAAAGTGTACCTTCAATGATATTGAGAATTCTCCACAAAACCTCATCATATTACACCAATTATTATTTATAAAAAAATTATTATTCTTTCGAATTATTTTTTTGATTATTAGATCATGTTTCCACATTATTAATACTCAAGTATTATGTTACTGAAAAAGCATAGTACATTGATTCATTATTTATTAGAAATGTTTTATTGGGATGATTATATATTATTATATAAATGGATTATGTTATCATACTTATGTATTCATACAATTCTCACATGTGATATTTAATTAGTATTGCTAATGTTTTCGCATATTGAAATTTTTGAATCACTCATTTATCATGTTTCAACACGTCATGAAATAATGAATAGTCCTACAAATGACAAGCCTAAAAGAAGGTCTAGTAATGTGACACTATGGTGACATGTTCATGTTATTGAAAATTAGGATTTTAATATAATATCTAATGAAAAAAACCACAAGATTAATGGAATTTATGATGTTATCGGAATATATCATTATATTGAGAAAATAATTTATAATGTAAGATTTTTATAGCGAGGTTTTCCGAATATGTAATATATAATCGTTGTAAAATGTTTACTCATAGCACGGAATATGTGTGTGTGGGTCATCAACTATGAGTCACTATGAAAATTAATATATATATATATATATATATATATTACTACCATATAATAATATATATATAACATATAATAAAAATGGCCAATGTCTATAATACCCAATAATGACCAATGTCTATAATACCCAATAATGATGAACATCCATTTCTACAATTAAGAATTATAAATATACTCGGTAAATTCCCTATAAACACATATTTTCATTATTTAATTAAATTTATCAACTATGTGACATATTTTAATCATCTTCTACACTATTATCATTATATTGAATATGTTTATTTAATTATTTCTATGTGGATATATCAAAATATTAGTTTCATTGTCATATTTTACTCGTTATCTATTATTATATATAGTGGTGTTAAAAAACTATTTATTTGATTTCAAATATTTTATTAATTACAATGTATTCTTAGTTATTACAATACATTTTCCTGAATTATATTCTCCTTGTATTATCATAATACCATCCATTAATTTATTAATAAATCCATTAGAAAATATTGATAACATATTTCATTGCTTCATTAGTCTCAAAATTAACCGCTTCTAGTTAGTATTTCCTAAAACATCACTAGTCGTTTCATTTTATTTCATATAAAATTTTCACTCATATTAAGAATATGAGTCGTCTCATTATTATATAAATTTTCTAGATCTCACTCATAATCATCATCTAATAATACATGTGGTGTTTCTCTCATATTCTTCTTTATAAGTGATATATTAAAGCCATCATTTAATTTTTAATGGATTGGTGTCAACGATAAATTATGTTCCATTTATCTTATTCACAACTATATTTCAGAAAATTAAATATAATATGGACATAATATTCATTTTTTAATCATATAAACTATTTCAATGGAAATATCATTATGATAAATAGGTGGAATGAATATAATTTATGACCCCTCATTTATTTTTTAACATAAATACTATGTTTACTTTGATATGTGTTCATATTAGTATGGTTAGATATTACCTAATCTTATGTGACAAAAACAGGATTTTAACCTAATCAAATACTTCTAAAACATCATCCCAATATTTTTAAATCTATAATAACATTCTAAAAATGTATTTATCTAGATTTATTTTTATAGAAGACTGACAATTATTATTATATACATATATCATTATAGGTTAATAGTGATACCAACATCCACATAAGTCAATATATCCTAACCATAGCGTTTCTTCTATTGTCTGTATTGTCCCTTGATACTATCAATCATTTTATAGGTGACAATAAGTTCTATGATTATGAAATTTATTGAAATACTTTAAGATTCTCCAATAATATTATGATGTGAGCCCAAGGTTTTTATAAGATATTATTGGTATGAATGTTCTAGGAATTATAACATCATCTGTAGTGAACTAACCTAATACAACTAGTCAAGCCAAAAGAGTTGTCCAATCATGTTGTGGTGAAAAAAATTATAGAAAAAATACATAATAAAACCAAAACCATAAAGACATACATAATATAAATTGTAAGAATTTAATTAAACTTGGTACATACCCACCAAGATATAAATGATAAAAAACAAAATTATGAATCATTCATGAACAAGAAGTATTATTTTGGAAAACTACTACATCCAAATTATCTCGTTCCGAAGCCAATGGCAACAACATATTCCTTCATGTTACAATGTTATTATCCCTTTACATAGACTATACAATTAGAAATATAAAAATTCCAAATGTAAAATGTAGGAAGTGAGAAAAAATCCTAGTAGGATACCACCACAGTTCATATACATGATCTAATATGAACCAAGAACCAGTTCATGTTTTTATAACAAAAAAATGAAGATCGTTTTTATAAATCCAAAAACGATATATAAATTAGTTTCTATTCATTCTATCAAAATACATTCATATTCAAAAATCTAAAAATATGAATTATAGAAGTGATGAGACATGAATGAATATAAACACACATAATATGCGAATGTAAACACACATCAATGAGAAAATAAATCTATTGGAACAATGTGATATAATATCATGTGATAAAATGTGGGACAAAACCCTAAATAAATCATAAAAGAAATAAATAACGATAAATTAAAAAGAAAAACTTATTGGGAATTAGAAAATGAGAGTAAATAATTTACATAATAAATTATAAACTAGAATAATTTTGTTATAAGTCAATTTCAATCCATTCCACAGTCCATTAATATCCTGAATGAAACATGTAGTGTTTCCACACAAACTAGGTTCATGTTTGTCTCTTTCCCTATGCACCAAAGGATCCAAATGTTTCTTGTATGTCAAAATCAATTTTCAAATAATGATATCTATTTATAAAACACTTTCAAATTCATTCCAATATTATATGATGTTTTTATTTCCAATTCCATATCAAAGCCACAATTTTTTACCTTTAATTAATCAATCGGTGTGACACCCCCATTTTTTAAGAAAACACCCATTAAAATCATTTATCATTAAAAAAAATCACATCAAACTATAAACCAACACAATTAAATCAATAAGCCAAATTAACTTAACAAGAAACATAAACACTTATTACAATAAATACTCTCTATTGAAACTCATATCACATATTGAGGAATAAAAATTTACCCTGGACATGATGACCAGAGAATAGTAGTGTGGTTCCTCATGATCCATGATCCACATGAAAAAATGTTAATCCTCTGTAAGAAAACATATTTCTAGAATTAAATTACTAATTTGGTTCCACAATAATGGAGGAGAAGGGATCTATAAAGGTTTTATAGTGAAGAAGATAGACCATATGTAATTTGACACATTCCCCAAAGTGATCCCTTGTTAATGTAGGAGAAGGGATCTATGTTCGGGAGCATGTATAAACTAATCATGAGCCTTAACTATGAACATATATTGTACATTATGGATTGGTTCATTATTTGAGTAACACTACAAGGATTTACAAATAATTTTAATATATAATTCATGAAACACTGAATAACTATGAAACAAATAGTTTTTATTGATAAGTGAAATGTATAAACTCTCTGTTAGACATAATTATTTTTCTTCTATATTTTGAATTTTGAAAATATGGACATATGTGGTTGCGATCAATATGATATTTGGGGTCTAATTAGTTCAACATAAATATTTTTTAATTTTAACATGACAATTTTAAATATTAGTCTTAAACTTAGAATTGAAATATGACTAATGTAATAATATCCTCAACATAGATTGTTTAATATAATTGGTTGTTCCATCATTTCTGTTTTGAGTTTACTTTTTCATAAAAATATGACGAATTTGATAAATTGATTGTTCTTGTAAAAATTGTACAATTTAAAGAGATTTAAATACTTATATAGTATTATTGTTTTATTAATGTTTTTTATAATTGTATATTATTATAAAAACACTCTTTATTTAATTAAAAATGAAAATTTAATTCTATTTTATTATGTGTTGAATGTTTTACAATACAATTTTACAAAGTATTTTATGTCCACTATTATTTTTAATAAATAAAACATTCACAGATTAAAGTTAAAATTATTATATTTAAGGAATTATTCTTATAAATATAAATTTAATTTTATAATTAAAAACAATGATATTATCTTACGCAGAAATTTTTTGTAATTTTATAAAATAATTTAGTTTCTTCTGAATAGTAAAATTACAGTTTTGAGTTTTCAGTATGATTAATGTCATCATAATGGTGTAATAATCAATATAAAACTTTGTAAAACTTTTTTAATTAAAATTTTATATTTTGTGACCCATGTGGCCTATAACATGGTAAAATACAATGGGAATCCCTTGGTTTTGAAAATACCACTACTGAGGTGTCCTCAAAAATTAATAAACAATTACGCCACTTTTTCTTCAAATTCCAACACATTTATTCCATTAAATTCATTCCAAATCCATAATCCTATAAAATATTGTAGTTTTGACACCCTAGGAGTCATCATATGGTATCATCAAGCCCCCAAGTTTCCAACCATCTTGTTCTTGAAGTTACTCTACAAGGTAATGGAATATAACACCGTTTTATTTTTCACTCACTACTTTTATGTTATTACATTTTAATTTCCATTGTATTATGTTCTCATATGACATTATATAACCCTAGTACTATCCATATATTGTTAAAAATGATTAGATACCCATTTTTATCAAGTCCAAATATTTTATGAATTTTTAATGCATGTCATGTGGCTGCAAATCTTTTGTAAGAAATGTCTCAATATCTCTTTTTCATTCATTTATTTTCTATTTCTCTTCTAAAATACCGACATAAAAATGATATGATAACTGCAATATGTTAAATTTAATTTAATATCATTATAATAAATGAATAATTCATCATTATCTATCTTTCCCCCTCTTTTTATTCAAAAAAACACAATCTGAAATTTGTTATTTTATAGATTTTAAGGATGATGCATTTTAAATTTCTATTATCCTGAATATGGCTATAAATTAAATAAAATTATGGTTTAAAGGAAATAATATATATTTTATAAATTACATAATTTATTGTGATAAGTATTTATACATACTAAAAAACATGTTCATAGTAATCAAAAAACTATTCTGAAAATCTAAACGATTATCAATAAATGTATTGTCTATTGATTCATCCTTATAAAATGTACCCAAATATATATATAAAAATTTACCCTGATGGATGTTCACTAATAATATATAAGTTCATCTCTATAATATTATATCCATTCTAGATGATCCTCATTACTTATAAACAATCAGATTGATCATGAAATCAATGAATACAAACACTCTTGAATGAAAATCATTAATATTGTAACATATATATTCCAAAATGTTCACATAAAACAAAAATAATGAGTAAAAAATATATATAATAGGTTCCTAATTAGAAAATTAATGTTTTAATTTGATTATATATATAATTAATGACGTGTGCATAATATATTCAGACATGTATAAGGGTTTTTTAAAGTCGAACTTCAATTGCATTTCTAGTTATTCATTATCTCACTTAATCACAATTAATTAATTAAATATTCTTAGGTTCTCATCATATATTATTTATGAATTTTATATATTTATTCACCAATCATAATAAATATTTATTTTATGTTAAGATAAATTTTTTATAAAGATCGTTCACAATTCGATTCGATGAACTAGCTAAATTGAAGGTAACTTCAAAAATTCATACAAATTTCCAAATGCACTCTATAATTTTTTATGACTAAATTGTTTTTATAAAACATTTATTTAATAATGTAAAGACTAAATTATTTAAATTATGTTTCTATGTAATTATTTTTTAGAAATTAATTTTGTTTTCAAAGTTAATGTTTCTTTCTGTCAATAATTTATTGATAATATTATTAGATTATTTTGTCTAATTCAAAAACTATGTTGAATTTTTTTCATAATGAGGATAATATTGATAAAAAACATCTAAAATATTTTCATAAATTGTTTATGATCATTTTTACTATGGTTGTTCTATCATGATAGTATTTACCATTCTACTAAGACTGGTTAGTGTTTGTGTGAACATATTGGGGTAAGTTGTTTCATATGTTCATGTGGACTAAGTTTATCCACATTAATATGAAGAAATAATTTTAGATATAAAATAAAGGGTATGACCTATTATATTCCTTTGATTCATTATTATTTCTCATGAATCAAAATAGAATTTGATTTTTAATGAAGCCTTACCAAGGTATTTTCAGTCATCTTGGTCAAGGTAATACCAATATGATTCAGATGTCTAGTATTATGGATTCCATAATTCTAGTATTATAAATTTATATAATATATTATTATCTAAATAGTATGATATCAAATGTTATTTTTCATTCTCTCATGATCATTTATATGGCCTTATTTAGTCCTCTTACATTTCAACCATATTATTCTCAAGTAAAATTATTTAAGGCATGTGTTTTCATTAACTCATTCTGCCTAATTTTATTTTTTTGATAACATATGCTTTGTTACCTACCATTACAGTGCATTTAAGATCAACTGTTTATTATTTTTATTTATACCTAGGTGGTGACTTTAAATGTTATGAATGATATTCAATGATAACCTACGAGACTTGTTGTGATTCAAATAACATGATCTGCTGTTTTTTAATTTCAAGTTGTAATTGTGTACTTATGTTTGTATAATGTTTCAAAAAAATACTAAACTATTTATTCTGCAGGGATAAGAATTTTTTTATATAATTTTTCAATGAAATATGGAACTGACTATAGGAAATTTTCATATGGTCCTTACAGTTAGTATCAATTGATGTTTAGAAGAATATAAGGAAACAAGATTTAGAAAATATAGTTTAGAGAACAAAACCCTATGGTAAACTTTGAGGATAAGTAGACAACACAATCCTTGAATTTTGTTAAGGTCTGAACAATGTAGGTATTTCACTAAAATACATCCCTTTAAGGATACTACATGTGGAAATGGTTCTGGAACTGATGTACCTAGGAGTAAAAAATATTACAAGGTGTTCCGAGATTGAATTGGGGTATCCTGGTACAAAAAAATGGGCCTTATTGTCTATCTAGTTTGAAACACCTTGGTATATTCTTATGGTAATTAAAAAAATTTAGAAATAATTATGAAGGATCTAAATTTAAATAGGTCCTCAATGTTTCCATTCTTATTTCTATGAGATTAGAAATTCATAAAATTTCAGTTTATGTTATGTTTTTTTCTTGTTCAACATTATACGGTTGTATTAATAAAAAAATTAGTATATTCATTTATATATAAAAGTCTCCTAATGGATGGAATGAAAACATCATGAACTCACATATCCCATTTAGAGATTCTCCTCATATTCATGATAATGACACCGTTATTGGAGATATGGATATAGGTGAGAAACTTATAACTATACTGGGATATCTGACTCCAGTTACAAACAACAACATTACCATTAAGGAATCCTAAACTAAAACATAAGGATGATCTGTTAGAACTCTTCATTCAACAACAACCTCAATCATTTAATGTGTCTATAAACCCATTTATAGATGAGTTGTTAATAAGTTCCCTGGATAATATATTTATTTCATTTGGATATAAGAAAAGAGAGAAGGTTTTCAAGGGTTTTTATCATCTATCGGGAGTTTCATGTCAATGGTGTTTTTTGATTAAAAAATTAAGTAGAGGAAGAAATATATTAAATTGAATGAAGGGATATTAATGATATATTCTTAAAAAATGTTTTCCTTGAAAACTATGAGCACATATTGATAGAAAATTATTGGGTTTGAAATAAAAAGTGAATGAAAACATTGAAATGTATGAAGCATATTTTATAAATCCATAAATATTTTTCGTGGAAAAGATAAGTAATCTGAGGGGAATGATTGTTTGATTCATTGATGGTTTAAAAATAGTCCTCCAAAGGCCATTAGTTTCTCAAATATTTTCATCATATAATGGTATTGTCTCTCATGAAATCTAGACAAGGGAATAATTTACTTAGTCATATGAATTAAATGTATTGAATGTGACGAAGAGGGTGTTAGGGAAATGAATATATTATGGGAAGAGTAAAAATGAGTGTTTTCCAACTTTTGATATTTATGGGAAGAAATACGCATGAGCCCACAGAAAAGAAAAATGAGTTTATTTAAAAAGATGAGAAAGTGGACTCAAATCATGGGATTTAAAGGGAAGGAAATAAGATACCAATAATGAATGATATAATTGTAAAGAGATCATACATTATGACAATGATTAGCATAATAAATAATGAATCATTCCACATTGATGGTTAATGGAGAAAGGCCATGATTATTTGATCATAAAAACCTAAGTTGATGTTCTTACGGATGTGGTAGCATGTATTATAATCATTTCCTAAAACATGGAAAATGTTTGATTTGATTCTGAATCATCACATTAATTTATATCATTCTAATTTTTTTTAATGTAGATATTTCGAATTCACCATAATGGGTGATATTTTAGTCAAAACCCCTTTGGGGAGTCACATCGCATGAGTGATGTGTCGGGTAGTCCCTATAATGGAATATAATTAATCATTATGCATTGTTTATGTCATTATACATATTTTCGATATTGAAATAATCATTTGAATGGATTGGGATTAAAAATATAATGTGAAAATCTATTTCATGAATAATGAAATTATGATATGTGGGGATAGAGTAGTCTCCATTATCATTAGAGAAGAAACACAACCTTTTAATTTTTATCTATATCCACCCAAGTAGCTTTACTATGTTAAATTCCTAGGGAGGAAGAGAATGGAATATCTATGGGTTATGGAAGAAATATTAAAATTTAATATATAACTATTTTTAATGAATATACTTATGAATTTCGTGAGGATTTACCTATCCATCTTCCAGTGCAAGAACATGAGTTCACTATTGATTTAATTCTTTGTTCGATTCCTTTATCATTGACCCCATATAGAATTTCTATATTGGAATTATTAGAATTTTGAAAACATCATCATTTGTTTTGTGATAAAGGATTTCTCTTCACTACTGATTCTATATGGGGATTTCATGTTCTTTTTGTCAAGAAGATATATATATCTGTACGTCATTGCAATGACTCTAGAAAAATCAATGGTATTTAAATAAAGAAAAAGTATCCCATTCCTTGGATTGATGATTTATTTGACCAACTTCGTAGAGCCCAATATTTTTTGAATATTTTACATCAATTTAAATATCATCGGTTGTGTGTGGGGAAGGATGAAATTCTAAAAACTGTAATTTGAACTAGGTATTTTCATTGTGTGTTTACAGTAATTCCTTTTAGACTGGAAAATACACCCCCTATTTTCATGGTTCTAATAAATATAGTTTTCCTGTAATATCTTGATGACTTCATTGTGGTATTTATTGATTTTATCTTTATATAATCAAAAAAAACATATAATGATCATGATAATATCATATTAATTATTTTGTAGACTTCTATAAAGAACAAGTTATATTGGAATATTAGAACAAGTAAATGTTAGCCTCAAACTATTTCTTTTTATGGAAATATTGTATCAAATGATGGAATCATAGGCTATACTACCAATAAAATTGTAGTTTAAGAATGTTGTAATCCAATAAATACAACTGAGGTATATATTTTTATTTCTTTATAAGGTTATTATTGGAATTTCATTTTAAACATTGCATGACTAGCTTTCAAATTAACGAACAATACTCATAAAATGGATAATTCCATAAGGACAAAAAATGTGAAGAATGAATTGGATAATTGAAGAACCAGTTAGTTAATTTTATGACCTCACTCTACCATTGGTAAATGGTGGGTTTGTTCCTATAGTGATGCATTATAGAAGGGTCTTGGTTATTTCCTTATGATGATTGATAGATTAATTGACTCTGAATCATGGTTGTGAACATTTCATGAACATAACTATCCAACTCATTATCTTGAGTTAGAAGATGTAATATTTACATTTATGATATAGATACACTCCCAATATTGAGACCATAATGAGATATATAATGATAAAAAGTTCTTAAAATATATTTTCTCGCTGAAAGAACTCAACATGAGGATTAGCTGATGGATTGAGATACTCAATGATTATGATTATTACATACATTACCACATAGTAAAAGAAGTTATTGTAGCTAATACATTGAGCATGAATTATTATAGTGTTTTTTACAAAATCTGGATTTAAAGGAATCATGTATTACTGAATCTAGTAATATTGGTTATGGGAATTATCAAAGAAAGTGAAACATCAATACTATTTAAATTAGTTTCCCAATAATCATTATTATAATTATATATAAATTATAAGTCGGATGATGAAAATTTTAAAAAGAAAATTAGAGGTGTGAATGGTGGGAAGTTGGATAACATCATATATGAGGATATAATTATGAAATCTGGTATGATTTTATGAGTTCTCTCTATACTCAAGCTAAAAAGAGAGTTATTGGATTATTAAAATAGTTCTAATTTCTCTACACACCCTATCTGTAATAAAATGTATAGGAATTTGAAGAAATATTTCTAGTGGGAGAACATTAAGAGGTAATTTTTTGTGTAAATACCCATAAATTTCAAATGAATTTTTTTCTTAATTTTCTTTGGAATTTTACAAGTACACAGTTCTTGACGGCGCCTGATTCCGTGGCCCGGTGTGCCCGGAATCAATTTCCGAAGTTTAGCTCGGGTACATTCAGTGAACGAACGAGCGGGTTTTTTCTAACTTCTGAACCGGTGCTCGGAATCGAATTCTGAGGGCACCGATGAAATCACAGTGCCAGTATTTTCTTAGAAACGCCTTTTCTGGAGTTGCGTTTTCTCGGTTGTGGTTTTTAATTTTTGGGGGTTAAGTGAAGAAAATAATATAAAGTGGTGAGACAACATTATTTTATATCACTTAAAGCTGCTTAAATCCACTTTAAGCTGCTTAAGTTGAGTTAAAGTGGATAGAGTGGAATTAAAAATATCCTACCCTCTTGTAGGATATTTGTGAGGTGGGGCCCACATGAGTCCCACCGTTTCTTTTCCTCTATGTAACACACCCGCAAAAAACGTCCTCATTAAAGAAAGTCAATCGTGCGTTTTTCTGGTTAAGAAACGCCCCAATTAATTGGGCAGTTAAATCTCTACAATTAATTCATCAAATTAATTGTTCGTTACTTATCTTTTGAATTTCAAAAGATGAGGTCAATAATAAAATAAGGGTTGAACATATTTTATTTAGTTGGACTTGTGGCGTGGAGAGAATTTGGGAGGAAAGCGTTCTTCTTCGACAAGAACGCGAAGAACGCGAAGAACGCGAAGACGTGAAGAATGCTCCGACCTCCGACGAGGAACGCCAAACCCTTAGTGATCGACGATGTGACGTCGTGTACTGCGACGTCAACGACGCTTCTTCCACGATTCTTCCTCCACGACACTTCTTCCATGACGATCCAACCCTGCGACAACCTTCGATCGACAATGACAAGGTAGGGGGTAGCGCCCCTTTTTAATTATTTTGGTTAATAACATCAACATGGATTTTATAATTATAACTAAATTTGTATGTTCTCGATCCTCGGAGTTCTTCGACGTGACGCCGAGTACCGCACCACAGTGACGCCCTTCCGTGACGCGGCGACCCTTTCTTCCGCGACGGTCGATCTCGCGTCCGACGACGAAGTTAAGGTAGGGGTTTACTGTGAAATAATTTATATTTCCATGGTTGTTTCCTCCTAAAAAATAAGAACCTGAATCAAGAGAAATTTTAATTTATTAAAATTGTATATTGTTTTGTTTTCCATGTGTGGATTTTCTTTTCTTCCCGATTTTTATCACCTAACGCGGAGGGTGCGGGACAAACAAACACGGCCCGACAACCCTCCGTAGTTCTTCGTTGATGTGCAGATTGGCAGGCGACGAAAAAACATGCTGCAAAGGTGATTCGTTGTTTCCACAGTGAAGTACGGGACACAGGAGGAGCTACGGTGCAGACGGAAATGAAATCGGACCACTGGAGCAACTCTGGTGGCCCGCAGAACCCACCGGCGGCGTGGGTCGCCAGTGCGGCGGCGAGCAGCGGACCCGCGGCCGCGCGGGTCCGGTGCACACGGGATGCGGCAATGCCGCGTCCGCTGACCAAGGGCGTCCCCCGCAGTGGGGGTGGGGGGGGGGGAGTGTTGACTCGAGGGGGCAGCGCGCCCCCGCCCCGGACTCCGCCCACTCGGTCGAGCTGAGCCGGGCCGAGCCGACCCGCCGGCCGGGTTGCGCCCAGGCAGGGCTGGGCCGCCCTAGCCGGGCCGAGTCGCGCCAAACCGGGTTGGACCCAGACCCGGGTCGGTCGACCCGGTTCGGGCCGACCCAGGGGGGTCGGGCCGGGTCGGTTCGGGCCCAGACCCCCCGTTCCCGGACCTTTTCGGTCTTTTGCTTGTAACTGGAGCTATGAGCCTCTAAACGACGCGCTGTCATCGGAGATACGATCCTTGGATTGAGACGGTCGGTTTGGTATATCGCACTCAAGGTTTCGGAATACTTTGGGTTCTGCCGGGTTGGTTCGTACACGAAACCAACCGGGCCCTTGGAGCGGAAACACACATATCATGAGATTCGGACGTCCGATTGACGTGCCGTCGACTTTGTTGGTTTCCTATAAGTGAGACGGATCTTTTGGCTTACTCCGCTCGAGGTTTGGATGTCGTCGGAGTGCGGTCGGGTTGGTTCGCTTACAAAACCAACCAAAACCCTAGAACGAAAAAGCCAATAACTCACCGACAGGGTGTCCGATTGATGCGCCATCTGTCTCGTTGAATTCCTCTTGATGAGATGGAACTTTTGGCATACGTCGCACGAGTTTTGGTTGCTGTTGGATAGTGGTCGGGTTGGATTGTACCCAAAATCCAATCGGGCCCCTGGAACAGAAAATCTGATATCTTTCAGACCGGATGTCCGTTTGACGAACCATCAGCGGCGTTGGTGATCACGTTGAGAAACGGTCCCTTTGAGTATACCCTGTGGGAGTTCGGGGTATAGTTGAGATACAGCCAAGTTGGTTTTCACATGAATCCAACCGGGCCCCTGGGACGAATATGCTAGTAACTCACAGACCGACATCCGATTGACGCGCCATCTATTGTGTTGAGACCCTTGTGATGAGGCGGTCCCATTTGATACTTCTTCGTGGAACCTTGTGATACTTGTAGTATCGACCAGCAGCTCGTGAAGCGGACCCTCACAGAGAGGAGTGTGCAGAATACGGGGACCGTGTAGCCGACTGAGACCTGACAACTGCTTGACCGATCAACTCAGTGTGTTTCGGATAGCCCAGTGGGGAGCGCTTGGTTGGAGCGGCAGACCCACGGCGGAGGAGCGCTTGGCTGTAGCGGCAGACCCATGGTACTCAACAGAAGAAGTAACTCTGGAGGCTATGAGGGGGAGCACTTGTTTGTAGCAGCAGACCCACTGCGGAGGAGCGCTTGGTTGTAGCGGCAGACCCGCGGTACTCAACAGAAGGAGTACCTATTGAGGCTATGAGGGGGAGCGCTTGGTTGTAGCAGCAGACCCATGGTGGGAAGTGCTTGGTTGTAGTAGCAGTCCCACAATACTCGACAGGACGAGTACCTCAGCAGTCGTAGGTTAGTGAGCAGTATCTCAGAGTCGTGACAGGACCACTGTACACTCCAGATATGGGGCTCTACAGCAGTTGCGGTTACAATAATGAAAATCCTGGTTTGAGCTGAGTCTATGACCTTTGTGTTTCCTCATGATTGAGATGGGTTACATGATAACTTAGGTATATGTATGGGTATATATTGGGTAGTGGATATCCGTTGATTTCATAACCATTGTGTTTCCTCATGATTGAGATGGGTTACTTGATAACTTAGGTATATGAATGGGAATATACCTAAGTAGAACTTATCTGTTGAGATCTTCTTTGTGGTTATCCTTGTTGGTTTTAGTGAGACATTGAGGGTCTCGGGGTCCCTACTGAGTATCATTATACTCACCCCTGTATGGGCTATTCCCGAACCTCGTTGTGTTGGTTGCAGACGATAGTAGTGCTGACAGAGGCCGCGTGTTCGAGGACTGGACGGTACCCAGAGGTGGACTACACGATGAGTCAGTACCCGGAGGTGGACTACATGACGAGTCAGTATCCGGAGGTGGACATCGCGACGAGACAACACACTGAGGAGGTTGACGAGCGAGAGCGTTGTGCTGGCCATCTGTACCTACCCTTCAGGTATGATCCGTGGTGGATGATCCGAGAGCTGCGCCATCTGTACCTACCCTTCAGGTAGGATCCGAGGAGGACGACCCAGGAGCCGCTTCCATCCTTACAACTATTGTCTTTTATGTTGTATTTGTTCAGTTGTAGTTGTACTTTATTTTGGAATTGAATTCTGGCCCATTTACCTTTCAACACTTCTCTTTGTACATAGTGTTTTACTTCAGCTTTTACTCTGTCGCGTTTTGTTTACTTTTATAAAGGAAATGTCGTCCCAGTTATCGGGATTTACGCATTTGGTGCTAGTCCCCAGCCCCTGGCCTATGGAAGGCAGGCTTGGGGTAGTCATGGCACGATCCCCGAGGATGGGTCGTGACAAATTGGTATCATAGGAGTTCGGTTGTACTGCAGAACTTGGGACTTGATCTTTTTCTATGTGAAGCAATAGTGTTTAGCGTATTGGGTATGGTTATCAGTACAGGGAGTCCAGTGTTGGTGCGGTGGATGACGTATCCGTACACCAGGACCCTGACTTCTGATTTCCGAATTAATGCATGAAAACACAGATTGCATGTGTATTTCCAGATGTTTTTAAATAGCAGCTCTAACCAGGTCAGCTCACTAGGTATAATTGTTTGACATTGTCACGTTGTTTCTTTCAGGATGCTTTTTCTCGGACGACTAGATAGAGCCCAGAGGTATGTACATACTGGCATCCTGCCGAGCGACGAGGCTTCGGTACATGGACGTATTGCAGCTGAGGCACTAGTAGAGGCACCATCGGTACTACCATACATTGGGCCACCGATCCCACCAGCCCCAGCAGTAGGTGATGCACACCACTTGAGTGCACTACAGGAGTTCTAGTTCCAGAGACCACCCAGGTTCCGGGGTGAGACGGACCCCCAGGCGGTTGAGGATTGGCTGGATGCTATGGTGAGAGACTTTAGGCTATTGTGGATGCCGACAAACTTCATGGTGATCTTTGCTGCCATCCTTCTTCAGGAAGCAGCAGGCAGGTGGTGGAGCCACTTGGTCCAGTTTTGCGATGGGATGACTATCACATGGGAAGACGCCGAGACCTTCTTCGGGGTGGAGTTTGTGCCAGTAGCTCTACACCCCGAGCGTGTACAAGAGATTTTGCATTTGCCGCAGGGTTTTCGATCAGTAGCTGAGTCATTGGTGGGCAGTAGATAGATGATGCAGAGTTCCAAGAAGACTAGAGCCAACCGTACGAGGAGTATGAAGTGTTATGAATGTGGCAGGAAGGGTCACCTAGCACGTGATTGTCCGACTCCTCGTACAAATGATCCGCAAGCTTTGGAGGAGCCACTGAGGTAGATGCAGCGGCGGGTGCTTGAGCAACAGCTGAGCATTGGGCAAGGCAGTAGATCTCCGGGAGCAGGTGGACATGAGAGGAACAAGTGGATACGTCCCTTGTACTTCTAGTTCCATGTTGCTGTTGTATTCGTGTCTTTGTACTATGAGCTGCAATAATAAAAAGACACTTATATTTGTTTGCTTTCATGTCCTTTTGCTTGGTTGATACTGAGTGGTCCCGGTTAAGACTGTTTACTTGACCCTCACATTAGAGATTTCTACTAGAGGAGACCCAGTGACATCACACTGATGCCGATAGTGTGACTCGACCCTTGGAGGCGAGAGTGACAGTTGGATATCTTAGTAGTTACGTCGAGGCCTTACGACGTCATCCATGGCATGAATGCATCCTTCATGTCCTGATTGACTGTATTAGGAAATGTTTGTGGTTCATCCAGGGGAAGAGACCGATTTTATCTTTTTAGAAAAGGAGAAATTTTATAAGAACTTTTAGATCGTAGGCAACAAAGGTGCATATCATCTAGGAGCGGATGAAGATTGTACAGTGCAGTAAGAAATAGTAAAACGGATCCAGTCTTAGAGACTCGAGCATGTTAAATGTTTAAAGAAGAGGAAGCTTTAAGGAGAGATGAATCTGCGAAGCAGAAGACGTAGAGGCGGAGCTAGGAGAGCATCATGAGGTGGTGTACTTCTTAACATGCTACAACCACCCGCCTTAGTTATCCCTGCCAGGCTCAGTGAGCTGGAGGGCAGAGGAAGAGTGCGGCTGCATGCGGTCAAGGAGTGTGACCCGATGGCTCGAAGAATGAATCAAGGGATAGTCTGTGTCCACTACTAGCTTCTGTAGTAACGGACGTTGATATGAATCATTCCTTGATTTCACAAATTTTGTTCCAAACCTAGAGTTTCCGGTAATTCGTGGACTTCACCCTCGCATCTGGAGATAACATGGGAAGAGACTCGATAATCACACTTACGTCGACGGCGTGGTCAGACCCTCAAGGCGATAGTTTCAGTTGGAATCTCTTGGTGGTAGCGTCGAGGCCTTATGACGTTGGTTTGATTATGGACTGGGCAATCACAGTTCATACACAAATTGACGGTATTAGGAAAAAAGGTAATGGTTTAACTACGACATCAGGATAGGTTTTCCTTGGTTGGCGAAAAGGAAACCCCACGCAGCACAGGATAAACTCATGCACATGAGGGTTCGACCAATTACTCTTGAGTCGTTCAACCTTACCCTCATCGTAGTAGTCGTTTTGAGTATTAACAGGAATTGGAGACCTCTAGAGTTCGAGGATGACGATCACGTCCTTATACGGGTCTCACCTTGAGGAGGTTTACAGAGATGTGGCCAAGGCGGCAAGTTATCTCGGAGGTTCTATGGACCTTTCTCGGTCCTCAGCTGGGTAGGCGGGGTGGTTTACCACTTGACCCATCCACCTCAGTTGCACCAGGTGCACGATAATTTCCACGTATCTCAACTGAGAAGATACGTGCTCGACCCTTCGAATATCCTCGACCATGAGGAGCTGGACGATGGTGATGAGGTGACTTCCACGAAGGTTCCTTTGGGGATCGAGGATCGACAGGAGAAGATCCTAGGAGGACGGTCAATTCATCTTGTCCACTTTCTTTGGCAGCATGGGAACCTCCAGGTGAGCACACGGGAGCGGAAGGCTTAGACGCATTCTCAGTACTGCTTTTGTAACCCTAGTTTGTGTTAAAGCTTTACGAGGACGTAATTCCCTAAGTTGGGAGTGATGTAAAGACCTGTAAATTTCAAGGAATTTTTTTTCTTAATTTTAGTTAGAATTTTACAAGAACGCAGTTTCTGACGGCGCCTGATTCTGAGGCCCGGTTTGCCCAGAATCAATTTCCGAAGTTTAGCTCGGGTACGTTCAGTGAACGAACGAGCGGGTTTTTCTAACATCTGAACCATTGTTCGAAATCGAATTCTGAGGGCAGCAATGAAATCGCAGCGTCGTTATTTTCTTAGAAAATCCTTTTCCGAAGTTGCGTTTTCCAGAGTGTGGTTTTTAATTTTTGGGGGTTAAGTGATGATAATAAAATAAAGTGGTGCGACAACTTTATTTTATTTCACTTAAAGCCACTTAAAGACACTTTAAGCTACTTAAGCTGATTTGAAGTGGATAGAGTGGAATTCAAAATATCCTACCCTCTTGTAGGATATTTGTGAGGTGGGGCCCACACGAGCGCCACCGTTTCTTTTCTGCTAAGTAACGCACCTGAAAAAACCTCCTCATTAATGAAAGTCAACTGTGCGTTTTTGTGGTTAAGAAACGCCGCAATTAATTGGGCAGTTAAATCGTTACAATTAATTCAACAAATTAATTGTTCGTTACTTATATTTTGAATTTCAAAAGCTTAGGTCAATAATAAAATAATGGTTGAACTAAATTTATTTAGTTGGACTTGTGGCGTGGAGAGAATTTGGGAGGAAAGCGTTCTGTTTCGACGAAGAACGCGAAGAACGCGATGAACGCTCTGACCTCCGACAGGGAACGCCAAACTCTCAGAGATCGACGACGCGACGCCGTGTACTGCGACGTCAACGATGATTCTTCCATGATTCTCCCTCCGCGGCACTTCTTCCACGATGATCCAACCCCGCGACAACCTTCGATCGACAACGACAAGGTAGGGGGTAGCGCTCCTTTTTAATTCATTTGGTTTATAACATCAACATGGATTTAATTATTATAATTAAATCTATATGTTCTCGATCCTCGGAGTTCGTTGACGTGATGCTGAGTACCACACGCAGGGACGCCCTTCCGCGACGCGGTGACCCTTTCTTCCGCGACGGTCGATCTCGCGTCCGATGATGAAGTTAAGGTAGGGGTTTGTTGTGAAATAATTTATATTTCCGTGGTTGTTTCCTTTAAAAAACAAAGAACCTGAATCAAGAGAAAATTAAATTTATTAAAATTGTATATTGTTTTTTTTCCATGTGTGGATTATTTTTTTCTTCCCGATTTTTATCACATAACGCGGAGGGTGTGGGCCAAACAAACACGGCCCGAAAGCCCTCCGCAGTTCTTCGTTGATGTGCGGATTGGCGGGCGATGACAAAACTTGCCACAGAGGTGATTCGTTGTTTCCACAGTGAAGTACGGGACCTGGGAGGAGCTACGGCGCAGACAGAAATGAAATCGGACCACCAGAGCAACTTCGGTGGCCCGCGGATCCCACCGGCGGCGCCCCAACCCGCCGCCAGACAGGGCCGTCGCGGCTGAAGCCGCGGCGGCAGCGGCCAGCGGTCCGACGCACACGGGACGCGGCAATGCCGCGTCCGCTAACCAAGGGCGGCCCCCGCAGTGGGGGGGGGGTGTTGACACACGGGGGTAGCGCGCCCCCGCCCCGGACTCCGCCCGCTCGGCCGAGCCGGGCCGGGCCGAGCCGACCCGCCGGCCGGGTCACGCCAAACCGGGTCGGTCCGGGCCCAGACCCCCCGTTCCCGGACCTTTTTGGTCTTTTGCTCGTAACTGGAGCTACGGGCCTCCAAATGACGTGATTTTAGCGGCAATGCGATCCTTGGATCAAGACAGTCGTTTCGGTATATCACACTCAATGTTTCGAAATACATTGGGTTCGGCCGGGTTGGTTCGTACACGAAACAACCAGGCCCTTGGAGCAGAAATGCTCATATCTTGAGCTTCGGACGTCCGATTGATGTGCCGTCGACTTTTTTGGTTTTCTATAATTGAGACAGATCTTTTGGATTACTCCGCTCGAGGTTTGTATGTCGTCGGAGTGCGGTCGGGTTGGTTCGCTCACGAAACCAACCGGGCCCTTGGAGCGAAAAACCCAATAACTCACAGACTGGGGGTCCGATTGACGCGCCATCTGTCTCGTTGAATTCCTCTTTATGAGACGGAACTGTTGGCATACTTCAACATATTTTTTTTTTGCTGTTGGATAGTGGACGGGCTGGATTGTACCCAAAATCCAACCGGGCCCCTGGAAAAGAAAAGCTGATATCATTCAGACCAGATGTCTGTTTGACGAACCATCAGTGGCGTTGTTGATCACGTTGCGAAACAGACCCTCTGAGTATACCCTATGGTAGTTCGGGGTACAGTTGAGATATGGCCGGGTTGGTTCGCACATGAAACCAACCGGGCCCCTAGGACGAAAAGGCTAGTAACTCACAAACCGGGCGTCCGATTAACGCGCCGTCTGTTGTGTTGAGACCCCTGTGACGAGGCGGTCCCTTGAGATACTTCTTCATGGAACCTTGTGATACTTTTAGTATCGACCAGCAGCTCGTGGAGTGGACCCTCCCAGAGACGAGCATGCGTAATACAGAGACCGTGTAGCTGACTGAGACCTGATGACTGCTTGACCGATCGACTCGGTGTGTTTCGGATAGCCCAGTGGGGAGCGTTTGCTTGTAGCGGCAGACCCACGGCGGAGGAGCACTTGGTTGTAGCGGCAGACCCACGTTACTCAACAGAAGGAGTACCTCTGAAATCTATGAGGGGGAGCGCTTGGTTGTAGCGGCAGACCCATAGCGGAGGAGCACTTGTTTGTAGCGGCATACCCGCGGTACTCAATAGAATGAGTACCTCTTGAGGCTATGAGGGGGAGCGCTTGGTTGTAGCAGCATACCCATGGTGGGAAGCACTTGGTTGTAGCAGCAGGCCCACAGTACTCGACAGGAGGAGTACCTTAGAAGTCTTAGGTTAGTGAGCAGTACCTCGGAGTCGTGGCAGGACCACTGTACACTCTAGAGACGGGGCTCTTCAGCAGTTGCAGTTTCGATAATGAAAATCCTGGTTTGAGATGAGTCTATGACCTTTGTGTTTCCTCATGATTGAGATGGGTTACTTGATAACTTAGGTATATTTATGGGTATATACTTGGGTAGTGGTTATCCGTTGATTTCATAACCCTTGTGTTTCCTCATGATTGAGATGAGTTACTTGATAACTTAGATATTTGAATTGGCATATACCTAACTAGAGGTTATCTATTGAGATCTTCTTTGTGGTTATCCTTGTTGGTTTTAGTGAGACCACGAGGGTCTCGAGATCCCTACTGAGTATCTTTATACTCACCCCTACACGGGCTATGCCCGCACCTCGTTGTGTTGGTTGCAGACGACGGCAGTGCTGACAGAGGTCGAGTGTTTGAGGACTGGACGGTACCCGGAGGTGGACTACACGATTAGTCAGCACCCGGAGGTGGAATACACGATGAGTCAGTATCCGGAGGTGGACTTCGCGACAAGACGACACATGGAGGAGGTTAACGGGGGAGAGCATTGTGGAGGCCATCTGTACCTACCCTTCAGGTAGGATCCGTGGTGGACGATCCGGGAGCTGCTCCATCTGTACCTACCCATCAGGTAGGATCCGAGGAGGATGACCCAGGAGCCACTTCCGTCCTTCCAGCTGTTGTCTTTTCTGTTGTACTTGTTTAGTTGTAGTTGTACTTTCTTTCGGGTTTGTATTCTGGCCCATTTACCTTTCAACACTTCTATTTTTAATTAGTGTTTTACTTCCACTTGTACTCTGTGGTGTTTTTTTACTTTTATAAAGGCAATGCCTTCCCAGTTATCTGGATTTACGCCTTTGGTTCTAGTATCCATCCCTTGGACTATGGAAGGCGGTCTTGGGGTAGTCACGACACGGGCCCCAAGGACGGGTCGTGACATGTTGATTATTTATCATGAGGTTTAGTTGGTCCACAACTGAAGGCAGAACAAAAACATCCTAGAAGAATCATTAGACCTCTACTTATTACTATTTTTAAAATGGGTGAAATCACCATTGATTTTATCACTATATTACACTAAACACTAGGAAATAATGATGTAATATGTGAGATTTTTTTATCGACATATAGAAATTTCACAATTCTTCACTATAAGGGAGGAGTTTAAACTAGTGTTCCATGCTAGAATATATATCAATGAAGTTGTTGGGCATCATATAGAACCTATGTCAATTTTGTCTTATTTTGATCCATCATTCATATCAATATTCTTGAAATTAATTCAAATATATTGGTATTTTAATCATCATTTCATTTCTTCATATCATGCTCAAACTGATGGGAAATAAGAAAGCATTTTCCAATCATTAGATATCATGTTGAGATCATACTAACATGTCATTCAAGGTATGTGGGATTAGTATATAAATTTTTTTGAGTTTTCCAGCACCAATAATTTCCGTTATAGTATTTAAATTGTTGCATATGATGAATTATACAAAAAGAGATGTTTTACACCAAGATGGTGGGATGATGTTGGGGAGAGGATGCTTGTGGTCCTAGAGCTTGTGGATGAAACAATAACTAAGAAAAATAAAATTAAGACATACCTTAAATCATATAAAATCATAAAAATGTGCAAGTATGATTATAGATGGAAGAATTTTTAATTTCAAATTGGATATCACATTTTCATAAATGTATCTACTCGGAAGGGTGTTATAAAATTTGGAAAAAAGGGAAATTGAACACTACGTACATTAAAACTTATGAAACTATAGTGTAAAATAGAGTTGGAAATTATTATTTTTCAATTTCATTGAGCGTTTATAGGGTACTTAATGTGTTCCACATCTCATTTTTGAGAATATACATTCTAGGCCCAACATATTTACTCACATATAAAGGTATAAAATTTTAACATGACTTATATTATTGTGGAGAGACAATCCTGATTTTGGACACTGAATAATAGGTGTTGAGTAATTGGATGACTCGACTATTAAATGTAATTTGGAGAAGTCATAAAACTGAAGAGGTTTAGTGTGAGCCTTAAATTATTATAATTAACAACAACCTGAATCATTTTATGAAGAATCGATTTGTTTATTTGAATAAATAAATTTTTATAGGGGGAATGTAACAACACATGGATTCACAAATGAATTTAATATATAAAGAAATAAACACTGAGTTTATGTGAAAAAATATTCTATATTTGTATTATATATTTATAACCTAGTCGTTTAACATAATTTTTCCTCTTGTGTGTTTTAAATTTCTAAAAATGTACATACATGGTTGCAATCAGTACATTATTTTGGATATAATAAGATCAAATTTATTTTTTGGTGCATAGTATCATCCCCTTTTTAATATTAATTTTACACTTATAAATGGTAATATGATCAATGTAATTGTAGGCAAGCCTTAGAATTTATAAATAAAATTTTTGTTGCTTTATTTTTGTTTTGATTTATTTATTTCATTAATATATAACGAATTGGAAAAATATAATTTTCATGTAAAATTTGTATATTTTAGAGATATTTTAATTTATAATCAAAATTAGTGTTTATTAATGTTTATTTTAAGAAAATATTATTATCTAAACACTATTCTTATATTATAAATGACAAAAATAAAATTATTTTTTAAAATGTCAAAAAATTTACCATGCATTTCTACTATGCATTTTATAGCATCTATTTATTTTAATAAATATGTATTTTTATTGATATTAGATAAAATTATCATATTTATAGAATTATTATCACAAAATAAAATTAATTTTTGAAATCCTAACATCGATAATAGGTTATTACACATTTAATATAATATTATAAAATACTTTAGTTTTTTCATGAATAGAAAACACGTAGTTTAGAGTTTTCAGCATGTTTAATGACTTCATAAATATTTAATAATTAATATAATATTATTTTTGACTTTTTTCCCTTAAAAATGATAAGAGGTGTCCCATGTGGCTAATACCATGGTAAAATACCATGGGTAATCCCATGGTTTTTCAAATACCACTCCTGAGATGTCCTCGAAAAATATTAAACAACTTCTGCAATTTTCCTATAGATACCCACCCATTTAATCAATTAAATAAATTAAATAATAATACTACTAAATTATCTATTAGTTTTACTTTCAAAGGGGTCATCATATGGCTCTATCAATCCACCAATGTCCCAACGATTATATTTTAGGATTTACACATCAAGGTAAGGGAATCTACCACTCTTATTTTTGAAGCAGTGTGTTATTTATTTTATAATTTCCATTGGATTATGTTGTGATATGTCATTAAATATACCCCTAAATTTCAATATTATTTAAAAAATTTTGTTAGACCTGTTTTTATCTCATCAACAATTATTATTAATTTCTATGCGACGTTGTTAGGTTGTTGAAGTTTTGTAAGGGATTTCTCATCGTCCCTTTTCAAATCAAGTTACAATTTTATTATTCTCTCATAAAATCCCCACATATAAAAGGTATTATAACTCAATTACCTTAAATATACAGTAATTATGATATTATAATGTAATAATTTATCATCATCTCTGTTTTCACCTCCTTTTATAAAAAAAATGAAAACACCATCCGAGATGTGTTAATTTATCTCATTCATGGGCGTCTAGTTTTCATTTCTTATTAAAATCTTCATTTATATCAAGGTATAAATTTTTATAATTGAAATAAAATAATATAGGTTTTATAAACTAGTGAATGTTTCTAAACCAGTATATATACATCTGAAAAAACAACGTCATAATAAATAAAATAACTATCTTAAAAATCTCGAGAGATGACAATACATGTATTATTTTTTATTTATTCCTCATAACATGTATCCAAGGAAAATATATATCCATTTACACTACTATATGTTAATTAATAATATATTATTTTAGTTTTGGAAAATTATATTCATTCCAAATGAACAATATTACATATAATAAAGCAGATCGATCATGAAATCAAGAAAAAATAAATAATCCAGAACGACGAAATTAAAACCTATAATTCATGAATAAGAACATAAATGAACATATAATAACTATAATGAATAAAAAATATGTATATACAGTTATTAATTAAATAATTAATTGAATTATTTTTTTTAACCATGAAATTATGTACATGTGCATAATACATTCGGACATAAGGTAAGTGTCTTCTTCCTGAACCTCTATTTTTTTCTGGTTACTCATTATCTATATTTATCAAAATTAAACTATAAATTATTAATATGAAATCATACTAGATTATATTTTAATGCATTATATATTTGTACAAATAATAATAAATATTTATTTTTTGGGGACATAATTTTTTTGTAATGATGTTTCTCATTAATTTTCGATAAACAAGCCTGATTCAATTGAACTTCTCAAATTATTAACTCTTTTAGAGATCACTATATATTCTATTTGAAGTCTCATTTATTATTAAAAAACCACTAATTTCATTATGGAAAATATACAATAGTTCATTTATATATTTTTTAAAATATTATTCCTAAATAACACATATTTTCAAAGTATATGTTTATTTCACTCAAAAATTCATTGATGATTCTATTAATGTTTTATATATAATTTAATAACTATATTAAAATTTATAGAATATTATTTATAATATATTATATATATAATATAACATATTTTATTAATTTTTTAATGATCTATTTCACTATAGATGTTCAATATTGAAACCATTCAACATACTACTCATAATTGTCAGTGTTTGTGTGTACATATTTGGGAAACATGATTCATATTTTTTGTGTGGTTTATGTTTAGACCCATTATTATAATAAATTAATAATAAATGTAATTTCATGGGTGGGGACACCTATATCGGCTCATTTCATCAGAAGGTATCATGAGACTAAATAGAATTTGGTTTTGGCTAGGGCCTTATATTAGTGTTTATCAGATGCCATGGTCAAGGTGTTGAAAATAAGTTTTGAAGTCTGACATTATACATTCCATAATTATGGTATAAGAAATCGATAGACCATGTCATTATAAAATTAGTAAAATATCCATTGTTCTGTTTCATTATCTCATGATCATTTATATTTCCATATTTAATCATATTTTATTCAAGTTATATTATGCTCAGGTTTATTTTTTTTATTTCATGAGTTTTCAGTTATTCAGTATGCCTAGTTTTTATGTTTATGATAACATCTAATATATTACATACCCTTACAAGAATATGATCTCAACCCTTCATTATGTTTTATTTTTTCCCATGTGGTTAAAATTATAATTATGAATGACTTGGATGGATAATCTAAGAGTTTGTTTGTGATTCAAAAAAGATGATATGATGTATTTCCATTGAAGTTGTAATGTTGAAAATATATATGTTTATTGTTTTCAGTTCTACGAAACTTATTTTTCCTTCATAATAAGAATTCCTATTTTATATTCCAATGTATCAAAATAAGGCACCAGATATAGGTAACTCGGGTCAGGTCCTAACAATTTAGCTAGATGTGTAGACTGACCAATAATAGAATGGGTATCCCCTCTATAAAAAAAGGTTCATAGTTTTCAATGGAGGTTTAAAGGATTCTATAACATTTTTAATACCATTAAAACTGATATTGAAACATTATATTGACATAACACACGATTACTATTAGGTTATAAAAATCAATAACCATAACTAAGCACCATTTATTTTTTACCCAATATCAATTTTTCATTCTCTGATCACACAATAAATTCCAAACCTCAAAAGGGAAAACCCATGACACAAATAAGGTATAAATTTGAGATATATAAAATTAATATTATAGCCACAATATGATGTATCAATCCACTCAAATATTTCATATTTATAGGCCCATAAAAATTAAGTCTATTTCTCCTTCATCAATGATTCAAACTACCATATGTTGTGGATATTCCATATGCAATTCCAATTTACCCCAACAAAAGGAATCATATTTTCATGAATTACCATATCCTAGAGATCCATACTCTGAAATTGAATCTAAAAAATAGTAGTATTAATATCGGGATCTACATCCTCCCACACAATCAAATAGTATGGATCCCGGGGATACCTAATCAGTTGGTATTCATTAAACAATTCTTAAATAAAATTCAAGAATGATAGTAATTATAAATGATATACCACTTTTTAAAGCCATTCCATTGTCTCAAAGTGGATAATAATCCCCTTTTCCAACATATCATGTATTACAAACCAATGATGTACCAGGGGTGGTGAAACTCTTTTAAAAAACTATATGTCTATAAATTTGAATATGATATGACATGCTTAATTTCGATTAGAAAACAATCCCTTCATTAAAATCACTATCAAACTAACATGTGAACATAAATTCCATTTATTAATTAACCATAAAGGGAACCCATTTAGTCTCACAATATCTTGGACATAGAAGTCCCTAATCTGTTACACAATCATTATCTCCTCGATAATAAATAAGTTCTCTAATCTCTTAATTTCATCAATGGTCACCAAAATTACATCCATAAAATAGGATTACTAGAAAAAAACGATGAATTAGATGAACATATCATCCCACATCAAAATCTTAATGGGAAATGGTTGCAAAAACACATAGTTCTATGTTGTTCATCTTTTATTTTATGTCATGTGAAACACCTCCAAACAAAAGTTGTAATCATCCTTATCATTATGAGCCTCTAATTCCATTACACTATTTATGATACATCATTGTGTCCTATAGGTGAATAGAAATACATTACCATTGTACAATTTATTTTAAATACATCCTTGATGAAATCATAAAAACCAACCTTATATGAGATCACAGTGATCCATTGAGAGACATAATGAACTGAACCATGTTCTTTGAACTATAAAGGGTTTTACTAAAGAAATGGAACATAGTTCCATTCACATTAGAGAGTGTAGTCAACCCCTAGAAATATGAGACAGCTATAATTGATGCTAAGAACAATTTTCCACAATATTATTCAACTCCTGATATCATCTTATAATATAATTCATCAAAGGCTGATCCCCAACTAATTCCTTCATATTTTGTGTCTCAACTTTTTTCCCGACTACATGAACAATCAAATTACCTTTCCCAAGAGTGTATGAAATATTAAAATAAAAAATTTGAAGATACATTATCCAAACCCACCATATTATGTTCATATACCTATGTGTAAAATTATAATTTACGCTCTTTTGGTTACAATCCACTGTACACCACTACACTATTTAATAGTGATGCCCAGATTTGATTGCATGCATAAATTATTCCAACTCAATATTTTCATTGTGTAAGTTCTCATCATGATGCGGTAACTATAGAGATTCATAGGGAATTTTATATGTCCCCTACATAATAATAAATCATAATCCAAAACTAGATGTATCCTAGAAAACATCATTACTTGAGAGAAGTTTTTGTATAATAAAGACTGATTTTGAAGATAAACGCATAATTATGTCATGAAAATATTAATAATATTTGTTATAATAATAATTATTTTCATCCTTACTGGATGAATATGTTATCTAAATATTTGTTTTAAATAAATCGTGAAAAAAATATATATTAACCCTCAAAACCCAATAATATTCTTATTTTTAACACATTAAAAATATGACACAAAGATATAACTACCACAATCTTTTTGGGATCCATATATAATACTCTATTAGATGACAAATTAACTCTAAATTAAACTCCATAGATCCAATCATCATAATTAGAATGCTTGTCATATAAATAATTTTGATTCAGGGATTGAAGAATGATATCCAAATGGTATATATGATCCTCTACTAACACGGAGTACATTAATATATAATCCACGAACAATCTAACAAATGAGTCCAAAAAATTATTACCGATTTGGTCCATCAAGGCATGGAATACTGTTTTAACATTAGTGAGACTCAATGGCATAAATATTTAAAAATTTCCTTGTTGGATCCAAAAAATGGCCATAGGTATATCGTATTCATAGACTCTAAAAGGGGGCTACCCTCTTTGAAGGTAGGTATTTGAAAACCAATACACCAATCTGTGATAGTAAAAAGGATAATCAATCCTAAAAAAATTTTATTTTTTCTAATTGGTCAACTAATTCAACTTTTTATGATCTAGAAAAAGTCTATGATACCCTTATGATTCTTATAAAATTTCTTTGGTGAAAAAATATTTACATCATAGGATGGATAATTTCCTTATCCACTAGATCACCATGATATATATTATGTTCCACAAAATCATCAAGATCTATTCTATAAGATATAATATATACGAGAATCATACTACGGATAAATTCAATTGTAAATTCAACCTATCATTATAGTTGTTAATAAAAAAGAATATAGAAATTCTTCATAATATACACAATCCAACATTTGAAAGGGACTACCCAAATAATGGACAATGACATCATAAAACATATTTGACAATAGATATAATGATTTAACATCATAAAGAAAATCATGCCTCACCATCCCTAATCTAGAGTCTCGCCCACTATGAAATTAGAATTATTCTACTATAATATAATAACTAAACTAGATATTGATAACATTATATAAAGGCCTTGACATTGATCATTCAATAAATACAATTTATATGGTTTAATATGTAAATATTTTTAAGTCAAATGTCCCATATAACATCGTAGTCATCAATCATAACCTGACACATGGGTCACATAAATCTGTTTTTGAACCATTTTTATAGAGGTGTTGAAATATCAAAAAGGAATGAAAAATATTCCAACATTATCCCATTATGTCATCTAACATTGATGATATAAATGAATTAATAAAACCTACATAAAGAATGATAACACCAAAGAAGAAGAAATTCTCACCATACCTCTAATAGTAGAATGAATTGATTTTGAGCCCTCTAGTGCATACTTTGTCACATAATGATATCTAAGTGAAGGCCCATGAACATCTCCCTTGGCATGAGGGTTAAAACAACCACAATTTTAATAATTTGTATGAACATTGGTTGTCTTGGTGAATATGGATCCTTATTTACTTCCATGGGATATCCTTTCACAAATATTATTTATATGGCATAATAAGACACAATAATGATATGTTGTAAGAGCATATATACCTATTGGATTGGTACTACAATGAAATACATAATGATTTTAGAAAAAATACTATGTTAAAAAAACCCCTTAAATTTTTCTTGAATAAAACTAACCACCATTCTATTTATTTTATGTCTTGAAGTTACACCCTTGATAATAAATGAATGAACTAAAACACCACACAAACCAATCTATATCGTGATTTTTACGTCATTCAAATAATATTTGTTACTACCACAATAAAGATAAAAAGGTACATGAGAGTAAAAATTTATTGAACATTTGGTATTAGTAGAAAATAAATCCACCAAACACATTGGAACTTTATGGTAAGTATCTCTTTTTACAAATGAAAAATCTCAGAAAAACATGTGCTATAATGAATAATGGTATACTCCCCTTTATCTATGTTAATGAACTCACATTCCTTCCCCACATATAGAATATCATAGATAAACTAATTATTAAATATTTTTTTGAAAGATATCTAGGTTAGATTTTCATGGAACATATCATGCCCAATAAATTACAAAAATTCACTTCCTAGATCCTTAATAATGTCCATTGAAAATAACACCATAAAGTCCTTAAGTTTATTCAATATGTTGCTGATATATTAAATCCATTCCTAAAATGCCAACGATTACTAGTTTCCAATATCACCAAAAATGCTAGTTGGATTCTTTATAGTGACATCAATTCCATGATTTACCACATGTCCCATGTTCATTACACTTGAATAACCTATTTTTGTAATTGTATTGATTAAAACAACATTTAATGAATCGACCAAAAGATGTTTTTTTGGAGATATTGTATTGTAGATTCCTCTTTGGGATTTAGAAGTGATATTATTGTTGTAATTTTGTATTCAGTCTATCAAAATGATGAATCAATAATAGATGATATTGAAAAATCTTACGACCATTTAGACAAATTCACATCTTATTTGTAAGGAATGATAAATTTATTGTGATATTGAATTTTATGAAATTTATATAACACTTACAAAAGGAAAAAGTTAATTTAAATAAAAATTTCACTCATTCATTTCAAATGACATCAAACTCAATGTCTCAAACATCGAAAAAAAATTTGAACCACTCATGGTAACTCGAGTTAAGACAAGTAAATTAGTTAAGAAGGCTCCCTCAAGTGCTTTTTACCCCAATATTAACAATAAAAAATCCTTTCCACTTATGATACAGAACAAAACCCTAGAAGAGGTAACAATTATTGGTATAAGAATACCTCTGATACCAAAATTTAATAAACCAAACCTATTAATTAAGGAAATCCATCAGAGAAATCCCATCGTAGAGAGGATAAAGAAAGATAAAAAACAATACTTGAAAATAACTAAAACATCACATACAATAACAGAAAAATAAAAAAATAAAAAAAATAAATAACATCTCCATATAAACAAGTCCATGGAATTTAATGAAAAATAGGTTGAATCAGTTAGGACCCAAATGTTTCCCTGTATTTAGAATTCACATCAAAATTATCCTTTACTAAAGGTAGTGGAAAAAAATAATCCATCATGATACATGATGTCCTTGAAATTACCAATATCCTATAATAAAATATCTATAACCACATGAATTAAAAAATATGGTTTCATAAAATATCCTTTTAGTGTACCTCATCATAGTCTGTAAATGGTCTGATGGAATGAATGCATTAGTTATATCATTTATAAAAGAAATAGTTTTAAAAATATATTTCATACATCTAGACCCATTTTCAAATCATTTATCATTAGATATCATAAAATCAATATATATTATAAAAAATATGGAAACGTGAATTAATAAAATTTTATTTAATTTCCAAAACAATATTTTATTCATTTAAAAATCATTAATTAAATACATCACGTGAAACCACGTGATACATCCTCATGATCAAATATGTGAAATGAAAAATAATGATACAATTCATAATGTGATAATGAAATGTAAATTATAAATCTCTCCATAGTGGGACATATTCTATGGTTCTATGTACTATCAATAAGAGAGCACACATTAATTTAATGTTCATACCAACCAATATTGAGTGCTTCAATAATCTGTAAATATCCTGAATGCAAGAACTAGTGGTGACACAGACACTTGGGTGTTGTTTGTCTCTTTCTAGATGCACCCATGGTGCCCAATGAGTTATGATTTCTGAAATAAATTTTTAAAAATTCACAGAATTTATAAAAAAAAATCCAATGATAATGAATAATACTCTTTCATTTGAAATCACAATTCCAAATAAATACCACCATTCAATAATTTAGTCAAACAGTAGGAGTGAAAAAAATAATATTTAAAATTAAAAACCCTTAAAAACATTTACATTTTCATGAAATCAATTGAAACCACAAATCAAATAAACTAAATTAAAAAAAAGAATTTCCCAAGAAAAATATGAAATTCTAGGAATTTCTCATTTTAATAGAAAAATCTACCTCAAAATTGATGTTTAATAATTCGACATCAAAAACAATGATCATGGATGTGTAGTTTATGTCATCACTGTCCTAGATCCATATGAAACTATTTCATTCCACCATAAAACCAATTAAATCATTAATAAAAGTATATTTGGGTTCCATAGTACATTATTTGAAGAATCTTGTAAGGATTACAAATAATATTTGAAACAATATAAGAAATGAAATATAACTCTATGTGATCCATAAATAAGGAAAGAAATCCTTCTGGATCCATGGGGAAATACCCAATTATTTCATGGGAATAATAATAATGATTCAATATAGATTGTGGATTAATTAGGTGTAGAACACTCAATTGTAATAGGACAAAAACCAATTTTTAATAGTTAAAAAATGATCACATGATGTCATAGGGAAGAAATCATGGCTAAATTTATTTTTTACCTTAACCATTTAACCATGATATACATTTTGGATTGCAGTTTGTTTTGTCCACATGTTGAGTTTAATAATGTCCTGCCCTATAACCCACTCTGTTGAAAGGGTTCACAATTTTTTTTGGAGGCTTTATGGTTTCTCAACCCATGTGTATTCAATGAAAAACCCCATTTTAATATTATTAAGGCATACCACCAGGCTAAACCATCAATGTTTCCCAAACAAATACCTTGTTAATTTTCCACAATTTACATTTTTTTATCCTTTGATCCATTTGAAACCTCTTGGACCCAGAACAAGAAAACCTTTTGCTCTAATAAGGGGTTCCTATAACAAAAGGCCATTAGAATAATCATTTAAAAAATACTAACATGATAACCAATATGGAAATCATTTAAAAGTTCATGAAAAATGGAATGGAATTTTAAATGTTTTTACCACTACCAATGTTACAATTTCACATGTATTTATTATTTCTCTCAATAAGAATATTCCAAGTAAAATTATCTAAATATTATTATTTTATAGGCAACGATTTCGTATCTACATTGCGGAGTGGTGTTTTCGCCATATAATTTTAGTAGATTACATATCCCATGGGTTAATCATAACGATGTTAGATTATATTTCCCCCAAAAAAATCCACTTAGATATCTACTTAAATAATGGTTTTTATTAGATGTAAAGAGAGTATTGAGCTATGATCCTCATTAAATATTATCATATTCAACAAAAAAAATTTATTAAAAACATAACCTCTTAAAAATAATTAATAATCTATTATCCCCAATGTGTCAAATCATATATTTTCCAAATTTTTTAATCTGTATTTCTCATTTATAATTCATTATCTTCCTATTTTTGTTTTGGAATACTTAATAGTAGTTAATATACTTAAACTAAAAGGAATAAGATTAATTTTGTACATTCTATTTTAATAAAATATTGTATTCATACCATATGATTTAGAATTGGATCATTATCAACCCTCATTATGTAAGTTAAATAGTGGTCTTTCCAACTAAATCTATATTCTATATATTTATTATTTCTTAGGATGTAAATATATTACACAATCATAATAATTTACTATTTCCATCCATTTTTTATTTCGAATTAGTATATTTTTAGGTAAATATATATTTCAAACCCTTTTGATTAATGTACTTACAAAATCTATATCCCAATAGAGATATTGAAACCATTTCATTCATGAAATGATAAACACAAATTTATCTGACTCCTTGTTTTGATAAATAATCAATTAGGGATTTAATTTAAATTACGCATACTCCACCACTATATCATTACATATTATATAACATACATTTTTTTTCTACATACATCACTTTGAAAAAATAAGTTTTGAAGATAATATTATTAATAGAGGTTCCATTACAAATTTTATCATTATTTTATCAATGATACATTCACATTCAATTTACAATTTGAATTTGACCTCCTATACATGTAATCATGGATAACAACAAGTCGAATTTTTCGAAAAAATTAACAATCGATAGAAAATATAAATTAAATAAAAGGAATATATATATTTATCCTATTTATATAAGTATTAGGAAATCATTGAACAAATTTTTTAATAAGGGAAAAAATACACCATCCTTGTAAATAATTTCTCCCAAAAATGCAATAGTAAAATAGAAAAATAACATTAAATAAATATAAAAAATTAAATCATTTCCCACATAAACTCATGAATTATATGAAATTTAGTTTCATGATCATATTAAATTCTAGAGTAAAAAAAATTGATCAATATATACCACCACAAATATATATATATATATATATATATATGTTATCCATCAATAATATAGAAATAAATTCATCAACATATATGGGTAATTTTTCACCCAAAAATATTTATGTTAACCCATGGTGATCATACCTTATCTGAATATCTATTTTTTGAATTTTATTCTTGTTATTTTAATATAATTGTCTCCATATTAGATACATAAAATATAGATTTATTGATACCATCCTATATGATAAAAAATTTAACCTATATCTAGAAATAATACAATTTCTCAATATTAGTTCCATTGATTTTTCTACAGTTAATGCATAAGCCCATTGAACTATTCTTATTAGTCACAATTAAAAAAGATTTGACACAAGGGGAAACACATGGAAGAATGAAACTTGTCATACATAATTCATCTAATATTTTTATTAGCACAAATAAATTTATGAGAGTAAATCTATATGGTGGAATAGATATGGGATTTGAATTTGTGAGATATATCAATAGAAAATTCGACATCCTCATAAAAGTAAATAATGTGTAATTTATCCTAAATAATCGATATATTATTTTTAAGTGTGTCTTTCATATATTTTAATGGATCATTTACCAATTTATATGGAATTTTATTGTATAGGTTCCTAAGGATTACATTTTTATTACACATTGTTGATGTCTCCAAACATAGTTAATGTAACAATAAATCACCATGGAAAATAATCCATAACAATAGAACCATTTTTTACTTTTTTATCTATACATTGAATTATTTTATTTTTATTTAGGAGACAATAAATACTAAATATTTCATTAGAATCTATAATATTTATGAGGATTATACATTAAAAATAAAACCCCATGAATATTAATATTATCTACATTATATATCATTATTGATATAAATTTTTTACTATATGCTTTAACTAATAAATCCATCTTTAATACATCATAGATTTATTTAATATAATTTTCAAACATGATGTTTTAAAAAATATTTAAATATATATGATAAAATAATGTATAAGCTAAAATTTATATTATGATATTTGTACCTATCATCACATTATTTAAAAACTCAAATTCCACCATTATTATTATAATATATCATCTTTGATCTTCATGCCTCTTATAGTGGTGAATTCAATAATATATTGATAAATATTTAGATTGTCGAATAATCTTATTATAGTTAAAGTAATCTACATTAATTAATAATCTCAATTGTTTTCACTCATGATCTTGATGACCCCTCAAATAACAATATGTATATACAGATAACATTATTAACTAACACCTAAGGGTAACAAGCATAATTTTTTGTAAATAAATAATTTCACACTTCCCTATTTTAATATATTAATGTTCATTGCATATTTATATTACCCATTCTATTGTCCTCATTTTTCCATTTGTATGTAAATTATTTCTAAGACAGCCTCCCAATATTCATATAATTTTTTACAGTCTATTAACATATTGAAAAACATTAAGATATTAATATCCTTTATTGAATTGTATTTAAATAATTTAATATAAGAGAACTCATTTACTCATGGTTATGTAGATAAATAACAGCATAAATTTCTGCACATTTGAAACTACCCTCATACATAGACACTATAAAATTATAAGTTTGACATAAATTAATGAGTTCACATTTCATAATAACTTGTTTCTTTCAAGAAAAAAATATTTCTAGAAAAATAATCTTACATGGTTTCCACACCTTGTTTTCATGTTTCCCTTCCTTATTATTATATTGAAATTGGGTATATAATTATTCAAAATAATCTCTTAAGAATTACATATCCATCATAATAGTTTCACACTTTATACAATCAAATTCATTAAATATCATCAGTTGAGACATTATCCAAAGCCATTCCACCATTAGAAATGACTTCTTGAAGAGTAATTTCATGAATTTCCTTCTGAAATTTAAAAACGTGGTTAATAATTACTGAGGGGAAATTGGTTTCTCTGTTTAGGTAAAGTAATCTATTAATAAATGAGAATATTTCAATAAATTTATATTAATTTTTTATTTAATTATTAAATCCATTATCCATATTATTTAAATAATACCCACATAATCCATGACTATTTTCTTTGTTTCATTTATTTCTTGTAGAAACTGTTATCTTTTAAATGGATTAAAACAATTATTAATATTATAAGAGAAATATATAAAATAATTGATTTAAAAAAAAAGAGATTCCAATGAGTAAAAGGCAATAAAAAACTATAGAATAATATATAAAATATAAGTAATTTTAATAAATATATATTATCTACATATGATCTTTTGAATATTTATCATATGGAGTCCAATAATACCTTTTTTAGGCCAAATATAATTTCCATTACAACAGTATACCAATTTTTATGGGTTATTTATTAAAAGGAAGAAAAATTAAATTATAATAAAAACTTAATAAAAATGTTTTATAGTCATCAAGATGAAGTATTTCATCATTTTAATATAAAAAGTTGTTCATTTATGTTATATACAGATCAATTATCACATATTATTCCACTACAATACCAAGATAAATGAAAAAACAATGAAAGAGAACGATAAGATGATTAATATATGGATTGTAATAGATGAATATAATATGTAATAATAATGGAATGCTCAATATAGTTTGAAAAGATATATAGATGATCTATATCAGTGAATACAAAATCCTAAAAAATAAATTGTTTTCAAAGTATGTAAATATCTGCATATATATAAAACTAATTCATAAAAAACAATGAAAATGATGGGAATTCATAATGTCAGAAATCATAAACATTCCATCAAGGATTTTTATTATATATTATATATATATTGTAATAATTAAACCATTAATCTATAATACTCATCCCAATAAATCTATCACTGTATTTACAGGATATATAAATCCTGGACCCACCAATCACATGAAATAAAAATTTATTATGTATTGTACAATGAGAATAAGAAATATATGGATTAATATCAAAAAATGAACAACATGAATATACATAGATTATTTGATAAACTATTATGGTCATAATGGATCCTTCATTTATAAAAAAGATTACATGAGAATATCAATATAATTTCCGACTTATTTAGTTAGTAAGTACGCATAAGTGTATTCTACTAAAAAATTGTTATGGATATTTAGGGACCCACAATGATTAAATAAGTACCCTTATTTGATGAAAAATATGGAATTGTATTTATCAACTACATATTAAACGAAGAAGATGAACATGATTTTTCAATCGAATACATGTAATTTTAATTTTAAGGGACATGATATGTCTTTGAAAATTTAACTCTAAAAAACTATTCAGTCTAAAATATTTAATGTGGATTACAGATATAAAACATCAATGAAGAAAGGAATATAGGTTTTCATGTATTGCTGGTAATAACATGCTTTTTAAAAAATTGATTGAAATCTACATGAAATGTAATATAGGTTACATTAGTTGCATATTAATATTTATTCCTTATAAATATTCTACCTCACAAAAATGATATATCCATAATACCACAAATCTGTTGTACAATTATCAATTTTTTATTAAAGTAAAATATTGATTTTTATGCCTCATAGTATATGTTTGGAATTAGTATGGATTTTTATTGATGATTAATGTGATTGAAATTATGTTTCAAGAAAATAATGTATCCCAAGGATCATATATATTATGATATTAATAAAATATTGAAATAATTATATTGTAGTTGAAACTGATCCTACGAAGTAATTTTAAATATGAATTCCAAATACTTAGAAGTAAGAACCTTTCTGTGGCATGATAAGTGTTTATTAAAGGGTTATTATGATAATGAATATGAAATATAGCATGAATAAAAGAACAAATGGATTGTAATACCACATTATTATAAAGATTAAATCAAATAATATATGATTCTGAATGAAATTAAATCAATATAATATCATTTAAAAATAAACAAAGTGGGATTTCCAACCCTTAACTATCAAGTGCATCTTAGCCTTGAGATGAACCATAGAAAAAATAATACTCATCAATATTGAATTTAAGTAATTTGAGAATGGACATGATAGATATATTTTAGGATAATAATAGATTTTGTGTGGGATATGTGAAATAGGGGGTGGGTTTTTATAGGTGTGTTTAGTAGAATTTAATGAATTTATGTATTGGTTATTTTTTTATTATAGTTAATCCTAAAATAAACCCCAAAATGCCCAAATACATCTATTAGTGATCCAATATAATTTTACGGGAATTTTTTAAAGGGGAACTACCTTGTATATTTTCATTCATTCTTATATATATACTAAGAAATATTTATCATGTTATACCATATACTATCTATTTTATATTATTTTAATATTTGTATAAAATTTTTAAATATAACACTTTTATAATAAATTATTCCATGTATATTATATATATTAAATCCTTTTTATTTAATTGAAACGTATTAATTTTTTTTTTTAATTAATAAGTATTGTTATTCATTTCAAAATAATAAGTCATTATTGGGAAAACTATTTCACTTCCAAATGAATTTAAACTGTAATACTACATAATAACTAGATTCATAAACAATTTTATATCCTAAATAATCTATAAGATAAGAGTTTTTAATATTGACACATTCATGTTTTAGTTCTATGATCAATAAAATGGTAGTTATTTCGACATACCTGAACTTATCCCAAAAAAGATTAATTAAGAACATCAATTGTAATTGTTATTCATAGGCTCAACCAATAGAGAACTCCAATGATGCTACCCTCATACAATGATTTAATCAATGAAAATAATAATGTTAGATCATACATATATAGGAAATGGTTACCCCTTTAAACATTAATAAACTATTATAATTACCCTTAATAAAAAAATAATTCTACTAGTCACTTTACAAAATCTATGCAACCAACATCCCAAATTCACCATGGTTAAAATCCCCATTAGCCATGAATTTCAATAATCAATATTAAATAATATAAATTCATAACATTAAATCTTATAAAAAATAATTATTATTTTTATTTCTTCCAAAATTATGATTTTTTTACTTTCATAATATGACTTTTATATTTTTCTTGTTATTTCTCTAATTGTTATTTGATAAATGGGATTTGTGATGTCTTAATTTTACATGAATATTTATTTTAATCTATTTTATATTATTATTTATAGATGTATTAATAAATTTGAATATTTCTTTAATATATAATTTATAACCAACTAAACTTCTTTATTAATTTAATTTCATAGATATTACATCAGGATTCTTGGAAAAAATTATAGGTGATTGGTTTTTATTTTAATAAGATAAAAACTATTTTGTATTGTATTTTTAATTTCATATTTTATAATTTACTTATTAAATTGTTAATTAGAATTTAATAATTATAATTAATGGTTGAAAAAATGGATTGTTTTCAAATTTTTTTATTTTAATCATGATATTAATTAATATTTATGTTTTTATACATTTCAAATCAATTTAATGATAGATAAGGATTCATGGAAAATCCAAGGTGAATGGTTTTTCAATTTAATTCAGTGATTAAAATGTATTGATGGTCGTAGGTGGATACTATTAACAAGATTTTTTAGAATTGGGTGGCTAGTGAGCTACCCATAGGGACAATTCAAATTGGATTTAATCTGGTATCCTGGTAAAGAGAAATTGGGTACCAGTTCAAGCCCAAACTATCCTTCTAATACAGATATTTTTTTATTTTATTTTTCATAATTTACAAATCAATTCATGTTTTCTTAGCTGGTGGTTCTTAAAATGGGAGGTTCCTCCCCTATATCTATTCTTTTAATCTCTATAATTACTACCTGAACATATGTTGTTGGAATAATTTTTATCAAATTGTTTATGTAAATTCATACCCTTTACCAATATTTTCATATTTACATCGTTAAAAATTATAAATTTTTATTTACTATACTAAAAATTTATCTATGTATTTGAACTATTTTCATACTAATGATTTTTTAATATTAATGCATCCATATATAAGTAATGGTGGAGGTATTAGTAGTTGACTTAGTATAGTTGATCCATATTTTATACAATGTGTTCTTTCCATGTTAATTATTCTATTTATTTAATACATTATATGCAATGTTAATGATTTTTTTGGTATAGTGGTTTCTATGGAATTCACAATATTATGATATTTTAACCAATTGTGTATTCATATAGTTGGTCCAAAAATAAATGGTTGTTTAACAAATATTTTCCTTTGTTGTAAGGATAACATGATTTCAAACACATAATCAAATTTAAACAATTCTTTCGAAAACATAAATATGTGATTTTATAATGAAATTTACATGTTAAATTGAATTACTATTTATGGTACCCTAAATAGAATGTGTTATTTATTTCTCAAGTACAAACAACCTCTTTTATCTAATGTTATGGGATTTTAGGAATTGTTATTGGGTAATCTTGTTTTTTAGAAAAAATAATAATATCATAAATTAAACTAAATATTATAATAAAGTTATTAAAAATGATCGGAAATCATTATCGGGTGTCTGATTATAATTAATTTTTTTATGATATGTTTTTTTAAATATTAATTGTATACAATGTTTTTAATCACATTTATTTTGTTTTTTATTAATTTTTCATGGGATATTTATTTCATTTAATATGATTCCTCAATGAATAATATATTAATAAAAATATAAAATATTTATTAAGAGGATTCATTAGTGTTGACATGATAAATATTTTTTTCTTGATTGGAGTGGTATTATTTTGTTTATTTTTATTAATTGAATATTTTCAAAAAATATTTAAACTACGTTTTATGGAATTTCAATTTTCCTTCCACAATGTACATATATCTGGGGTACTAACCTTGGTATATGCACTTTTTTGTTAATGAAAACTTATTGAGTGACAAAGGATAACTTATTGGATTATTATTATTTTTGGTATTTCTTTTTTATGATTATTTTCTTTCTATCCATACTGTAGGAATCACATGTTTGGATAATCTCAAATCCTTTTTTGATAATCCCAAATCATATTTCATTTCTGGGTAAATTATGTATCTTTTAAAGGATAATAATTTATGTGAAAATAATTTTTATACCAGAGTAACATATATATACATTTAATATCACTACTATATTGTTTAAGCTTATAGTGAAAAATTACCCTAAGAATCAAATGTCGTTGATGCAAAGGTCAATGATGCAAGGTCACCGATGCAAGGTCACCAATACACGGTTATTGATGCAAGGCCACCACTGAAGGTTACCATTGAGAAGTTCACAAATGAAGGATACTGATTCACTCATATTGTTAAAGCCTATCATTGTGAAGGCCACCATTACCAGTCTATGGATTCCTACCCTTCCATAATTTTTCAAATTATTAAAATTATTATAACGGTCATATTTTTTTAACAATAATTCTTCTATCATTAATTAATGATGATTATATCATATCAGGAAACTGTATATATTAATAGTGTGAGGTACAAGGAGGACCACACCTGATTTACTCATTCTTATAATCAGACCTGAAATATAAAAGAGAAGATTGAGGATGAAAATTATTGTGGTTGTGCAGATGCATACATGGGCGAAGAATAAAAATATACAAGAAATAACTTATGTGTGATATCTACAAGGAACCATCCAGCATTTACACTTTGAATATATGATCATATCAATGATCATTTGGGAGATCTAATTTACATCATATGTCCTTCTTCTAATCTGTGTCCGATCAAGAAGAATAACTCCTATAACATGGTGTTCTGATACTCTGTTTCAAGGACAACTTTCAAAGAAATACTTCGCTACAATTTCTCCAACCCAAGGATTCAATAGCATAACTACAATCACATAGATCCTTCTAAACTCAATATTATACTATTTCTTCTACTGTGTTCGTTAATATTACACTTCTAAGAAGTTTTTATTTGTGTTACACACACTATATCTTGTTCTTAAATATAGGATACTTAAAATCCTTACATCATATGTTACTTTCCCCTTGTTTCCCACACATAAAAAATGGAAGATACATTGTGCGGTCTGTGTTTTTTGTTTTTTCCATGAAGAACTCTGGTTGTGGGTATGAACCCTAGAAAAGTTTTACAAACTATTGTAATGCACCATAAAGGCCGTGTATGTTGTTTATATTCAATATGAACTACTTAGTGTAAGGTGACCACCAAGTGGAGAGGATTAAGTCTCTCCTTGAGACAGAACCTCTTGTTTAACTTTTATGTGTATCATATTTTCTTTTCTCTATTTTTCTATATTACGATTCTGAATATTTAAAAAAAAAATTTATACATTATTTAATAGTTAGTTTTGTTTAGTGAGTGTAGTGGTTTAATTCAGTAAACTTATCTTAAAAGATGAAGATGTGTTTTACAATGAATCAATAGATGGCTAATCACCCTTTGAGAAAATAGTTGACAAACTAAACATCTTTATCTCTATATCCTTAATTTACTAGGCTATTTCAATATTGTGGAATCATTATCGTAATGTTTAAGCAGAAAGATTATGTAGGAACTCAATTAACCCCCAATGAGTATCCACTCCTACCAACACATACTAATTTTTACATAAATTTTATATTAGATTATAAATTTAAGGACATATTATTATTATACATGGTTTTAGTTTTTTTCATAGATATTTATAATATGAAAATTTCTTAGATATTATTTTATTATTTTATTCATGATGCATTTTTTTATTTAAATAGATACCTTGAAAAATTTAGAAGTGACATATTTTACTTTTAGTATTATTCTTAGTCATATTTTTTGGAATATTAATATTTTTGATTAATGGGGAGTGTGATCCAGTGGTTTAAATGATGTAAAATGAAATAATATAATAAATTAATTTTATTTTATAATGTTATTGGGAGTCTTTTGTGATATATAGTTCTACTTGGGTAGTATCTTGTGGCTAATCGGTCATGATAACTTGTGGTAAAATTGATGAATAATTGGGATATTGATGGTCGATATTGAGTGTGGTTAGGTGTCACCAATTATGGATGGGACAATAACTATATGATACATGAATTATAATCAAGTTACTTGACACTTTCAATCTATTTTTGTGATTTTATAACAATGTTATCTGTGTTTTGTTCAGTTGGGATACATTATATAATGGATTCCAAATTGGTTAATTTCACCATTTTTCAAAATAAATGGAATATTTCACCTTCCGTCAAGATATATTGTTTTTCATTTTAGGATATTATAGGTCTTCATTCAAATTTTTAATTATTTTCTTTATTATATTTTGTAATAAATATATTTTATTATGACACAACAAATTTATAACTCTAGATAACATACATTTTCATTTTCATTTTGTTTGATAATTATTTATTTATTTATTAGAACATTTTAAGGATTTTATATTATATTTTATATATTATATTTGATATACAAATTTTATTTTCCATATTCTCAATACCATGATATTGTTTAAATTGTTTTCTATTAATTTTAAAATATTTGACATAATCATTGTAAGGAACCTCAATATAGTGATGAATATATTTTCCAAAACATTAGTCATAACTTCCCTTACTAAAGTTGGAGAATCTTATTTTTATTATAATTTTATATTATATTATCATATCATGTCATATTTGTTTATTTTTTTTAAATTAAATTGTTATTATTAAAAATTAATCTAACACACACAAATGATTATACAAAAATAATTTAATTTCATATAGTTGAGATCTCTTAGTGTATCATTCCAAGTATGTAATGAATAATTGATATTTTTATCTATGTCTATTAATGAATTAGATAGTGTTTTAGAGTCTTAAAATGAGAATGAATCCAATCTTAAACAAGGAATACACTAATATTTTTAAAAGATTGTCTTACTGCCTTTTGATGTCAAAACGTTTTTAACTCAAACTTTTGACAATTTTAAAAGCTCTATTTGTCAAAATAAAATCATTCTTTATGATTTGGACATTAAAATTTACATTTCGTAAATATTTGGTATTTTTCTGATAAAGTCCAATTTTTAATGAATAGTGAAAAATGTTGTATTTTAATTCAAAACCACTTTTTAATATAATTTATTTATATAATTATATTATCTTTTGAATTAGTTTTATTGTTCAATTAGAATATATTTTTACCATTTAATCCAATACTGGTTTTTGGAATTAATTTCACTTTGAAATGGGACTTAAACTAGTGTCAATCTTTTTATATTTATTGTTTCATAAAAACACGTTATTTTCTCTGACAGTGGGAATTAATTATTAAAATAATAAATTTAACTTATATGTTTTGAATTTTATAAAATAGACATCATTTTTGATTTCATAATATCAAATATAGCTTAGGTTGAAGTTTTGGAATTTTTTTGAAAATCTTCAATTTTTTGATGAATAGTGAAACAACTAAGTGGTACTTAAAAAACATATTTTTCATTTAAATGAAAATTTACCACCTCTGTTTTTTGAAATTCAAAAATCAGACATACATGGTTGTCATTAAGAAGTAATATTTGGTTCAATGGGATTAAAACAATTTTGGGTGAATAGTAACTTTTATGTTTTTAATTGCGATTAGAGGTAATTAGTGTAATTTAAGGTAAAAATAATGTTTTAATAACATGAAATGACCTAGACACATGTCCTAACCTTATTGGATGTGTCATGGACGACCAGTAAAACCAATGGGTCGATTTTTGGGACCCCATGGAGCCACTTGGGTAAGATAATGACATTAATGTTTTTATTTAATGTAAAAGTAAAAATGTCACAAAAATGAGTTGTTTTACTAAAACAATTTTTAAAAGGGGTTATATAAGTCATAGTTTTGACTATAAATAGTTATTGTAAATATAAAAATATTTTTTACATCACAGTATTCTTTTATAATTTTTAAAATTTAATTAAAGTAAATTATGTATGACACCATGATGATGTAGCGATTACCTCATTTTTTAACGATTTAAATAAAATGAAAATATATTGTATAATCTAAGACCTACACTTGTCAAAAAACTATTTTATGGGTGTATTTAGAACTATTATAACCTTATCCTAGAAATATATCTTTTTGGGACCTTTAAAATCCGAAAAGCATATTATAATAAAGAATCCTTTTATAACTTTCCAATAGTGCCACTCCTCTCCTCTTATAAAAGGCCCCCACCTCTACCACTTTTCCCACACTTCAAAAGCCTTTGGCTCGGCCAAACCCTACCCATTTTGTCTCTCCACATCCCTATCTTACTCCACAAAGCCTCACATTTGGCAGAAGTCTTCCCAAGGAATCCTTTGAGCTCAAATAAAAAAGAGTTACCTGTTTTAAAGGTAGTGTTTTCTCTTGTGTTCTTATGTTTTATTTTGCTTCTCCAACCCTATAAACTATTTTTATTCCTTTATTTTGTAACAAACAAAATATCTTCAATATACTAGGATGTTGTTATAAGATTTATTCTAGCTACACATACACACACCTACATCTAATAGTTAAAGAACATACTGTTTCTGTGGATGGACAATTTCTGCCTCACGAAACGATGATTGATCAACACTCGTATAACACCTAAAAAGGTGGCCATTAAGATGTAACTATAATTATATATTATATATAATATGTTTATGTTTTAATTAATCTTCTGTATTTTTTAATTATGGCATACCTTTATGGTTTCCCTTATGGGTAAACGCGATATCTTCATTTTAGGATGTGCGGACTACTGCCCCCTCAAAGTGGTTTGATTCGTTAATGCCATATGTGGGACGTATAAAGAATGTAGTTAAGGATATTATATATGATATTATATTGGAATTATAATATACCTTTATATCATTATGATTCCATTCCATAAAATACGAAATAGAAATGAAAGTAGCGTTCTTGCGTACGTACGGCTTACCATCTCCATGAACGGTGCATTTCATTTCTTACCTATAAATGTTATTTAATATTATAAATGCATTTATATAATGGATATATATGATATATATGATATATACATCATGAGTATAACTCTGGATATAATGGATAATGAAAAACTTGTATTTATGAAGAGCATATTTTTGACTCAAGTACCAATGATCGTTAAAACGACCATTATTAACTTAAATTAATTACATAGTGTTCCTAACATGGTAATAAGTGATATAAAAGGAATATAATACTTGAAAAGGGTTCTTAAGAAAGTAGAAATTAACTCATGTTTATTATTCATGACATTAAAGAATGATCGAGTCATGTCAGACTCGAGGTAAAGGAACTTCTTAACCTAATTTCCATTCTTTGGTTTAATCTCCTAATTTCAAATTATGTCTTGATATTATTATGTTATATCTTATATTTTTACTTCCTTTTTGTGTACTTATAGTGAATACACATAATTGGTCTATTTTATTTAAAAAAATTATCTTTGTATGGGACCTTGTCTCAATCTCCTTTCATTGAGGCATATTATGTTTTGTACACAACATTATTTTATACGGTGTATAAACCCCTTTGACTTTTATGTTTATCCAAAAGAAATATTTTTATACGAAGAGTTTTACTAAATGAAAAAAGGGCGTGTTTTTGTAGTATGTATGCGTCGACAAGGAATTCTCAGCCGTCGTGACCAATATTTGAGTTTCTACTTCCTCTATAATCCATAGATTTTTTTAAAAGAAAAATAAATATCATGTTTTACTTTTCATTTATTTTGGTATTGAAAATGGGTTTCATAATGTTTTTATATCAATGTATTGTATTGATATCTTGTGATTGAAAAGTGGAAATGTTATTTTTCCTTTATGCATGTTTTATATGATACGATTATGTTATGGTTCTTGGGCATTATTATGAAGATGGGTGGTTCCATGATAAACTAAGGGTGGGTGAGCCCGATATAGCTCTCCAATACATTGGGCAACACAAATGGGTTAAACGTTAAGGTTTCTCCTAAGAGATTTAGGGAATATCCATGTGTATGTAATTTTATTAATAAATTATATTTATTATTCCATATATTTTGAAGCATTTAAACATAAAAATATATGTTGGGGCCAATAATATATTTCCTCTCAATGCGTTAGTATTTTCATTAGAGGAATTAGTTAAATAATTTTATTTAATGGGTTTCTTCTGTATACCTAATATTTTTTTAAACTATATTATGAAAGGGATTGATTGTATATATATCAGGATTCATGATATCAGTAATCTAATTATAAAACATCTCATTCATGAAGAGTTGACATATTATAATCCATTATATTATCAATATTATATTATTTTTGAATCCATTTTTTACTGACTTTATTAATTAACTGTCATCTATGTTTTATAATTTACCTTTATATAATGTCTTTTTGTATTAAATATGTTATAATTTTTACTAATTGATGAAAAAATTATTTATTTGTAAACCATACTATGAATATTGGATCACCATTTTATTATGTTCATTTTTCTAGTATATAGAGAATGGTTTTATTTTCAGTATGTATAATAAGGATACTATGAATGATGACATTTTGGTAAAGGATGTATACTTTTATAAACCACTTGACTATTTTTCCTATATATGTAAGAGTTTTTCAAATTATCTAACATTCTACACCTAAATACAACATTAGTATGAAAATGATCTTATTTTTACATTGTATTTTGTTTATTTTGGATGGTCCAAACTGGGTCATGTTTATTGTTATTAATGAAATACTTGAAATAATTATGTTTTTAGAATTGGAACAAAGAGTGCATGTTCATGGATATTAGTTCATTCTTATTCCATTATACCATGATAATGATATTAATTTTTTGGGATCATTTTCTTTCCCCCATGCATGCACACATTCCACATTACCCATGGTTGTCTTATTAATACATTTTGGTGGGTTTTCTCTTCAATTCATGGTGTTTATCATGAGGTATATTGATTTCACGTTGATTTTTCTTTCTTTTCACCTTCTCATGTGTTGTTCTACTATTTTTGTGCATGTGTGGAACCCTATGGGTTGGATTGAATAAGTCTAGGGCATATAATTTTTTTGGTGTGTTTTATTACAGATAATTTGGGTGATGGTTTGATTTATCTATTCATAGAGATCTTCATCTACAAGGATGAGATTTTGACTGAATATGAGGTAGTTGTGTGTATGTAAGGGTGTTTTTGAGGGATTAACTATATATTTTTAATCACCATCAGTTTTTTGTATTTAATTTTCCATTATATTTATTTATTCATGGTGTTTATACCATGTATTTTTTATTTCATATATATTCTTGGAAATTTTGTTTTTTAAAGATATTTTCCTAAATTTTGGTGTCTTGTGTGATACTCAATTGTTTGAAAAAATGGGTGGAAGTGAAATTGTGATTACAAATGGATTTCTAATGGGTATTTTGATATTTTTCCACCTTTTTAATATTTTTTCTAAAAAATATTCGCTTCTTCTTTGAAAAATAATCATTCTGAAATAAATTGTGTTGTATATTAATTTGAATGGGAATTTAATCGTGATATGTTGGCATTGAGTACATCATTGAATAACGATGGAGTGATCAATATGGTTTCTTGATGGAATATGTAATCCTTCAAAGGGAAAAACATGATATACTTTATTTGGTTCCAAAGTACCATGTGAACCCTTGTGTAGGGATATCATTTGAGCATCCATTCTGATTATCGACAGACCATGTGTGCTTTTTTATTTCACCACATGGAAGACTGTGAGGACATCCATTTTAATTACAATCAAACCTATTTTCTCACTAACTTTAGGAAATATGTAATTATCCCTTGGTTTAAATTAATGATACAATATTAGTTATTGGATTTTGGTATTTTATTATTTCCAATTTGAGGTGATATGATGTTTAATTACCATTTGTTCATTTTTTCGAATTTATATTGTCATATGATATACTTGATTATACCCAACCTTTTATGACTCATTGGTTATGTTGATCATGTTGTTCTATGTGTCATTTATTAATAATTTGTTCCATGTATGGACATTTGTTTGGAAAAAAGTATTGGTTTTAATAAATATGATACCAAATAAATTTCAAATGATTATTTAAAAATTCTATGTTTTTAATGCATTCTAGGTTTTTAAAAAATTCATATTAATTTATTTTTTACATTTTTAAGAACCATAAATTGATTTATAGTTATTTCTTACATTGATTAATGCCATCCACACTACATGGGCCATTTGGGGTCATTTGTGATTCGTTTTTAAAGACACATGTACCAGAAAGGGAACTATGTACCTAAGTGGATATTTCAGATTAATGACTTTCAATGATTCATTGAGGGGTTATATGAATCCAGTAATTTTCCCGTATAGAGTTTTCTTTGGAATTTTTTTATATGTTGAAATGTATTTGTGGCCTTATTTTTATTTCCCTCTATTTATTTGAGTTTTGGGGGTTTTATGGGATAGAATATGTATATTTAGATAAGAAATGTTTTATATGATGTATGTTTTGGTTTATGGTATAATATTTTATAAAGCTCTTAACTCTTATTATATTGATGTGCGAGACCAATTTTTATGGGTTGTTCATTCCAATATACTTTTTGAAAAGTCATTCCCAAGAGATAGTTGATTATATCTTTTGCTTGTCACTAGCCATTCGTGATCAAGAACTCCCATATGTTAAAGTAATTTGATATCTCAAATGATTTGTTTGTTCAAACTGGGGTAGTTCATTACAAAATGTTATCATATTGTATGTTATATGGGATTCAATGTTAGGTGGAAGATGGTACCATATTCACTTGAGGGGTATGCATGGGTGAATTCATGATTGGCTCTTCTTTATGACATGCCTCCAGTTTCCATGGGTAGTATGGATTTTGGTAATGTTTTAAGCCCACTCATGTGTTATTAGGATGTTATTTCAATGTATTTTCTGTTGAGTTTTGATGTTATTGATGGACTGTTGTAGAAATTATGATTATTTATTTTAGATCATTTTTTATGTTTTAATTATGTGTGATGAAGCCTATATGTTATCTCTTACAGATAATACCTCCCAAAAGACCATCTTCTAGTTATACAAAGGGTACATCAGATTGTACCCCACATGTTTAACCTAACTTTTTTCCAGAATTGGTGGAGTTGAAGATTTGTATGATCCAAGGCTTGGTTCAGGTGGGTGGTCCGGAGAAGATGGACCATTGACCATGCTGATGAATTTTCAAGGAAAAATCCAACATTTTTCTGTTGTGAAAAGTAACAAAATTTACATGATGAGTGGTTGGAGAATTTCAAGTGTTCCTTTGACTAAATATAGACCCCAATGATATCATATGTGGGATTTAAGACAAATTTAATACATGGATTTTATTTTTCAAATGGTGGAAATCCTTGGTTTTTTAATGGAGTAATGAATATGCCACCCTTTATTACATTATGGTTTCATTAAATATGTAATGCTACTAGTAATCCTTGAGAGAGGTCATGGACCATAAGATACTAATGTAAGATCAGATGAATTATTTTGTTTAGTATTTCAAAAGACATACTGACATGATTTATTTTTCAATATAAAAAATCATGAATGTTTAAAAAAAGGATTGAAACATTAAGACGGGATTGAGGATGTAGATTATTCCTATTCTCATCCTTTTATTTCTATTGACATATTTAGAGGTGGTTGAAAATGTAGCTATTATAGAGAAAGATTCGATTTCTTGTATATGTTTTAGAATTTCTTTCTATTAGGAGGTGGTACACAGAATTATTTATCAAGGTAGATGAATAGGCGAGATTACTCTCATAAAATCCTTAAAATAGTTTCTATGTGTTTTTATGAGCAATATATGTGCCTATTATGTAGAATACAGTGATATTATGCTTTAATAATGAGAAGTAAATAATAAATACATTGATCTTCCTCTATAATTTAACAATGTTTCACTAATGATGGATTTTAGTGTATATTACATGATTTTGTCAGTTGGATTTTGGTGGGGAATGTATGGGATCCACATTTTAAATGGTATCTCAAGATTAGATAGAGGATTCTATTGGTGAAGTATATTGTCTTCAAGGCAAGGGGGATTTTCACTATTGGATGATTAATCGTGGTTTGTTAGAGCCAATATAACTCCATGGAGTGGAGGTCATTCCATATGACATAGATTCTAGGCCATCCACCATTATGGATTATGTATTTTTTTATTCTTATATGAAATCGTATTCATTTTTCAAATGTGTATCCCTTTAATTTTTTCAACTTATGTTGATTTATGATTTTCGGTTTTTATCTGAATAGATTTAATATGTTATAGATTTTCATACACCATTGTGTAGAAATAAATAAAAATGTTTTCTATACCTTGACTGTTGTATTCATGTAGATGGTTTTGAGGTCATTTTATACATCCATGTTTTGGACTTGTATATATTATAATTCATTAACGACATGTATTTCTTGATCTACTTCATTTATATGGTCGATGGTTATTTCCAATGTTTCTAATTCCCTACTCTATATGGGAGAACCCACATATTTATGGGTGAATGTTATCCATTATTTGTGAGGGAGGGGCCCATTTACATTGATTTGGCATTGATATTATTCACGTTTTATAGGTTTTTCCGTGTACATGGTGAAAAGGCATGAGTGGTTGAACATCCATTGGTTATGGATAGTTACCCAAATCTAAATGTGTTGCAAGTTATACTATATGATCTGGAGGGTAAGGGTTTAATATTTCTTAAAGTATCAACATGGGATTCACTGATGTTATTTAAAATGAAAGAATATTGTAACATCTAACACTACATGTAGTATTATAATCATATCATTTTTAATTTTAAGGAATAAATACACAATTCCTTGAATATATGGTCTTCTGGACTTTATTAGAGGGGGAAATTGGTTTTTAAATACTGATATAGGATCATGGTACACCTATTTGGGTGTATTGGATGATGATGATTCAATGAACTCCTTTCGATGCTAATATAAAAATTTAGAGTAATTTTTTATGAATTTTTTGTCCACCTATTCTATATATATTTTCATGTTACTATTTAACTAGATCATTATCTTCGTGATGGATTCCATCATTGATAGGATTTTAGATGACATATTTATGTATAACAAGATTTGAGAGGATCACGATACCAATATAGAGGGTTTTTAGTTATTTACATAAATAATTATATATATGATATGGTTATAATGTTTCATCATTGTATTCAAAATTTTATTTTTTATTGTGCATTATTTCTATGGTATGTGTGTTAGTTGATCATGACAATGTTCAAGCAGTCTTTCCTTGAGAGAATCTCAAGGACATGATCATGTTTAATAGTTTTATTAACATAGATGGATACTACAGTCATTTTGTTCATGCATTTTATATGATAGATTGTTTAATGATGACATTTGAAATAAAAAAGGTAAATTTTGAATGGGATAATAAGTTCTAGATTTATTTATATTTTTTAGACCCATTTTACAACCTAATCGGTTGTTATTCTACCTAAGAATGTGAGATATTAAGAAGTGTGTTATGATTCCCCTCATGTGAATTTGGGATGTTTCATAATTCTAGATGAACAAGTTGCAAAATTTGGATCAATGAATATATTCCTACAAGAGTAGAATTATCTCACCTATGACATATAATTGGAAGCTATTATCAATGCACTAAAGATTTGGAGACATTAACCATTCATTGCATGTTTCACAGTATACCTAGGTCATAATATCCTAATTTCAAATTGCAACCAGATGGACCTAAAACTCAGGAAGAGACACTAATTTGAATAAATTATGAATTTTTTTATATATTGTATTAGACCAGGATTGGGAAAATTTGTCATCGACATATTCAAAATATTTAATCAAGAACAAGATGATCAAGAATAAGTGGATAAAAGGATTCTAGATTGATTCTTTGAAAATATCATACTATACATTGAGGAGGATGGAAGGTAGGTATTCATTGTTATGTAGTAGATTATATTCCCTCACATCGATAAATTGAAGATTGATAAGGCATATAAACTCCTGTTATATAAGATTGGAAGTGCCTAAAAATTTGGGAGATGTTGGGGAATTGGTATTGGACTCTTGATTAGTCACTTATATTATGAAAATATCAAGGCATCCCTATGATTTTGAGAGAAGTGGTGGATAATATGTTTCATCATTATAGTTTGTTCATTCATCCCTAGGTGACTAAAATGTTTTATACATTGAGGGAATTGTATTGGTTGCTCGGGGTGATATGATTGTTCGCCAACTATGTTTCTTGGTGCATAAACTTTACGATGATCAAATAAGATAATTAGAGAGAAGTTGGTTTATTTTAGCATTTTAAAATTATTGTGTGGATGTGGGAATATATTGATATATATTTCATGTTTAGGATATCTTATACTGTTTGTGGGGAATATTCTATATGGGTTATTTTTAATAATATGATAAAATCATCCAATTTTAATCCAATTAATGTTCCAATTATTTTACATTACCTTAAAATATTATTTATTTAGACGATATTATGTTTTATATCATACAATTGTAGATGATTTTAGTTTGGGATGAATATTCAACTACTAATTTGTGTATGGAACAACAGGATGCATTTGGATAATTATTTATGTGAAGAATTGAGTATCATTCTCAGACATATAGTTAGCTAGAGTGGACCATCTAGACTCTAAAGGTTATGTTCTGGGTGCATCTGATTTATTTCAACGGTTTATGGAAAACACATCAGTTGTTCCATATGTTATGAAATAATAATAACTATCATGTATCTTGTTGTATGGACCATCTTGAGGCATTATATGAGTATCTATTCAAACCCCATTTTTTTTGGGACGCAGTAAGGATGATTTATTTTATAGGACCTATCTTTATCAATGATTCTAAAGAAACAATGGGAAATTTAAGAAATTTTTAGCAAAAAATTATTTTCTCTAGAACATGTATGTTTAATTATATCATCATTAGTTTGTGTTTTGGTTTTGGGATTAGGTGTTTTTATAGGTATTATTTCAATTAGGTTTTTGACTCTTGAGAACAAAGATGAAGTTGGAAATGTATTTTTTTGGTCTTTCTCATGTTATTGAACATCATAAAAAGGAAACCTCTCATATGGAATTTCCACAGTATCTAAAAATGAATCCTGAAATCCTCAACATTAATTAGTAGATGTGATACCATCTATACCAATCACACATCTTAATGTTTTATGATTTGATGTTAAGTCATAGTGCCTAAATTTTGGACAAACCTATTTATATCATTATTTTTCATATAAAGGTGCCACATGTTAAGGTGATCTCATTGGTTCATGTACTCTGGCATCATGGTTTTGCTAACCATGATACATGTGATTATGAAGGTGGGGTGGGGAATTAGTGGCCACACTATAATTTTTTTCAAATACTAATAACATTAAGTGGAATAATATTGAATGAAAGGGTGGACGTAACACCCTTTAAAAACTGGTACATCCAATTTTTTGTTTTATCATTTATTAAGTGAGTTCATGGAGTTACAGGGAAACATAGGTTAAACTGGGTGGTTTTTGAGTGATAGAACTTTATTAATGGTAAGCACAATGTTTGTATAAATTATCACGTAACTGTTTGAGTGGTGATACATTTTTTATATTTTAGTCTTAAGTGGTTTGGAAAATGGTTTATAGACATTAAAAACTCATATAGGAGACTTTGTGTCTTGCTTTTGTAAGACAATTGATTCCACAATGTTTTTTCACAATCTTACTAACTGTGTGAGAAAAGCATGTGGCCATATCCATATTTATAAAAAATATCTTTTTTTAAACAATATCCCTTTTTGGTTTTTATGGTTTTTAGAGATCATTTTTCTTCATCCATGTATGATACAAATCCACCTTATAAATGGTTCATCTCCATATTATTGGTGGTGGGTTTACTTTTATATTCTCTATGTTATTCTTGAGATGTGTTGATTTATACATCATTTCTACTTACATTCTCCATTATCAGGCCCTGTTAAACTATTACTATTGATGAATAGAACTATTAGGGCGGTGTTGGTGAAATCTATGGTAATTAATGGGTTGTTTCATTTTTAATTTGGTTTAGGTGCGTGAGCCTTGGTTCTACAACTTTTGGGTGGTCTTTGTAATGGGTGATGAGCCTTAGACTGAATATGATATGGTTGAATCTATTTAAGGTTATTTTCGATGGAATATATATAAATTTGCAATTCAATAAGGATTTATTGTTTAAATATCAATTATGATAATTTATTCTTCGAGATTATTCAATGATTGATGGGTTTCTTGTTTTTTAGAAATTAACATATTTAAAGAGTTTTTCCCTAATGGGGTGGAATTTTGGAACCCCAATATTTGGAAAAAATTTATTATAGTGGTTTTTTAAATTTTAATTCTATTTTTTTATTATTTTATAATTATTTACGATTTTGAATTTTTATTGATTAAATTGACTATGAAATATCTTGGGTTATAGATTGATTGATATAGGAACATCCCTACAATGTTTTGACATGGAGTAACTCATATGTTAACTGTGGTTTCACTAATTGGTTTGTTTGAGGGACATCATGATCCTTTAGATCGAGGACATTGTGTGCCACAATTTCTTTCTAAGGGATCAAGTGAGACTTTTGGTAGGGATAATATGTGATCTTACATGATGATTTACCGGTGACCATGTGAGCTCTTGGATTTAGGATCATAGAAGACCATGATAGACATAATTTTTTTTATCCAGAATACATGTTGTCTCACTTGCATTGTTCTTACATATTTGAGATGAAGTTATATATTACTCTCATTATATTGGTTATATTCTATAAATATTTGAATATTTCCCTTTTCAAGTTCTAATATGTATTATTCCCAATTGATAGTTTTTATTTATTTGTTAATATGATAAGAAATGTTTTTCTCACCAATGTTATAGATTTTTGGTTAAGTTGATTGTGTTTTAACATGTGGCCTTAAATAATCGTTTATAATATTTTTAGAAATTTTTTTTGAAAGAAAATATTTTTAAGAAATTAAAACAACATAATTTTTAATAATTTATTTTCAAATTGTTTTTTCAAAGGTGGTTTTGTATAAAAAAAATTCAATCTATTATATTGTTTTTCGTGGCTAATATCATTAAATGGACTCCTGGTGGAACCCTAATATGATTTGGGTAGAAACCATTTTTATTCCTTATGGGGTGCTTTGAGATTAAATATTTAAGGAAATATGTAATGGTAAGGGAACCATGCAACATCCCTAAATTTTAATTTGGATGAGAAATAAACATAAATACATTAGATCATTTTGATATTAATGGTGTATTTTTTTAAAATCAGTATGTATGTATTATCCTTGTTTTTATAAAAATAACATTCTATTGATCTTGAGAATTATTTTAAAATACCATGTTTGTATTACGCTTGGTTTTAATTTTTTGAATACAATATGTTTTGGTTTATGGTATCTTTTTTTTCTTATTTTATTGAATCTAATGATATTTATGTGGCCTTACCACTTTATGGATAGGTCATACTGGTTTACCAATGTGGAAATCATTACCAACAGACTGTTGGTTAGTAAAAGTGTTTTTTCCAAACCCTTGGTGATTGGGAATGTGCTCCTACCCATGTAATGGGATTGAATAGATTATGAGTTTAGTTAAACATGGTTGGTTCATTACAAGTGATACATGGACCCTTGACTTGTTGGATGAAAAGCCATAAATCACATCATGGGAAGAATTTCATTTAGTTATGTAAGATTTTTTGAAGGAGAAATTTGATTCTATTTTTTGAAATTATTCTCAAAAAATATATATATCTTGATTAGCTCATTGTTGATTTTATATATCTCATTTATCACAATTTTATATTTTTATATTCTTTATTTCACATTAAGAGTATCAACATCCTTCGGTGATTAGTGGGATTTAACTACACCCTCAAAAATAATATTTAATGTGGATCATCATTTTGACATTAATATAGAAATTCGGGGAGCTCCTAAACTCATGGCCTCCCTTTAGTAATGAGGGTGTCGACCTTTTCTAGTTTGGTATATTTTTTACTAATTTTAGACTGAGGATTTCTTATGATTAATTTCTATTTTATAATCATGTTCCATATTATCAATGTGACTGATAATGATTACTCTAAAATTGTATAATATTATTCCATAATATTTTCCTCATCAAATAGAAAATAAATATTCTATATAATAGTCAATAGGTAGATCATTATTCTCTTTGGCCTATCCATTAATAGTAAATTAATTTCTCATGTATGCCATATAAGACATTTCCTTATCCTTTTAATACTGAAATGGAAAGAATTTTTGATGGTTTATCCAATTTGAGTCTCCGGATATCCATACCATTCATGTTCTCAAAGAGAGATATAAGTCTCAAAATGAAAAAAAAATTATTCACATGTTATTAAATATTCTATATATTTTGAGAAAAAATAATTTCATGGTCATATGGATGACATTATATAAATTCTGACATCCATGTCAAAAAGTGTTCCCTATATTCCATCATTAAATCATTGAAACATCATGAATTTTATAGAACTCATTTAGGAAATTGGTATACAAATTCGCCCATTATACATATATTTATAATACTATAGAAAATTAAATTTCCCCCTTTAATAATTACCATTTGATCAAGCATGATCCCTTTATAGTAATCAAACCTGATTGTAAGATACTCTTAATTGAGGATAGTGCTTCTGCTGATGGTTTTTCATTTGTCATAGGTGATACCAGCTATAACGTTATATATGACTGACTGAATACATTTATAGTTTTCCATTCCCATTGTGTTCCTTATTTCTAAGATTTATATATATATGGTTACCCTATTGGATATTGATACTTGTTCTTTTAGAGATCAGTTTAAAGTGAAATCCAAAAGTAATGATGTAACATGATGTTATTTTGGGATGAAACTTATGACATGGGTATGAACTGAAATATGTCACTCAATGATAATATTATCTTATTATGTGTATTTATTATGAATGTTTAGTGATATATTGATATAGAGTCCATATATAATTATGAAATTTTCATTTTTTATGTCTATGATTCATTTCATATATTAGGTGTCACTCAGCTGAATGAGTTGTCACATTTATTTGATGGTATTTTTATTATATATATTTTATTTGGATTTCATAATATATAAAAAATAGGACATAACATGTAGAAGAATTTTATTTACGAAAAAATCCAGAAATATATAGTACAAAAATTCCTTAATTAAGATTTATATAGTTTCATGATTATAAGAACATACATTCTAGAACAAAATAGATTCATTTTCATTGGCTAGTTATTTTTTCATAATCGTTGAATTATCATAATCATTTATATGGTATTAGTTTAGTTTATCTAAATAGAGTGGTTATTTCTTAACATCCATATTTATGATATTAGGATTAGTACAAATATTCTATACAATATCAATGGTCTGAGGACGAAATGGTTTTACATAAGATAGAAATATATGTAGATCAGGTTCGAATGAAGAAGGGATGTATCACATAGGGGATATGGTGATTTGAATTTCCTAATATATTCTCCCAGGGGAGTCTTACTATGAGGGAATTCATAGAGTATCATTAGTAAGGGGAGGATCCTATTTTATTAAATTGATATAGTCATGTAAATAATATTTTTGTGAACACCATTATCATATAGACAACAATAATGTGTTTTTGTCTTACTAAATAGATAATTCCTACCACATATTCCCTATGGATGACCTTTAGGGTGGAAAAATCTTGATATACATTTCAACATGGGCCATATTTGTGTTTTATTTTATGAACATTATGAGATTTCTCATAGCTCTCTCTATTAAAATATTTCCTATAACCGACCTTGTAAATTTTATTCGGAGAGCCCTTAATGAAATAACCATAAGGAGGAACTTTGTGGATATTTGTATCAATATGTAATTTAAGAACTATAGAAATACATCTATTCCATAATTTTGATGATAAATATTATTATTCATATGACACTACTAAATTATGATTCAAGTCCTCAAAACAACATCATTGTGAATACAATGGTTATGTTTCTACTAGTATTCATCAAGTATCCCATGGTAGTTATTTCTCTTGGATTATAATTATCTAAAAGTTAGGTTGTTGTATTGTGTTAAACATCCCTCACATGTTCTATCAATCCAAATAGAATCATGTTTTTTAGAATAATAAAATGGCATGTTTATGTTTCAGATGAATGTCGATATTCTTTAACATCACTAATCTAATTAGAAAATGATATCCATCTAGAATAGGGATATGATCTTCATCGTGTTTGATATTATTTTCCTCAATGTGATGATAATTATACATAATGGGGGATCCTACAATTGTTTTTATTCAGAGAAATTGTGTTTATATACTTTGGTGTTGTAGGTATATATCCATACATGTCCTATATTGACCATGAGGATATGATGATGATATCCCCCCTAACATTTTTCTGAAATATAGTCAGATCCCTAGAAGTCAAGTTATGGTATGAGATCCTACCCAAAAATTACATTCTAGATATTCTAACATGACTCTATGATGATTTTGAGATCTCCAATATTATGAAATCCAAAAAACTAAAGGAAATAATCGTGAATCAAAACAATTTAGAGTATCTGGAAAATTATTTTAAATTATATAAAAATGGATCATAATAAACCATGAATTAACCATGGAAATTGAGCTAAATAATTTATGTTATCAATGTATACATGTCCCCACATGTTTTAACTAACTAGTGATAAATTATCATTTTTTGAATCTTTATAATGTCACTTATACCACTGGGTGGTTCTACCATGCAACATTGATTGTAATAAAATGTTGCTCTGCATTGTCCCTCAACCAACTCTGTAGAATAACCACATAGTGAGGGATAATTAGTTAAAACATTTATCATGGTCTTTCACCCACTTCATGGTCCAACGCTACAATTATGGTCATCCATTTTGATGTTCCACAATGTCCTTTTGGGTACTATTCATTAATGTGTGGCATATTATCCAATATTTTTGGAATTATCCTTTTATGGGTGCCTATAAATACCAGAATACATCTAAAAAATGTATAAAATGTAATGGAAACATACTTTTAGGAGAATGTTTTTATCATCTATGAACTTCATATTATATAAATTTCTCTTCTAATGTAACAAATATAGAAATACATTTTTTGGTAGTGGTAAAATGAACAACATTGAAATCAGTCTTAATATGTCATTATTTGTCAATGAGACCAACCATATATGTAGATGACCACTAATTTGATGTGAAATTTCTATGTATAATCCAACCATGTGAGGTTTTTCAATTTAGGATTAATATTATGCATTATATAATTGAATCTAGGAGTTCCACATAGATTCAAATCATACATGATAGAGGATGACATAAATTATCCACACTGTGTCCAAGAGGTACCATATATGATAATTACTATCTAAATCCCCCCTACTTAATAATTTTCCCATTATATAAGAATTATATCTTCTAATTAAATTATATATTCAGTATCCTAATGTCATAGGGCCTTTAGGACTATCATTTAGAAAGGTTAAAATCAAGAACAACGTGAATCCTCCACCTTGCCCACACAAATCTTATTATCAGGGAATTCATGTCATATTACATCCCATGGAATATAGATTCCCATGATAATTTGTTGTTCATAGTCAATAAAATAAATGGTTAAATCCCTTGGGAGTCATGATTTTGGATTCCATTAATAATAACGATATCTATCGAGAGTACTGAAAAGTGATATCCCTAGATATAATAATGTATTTATTATCTATATATCATAATTCACCATAGAGAGAATCTGACTTAGAGTTTTCCTCTTGTAATTCTATTAGGATACCAAAGTATTACCTCTATACCACACCTAAAAAACTAACATGATAGAAAACAGAACAATGAGAATCCCCTCAGTGTATAGTAGACCAAATGGTTCCAATTAATAGTAAAATTAATGAGATATTAATACAAACAAATGGGATCCTCTATATGTGTTATGTTAATTCAAATATCATATGGGATTCCTTATGAATTACAATACCCAACCAAATGTTTATGTTAAATGTTATTAATATGACATTATGCATTTATTCTCACACATATCATGAATCACATCGGCCTATGGATCTGAGTCGATTAATCCATTATTATAATTAGGACACATTTAGAATGGATATACTCTTTATTTATAATCCCTAAGTAAGTCATTAATATTGGCATCCTTCCTAGTTATAATCCACAAAACTATATTTTTTTCCTCAAATTGCTATATTCCTCATCATAGATTCCTTCATAGGGATATTTTCTCAATGAAGTTACTTGAGGAATCATCATATGCATAAACCCACATAATTCGGTGTTCTCAAAAATTTCATGGAATAGAGGTTATAGTAGAATAATGTTAAACTACGTGTAATATGATATATTTTCATTATTCTAAACTACATTAATGCATCCTTACAACATGTTGTTAATATACAAGGAATAATATTTTTAAATGACTTAAAACTACACTGCTCAAAATACATGGAACCATCTTTATCCCACTAATAGGATGCATATAAAACCACAATGAGGCTCTAACCAAATATCCCAATAAATTTATTATTTTATAATTACTCCAACTATTTTATAATACTATAAAAATAAAATTCATTTATCTGGAAATATTCCAAATGACATCTTGTACCACATAAATGGTTTCCTTCCCCCATGTTTAAATATATATTTTTTACATCCATTTTAATAATGAATTTGAATAATTAGGTCATATCTCCAGTAAAATAATTAATTAAAATGAATGGTGTGTTTCGTTACATACCTTAAAATAAACAGGTTGTTTTGTTATGTGGTGTTGAACTATGAGGGTTTTTATTACCATTATAGGGATACATTTTAAGCTAGTCTATTTATACCAATCGAAATAATCATTTAAAATCTATATCCATGTATAAATCTAAATTATATAGTTCTCAATAAAATGTATTTGTAGAAAAATATAATCCCTTCACATGATAATAGAAGAGATAAAGAACCTTTATGATACAAATAAATGTGCTCTAATTCATTGATACTACTAATCAGTTGACCTTCATTCATGGGAAAACTAAATAAATTATTAAATCTACTTTTTATGACTCATGAACATGTATTTACTCTATAACATACACTCAGTGTACTATAGAATTATTTTTGAATGTAATTTATATGGATGTCCTCTGATCCTAATGAATCACTAAACATTTAGAGAGTCACTATGATAGCTTAATGATTGAATTCCTTTGATGTTTCATAAAATATAATGATAATAAACCATAAAGATTGAATATATAATAAAAAGTAAATAATTTTAATCTGATTTGAGTCTTCATATCAATATGATGGTTGGTGTTTAAAAAACATTATCTCCATCGACATAAACCAATCATTAGCTGCAGTGTTGAAAAAAATGGCGAAACCTGAATCAATAATATAATCATGATGATTTATATATTCAAAATACCATAAACAATGTCAAATTAAATATTTATTGAATCCTATGGTCAAAATGAAATGGATGAACCAATAAGAAACATATAATAACTATTCCTGTCATTTTAAAAATAACAAAACCATGTTCATATTCAACCTTTAACTTTTTTTTGTGGATGAAACAAAAATTGTGGAATAATAAAGAATCATACAATAATGTTTCTAGTTAGTGTGAAAAAAATATCACCTAATAATCTTTATCCTTAGATTCATTAAATTTTCGAAACATAATTGGTGATCCTTCATTTAATTTTTCAATCATGAGGAATGTATCTATAAAAATAAAATCACCACCAAAAAATCATAATTTTATGTGAAAATGATGTCTATATAGAAATTGTAAACCCAAAATTATTGTTATAGTCATGATGATGATTAGTTTAAATATAAATTCATCATTAACTAATTGACACGTATGTGAAATATTTTGTTGAAATGTGATTGTGGACCCAATATGAAAAAAAGTCTTGATGGTGGAAGACTATAATTAATTATACAGAATTTTGTTATTATATATATTTAAATCCTATTGGATTGATGATGAAATGAAATTAATTCCTGTTTGTGTTTGGATATTATTTTTATATGTCTCTTGGATTTCTCTTTTACCAAAATTCAATATCATCATCCACTTTTACTTATTGTTGCACCTACATTTTCATCAATGTTATGATGACATTTTACAAGTGATAATTTTATCATATATAGTGTCTTCAGTGATATTTTGTTAATAATTTAGGTAGGTATTACTTTTCTAATGTCACCATCGTGAACATTGATGCTATAATTAAGTGAATTTATATTATAATTTCTAATAACCTAACTCATCAATGGTATTAAGTGGTAAATAGGTGGCTCACCTTTTCACCTATAATAATTTTCATATGCATTCCCCAAAATGTGAGAATCAGTACCTACCATGCCCATGGTAGCTGGAAGAATGCCTCAGTTAAAGCACTACTCTAGATGTGAAAATGAAGAATCACTATTCCAGTTGATTCTGTTAGGACCCCAAAACTCTTACATAGCATCATCCTACTGAGTTGGGTAATTCTAGGCCTCTTTCCCTCTTACTAAATTTTTTCCACCATAGATATATTTTCAGTGGATATGTACTGAAATTCCTATGATATGCTTTTAATATTTTTCTAATTATGAGAAATTGGGTTATTTTATTTCATAAATTAACATGGAGGTTGTGAAAATTATAGTTCTCAATGTTATTACCCATCCATATATCATGTCGTCTCCCGTGAATCTGACACATATTATAGTTTCTACCAATTAAATTCACCCATATATGATAAAAACTGAGTTATATGTTAGTATTCTTAGATCATAATCTAAATTATGATAGTACTGTTTGATAGTAAAATGTGGAAAAGAATGGAAATATATCCACAAATTGATCAATGAAATCTTCCAGGATATCCAAAAAATATTAGAAGGGTTTGCCTATATCTATACTCAAAAAAGATCAGAATTTTCGACATATTCTTCCAACCAACGAAAACTGCTTTAGTCATATTATGATAATAAAAAATGTGCATGATTATATTACTATTACCATTTCATATTATCATATTCATTTATTTATATAGAAATAATTGGTGAAGTTAGTATTATTACTCTTGTTTAGTAGGATGCTCGACATATTTTGTTGAAGGATAAGACCCTGGATTGGTTTCATATCCCAGAACCATTATGGGTTCATCAATATAATTTCATACTCACATTAAGAGATTCATATATCAATGTCTCATACATATCATTGATAGAGAGTTATATTCCACGTAAATATTCATCTTATCCTTATATCCATTCTCCTATTTCCCTATCATCATTGAATACATTGGCTTCTACAGAAGGAATCAATCATTCTCCTATTCTATTATCCAATAATATTCAATAAAATATATCTACTCCTACTAAGGAAGAAGAATATACGTACAGCTTAGTGGAGATATCAGAGAGTTTGTATATTCACTCTCCCATTCAAGACGATTTTGAATATATTTATATTGTGAATGAAATTACATTCCAGGAATATATCCTAGTTCCAATAAATGTCCATCATCACATTATCATAGTAATATAGAGGTGGGATTATACACCATCATATAACTATGAATATTTCTTTCAAATTATGGTAGCTACCAATTAGTTCGAATATTACTACATAAATATTTTATAGACTCATCATTATATTCTGAGGGTGACTAAAATCTCATTTAAGTGGGATCCAATTCGTAATGTTTTACACTAACTACACAAAACCCAACATCCCTATAAAGGGAATATAATGAAAACCATCAATGATAATTTTATAACGCTAAAGGTATGGTTTCCATACATACCCTAATAGATTACATAGTTATGTAAACTATACATCCTTTATCAATAAATACCCATGTCTTTATTTTGTCTTTATTAAAATTAGGATATGATGTTTACCATAATAATCCTTCCAAAGGTATCCTATAAATGGATCGTGGGGAATAATCCCCTAATTTTTTCATTAAAATTCCTCCCCATAAATATATTTGACTAATAAAAGGATATTATACCCTTCTCAATATACCATCACTCATAGTGTTACTTAAAAAATCCTTATAAACTACATATATGTCCCCTAAAATGGATAATAATACCTCACTATTAGTAATAGATAATTGGGTAAAATATAATCATCACTTCCCCAACAGATGATGTCTGAAACACATGAAAAAATATAATTTTTGGTCATATTGGTTGGATAACTATTTTTATAGGAATTATAATAAATAATTATATATGTGGAGGGAGCAATCTGGGGCTTATATGTGGGTTTTTTTAATAGAAACCCTCTTGATGTGAGGACCCAAGGGAAATGAAGGAAACATGAATACCCTATTTGTTCCTCAACCAATGGGAAACTCATTTACAACACAAGTTGAACCATTTTACATTTTAGGGATACACTAATCATCACAAGGTAATAGGTGAGATAATCCTCTATGTTGAGTGCATGTCATTTTACATATAAGGACCCTAAATTTTTAAAAATCATCATAGTAGTCATCAACATGATTTTTTGGGTGTCCTAAATACTCTCCCCTAAAAAATTTTGAATTATTTATATGATGTGTGAAATATAGGGTGGGTAAATTTGGATTGTTTTATTTAACCCTATACCAATTTTAGTACATACCTAAGAGGAAAACAATAGGAAATGATAAATCATTAAGGAAATACATAGTTCCAGAAGGGGAACATGTCTACATATTAGATCAATGAGAATTTTCAATTTATAAATCCATGAAATCGAACACACATCAAGAATGGTCCCCTGGTAGGTTGTTTTAGATATATTACATGAAATTTGGAATAACATCCCCATAATGAAAAAGTACAACAACCATTCTAAATACTCTAGAATCATGCATCTCTTGATTAAAAAATAATATTCACACAACCCATACATGTATAAAATAAATATAAAATTCAAAAAGGCCCCTACTTCAATAGATTGAACTCTAATCAAAGAAATATCCCATTAAAAATTAATTCTAATATTTTCATCCCATCATCCACCTAAAATTATGTTTGAATCATAAAATTCACATCGTATCCATTGTATAATGGTGTTTGAAAAAACTCAAGACATTCCTATATGGATGGGATAATTTAATCATCCCAACCACTTCCACCAACCTTGTGATCACAACCACATGAGTTATATATTGATATGAATTTTTTAGTATCCTAAGAATCATCGATGGTTGGGATGAGGTAAATTTTACCATTATCACCCCCAAAATAAATTCATTCATTACAATGTTTTAAGAGGATATTCCAAAAATATATTTTATATTAATTTAATTTAATGAAAAATAATTACAATTATAAACAACCTATGTAAAATTATTGGCATCTCTTTGTGGATTACCCTATATAATACAATCTTTGGGAAATTGGTTTGAAGAAACATCAATCCATGAAGAGTTCATAAGATAAAACGACCTTCATAGAAGAAAAGGACTATTTCGATATATGAACTATCCCTTTTTGATTATATAATGGTTTTTTTATAAATCTATAACTATCCTTGGTAGATGATGATATGATATTGGTTAACCAATATGATTAATTAATGAAATAAATATGATTTTTTTGTAATAGCATATGAATTAAAATTGTATTTTATAATTAATAAACACAATTTTGAATATCATATAACATAGGAAACACCATTCCTAATCATATTATGATATATTATTGAATTATTATTATTTAAATATGTATATACATTCATGGAAATTATTTTCTAACATATGAATAAAAATTACTGAATTCAAAAATTAACATTGAATATTTTTTCTTACTCAATTACATGTATTGATTCATAGAAAATACATAATAAAATTTGAATTATATGAATCATATTAAATATGATTGATAAAATGTAATCTTTAAAACATTACTTTTTTCATATAAGAATATTTTCTTAAAAATATATATATTTTCATTAAAAATATAATTTTATGAATATTAAAACATCAATTTTTAAAAACTAATATAATTTCTAATAACATTATTGAATGATAATATTACGATGAAATTTTGGGATTTTTTTAGAATGGAATATTATTGGCTGACAAGTGATAAAATCTATGTTTTATTAATCTATCATTTATTTTAACAATGTAAAATATCAACCGTTTTTTAAATATATTATTAATTAATTTTTGGGGAATCTAAATAATTATTTATATTGGTGTAAAATCATTAAAGCATAAAAAGTTTACTTTCCTAAAAATATTTTTCCTTAATGTCTTCAAAATTATATAAATATTATCTTTTACCAATTATTGAAATTAAATATTGTAAAATAGATTTCATATTTCGATTAATAATTGTCATATTTTTTAAATATATACCTAATATTTTTTAACATAATGAATATTAACCTGGGAAATTTAATATCATAATATTAATATGTAAATGACATAATAAGGGTTAAGACTACTAGATAAGTTATAAAAAAATCTTAATATATTTCCCATATTTTATTATTTAATATGAATTATAATATAACAACAATATAATATAAAATATTGTATTTAGGAAAAACATGCCATTGATTACACAATTTATTTTCATTAATGTTAAGAGTAATTAAAGATGATAACTAACTATTACATATTTTTATACCATGATATGGATAAAAATAATATTCTATATGAATTAATCTAGATGATTAGATTTATTAAACATAATATATTTTTATGATTTAATGTTTTTATAATTTTTGGTTATGATATAACTACAAAAACCCTTTATTCAATATGAAATCATTTCTTGTGCTGGTGATTAAAAAATATTGTAACTAATTTTACAAAACAATATAGGTATGACAATTTGGATACATTATGTCTTCCATGAAATATATATATAATAATTTTTAATTAGTTATTTTAATTGTATTTATATTCATGTTCAATAGTTATTTTGATGTATTTAATGAAAAAATATTTGAATAATCGAAAAAATAAAATAAAATATATTTATAGTTTAAAATATGTTTTTAAAACACAATAAAATTAAAAAAATAATATAGTTACTTAAATTAATGGAAAATAATGAATATTATCATTCATTGATACATTTTCCACATTTAAAATTTAATTTTTCTTATATGAATCTTATATATAGAAGAATTATGACATTGGCGTTGATTTAGACTATAAAATTGAACACAATATATGCATTCCAAATGCACATATGAGATAAAATTTCCATTAAAATCATCAAAAATTAGACTCTAAATATGCATTCAATCATAATCATTCTCCTAGAGTGACTACAACTAGGATAACCCATATCTTTTAGAAAATATAATTCATGATTTTTTATATAAAGATAAATGTAATAAAATACCCAAAGATCGAAAGTATTTACTTATTTGGTTAACCAAATACCTAAAAATATATCTTAAAATAGGTATGCATCTATAATATTTAAAATTTATTTAATAATGCATTAGGTTCCTTTGATCATCTAAAACTAGATCGGATTTCTTTGAGATATAGATAAAAATGGGGGGACCTATAATTCACATCAAGGGGGTTGTCAAATAATTATATGATGAAAATAATACATGTTAGTAGAGAGATATATAAATATTATAAAAAAGGGTAGATCATAAAAAAGAAAATAAAAACATGATATAATATGATAACATCATGTCAACATTAGATTTTCTCAACATCATAAAATCTAACATTACATGAATTAGTAAAGGATAACCTATATGACATAAGGACATTGTCTTCTTATGATAAAATCATATTCACCATAAATTAAACATCATGAGATAAATATATTTCCCATTACATTGGTGGCTTATATAATTTTGGGCCCACCCATAACATTCATATAATGTCGAGACATTCACATTCCAAACAAAACATACAGTGTCATAAATACAATCACTAATTTTAACCCTACGATTAATGAATGATGGAAACTTAAATGTATATCCAAAATTTAATGATATATAGGTTAAATTATGTGAATAACTTATGTTTAAATGGGTTTGGTTACTCACTACACAAATTCCTGCCATGGAATATCATAGGATAATTTCAGTACTGTTGTAGGTTTATTAAAGGGTTTATAAAAGTAGTGAATAAAAGTTAGAGTTAGTCTATCATGAAGTGGTCATCATAATATATAAAAAGTATTTATAAATTCATATAATATGATATAAAATTTGAAATAAAATTGTATTTGTACAAATAATGTACTTGAATTAAAATGAAGTTAAGATATGACCTTATTCAATATTTATGTGTACAACTTGGGGGAATATTATTCCTCATTTACTAAAGGAGTATATATTTAATCAAGAAAAATGATTTTCCATATTGAGTGATATTGTATGGACAATAAATTTTTGATTAAAACATGCTCTAATTAGACATGATTATTTCCATGTATATATGGTTCCCAAAATCTAATTTTTAAAATTTGATTATTATTACAAAAATTCTAAAAATAAAAATTTTATGAAAAAATAGAAAAATTGGTATTATAAAAGTTCAAATAAATATAATTTGAATGTTTTGATTAAATAAAATACATTTTTGGTTAATATGATATGTTAGGATTTCTTACAATAATTTGGTTCGACCTAATAAAGTTTTTATGACTTTAACAAAAATCAATTATTGAGTAGTGTCAAAATTAACATAAATAAGTTTTTAAAACATATATTATATTAATAATTTATATTCTATTTCTAAAAACCAAAGGTTCGGGCAAAGGACTTATATAATTATTTTTTTAACATTAATGGACCACTTAGGGTTTATTGGATGTATATAGTAAGTTTATTAACTATATATTATAAAAATACAATGTGACAGGGTAAGTGTGAAACTAATTAACTGAGAGTTAAAACTAAAATATATGGTTTATATAAAGACCCAAACCAGTCTAAAATATATTGTTTGAAAGTATTTTGACCCATCCCCACATTATACTTTTAATAATCCACTTTCTATCCATTAGAAACCGAATATGAATTTATTATAAATTAATACATTATGTTTTTCCTAAAGAGCCCCTCCTCCCCATTATAAAATGACCCAACTTCTAACCAATTTTTCACACATTCAAAGACTTTTTGTTCGGAAAAACCCTAACAAAATAATCTCTCGACTTCCCTCAGTTCCTCCTAGATGCCTTATTTTTATCATAAAGGCATGCTATGGAGCCATTTTGATCAAATCAAAAAGAAGAACCTGAAGAAGAGGTAACAGCTTCACCACCCTATTTAAAGTTCCTTTCCTATTCAACTTATTCATTCCTTGTAATATCCATTATAAAATAATAAATTTAGTATATTCTATATAATTTTATGCTATTATAATTATGGAAAAAACAAATTCATTATTCTACCCATCCCTTGACTGACATTTCACCATATGTGTGTACGTACGACATACCGTCTCCACGTTGTAGTGTAATTATTATTCAATATATTATTATTTAGATGGTTATAATAATGATGTATAGTTCATTTAAATAAAAAATATAACGTGATAATGATTCTGATTATATGATATTCTATCCAATTATATATTATTTTAATATCAAAACAATGATATTTTCGCTCGTGCGTACGTACAGATTACCGTCTCCACGACGCTATGAGATTCATTTCCAAGTTCACCATTAATCGAAGATTATGAACATATATATTACTAATATTTATGTAACATAGGAGATAATAATTATACTATAGATATATATATATGTGTGTGTGTATTTATGTACATTAATTCACTTACTTCTGTTCATTACTATATGAAAACAGAAACAACGTTTATGCGTACGTACGGACTACCGTCTCTATAAACGATCTTTTCTATTTCATATATATGTCTATTATACATATTTATATTCTAAATATATATGATATATATATCCTTTATTTTATTCTTGATGTATTTAAATCATTATCTAAGTGATACAATCAAGAGTAACAAGTTAAAACACGTACGATAAAGAAAATGATTATCACCTGAAATGTTAATTTAACATGGAAATTATTATTAAATGGGTAGTATAAAGTCATAAATGAATGATGTATGATATCGTAAATATTAATATTGTTCTTGTATAATTTAATAGAATACTACGATATTCATACATGAGTTTAAACGTACCCTCGACTAAAGGAAAGTGCAAGGTAAGGGGTTTTCATCTCACTCCTTATTCCCGTGAGATTCATGCCATATTACCACTATTACCTTTTTTGGGGAGTATGTACTGCCCATAATTGTATTCTATGTGTAATACACATTAATTTATGTGCATTTAAATATTCATTGTATGATACCTCTTTCATGGGTTGTATGTTTCTTAAGTTACCAAATTGGTAAGGGTTAATTTTTCAATCTCATTATTATCCGAGATTGTTTATGTGTAAGTATTTACTGGGATATTATTATAATCCATGTAAATTATTCATAAAAATGATTTAAAATGACGATTTTGAAGATTTGTAAGGGTACTCTTTATCAAGATCATAATTTCAAATGTTTTAAATATTTATCTTTCTAAATATTTATAATTAATGTCCATGTTTTCAAAATGATTTTAAGGATTTATTTATATGGACATTATTGTTTTGAAATGATAATTCTTTTAAAAAGTTTCAAAGAGGTATGTGACACTTTGATTCAAAAATCACTTTTAAATTACTTCCTTTATAAATATGTGACTTTTAAATTATTTTAAAAAATGATATTTCTGTCAAAAAATTTAACTCATCATTTTCATCTATGTCAACATCCTTTGATGGATTTTAATCTTATTTGATGTTGATTTATTATTAAAAACATCCATTGAAGGTTTTATGATATGTTTGACTGTGGATGTGTTATTTTTACACCATTCATGGTTTATGGAGAAAGTATTATCATTTTTTATGATAGTTTTAACAAAAATGAATATGTTATATTTAAACCTATTCATGTGAGGAATTCATTAGACTTAGTAAGTGACGGGTGGAGCCAACTATAGCTCCTCGATGCATCGGTAGGTCTCATGAGACAAACTAGATTCTTGGCGCCATCCCTTGACAAAATCTGATTTGTAGTCTTGGCACGAGGCCTTGACTACGTGGTTATGATAGTCTGGCATTATGAATTCCATCATTATGAAAGTGGTTATTGATATTTCATGTGATTATTCGACTAGTAGAATATCCATGTGAATAAGTAAAAGGAATTATTTCATTTTATCTTTTGCATGTTATGCTGATGTTAAAATTTAAAAGCCTTTTTTTGAGTTATAAATTTCATTAAATGTTTATGCTTATTTATGAATGTTTCCTCTGTATTGCTTACCCTTTATGAGCATTTGAGCTCAACCCTTCCTATGTTTTATTTTTCCGAAGATTCCACGAAGTGTATTGTGATTGATATGCAGGGTTAAGACAAGGGAATAATGACATTCATAAAGAATTATTTATGTTGTTTTTTATGTTATGAAGTGTAATGTAACATTTATGTATGTAATCTATTTTCCAAGACTGATAAACTGATCGGTCCTTCTGGACTTGATTCCTTGTAATCATTCCAGTGTATTAAAATAATGCACCGACTCTGGATAACTAGGGTCGGGGTGTTACAGTTTGTATCATAGGAAGTTTAGCAATAACCTTGGAAACTAGATTTAGATGAACTCTGATTAAGCACATAGCCCTAGTATATAATTTGAGGATTATTATAGAAGAACATCCTATAATTTAGGTATTGTAGAGATTCTGTTGGTTTTCCGAGAAATACATCCATGTCTAGATAGGAGCAGGTAGAGGTGGCTCTGGAACAGATGTACATAAGGGTAAAATAGGAAAACACCGCTTTCAGCTAGACTCGAACGAGAACTGGTGCACGAAAACGGTCCTTGCTGCACTCTTGGTTATGACACTCCCGAGGTATATGCTTAGGATAATTATCATTTTCTTTACAAACCGCTATGAATGGATTATGAGTATATACCTCCTCAATGAAAACATTTCTGTGATTATGGATTATATCCATAAAAAATTAAATTTATGTTAGGTATTTTACATGTTTGGAATTTTTAATTATAATTCATAAACTTACCTAGTTTATTATATTATATAGAAATGGCACCCAGTAGAAGGAATGTGAGCTCCAGTAATACGTATGATCCAAAGAGTAATAAGGATCGTATCTTTCATGGTGTTAAGCCATCATTTTGAAGGTTAAATTATCTCCCACATATTATAATAATATGAAGAAATAATATGATGTTTTGATATGATAACTGAAGAGTTTTCTGAGTCTTATGGCTTTAAAGGGAAGAAAGAGAAGAAAAGTATGGAAGAGATAAAGATGGATAAAGGGAAGAAGGAAAAGTATAATTTCCACATATGTGATAACTGTGGGAGGAAACCCCATGGAACTTTCCTGAAAGGAATGGGATTTTATTATGAGTGTGGAGGAAAATGTCACCAAGTACGTGACTGAAAGGGTAATAAAATGGATTCAAATGTACAATTATTCATTTGCAAGGAGTTTGGACACTACTCGAACCTATGTCCCAGTCATCAGACTATACTGAAAATGATGCTATTGAATGATAATCAAATTACGATACTACCACAGATGAAGAGGAATGATTAGAGTTCTTATGTTGATTATTTCATTTGAGTGTTGTATCAACAATTTACTTGTTATAATAATTGTGGAGTATATAAGGATTGTACTGCAGTACTATTTCATTGAGGATTTGAGATTTTATGGTACTTAGAAAAGTGACTCTACAGCGAGTTAAAATTTTTGGAAATTACATGGTTGAAGGAAATATAAACCTTAATATGGTCCTAATATTTAAGTACTTATTTTGGAATAATATATGGTTGATTTGGATAAATTATATTGGATATACATGAGTGCCTTGAAACCGATTAATGATTTGTATATTCCATCATTGTTGGAGTTTAAAACATTTTTTGTTGGATAATGTATATCCAGTATTATATATGGAATAAGGGAGAATGAATGTAATCAATAAAGATTATGGTAATTCAGGATGTTTCAGTGTTTTTAAAGAATACAATATGATGGTATTGACATGCTATTAGAGGGAAAAAAGGATCTACATTATGTTTAACTTCCTTATAATTATTGGACTGTGAGTTTGGACAGAAATATTTTGGATATTTCTAGTTTTGATATTAATTTTGGATTGCCATAAAAGGACAACCCGGAGGTCGGGCGGCAACCCGTCGGGACCTGCAAGGCCGTGTGACTTGAACCTGCAACCAAAGGGCGATAAGGGTGTATCACCTACCACTGACCCACGAGATGTCCTAGATTAAATAATGTAGATTATTTTAATATGGTCTAGTTGATGAATAATAATATCAATTTTTAACCCCATACGAATAGGATAAATAAAATATTTTTTTATGTTCTCGTATCATTTAGAGTGAAAGATGAGTTTGTGGTATAAATTAGGTAAAAGATGGAAGTCTACTTTTCATGAATATATTTTTCTTCTCCTCTTATTCTATGAAGAAATTAATTCTTATACATTATTGAAGAGATCTTAAAACAAAAATATGTTATACTAATACCTTATGTTTTGTTGAACCGATGGCATTTTAAATCATCATAGATTGATGAATTTAAGGACCTCAATTTTAAACTTGTTTATGATTGATGACCTCAATAACTACCTATAAATTTTTAATTTTTTCCCATAATTATATGTCTTTAATTTCCACCACATTTCTCCTAATCAAGATCATAATTTTTTGGTGACCTATTCATTTCTCTTTTCCTCTTATTAAGACTAAATTTTATTAAGATAATTTTTGATGTGGGTTTTCCAAAAAAGATATATTATATTTTCAACCTTTATTTTCGAAGAAAAATATCAAATTGAGAGGATGAAATTTATTGAAAGAGGGAAGAATATGACACCCCAAGATTTCATAGTATGTACTTCTTCAACACAAGTCAATAACTTGCACTGCACGCATCACCGAGTTCAAGCGCACTATGACATACCAAACAAGCCGTTCAAAAAAGGTTATGAATAATATTAACTATATTTTTAAAATTATATAATCCTTATAATTTTAGAATACATATTATGAGTTTCTTAGAAATATTGTAAGAAAAAATTCATTTTTTCAGATAAAATAAGTATTTTTCACAAATGCACTTTTACCAACTTTTAATAGTGAACCCTTTTTAAACCCAATATTTTAAACTTTTATATATTCAATTTGACTAAAACAATTTATTCCATAGAATGGGGACATAAAAAATATACAATTTAACACCCCAAGCATCCACGGTACGCTTCACTTTGAATAATATAGTAGCATGTGTTGTACACAACTTCGAGTTCTAACACACACCACAACCAATCAAAGTAGCAGTTATGAATAGTAATACACACTTTTTAAAATTTTATAAATTTTATCTCTCAAAATGGACTTCATTTTGGGATTCCGAATATCTAATTTATGATTGGGTGAATTTGGGGTACTTTTTGGAAAACTATTATATTATGATAAATAGTGAAAATTACTAAATTTTAATTTAGAAGAAATTTTTTAATAAAAATAATTAGTAATGATAAATTATGAATTTGAGTGGTTGTAAATTATAACTATAATATATATTTTTTATTAAATAAAATATTGGTCATTTTTCATTATTTCACAACTAAACCGGACATAAACAAGTGTCAATCTTTTGATATTTATTATATCTTAAAAACACAATTTTTTTTACAGCGGGAATTAATTCTAAATTAAATTATCCCACTTATGTGTTTTGAATTTTCAAAAATGGATTCCATATTTGGAATCAGGATTTCCAAATTCTGTAAATTGGTAACATTTATTTTTATACATTTTGACTAATTACTTCGGTAAATTTTTATTTACCATGTTTAAAGGGTAAATCCGGTAAATAAGGGTTAAAAATAATATTATTATAATAATAAATTACCCTAAAACGTATCCTAACCTTATTTTAGGATACAAGTCTGACCATGGGCATCTTTGGGTCGATTTTTGGGTTCCGATGGAGCCACTTGTAGGTGATAGGGGCACTTTATTTTATTTAAGATAATGTAAATACAAAAATGACAGAAGCTTATATCTTTTAGGAAAACAATTTTTACATTGGGTTATATATTTTATATTTTTGATTATAAATATTAATTAGAAAGATAAAAATATTTCCTACATAATTATATTTTAATTGTAATTTTTAGACCTTAAAAAAGAAATAATATATATAACACAATAATGATGCAAAATTTTCCTTATTAATGAAAGAATCAAATAATTGGTATTATAAATGTTAAAATAAATATAATTTGAAATTTTTTATGACATAAACTAATTTAATTGGTTTATATGACATGTTAGGATTTCTTAAATGATTTTTTTTCGAATAAATAAAGTTTTAATGACTTTATAAAAATTAAATTATTGAGTAGTGTCAAACTTAACTTAAATGAGTTTTTAAAACAAATATTATATTATTAATTTATATTTTATTTCCAAAAACCTATGGTTCAGCCAAAGGACTTATATAATTATTGGTGTATCATTAATGGACCACTTGGTGGTGGCATGGATGTATATATTATGTTTATTAACGATATATTATAAAAATAAAATGTGACATGGTAAGTTTGAAACTAATTAACCAAAAGTTAAAACTAAAAGATAAGGTTAATACAATGACCTAAACCTGTCTAAAATCTATTGTATGAATTTATTTTGACACAACCCCACATTATATTTTGAATAATACATTTTTGATCCATTAGAAATAGAATATTAATTTATTATACATTATTACTTTATGTTTTTCCTAAAGAGCCCCTCCACCCCCTTATAAAAGGACCCCACTTCTATCCAATTCTTCTCACCTTCAAAGCCATTTGTATCAGCCAAACCCTGCCCAAATACTCTCTCAACTTCCCTCTCTTCATCCTAGAGGCCTAATTTTGATCATAATGCCTACCTATGGAGTTCTTTTGATCAAATCAAAGGGAATAACCCGAAGAAGAGGTAACATCTTCACCACCGTCTTTAATGATCCTTTCCTCTTCAACATCTTCATTTATTGTTATTTACATTATAAAATAATAACTCCATTATCTTATATTTACTGTGATGTTATTATAATTATGGAACAAACAAATTCATTATTCTACCCATCCTTTGAATGACATGTCACCATACGTGCATACGTACGACCTACCATCTCCATGTTGTGGTGTAATTGCTATTCAATATATTATTATATAGATGGTTATAATAATGGTGTATAATTCATGTAAATAATAAATATAACATGATAATGATTTTGTATATATGATATTTTATCTTATTATATATTATTTTAATATCAAAACAATGATATTTTCACTTGTCCGTACGTACGGATTACCGTCTCACGACACGGTGAGATTCATTTCCAAGTTCACCATTCATCGATGATTATAAAAATATATATTACTAATAATTATGTAATATATGAAATAATAATTATACTGGGGATATATATATTTATATATATATAAGTATTTGTGTACTTAGATTCACTTACATTCATTCAATAATATATGAAAACAGAAACTGTGTTTATGCGTACGTACAGAATACCGTCTCCATAAACGGTGTTTTCCATTTCATATATATGCCTATTATACATATTTATATTATAAAAACATATATAATATATTTATCATGTTTTATATTCTGGAAGTATTTAAATCATGATCTATGTGATAAAATCAAGAGTATCAAGTTAAAACATGAATGATAAAGATAACGATTATCACCCGAAATATTAATTTAACATGGAAATTATTATTAAATGGGTAGTATAAAGTCATAAATTAATAATTTATGATATCATAAATATTAATATGGTTCTGGTATAATTTAATAACATACTACGATCTGCGTACAGGAAGTTAAATGTACCCTTGACTAAAGGAAAGTGCAAGGTAAGGGGTTTTCATCTCAATCCTTCTTCTCGTGAGATTCATGGCATGTTGCCACTATTACCTTTTGTGTGGTGTATGTACTGCCCATAATTGTATTCTTTGTGTAAAAAACATTAATTTATTTGAATATACATATTCATTGTATGATACCTCTTTCATGGGTTGTATGTTTCGTAAGTTACCAAATTGGTAAAGGTTAATTCCTCAATCTCATTATTATCCGAGATTGTTTATGTGTAAGTATTTACTAGGACATTTTTATCATCCATGTCCATTTTTCATAAAAATGATTTCAAAATAATGATTTTAAAGACTTTTAAAGGTACTCTCTATCATGATCATAATTTTAAATGTTTTAAAGGTTTATCATTCTAAATCTTTTTAATTAATGTCCATGTTTTCAAAATGATTTTAAGGATTTATTTATATGGACATGACTGTTTTGAAATGATAATTCTTTTCAAAAGTTTCAAAGTGGTATGGGACACTTTTATTCAAAAATATCTTTTAAATTACTTCCTTTTTTAAATATGTGACTTTTAAATTATTTTACAAAAAGGACATTCCTCTCAAAAAAATTTAGTCATCATTTTCATCTATGTCAACATCCTTTTATGGAATTTAATCTTATTTGATGTTGATTTATTATAAAAAATATCAATTGAATGTTTTGTGATATGTTTGACTGTGGATGTGTTATTTTTATAACATTCATGGTTTATGGAGATAGTATTGATATTCTGTATGCTAGTTTTAATACGAATGTTTATTTTATGATTAAACCTATTAATATGAGGAATGAATTGGACTTATTAAGTGACGAGTGGAGCCAGTTATAGCTCCTCGATGAATCGGAAGGTCTCATGAGAGAAACTAGTGTCTTGGCATGAGTCCTTGACAAAATCGTATTTGTAGTTTTGGCACGAGGCCTTGGTTATGTGGCTATGATAGTCTGGCATTATGCATTCAATCATTATGAAAGTGTATATTGATATTGCATGTGATTATTCGTCTAGTAGAATATCCATGTGAATAATTAAAAGGCATTATTTCATTTTATCTTTGCCATATTATGCTGAAGTTCATGTTTAAAAGGCTTTTTTAGTTTTAAATTGCCTTAAATGTTTATGATTATTTATGAATGTTTCCGCTGTATTTCTTACCCTTACTGAGCGTTTGAGCTCACCCTTTTTTATGTTTTATTTTTTCCTGGATTCCATGTAGTGTATTGTGATTGATATGCAGGGTTAATGCAAGGGAATAATGGAATTCAAAAAGGCTTATTTATGTTGTTTTTTATGTTATGAAGTGTAATGTAACATTCATGCATGTAATTTATTTTCCATGACTGCTAAACTAATTGGTCCGTCGAGACTTGATTCCTTGTAATTATGCCAATTTATTAAAATAATGCACCGACGTGGGTAACTGGGGTCGGGGCGTTACATATAATTTTTTGAAAAATAAAAAAAATATTGAATTTAAAATTTCACTAATAAATTAGTGTGATTTTGTAGAATTTTTCTAAGAAGTTTCATGTTTTGATAAATAGTGAAAAATATGATGTTGTAGTTAAAAATTGTTTTTTTGTCTTTTAAATAATTATTGTACTTCCAATTTAATTTTAAAATAAAAATGGATCAATTATACATATATTAATACAATGTATAACAATTTTATAATTTATTATACTAACGTTAGATATGAACACTTATTGAACTTTTTGAATGTTCATTTTACCTTCCTTCTCACCACACCTACAGAATGAAAATTATACTTAATTTTTATGCTTCGATGAATTGAATATTAATAAACAGAAATACACTATTGCAATTAGTATGACATTAAGAATTGTATAAGATAAAAATTATTTTTTAGTGAATAGAAATTTTTCTATTATGAATAGTAATATAACTAATATAATATTAAATTAACCTATGAATGTATGGATAAAATATAGGAATCGTATAAATGGTAATATAATATAATTATATCATAGTATAAGTGAGTGTATATTTTTAAAATTATTAATTAATAATTGACATTTTTGTCAGCCAGAAATATTTTATTACAATTTTATAATTACTATATTTATTGAATATATATTTTATTTTCATAAAATTGATTAATATATTTATTTACTATTGTAAAATGATTTTATTATTATTTTATGATCCATTATATAGTTTTTAAATTTGTTATAAAATGAGTTATAATTTTATAATCTGTATTTTTCATGTAAATGAAGATATTAATTAAAATTTAAATTTCTCATATTTATAATTATTTTATTAAATGGTTAATTTTTTTATTTCTTAAAATAAAATAATGGGTGAGGTATATTTTTCATATTTTTCTAAAATACTTGAATTTTTATTAAATAGTGAAATATTGTAATTTAAGTATAATATTCATTATAAGATGAATATACTTTTACATGTTTTAAAAATTATTTAAGGACCATAATATAGAACATACATTAATTATTTTAAAATAATTAGTTATAATACTCGTACATTACATAGTCTAGAGACTAAATAGTAAAAAATGAATACAAAATTCAAAAAACACCCCTATACTCCCCTATGAATACCACTCATCACCGCCACTTCTAATTAAAAATTAATTCCTTGAATCATGTCCAAATTAATCCCAAATAATCATCCAATGTATCTCCCCCAAAACTATGAGGTTATTGTTATAATTAATAACCAATCTAATGTTCATTGAGCAGGTTCTCAAAGGAGATATTTCATGATGGAAATCCTTATTGTTTTTCTTTTAATTTCCTTTCAATTTTCTTATTTAATTTATTATACTATCCAAAAAACAATATTTCCAAATGATTACAATATATACACTCTCATCTATTTAATTAAATTAAATCATGTAAATGAAATTTATTTCCTTAATCAACATTCTACGTGCCTCTTATTTTAAAAAATTAAATCATTGTCTATGAGGTGGTGATTTAAAACCATTGTGAAAGATGGGTTTTTGCTCTTAAATTTATATTCTACTTATGTTTAGAAAACCATTTTATGTTAAAATAGGCTGTAATATATTTATTGATATTGTATTACGGTTCTATAACTAGTATATAAAGGTAATAATATTTCATAAGACAAAACTAGTTCGTGATGATCGAAAACTAGAAAAGATAATCTAAATGATTATCACTAAGGTTTTAAATAATGAATAATCCTAATACCATATAAAAATAACTTATATATCCAATATATTTTTTTATGTTAATTAATGTCATATATATTCATTTATCGATAATTATACATGTTCCACATGAACTTCTATAACAATATTAAAGTATATCAACCATTAAAACCAAGGAAATGAATGATGTTGTGTGATAAAACTATATCATATAAATCATAAAAATATATTAAATGATATTAATAAAATTATATTAAATAGAAAACTCATTTAATAGGTTATGAAATAAATTAATAATCAGTCTAATTTCATATTCCATAACATTAATTAAAATTATAGAACAATTATTTACATAGGATAATGTGCTTATCATATCACATTAATTTCCATAAGATTTCCATTATTCACCACTTATTTCTTGTTTGTGGTGTATTTATATTGTCACTGGAAAAATAATACAATTAATCAATTTATAACCATGGTATTGATATATACATTTTATGGTTATTAATTTGTGGTCATACGATTCAAATAATTTCTTGTGCTAATGGTTTCATCCCAAAGATCCATTTTCCATTTAGGTTGCACATTCTCTTTATTTACCACAATTTAATTACGCATTATTTTTCTATTATTATTCTAAAATACATGTATATGTTCCAAAATCATTTATCCAGATCATTTAATCATTATTATATGGGATAAAAATGTTTTACAAGGTTCCCATATCAATTCCTCCAAATATGGACGATTGATTAAAGGGAACATCTGGATTTTTTTTTTCAAATTTCAAATAGCATCCATAATTTATTTTAAGAAAAATATATTTTCTAAACATCAAAACATTTTTTATAATATAATATATTAGTTATATTCTAGAATTATACAAATAATTATGGTAACTAGAAATTTTTTCTCTAATATTACTCTTACTTGCATTTTAACAAAGGCGTTTCACTCGAGAATTTCATGCTGATTTTTTAATGTATTTTCAATTATCTCAACACCTCAATTTATTATTATTATTTATATACGTTTATATATTATACTTTTAATATACAATGTTTTATAAACTTTTATATGATCAATTTGATTGTGGATGGGCTATCTTGATATTACTAATCATACTACTCAGAATTGTTAGAGAATATGTTTATAGATGTGGTAATGTTATTTAAATTATTTATGCATATGTTGTTTATTTATCACCCCATTCATATATGGAATGAATTGGATATAGAAATTCATGGGTGGGGACCACTCTATTCCTTGGATTTATCTACAGGTCTCATAAGACAATCTAGATATGGTTTTGGCTGAGAAATTACCCATTTATTGGAAACATGGCATGAATATTTAACAATAATAGAATATTAGAATGAAAAATTAAAATTATATTTAAATATCCATCATTATAAATTTCACTCATTATGGTTTTTGTAATTTACTGTCCATATAATTTTTATACAAGTATAATATCCACAGTTAATTTTTATTAGGGATTATTTAATCAACATATATTTATGACATATTATGCACAAAATTGTGGATCAATGAAATTTTTTTGTTGTTGTTTTCACCATGGATATTTTTTTATTTAAGATAGCTTACTATGTACTTAAAACCCTTATTGAGAAATTTGTCTCACCCCATTCTTTTATTTTATTTTTCCACAGGATGGGAATATGTTTATTAGGAATGACCTGTAATGTTAATCAAAGAGTTATTTGGTGTTTCCAATGAAGTTTCTATGTTATTTTTCCTTTCATGTTGTACTTTAAAGAACATGTATATATTCTCATTTCCAAAAACTACTAAACTGATTGAACCATTGGAATTCAAGTCATTTACTTATTAGAAAGTAAAATATAAAGGCACTGAGTCTGAGATTCTAAGGTCGTGGTCTTTACATTTGCTATTACATAATGTTTTATATTAGAAATGTAATATTGATTTCGAAAATATAGAATAGGGAGCATAACCCAATGTTAATATTTTTGGAGATTCATAGACAATAAACTGAGAATTTTGGTAATGTAGAGATTATGTGGGTATTCCATGAAACAAATCCTTCTCTAGGTACTATCTGTGGATATTGTTCAAGGAAAAATTTACCTTGGGGTAATAGCTAAGAAAATGTGTCCTTGACCTGAGTCAGGATTACATGGGATACTAAAACATGCTTCACATCACACCTGGTTGGACACTCCTAGGGGATATGCTTAGAATAATTCATGTTATCTTTAAAAACCACTATGAAATATTTAAAAATAAATATGACTCCAAATAATTTATGTTAGTCATAATAATACTATCTATACATTATGTGTTTTAATAATTAAATGTCAGGCATTATGATTCATATCCTAACTTACTATATTCCATTTTCTAGAAATAGAAACTAGTTGGAGGAATAAAAATCATATCAATGTATTTTTTTCATCATGGTATTTTTCTTCTATATAAGATAAGGATGTTATTATAGGATCTAAAACTATATATGAGTAATTTATAACTATAATGGGACCGCTAAATTTGGATATGAATAGTAGCATTACCTGTATGGAGCATCCTTATCCACAATATGGAGGAAGAATGTTAGAACACATAATGCAAAAACAACCTTCATCATTCAATTGGAATATAAACCCATTAGTATATGAAAAAGGATAAGTTCCTTATAGAATAACATCCTATCTTGGGATGTAATGAATGATAGAAGATTATCATTGTATTATATCAACTGTTCGGGGATTCATATAAATGGTGGCCCCAAATTCAAAACACAATGTCGGAAGAATAAATTTCACATATGCAATGGAATGATTTTAATGAAATTTACATGGAGATATATTTACCTTGAGAACAGTGGTAAGATATATAGAGAAAAATTTTAATTCTGAGACATAAAAAGTATAAATCCATTTCTATGTATAATGGAAACTTTATATGGTTACTAGTTTATGTAGCGGACAACATATGTAATCCAAGGTTCAAGATTGACCATTCCTTTAATGGTCCTAATACAATTATATGATGAGTATTTGTCACATACATGACATATTTTAAAGGTATTTTTAATTTAATTTCCATTATTTCTTTTTTTTCGAGGTTTCCCATGGATTTTTGGAGGAATCGGTGAGTTTTGATGATATGAGCTAAACCGTGAGCCCAATTCCATATTTAAAAATAAAATTATTTTCTTTATAAATCCTTAATATTTCAACATTTTTTATCCATTCCTATTTATACATGGCCTTCCCTAACCTATTTACACCTCTATATTAATTTATTCCATTTATAATTTCATAATCATGGGGGATTTGGGTTTTTATTTAAATTATTGGGCCTACCCGAAATCACATTTCATGCATTAAATATATATTTTTTTATTTATTATCTCATTCAATTTTTATATTTTTATAGTGGTTATAACTCTCACCTGAGTCCACATACACATGGAGATCCCCCATTATATGCCCCCCTATTTTGGAGATCAATTGAATATAATATTTGTTTGAAACTTCTTTAGATTTCCCAATTCTTTCAAATTTGAATAGGTAAATTGATCATTTCATAGCACATTTTATTTTTACTCTCTTTCCCCAATACATATTCTCAAACGATCTCCTCATCCTTGTTCTAACATCCCGTAAATGTTTGTCTATTTGAAAATTTAGATACTGGTGGATTTGGGGTCATTTTCATCAATATTTATTTGGGTAAGTGTCCCTCTCTTCATTTCCTTCTCCTTAGGGTTTCCTCCCACTTTCATTAATTTATAAAGTGTCCAGAAATTTTGGATCATAACTTTAATTTGATTTTGGGTCATTTTGGTGAAAACATATAGTTTAGGGTTCGTTTCCACTTCTTTGCAGTGCGGTGGAGGTGTAGTTGAAGTTTCACACCTAGATTCAATGTTTTTTACTCAAAATGTAGGTGGTTACATGAGTAAGAATTTTATTATAAGTTTTATTACCTTATTTACCGGTTTTAATATTCCTCAAATGCTCGTAGTGGTGCAAAAACCAATTTCGATATATTTTCTTAAGTGTCTAATTTTATAATTTCATTATGGCTAGAAATTTTTTGATTTTCCTGGGTGACTCTTGGGGTAATTTTTGGGTGTATTTTATAACAAATAAAAGTGAATTATTGATGTTTAAAGGGGATACCAATTTCGTTTTGTTAATTCCTTACTGTTATTTGGGACTTGAAATGGGGTTTTTATTACGATCAACGTGTAAAAACATATGTACATCTTGGAGGTGATTTAGGAAAACATGTTTTATGCTTGTGTGTCTTTTGTGGAGTTAATTGAGATATTTTTATAACACTTGTGGTTAGTTTAATAAATATTTTTCGTGATCATAATTTTGTTATGGATTTGTATTGCTATAATTTTGGAATTGAATTAGGGATTTGAAATGGGATATATGTCTGGTGTATAGTTACACCCCTTGGGTTTGATTTATGAAAATTGTGAATGTTTTGTTTCATTAAAAAATTATCTAAAAAGGGTGTATATGTACTTCTTGGTCTATTTTTTCTCCTAGTATTTGTTTTTTAATGGTATGGTTGTTATTGAATATGTTCAATAATTCTTTTAGAATGTTTTATAAAGTGACGAAATGTTTTATCACATGGAAAGATAGTTGTGAAACATGGTTGTTGGCTATTTTGTGAGAGTATATTGTGGAAAATGAATTTGTTTGATGAAATATATATTATATGATAATTGAGTGGGATTTTATGTGAGTTATTATATATACGAATGGTTTTATAAAAAATTTTAAATGATTTGTGGAAGTGTTAATGAAATGTGAAAAATGTTGTGGGTTATTTTTTGTGTGAGTATGATTTCAAAATGCATTTAATTGAAAAAGATGATTTTGTTACTTCTGTGATGTACATGTTGTCTATTTGGTGAAATTTTGAAGTTGAAATTTTATTTTCATGGGAAAATGATATTTCTTAACTTGTTGAACATTTATTATCATAAGTGGAAACACGTGTATCTAGGTGGGTGGACATATATAAGAATGCTGGTGAATTTGTGGGGTTTGGCCTTAGTTTCAGGTAGCAAGATTAACGCTTACAACACTAACTAAACTATGATGATTATTATTTGGGACCGCAATATTATGGTTTGGTTACCTATTTGTGGCTCGTCCATGAGAACATATAATTGGATGGTCACTCTCTCTGAGATACGAGGTGCATGGGACCAACAAAAAGCTAGTCCCTAGAGGTTACTTCCTATTGTTTGTTCTAATTAGTTGCATGGTTCTTAACAAAGGTATATTGTATGGTTGGATGCATAAATTTTGTAGTATTGAAATTAATTTTTAAAAATGTTGATTCTTAGTGACATCCCACATGAAAACTATTTTAATTTTTACATTGCATCATTTAGAAATTGTGACTAGCATATCTTGTTTATGAAAACATCCCATCTTTTTGTCTTTGAATTTCTATCAAAAGGAATTAATTTGTTGTGGTATCCTACATTTCATTGTCTCACAACCAAATTACACCTTTTGGTGTAAGTATACTTGGTTATTTTTGTTTTCACAGGTTGGTTATAGTTTTAGTGCCAGTGGTTCGTGTTTTATGTAGGTCCTTGGTGGTGAAGTGATACATAGATGGTTTGAGGGTGGTTCCCCATCCCATGAGGGCTCGTGGGAAATTTCATTTTTGTTTTGTACCTTTGTAATATCCTTGGTCTGTTTTTTTAAATTATATAATTCAGGTTTAATTTTTTTTAAAAATGGTTTGGTTTGAAATTTCCAGATTTTTTTATTGGATTCATTTGAGGGTTTATGTTTACAATCATGGGTAAATCATTGAAAATTCACATTTTATGATACTCAGGGATTTGTTCAGGCCCATGGGGTTTGGGAATGCCCTTCAGGCCATGTCGTGGGCTGGTTTTAGAGTTGTCTTCCTTGGCGACCATGTTTGGTTTGCGACAAAATGGTATCAAATGAGGTTAATGTTAACTCTTTGGTTCATGTTATTTTTGGAAGAGTTGGAATAGTTTAGAGTTAGGATTGTCATGATATGTTATTCTAGTTTTTGCTAATGTTCTTGATCAGCACACTTAGTGATGGGATACAAGTTTCCAGGGGATGTCAGGATTTATCTAATTCCTATGGTCTTCTTGGATAGATGATGATTAGGGGAAATTAAAATAAAGTCGGGTTTATGGTCTCATTGATCTCATTAGGCCTAGAAAGCCCTGTAGAGCTGGGGATATTCCCTAGAACACATTTTGGGTCATTGATGTGATTGGAATATATCTTCCAACCATATGTCCTCATCACCCCCATAAACTAGTTTTCTCATGTATTGTTTTGTGATTTTGTTTTGAAATCATGAAACTTTGGTTTTAATGTGACTTGGTTTTATAAAAGAATAATGTTTTTGTGAAATGATTTTCAAATAAATAGTGAATTGTTTGATTTATGGAATGATGGAACTGAATTTTTTGAAATTTTTTGAAATGGAAAATGGTGTGCTTACACCTCATTTGACAACAAAAACTATATTGAAGTTGTTTTTTGAAAAAGTGTTTCCATTAAAGTTATCTAAGTAATACAAAGTTGTTTTAATTAGATGATATGTTTTGAAACTGATGTGAATAAGTTAAAAGTATGTTCTTTTATAAATGGTTGTTTCTTTCTGAAATGTTTTGTAATATGTGAATTTGAATTTTGACCTCATGGTATGCGTTTTTGAGAGGAAGATGTGTTGGTTGACCGTTTTGATTTTGAAAAGTTGAATGAATTTTTTTATTCATTGGAATTTACATGAGAGACCACCTGAATGTGGTTATATGGGAAGATGTATGGTTGATGGCACGACTAGATGACTGCTGGGATGAATATTAGGAGGGTTCCTGGTGTGGAATAAAAACCTGCATGTGTGAAACCCAATGGGTACCATCGTTTAATATGCTTACCACGAAACCATTTGTTTTCAGAGAAATTTTTTTAAGGAAAACATGATGTATTGATGAATTTTTTGGGATGGTTTATTTTATGTTTTTTTATAGAATTTATTAATGTTGTGGGATGTTTTGAGTCCATGATCCCATTTTATTTGAACAGTGTTTTGGGTTTGTGTTTAGTCGGTAAGCTGGGTTGAATGACCGGTTAGTATTATCCTATGAGATATGTTCTAGGAAACATTAATGGTGGTTCCCTTTATGTGTTTCAATCTGGTTTGTGGCATTCTTAGACCAATGGACCAGCTTGGTTGGGTCCATGGGTTCTCTCATTTGATAAGGTACGCCCCCAATAAGGGTTAATTCGCAACTGTAGTGCAACAAAGATCGTTTCACCATTATAAAATCCTCCAGTTGATCATTATTAGGAAATCATTATCCATCTTTGCTAATGGAGTCTACAAACTTTCCTTTCATTGTTTTGTGGGGTCCTCTTGTAGTCAGACAGTGCACGTGTAAGGTGGAAAGATTCCCTAGTTTATTAAGAAGCCGCATTCATTGAAGGGGGAAGTGTTTTGGGGTAGATAATGTGGATGAGTGTCTTTTTTTGTCTGAGAGGGCCTCTAGGTTCTTCACATATTCATTAAATAAGGAGTTCTTTTTATTCCATTAGTTCTAGGATTCTGGTAATTAATGGATAGTGTGGCCACTTTATGGACTTCTGTGTTGTTTAGGGACTTGGCATAAGGTCTTGTTCCATGTATTGTTTCTTATAATCTCAATGGTATTCTTTGATGACTCATTGTGATGTTGTGTGCCCATTTGACTGTAAAGGTTAAGTTCATGCATTCCAATTATGGTCTCTATTATGTTTGAAGTTTTTCTCCCTTGGGAAAAACAGTAAATCATTTATATTAGATGAAGGTGTTTATATTTTTCCTCCCCTTCTATTATTTCTCACCTAAAGAAAAAAGGTGCAATGTGTGTGCATCTTCTAAGCCCTTGTATTAGTGAAATGACAGTTTTTAGTCAAGTTAGTTATGGAGTGTGTTATGTCTTGGTGAACCCATATGGGTATGCATTATAGTATTTTGTGGCACAAAAACAATAAGATCCATATATGAGGTTTCCAAAGATTAACTGTGAGGCCAAGAAACTTCAATCTTTTACGAAGCAGCCATTGGTCCCAGAGAGAAGATGGTGTGTAGTAAGGTGAAATCCTAGGGTCGTTTAATCCCCTGTAAAATTCCTACCCTCTGTATGAATGATAGGAAGAGTTTAAACCTCTGGTTTCATCATGTTTCTTCTGTTTTTAACATTTGTTGGAAAGGGGTGGAGGGTTACATGCCCATGTTTGTCACCTAATGTTTTTCCTCCCCCCTTTGGATTCAATTGAATTTTTTTTAGAAAGGATTTAAATATTCCTAAATAGGTTGTGTGAATGGTTTTTACAATTTGAGTGGTAACCGTTCCACAGAAAACCTTGAAATTAAAAGGAACCCCTCGATTAGCGCACAGATTCCCAAACTACGCTGACTAACCGGGTGGTCGTCCCAACTCTTTGTCTTTTGGTGTCTTTATATCCCGACCCATACTGGTAGGTTATAATTGTTTGTTCTTATGGTGGGGAGACCCCCATGAGTCTCATGTATGTTCATTTGAAAATTTATAATGGAAGTAATCCCCTTATACCACAGTGTTTGTTCGGGAATCCCCTTATTAGTGTCCCAATTCTGTCATGGGAAAAAAATGAGTTGTCTCTTATAGCAGTGAGCCCATTTGGGTCTCCCCGTACTAGTAACATGGTTTTTTCAATTGTCTTGGATTGGATTTGTGTAGATTCTTTTGATGATATCTAACTACCTACATATTCTCGGGGTAAATGTTGGGAATGGAGAGTGACCAACAATTTAGGTATATCATGGTAAATGTGACCTTGTTCGATGTTATTGTTTGTTTGGGTAAATTACATGATCATTTTTTAGATATAGATTGAAGTGTTTTCTTTTGGGATAAATCCTGAATGTGATTGATCAATTTATTTAAGGGGTGTATGTTTTGGTAGTGATGTATTCATTTTTTAATTGACCAGTCGTGGTGTTTTGGCCTTTGGTGGCGAAACATGGAAAGGGTGTACCTCTTGGTATCTCAGTTGGGTTTGGTTGTTGCTTTGTCATTGTTGTGACCCTCCCATGAGAATTTTTTTTTGGTGGGAATAATTATCACATACATGACTTATTTTATAGGCATTTTTAATTTAATTTTCATTAATGCTTTGTTTTGGGGGTTTCTTGTGGATTTTTTTGAGAAATGGGTGAGTTTTCATTATTTGGGCCCAAACATGAGCTCAATTACTAAATTAAAAAACAAATATTGTTTCCTTGATAAATCCATAATTTTGCAACATTTTTTATTCATTATAATTCATACGTGGCCTCCCCAGACATATTAACACCACCATATTAATTTGGACCATTTTGAAATATATATTCCTATACGATTTGGGTTTTCATTTAAGGGATTGGGCCGGCCCGAAATCCCTTTTGCTGCATTAAAAATATTTTCTAATTCATTAATATAACAATCAAATTTTATGTTTATTCGGTGATTCTAACTATCACCAAATACCACTTACCCAAGGTGCGCTCTCATTCTCTCCTCCAATTTTAACATCAATTGAATTGAGTATTATAGTGAAACGTCTCTAGATTTCAAAAATATCCATGATTTGAAAAAGTTAAATTGATATATTAATAGACCCTTATATTTTTACTCCTTTTCCCCCATTCCAGTTCTCATGTGATCTCCTCGTACTTGATCAAACCTTTCGTAAATGATTGACTGTTGGGACACTCTGATACTGGTGGATTTTGGGTTGATTTCATCACGATTTATTTAAGTAAGTGATTTTCTATTCATATAATTCTTTCTCTATATGGTTTCCTCTCACCTTCATGAATTTATAGAGTGTCCAAAAATTAGGGTTCATACATAGGGTTTGGTTTGGGGTATTTTGGAGGTACCTTATGGTTTAGGGTTCGTTTTGACTTCCTTGTGGTGTAGAGGAGGTGTAGTTGAGATTTCACACCAAGATTCCAGGGGTTTGACTCCAAATGTATTTGTTTCCATGGGTAATATATTCTTTATGAGTTCGCTAACCTTATTTACTTGATTGAATTTTAATCATATACATCTTTTGGTGTGGAAACTCTTATTGATGGATTTTATTTGGTATTTAATTTTATTGTTTCATTATGGCTTCAAATTGGGTTCTTTTCATGGGTGACTCTTAGGGTAATGTTTGGGTGTATTTTATAACATGTGAAAGTGACTTATTGCTGTATAAAGGGGATTCCAATTCTAGTTTTTTAATTCCTTAGTGTGATGTGGGCTCTAAAATGTGGTTTTTGATTAGGATCAATGTGTAAAACCATATTATAATTCTTGGTAGTGATTTAAAAAAATGTGTGATTTTATGTGTGTATTTTGTGGTGTTAATTTAGGTATTCTTATAACACTTGTGGGTAGTTTTATAGATATTATTATGGAGTAAAATTTGTTTATGGATTGTTATTGGAATGATTTTGGAATTAAATTAGGGATTTGAAATGGGCTTTGTGTGTATGCATCGTCACACAACATGGGTTTGTTTTATGAAAATTGTGAATGTTTTGTTTGGTTAAAGAAAGTGGGAAAAATGGTGTATATGTACTAATTGGTCGGTGTGTATTCTTAATATGGTGTTTTTAAGGGTATGGTTGTTATTTATGATGTCAAATATATTTTTTAAAATGTTTTATAAAGGGATGAAATGTTTTAGCAAATGGTATTAGAGTTGTGAACCATGGGTGTGGTCTATTTTGTGTGAGTGTTTTGTAAAAAAAGAATTTTGTTGAAGAAATAAGTATTATATGATATTTTATTGGTATGTTATGTGAGTTATAATTTCTTGTAATGGCTTCAAAAAATTTAACGGAATTGTGGAAGTGTAAAAAAATGTGAAAAGTGTTGTGGTCCTGTTTTGGTGTGAGTATGTTTTCAAAATGAATTTGAATGAAAAGTTGATTTTTTTTGTCTTGTGTGATGTACATGTGGGAGTATTGGTGGAATTATGATGTGAAAATGACTTTTTCATGTGAAAAGGATATTTCATAACTTATTGGACTTTTATGAGCACATGTGGAAACCCGGGTGTCTTGGTGTGTGGACTTGTACTAGTATGCTAGTGAATCTTTGAGGATTTCCATCAATTTCACATAACAATATTGATGCGTAAAACATAATATAAACAATAATGATGATTATTGAGGACCACTATGTTATGGGTATGTTCCCCACTAGTTTCTTTTCCACGAGAACAAATATTGTAATGGTTACTCTCACTGAGATAAGAGGTACCAGGGACCCACAATGAGCTAGTGCGTAAGGGTTATTTTGAATTACTTGTTCTCATTAGATACATGGTGCTTATCGTCAGCATATGGTACTATCTGCTAGAAAATTCATTAGTGTTGATATTATTTTTTAAGATTTTTCATTCTTAGTGATAACACACATGAAAACTATTTTAATTTATATGTTTCATATCATATACATTGTAATTAGCATTTCCGGTTTATGAAAACATGAAATCTTTTCAACATTGAATTTTTATCACATGGAATTTCATAGTGGTGGTATCCTACTGACAATCAGGTAACACATTAGTTACAAACATGGGTGTAAGTAGACTTTGTTTTTTTATAGTAGTTTGGGAAAAAATTTAGTGACATTGGTTTGGGTTTCTAGTAAGTCCTTAGTGGCGATGTCTTGTGGAGATGGCTGGAGGGAGGTTCCCATTTCCACGTGGTTTCTTTTTTTGATATTTAATTTGTGTTTTTTACCTTTGTTATAATCTTTCTGAGTTTTTTTAAATTATTTAACACAGTTATGAATTTTGGTAAATGATTGTTTTCTTTGAAAAATCCAGATTAGTTTAATAGGAATCATTTGTTGTTTTATGTTTATAAACACATATAAATCATTCCTAATACAAATTTTATGATACCTCGGAAATTGTGGAATCCCATGGGGAATAGGATAGCCCTTCGGGCCATGTTGTATGCTCGGTTTGGGGCCTGTATTGGCAGTAACCAGATTCGGTTCGTCACCAAATGGTTTGAAGGAGATTCAGGTTAACACTTTGGGTCATGTTATTTGGGGAAGAGTTTGGATATTCTAGAGTTAGGATTGACGGAACATTGTATTCTAGTTATGGGTAGTGTGAAAGATCACAAAACTGCGTTAATGGATTCATGCTTCTAAGGGGACTCATGATTTGTCTAAGTCAATTGCTTTTCTTGGTTTGATGATGATTAGGGGAAATGAAAAGAGAGTTGGGTTAATGGTCCTAGTGAGCGTGCAAGGCTTATAAATCCATCTGGAGCATAGAATATTACCGAGAACACTCTCTGTGTCAATGAATTGAATGGAATATGTCATGCTACCATATGTCTAAGTCACAAACTGAAACTAGTTTCCTCTCACATTGTATTGTTCATTAGTTTTGAAATATTAGTGCTTTGTTTTTATATTGACTTGGTTTTAAGAAGCGTAAAGTTTTTATTAAATTCTTTTCAAATAAAGTGGGAATGTTTTGATCTATGAAATTGTGGAACTGAATTTTCATAATTCTTTTGAAATGGAAAATTGTGTGCTTACACCTGAACTGAAAGCTGGAACTATATTGATGTTTGTTTTGAATAAGTGTTTCCAATATAGTTTTCTAAACAATAAAAGTGTGTTTTAATGGGATGTGATTTTTCTAAATTGATTTGAATAACATAAATTTGATTTCTTTTCTAAATGAATGCTTCTTTCTAAAATGATTTTTCAAACGTGAATTGAGATTTGTATCTCATGGTTAGAAGTTTTGAGAAAAATTATGTGTTGGTTAACTGTTTTTGTTTTGAAAAGTGGACCAAAGTTTTGTTTTAACCATTAATATTTCCTTGATATACCACATGTATGGGGTTATATGGGATGATTGATGGTTGATAAAATGGTTTGATGTGTGCCAGGACATATATGTTTATGGTGCCCGGTGTGGCATAAAAACATTCATGTATGAGTCCCATGGGGCACCATTGGTGGATACACTAACCGCTGAAACGTGTGTTTTCAAAGAAATGATTTAAATAAAAACAAGATGTATTGATGAATTGTTTGTGATGGTGTATATTATGTGTTTTTGGAAATTTTTGATGTAGTGGGATGCTTTGAGTACATGAACTTATCCTGTTCAAACTGTGTTTTGCGTTTTTTGATGGTGATTTGTTGGGTAGAAGAACAGGTTTGTAGTCTCCTATGAGATATGTTTTGGGTCACCATTAAGGTGGTTCAATTAATTTGTTTGGATCTGGTAATTACCATGTTTTGACCAATGGACGATCTTGGTTGGGTACATGGATTTTCTCATTAGATAAGGTACTCCACCATTAATGGTCAATAAACAACTGAAGTGCAACCCAGATTATGTCACCATTGTAAAATCCTCCAACCGATCAATAAAAGGAATATTTTATTTTTCTTTGCTGATTGAGTCTACACCGATTCCTATCATTGATTTTTGGATCCTCTTGTAGTGGGTGAGTGTTTGGGGAAGGTTAAAAGATTCCTTGGTTTCTTTTGTATCTTGATTCATCGATGGTGGAAGTGGTCTAGGGTTGTTTGTGTGGATGAGTGTCTCAATTGTATCTAATAGGGATTATGGATTTACCATAGTGACCTTGAATCATCTTTTCATGTTAGACCAATAGTTTTGTGATTCTGGTCATGGGAGGCAATTTTGGCCAATTTTTGGAATTGTGTGTTGTTTAGGGAAATGGAATAAGGTCTTTTTCTAGGTACTGTTTCTATCAATTGAAATGGTCATGTTCGTTGATGACTTATGATGTTGTTTTCTCATTTGATTATAAAGGTGATGGTCATTCAATCCTCTACGGTTTTCTATTATGCTGGGAGTATGTCACCCTTGGGAAAAACATCAAATCATCTATCATGGTGTAAGTTGATTATATGTTTCCTCCCCTTCTGTTGTTTCTCTGTCGAAGAAACAAGGTGTGATGTGTGTGCATATTCTGATCCCTTGTATCAGTGAAATGTTAGGATTCAGTAAACTAATTTGTATTGTGTGTTATGTCTTAGGGAACCCATCTGGGTCTAAATTGTAGTAGTATGTGGCACCAAACGATGTAGATCCATACATGGGTTTTCCAAATCCTAATTGTGAGGATGAAGATGCTTCAATCATTTGAGAACCTTCCATAGATCCTGGAGAGAAGCTAGTGCATTGTCATGGGAAATCCCATGGTCGTTTATACCCTTCAACATGTCCAACACTCAGAATAAATTATAGGGATAAGTTAAACATCTAGTTTCATCATCTTTCTTCTGTTATTCCTGATTGATGGAATGAGGTGGAGGGCCTCATGCACATGTTGGTCACCTAATGTATTTCATTCCCCTTCAGTTTATATTGATTATTAATAGAATGGACTAAAATTTTACTAGATTGGTTGTTCCCATAATTTTCACAAGGTGTGTGGAAACCATTCCCTAGAAAAGCATGAAAATATAAGGATCCACCCATTTTGTGCAAGGTTTATGAAACTATGTGGTCTAACCGTGCGGTCATCCAAAATTTTTGAGTTTTGGGGTCTTTCTGTGTCGTCCCATGATGGTTGGTTATGATTGTTGGTTCTTATGTTGGGGAGAGCCACTATGAGTCTCGTGTATGTTATTTTGGAAATTTATAATGGAATTCAACCCCTTCTACAAAAAAGTCTGTTCAGGCCTCCCGCAATTATTGTCCCAATTTTTCCTTTGGGAAAATTTTACTTGTCTCTTATGGTGGGGAGATCATTTGGTCTCCTCAAACTAGTAACTCTGTTTTTTACTTGGTCATATTTTGGATGTTGGTAGACTCGTTTGGATATATCTATTTGACAATATATTCCTTGGGTAAAAGTTGGGATTGGAGTGTTCCCAATAGTTTTGTTATATCAAGGGAATTGAAACCTTGGTCCATGTTGTTGTTTGATTGGGTAAATTTCATTATCATTCCTCGGATAATGTTTGATGAGTTTTCATTTGGTATTAATCGTGAATTTGATTGATCATTTTAGTAATGTGGTTTATGTTTTAGTTGTTAAATATTCATTTTTTATTTGATCACTAGAGGTGTTTTGGCCTTTGGGGGAGAAACCTGGAAAGGGAGTACCTCTAGGTTTCTCAGTTGGGTTTGGTTGTTTCTTTGGCTTTTCTATGACTTTCCATGGTGGGAAATTTCATGGTGGGGATAATTTTTACACACATGAAATAATTTAAAGGTATTTTTAATTTAATATCAAAAATTTCTTTGTGTTGGGGGTTTCCCCTTCATGTTTTGAGTAATATGTGAGTTTTCTTGATTTGGGAAAGACCATTGGGCCCAATTCCAGATTTAAAAATAATTTTTTTTATAAATCATTCATTTTTAAATATTTTTTATCAATTACAATTCATACATGTCCTCCACTAACCTATTAATAACAACATATTAATTTGGACCATTTAAAAATCCACAATCAAGGTTTATTTGAGTTTTTATTTAAGGGAAAGGGCATACCTGAAATCCCATTTCCTACATTAAAAATATTTATTAATAATTTAATATCTCATTCAATTTTTATGTTTTCTTGGTTATTTTAACTCTCACATGATCCCACTTTCCCAAATAGTACCTTGCCTTCTCTCTTTTCCCAGTTTGGAGGTTAATTGAATCATGAATTTGGGAGAAACATCTCTTGATTTTACAAATATACAAGACTTGAAGAGGTAAGTTGAACAACTAATAACTATTATATTTACTCTATTACCCCAATTACATTTCTCACATGTTATCTTAATCCTTTTTCTATCCTCCATTAAATTTTTTGGCTGTTTGAACATTCATATAATGTTGATTTGGGGTCGTTTTCTTCATTATATATTGGGGAATGTATTCCTCACTTCATTTCCTTCCTTATCCATAGGGTTTCTTCCCTATTTCTTGAATATATAGAGTGCCCAAAAATTAGGGTTCATACATAGGGTTTGAATTGGTGTCTTTTTGGTGAAACCTTATTATTTAGGGTTTATTTCTACTACATTGTGGTGATGTGGAGGAGCAGATGAGGTTTCACGCCATGTTTCAATGATTCCAACTCCAAACGTAGGTGGATCCATGTGGAAGCATTTTTTGAAGATTTATCTAGCCTTATATACTTGTTTTATTGTTCTTCATATGATTCATTTGGTGCAAAAACCATTTTTGATGGATTTTTGTTATGGTTTAATTCTATAATTGAATTATTATTTGAAAATGGGTGCTTTTTATGGGTGACTCTTGGGGTAATGTTTGGTTTTATTTTATAACCCATTAAACTGACTTATTGGTGTTTATAGGGGCTTCCAATTCAGGTTTTTTAATGACTTAGTGTCATGTGGGCCTTGAAATTGGGTATTTGATTCGGATCATGGTGTAAAACCATGTTGAAATTCATGGAAGTGATTTATGAAAACGTTTGTTTTTCATGTATTTCTTTTGTTTTGTTAATTGAGTTATTTATATAACACTTTTTTGTTGTTTAATAAATGTTTTTACGGATGAAAATTCTATTATGAATTAGTACAATTATTATTTTTAAATTGAATTATGGATTTGAAATGGGCTTTATGTGCAATTCATAGTTACTCTTCTTGGGTTTGTCTTATGAAAATTGAGAATGTTTTGTTTTCTTAAAAAAAGTGGGAAAAATTGTGTATATGTACTAATTGGTGGGTTTGGTCACTTAATATTATATTTTGAAGGGTATGGTGGTTATTTAAGATGTAAAATATTTCTTTAGAATTTTTTCTAAAGTGCTGAAATGTTTTAGCCAATGGAAAGAGAGCTGTGAAATATGTTTGTGGGTTATTTTATGTGTGGGTGTTGTGAAAAATGGCTTTTTTTAATGTAGTATTATATGATATTTTAGTGGCCTATTATGTGAGTTAGAATGTCTTGTAATGGTTCTATAAAATTGTTTAAATGATTTTCAGATGTGTTAAAGATATGTGAAAAGTGTTGTGGGCAATTTTTTGTGTGAGTATGATTTCAAAATGCATTTGAAGGAAAAAAATGATTATGTGACTTGTGTGTTTAAATGTAATCTATTTAGTGAACATGTGATGTGGAAATGAATTTTTCTTGTGCAAATGATATTTCTAACCCTGTTAAATTTTTTGAGCATAAGGGGAAACTCGGGTATAAAGGTGGGTCAACGCCTACTAGTAGGCTAGTGAATCCTTAGGATTTTGAATCAGTTTCACATTGCATGAATGACACATAAATCACTAAATATACTTCTATGACGATTATTTGGGACCATTAGGTTATGGGTATGTTCCCTACAAGTGGCTCGTGCACAAGAAAAGATATTGTGATGTTTACTCTCACTGAGATACGAGGTACCTTGGACCCACAAAGAGTTAGTGATTAGGGGTCATTTCTTATTGCATGGGCTCATTTATTACATGGTTCTTACCATAATAAAACTATATGGTAGGCTGGAAAATTTATTAGTATTGACATTTTATTTAAAATTTTGATTCTTAGTGATAGCCCACTTTAAAACTATTTTAATTTTTATGTTGCATCTTTACAAAATTTTAACTAGCATTTCTGGTTTATGAAAACATTCAGGATTTTCATCATCGAATGTTTATCACATTGAATATCATAGTGGTGGTATCCTACTGAGAATTTTATTACACCCTACTTACACCCTCTGGTGTTAGTATACTTGGTTATTTTGGTTTTCATAGGTTGGATACATTTTTAGTGCTAGTGGTTCATGTTTATAGTAGTTCCTTGGTGGGTAAGTCATTTGGAGATAGTTAGAGGGCGATGCCCATTTCCTGGAGGGTCCTTAGGCTATTTCATTATGGTTTTGTACCTTTTAATAGTCATGGTCAGTTTTTTTAAACTATGTATTTCTATTCTAAATTTTTGTAAAATATGATTTTGTATGAAAAATACAGATTCTTTTTATTGGATTTAATTGTTTTTATAAGTTTATAAATAGATATAAGTCATTCCAAATTCTAAATTTATGATACCCAAGAACTTTTCCAAGTCTGTGGGGACCATGAATGCCCATCGAGCCATGTTGTGGGTTAGGTTATGTGCCAGTTTTGGCAGTTACCAGATTGGGTGAGTGATAGTTTCAGATTCCAAAAAATTCTCCTCAAATGATTATATAGTATATTTTTCTATTAAGATAGGGAAAAAAATCTCCAAGACCTATGGTTTGAAGGTAAATAAGTGAAAAATATAACGACTAAGAAAAATATAGATAATTGGATGAAGGTAAATATGTATTTTCTAACATGTGGTAATTTTGGAAGGAATCTTTATGGTATATTCTTATTAGGAATATGATTTTACTTGAAGTGTATAAAAAAGGACAACATGAATAGGATTTCATGGGAATGAAAGAATGTTTTAATTTATAATGTTTCAAAAATAAGCATATGGGGAACTATTTAATTGAATTCCCTCATAACTAAGGGAATATCGCCCAGAATAAGCAAAGGTATAAAATCCAAATTTATATTGTTAGTGTATTCAATGTTAAATAATTACATTATTTCTAATTTTAGATTCATAATTTTTGTTTTAATACTTTACTTCAATAATTAATTAAAATCAGCCATGTTTTATAAAGGAATAACGGTTATTAATGTAATAATTTGTATGATACCTAAAAATAATAGATACATTATGCTGTTTTGAAAAAAATATGATGTTAAGTGGCCATTCATCAAAATCATAGGGCCTTCAATTTTGGAAAGAAATTATTTGGATGAGTCTTAAAGTTAACTACATAGGGAATGGTTTTTGAAAATTGTATTATTTTTCACAAATTGTTATTACCATTTTAGATTCAACAAAAATTTAATGGGTGATTGAATGAGTTATAGTCAATTTGATCAATGTTCGTTAGGTAGAAGAAATCATTATGAATTTATATATTTTGGTTAACCAAATTAAGTGGAGATAGATTGGATAATAACCAAAGGAAAAGAATATTACATCAAGTATTTCTATTTTATAGAGTGCTTATCTGGAAAGTAAATGACACCCTCAACTCTAGGAAAAGGATTTTTGGAAAAAATGAAATCTGAGAAATTTTATTTATATTATATCAGTGGTATTTTAACCTATCATAGATTAATGACTTTCGAATGTTTAACTTTTTAATGACCAGGATCTCTATCACTCTATATCAGAACATGATGGTTTGATTTTTCTTCTATGCCTATTTTTTCACTTTAAACTAATGTTATCATATTCGAACACCTAATTTTCATATGATATTCACATTTATCTTTCCCTTTATTAACATGATATTTTATTAACCCTATTTTTAATGTTGGCTTAATGGAAGGGAATTTTAATTTATCAAGATTAATAAATCAATATGAAATTTAAAATTACAAAGACATAATTTATTGAATGAAGCGAAAATTTAGCGCCAAAATAATTTAGAAGTAAATTTTATAATACATGTAATGAAAATAACACTAATTATTTAAATTAACTTATGTTTAATTTATATTATTTATTATAGAATATTCATTTTTAGGATAAATAGATTAAAATAATGCATCATAGTGAAAAACAATGTTTTTTTCATTTAAATAATTGTAATACATAAAATTGATTTTCAATGGAACAATATATCATTTATAGATATATTAATCCAATTTATATCATATGAATCTATTTATATACTAAAAATAGATATAAATACATATTAAACGTCTGAATGTTGTTTTCACCCACCTTATTGACTCACCTATAGTATTAGCATTAAATGTAATTTTGAAAATTTGTTGAATTTAATCTCTAAAAAATGAAATAAATAATTTAAATAAGACAAATATTTATTGTCTGATTTGATCAACTTCTTTTTTGATGAATACTAACATGACCCATCTGAATAGTTATGTTATCGTTGTGATTATTAATCTTTCCAATAGAATAGTAAATTCACTTAAACATTTATGGATACTTTTTAGTAATATTATAAATCATAAAATGAAAAAATTATATCATAGTACTATTAAAGAATATTTTAATAATTATTAATTAATATTTTTAATATTTATGAGTCATAAATTATTAATTATTAATTTTAAAATTATTATAATTAATTAATGTAAAATTTATTTTCTTAATATATATTCATATATTAATATCTTGTAGTCTTATGATTTTAATATAATTTTATGAAACATTTGTTAATTTTTCAATGCATTATAAAACCAATTTAATTTTACAATATATAATTTCCATGAAAATAATTATTTTAATTAAAAACTAAATTTATAATATTTAGATAATTACTTTGCTATAATGGATTTTTTTTGAATTATACATGTCAAAAAACATTTATGGTTAATTTTGGGGATTTTAGTAAAATACATGAATTATTGTTGAATGGTGAAATATAGAAATTTGTGGTATATATATATATATATATTATAATAAGAATACATTATTCCTTGAGTCATGTATGATGTAAGTACCATATTTTCAAACATAAATTCATTATTTTAACATATTTAGTTATAATACTAATACAATTAAACGTCTTCAGCCAAAATAATAGAAAAATGGATAAAATATTCATAAAACCACTCATGTCCTCCACTATAAATACCTCCCCTCACAACAACATCTCATCACACCACTAATAATTTAATACAACATATATTCTACCTAAACCCTCTTCAATATTATATCTCCCACATCCATGTGGTTTTAGTCTCAATAATATTCCATACCAATGTGTCATAAGGAGGTTCTCATAGAGGATAATTCATGTGGTAAATCCTATTTCTTTTTTCTTTTAATTTACATTCATTTTTATTTTTTATTTTTTATCCTATCCTCCCATCCAATGTCTATATGAGCATAATAACTCCAGTAACATCTATATAATTTAATGATGCCAATTTGATGTAATATCATCCATTGGACCCCTTTGTCTCTCATTTATTTAAAAAAAATGAATTCATCATTCGTGAGGTGTAGAGTTACAACCTTCAAGGATGATGGATTTTTGTTCATCAATTTTTCCTTCATGTAATTTTATGAAAAAATATATTTTGGTAAAAATATACTATTATGTATATATTATAACATATTAATAATTATAGAACCAATATATATACATTATATTAATTCATTATACAAATATAGTTTTTGATGATCGAAAATTCCCAAAATAATTTAAATGATTATCACTAATGTTTTATCGAATGAAACTTTTTCATACCAAGAAAAAAAATAATTAAATATCCATTTAATAATATTTATGATCATTAATATCAAATAAATTAAATTCTATATAATTATTCCAATTCCACATGAGCATTTATACTCATATACAAATATACAGACCATGAAATCCATGGAAATCTAGTCCCCCATCCGACAAATGGGTAGCATATATCTCATAAAAAAGTCATAATTAAAAAAATTAAAAAAAATAATTATAGAATAGAATATTAATTAAATTATTAATTTGAATAATTTAATATTCTAGTACTATAAGTAAATTTTAACAATACTTTGGACCAAAGGTATGGGGTTCTTCATCTCAAATCTTTTTCTCTGATATTTCCACTATTCTTACATATTTATATTATGTGGTGTATGTATTCATAAATTTTATATATTACATAGTAAATATATTTATATTCATTATTATTAATTATATATTTTATTGTCATTAATTTTTGGTCATATGACTCAATTGATTATAGGTGGTAAGGATTTTTTCTTGAATATCATTTTTCCATTTAGGTAACACTTTATATCTATTAACCACAAAGTAAATTTTCGTTATTTTTCTATAATTATTCTCAATTATGTTCATTTTTCAATTTTCAAGTATCCATGGCATTGTTTTCAACATTTTATTGGGAAATTCTAGTTTTATAATGTTTACATATCAATTCTTCCCTATATTGAAGTTTAAATAAAGGGAATTCACCATTTCCTACCCAATCTCGTGTAGAATCCATAAACTATATTATGATGCCATTATTTTCTAAAATCAGTAAATTTTTCATCAAAAAATACATTTTATAAATTCTAGTTTTGTAAAAACTATTATGATAGATAAAAATGACATTTTCATATGAACGCTTCTTTGCAAAAAATGGGGTCTCAAAAGTATTCCATTATGATTGTATTAGAGTATATTCACATATTTCATCAACTATATTAAATCATTTGAATTATAAATTTTTTTAGCTTTTTATTATAATTTAAAATTTTTTATTTAATTGTTTATGATCAGTTTGACTGAGGATGTGATATCTTAACAGAAGTCACCATACTAGTTAGAATGGTTAGTGATTATGTTTACAGATATGGAAATTTTATTTACATATCATATTCAATTTTTTTTACGTATCATCCTATTCATATGATGAATTAGTAGTACATAGTAAGTAATTAGTGGGAGGTAATTTCCCCTCAATGCATCGGCAAATTCCATTAGAAAAACTAGATACGGTTTTGACCGAGGTCTAACCCATTTATTATATTTATGGAATGAAGTATGGATAATAATAAATTCTTCTATTGAATCATTGAAAGTGTGTTTTAGATATAAATTATTTTCAAATTTTCTAATTATGATTCAATTAATTGTTAGTTCATGTGATAATTTGATTAGTATAATATACGTGGTTAATTTTTATCATGGAATTATATTATCATCATTTATTCGTACAATATTGTTCCCAAAATGTTATTTTAATTGAATTTATTTGTCATTTATATCTTTATGAATTATTATTTTTGTTTATGATACCTTATTTTTTATTTCATGCCCTTACTAAGCATCTAAGCTAACCCATTTTTTATGTTTGATGTTTCCCTAGGATGAAAATTTGTGTGTTATTAATGACCTATAGGGTGAATCAAAGAGTTTGGGGTTCATAACAACATATTTTATAAGTTAGTTTCCTTCCAATATGAATTTTCAAGTACATGTATGTATTAGGGTTCCAAATGTTACTAAACTGGTCAATTTATTAGGATTTTTAATATGTATTGATGCAAATGTAATGAATAAATACACTAACTCACGACTATTTGGGTCATGGTCATTACACTTATCCTAAACTGTAGTAATCATCTCTTAGACACCCATTGGAAACTATTTTGGTCTATATAAACTATTATTACAGTCTATCCAAATATATGATTTTATTTAAATATTTAATATTTTTTAAAATTTATAACTAATTTCATATACCAAATGGAATAATCCCATAGATTCCACGGTCCATTGTAAATTAATATATAACATAATTTCAATAAATAATTAACCCTATGCGATAAATAATTCAACCCCAATTATCATTGCCTAATTCTAGGTATCGTGGGAATCATAGTATGCTACCATAATAATTGAACCATAAATCATGCACAACCTTCTACAACATGTATTAGGTAATGGAATAAAAAAATGAAAAACTCGAAAATATGGCTCGTCTAATGGATTCATAAATAACAAGTTTCATAGATTTCATCAAAACAACAATAGGAAATCCTGACATATCTCGTTCCATTAGTGAAAGTTCCTACTCAAACACCACCATTCATATCAACATGATAAAATCCATATTTGTTGCCAATCGAATGTACATCACTAGTACACCCTTCCCATATCATATACTATCAGTTATCCTATGATAACATCTGGTCTCACAAATAGTATCCTCTATGAAATCTATCACAAAAGAAAATAAAAAATGAAAATGGAATAAGGAATCTAGGCCCCAAAACCATGGTATCAAATATACCTAATATTATAGGTTTTTCTTTACCCTATACATAAATATTTTTGAAACTATTTGTTATTTACTATATTGAAAGAAATAGTTATTTTATTAGAGGTCACAACGTTATGTAATATTGGGCATCACCTATAAATTACTATAATATATCTTAAGAATATTTAGGATTCACTTCCTAATTTTTAGAATATATGAATAAATAAATTCACATAAATATTAATATTTATTATTTATAAAACAAAATTTATGACTTTTTCATTTTTCATTTCTAATATAATCTATATGTAAAACTATATCATATATATTGAAAAAATATTATCTTATAAAACAAGTTGAAATATATTATTATCGTAGAAATACATGAAATCTATATAATCAAAAACTTGTGATCAATATTTAACATATTTAAACCACATTAATGATAACTAAACAATCACTCAGTTGTATAAACGATGATAACATTATGATTTCACATAAATTAAGAAATGAAATTAATACCCTTCCTAAATTTTGAAATTAAAATTTATTATCACAAGAATATATTATTATGGATAAATCCTAACTAATTTAATCCATGAAAACTCCCTCATTAGATATAATTTACAAAACCTAGGAAATATATATAACTACTACTTAGAAAAAATAATAATGAAAGGGAGATGAAATAAGATCATCCCATGATCCATACAAAAATATTTAGTTTTCTATGTTACTATAATCCTCATGGGAATTGGTCATTGGGTTCAACTAGATTGTGGAATAGATAAATCAAAGGATAAAATTCATTAAAAAAATCATTAACACGAGAGATCAAATAGGAAACATGCTAGTTTATTCAATGAATCATGGAATGAAAAGGATAATAAAGTGTGTGGTACAAATCAATTAATATTGGAATGAAAAAAATTGAAAAATCCATTTATATTCCTTATAAAATTCTTCAAATTCCAATAATTTTGTAAAATATTCATGAAGAATTATTATTGTTTTTGATGATTCCAATATCAACCAACTACCACCTTGAACATGAACCCAACTTAGCCATGGTCATGGATTTCCTGAACACCATATCCTAAAATAGCATTTAACTAGGAATGTATCCCACAACAAGGGTGTTTCACCTACTAATAGAAAGACATCATATATGGTGTAGTCCTCCCCATGATTTATTATAAGAGTTATAATATTTTTTCGTATCTATAACCATTCCCTTAGATAAAATTTCCCTGATATATGTATTATATAGGAAAGAACCATGGAAAACATGACCACAAAAATTGATTGACAATCCATGTTAGTATTTGTGGTTCTCTATGAACCATAAATGCTCAAAATAGTATGGGTTCAACCTTGACCATCTATATATTTCCTCCAATATACCCACAATTAGGGATTAGATGACCTTATAATTTCAAAAATTATTCAACTCCCAGAAACACTACCAAACTACGTCTCAAAACAACTAAGCCTTATAAAAACAGAAATAAATGGTAGGCAAGATAATAACCACCACATTTATTATCCATGAATTCCTATATAATTAATGGAGAAATAATTTCATCTTGGTCAATGGAATGAACTCAAATGACTAATATATAAATTAATAATTGATTCACAAAAAAATTATTCTTCTATATATATTTGTATCGCATTTATTTTTATATAGAGGTTCTTTAAATATTATTTTAACAATGAACTAATTCATAACTCAACTAAATCTATGATTACCATCAACCTAAATAAATTGATACATTTTTTGAAAAAAATCCTCATAATGCATCGTCACACAATATCAACTGTATTAATTTATAATATTACATAGAATTAAATTCATCCACCTAATTTGGAAAATATTCTATAAATTTTCAAATGATAGTGGAATTCCATTTGTTGATAGTATGTCCTCGAATAAACCCCACTCCTCATTTATAAAATTATACCAATGTTTTAACAACATGAATGCATTTATCATACATACAAAAATTATAATAATTGAAGGAAAATATCTTATTTCATGTTTCATAATATAATGTATTCTTGAAATATTTATTATTTTTAAGTACACTGATAATAAAATATCAACGGTACATATTCATCTATAATACATAAAATAACGTTCTATAAGCCAACATAAATATTGATAACTTGTTAGAGTATTTATATATCTTATTAAATCCTCTCTAAAAACACAATGAGAATCAAATCATACTTAATATCCTTCTAATCCATTATTAACCTATCATAAAATGGTACATCACTATTAAAGAAATACATATTTTATTTTTTAAAATCATGAAACTTGCATTATACATATCAACTAATATAGTCATGTAGTAGCTGATTATAAGACCTAATGTGATTCCCCAAAGACTTATGATGTATTCCATGAATGTGAAAATAATGAAATTTTTATATATATTTTATATTGACCCAATCTTAGGAAACAATATAAAATATGTTAAAAAAAATTAAAATGTATCCTTATAATACATCGTAATAGTAAACATAAATACATCCATCTTTTCTAAATATTATCACATGTATATTCATTTCATCCATCGAAACTCAATAGATAACATTGACAATGTATAACTATCAGTGGTTATATCACACAATGATCCTATTTTTTCATATTATTTTATATATTTTATATATATTTTGTTATTTTACATTAATATTTGAAGTTTCGGGTTCAAATATTTAGTTTTTTAGAGTATATATAACTCATTCGCATATTTAGTATTCCCAGTTTAACAAAAAATGTGTGACTAAATTTATATAGTTTTTATGTTTCTAATTTTTATTCATGGAATGTTTTTCCACATAGGTAGTGTATATTCACATATAAAATATTTTAATCCTAGTAGAAATGATGTACGAACATTTTTGGCTAGGGTATTAATGCATGGATTATTCATTGATATGGAAACAATTAATCAAACATACGAGTTTGGTATCTAATAGGAAAGATTCATTTCACAAGGTTGGTGAATTTGTTTCAAACCTAAATGGCCAAAAAATGTATGTTTCTTGATGATTCCAATATACCCCCATACAGTTTGTGAAAGGTTCATCACGCTTTCATATCATCAAGATTATAATTCGATGGCATTACTTTTCAAACCTAACTCTATTTTAATCCCCAACCATCTTATTTTTCTCCCATTCATTAGGCATGTCATGGGGGTCGTCTCTTGATTAATTTTAAAACATTTCATGGTGATTTCATAGGTTTCATTCATAGATTAATTCTGCTTCCACAATTTCATTCCCCTCACTCTTCTATCTCATCATTAATTCTTTTTTAAAATATAGGAATACTTCATTAGGAATTCACTTTTTATCGAATAATTTTGGGGGTATATTGAGCTAGTACCATGGGATACTACTTGGATAGGCTGTTAGTTTTACCTAGTCAGATCTATGAATCCCATGACGGATGAATTATATTATTCAGATTGGATTGATATAGGATTCCTATATATTTTACACTAGATTTATGTAACATGATATATATCTTATTGAAAAAATTATTTAGATAAAAAATAATATAATTATATATTTCTAAGTATATTTGATTGGAAATTCTATTTTAACTATATATTAAATGAAATGAATATTATTTCACAAACTATATACACATCATAAAAAATATTATTTAACCGTGAACATTAACTATTTTTATTAATTTATTGAATGGATGCTGTAAATGGTTTCATAAATTGATTGTGTGTTTTCATTTTGGAATTTATTTATAGATTACATTTTTTAATGTTATTCTTGGTTCGTTGATTTTTTTTTCAAAATAAAATTTAATATTGGAATGTTTTAATGTGTTGCTAAATATTTTTTATAGTAGGTTCTATAATAAATAAACATTTTTAATGTTTATGTGGATTAGTTGTCATCTGATTAAGAATATTCATAAACAAACATACCCTTGGAATGGGACCATGTATTATTTTTTTTCAAAAAGAAAACATGTATATGGTACAAGACATGATCATTATATATCCATGCATGATGAACATGTTTTTATTTGATGAAGAGATCTCTTGGTTCATTCCTTGGTGATAGTTTCATTTTTGTTTACATATATATATATATATATATATATATATATTATTGAATTCATGTATAAGAAATTATTTATTTGGTTCAATTGGTTCACCCCCAAAATTTAATATGTCATAGGAACCAAGAACATGGATTAGAACTTATGTGAATACATGATTCACAAGTATTGGGTCATGATCGTACTAGTGTAACTAAAAATTGTGTTTTATTTTTTTTCACCATGGTTAGGAAAAAATAGACCTTTTTATGGTTAGGGAAGAAGATTTTATCAGGGTTTCAGAGTTCCACCATCATATTTTGAATTTTTTAGATAGAAAAAACTATCCTGGGAACTCCCAAGTCCTCTTATATATGATTATATTGCATTGATGAATATTGATTTCACAATAAAATGATACTATGAATTAGGTTCCCATTTCACTTATATTATTATGAAATACATATTTATGATTTTATTTATTGTGATTAATTATTTTTACTATTTTTTATCTTTTTTTAATTGAATAATGATTTATTCGTGTATTTTATGAAAAAAATATAAAGCCCCTACATTTAATTTTTTATATGAATGGTTTTTAATATAAGTATTAAATGAAATTATTTGTCCATGATAATGTTTTCATAAACCCTCTCTAATATTTTTTAAACCCTCATGCTTTAGGTGATACCATGTTATATAAATAATGGAAATAAACAATTATTATTTAAATAAATTAATTATAATAAAAAATAAGTGTTTACAGGAAGTGTTCAATATACAAATAATTGGATATTTTATTTGGTAATCTCATAAAGTTTTAATAATATTCCTAAAATTATTTTTTCTGCTTCAATTTTTTGTTCTTCTTGGACTTCCTACCATCATAGTTGTATGTGGAATGGATAAAAACATTGATGTCACATAGAGTAGGTATTTCAAATTTTCGGAATCTATTTTAGTTTCATTTTCAGTAATGTGTAGTTTTATCTAAATCATATTATATAACCCCTATTTTTTATGGGATCCTTGTTCTCTCTATATTGATTTTGTAGAGTTCTATATTTATTTTTAAATTTTTTTGGTTATGATCAACTATAAATTATTATGATGGATTTTTCATTGACCTCCAACATATGGATAACTCATGCAGATTTTGTTGGAGAATTTCATGGATTTATGAAACTATTTTATTAGGTTTAGTTATTTTAATTTTATATACTTTGATTCCATGGAACAAATTACCATCTTGGGTTAATTGGAGTGTGCCCATGGTACTTTGAAGTTTAGATCGGGTTTTGAGTCTACTAGTATCCTATTGTTGGTTAATGTAAAATGAAATCAATGAAATTTTCTTAATAGTGGTAAATATTCATATTTCTCTTTTCTATTTTGAGAATAAATTTTATATTGGTGACTATACTATTAGAACACGAGGTGCACATAGTAATGTTTTTTCATTACATTTGTTATTAATGCTCGAGTTTCCCTGGGAATTCAGTTTTGGAGGAATTTCTTTCGTTTTGATTTCATTTTTTCATAGTTTATTTTATAAATTTTAATATTTGTTTAAATAATTTCAATAAAATGAGGTGTTTTATTGTTTTTTATTTTAGGGGATGGCCATGGGTAAAAATTGGTTGTGTCGGGTGGGATCACAAGGCTTGAAAATCTTTTAGATCTTGGATAAATTATTTTAAATGACTCTTAGGAATAGTTGTGTAACCCCCAAATAATCATCCTTGGGACTTCCATCTTGAGTTTAAATAATTGATCCATTAATATATTGTGGTGAGTTGGATTAATAAAATGTAAAAGGATGTTTTGGTAATGTTGATAATATATTCATCCATCTACTGTTTATTGAGTCTGAAAAGGTCATTTTTGCAACCATTATGTTGGATGCTCAAATTCAGAATTGGAGGAAGTAAATCATTTGTAATAATCCATTTGAGGACTTTTCCTAGGAGAATTTTAAGTCTGTATTGAAAAAAAATAATTTCTCTATATATGCTAAGGATTAAATGATCATTGAGTTGTAGTAAAATTAATAGGATTATAATATTTTTTAGAAGAAATCCATCATTTTTTTCCTAGATCATTTTTTACAATGTTTATCATTGATGATTTCATGAAGGGTAGGTATTTCTAAAAAGGAAATTAACTTTGTATCCAGTCAAGCATGTTTTTGTTTTTTCTTAACCTCATAAATATAAGTAGTTAGGGGGATATATCTACTGAAAATGTTTTGGAAGGAGTGTTAGAGGTTTCTGAAACGTATACTACTCCAGGAACTGGTAATGGTGTCATTAGAAAAGTAACAGTGAAGATGTAAGTGGTTGATAATGAAAATAGTGGTGTAAAGAGTCATATTTGTATCTCTTCATTACCTTAAATTAGACGTAGACACTGTTGGGCCATCAAAGTAGAATATTGTGTAATAGGAGGCTATAGTGTAACAAATTTTACTAGAACCATGATATTTTTTTCTTCTTGGTCATATATTACTTTTTTATGTCACGTGAAAAAAATTAGGGCACAGTATTATCTTTTGAGAGATTCCACTATTTAACCTAGGAAAACCCTTTTCGATCATGCTTGTTTGTAATTTAGTCATCCTTCTACCTTTACATCCATATTTTTGTTCCTTAGTTGTTATCTAAATTTTTATAATGTATATATTTTCATATTTTTCATTTGTATTTATAATTTTATTTAGGTTCACATGAAATGGGTTTTTTTCGTTAGTACTCTACTTTGTTTGTTGGAATATTTGGGGTCATACTCAATTTTTTTTGTCATTTTATTTTATTTTATATTTTTCATTCTTTTTATATTATTAGGATGATTTCCCATATATAATACTAATAATATGTGGAGACCACCATGTTGATACTTTTTTTTGAGTACCCATGTTCCCATTTTCGAAAATTGTTTTACTTATTATTAAGTAATTATAGTTATTACATAATTAGTATCTATTCTCTGTAGTATCCTACATTAGAGCCTTGTAATTCCCTGGGGGGTCATATAAACATCATATAGAATTATCAATGCCTCAGGAATTAAAATATTACAAAATCAAGGTTATTTCCCATTGCGTTATTGAGGATATTGATTATATTTTGGGACGAACATGGAATTTATTTCAGGTGTTTTCATCACGTTTAGCTAAGAAAATTCTTTTTATTTATTTTTTTATATATTTATTTATAATCAGAAGGTTGGATCACATATTATAATTAATATATTTAAATATTTTGAATCATTTTGAAGGGAATACTGTGTTATGGTCTATTGTCCTATCACACCATGACACTATTTTACATATTAATTTATCAAATTATTTGTTCTTATATATGATAATTATTATATATAGGGTATAATAATATGGCTATGCATATTTATACAGTTTTTCATTATTAGTTAAAAAATATACACCATATGAATAGATTAAAATATTGGTGTTTGATGACATTTTTTATCATGAATAGTTTGTCATCACTGTATTTCAAAGTATATCCAAAACCATTGCAATACCAATAAAAACTATTCAAATGAATTTTCATTCTATGGGTTCTTCAACATGGGATGGTAAATATATGGGGAACTATTTGTAATTTATATTAGTTTGTTCAACAATTATAAATATCAATTTTGATAAATTAGTGTATGATTTTTTAAATAATTCATCCAAACTATTTGAGGATCTAGGAGTGTCCACTATGATTAATATAGTTGGATCATTGTTTTGAAACCATATGATAAAACCCTTTGGTGTTCAATTGTTTATAAAATTCATAAAACATATTTCCAATTTAACATGATTTTAATTCTGTGCCCATTGATTCATCTCACTTTTGGAAGCACAAACATGGGGTCCTCTATTCAAGGATATGTAACCTCCGAATAGTGATTCATTGGTGTTTCCTTATGGATTAAATCTGTTTCCAAATAGTAAATCCAATCCATATAAAAAATAATCTTGATTTTATTTTTCAATTTTTAGTCCCCTTCCTTGGTGATATTTATCTTTTCCAAAACCCAAGGAAATATTTTGACATAATCCCTTATGTTTCACTGTAATTATGGTGTGTTTTTTTCTTTTTATATTGTTTCATTATGTGTTGGAAATTTCATATCATTCAACATGAATCGAAGGTTGGACCCCATGTGTTAGTAATTATATTTTAAAAATATTATTTGGTTACTGAATGATATAATTATATATTTTCTAGCATTATTTAATATGTAATTAAAATTTTATATGAAAGTTTTTTAAAAGAAATTTGTTTCTTATTAATTAATAATAATTGATCACATGTAGAAGTACATTAAGACCATTCTCTAATATTTTCCCATAGTATGGTGTTTTCCCTTTTTGTGATTTATCCCCCTAACATAGACTAATAGGGAAATAATTAATATTAGTGTGGTAGATTAAATCAAAAACCATTATTGGATTGTTCGTGTGTTAATATTTTCTTAATGTTACCATTATCACTTAGGTACAGAAAACTATTTTGTATTTTAGTTATTGTATTTTTTACAATGTTATATTTATATGCATATATATTATGTGATGATTTAACATTTCCCTAATATCAATGTTTTTTCCATTATTGTCGTTATTATATTTATTGTTTTAGTTTTTGTAGTTATTGTTGTTACATGATATTATCATATTACTCATTTTTTAAAGAATGAATTCAAATTCAGGTATTTTATTAAAAATGATTTCAAACCCCCTCATAGCATTTTTAAATGAATCCCACATTAATTTTTTTTAAAGAACTATTGTTCTATACTAAAAATTTGAAGGTAGAATACATAAAATGATAAAACCTGCATTCTTATGATAAAATTTGTAAATAATGCATGGTAATAGGCAATGATATTTTAATGAATAAATTTTTGGTAAAAACCTATAATGATACGTTATACTTAAATATACTAATAACTAGATATATAATTCTAATTGAATACTTCATTTTTATTGGAATTTCTATTTATCATTATACTAACAAATATTTTAACATTTCAATTTCAGGTGTTGGTTCATCATAGACAACTATTGTGTGATATTAGTCTGGGGAGTGTACGTGACCTTATGGTCACATAAATATTGTATTTTGAATTTTTGGTATCTATTATAGTTTTATTTTCCTTAATATGTTTTTATCTTAATCATCTAATATGGACTCCTTTGTATCTAATATCTTGGATTAATTTTTTTTATTGTGTTGAGTAACATTTATTTTGTTATTTTTCATTGGATTTTTCTCATATCCAATATAATTTATGCATTTTTCATGAACATAGAACATCTTGATAGAGAATTATGAAATTATAGTAATATTTGATGAAATTAAAATTATTATTTTTTCATTATATATTGTTCCAATGAGATATAATATGATTCTTGCGTAGTAGTTGTAAGATTGATTTGATCAAGAATGTGGGACAGGACTTTTGTGGGATGTATTAGTTGTCTAGTCTAGGGGTGAACTAGAGTTTCATCATGAAAAAGAATATCTTATTCCATATGAGAAAAAAATACCCCAATACCCCCCATGACTTCTTGATAGAGACACAATATTGATGATGAATTTTCCACCATCCTTATCAAAACACAACATGGAATCCACAATTATGAAAAAAAATCCACTCATATACAATATTTCATATAAAAAATCAATTATAAAAATAAAAAATGAAACTAAATAAATAAAAAAATCCTTTATTATAACTTCATAAAATCATCACATTATAATGTTACATATTTTTTGATTAAAAAACATACACATGGAAATAAACCAGTTACATTATCTCCAATAAAATTCATAATAGATACTATTTTCCCTATAAAAAGATAAAAATTTATATTAATTAATATTAATGAAATATTATTGTTTAATTATAATCTAATATCCTTGATAATATGATTTGGAACAATAAATCATGTGAGAGTATCATTGTACCTTCACATGATAGTGAGGAATATTCATGATAAAAACTCACGATATATATTTTCAATAACATTCTAAAATATGTATAAATAAAATAACACATTATGTTTTCCAAAACCCATTAATCTCATAAGAAATTCACTAAAATTTTACTATAAGGACCGATAGAAAAAAAATATAAAAATGGTTTTTTGTCATATCCCATCAATTTAAAACACCAAAATCTATGATTTCATAGAGAGAGTTCTTATATATGGTATTATATAACCCAAAATTATTCTATATGTACATTATTTGAAATAAAATTACATATTTGATTTCTTTATTTAGAGAAAACAATGATTCTATATAAAATGTTATATATTATACATTAATTACGTAGCTATTATACTTGAAGGGATGATTAGGATTAAAAATCTATCCACAAATATGTGTAAAATTTTAAATTAAATAAAATAACATTATTAATTCACTATGATTATGTATTTAATTTTTATTAGTTATATGATGAATTAAAATATATTTTCTACAAAAAACATATTCCATTAAATTTATTTAACATATATTAATACTATTATCCTCCACATATGGAAACTAATTTACAAAAAAATAATATCAATTTTGATATCATTATTTAATATTATATTTTTTTGTTATTGTGGAGTATTTTTTAACTGATTAAATTTCAATTAATAATTAATAAATTTTGATTTGAAGGAAAACTATATTTTAAATTTATGTATTAAAAAGGTAATGAATTTTTTGATTTAATTTTAAAATTTTATTAATTCCCTTCATTAAACATAATTAAATTAGTGTCATTGTAATTTACATTATTCATAACTTTGTTAAAAAGTAACTTTTATAGTTAAAAATAATTTTTTATAGAAACATTTTGACCAATTTTTTTATGTCATATGAAATTTAATTTCTTTATCTAATAGAAATTGAATTTGATAAAATGGATAAAATATTTGAAGTTAGAATATAGATATTTGTTATGTATTCCACATTAATTTTGTGTCATAATGAATATTAACAGTAGTAAAATACATTTATCCTCAGTAATGGTTAAAATAGATTTCTAGAGAGGTGTTAAAATAAGAGAAAAGGGAAATATATAAAATTAAACATTTACAAATCCAATTTTATGGCCATATTTTTACTATATGATTTCCCAAAATTGATTCCATTCCCATTTTGAAGAATTTGGATTATATATATCATTATTTTATATTAATCTATTGAAACATTCCAGGTACATCCTCTCTCTATATTATAAATGGAAGCCTATCTTCTCTCTAATGTAAGAAACATTAATACTCCTAGACCAACAAACACCTGACCAATTCTCTTACCAAATTCTATATCCATGTTTTAGAGGTTTATTTCTTCTAATAATAACTTTCCAGTGGTCCTTATGGAGGGATATAAAATATTTCTAATGAAGAAGAATAATCATCCTTACAAAAATTTTGATGTTTATTTATTCATTCACATCCAATCAATATATATTATTCTTCATGAAAAAATTTCCTAATTATCCTAAATTTAATAAATTTTTATTTTAACAATTAAACCACCATTATCCACATCGTTTTTCATCAAATTGGATATTAATGTATTACTCATGAATGCGTGTAGACTATTTCCTCTATATAGTGATAAAAAATCAATTTACATAACCATTATTTAGGGTTTATTATAATGATTTACTTAATTTAAACATATTATTTGTATATTAAAATTATTGTCGATGAAATGGTAATGATGTATTTAATGTATCTTTAGTGTTATTTGTATAATTTTCTTTTACAATGGTTACCAATTTCGTTATTTTTACTTTCATAAAAAATAATTGGATGATGTACTATTAATGGGTTCATTGAGATTATGAAATATCATTGTGATATTTTAGGTGAAATAATGTTGGATGGTTTACCAGTTTAATGATGTTAATTTTATAATTTTCATTGTAAACTGGTATTATTACCATAGTTTGGGATTTATTTAAGGGAGATACCATTTAGTCACCTTTATGGCCGTAGTGAGACTCTCAACCAATGAGTATTATAAATTTGGGACTCTTATTATTTTCTATAAAATAACTTGTAGAAATGAAACATGTGAATAATAAATATAATGTGATTTACCTATGCCCTAAGAGAATTTCCCTGAGATCTAATTTATGAGTGTGATATATTCCATACACAAATATTTATTATCAACTAAGACATCCTTCAACTAATAATTATACTTACCATAGTAGTGATATATATATATATGTATGTATTATTTAGTTGTTATAAATATTGGTTATTATAATAACTAGAAAATATTTTTTGATGTGTGAGATCGTTTATATAATAATACATGTAGTTATAGTTTTCAATGATAGAAATATTATATCTAGTAGTTTGTACAACTCCAAAAATTTATTTATAATTTTTTATTATTCCACGAAGTGAATCATATTTTAAATGTTGTTTAACACATGATGATGGGTTTTTTCATTCCATAGAATGATATATATCCTCGATAGTGAGTAATCCTTTACATTATTAATGATGTATTCTATATTTTAAAAGGTTGTGGTTTTTTCTCTCTCTAATATGAGTCTATAATATTCTTTTATCCCTATTACATGAAAAATATTATTTATATTTATCATGGGAATGAATAATTTAGTGTATATATGTAATTAGATGATAGTTTTACGTTGATGTAGCCCACAGAAATATTACGAGTGTTATATAATGAATTTATATTATTATTATATTCCTATAATAGTATTCCTTGGTATATCCACGACGTTATCACTAAACACATCCTTGTAAAATAATATAAGTAGGGCTTCATATGTTGTTATGAAAATAAAATTTATAATCATAAGGAAATTTCTAGTATTATTGTATATTGTGTAGTATTATAGGGTAATTTGGGGGTTATTATTAGTGTAATCCTTCAATAATAATTGGAAATTCGTAATTTACAAGGTTAATTTTGTCATCATTTATGAAAATATTATATTTTTTTTTGAGAACTATATAATGTATATTGTAACAACCCAATATTTATTAATGAAATTACTTCTTGATCTAATTAATTGTCTTAATATGTAAAATGGTTATATAAAATATGCACTTCTTTGGTTTTATGTCTTTTTATTTCAAATACCTTTAATAATTGTTACCATTGGTAATATAATCGTTGAATAGTGATCACATGATTATTATAAATATTGTGCTTTAACAGATCCAATTTACTCAGACAAAAGAAGTTAGGGCCTCATCCAATAGAATTTCTACATATGAAGACCATTATTCAGAGCTCGAAAGGGAGGTGGTGTCATTGGGATTTGTTCTTCACTAATCCTAAGTCGAGCATCAACACTTTAAGCTCGAAAAAAACTGCCTTTGGGAAAGGTGGAAGTTGATAGAGATTACCACCAGAGAAATGTTATCCGAGCCACCTCAAGATTTTATCCTCATCATACTCATTACCCATCATTATTATGCATGTGTAATGAAGTGTTATGTGGCTTGACCCTAGCTCTATGATTATGTCCATATTTTTTTTATAAGGAATATACATTTTATTGTTATTATTAATTGGTAAGTAGTTCATAATGAAAATATAGAATTTATATTAATTATTAAAATAAAAAATTTATTTTGATAAATTAATTTATTTTTTATTTAATAATAACTTAATAATGTTTTATAAATAAATTAATTTCTATTAAATATTAATTATTGTATGATTTTTATGAATACAATTGTAATTTTTATTATGGTTTGAAATCTATTTTTGATAAAACCCATTAAATTTAAATAAATGTAAATTTTTATTTTAAAAGTAAAAATTTACATATATAGAAAATTAATTATATAAAATGATTATTATTTTTGGATTCAGGTTGTCAAAATTTTTCAATAGTTATTTTTTCATAATTTTCGAAGACAGTCAAATGTGTGCGTAAAAATTAAATATCATTTAAATATATAATGTGTTTTATGAAATCATTAGGACGCAATAGTGATGTATTAAAATACTCTAAACATTATGTTCGGCCAATATATGTTACATCATTAAATTAACTTGATTTTATGTAACTCCCTGACCCCCGTTACCTAGTATCTATGCATTATTACATAGCATTGGCATGATCACACAATATCAAGTCTTGAATGACCGATTAGTTTAGTAGCCTTGGAACCACTATATACATTCATAAGTCTTACATTACATCATAAAATGAAAATCTTCAACATCATAGTCTACATATGAACACTCATATCCCCTCAAACTATCCCTACAGGTCACTCATAAAATACTTATTCACATCATGGGAAAATAAAATATAAAAAGGGATGAACTCAGATGCTTAGTAAGGATAAAAATATAGTATAATCTTTGAAAAATAAGATTAAACATTTAAGGAAATGTATAACAAAAACATAAGCCTTTTAAACATTAAATTCAGCATAATATGGTAAAAATAAAATTAAATAATTCCATTTACTTATTCACATGAATATTCTACTAGTATAATAATCACATGCAAAATCAATAACCACTTTCATAATTATGGAATGCATAATTCCATACTATCATAACCACATAGTCAAGGCCTTGTGCCAAGACTACAAATATGATTTTTCAAAGGCCGTGTGCCAAAGCACTAGTTTATCTCATTAGGCCTACAGATGAATCAAGGAACTATATCAGGATCCACCTTTCATTTACTGAGTCCAATGTATTCTTCATATGAATAGTTTTATACATAACATAAAAATTCATATTAAATCAAGGATACGAAATTTCAATAATTTCTCCATAAATCATGAATGGTATAAAAATGACACATCTACAGTCAAATATAACACAAAACCATCAATATAATATACAATCTTTGTATCCTAATATATCAACTTCAAATAATATGAAAATCCATCAATGGATGATGACATAGATGAAATCAAAACTATTTGAGTGAAATATCTCTTTTTTAAATAATTTAAAATCCACATAATTATAAAAGAAAAGATTTACATTGAAAATATTATTTTAAGCTTGTAAGGGAAGCTTTGATGATTTTATAATGGTAGAAAATATCCGCACCCACTGCATAAGTTAAAAAACATTCATACCATAATTTTTTCGAAAACATTAAAAAGGACCTTGTTTGAAAAATGACCAAAAATTTCTTTCAAAACATATAAGGGTATAAATGAATTTAACCCATTTTCTTTTAAATAGTATAAATGTTTTGAAATACATTATTATGAAACATGTAAGTGGATGATAAAGAGGTCCCAGTAGATAAAAACGTAAAAACAACCTCGGATAATAAAGACATTGTGAAATTAACCCTTACCTTTTACTTTTCCTTGGTCAAGGGTAAGTTAACCTCATGTATAATTATGAAATAATTTTTATTAAATTATTAAATAAACATATAAATAAATATGATATCTTATATGATCTTTTAACATTGTTTTATTAATAATATCTTAGCATTATCACTGTTTCGGGTGTTAGCAGATCTGGTTTCCATTATATTATTTGTTATGTGAGTCATATTTTATATATATGGGATTTATTAAATTCATATCTAGAATGATTTCAAGTCTTTAAAAATTATTTTTAATCATCTAATGAAAATTAGTCTTGAATGGATACGATGGGGATTGAATCTCATCGTGTTCGTGGAGACGGTAATCTGTACGTACGCACGTATGGTACCATGTCATTTAAAGTATGGATAGAATAATGGATATGGATTTACCATATTTAAAATAAAATAATTGTATATAGAAGATACCAGAGTTATTATTTTTTAATGGAAATTAAAAAGAAAGAATAAGAGGAAATGAAAGGAACTTGAAAGTGGGTGGTGATATTATTACCTCTTCTTCGAGTTCATCGATTTGATTTGATCAAAAAGACTCCATAAGTTGACTTTATGACTAAATTAAGGCCTCTAATTCAAAGGGGAGGACAGTTTATAGGGTATTTGGGCAGATTTTGGCCTAGCCAAATGGTTTTGAAAGTAAGAATTAGATGGAAGGGGGAGTTCCCTTTTAAAAGTGGGGTGAGAGGCAGCTTAGGAAAAGCTAGAAATATTATTTTATAATAAAATAAATTTCGGTTTCTAACTACTAAAAAATTGATTATTTAAAGGATAAGGTGTGTATGGGTCGAAAATCACTCCACCAATAGGTTTTAGATAGGCTTGGGTCACTATATTAACTTTATCATTTAGATTTAACTCTTAGTTAAATAGTTTGACATTTACCACGTCTCTTTGTATTTTTATACTATATGTTTAACAAATATACCATATATATCCAATAAAACCCAAAGTGGTTCATTAATGATACACCTATCATAATACATGTCTTTTGGATGATCCTTAAATTTTTATGAAAATAATATCTATTAATAATATAATATTTGTTTTAAAAACTCTTTTATGTCAATTTTGACACTATTTGGTATTTTGTTTTTGCTAAATTTATAACAACATTATTTCTTCAAAAAAATTATTCAAACTAACCCTAATATGTGATATTAAACTATGAAATCATTGTAATTTATTAAATATCTAAAATTACATTTATTTGGATATTTATAATATCAATTATTTTAATATTTCAATAATTATTTAATTACTGCATCACTATTCTGTGAAAAATATATTTATTAATTTAATGTATATAAATTATAAATAAAATATAAGAATTTAATAAATATTATTATATTTATAATTAATATTTATAATCTAAATTATATTATTTATAACCCTTTATTAAAAATGTTTTAGTTATTAAACATTGATTTTAATTATTGTAAATTTTCATTGAATTAAATAACAATAAATGTCCTAATCGAATCTATGTGGACCAAAGAGGTTCATATATTATTACTAAGGTTGTTTCTGGTCTAATTATACATATCCAATAGAATTAGGACATGTGTTAGAGAAATAATAATACAATTTTTACCCTCAATTACCCTATTTTATTTTAACCGTGGTAAATAAAAGTAAAAAGTTACTATTCATAAAAAATTATTTTTATCTTATTCAATGACATTTTACACTTAGATATTGACCTCGTCTTTCTGATTTTTGAAATTCCTCTCAAAGAAGCGGTAAAATTATTTTTTCTGTGAATTTTCAAATTCTACTAGGAGATGGGTAAAAGACGGTGAACAGATTAATAACAGTTTTATATATCTAAAATTATTGTAAACTAACTCAAATAAATTACATTGATCTTATATAATTATTATGTATCTACTTTGACCTAAAATAAATTTTAATGAATAAATAATTATTAAAAAAAATCGGTTTTAAACAATAACTCATTGTTTTTCACTATTCATCCAAAATATAATGTTTTAATAAAATACCAAAAATTCCCCAAAGCTAATTTTGATATTTCAAATCTAAAAAGGATGCCCATTTTGTATGTCAATATTTATAAACTTTCCAAAAGTGGGTATTACTATTCCTAACGGCTAGTTAGATTGGTTGTGGTGTGTGTTAGAACTCAAAGTTGTGTACAACAGAAGCTATTCTATTATTCAAAGGGAAACATACCGTAGAAGATTGGTGTGTTACATTCTCCCCTCCTTCAAATAATTTCATCCTTCAATTTTCAAGAATACTACCACATGAAAAGACTTGAGTGGTTCTTCCTCATAAGTTCCTCGGGTTCCCACATTTCCTAATCTATATTATGTTTTCATTATAGAAATTTTACCAGATGAGTCGTCTAGTTTCTCAACACTTGTTTTCGGTTATCCAGAATCCTGTTGGGCTCTTCGCAATAAGACTGATAGGGTTTTAGTTCTAATTTCTCCTAGGTGATTACATGTGTTGGGTCAGGCATGTATTATCTCAATAGTTGTACCTGGAACACATCGTGAACTTTGGAGAGATTTGGTGGCATTGTCCAATGATAATCTAAAGCCCCAATTCTTTCTAGAAATTCAAAATTTCTGATGTACCTTGGACTCAATTTTCCCTTCTTTACGAAACGTATAACACCCTCTCATTGTTATACCATCAAGAAAAAAATGACCTCCTAACTGAAATTCCAAATCCATCCTTCGGTTATCGGTATACCTATTCTGCCTACATTGAGCTACTTTGATGTGGTTTTGGTTAAGATAACCATTTCCATCGTTTCCTCCACCAAATCATGGACTATGGGTTTTCTTTCACCAACATCATCTCAACATGTTCATGTGCGACATCTCTTTCCATATAACGCTTCATATGGAGCAATCCAAATACTTGAATGGAAGATATTATTATATGAAAATTTTAACAAAGGTAGTTATTGATACCACATACCTTGAAAGTCATGTGGGGAGGATCTCAACATGTCTTCTATGGTTTTAATAGTTCGTTCTGATTTTCCATCAGTTTGGGGGTGGGAGGCAGTGCTCAAACGAAGCTCAGTCTCTAGGGATTTATGAAGACTTTTCCAAAATCATGAAGTTAAATATGGATCACGATAAAAAAAAATTGATAGGGGTACTCCATGCAGTCTCACTACTTCATCAATATATATTCTTGCTAGACGTTCAAGTGGAAAGTATTCTATTATAGCAGTAAAATTTGCTAAATTGGTAAGATGATCAGGAATGACCCCCATTTCATCATTCTTTCTAGGAGTCTTTGGTAGTCCCATGACTATGTCCATCGTGATATTATCCCATTTCCACTCATGTATGATAATATGTTGCAATAATCTTCCTGGATGTTTCTTTATAGCTTTCACTTGTTGACAAACCATACATCATGACAAAAAATCCGCAATTTCCCTCTTCATGTTGTCCCACCAAAATTTTTTCTTCAAATCTCTATACATTTTGGTGCTACTAGGTTGAGTAGAGAAATTGGAACTATGAGTATCATCCTACAATTCCATTTTTAGATAAGTTATATCTGGAACACAATGACCCTTCCCAAATTTAAAAATTCCATTTTCATACACAATGTCAGTCAATCTTCCATCATTCACAGCACTAATCTTCTTTTGAAACTCTTCATCAGTGGTCTGAGAACACTTTATCCTTTTATGTAATGATGTTTTGGAAACCATTTGAAAAATCAATGATGTTTAACCTTCAAGGGTTATTCCCATATTGATATTTACTAGATCCCTGAAAATTGGATCCTTTTCAACGCTCATTTTTCAATACTCCATGATCCATTATGCTCAAAGCATCTGCCAATTTATTTTCCATTCTCGAGTGGTAGCGTACCGTGCAATAATAATCCTTGAATAGTTCAAGCCATTTTTGCTGCCTCATGTTGAGTTCTTTGTATGGGAAAATATACTTCCAACTCTTGTGATCAGTATAAATCTCACAGTTTCACCATAGTGATAGTGTATCCAAATCTTCAAAGAAAATATTACACCTGCTAACTCAAGATCATGTGTATGATATCTTTGCTCAAGAATTTTTTGTTGTCATGATGCATATGAAATAACCATATCATTCTATATAATGACACAACAAAGTCCTTCCATCAATGCATCACTATAAATAATGAACCCATAATTCACCCAGAAGTGTCTTAACCAAGAGGGTATTAATACCCATTGTCATGCACCAGATCACATTCAATTCTAGCTCAAAGCAGTGTTTTAGGGTTTTACCCCTTGTTACATCTATGCTAGAGCCTCCTCTACGTGCTCGTATCCAGACATGGATGTATTTCTTGAAAAACTCACAAATTTTATTCAATACCAAAATTCTTTGATGTTCTTCTATACTTATCCTCAAATTTTATCTTAGAAATATGTTCTCTAATCAGAGTTTATCTAAGTCTAGCTTCCACAGTTTGTACTAAACTTCCTCTGATACAAACTATAACACCCCGACCCCCTTTACCCAGAGTTGATGAATTATAAAATAACATTGGCATGATCAGAAAAGATCTAGTCTCGAATGACCGATATGGTTAGTAGCCTTGGAAAGACTAGAAACATTCATAAGTCTTTCATTACATCATAAAATGAAAAAATACTACAACATTGTCTCCATATTCCAAACTCATTTCCCCTAAGACTATTCCTACAGGTCAGTCATAAAATACTTTTTCACATCTAGGGAAAAATAAAACACATAAAGGGGTGAGCTCCGACACTCATTAAGGATAACAATATAGCGGAAACATTCATAAATAAGAATAAACATATAAGTAAATATATAACTAAAACATCATACTTTTAATATTGAAATTTATCATAATATGGAAAAAAATGAAATAATTCCATTTACTTATTCACATGGATATTCTACTGGTCGAATAATCAATTACAATATCAATTACCACATTCATAATTATGGAATGCATAATGCCAGACTATCATAACCACATAGTGAAGGCCGTGTTCCACGAATACAAATGATACATTTCATGGCCTTGTGCCAAGACACTAGTTTGTCTCATTTAACCTACTGATGCATCAAGGAGCTATAGCGGGCTTCACCCATCACTTACTAAGTCTAATGCATTCCTCATATGAACATGTTTAAACATAACATAAATATTCGTATTAAAACATTCATATGAAATGTCAATACATTCTCCATAAACCATGAATGGTATAAAAATTACACATCCACAGTCAAACATAACACAAAACCCTCACTACAATAAGGATGTTTTTTATCATAATAAATCAACTTCAAATATGCTTAAAATTAATCAAAGGATGTTGACATAGACGAAATCAAAACAATTCTAGAGAAATATCTCTTTTTTTAATCATTTAAAAGTAACATATTTATAAAAGAATACATTTACTTTTTAAAAGTTCTTATAATCTTGTATGGGATGCTTTGTTGATTTTATAACGGTGGAAAATAGCCGCACCTGAAATATATGTTAAAAAACATTATTACCATAATTTTGTCAAAAATGTTAAAAAGGACCTTGTTTGGAAAACGATGGAATGATACCTTTAAATACTTATAAGTTTATAAATGAATTTAACCCATTGTCTAGTAAATAGTAAAAAAAATTTGAAATACATTATTAAGAAATATGGATGTGGATGGTATAGAGGTCAGAGTAGATGCTTACGTAAACACAACCTCATATAATAAAGAGATTGTGAAATTAACCCTTACCTTGTACTTTTCATTGGTCAAGGGTAGCTTAACCTCATGTATAATGGTGAAATAATTGTTATTAAATTATTCAAGAATCATATACATTAATATTATATCATATATGATCTTTTAACATTGTTTTTTTAATAATATCGTAGTATTATCGTCGTTTTGTGTGTTAACTTATTCATTTTTTCTTATGTTATTTGTTATGTATGACATATTTGTTATATATGGGATGTATATTATTCATATATAGAATTAAATAAAGTCATTAAATTCTATTTTTAATCATCTAATGAAAATTAGTCTTGAATGGATATGATGTGGAATGAATCTCATCACGTTCGTGGAGACGGTAATCCGTATATACGCACGTATGGTGACATGTCATTCGATGGATGAATATAATAATAAATATGGTTGTACCATATTTATAATATCATGAAAGTATATATAATATACTGGAGTTATTATTTTAGAATGGAAATAACAAATAACGATGAAGTGGAAGAAGAAAAGAACATGAAAGAGGGTGGTGAAATTATTACCTCTTCTTTGGGTTCTTCTTTCTGATTTGATATAAAGAGCTCTTTAAGTTGGATTTATGACTAAATTAAGGCCTCTAATATTAAGGGAAGATAGTTTATAGGGTACTTGGGAAGAGGCTTGACGATCCAAATGGCTATGAAGTTGTTAATTAGAGAGAAGGAGAAGTTCTCCTTTATAAGAGGGGTGAGGGGAACCTTAAGAAACGCTAGAAATATTATTTAATAATAAAATAATTTTCGGTTTATATTGGCTCAAAAATAGATTATTTAAATTATAAGGTGGGTATCTGTCTAAAATCACTCAACCAATAGGTTTTAGAATGGGTTTTTAACTATATTAACTTTATCTTTTAGATTTAACTCTTAGTTAAATAGTTTTACATTTACAATATCTCTTTGTATTTTTATATTATATGGTTAATAAACATACTATATTCCTCCAAAAGTACCCCAAGTGGTTCATTAATGATACAACTATCATTGTATAAGTATTTTTGTAGGACCTTGCATTTTTAGGATTATAAAATCAATTAATTATATAATATTTGTTTTAAAACTTCTTTTATGTCAATTTTGTAAAATTTTGTTATTTTGTTTTATATAAATTCATAACATCATTGTTGCATCAAAAAAATTAATCTAAAAAACCCTAATATGTCATATTAACCTTGATAATTAGTTTAATTTATAAAATGTGTCAAATTACATTTATTTGGATATTTATAAAATCAATTATTTTAATATTTCATTAATTAGGTAATTACTGTATCACCATTGTGTCATATATAAATTAAATTATATAATGTCTAACCATAATAAATAAAAAACCATTATGTAGGAAATATATTTAGCTTTCTAATGAATATTTATAATCTAATTTATCTTATGTATTTCCATATATTAAAAAAATTAGTTTTTAAACTTTGATTTTAACTCTTTTAACTTTTTTTGAATTAATTAATAATAAATGTCTTAATGTAATCCAAGTGGACCAAAGAGGTTTATATTTTCTTCCTAAGGTTGTTTTTGGTTGAATTATACATATCAAATAGAATTAGTACACGTGTTAGGTGAATAATAATATCATTTATACCCTTAATTACCCTGTTTACTTTTAACAATGCTAAATAAAAATAAAAAATTTACTAATCAGCCAAAATTATTTTTATCTTTTTGAACCACATTTTACTACTTGTATTTACCGTGTCTCTATGATTTTCGAAATTTCTCTCACAGAAACCGTAAAATTATGTTTTATTTGAATTTTAAAATTCTCTTATGAGGTGGATAAAAAACTATGTAAAGTTCAATAAAATTTTAATATATCTAAAATTATTATAAAATAACTCCAATGAATTAAATTGAACTTATATTGGTATTATTTATCTATTTTGACCTAAAATAAATTTAAAAAAAAATAGATAATTATTTTAAAAAAATTCAGATTTAAACTATAACTCAGTATTTTTCAGTATTCATCAAATATTGAATGTTTTCAGAAAAATACAAAAAAATCACCCTAAGCTAATTTGGATATTCCAAATACAAAAATGAAGTCCATTTTGATAGATAAAATTTATAAAATTTCAAAAAGTGTGTATTAATATTCATAACGGCTGATTTTATTGGTTATGGGGTGTGTTAGATCTCAAAGTATCAAACAACACATGGTACTGTATTTTTTAAAGGGAAACGTACCATGGAAGATTAGGTGTTAAATTTTAGGTTTATTTGATTTATTTTACAAATACATAGTGGACGCTCCAAAAGATTAAAAACATATTAACATTTTAAATTGATTTCCTTCAGAGGGTGACTCAACTACACATATTCTATCCTATTATATTAATTAGTTGGAAATTTTCCCTATAAAAATATTTTTTCCACCCTCCTTTGGAAAAAAAATTGGGAAAAAATTGGGTTGGTATTTGGTTTTGATTGCTTTAATATGTGGTGCCCAAAACAAAAATAATAATTAAATCCCTATTCTTTCCTAAATTAACCAACCAACTATCACACTTAATTTTCATTCATAGATTTTTGAGTTCATCCATCCTATTACCTTCTCACTCTATAATCCTATCAAGGCTCCCCAAGCTCCCAAGAAGCCTCTCTTAATCCCCTCCCAAACCATTAGGATCACACATCAAACTAAGGGATTCCTTATTTTTCATTTTATTCAAGTTCCTTAATATTTTTAATCCCTTTTATTTTTAATTATAAATGATGGTGTATGATAACAAACTCCCCTATAGTTTCCACTATATGTTTTAATGATTAGATACCCCTTTATCTCTCATTGATTCCTTCCATGTATACTCATTACCGTGATTAAATTTTGTAAGGGATTTCTTCCATCTTTATTTATGTCCATGTTTCCTTATATTATTATTCAATTTTATTTTAAATTAAATATGTTGGATTATGATTTCATACCTTCCCCATAATTCCATAATTATTTTCTAATAATTATAGACCCTGTTAGATCTTATTAGTACATCCCATGTACATTTGTTACCATGCCAAAATTATGAAAGGGATTCCTTCTATTTTAATTTTATTCGTTTTTTTTAATATTTTTATGCTCTTTTTTCAATTATAAATGTTGTGGTATGATTTAGAACATCCTATATACTTCCTTATTTATGTTTTAATTATGTGATAACACATCCCCTCTCATCCATGTCATCCATGTATATCTGTTACAATGCAGAAATTCAGTAAGGGATCTCATCATTCTTTATTTATGTTCAAGTTTCCTTATATTTTTATGCCCTTTTATTTAAAATAAAAAATGTTGGGGTATGATTTATAACATCCACCATCCATACATACTTATGTTTTAATGATGGGAGACCTTTTTCTATCTCATTAATTCCTCCCATTTACACTCATTACCATACAGAAACTTCTTAAGGGATTCATCCCTTTATTATTTTATCCATATTTTTTATTATTTTTATACCCTTTTATTTTAAATTATAAATGTTTTGGTATAGTTTCTCACCTCCTAAAAACTTCCTTATTTATTTTTTAATAATGAGATACCCCTTCATTCTCATTAATTACTCTCATGTACACCCATTACCATGCTGATATTCCGTAATGAATTTATTTCTTCTCATTTACATTCATGTTATTTTATTGTATTATGAATCTAAATTCCATTAAATTTATTGGGACTTGTATCTATATGACCCCCTTGTTTTCCATTTCGTTTACATATGATGATACATACCTTTATCTCTCATCAACCATTTTTATAAATTCTTTTATCACGTCGTTATACTGCCAAAATTGCAACGCCCTTTTCCCAGCGAAAGTCCTTCTGTAATGAATACTATTCCCAATTCTATATCAATTTATTCACATATATGTACATGAACTTATATATTATATATTTTATTGTATGTATTACATATTTCTTTTTTCGTGGAAGAAATGACAAAGTTGAATGATTCCATTTTTTATGATCCATATGGCACAGTTATGCATAAAATGAAAAGATTAAGAAGGGTGTGCACTGATCGTGCTCCAAAAAATTTGGTAAATATTAGTATCATAATTCCTCAAGTGAAATGAGTTTTACTAATAATAAATCAAGTTCAATGGGGGTTTACCTATGCTCCATGTTCAATGATCATTGGCTCATGCTAATAACATGTTAAGTATTCTTGCAACATTTCCATGCTACGATAATCATGAAATATCATTCCTTTATTTGCGTGTTTATTTTATGTCCAATTGATAGGATTATTTCTTATAATATATTTTATTCTTCATGTTAATACTTTTTTACAACCTTACTGGGATTTATAGCTCACCCTTTTTTATGAATGTCATTCGGTTATCTCATGTAATACAATGTATGAGGGAATATAGTGGTAATTTAAATGTAGTTGTCAATAAAGATGTTTTCTTTCATGTTTTATGTTATTATGTAATGATCTAAATCCTCATGTATAGTAGAATTATCAATATTCCATGTTATATCATGTAAAGGGTCTAGGTAATAAATCATGTTTATGTAGGTAATAAAGAGTAAGTTTTTTATTGTTGGTATTAGAGGACTGGTTTATTTATTTTTAATGTTAGGATTAGAAAACCCTAATGACAACCTTATAGATAAGAATATGTATAATAAAAACATCCCTAATTAATGGGGAGTATTGAGTATGTGTTTTATCATTATATTAAATTCCAATTTGGATACGAGAAAGTAGAGGCGGCTCCGGAACATATATAAAAATGAGTGAAAATTCTGACATGGAGTTTCGGGCATGACCCTGGGTATCTTCGTGCATAAAAACGATCTTAATTTAGTCCTGGTTACGACACTCTTGGGGGATATGATTTTTTAAATTCATTATCTTAGTATAAACCATTATTAAGGTAATAAAAAATTCCACTAAGAATATATGATGGGAAGTAGATCATTGATAACATATATTAAAGACTATAAATTCATATTTTAAGGAAATAAAACTAATTTATAAGTAATCTGTTTTCTTCTTTAAATTCCATTTATTTGTTACCACTAACATTAACTTTATTAAATATAATGGCCAGTAATATGAGGAATTGGATTACAACTGATGTGAAGGGAAACATGATTAATGTCTCAGTGAGATTCCCAATAAAATTGGAGCTCAAATAGAATATATTGTGATTATTCCAAACCATATATCAAAAATCTTAATTAACAATTGGTACTTTATAAAATTCCCAAATACATTAAGGAATAATAAGATTACAACTCAGGAAATATCATCTGATAAAGGTGATAAAGGAAAAAAGACCCAATTTCCATTGATCAACAATTGTGAAAAGATGAACCAATAGAAAGGTATCCAAGGGACTAAGAGATGATTTAACTGTGGAATGAAAGGGAATAATTCATCCCATTTCCATGAAATAATGGATAATGTGCGGGATGGAGACAAAGATCCATCTAAGGAAACATATACAGTTCTATGTCATAAATGTGGAGTCGTTAGGCATTATCCAAGACGATGCTCTATTGAGGTTTTGAGATGCTTGATGAGCTTCAACAATATTCATGGTAAATGGATCATGATAAGTCCTATGCTAAGATGGATAATCATGAGTTAATTAAATGTAACCACTAATACAAATTTGTGTATGTCATAATGTATTTCAATTCACGTTTTAAAAGTTTATCTTTTATGTTTTCAATGAACATTGATCCCCCACAGAAATGATATTAAATCATTATGAAAAAACATTTATAAGTGTTGTATCACATGTTGAATTTTGTGGTAATTTTATTCTCCATAATTCTATAAGGCTCCATTTGATGGAATTTGAATCAAAAAGTAAAATGTTGTTGCCTATTCCACAAGTCAGTCCCATAAATGATCTGGAGATGGGGGAAGTGATCTTTACGTTAAAAATATTGTTCCATTATATATATGGGGAGAAGTGTACGATGTATAATGATCAAAAGAGGATCAAATATATATTAATACTAAAAGAGATTAATATTCTCCAATGAAGATCGATTGAGATCATAAATTATTATGAATTTTCAATCCACTTTCATCCTGATAAGTCAAATATGGTGGTAGATACTCTAAGTAGAAAAGATCCTATAGAATTACCCATTATGAGAATTTAAAAGGATACAATCTTCAATGAATTTCTAGGGAGGGACAAGGAAATCATTTTGGGAGGAACATCATCAATTATTTCTCAAATTATTGCTCATAAATCCCTCATGGATAAAATAAAGGATGCTTAGAGAAAAGATATTGAAATTCTGAAAGGGTGGAAGATATCAGAAACATGAAATCATCAGAGCTCATTGTTAACAAGGATGGAGTTGTGAGATTTGGGTCACGATTATATATACCATTCGATCCGGTGATAATGAAGGGTAATCTAAATGATACACATAGCTCAACCTTATCTATTCAACCAGGGAGAACAAAAATTTATCCGAATCTCTGAGAAAAAATTTTGTGGGACAAAATGTAAAAAGATACTACTAAATATACATAATGTTCCTTGTATGTCATCATGTGATGTCTGAGAGGCAAGAGTTTAATGGGATTATGCAACCTCAACCCATTCTAACATTGAAGTGGAAGAACATTACCATGGACATTGTCACCAGAATTACAAGGACTTCCAATGTAAATAATGATATATGGGATGTTTGGGATTGTCTTATGAAGACATCTCACTTTATCATAGTTCGGGAGTATTTTCACTAGATCGACAGGCATAGATATACAAGAGAGATGTGGTATGGATTCATGGAGTAACTATATCCATTTTATCCAATCTATATCCATGATTTACCTCTACATTTTAGATGAGTCTTCAACATGCCCGTGATACTGAGCTGGATATCAGTATAATCCTCAAACTAATTGGAAATCTGAGCTGACAATTTAAAAACTTTAGGACATGTTCAAGGCATGATCAATGTAGCTCAAAGGAGGATGGGATAAACATCTTCCTCTAGTTGAGAACTCTTACAATAACAGTTTCCACTCACGTATCAAAATGGCACCTTATGAAGCATTGTATGGGAAGAGGTGCAGAATATCTTTATATTGGGATAATATTATAGAGCGTAAAATCCTAGGTCTGGAAATGGATGAAGAAATGGTGGAGAAGTATAAGACCATTCATCAGATCATTATAGTGGTTTAGATTCTACAAATGAGCTTTGATTATAATCATTTACGAGACCTAGAGTTTGATTTCATAGTCATGGTATTCCATTACATATCACCACAGAAGAGAGTATTGAGATTTTGAAGAAGTGAAAGCTTAGTCCATGGTACATCGACCTTTTAGAGATCCTTAATCCCATTAAAGCAGGGCATGATCGATCTGAACTCTCATTGACCCTATCACTCATGTACATAATATATTGCATTTATCTCTCTTCAAGAATTACATACCTATCCCATTGAATGTACTCAATCTAGAGGTGGTACCATTAGAAACTGACCACTCCTTTGAAGAGAAACTTGTGACGATCTTAGATCCTAGGGAAAAAGTTCTAAAAAATATGACAACCCCCCCCCCCTCATCAGGGATTTGTAATGAAACCCTATGTCTAAACAAGCAATGTGGGAATCAGAGGAAGTAATGAAGCGGAGTTACTCTAATCTTCTTTAATGTGGGAAAAATATTTGGGAGAATTTCATAAGGGGTGGGGGGAAGATTTTAATGAACAAATCTATTATTAATGAAAATTCATCTTTAAATAATTAAATATTTTTATATATAATACACTTATATAAAACATGCATTTTTTTGTATTATGTTATTGGATTACAAATTACTATTTAGAATTTCTTCCGTTGCTAATATAGTCCTCGAACAATGACACGTGATTAGTATAAATAGAGGGCTTTAGCAAATCCATTTAACTCAGAAAAAGGAATCAATGACCTCATTTAGTATAATTGCTCTCTATGAATCCCAATTGTCGATACATAGAAAAGAGGTGGCATCATTGAGCTTCACTATGGACCAAGCCCAAGCCGAGCTTTAACATGTTAAGCTCAAACAGATTTGCCTATGAGAGAAGTTGATGATGATTGAGATTACCACCAAAACAATATTATCCAAGCCACCCCAAGAGTATGTCACCTTCCCACACCTTACCCTTTGGTCTTATGTTTTTGTTATAAGATGTTATTTACCAAGAACCCAACCGTATTATTATGTACATTATATTTTTATAGATAATATACATTTTATTATTATTGTTACATGGTAAATGGTTTTTAATGAAAAAATAGCATTTTTATTTAATATTAAATTAAAAAATCCATATTCCTGTATTAATGGATTTTTTAATTAAATAATATTTAAATAAAATATTATTACTATATTATTTTTTATTAAATTTAAATGATATTTAAATTTTTTTGAATATGATTGTAATTCTTATTAAGGTTTGAAAGCTATTTTTTTTCAAAATACACAATTTTTTGATAAATGTCAGATTTTGTAAGTAAAAAATTTACATATTTAGATTAAATGAATATTATTTTTGGAATAATGAGGTTGAAATTATACAAAAGTTAATTTTAATGAATTTTCTGACACTGTCAAATTTTTGGGTAAAAATTAAATACCGTTTAAATATATAATGTCTATTATGAAATCATAATGACCAAATAGTTATGTAATAAAATACAATAAATATTATGTTCGGATAACATATTTTTTATCATTAAAATAATAATAATATTGGTTTATTTTATTTATTTCACAAAGCCATAGTGGACCCTACAAGTCATATAAAACATTTTAACATTTTAAAATGATTTACTTAATAGTGTGACCCACCTCCACCTAAGAAAGACAAATATTTTAATATTTTCAACCATTGGCCATATAAAATATCTTCTCTACTCTCCATTGGAAAAAACATAGGGCTATTTTATGTTTTTTTTAGATTAATATATGGTTCCCAAAACTTAAATAATAATGAATTTCCTCACATTTCTTATATAAACCCATCCAAGATCCCACCACCACTTCACTCAAATTAATTGGAGTTAATCCATCCTCTTTTATCCACTCTCTATAATACTCCCAAGGTGCCCCAAGATCCCAATAAGCCTCTCTCAAACCCCTCCCATGCCTTTGGGATCACACTTCCAAGTAAGGGATTCATTCTTTCTCATTTTATTTATGTTTTTTAATATTTTTATTCTCTTTTATTTTATATTATATATGTTGGGGAATGATTTTTTCCTACGCCTATAGTGTCCTATTTATGTTTTAATGATCAGAGACTCCTTCCAGTAATTTCCTGGAAGATCCCTATACTTTTAAAAATTATATGGAAATATTTTAAGACCATGAAATCAGGCGGCACGTGATTATGAGGCTTCATGTTCCCAGAATGATCTGTCAAATTTTTGTTAATGTTTAATTTGCATGCAGAAGCAGTTTTCCAGAAAATTTATAATAAATCATATATGTTTACTTGGATCTGAAATATGATCGCACCATTGAACTTAGGATGTCGAGTTTACCCTAGGTACGACTTATATTTAGTCAGTGTGGGCCTCCTATGAGAAAACACGACAATGGCATAACCAAATATAAAATAAAAAAATAAAATTATTTTATTTTTCAAATGCTAATAACACATGAATGGTAACTCAGTTTAAATATATGATACCATCGATGAACTCGTGAGGGTATTCTCTCTTTAGAAAGATACTAACATTGGATGATGTTGTCCACCAATGAAAGTTAATATTTTGATATAAATAAAATAATTAAGTGATAATTATTTTATTGTAAAATCCATAACATTTAAACAATAAGTCGGATTGGAAATATGAGAGTACTGTTGTGTTCGTTGGGGGGTGTTTCACTTAGAAAAAACCTAACCGTGACTGGCATGGGTCGAGGGTGACAGTTAATATTCTTCCAAATTTTTTCTGTATGTTCCGTAAATGCGTGAATAGAATTTTGTAACTTTAGAACCGATGTTCAAAATTAAAATCCGAGGACACTGTTGTACTCGTAGTGCTAATATTCACTTTTGGAGACCATCCCCTCAACCGCAGTATGCCAAGGGTGAATGACCGATTTCTGGATTTTTATGGGAGAGTTAAAAGGCAAAAAATAAAATAAAACAACATATATTATATTTTTCTTGGAAACCATCCATTTTAAATCATGATGGTAAGGACCACATGAGACCCCTTTTATTATGAAAAAACCAATATAATTCTCCCAATTTATTGAGACAACTTATTTAATTTAATGCACCATCATTAATGTGCAAATATTTGTTGAATTAAATTAATTAGTGTTGGTTTCTCACATCTTTGTTGGAAATCATTGGAAAATGAGAGCTAGAGAGAACCATTTGAGAAGTATTCTTCAAACGAAGAAAAAACATTTAGATCAAGAACATTAGAGTTGGAGCGTGGTCAAGAAGAAAGTTGCAAGAGCGATGAATGATGACGCCCCTTCATCGACTTCATATCCATCATCATGTCACCCCTAACGAACATCAAGTTAAGGGTTAAATTGAAATATGAATAATTTTTTTTATTCTTTAGATTCTAGATTCTCAACGACGATTTCCAAAAAACACAATTGTTATCCCGCACTTATACCTTGCCCCTTTTTCTTCTGTACATCAAGCATTCTTATTGCATTATTTGCTGCCAAATAACTAATGATGCTGAAAAAACAATGTCTTGTTGAATGTGACATAAGGACACAAATATCTCAACCCGAGGATTGTGAATATGCAATCATCATAATTTTCCAGTTTGCAATGAAGCTGTCATGGATTGCAGAATAATTTGGTTGTCAACACCCATATGGGCATGTGGAAGGAGTGAGACACACATCCGCTCCACTAGAAGAGGAGGTCGCAACCCGTTGGACGTGGAAGAACTGGGTATCGGCTGGAATGATGGCCAACCACATGGCGAAGCGGTGGCGCGCGTCAGCACCGCATGAGTAGGAGGTCAAGATCGCTTGGCCGCCACAGACGACGGAGGGAAGATGGCACCCGGCCGAGCATTTGTGGATTGTAGCACTGTCACGCCGCTGGAGAGAATACTTGGTGGAAACCTGGTCGTCCATGACACACTGATTGGGACCGTCGAGATGTCATGCGTACCAGCCGGGCTACCGAACGGCCATCGGGCCATTTGGAATACGGAGGGTATGCCTCCCATCAGGTTTCAACTAGGTTGGAACCCTATACTGTGGTCCCCAAACCGTGGGCAGCACCGATGGCTTCCTAGTAGGCCAGGCCATCGGGCCATTCCAGTGGACGTAGTTGAGCCCCCCGCCCCCCCTTGCGGGCATGGCCTGTCCATGGCCCCTCAGGCCAGGCCCGCCATGGCGCAGGCCAACCAGACTGAACCCAAATCAGGTCAGGCATCCCAAACCAGTTCGGGTTGGCCCAAGCAGGTGTAAGGCGTGGTCGGTCCAACTGGATTGGTCAGACCAGACTCGGGCCCATCTGGAGCTACCTTTTCCTTTTTGGAGATATCTTGAGAACCGGGCATCCATTTGACGAACTGTCTATGAGACCAAAATCATGGGATTGAGATGGTCCTTGTGGTACACTCTACTTGAGTTTTGGATCATGTTAGATTACATCTAGGTTGGATCGAACCCGAATCCAACAAGGCCCCCAGAGTAGAAACACTAATAACTTACATGCGAAGCGTCCGATTGGCACGCCGTCTTTTGCGTTGGGTCCATTATGATATGACAGACCATTGGGTTACTCATTTATGGATCTTAGTGGCAGTAAAAGTGCGACCTATATCTCGAGGGACATATTAAATGAAACTTGAGAGCCCCGGTTGCGAGGAATCCAATTGCTAGTAGTGAGGCAGAGGTTGGAGATGGATAATATAGAGGTTAGTTAACTATCGACTCTGGGAAGGTCAAATCATGTATGGGTCATTATAGGGGTTTGTACTTATCGATCATGTGTGGGTCATCACTCAACGATCTTGTGTAGGTCATCGCATACCAATCGTGTGTGGGTCAGATCCTATGTGGGTCAGTTCTCAGTGATCTAGTGTGGGTCAGCACATGTTAATCCTATGTGGGTCAGATCCTCTGTGGATCAGTGCTCAGTGATCCTTGGTGGGTCAGCGCATACCAATCCTATGTGGGACAAATATTGTGTGGGTCAATGCTTGGGTTATTACCTATCGATCCTGTGTGGCCCAGAGTGTGTATAATCAGCAGTAGTGCCTCTTGACAAAATAATATTATAAAACATCCAAACTAACCATATGCAGTTTTATACATCACTGAAAACATGGTTTGAGCATGGAATCTGTGTGATATATCCTTACTTTGTGATTTTGTTTGAGCTTTATCAATATGGTACTTTTACCTACTTGGTGTTACCCATGCAATAATTCTATTTTTTTACCTATGTGGTACTTCTATCATTGTATTGTTACTTGTGCTGTACTTCTACCTTCGTGATGTTACCATCATGTTGTTATCGTTGTGGTGTTATCTGGGTGGTAGTTTTATTTTCCTGGTGTTACAAGTGTTGTACATCAATCTTTGTGGTGTTATATTTGTGTACTTCTACCTTCTTAGTGTTACCTTATTGATGTTATCTTCATGGAGTTACCTATGTGGTACTTCAACATTCATGTTGTTAACTATGTGGTACTTCTACCATCGTGGTGTTACCTTTGTGGTATTCTTCCATATTGTGTGGGATGAGATAATCTTGATAGAATAGGTACATGTATGGGAATATAACTAAGTAGACTTGATGTCTATTACATCATTATATGTGGATTTTCCTTTGTGAATCTCTAGGATACCTATGATGGACATGGGGTCCCAAATATGTATTGTTATATTCACCCTTGCACGAGCTTCACCCGCACCATGTTGTGTCTAGTGAATATGATGTAAAATGATGATCATGTTTGATGGATATGGGTTTAGATGGTTCACATAGGTGGACCCTTTGGCGTGACATGATGCGGAGGAGATGGACGGACGTGGAGGCTGAGGAGTCGATCTATACCCACCCTTCAGGTAGGAACATCAGATGACAAACTAGTAGGTGTTTTCCTTTTCCTTTCAGTTGAATTTTATTTTCAGTTGAACTTTTACATTTATAGTTCGGCTTGAATTCTAGACCCTTTTAATTTCAGAAATCTTTTACTATACTAGTTTACTTCATAGTTTCTTCTTGTTGTGTTCTTGGACTATGTGTTTGTACATCATTAAAGGCAACACATTCCCTTTTTAGGGATTGTACCGTCTGGTGCTAGTCTCCACCCCTAGCCTATGTAAGGTTGTCTTGGGGTAGTCATGATACGGGCCCCGGGGGAAGGTTCATGACATTCCTCTCTCGTCGATGCCTTTGATTTATACTTGTTACCATGCTGACATTTCATAACGTATTTCTTCTTTATTAATAGCCAAGTTTCCTAATATTTTTATTCCCTTTTATTTTTAATTATATATTTTGGGGTATGAATTTCATCCTCCCCCATACTTACATACATATTCTTATATTATGAGAGGCCCTTTTTATCTCATTAATGCCACCCATGGACACTCATTACCATGCCAACATTCTGTAAGGGATTCCTTGCATTCTCATTTTTTCATGTTTCATAATATTGTTATGCCATTTTATTTTTAATTAAAAATGATGGTGAATTATTTATCACATCCTATATACATTCCTCTTTATTTTTTAATGATGATATACCACTTCCCCTCTCATCAATGTATTCCATGTAAACTCATTACCATGCTAAAATTCCATAAGGGTTTTCATCATTCCTTATTTATGTTCATGTTCTCTCATATTGTTATGCACTTTTATTTAAAATTAAAAAAGTAGTGGTATGATATCTAACCTCCCCCATAATTCCATATTTATGTTTGTAATATGAGAAACTCTTTTCAATCTCATTAATGCCTCCGATGTGCACTCGTTCCCATGCCAAATTTTCATAAGGGATTCCTTCATTTCATAGTTTATCCATATTTTTTATATTTTTATGCCCTTTTATAGTAAATTGAATATGTTGCGGTATGGTTTTTTAACTCCCCCATATTTTATCTATTTATTTTTGAAATATGAGGGAGCACATTATTCGTCATTACTTTCTCTCAGGTTCACCTGTTACAATGAAGATATTACATATTGACATTCACACTTTTCATTTACAGTTAAGAAATTCTATAGTATTATCAGTCTAAATGATATAATATTTGTTGGGAAATGTATTAATATGACCCCTTACAATAAATTTCATGTACATATGATGAGACATCCATTTCTCTTTCATCAACCATTTTTATGAAATCATATATCACGTCGTTATGCTGCCAAAATAGCACCACGATTTTCGATGCCAAAGTCATTGTGTTGTAAATACCTTGCTCATTTCTCTATAAAGGGAACTAAAATTTAGGTACATTTAATTATTTATTATTGAGTTCATTTTTTATCCTACATTACTTTATAGTGGAATAAATTATTATTTTAATGATTCCATGTTATATGATCCATGTGCCACACTTATGAATGAAATGAAATGATTAATAAGGGTGCACCCTGAATTCTCTCCCATGCATTGGTTAAAGATTAGTATCATGATACCTCATGTTCAATGATTATTAATCATTATACTTCATTTTAAAGGAGGGTTTACTCATCCTCAATATGCAATGAGCGTTGGCTCATGTTAATACCATGTTAAGTGTTGTCACCACATTTCAATGTTATGATAATCATGCTATATCATGCCTTTATGCACGTGTTTATTTTATGATTCATTGATATATCTATGCCTACGATGTATTTTATTCTTCATGTTATTCCATTTTTACTCCCTTATAGTTCATTTTAACTCAACATTTTCTTATGCATATAATCTGGTAATCCCATACTATGCTATCTATGAAAGAATATAGTGGTTATGTAAAATAAATTTTCAATAATGATGATTTGTTTCATGTTTTAAGTCAATATGATATTTTCCTAATCCTCAAATACCCAAGAATTATCCATATTCCATGTTATATGAATTGAAGAGTATGTAATTAATTATGTTTGAGTCTGTAATAATGTTATGGGTTTTCTTATATATTTCATGAGTTTAGTTTCTCATTGCATGAATATGTATAACTACATATCATTATTATATTCAATTTTACATGTGTTTGAGGAAATCTATTTCGGTAAATGAACTAGTGTAGTGTTGATATAGAGTTTGTTATTAAATTAATTCCATTATTATTAATTTAAATATCAAATATTTTTATAATCCCAAAATATTTTCATTATAGGTATATGTTGGTGTGGTTTTTTATTCATCAACCTTGGATAATTCATAATTGATTTGGTTTATATCATAGTGTTATTATATAAACATGTATTTCTTAAGAAATTTGTTGGTTGATATTAAATATGTGTCGTGGTTTTCATTTAGTGTAATAGCGATCAAGGAATTTACAATCAACATTTTTTGTCTAAGGAACCCAATTAATGGTGTGGAAGTTAATTTAATCATATATAATGTATTTGGTTTTCTACAAGTTGAATTGCGTAATTAGGATATGTAAAAAAAGGTGTATTGAGGTTTTTAGATTCATCATATTCAATACTTTAGTTTAATGAATCTTTATATGATTTATTATGATAAGGGAATTTAAATTGGAGTGAAAATATACGTGAATTTTTTCCAACATTATAAATGTAATCTCAAGGTTATGTTATGAATCATCAAATATATATTAAAATTATTCTAAATTTATGATATCATTAAATGAATGGAAACTATATGCTACTGATAAAAGAAATTTTTCTAAAATTTTTATAGCGTAACTCATTTGTAATTATTTTCAAAAACCATCCCCCAGGGTCTATGTCATGACTACCACATGCCTGCCTTCTATAGGGCAGTGGTTGGAGACTAGCACCTGAAGAAATTTCACTAAAATGTAAATAAATATCCTCAATTCCTTTACAATCATAGACCATGAACAAAACAAGAACAAACTACATAGTATAACTCCTGAAATAAAAGTGTGAACTGAATGTATGGGGACAATATACAATCCCAACTAACAGAGATAATACAATAGAAATAGAAAATAGCTCCTGAGATCATCCGTCAGGGATCCTACCTTAAGGGTAGGTATAACTCCTCACCATGACTCTCCACATAAATCAGTCACCTCTGTGAACTATCTAGTCCTAGATCCCTAACCTTCATCAATGTTTTACATTATCTGCACAAGACACAACAATTTGCGGGTGAAACAAGTGTTGTTGTGAGTATAAAAATACCCAATAGTCATATCGATACACAAAAAAGTGTCCCAAAATTCATCAAATGACAAAACACAACGAATGATCTATATCACAAAGAACATGGAAAGACTCATCTCAAACTTGGTATACAGTGTAAAAAATAATAATGATAATTCATCATTAATCTAGGTCAACTTATTATGTCGGGAAGATTACTATGTAGAACCACACTACATCACTAGCTGCTGGCCCATAGACGATCACTTGGTGATGACCACCATAATTTCTCTAGGCGATGACTCACAGATGATCACAAAGTGCTAACCTAGAGGGGATCTCTGGGTGATGACCCATAGTGATCTGTACGTGCTGACCCACATAGGATAACTAGGTTCTGAGCCACATATAATCACAATGTGCTGACCAAAACATGACTACAAGGTGCGGACTCAAAGAGCATATCTAGGTGCCAAAACACAGAGGATCGGTAGGTGCTGATGCATAAGGGGTCTATAAGTGCTGATCCACAGAGGCTCGATATTGCTTCATAATGTCACTTCCAGCCAATGTATTCTCGCACTAAGAACAAATGATACTGGGATGATCTTCTCTAGAATCCATTGTTCATAACTCAATATCCATGATGTCCAATGAATAAGTAAACTGATGAACCACCATTTCTTAATGGATACAATGCAAGAGACGACACATCAACCAGGCGCCTGGTCTGAATGTTATATTCAATTTAGTGTCCGGGGCCTAGTTGGATTCGAGTCTGATCCAAACCGTCCATACTCCAACATTCTCCAAAACCCATGTGGAGTATTTCAGAAGGATTGCCTCATCCAAATGGTTTCATCGCTGTAAATGGTTCTTCAAATAGACATCGGGTTTAGATGATAAGACCCTTTAAGAACAAATTGGCGCAGCCGACCACCTGGTCATGGGAGCTGGCTCCCCTATAAAATTAACTATTAGAGTTCGATTTCCTCCTTCAATGGTGAATGTTAGAGCTTCTCCACTAGACCGTTCTCTGTGGACTAGTCATCAGTGAGACCAGTGGGGTGCGGGTCTGCCCTCCACTTGGGCTTAGAGCTGCGACCCTCCTCCGCAGCGTGCCACACGTCGTCAATGCGGTCAGCGTCAGTCGGCCGCCCCATTTCTCCATGGTGCCTTCAAACGTCACTAGCTCTTTGAGGTCGGTGAGAGCCCACTGATGCATCCTCTGGTCTTGGGTGTCGCCGCACTGACGGAGCTTCTATGGGCCATTGATGTAATGCCCCAATCTGAGAATCTATGAGAAGGTGTATTCTTTTAAATCATTGGCATGATTATAAGGAATCATGTCCAAAATTACCAATCAGTTAAGTAGTCTTAGAAATAACATACATACATAAGATCAATATTACAACACGAAAAGAAAAACAACACTAAATTATACCATTATAAACATCCAAGCTTCCTAGATTTTACCAGAATGTCACTCATAAATATCATTTTATTTATCATGGGAAAAAAACATAATTAAAGGGTGAGATCAAATGCTCAGTAACAGTAAGCAATACATTGGAAGATAATCTAAACATTAAGCATGATGAATAGTCTAAAACATAAGTCGTTACAAATAATTAACATGAACACTTTATTACAGGAATTTGGTCTGAGTAAAGAACTGAATAATATAACATAGTCATGGATATTATACTAGTTGAATAACGACATGAAATATCAATATATATTCTCATAATAATGGAATGAAAAATTTCGGACATCATAACCACATAGTCAAGGTCTTGTGCCAAGACTAAAAATAAGATTTTGGCAGGGCCTTGTTCCAAGACACTGGTTTGTCTAATGATATATAATGATGCATCGAAGAGATATAACAGGCTCCACCAGTCACTCACTAAGTCCACTGCATTCATCATATAAAAAGTTTCAAAAATTAAATAGAAATTGGTATTAAAAATAACTTATGAAATGTCAATACTTTATCCTTAAACCATGAGTGGTATAAAAATTACAAATCCATAGTCAAACATATAAAAACAATTCAATACTATATGGATGATTTGTATCATAATAAATCAACTTTGATGAAGAATATTATCCCGTAAAGGATATTGACATAGTTGAAAATGACAAGTAAAAATAATTGAGGGAAATATACCTTTTTATAAAAACATTTTAAAGTCTCACTACTTTTCAAGAAGCTATTTAAAATAGATTTTTGAATAAATGTGTCTCATTCCACATCAAAAAATTTAAAAGGAATTTCAATTTTAATAAAATAATTTCTATATAAATATAACCCTAAAATCATTTTCTATTAATGTAAAATAATGAAATGTACAAAAAATAATAAAGTTTTTATACATTTAAAATTTTATATTAGTTAGAGTTCCCAACCGAATGAGAGACGTTTGAATACAAATAATTGATGTAATAAAAACATTATTATATCATGTGAATAAAGAGATTCATTATATACTATTTTAAAGTAATGTATATATAACATAAAAAGTGAGTTGGCTCACAACAACAAAGAAGACTCAATGGAATGTTAGTTGAGATGAAATCCATTATGAAGACCATATCCATAGATAAAGGATAAATCAATGTAATAATTTTGACTGAAAAATATAAATACACTAGATATGATTGGATATTCATTGTGAATAAATCAGCGGACATTTAGTCTTATTCTGTTAAAAACAACACCAAGGAATTGGATGTTTAACTCAATTAATGGAGATTGGGTTAAAATTACTCTTATCAAGTTTATATCGATGACTTCATAATTTATCAATGGAGTGATTATGTGTATCAATAGTATATCATCTTAATGGATTGTGTAAATTTCTATTCAAATAATAAATATCTATTCCACACATAATCATGGAGTAAAATAATGAATGAAGTATGTGTAAGGGCCAATGAGTGGAAATTGAAATTTGAAATTCCCTTATCGATTGGTAACATATGAAAAGTACACCATATAAAAGAAGTATTATAAAGATAAGATGTAAATACCCATTAATTAAAGTATATTACACATAAAATACAGTCATGAGAAGTACATACACCACACAAAAGGAAATAGTGGCAATATAGTATGAATCTCACAGGAATAAAAAATGAGATACAAACCCATTACCAGGTGGTAATCAATCGAGTCGTATGACAAAATTTAATATACACAAAATGAATCCTATAATACCATGAATATAAAAATAATAATTATAATATATATCACATTTCAGTCCACAATAAACCACATGAAATAAATAAGTGGCAAACAATGGAAATCTCATAGAATTAAAAGCGAGACATAAAACCCCTTACCTCAAGTTCGACTTGTCCGGTATGTTCCTTGTTGTTCCTGAATAAAAAACATAAGATAATTTCTAAATGATTAAGAACATTTTTCAAGTTTAAAATTAATGTTATATCACTTATTATCTTTCTATAACAATTATATAATTATTTGAGTTCATATTAGATATTTTATCGATGTTCAAAACATGAGTCAAAAATGAAAATGTTATAATTATAAATTTTCCATCTGGTAAAAAGTCCATTTTCTATAGAATGATATACATGATTTAGATATAATATATATTTTATATATTCAGTATATATATGTATTTATAACAGTGCACAACATTTGATGATAAGAAATTAAATGCACCGTTCATGGAGACGGTAAGCATGATGTACGCATGAACAGTACTTTCATTTCTATTTTGTATTTTAATGGAATAAAAACATAATACTACATAGATATAATATAATTAATATATAATATCATATATTATATAATTAACTCCATCATTTATATGTCCCACATACTTCATTAACTAGTCATATCACTTTGAGGGGGCGGTAATTCTCACTTCCACAAATGAAATTATCCTGTTTACCCATAATAGAAACCATTGAGGTATGATATAAATGTAAAATACAGAATCATAAAGAAAACATAAACATAATATATATCATATATACATACATTTCCATCTTAATGGACACCATGGGAGTCAGTAGGAGATAATTGAACAATCCTCATTTCGTGAGACGTTAGTTTTCCTTCTATAGAAACAGTGTGTGTTGTTTCCATTAGATGGAGGTGTGTGTAAGTGTATTTAGAATCATTCTCATAAAAACATCCTAGTATATTAATGATACTGTTGTGGTTATAAAACAAGGGAATAAAAATATTTTAGGGGTTGGAGAAGTCAAATAAAAGAAATGAAGTTAAGAGAAACCATTGCCATTAATTTGGGTAACTCCCTATAGTTTAAACCAAAATGACTTATTGAAGAGACTTCTACCTAATTTAAGGATTCTAGGTAGAATAGGGGGATCTGAGAGATTATTTGGGAAAGTTTTGGATGAGCCAAGGGTTTTGAAAGATGTTAGGAATGGGATAGATGTGGTGTCCTGTTATAATGGAGTGGAGAGGCTCTTTTCGAATGTATGAAAATGCTATTTTATTATAAAATTATCTTCAGTTTCAAAAGCTCTAAAACTCATTAAAGATGAATATAAGATGAATACTATTAGAAATAAAATCATCCAATGAAAATTGGACAGGTTTTTACAATTTTTAAATATCATGAATGTTATTTTTTTTAAATCATTTAGTAATGAGGTGAATATTGCATCATTATTGTGTCAGAAATAATTTAATTTAAATGATATCTAAAAATTATAAAAAAATACCAAAATGTAGAAAATATCTTTACTATTTAAATTAATATTTATAGTCAAATATATTACTTATATTATCCCACATATAAGTTAATATACTTAATAGATTTATTAAGGTATTTTTTGTCTTTAATATATTTTAATTAAAATGAAGTGTCATTATCACTATTAAGTGCCTCCATGGGGACCCAAAATCGACCCAAGGATGCCAATGGTCGGTAATGACTCATCATATAAGTTCAGGACATGTTTTAAAGTAATTTTTTATTATTATAATATTCATTTTACCTTGAGTTACCCAATTTACATTTAATCGCGGTAAATAAAAGTCAAAAGATACTATTTCAGAAAAAAATATTTTCATCTTATTGAACCATATATTAATTATTAATAACAACCATGTATGTAGGATATTTTAAATTCAATAACAGATGAGATATAATTTCATTTAAATGAAAAATTCGGGTTTTTAACTACTACTATGTGGTTTTACAATTTATCAGAAAGTGATGTTTTTCAAAAATATACCAAAAATTTAGCCTATGATATATTTGATAATCCAAATTAAAAAATGATTTCTCTTTTACCAAGTTCAAAACATAAATTTTTCATTAATTAATTTAAAATTAATTATCATTGTCAAAACAAATAGCGTGTTTTTATGAAACAATAACTATCAAAAGATCAACACGTGTTTATGGATAATTTCAAAGTAAAGTTAATTCCAATGACCAAAATTGTATTAAATGGAAAATATATAATATAATTATACATACAACCCATTAAAATTTATAATTTAACACTATATTATATTTTGATAAAAAAACATTTTTTCAATTAAAATTCAGTATTTTTCACTCTTCACCGAAATATGAAAGTTATCAAGAAAAACTAAAAATATTTATTGAATCTAAATTATTATCTCATAATTATAAATAATATGTTTTTTTGTAAAAAAATAATGTATTAAAGTGTAAAATATGGGATTTAAAAAGGGGTCTCCCTTAAATGCGTTAAAATTGCATTTTTTGGAAAAAAATTCCTTTCTCTGAAAAAATTAGTTTTTTATTATATTATGTCTACAAAACACATAAAATTGATGTTAAAATTATATTGAATATTTAAAATTCAATATTTAGTAAATACTATTCATAAATACTTTTGAAAGGCTAGTTTTGCAAGTCTTCGTGTGCTCGAACTCGGTGTTGTGTGAGGTGAAAGATATTGAATTACTCTAAATAGATAATGAACTATGAAACATTGGTGTTTTGTATTCTCACCTTATTAAATAAATTGAATCATTGCAATTTAATCTCAGGATTAAAAACTTGTGTTTCGACATTTCAAAATATCGTAGTTGAAATCCCACATCGAAAATGGATTAATGAGGCCTCTATTTTAAAATAAATAATGGAATATATGAAGGATTACAGAAATAACACATACTAGGGTTCCATGTAGCAAAACATAGATATGGAACAGAACAATAATCATCATGTTTTGATGGAGAGTGATCGATAATATTTTTAAGGGATGTTAACAATCTAAAAGCCATAAACGTGTGATCGGTTGAGAGGACATTGATTACCCAGTAGGAAAAGTAAACAGACTACATTTTTGTTTTAAGTTCCTTTTCATAATTCTGATGAATTTATTTATTATATGGACTATGAGTATATGGAGATATAATTATTTTACAAGTATAGTTTTATCCATTAATAAATTTAGACCATAAACTCACCTTTTCTCCAAACAATGAGTATTAAAGATGGATTGGTTACACCTAAAGCTCAAAAATAAACTTATACTGAATCACATAATCCACATATAATGAAATATATATTTCCCTTGTCATTAAACAATTAACAATACCAACATTTATTGTACATGATCATATGATCACCAAAATGCACAATCCCTTACAGATTGAAATACTACTCTTAATCTAAAAAATTTAAACAAAAAATACAAAAAGTTCTATGACTACCCTTAAATGAAAAATTATACTTAAAAATAATTAATATAATCCTAACCATGATTGAAACCCAAAAATTAAAAGAATTTGATTATGTAGTAATCCACGTTAAATATTATATTCAAATAAAATATGCTACTCTTCAGGTCCCAAACATTAAAGTAATTAATATAATCACATATTCTCTATGATAGGTTAATCATTTCCATAAATGACCCAAATCACTATAAATCAACAATAAATACATTAAAAAATATCCACCATTACTCCTCAAAATGAAATCCTATAGTATTCTATTTGCTTTAGGCATATAGTGTTCCCAACAGAGAAAACGTTTTCCAAAAAAACATTTATCACATAATCAAGAAAACATTTTCTGAAAATAAGGATATCCATTTGATAATACATAATGTTTCAAATAAACTTAATAAAATCATTGATCTAAAAAGAATTAGTCACACTAAATAGGGACATCACATTGTCCAATGGAAGACGATAAATACTAATTGCACTCCAGTTGTGGTTTCGATTCCAACAGCATTTTACGATGCAACGGGTTGTCACACGGTCTGTGTGTTGTCCATTTTCAAAAACTATATTTTATTACATTACCAAAATAAAAAAAATTATTCCAAAAACCACTAAATAATTTAACAAAAAATGTTATCTTATACCTCACATTTTCACCCCCAAATTTAAAAACTTTTAATTGACTAAAAATCAAGGATCATATAAAACCAAATGGTTATTAATAACTATATCTACGAGGGAAAAGATAATTTTTCCTCAAATAACATTTTCATATGAAAATATATAGGGTTACACAGACAATAAAAAATTCTTCCAAAGTAATCCCATCAACAAAGTGTAATAATACTATTAAAAATTTCTCTAATAATTTTTTTCGACATAGATTATTCTTTGACCAAGAGGATATCCTATAGACTTGGAAATTCACTTGGGTAATTGATGGGTCTACTACATTTATCAAAAATAACTGTAAATGGAGTTTAGGGACCATTATTATTTTCAACCATAGCACTCTTCATTTTTCATCTACAATTCTTTACTAATTCTCTTTCTTGATCACACATAAATCATTTATTTGTTCTATTGAGACACATTCTTGGGTGTCTCATTCCACATTTCCTACCTAATGGAAATTGATGTTTCTTTTACCTATGTTCTCCACTGCCGGAAATCTTATTATTCACCATCTTTCTCTCTTTTATTGAGTATGGGAGTTTGTTAATATTTAGTTTTTTGATCATATTTTTGGAAAACTGATTCATTATGAACATGATATCTTTTACGCCTATCAACATTATATTTGTTTTCCTCATTTATAGCACCATTCACAAATTGTAAATAATTCACAAAGTTACTATGACTTCCTTGGAATCTAGCCATTTACTAAAACCAAAAATCATTGGTTGAGTAAAAATAGTCATTAAATCATTTAGAGAATATCATGACACCTTATTTTCTATTTGAAACACTATAGGATTTACCACTGTCATTTATTCTCATATTATATTAAAATCCACAAAATTGATTTTTTAAGAAAATGTAAATTATCCTAAATATATCCCACAGGAGTGTCGAAACCAAGAGTGAAACAAGGCCCATTATCATGTTCTAGGATACCTGAGTTCATGCCTGACACTCATTGTGGGAGTTTTCACTCCTAGGTACATCAGTGCCTGAGCCGCCTCTACCTACTCATCTCCAGACATAGATGTTTTCAATGAAAATAAAAAAAATCCACATTACCAAAATTTTAGGATGTTCTTATATACTAATCCTCTATTTTTTTAATAGGGTAATTTTATCTAATGAAGGTTTATCTAAATCTATCTTCCATGTTATGTACTTAAATTATTCTGATACAATCTGTAATGCCCCGACCTCAGAATCTATTAGTTGGTGCATTATTTTAACACATTGGAATGATTACAAGGTATCATTCCCCAAAGGACCAATCTATTTAATAGTCTTGGAAACAAGATAATTACATATGTTCATTGTTACAACGTGAAAAGAAAAACAACATTAAATTATTACATTATAAATAACCATGCTTCCACAATTTTATCAGCATGTCACTCATAAATAACACCATCCCATTCTAGGAAAATGAAACATTAAAAATGAGTGAGATAAAATTCCTAGTAAGAGTAAGAAATACAGTGGAAGATAATATAAACATTTGGGATGATGAATAATGGAAAATACATGCCTTTACAAATAATTAACATGAACACTTTATGGAAGGAATATGAGCTAAGTAAATAATAACTTCATTAAACATAGTCATGGGTATTCTAATAGTTGAATAACCACATGAAATATCATTAGATAATCTCATAATGATGGAATTCATAATGTCGTACATAATAAACACATAGTTTGGGCCTGGTGCCAAGACTACAAATAAGATTTTTCAGGGCTTTGTGCCAAGACACTAGATTGTATGATGAGTCATACTGATGCATCGAGGGGCTATATCGGGCTCTTCCCGTCACTTACATATTCAAATTAATTTCTCATATGAAAAGGTTGAAACATAACATAATCATTCATATTAAAACTATCATATGAAATTTAAATAATTTATCTGTAAACCATGAATGGTATAAAAATTACACATCCAAAGTCAAACATATCACATAACATTCAATATAGTATGGAATATTTATATCATAATAAATCAAACTCGATCAATAATAATATCCCATAAATTATGTTTACATAGAGTGAAAATGATAAGAAAAAATATTTGAGAGAAATAACATTTTTTATAATAATATTTTAAAGTCTTACTATTTATCAAGAAGCTATTTAAAATAGATTTTTGAATAAAAGTTTCCTATACCATATTGAAACATTTAAATGGAATTTAAATTTTTAAAAATTAATGTACTTATAAATAAAATCCGAAAACAATTGTTAAAACAATGACATTAATGAGATTAATATAGAAGAATAAATTTTTAAAACATTTAAAATGGTATTTTAGTTAGAGTTCCCAATAAAATTTGAGTTGTTTGAATACTACTAATTGAAGTAATCAAAAAAATTTAATATAATGATAATAAATGGATCATGATATACTATGTCCATGTGCAATATATATACCAAACAAATTTGAGTTGGCGCACAACAACGAAGAAGACTCAATGGAATGTATGTTGAGATGAAATACCTTATAAAGATTGTATCCTTAGGTAAAGGATAATCAATGACATAATTATGTGTGAAAATTATAAATAAACTCTATATAATTTGATATTCATTTTAAATAAATCAGAGGACATTCCAACAGATTATTTTAAAAATAACACCAATGAATTGGGTATTTAACTCAATGAATAGATATTGAGTTTAAATTACACTTATCAATTTCATATCGATGACATGAGAATTTTTCAATGGAGTGATTATGGGTATCGAAAGTATATCCACAAAAATGAGAGTGGAAATTAATATAAATATAATAAATATTTATTCCACACATAATCATGGAGTAAAATAATAAATGACGTATGTATAAAGCCCAATGAGTGGAAATTGAAATTTAAAAATCCCTTAACGATTTGGAATCATACGAATCATACACCCCATGAAAGAAGTATCTTACAATAGATATTTAAATACCCAAAATTTAAATTATATTAGACAAATAATACAATCATGGAATGTAAATACACCACACAAAAGGAAATAGTGGTAATATAGCATGAATCTCAAGAGAATAAGATGTGACTTGAAAACCCTTTACCTTGTTGCAATCAATCAAGACATATGACCAAAAGTTAATAACCACTATATGAATCACATAATACAATAAATATAAAGAGAATAATGATAATATATATGAAATTTCTGTACAAAATTCCCCAAATTCATTAAATAAGTGTTGAATAATGTAAATCTCATGAAATTAAAAGTGGGATAAGAAACACCATACCTCATGTCCGACTTATCTTGTATACTCCTTGTTATTATTGAATAATATATCTAAGTTAATTTATACTTGATTAAGAACATTTTTCAAGTTTATTATTTCTTTTATATTGTAACATCCAATGTAAGTAGTGAATAATAGATATTTTTATCTATGTATATTAATGAATTAGACAGTCTTTCATAGGCTTAAAATGAGAATAAATCCAATCTTAAGCATGGAATACACTAATATTTTTAAAAGATTATTTTACTAATTTTTGATGGCAAACCATTTTTAAATCTATATTTTGAAAACATTATAAACTATATTTTTCAAAATTAACATATTATTTATGATTGGGACATTGAAATTTACTTTGGATAAATTTCTGGTATTTTTCCGATAATGTTCATTTTTAATGAATAGTGAAAAGTGTTGTATTTTAATTCAAAACCTCTTTTTAATCTAATTTATTTATATAGTTAGATAATATTTTTAATTGTTTTTAAAGTGAAATTAGAATATATTTTTTCCATTTAATCCAATGGTGGTCATTAGAACTAATATCACTTTGTGATTGGACATAAACGAGTGTCAATCTTTTGATAGGTATTGTTTCTTAAAAACACACTATTTGATTTGACACGGGGATTTAATTATAAAATTAATTAATGAAACTTCTATGCTATTAATTTGGTAAAATAAAAATAATTTTTTAATTAGGAATATCAAATATATCTTAGGGTTACTTTTTGGTATTTTTCTGAAAAACTTCAATTTTTTATGAATAGTGAAACCACTAAGTGGTATTTAAAGAAACTAATTTTTTGATTAAATGAAATTTTACCACCACTTTGTTATGAATTTCATAAATCTGACATACATGGATGACATTAGGAAGTAATATGTTTTTCAATGGGATTAAAATAATTTTTTGGTGAATAGTAACTTTTAAGTTTTTAATCGCGATTAGAGGTAATTAGTGTAATTTAAGGTAAAAATAATGTTTTAATAATATGAAATTGACATGACACATGTCCTACCCTTACTGGATGTGTCATGGCCGACCAAGACAACCCATGGGTCGATTTTTGGGACCCCCTGGAGCCACTTTGGTATGATAAGGACATTATTACCTTTAATTTAAAAGTGAAAGTAAAAAATGACACAAACATGTATTGTTTTATTAAAAAAAATTTTACATAGGGTTATACAAGTCAGATGTTTACAATAAGTAGTCATTGGCAATATAATAATATTTCCTATGTCATAGTAGTTTTTTTAATTTTAGACATTAAATAAATTAAATTATTTATGACATCATGATGATGTAGTGATTACCACATTATTTAACGATTTAAATAAAATTGAAAGATAATGTAAAATCTAAGACCTAAACATGTCAAAGACCTATTGGATGAGTATATTTAGAACCATTATCACCATATCCTCATAATACAACAATGTGTGACCCTTAAAATCCGAAACACATTTCAAAATAAAGTAACATTTTGTAACATTCCAAGAGTGCCCCTCCTCTCCTCTTATAAAAGGCCCCCACCTCTACCACCTTACCCACACTTCCAAAGCCTTTGTCTCGTACAAACCCTGCCAATTATGTCTCTCCACATCCCTCTATAACTCCTAGAATCCTCACTTTGGTCAGAAGTCTTCCTAAGGAAACCTTTGATCTCAAATCAAAAAGAGTTACCCGATTTAAAGGTAGTGTCTTCTTTTATGTTCTTATGTTTCATTTTGCTTCTCCGACCCCCTAAACTATTTTTATTAATTTAATTTGTAACAAAACAAGTATATTATATATACTAGTATGTTTTTATAATATTTATTCGAGATACACTTACACACACCTACATCTAATGGTTAAAGAACAAACTGTTTCCGTGGATGATGAATTTCTGCCTCACAAAACGATGATTGTTCAACATTATTTTAACACCTTAAAAGGTGGACATTAAGATGTAAATATATTTATATATGATATATAATATGTTTATGTTTTCCTTATGATTCTGAATTTTTTATTTATGTCATACTTTTATGGTTTCCATTATGGGTAAACGTGATATCTTCATTTTAGGAAGTGCGGACTACCGCCCCCTCAAAGTGTTTTGATTCGTTAATACCATATGTGTGACGTATAAAAGATGGAATTAATGATATTATATATGATATTATATTGGAATTATAATATACCTTTATATCAGAATGATTCAATTCCATAAAATACGAAATAGAAAAGGAAAGTAGCATTCATGCGTACGTACGGCTTACCATCTCCACGAACGGTGCATTTCATTTCTTACCTCTAAACGTTATCTAATATTATAAATTCATGTATATACTGGATATATATGATATATATGATATCTACAACATTAGTATAATTCTGGATATAATTGATACATGAAAAACTTGTAAATATAAAGAGTTTATTTTTGACTCAAGTACCAATGATGGTTAAAACGACTGTTATTAACTTAAATAATTACATTGTGTTAATGACATGGTAATAAGTGATATAAAAGGAATAATGAACATGAAAGAGGTTTTTAAGAAAATATAAATTAACTCATGTTTATTATTCAGGACTTTAAAAAACGATCGAGTCAAGTCGGACCCGAGGTATGAGACTTCGTCTCAATCTCCTTTCATTGAGGCATATTTTGTTTTATACACATCATTCTTTTATATGGTGTATAACCACCTTTGACTTTTAAGTTTATCCAAAAGGAATATTTTTTGTACAATGCGTTTTACTAAACGAAAAAAGGGAATGTTTTTGTCGACTGTATGTGGCGACAACGACTTCCCCACCGCCGTGACCGTTATTTGAGTTTCGGCTTCCTCTACAAGACATACCTTTTTTCTAAAAGAAAAATAACAACCTTGTTTTACATTTATTTTATTTTGGTATTGAAAATGGATTTCAATATGTTTTTATATCTATGGGTTGTATTGATATATTGTGATTTAAAGGTGGAAATGTTATGTTTCCTTTATGCATGTTTTATGTGATACGATTATGTTGTGGTTCTTGGGAATTATTATGAAGACGGGTGGTCCCGTGATAATCTATGGGCGGGTGAGCCCGATATAGCTCTCCAATACATTGGGTAACGTGAAGGAGTCAAACGTTAAGGTTTCTCCGAATAGATTTAGGGAATATAATGTGATGGGTATTCCAAACGTAACCAAGAGGGTTACTCCCTACGTAAGAATGTTATGAATGCCTCAAGTTACCTTTATGTCTTATTATTTATTCATGATTTGATTAGGTATGTTAAAGTGCTTATGTTTTATGGGTAATGTATGATTTTATTCTTATGTATATATGTACTCATGTTTCCTTTCCATATTTTTATAACCCTTACTGAGCTTTTTATGCTCATCCCAAGTTTTTGAATTGTTTTTCACAGGTCAAGGGAATGGTACATGATATGATGATAGTGTCAAGGAAGTGTCAAGAAAGAATCCATGTTTTATTTTAAATATTATTCTATTGATAGGAAAAATGAATATTATCTTTTATTGTAACCACTCTATTTAAATGTTGGATGTATTGACTGTTTTATGATCTAATTCCCTAATACTCTAAACCTGAAAAGATCCTCAAGATGTATTCTTGAAATATCTCAAGATTAAGTCATGTGTACGACTGGGGCCTTATAGTTGGTATCAGAGGTCGGTTTAGATAACATTAAGAGTTAGAATTCTATTAAATTATTATCCAAAAATACTTTTTGAAATGTTATAGAATTTGAAGATTACTATGCTGCTTCATCTAAGACATGTTTTCTCATAATGGTTTTCTGTAGAGGAAACAGTGAAATAGTGCTAGGAAGGCATACAAAAGTAAATAACCTTCCGAATCAGCATCCGGATATGGTCGGAATTGGAACTGAATAGTTTGTTGCAGTAATGGCGCAGTTGACTCAAGCAATAAATGGTGGCGGTAACCATGCACGAGATCAGCCAGATCAACCATAGAGGAACATGTCTATGGTGGAAAATTTCATGAGGAAAAATCCCCCATCATTCAAAGGATCATTTGACCCTATGCAATCTGAAGGGTGGATTAAAGCACTGGAGAAGATTTTCGATGTCATGGGGTGTCAGACAATCAAAAGTTTAGTCTTCCTATTTACCATTTGGAGGGTGAAGCAGACCAGTGGTGGTTAATGGTTAAAAATATCAGCGACACTGATGAGATTGAATCTCTCGACTGGGATGAATTCAACGGTATGTTTCTTGGGAAGTATTTTCCTAAGGATATTCAACATAGGTTGGAAAAACAATTCCTATAATTGAGGCAAGAGGAGGACTCAGTGGCTTCTTATGAAGAAAGGTTCTCTTGATTGGCAAGGTATGATCCAAATTTTATCCGAGACCTTGATAGAAAAATCAATCATTTTTACTCAGGATTAAAGCCAAACTATCGAAGAGATTTAGCTTCTTGTGAGTTAAAATGTTATGAAGAGACCGAGGTGGCAAGAGAAAGGAAATAATTCTTCAAAAAGGTCTGACGGTAAGAAAACTAAGTTTCCAGTTTGTGATAACTGTAGTAAAAGGCATGCTGGGGAATGTCTTTTGAATTATGTAAAGTGTTACTGATGCTGTATGATGGGACATAAGGCTCGTGACTGCACTAAAAAATATCAAGGTGATGGTAAGTCCAAATTCGATTTAAAGTTAGTGAAATGATTTATGTGAAATGAGATGGGTCACTATGCAAACGAGTGTCCAACAATGAGCTCAAGTGATGGGAAGCAGTTAGACTACAAGCAGAAAGAGGTGGTGAAATCCTTTGCAACTACATAAGCTGATGTCAGGCCATCAAATCAAGTTTTATCAGGTACTTTGTTTGTTTTTTCAGATTATGCCAGTGTGTTGTTTGATTCGGGGCCTACACATTCTTTCACCTCTGAAAACTTTTTTAGTAAAATGTGAATACCATCTCAAGAAATGAATCCTCAACTTGTGGTAAAAACACATGGGGGAAATGTTGAGGCAGAAGAATTTATAATAATCTTCCTATACTTATCCGTGGAAAGAAGATATTTGCAAACTTTATTGTTTTACCTCTAGTAGAGTTTGATGTTATCCTGGGTATGGATTGGCACTCTATTTACCATGCTAATATTGACTATAGAGCTAAAGACGTTTCTTTTCATAGAGACTTTCAGTTTGTGTACATGAATGAACCCTTACTGTTGATAACTTATCAAGAGGCCAAGAAACTTGTAAAAGATGGAAATGAATGTTACCTTGCACACATTGTTGAAAACTAAGGAACTGTTCATATTACTGATGGGCTAGTGGTAAATGAGTATCCTGATGGTTTTCCTGATGAGTTTCCTAGAATAATACCAGACCGGGATGTTGAATTTACTATTGACTTAGTTCCTGATGCTAATCCAATTTCAAAACCCCCTTATCAAATAGCTCAAATTGAACTTTTAGGGTTGAAGGAGAAATTGCAAGATTTATTAGAGAATGGTTTCATTCGACCTAGCACATCACCTTGGGGTGCTCCTGTTTTATTTTTTAAAAAGTAAGGTGTTTCAATGAGACTTTGCATTTATTATAGAGCCTTGAATAACATCATTGTTAAAAATAAACATCCTTTGACTCATATTGATGATTTTTTTGATCAGCTCGAGGGAGCTCAGTATTTTTCAAAGATTGACCTGAGATTGGGGTACCATCAGCCGAAGGTAAAGGAATCAGATGTTCCGAAGACTGCATTTTGTACAAGATATGGCCATTATGAATTTTTAGTAATGCATTTTGGGCTAACCAATGCACCTGTTGTATTCATGGACTTAATGAATAGAATTTTCCTCGAGTTCTTGGATATGTTTTTGGTGGTTTTCATTGATGATATTTTGTTGTTTTCTAAAAGTAAAGGGGAGAAAGAAGGACATTTAAGCGTTATTTTTCAAACCGTAAAAGAAAAGAAATTGTATGGGAAATTCATCAACTATGAGTTTTGGTTTGCAACAAATTTCATTCCTTGGTCACACTGTTTCTAAATATGGGATAATTGTTGATCTTGCAAAACCAAAGGTTGTTGAAGAATTTCCAAGACCCACAAATGTAACTGAGATTCGTAGTTTCCTTGGTTATGCAGGTTATTACTGAAGGTTTGTTATAATTTTTTCATTGTTATCTAGTCCAATGACTAAGCTATCTCGGAAGGGTGTTATGTTTATCTAGACAAATGAATGTGATGATTGTTTTCAGGAATTGAAAAGAAGATTGGTGAATGCTCCAGTTTTGGCACTACCTTCCAAGAATGATGAGTTTTTTATCTACAGTGATGCTGAAAGGATTTGGATGTGTCCTAATTCATAATGATCAGGTAATTGTTTATGCTTCACGAAAGTTGAAAATTCATGACGTAAATTACCCTTCACCAGATTTGGAATTAGCTGCTGTTGTTTTCGCTTTAAAATTTTTTTGGCATCATTTGTATAGAGCAAAGTGTGAAATATATACCAATCAAAAAAGATTAAATTATATATTCACCCAAAATGATTTGAACATGAGACAGAGGAGATGGATAGAATTAATCAAGGACTATGATTGTACAATTCATTACCATCTGGGAAAATCAAATAAAGAGGCTGATGCTTTGAGTCAAAAAAGTAATGCTTCATTAACGATGCTGTGTTTGGAATGTGATACTTTGGTTAATGATTTGATGAACTTTGGAATAAAATTTGTTGCTGCATGATGTCCTTCTGTTTTGTTTCAAGTATTGGTGAAATCTTCTCTATCAGACAGAATTAAGCAAGCACAGAATCAAGATAGTGAGTTGCAGAAAAGGGTAGGGATGGTTCAAAAGGGTATGTTTCCTGAATTCAACATTGATAATGATTGTGTTTTGAGATTTGGGAAGAGATTATGTGTGCCTTGTGATTCATAGTTGAAGAGAGAGTTGTTATGTGAAGCTCATAGTTCTCCATTTTCAGTTCATCCACGATGTACTAAGATGTACAAAGATCTTCGGGAGTATTACTGGTGGGACGGAATGAAAAGGGATATTGCTGATTTTACTGTGAAGTGTATGACTTGTCAATAGGTAAAAGCAGAGCGAAAGTTACCGAAACGGATGCTTCATCCTTTACCAGTACCGGAGTGGAAATGGGAGAATATATCGATGGACTTCGTTGTGGGATTTCCGAAGACAACTTGAGGTAATAATGAAACCTGGGTTATTGTTGATCGCTTAACTAAATCTGATCATTTCCTTTCTATATGAGATACTTTTTCCCTAGATCAAATTTCTTGTTTGTATCTAAAAGAGATAGTCAGGTTACATGTAGTTCCCCTCTCCATTGTATCTGATCGTGATTCCAGGTTTACTTCTAACTTTTGGAAAGGCCTTTAGCAGTCGTTGGGTGCTGAATTAAATTTTAGTGCAGCTTTTCATCCTCAATCAGTTGGGCAGACAGAACTAACAATTAATACATTGGAAGATATGCTATGTTCTTGTTCGATGGATTATCAGGGAAGTTGGGACCAACATATTTCTTTGGTTTAGTTTTCTTATAACAACAGTTTTCATTCCAGTATACAGATGTCACCATTTGAGGAGTTATATGGGAAGCAGTGTCGGACTCCATCTATCTGGGATGAAGTGGGTGAAATGACGTTAATGTGACCAGAATTGATATAAGAGTTGGAAAAAAATGTTCAGCTGATACAGAGACACATTAGAACAGCTCAGAGCAGGCATAAGAGTTATGCAGACAACAGGAGGAAGGATCTCCCTTTTGAGGTAGGTGATCATGTCTTACTCAAAGTCTCACTATGGAAAAGTGTGATGTGATTTGGTAAGAAATGAAAGTTGAGTCCAAGGTTCATTTGACAATATGAAATTTTGGAGAGAGTGTGATCAGTTGCATACCGAGTGGCTTTACCTCCGAGTTCGACTCAGGTACACTATGTTTTTCATGTTTCCATGTTGAGAAAGTATATGCCAGATCAATCCCATGTTTTGAGTCCAGAGGTAGTTCAGCTGGAAGAGAACCTATCATATGAGGAACAACCGATCCTGGTTTTTGACCACATAGAGAAAGTGTTACAGAATAAGTTGATTCATCAAGTAATGGTTTTGTGGAAAAACCACATGATTGAAGAGGAAACATGGGAATCTGAAAATGCAATGAGGGCTAAATACCCCCACTTATCCGATAAGTAAATAAATTCAAGGGACGCAATTTTCAAAAGGGGGGAAGGATGTAGCATCCCAAGTAAGTAATGAATAACATATATTTTTATCAATGCCTATTAATGAATTAGATAGTGTTTCAGAGGCTTAAAATGAGAATAAATCCAATCTTAATCATGGAATATACTAATATTTTTAAAAGATTGTTTTACATCCTTTTGATAGAAAACCATTATTAAATCTATATTTTGACAATTTTATAAGCAATATTTGTCAAAATAAACTTATTCTTTATTATTGGGACATTGAAATTTATTTTGGATAAATTTCTAGTATTTTTCCGATAAAGATCATTTTTAATGAATTGTGAAAAGTGTTGTATTTTAATTCAAAACCTCTGTTTAGTCTAATTTATTTATATAGTTAGATTAAATTTTTAATTGGATTTAAAGTGAAATTAGAATATATTTTTACCATTTAATCCAATGGTGGTCATTGGAATTAATATCACTTTGAGATTGGACATAAACGAGTGTCAATCTTTTGATAGGTATTGTTTCTTAAAAACACGCTATTTGATTTGACAGAGGGATTTAATTATAAAATTAATTAATTAAACTTCCATGTTATGAAATTGGTAAAATAGACATCATTTTTGAATTCAGAATATCAAATATAGATTAGGGTGATGTTTTGGTATTTATCTGAAAAACATCAATTTTTGATGAATAGTGAAACCACTAAGTGGTACATAAAAAAACTGATTTTTCATTAAAATGAAATTTTACCACCTCTATGTTTTGAAATTCAAAAATCCAACATACATGGTTTTCATTAGGAATTAAAATGTGGTTCAATGGGATTAAAACAATTTTTTTCTGAATAGTAACATTTATGTTTTTAATCACGATTAGAGGTAATTAGTGTAATTTAAGGTAAAAATAATGTTGTAATAATATGAAATTGCCTTGAAACATGTCCTACACTTATTGGATTTGTCATGGACGACCATGAAAACCCATGGGTCGATTTTGGGGACCCCATGAAGCCACTTTGGTATGATAAGGACATTAATTCCATTTATTTAAATGTAAAAGTAAAAATGACACAAACATGTATTGTTTTATTAAAACAATTTTTACATGGGGTTATACAAGTCATATGTTTTACTATAAATAGTCATTGGAAATATAATAATATTTCCTAAATAATAGTATTTTTTTTATAATTTTTAGACATTAACTAAATAAAATTATTTATGACATCATGATGATGTAGCGATTACCTCATTATTTAACGATTTAAATAAAATGAAAAGATACTGTAAAATCTAAAACCTAAACTTGTCAAAGAATTATTGGATGAGTATATTTTGAACCCTTATCACCTTATCCTCATAAAACCTCAATGTGTGAACTTTAAAATCCAAAACTCATTTGAACATAATGTACCATTTTGTAACTTTCCAAGAGTGCCCCTTCTATCCTCTTATAAAAGGCCCCAACAGCTACCACCTTACCCACACTTACAAAGCATTTGGCTCGGCCAAACCATGCCAATTTGGTCTATCCAAATCCCTCTATAACTCTTATAATCCTCACATTGGGCAGAAGTCTTCCCAAGGAAGCCTTTGGGATCAAATCAAAAAGAGTTACTCGATTTAAAGGTAGTGTCTTCTCTTGTGTTCTTATGATTCATTTTGCTTCTCCAACCCCCTAAACGATTTTTATTCATATATTTTGTAACAAAACCAGTATATTCCATATACTAGGACGTTTTTATAATAACTGTTATAGCTACACTTACACACACCTACATCTAATGGTTAAAGAACATACTCTTTCTGTGGATGGCGAATTTCTACCTCACGAAACGATGATTATTCAACATTATTTTCACACCTTCAAAGGTGGCCATTAAGATGTCACTATATTTATATATGATATATAATATGTTTATGTTTTCCTTAAGATTCTTTATTTTTTATTTATGTCATACCTTTATGTTTTCCATTATGGGTAAACGCGATATCTTCATTTTAGAAAGTGCGGACTACCGCCCCCTCAATGTGATTTGATTTGTTAATACCATATGTGGGATGTATAAAAGATGGAATTAATGATATTATATATGATATTATTCTGGAATTATAATATACCTTTATATCAGTATGATTCTATTCCATAAAATATGTAATAGAAATGAATGTAGCATTCATGCGTACGTACAGCTTACCGTCTCCATGAACGATGCATTTCATTTCTTACCTCTAAAAGTTATGTAATATTATAAATTCATGTATATACTGGATATATATTATATATATGATATCTAAATCATGAGTATAACTCTGGATATAATGGATACATGACCAACTTGTAATTATAAAGAGTTAATTTTTGACTCAATTACCAACGATCGTTAAAACGAATGTTATTAACATAAATAATTACATAGAGTTCTTGACATGGAAATAAGTGATGTAAAAGGAATTTTTTTTAAAAGAGTCAACATGGATTGGTTACCCAATCCATGCCAAAAGGAATTTATTAAACAGAAAGGCTTCAAGAAAATCCCGAGGTGTAAAGAACATACACCATCATAAACAAAGAAAAAAATCAACAAAGATACAACATTAATAACCAGGTAAGAAACTTCAATAAAACCATAAGAAGATCTGCCTGATCCGCCCCACCATGTCTCTAGATTATGGGACTTCAAAAACATTATAGGAACGACACTTGTCCAAGAAACAGCACAACATCTTAGCAAATCAAATCCAAACAGTTGCAAGGGAAGACCAGCAGCAATAACCAAAACAGAAGTTGATCAATCTGGCCAAATCGAGCTTAAAATAGCACAGAATATACAGCATTTCAACTGAGAAGAAATAGTGAACGATGAAGGTAGGACACAATTACAGGAGAAGTGCGGATCCAACTACAAATCCTCTGAAGAAACAAAGCAGTTCCCAGTAAGCAGAAGACAGAGAAACTCCAGACTCAGTCAAAAACAAGTGAACAGGTAAAGCACAAAACCAGAGTCAAGATCTCAGGACAATTCCAGAGCAATCCAAATCTTCTAAAAATCAGAACTAGCCCGGTTAAACATGCACAGAACAACAACCAGGAGATTATATTACCATAGGAGAAGGAGTCTCCAACCAAAAATAGGCAAGGTCGAACAACAAAACAAAAGAAACACTCGAAAATAAATCAGCACATCCTGAAACTGAAAGGAGCCATCCAGAATTAGGATGATTTGAAACTCATCTTTTCTTTTTCCTCGACGATGGATCTTTTTAAACTAAGGAATTCAGCATAAGATATCTTTTTTTCTTGAAATTATTGCTGGGAAATTTCTTGTTTCCTGTCCATATACTGAATCCATACTTGTAAATCCTACTCATCAAAATCCTGAGAAAAGTAGTACAATTCTGTACTAGAAGCAGCAACCAAAGTATTATCTTGAGTTTTCTCTGCATGCATAGGTTTGGAGGCCTCAACCAGAAGTTCATCCTTTGGAGCCTCAACTGGTTCATAATTGGAAGCATTCATTGATCTGGTCACAATTGTGCACTCAGGGTTCGAGAAATCCTTTCGTCTTCTAGATTTTCTCGATTGTGGGGTAATGAACCCATCTTCATCAACAAGGGGTTTCTTACCTTTTTTTGCCATTTCATTTATGAATGTTTCAGCAATCAGATCTGGTTTATCCCTTAAACCAGAGGGTGTAAGCTCTCCTACAACTTCATTCCTTTCTAGAACATGTGTGTCATCTTGATTTTGGACAAGACCCTCTTTATTACTTGAGGTAGGGGGGTGTCACACCCTTTTTCAATGACCACATTAACAGGATCTTGAAGATAAGCCTGATTGGGATCAGGAATCAGAGATGCATCCTCTGTGACAGCCATGGAATGAACCTCAACTTGACTCCCATCAGTGTGATTATCCTTAAAGGTAACTCTAGCCGTCATGTTATAAATTTTAGGATCAAAAAAATCAACCATGACATCCTAATCAGCATTCATAATAGAAAAAGTTTGATTGTTTTGCATACTTAGTTTCTGTTTTTGTACCCATGTTGGCTTCACCTATATTTGAGAGATATATTTCCCACAATCTGTATAATAATGACCTTCTCTATAGCATTTTTTTACAAAAAGGTGGAAGGTTTTCAAATACCACATCCTGGATGAAACCGCTCTCACCATTTTGGATCTAGAAACAAGAGGGAAACTCTTTAGAAAGGTCAATTTCAGTGAAAACTCTAGCAACTGAAGGCCGAGTGAGATTCAAAGTGGCATAATCAAATTTAATGGGAGTTCCAAATAGCTTGGAAATTGAGAAGAGGACCATCTTGTTAAATAAATGAATCAGAAAATCTGGAAAAGCAAGCCATATGGGAGCAATGGGATACTCAAAACCCGGCACAAAATCAGGAGACCATTTATGAACATTCATGATAGCCCTCCCAAAATACCACGAATCACGCATCCAGAAATGATAAAAATCAGATTCTGAAGAAAATCTAAACAACAAATTCCTAGCATTTAAAAATCCAACGCTAAAATCAACAAATCCAATCCTTTCTAATGTCTTGCGCAAGAACAGAAGCGGGGGACGATGATTTTAGAATTCCCCGACCAAGGAAAAATTAAAATCAGAGGCAAGAGCGCTTACCTCCTCTTTCGAGAAAGAAATTGCAGTTAGACCTCAGTGCTTGAAAACCTTTGGCGAGATAGTTTCATCCTTCCTCAGGAATAATGACCATGAAAAAGGTTCTTAAGAACGTATAAATTAACTCAAATTTATTAATCAGGACGTCAATGAATGATCGAGTCAAGTCAGACCCGAGGTATGGGACTTTGTCTCTATATCCTTTCATTGAAGCATATTTTGTTTTATACACAACCTTCTTTTATACGGTGTATAAACCCCTTTGAGTTTTACGTTTATCCAAAAGGAATATTTTTTATATGAAGCATTTTATTAAATGACAAAAGGGAATGTTTTTGTCGTACGTATGCGGAGACAACGACTTCTCCGCCGCCGTGACCATTATTTGAGTTTCGGCTTCCTCTACATGCCATACCTTTTTTTAACAGAAAAATTAATACCACATTTTACTTTTCTTTTATTTTGGTATTGAAAATGGTTTTCATAATGTTTGTATATCAATGTGTTGTATTGATATCTTTTTATTGAAGGACGAAAATGTTATGTATCCTTTATGCATATTTTATGTTATACGATTATGATGTGGTTCTTGGGCATTATTATGAAGATGGGTGGTTTCGTGATAAACAAAGGGTGGGTGATCCCGATATAGCTCTCCAATGCATTGGGTCACACGAAGGAGTTAAACGTTAAGGTTTCTCCGAAGAGATTTAGGTAATATACTGTGATGGGTATTCCAAACGTAACCAAGAGGGTTACTCCCTACATAAGAATGTTATGAATGCCTCAAGTTACCTTTATATCTTATGATTTCTATGATTAATTCCTGATTTGATGAGGAATATTATAGTGCTTATTTTTTATGGGTAATGTATGATTTCATTCTTATGTATATATTTACTCATGTTTCCTTTCAATATTTTTATAACCCTTACTGAGCTTTTTATGCTCATCCCAAGTTTTTGAAATGTTTTTCATAGGTCAAGGAAATGGTACATGATATGATGATATTTTCAAGGAAGTGTCAAGAAATAATCCATGTTTTATTTTAAATATGTTTCCGTTGATAATAAAAATGAATACTATCTTTTATTGTAACCACTCTGTTTAAATGTGGGATGCAATGCCTGTTTTATGATCTAATTCTCTAAAACTATAAACCTAAAAATATCCACAAGATGTATTCTTGAAATATCTCAATATTAAGTAATTTTTAAGGCTGGGGATTTATATATATAACATATTACCATTATATAACAATTAGTTAATTATTTGAGTTCATATTGGACATTTTATCGATGTTCGGAACATGAGTCAAAAATGAACCTGTTATAATTACAATTTGACAATGTCATCAAAATTAAATTATGTCCATAATGATGTACATGATTTAGATATCATATATATATATTATATCCTGTATAAATATGTATTTATAAAAGTACATAACATTTGTTGATAAGAAATTAAATGCACCATTCATGGAGACATTAAGTCGTGCGTACACATGAACACTACATTCATTTCTTTTTTGTATTTTAATGGTATTGAAAGATAATTATATATAGGGATATTATAATTCCATTATAATTTCATATATAACATAACAAACTACATCCTTTATATGCCCCAAAAAAAGGCATTAACGAGTCATATAACATTGAGGGGGCAGTAGTCCGCACATCCTCAAATGAAATTATCACGTTTAGCCATAATCGATACCATAATGGAATGATATTAATGGAAAATAAATATTAATTAAGAAAAAATAGACATAATATATATCATATATAAATAAATTTCCATCTTAATGGCCACCATGAGAGGCCGTAAGAGATAATTGAACAATCATCATATCATGAGATGTTAGTTTTCCATCAAGCAAAACTGCGTGTTTTTACCCATTAGATGGAGTTGTGTGTAAGTATAGTTCTAATACTTATGATAAAAAATACTAGTATATTGAGGATACTGGTGTTTTCATAAAATAATTCAATAAAAATAGTTTAGTGGTTAGATAAGTAAAATAAAAGAAAAGTAGTTAAGAGAAATTGTTACCTTTAATTTTTGGCAACTCCCTTTTATTTGAACCAAAATGACTTCTTGAAGTGACTTATACCTAATTTAAGTCTTATATATAGAATATAGGTATGTTAAATGATTATTTGGGAAGGTTTTGGACAAGACAAGGGGCTTGAGAGGTGTGATTAATGGTTTATAAGTGGTGTCCATTTATTTGGGAGAGGAGGGGTTGTTTAGTAATGTTTGAAAAATTTATATTATTATAAACTTTTGTTTGGTTTCAAAACGTCCAAGTCTCATTAAATTTGTATATAAGATGAATAATGTTAGAAATAAAATCATCCAATATGATTTGAAATCATTTTGGATATTTTTTTAATATTAATAATCATATTTATTGAAATAATTTATTAATGAGGTGAATATTGCATCATTATTATGTAACAAATAATTTAATTTATATGAATTCTAAAAATTATAAATAAAATTCCATAAAGTATGAAATATTTTTATTTTTTAAAGTAATATTTATTGTCAAAAATATGTCTTATATGACAACATGTAAAAATTATATACTACAAGATATTTATTAATGTCATTTTGGTGTTTACTTTATGTTAATTATAATAAAGTGTTAATATCATTCTTAAGTGGATTTATAGGGTCCCAAAATCGACCCAGGGATGCAAATGGCTGGCCATGACTCATCTAATAAGGTAAGGACATGTGTTAATGTAATTTTTTATTATTATAATATTCTTTTTACCATGAAATACCCTATTTAACTTTAACAAATTTAAATAAAAGTAAAATGTTACTATTCACCAAAAAATATTTTAATCTTATTGAATAAAATTTTATTTATCAATAACTACCATGTATGTCGGATTTTCAAAAACCAATTCACAGAATCAGTAAAGTTTCATTTAAATGAAAAAGTCAGTTTTTTAGCTACTACTTAGTGGTTTTCCTATTCATCCAAAATTGATGTTTTTCAGTAAATTACCAACAAGTATGCCTAAGATATATTTGATATTCTAAATTAAAAAATGATACCTATTTTACAAAATTCAAAACATATATTTTGAATTAATTAATTTAAACTTTTTCCGATGGTAAAAACTAATAGTGTGTTTTTAAAAACCAATATCATTCAAAATATTGACACTTGTTTATGTATAATTTCAAAGTGAAATAAATTCTAATGAAAAAAATTTGATAAAATGTTAAAAATATAATCTAATTAAAATTAAAAAACATTAAAATGTATAATTGAACATTATATATTATTTTCATTAATAATGTAGTTTTCAATTATAATTTTGAATTTTTTACTATTTATTCCAATATGAATGTTAATAGAAAAACGTGAAAAGTTTATTGGAACAAATGTTTTATGTCACTATTCTAAAAAAAAGTTTATTTTTTCAAAAGAATGTATTCTAGTTTTTAATATTGGATTTAAAATGGGTTTTCCAATAAAAGGCATTAAAATTGTATTTTTTGAAAAGTACTTCCTTTATCTGAAAAAATGAATTTGTTCTTATATTATGTCTAAGAATGAAATAAAATGGATGTTTAAATTATATGAAATTTATAAAATTTAATATTCAGTTAATACCATTCATAACTTATTTTGAAAGTCTAGTTTGGTATGTCAGCGTGCACTTGAACTTGGTGTTGTGTGAGGTGTAAGCTATCAAATTACTTTAAAAAGATAATGTACTATGAAACCATGGGGTGTTACATCTAGTGAAGGTGTTGAGGTTCATATTCATTTCCTACTACACCTACTGGCCTCCTGGTATGCTTCCATAAGTGTGTGGCTCCCAATTTCATCTTTCCACCCTATTAGTCAGTTTTCCACAAAGAATGAAACCAAACCAAAAATGGCGGTGGGTCCGAGCCTTGTCTGGTTTGTCCTTTTTCTCTATGTTAGCATTATAACAATTGGAGAGTTCAAAAATCATTAATATAAAATGTATTCATACTGACTGTTAGAAATAAATCAAGACAATCCTCTACATTGAACATGATGGAAGATGATGTGGATGAGGATGATGGGTACACATTTGATGATGTTCATCAGCATCCGTTCATTCCTAGTTCTTCATTGGATTAGGTATCCATTGAAGTTTCCTCGGATCATCTTCACATATATCCCCAAAACTGATGTCATAGGTTTGTTTAAATAGAATAAAAGTAACCACCCACATTGATTTTTATTAATGTGATTCATTAAAAAACTACAATTAATGTTACATTAAATCAACTAACGTTGTGGTTGCACAACCCAATTGTTATGTCATTAAATGAATCCCATTCAAGACTGATGTAACACCGTGGTTCTACCATGAAACAGTTCAAAAGTTAAAAATTCATGATTTCATATTTAATAAACGTTCCTTAAAATTTTTTTAAAAATATTAACATTCACCCTCGACCCTCGCTGGTTGAGGATATGCTCCTCCTAAGGGGGTCACGCCATCAGGTTCACAACAGTACTCTCAGATAACCAATCCAAGTTACCATTTATGAATTTTAATGATTTGACAATAAAATAATGGTTACTTAATTTTTTTATTTATGGATAAAAATAGTCTTCCAATGATGTTTCATGCTGGCCAATGTTATAATCAATTTAAGGAATGAATACCCCCATGAGTTCAGAGGTGGTCTCCAAATTTTTATTTGAGTCACCATTCATGAGTTATAATCATTTGAAAAATAAAATATTTTAATTTAGTTATTCTATTTATAGTAATTACATTTTTTGGTTTTCTAGATAGAGGCTTGCGATTACTAATCTTAAGTCACCTCCAGTGTAATCATTCCATCCTGAATGCAACAGTTACCTTAGAATTATGATTCTTGCACCCGTTTGAGTGTTATTCATCATTTTCATGAAAAAATATAATATGATCTATTTATAGCATAAAATGTTTTGATGGTTCATTATGGGAACCTTGGGACTCAAAATCGCATGCTGTCAATTTTCGCAGTCTCGTAAAAAATCCATATAATTAAAAAAATTATAAGCTATTTTCGGGACGTTAAAATTATAATAATGATGATTTGTTCATTATTGTGACCATGAATGGTATTACTAAACATACTAATGGGTAGTGTATATATCATTATTTAGGGAGAGGATTACAAAAATATTAGTGGTTTTGGAACATATTAAGTGTCTTAGGATGCAAGGGGTTCTATATAAATCTATATATTCAAGCTATATATTTGTTTCCTCAAAATATTACATAGATATCAAGATATTCTCAAAGTCTTTTTCTGGGTATAGTATAAATAATTGCGAATAATTGGTGATGTGATATATGAGTAATGTGATTTTTATAAGATTCATACTATTTTATAACATTCCAAACTATTTAAGATCTTATCAATATTCTCTCAATATATGAGTGGAGGCAATATTTTTTGGGCTTATAGGATTTATATTTTTTCACTAAATCATATATGAATTGGGAATTTATTGACTCACATATTAATATATTTTATGTTATTTCAAAAATAAATAAGATTAGTGAGATTCTTAATATATCCATGACCAAAAAAATTAATTCTTTATATATTATTTCATTGTGAAGATAGAAGAAAATGTGAATCAATAATACTTAACTAATCCTAAATTAATATTTTATATTATATTATTTCCCAAATTATATGAGATTTTGGAACATGTTCTTTAGTCTATGGGATGAAATGGTTACTCAAATCAAAATTGTTCGTGTTCCATTTTCTTCAACCCAAATTTCGATATTAGAGTATTCATTATGTTCATCCAATGTCAATCATTATATAAATTGGTTAATTATTTTTATTTACTCTCAAGTGAATTGAATACTTTCAATTAAGGATTTAAGTGATAATTATGCACCCAAAATTATTCTATATGTTTAATAACTCTATGTTATTTATGGGATTAATCTTATACTTAGTAGAATAGGAAGACTAGACACATTTATGTTTATAACATTACAAGATATCAGTCAATAATTTAAATACATATTTGGGGAAACTGTATATTTCTAACATATATTGAGGTAAAATCTATATCATACAACTATCTTATTGGAAATTGTATTTTTTAATGTTATTTATATTTACTTTCATTGTATAATATAATTTAGTTTGATTTTTAAGGACACATTATAGTTTAAATCAATCTCACAATGATAAAAAATTGTTTAAAACCCACAAAAAATATTTTCCTGTTAATTTGGTGTGCACATTATTCCGAGGAGGCCCTAAATATTTTAAACCCAAAAAATTTAGAATATAATTATAGTACATGAAATATATAAAATAATAAACATCCTTTTGAGAAAAAATTTCAAAAAATTTCGATATTCACATTGGATTGTTGACCCATATAAGTATTAATTATATAGATTAAACACAAATAGTAAAATTATTATTTTCACATTCATGTTTATGATTATATAAGTAGATGTTTAGTGGTTGAAAACCATAAAATAAAATTATTTCCGGTTAATTTGGAATTAAATTAATTCCAAGAAAGAAATATATGGATCAAAATCATATTTGATAATTAAATTTTTCTAGTTTCGAGTTTCAATCCATCAATGAAATAATTTTGATTTCAAGCCAATATATAAAATTTTTAAAATCATAGTAGTGTTAAAATAAATCAAAGAAGGATGTTTATATTAAATAATAAATTAATGTTAGAATGGTAATTTAAAACTTTAAATATATTTATTAATGAACATTGTGGATTAAAAACTGACATCATTGTTATGATGTCATATTGGTGATTTAATTAATTCAATATGGAATTCAGGTATCCATTAGAGAATATTTGAAAAGAATATAATCCTTTTGGGAATGCCATGGGATAAATAATAATATCAATTTATAATAAACTATAACAGTATAGGTTGAATTATGTGAAATAAAATGTGTTTGTATGAAATGCGAGAGATGTTTACTACCTATACATATTAATGAGAAACATAATATCCACAATTTAATGCTGGGGTATAAGGATGAAATATTAATATCAATGAATAAAACTCCTCCTTTTGAAATAATTTGTGTCTATTTATATAATAAATAATTTGAATACCATGTATCTTAAATTCATCTAAGAAAGGGATAAATCTCAACATTGAAGAACTGTTAGTATTGTTTTAATACTTTGAAGAAGGGAATCAAAATATTTTATTATACTATTCATTATAATCATGATTCATGAAAGTATAACTACTGTGTGATTTATTATCTTATGTATATGATGAGTTCATGTGTAAAATGAAACTGTATAAATAACATGTATAATATAGTTAAATGTCACATTAGAGTGATGATTCACACATTATTTCCACTAATAATAATAAAAAATAGGTTTGAATAAGATAATATTTTATTATGAGAACAATAAAACAATTATTTCATTGAATTATGACTTAAATCAATGCATAAACAAAATTTCTCTAACCAATGGGAAATAATTTAAATGGATTTTATTAAAAAATAAATTCTAATGAATTTCGTAAAAGGAAATATAAGTGATCCATTGAACCATAATTAGTGTGTGAAGGGGATGTCTTCCTTTAGATGGATCATTATCAAACACACATTCAAATTATAGAACAATCCCAATAAATACAACATTTTTGTGAAATCATAATTCCATAATAAATGTTTAAGTTTATTTAAATGATTTGCATATGGAGAATATGTCATTAATTTTGAAAAATAACTCTAACCTAAGGGTTACAGAAGTAGATTATGTCTTAAATTTAATTTCATTTATATATATACCATTATGTTATATAGTATATTATAAAAAAGAATCCAAAGAAATATACTGACTAGAAGAAATATAAGTAACATGTATTGTGTGGTCATCAATTTTACAAATGTTCGTTCATTTTTTTTATTATGAAATTCACCTAAAAATATTATGAACAAAACATTTTATACATAAATATTATATATTATTTTTTCAATATTCATTATATATTATTACGATTTCTGCCATTTTAGTAATGGATCAATGTCCATGGAAACATTTATACAAAAAAAATAGTTAATAAACATTTTACATCATCTCCCTCAAAGTTTCCACAACTATCACCCAATTTAAAAAAATATACTCTAAATCATTATCATTATCCTGGGAATAATGAAACATAATAAATAGTGAAATCAAAAAAACAAGATTCACAAGTTCATAACATAGACATATTATCAGGTTTTAAAAAGATGCATAAAGTGTGTAATAATCATAATTAATGGAATACTATGTTATACCTAACCATAAATACATTATTTTCATGATATAATTTGGCTGAAAACCCATGTATCATGTTGGGATTTGGATTTTTACCCTAATACAAGATTCATTTAACATCTTATATACCTCACTGAGGCATGATATTGTTTATCGTCTACCCTATTTTTTACTATGGATAACCTATCTTGTTCCCTATTTCATGATTTAGATTACCATTGGTACAACTGTTGTGAACATAAAATACTAATCATTACCAATTTAATTTTATATATATTACATATATACCAATAAAATAATCATAATAAATTTATATGTATATCAAAAAATCATGAAAACATTTATTATTCTATAAGAAAATAAAAAATTTTGTAGAAAAAAAGATTCATCAATACATTGTTATCAAAACAATAAAACCGTAAGATAAATAATAAATATAGTATCCTAAAATTAAATCCCTAATGAAGTATATATAAAATCAAATGATTTTACAAATGAATAAAAATTATTTTTAAAAATCATTGTAACATTTCATAAGGAATATATTCTTCTATTTCTAAAATAACAAATTTATAATCATAAATTTTCTAATGTAACAAATAAATATTTTTTATGAAAAGAATAATGCAAACAATAAAATGATTATTTAAATAATTAATTGGTCATATCACTGCAATATTTGGGTCATTCCAACTATGTTACAATGATTATTCAAGTAACAATTATGGTAAAAATTCAAATTTACCTTGTTTGTAAAATAGCATGACGATTGAATCAAATCATTTACATAGAATATAAAAAATTATATCTAAATAAATTTAATATATTAGGAAAATATTAAAAAAAAATTGTGAACAATTTATGAAAATCATAGAATTATAATAAAAATATTCTCTATGGAAGAAAAAAAAATTGTTTACATCGAATAAATTATTTAGGTTTATTGTGTAAAAAAATATATAACAAATAATAATATTTTTTATTTCAATAAAATACAAATAATGGAAGAAAATATTATTCACATGGTAGATAGAAATCATATAATTTCAGTGGAAAATATTTATGAATAAAAAACATGGTAAACATGAGACTGTAATATAGACCCATTACCGCATTGATATCATTTGATTAATAAACCCCATGAACAAAACAAAATAAAATTATTCTATAAATACAATAATCCACTTTATATTCATAAAATAACATAAAAACATTGTATAATATACACCCTATAATAATATATAGGTTTATAAAATCAAACATATCCCAATATTAATGATTCATGATGAAGATCAATTGAATCATTAAAAATCACTAATTCAAAACATCTTATAAGATAGAAAAATATGAGTGTGTTCACATTTGAAAAAAATTCTAAAACATTTATCATAAAATTATTTAATTTTTTGTATAAACAAATCCTACATAAAATAATTCTTTACTATTAAATATGTGTAAATGAAAATAACGTGATATGAGAAACCCTTTCCTCAGGTTGGACATTATTTTCTCGTTTTCTCATTAACACTATAATAAATTTCTAAATGTTATAATTATATATCATAATAATATAAATACTTATAGTTTTATATATGATCCCATTATATCATTTCAAAACCCATTTATTTATAATTTTTTTTTATAAATACATTATTTCTAGGTATTTACTATTTTTTCAATGTATGTTTCATTATAAAAATTTGGTTCCTAATATATTGATCATAGCTTTGTAATATATATAATTTTAGGCTTTTCATTAGTATAATTTATAATAATTATATACAATTTTAATGAAATCCAATTTATGTGGTCATCAATAGTGAATTATTTCACTTCAGGGAGAATATTGTCTACATGTACGGATGATTGACACTTCTATTTTTCAATGTTTGGAAGAAATAATGAAAAAAAATTATTTTAACTTCCATAAAAAATGATAAATTAATACTAACATATATTTATAAAATTAAATATTTTAAATATAACTATGTGCTGATGAGGGAAAATTAATTGTACCACTTCGTTAATATGGTAGTACACATGTACACAAAAAAAAAATTTCGCACATAATTGGAAATATGGAATTTTTAGATAATAATTTAGAAAAAATTATATCTTAATATATGTTTGATATTGATTTTATTATATTTTATTTTCTAATACAGAATGGAAGAATGTAATAAGTGATGTAAAACAAAACTTCTCGGTAATATGGCTACCTCCCCCTTGAATAACATCGATTGGATATCTACATAAGATCATTAAGGATTGTCTATTAAAATTAAAGAACCTATAAAATGTATATAGGGAAGTTAATAAGATATTTTTTTAATTTATATACACGTTAAGTGTCTTGGGAGGTGTTTTTAATATAGGAGGGGTTTTCTCTATTATATTGAAGAAAATGAGACACGTCGATTTCATAATAGATTTAAATTTATTAAATTATTATTCATGTAAAATTTGAGCAATGTGGAGAAATTTTGAATTTAATTTATGGGGTTTTATTGAATCCATTTTTCAAATAAAATTTTTATTGGTTTATGTGTCATTTTATCTTTTACAATATTAATAATTATTTCAATAAAAATTTGTTATAAATTTAAATTTAACGTAAATATTTGATTGAAAAGGCCATGTTATAAAATCTTCCACAATATCTCTTAACACTTTATATATTTCATGTTGTTTTATTTTAACTCATATAGTAATTTATTATTAAACAAACAATACTATTATTTCCATTTTAATAAGTATTAGAATAATTTAAATTTTACTAAAACATGATAGAAATTCAATTAAAATATTAAAGCATAACACATTTCTATTTTATAACAGTATACTAAAGAACTTTGGGAAAATTATAATTTTTCCCTATTTTACTACTTTTTATATTTTTAAAATAATTTATTTTATTTTTCTATTATATGAATATGTATCGTGTCTATTTTAGATAATTATTCAACTTAATTTATGGGTTCCTGATAATAAAATATCATTTAATTTCCTAAAAAAATAATTTATATTAAAAATTAAAATTTATAACTAGACGTAAACTGATTTTATCATTATGAAAATGTATTGTAACTAATAAAACAAAGAGTGTTTCATTTTTGATTAATTATTTATATACAATAATATTAAATCCATTATCGATGAAAGTTTTCTCAATAATGTCATTTCCTCGAATACTGGATAAGGATGATATAAATTAACTCATATTATATAAATATTAAATATTTTATATAGATTATTAATTTCTGTCAAATTGTTTTTTTCCTTAATTACAATAATTACTCTTACCAAGGTAAATAATAAATACCACAGGCATTATTCATGGTGATAAAAAATAATGTTATCTAATTTACCAAATTTCAAACATAAGAATCAAAATTTGGTATCCATTTTTTAAGTTGTATTTCATTGAACCATTTGAATTTAATTATTAAATAATCAAGAAAAATAAGAAGATATTTTTTTCTATAAAAATAAATTTTTATGGCTACAAATTTTTTATACCAAAATTAAGAATCATGATTTTTTAATAAAATTAAGTTAAGTTAGTATACATAAATATATATAATAAAAATTTTAAACTAATTCATAACAAAATGGGTGTATTTAATTACTGGAATAGAATATAAATGATTCAATAAAATTTATATATTCAGTCATCCCTAAAAAGTCAATATTTCCATAGAAATATCAATTATTTTTACCAAAGTCAATTTTCATATGATAATTTCCAAAATAATATCATTTAATAAAATAAAATTTGGAAGGTTGGAAAAATTATTTATTATATTCCCTAACAAAAAGTAAAAAGAATATATTTTGTTGAAAATGTATTTTTGATTCTTAAAAAAACATTATCAAAAAAATTATTTTAAAATAATTAATCGTTGTATTTTTTTGCACTGAGAGCCTAAATAATATATATGTGTAATTTTTTACTAATATTCATACCCAAAACATTAATGTCAAGGTTTTAATTTTCATATTTAAATTATAATTGTTTATATTAAATCATAATTTCTATAAAGCACAATGTAGCATGATAATAGATTTATTGAGTAAATTATTCATTTTAATTAATATTTTTATGGTGTAACATTATCCTCCTAACCCATAACTAAATTGCATCCTAAAAAATTTATTTTATTCTTAAAATATTCAATATTTTAAAATACCATTATTAATAACCCAAAATCATACAAAGAGAAAATATAAATTCTTTAGCAATATGGGCATCTAAAATATACAGCTTACATGAAAAAAAACATAATCAGATTCCTAGATATGTGTAACAATAGAAGGAAGACAAAAAATAGGTATATAGAAGAAAAATTTTCAATATGGACTCATGGGGAGTGACAAAAAATAATTTCATGTGAATTATAATGACGAAAAAACAAAAAATCTATTATGTCTGAATAGACAAATATTTCATCTAAAATTATTGAAAAAGAAAACATTATTAAATAACATAGGATGAGGATGAGGAAATATAATTATTCTATATCATTTAATTTCATAATCATCTTTTCATCCTTTGGTTAATTATTAATAAAAATTTCCATCATCTCTAACTCTATGAAATGGGTATACAAGATGAATTTTTCCTATCAAAACTAAAAAATTTAACTTTTAACTAATCATAATATCAAAAAAATAATGATAAGTCATTCATCGAATTCTGAGAATATTTTTAAAACTAAAATAGTTTTCACAAGTTATCTAATATTAAATAACATAGGATCTTTTATGTACTAGAAGGCATCCCTTCTATTGAGTAGTTGATTAGAATAACTCATATATTCCCCACATATAAGGAATTGAAATATAATTGGAAACATTGGATGAAATTAATTTTACTCCTTCCAACAAAAATTGTTTCATCATCAATTCTGTTATCTATGTCGGCCTTTTCTACACATTAAACATAATCCCATTCCTTTGATACATTCCCCGAGGTGATTCTTCCAACATACATGACATATGGGTAGCTGAATCATTTTCTCTTATGGAATTCATCAACTAAACTCTTTTTAAAATATATTGTGATATTATTATATGTTTTAAGAAATTCACCCATATTGAAATTGTCAAACAAATAATTAGATAAATGATAATAACTAATCACAAGGATTAATATTAAAAATCCTCTTTCATTTGGTTTCCCCAGAGGAAAATCAGTCCTTTGCCTCTCACATTTAGTTTAAATATGATTTCTCCCTTTTCTATCCTTTTTTGAAAACCATAAAGAACAGTGTGAAGAACAATAATCAAATGGATTAATCACATACATATGAAAATAATTCCATATATGTCTAAATAATGAAACATTATTTTAAATCCATGTAAAATTTGTTTTATCCTACATCATCCATGATTATTAACTACATAAATATTTCATTATGGTTTACAAATAAAACATAATTTAACCACACATTTCCCTCATGATTTTTTATCTGGTTTTTCATTCATATGCCCACTCATCAAGCACTAATTATTATAATTTTAATACACATGTTTCTTCATTTTTTAGTTATTACCCATAGGTTCAAATGTTCACCAACCCCACCCAAATGATATAATCCATACATGGATACATTTTGTTAAATAATCACTTAATATAATCACTACCAACAAATTAATATGATATATGAATCATTCACTTTTCTGCATGGTTTTAGGTGTTTCTTCAAATCCTAATCACCAAAAAATATTTAACACTAATATTATATAAACTATAGTGATCCAAACATTTAATAAATAAATATTAACTTTTATTAGATGAATATACATAACAAATAATTATGATTTACGAAGGATCAAAAAAAATTACTACCACTTGAAATTTTGAAACATAAAAAATAGATATGTAAAATATTTACATATTCTCCCACTCAAATTATCAAAATTAGAACCCATTAATAACATTTAATAGTTAAAACCATTTTTAATATATTTTATAAAATGATACATAATGAAGGCCGAACACTGATTCACATTATATTAATGAAAATGAGATATCAATGATGACATAAAAAACATGATTATAATGGAATGTGAACATGATCTTCAAATTTTAAAACCATATGTAGAGATTCATAGATAATGAAAATTAGTGATGGAATGAATCATTTTATAAATTTAGAAATGAAATATAAATAAATAAATTAACATGATTCATTACAGTGTAACATTGACTTACGTTCATGGGGTAAATGGGTGTAATAATGTTTGTAATAATAATAATCATGGAGTTCATTGTTAAATGTCATCTTCAATGACATTCATCTCATGTTTTGATTGAGGTAATTGTCATTGAACCATGTTATTTCATGGGATAACCTACAGTATACCATTTTTAGGGGTTTAGATAACCACCCATGTAACCTTTTTTCTGAATGGGATAATGTAGTGACCCTACCCTAGAAATCTTGGAGTCGGTGTCACGATACCATTACATTGGAATGTGTTCTTTGTAATCCACATCTGAAAAGACCACACATTTTATTATTCCAAATATCCTAGATACATACATGAGTCTTATTTTAAAAATTAATACAAAAAATTAAAAAAATTATTTTCATTATTTTCAGGATAGCATTTTTTCATTTAGTAAATCCTTTCATTTATTTCTGAGTACACTTTAAGAAACCCTACTAAAATTAAACATAATAATGTTAATCACAAATTATTATTAAGGGTTATGTAAAATGGATTCAAAAATGTATCAATGTGAATAATAATTATGGAATGGTAAATAACTGAACACACGTTCCATGTAATAAATTCAATGATATTGAACTGAATAAACAATATAGAAATGTAAATAGATAGAAACACAATCCATTTAAATAAATAGATGATGAAAAATCAATATTTCGAAGTAAATAACTGACAACAATTACTATTTAGTCAATGAAATGAGAATGGAATGCATCCATATGATTTTTTCTGTAGAAAATTTCATGGATAATAAATATTGAATTTCAACAAAGAAATGAATAATTGTTGTACCACATGTTTCCCAAGAACTTGATACGTTTTTTCATCAATACCCTTCACAAGATGGGTTTTCATACTACTATAAAGACATTTTATATGGTATATTAAAACTATGATTATAAAACCATAAATTATTCTTTGAGACATACATGAATGGTTTTTCACCAACTGATTTCACCTCATTATACTACAAATACATCAAGGTCATTACTTTAAATTGTCCCAAACCCATGACTTTAATGTTCCAAGAATTACTAAAATATATCGATTGGTATATTTAATTCATAAATAATGTGCCTTATAAAATATCAATATTGAGTAAAGGATGATGATTTATCAATATTTCCTCATAAATCAATTAACATTAATGTAAAAATCATATATAAAAAAATACATGGTTTAGTAAATGAACATATCCATGATAAATGATATGTATAATTATCATAAATTCAATGTTCATTGTTCAATATAAATTGAAATCATTAAGGGAAGTGAAATAAAATAAGATATTTAATGTCAATTCAATCTAGGGTTAAAGGAATCTTATGACATCAAGAAAAATAATATGGATCATATTAATACAATATATACCAATAGAAATAAAATATGTGGTTATTGTCATAAATTAATTAATATACTATAAAAATATCAACTAAAAACAATTTTGATGAAAAATATATTTTTCTTTTCAAAAATCGTTATGAAAATCTTTATATTTTAAAATAATTGTTTGTAAAAATTTTATTTAAAAATTTTCCTGTAACACTTAAAAAATAAGCTTCAAAGAATTATGATAGTTAATTCTATACATTTCATAAATGTAAAATGAAAATTCCTTTTCTATGGTTAATGGTTTGAAATATACCATGATTAGAATCTGACAAGAAGTTACCTATAAAAATTTTAAGAAAACAGTAAAAATGTCTTTAATAATTGATTTTGTAAAGGTAAAAAACATTTTTCATCACCTTTTTGGAATATAGGGTTTTTTATGAAACTAGTTCTCTTATAAAAAAGGAAAATAATGTTGAGTTTTCAAAAAAACAATTGAAACATTTTCAGTTCCCAAGACTAAAAAAATTGTACTATTACATAAAAATAATCATGAATAACTATATGATACGTTAATTAAAATATTTTTTAAATAATTATCTAATAATTTCCTTTAATTTAAATTTAAGATTTGAAAATCACAAACAAAATGATATTATCATGTAAACCCTAGAAAAGACCATAAAATTGATTCATGAATATATTAATTAATTTAATATGTGTTTCAAATTAAAATAAAAAAATATATAGAATTAAGAAAATTTATTATAAATTTTTATTACACTCATAATCAGATAATGTTAATAATTATATGGATTTAATATAACCCAACCAAATGAAATTGAATTATGAAATTATATACCACTAGTTAACTTCAAAATGCAATCCCCATAGAAGAAATAATAACAAATTGAACCCAAAGTAACATGATGATAAAATTATTCATTTTATACTATATCAAAATTGGGCAGTTGAAACAGTACAAAAAATTAGTAAGTGGGGAATATGACATTTCTCCCACAAATGTAAAAGTGAAATTAATATCCATTACCTTTCATTTAATTTCAGGTGATCATCCATTAAATTCATGTATAATGGTTTTGACATGTCACTAAATTATAATATAACCATACTCATATTTATAATTTCAAATAATATCTTCTTATGGTATCTCATTACGTTTTTGTTAAAAATCATTAATTTTTATCTCTCTTTAATGTGATAATTTCTATGTTTTTCATGTGTGTTTGGATATGTTAAATGTTTTTTTATTAATTAGATCATTATTTAATTATATAAAGAATATTAAACAATATTTTACTATAATATACATTCAAAATATATTTATTCATAATAATCATCAATATTTTTAGATGGAAAAATAAATTCACTGTCCATATAGACAATAGGTCGTACGTACGCATTAACGCTACATCCATATTCATGTCATATTTAAATGAATGGAAATTAAAAGAAATATATTTATATTTTAATTTCTATATCATATTAATGTCATATATTTCATATAATTTTATTAAAATCATCTTTTATTCCCTTTACGTATATTTGGAATGAATCACATGGTTTTGAAGAGGCGGTAGGCCACACATCCACAAACAATGTTATCATATTTCCTCAGAATGAAAAACATAAATGGTATTGTTATATATAAAAATCCAATATGAATAAATAAATTATATAAATAATACATTACATATATACACATAATTATCAACATAATTTCCACCCATGATATGAGTAATATGAAATATGTTGGACATTATTTCACTGGGCGGTAGTTCACCCTACACGAAAAATATGTTTGTAAAAAATGAATGGAATTATATGTATATGTAGGTAAAAACCATAAAAAACAATCCATATATTGAGGATACTATTTATATTTTATAAGCATGATATAAAAATAGTTGAATAGTATGAGATGCAAATGAAATAAAAGTGATAGTTGATGAATGTTACATCTGTTTTGGTAACTAATTTCTATTGAAAAAAATTACCTACATTTAATTATATATAATTTGATGTTTCTATTAATAGGGAAGGTTAGTTGGGATCTTATATGGGTATACTTTTTCTGAGACAATGTGCTTGATATGTGTTAATAAGTGGTAGGGGTGAGTAATTTTTAATAGTTGGTGTCAAGTGAAATTATTCTAAATGTATGAATTAGGAATTCCACCCATGTTGTTTGACATAAATATCCAAAAATAATTATCCCAATTCAAAAAAAGTGATTATATGGTCGATATAAAGAAATACAATTGGTTTTGGGAATTTACCTTGGCCATTTTGGTAATTCTGCTTAGGGTTCAGTTCCTTCTAAAGCCAATTTTCTCTCCATCACTATAATTAATATTAATCTCAATCACTATTATTTATTGTCTAAAGCTATGTCGAAAATGTAATAAATAATAAAATATTATAATTACAGATGTTTAGACAATTTTTAAAAAATAAAATTACATAAGTGACAAAAATTAATTTAAATTTAATCTCGTAGACTGGACGACAAAGCAAGTTTCAAAAGTAAAATGTTTCAAAGATTTCTATGTTTTTATATTAAATTTAAATTTTAATGTTATTTTAGTGGACAATCATCATTTAAGGATTTCATTATTTATCTAAATATAATTTAAATTAATAATAATTATAAAATTTGTGTATAAATAAAATAGATGAAAAAGCAGTTGTATGTTGTAATTTATTATTTTTCAATATTTATAAATAAATAAAACCTCACCAAAAATTAAAAAAATACACCCAATGAAAATTATTATGTTTTTATTTCATAGATTATGTTTATTTTTAATGATAATATTTATAAAATTTTCAATAATTTGAATTAAACCAGGCCCTATATTAAAATGTGGTAAGGTTATCATTAGATATTAAAATAGATTTTAATGCATAACATTCAGTTTGATCTAGTGTTATTCATATATAATATATTTGATGAATTAAAAATGATTATACTGATTATAATATATATATATATATATAGTATATTAATACAACATTCTAATTATATATAATAAAATTTGCTAGAATAAAACACCATTGTGAGCATAAAAAAATTTCCATAATTTTAAATTGGTTTTCATATTAGTTTAAAATGAATTAGTTACCTATATGTTCATTTTATATTTTCATAATAAATAAATTTTAATAATTACTTTAATAATATTTATAACTGATAAATTAAAATCAATATTAATTTTGTTATATTTTTTTAATTGTATATTATTCTTTGATAAAACATGGTCATGAATGTTACACAGCCTATTGAAAAAAGAGTTGTCACTTGAGACAAGTGATATATCAGTATTAATTACATTGCAAGATAGATTATATATTAAATTTATTTTAAAATTACATATACGAAAAAATTTGTATTGGATATACTCTATCAAATAAAATGTACTTAATTATAATTTTGAGGGTTTTATATTCTCCCCACATCAATTAAATTGCATCCTTACAATTAAAATTCTATCCTTTTAATAAATTGTTTTATATTTTAAATGTTTTAATCCCACATAGTGAGATGGGTTCATAAAACATCATCTGGAAAAGAGATAATTGAATGTACAAATTTCACATGGACTAACAAATAACTAAGACTCTATGTATGATAACATTTGTGTAAATTTGATATATAGACATAGAGGATGATTTTATTATGATAATAAATCAAAAAACAAGTGAATGTATAATTTAATATTGATTTTATTCAATCCATAAATCTATTAAGATTTAAATGACTATGTGTTCAACATAATTTAAGGTATGAGTATAGAATTTTTTTTATTTATGGTTATTATTTTAATGTTGAGTAATTATTTTACATACTAATAATATAATGACGTAAAATTACATGATGTGTTTTAATTTCATGTATAAAAATCAATATTTTGGTTTAACATGGATCAAATTATAACTCATCCCTTACTCGATGAAATAGATATCCAAGAAAGAACCCATGTTTTAAAGCACTAAAATCTTCCCTTAATAGACAGAAAAAATGTAATTATAAATTTTTATAACTATTTTCTCAAACCAATATAGTTTATAATTAATTTCTACACATAAAAAGTGCCCTTACTCATTTTTTATCAATATTTATTCAAAAAAAATTACTGAAAATATTAGCACATTAATGAGGATGTTTTCTAGGCATGTGGTAGGCATAAAGACCTTATCATTGTCCGGTCAAGGGTTCATGACCCATCAAATTTCAGGTTTTGATGGGTTTTCAGTCAGAATTTGGTTTTGCATTTTTCTATAATATATTTATATAATTTTCAAAAAAACATGCTGGAAATCCATTAAATTTGATAATTAAATTGCATTTTATCTATGGTTTTACAAAGGAACTCAATAAAAAATACATCATTCAATTATTTCCACATAATTCCCTCGTTTTTATAGTTTTTATCCATTAGAAGACATAATTGAATCTGGAAATTCCAATGTTCCCCATAGTTAATGAAACAACTATAAATGGATCATCAGGAATGGATTTATTTCCTTACATCATACTATTCTATTTTCCTCATCAATTATTGGCTTTATTCCCATATTTCTTACACATAATTCATTCCCATGTTCCATTAAGATACATTTCTATGTGTCTCATTCCACATTGTTTGCATGAAGTAAATCAATCATTCTTTTCTCTATGGTCTCCACTGCTGGAGCTCTTAGAATACTCCCTCCTTATCTTTATTGATGACTTTGGGTTTTAGTAATGGTAAAAGTTGATAAACAAATGTCATGAAAATTGAATATACATAAACAAGATACATTTCATTCTAATCTACACATCATTGTGTTTCTTATTGTCAACACTTTTTTCGTTCATATTCATTATTAACATTACTCCTTCATGTTCCATATATTAACTATAACTAGAAATAACAGTGTGACGAATAATAGTTATAGTAAGAAAAATTTAAATCATTTATTATAAACAAAAAACATGAAACATTATATTCAATATAAAACATCTTAGTTTTAAACAGGGTAATTTATTTACATCATATGTTCAAATCCATCACAATGGTTTATAATGAAATTGGGATATATCCTAAGATTGTCCCCTGTGATTGTCAATCCTGTTGGGAAGTAAGGAACATTTTTATGTACCAGGTTACACTCAGGTTAGGCCAATTGAATATTTTCCAAGTTTTTAACCTTAGATTCATGTCTTCCAAATAAATTTAAACTTATAAGTGTCAGACAAGGATTTATTTCTTTGAATATCCCCATAATGTCAACCATACAAAAAATCTAGTATGTGTTTCTATACTCATCACAGAATTCTATGGTAGAGTTTCACTCCCTTATTTATGTTTTCCAAAATATAGTTTACAATAATTTATAAATACATTCCCAAAAAACTACTGTATTTGTAGTGCCACGACCCTAGAAGCCCAGAGTCGGTGCATTATTGTGTATCATTGGCATGATCACAAAATATCGTGTCTTGAATGGATGATTAGTTTAGTATCCTTGGAAGTACTATATAATTTCATAAGGTTTAAATTACATCATAAAATGGAAAAATAAAACAAAATTGTTTCCATAGAAATCACTGAGATCCCGTAGACTATCCCTACAGGTCAGTATAATATACTTCATCGCATCCTGGGAAAAATACAACATAGAAAGGGGTGAGCTCTGATGCTCAGTAAGGATAACAATATAGTGGAAACATTCATTAAATAAGAGTAAACATTTAAGGAAATGTATGAGACTAAAAAAATATCCTTTTAAACACTAACTCCATCATAAAATGGAAATGATAAAATCAATATAATTCCATTTACATACTGACATAGATATTATACTAGTTGAATAATCACATGCAATATCAATGGCTGCTTTCATAATGATGGAATGCATAATGCCAGACATCATTACCACATAGTAAAGGCATGTTGGCAAGACTACAAATATTATTTTTTAAAGGTCGTGACCCAAGACACTAGTTTGTCTCATGAGACCTACAAATGCATTGAAGAGCTATAGTGGGCCCCACCCGTCACTTACTAAGTCAAATTCATTCCTCATATGAAATGTTTTAAACAAAAAATAATCATTCATATTATAATTGGTATACGAAATGTCAATAAGTTATCCAGAAACCGTGAATGGTATGAAATAAAACATCCATAGTAAAACATATCCCAGAACCATGAATACATTATGGATTTTTTGTATCATAATAAATCAACATCAAAAAATATTATAATTCATCAAAGATGTTGACATAGTTGAAAACAAAAAAATTAGAGAAATTTAACTTTCTATTTTGAAATCATTTAAAAGTAAGGTAATTATAAAAGAGAACATTTATATTTAAAAATATTATTATAAGAATGTAAGGTAATTGTTTACGATTTCATAATTGTGGAAAATAGCCACACCCGCCGTATAAGTTAAAAAACACACTTACATTAATTTTGTCGAAAAGGTCATAAAGTACCTTGTTTGGAAGAAGATGAAATGATTTCTTTGAAGACATTTTATAAAATGTAAAATAAGGGTATAAATGACTTTAACCAATAGTAATTTAAATAGTAAAAATGTTTTGAAATACATTTATAAGAAACATGGATGTGGATGATAAATAGGTCCTATTAGATAATTACGTATAAACAAACTTGGATAATGAAGAGATTGCATAATTTACCCTTACCTTGTACTTTTCCATTGTCGAGGGTAGGTTAACCTACACAATAATGGTGAAATAATTTTTATTAAATTATAAAATAATCATATACATTAATATGATATCATATATGATCATTTAACATTGCTTTGTTAATAAATATCTTATTATTGTTGTTGTTACGGGTATAAACTGATTCGTTTTCCTTTATATATTTTATTATGAATGAAATGTTAGTTATGGATGTGAAGAATATTATTCATTTTAATAATGATATAATTTCTTTAAACATTATTTTTAATCATCTTATGAAAATTAGTGTTCAATTGATTACGATGGATAATGAATCTCATCGCGATTGTGGAGATGATAATCTGTACGTATGCATGAGGGATAATATCATTATTTTGATATTAAAATAATATATAATTTTATGTTATATCATATATAAAGAATAATTATCATTTAATATTTATTATTAACATCAATTACACATCATTATTATAACTATCCAATTAATAATGTATTGAATAATAATTACACCACGACGTGGTGACCGTAAGTCGTACGTACACACCTTTGGTGAAATGCCAATCAAAGGATGGATAAAATATTGAATATAGTTGTACCAAATTTATAATAACATCACAATATATAAAAGTTTATGGAGTTATTATTTTATAATGGAAACAAAAAAGGAATAGGAAGTGGAAGAATAAAGGAACTTGAAAGAATTGATAAAAGATTATCTCTTCTTCGGGTTTTTTCTTTTGATTTGATCAAAAGGGATCCTTAGGATGGATTTATGATTAAAGGAAGGCCTCTAGGATTAATAGAGGACAGTTGAGAGGGTATTTGGGTAGAGGTTGGCATGTCAAAATTTCTTTGAATGTGTGAATTAGAGAGAATGGGATATGCCCTTTTTTAAGAGGGGTGAGGGGCACCATTGGAAAACCAAGAAATATTTTTTTTTTTAAATTCTCTTTCTAATGTCTCCAAAATGAATTATTGAAAGGATAACATGGGTATGGGTAAAAAAAACTACCAACATGTTTTAGATAAGTTTGTGTCTCTATTTAACATTATCATTTAGATTTAACTCTTAGTTAAATAGTTTGACATTTACCATGTCTCTTTGAATTTTTATATTATATGGTTACTAAACATACTATATTCTTCTATGTGAACCCCAAGTGGTTCATTAATGATACACCTATAATTATATATGTCTTTTGGTAGAACCTTATATTTTTAAGAATAGTATATCAATTAATAATATAATTTTTTTTTTAAATACTTTGTTCTTAATCTTGTCTCTATTTGGTATTATGTTTTTGATTTATTCATAAAAGAGTTATTACATCGAAAAAAATTCATCTTTAAACCCTACCATGTCATATTAACCTAGAAAATAGTTGAATTAATAAAAAGTCTCAAATTACATTTATATGGATATATTTAATATCAATTATTTTAATATATCATTAATTAGGTAATTACTACATCATCATTGTGTAATAAATAAATTAAATTATTTAATGTCTAAAAAATATTATTAAAATACCATAATTAAGGAAATATTTTTAGATTTCTAAATAATGATTATTTCTGAATTTAAGTTATGTTTATCCCTATATTAAAAATTGTTTAGTTAATAAACTTGGATTTTTACTCTTTTAACTCTTCTTTAAATAAAAGAATAATTAAAGTCCTAATCTAATCCAAGTGGACCTAAAGGATTATATTTTATTCCTTAAGATGTTTATGGGTCTAATTAAACTTATCCAAAATAATTAGGACATGTGGTTGGGTAATAATAATATCATTTTTACACTTAATTTCCCTATTTACTTTTAACCGTTGTAAAAAAAAGAAAAAGGTTAATATTCACCAAAAATTATTTTGTATCTTATTAAACCACATTTTACTTACTAATATCAACAGTGACTATCGGATTTTCAAATTAAACTCACAAAAGAGGTATAATAATGTTTTATGTAAATTTTAAAATGCTCCTAGGAGGTGGGTAAAAGATAGTAAAATGTCCAAAAAAGATTTATATATCTAAAATTATTATAAACTGACTATAATTAATTAAATTTTAAATATATAGGTATTGTGAATCTATTTTGACCTAAAATTAATCTATATAAAAAAATTATTATTAAAATAAAAATTTGATTTTAAACTATAACTCAGTGTTTTTCACTATTTATCAAAAAATTGAATGTTTTCAAAAAAATACAAAAAATCACCCTAAGAAAATTTCAATATTTTTAATCTAAAGATAAAGTCCATTTTGAAATAGAAAATTAAAAAAAATCATAAAATGGGTATTACTATTTATAACGGCTAGTTTTATTGGTTGTGTTGTGTTACAACATGAAGTTGCATACAACACACAATATTGTATTATTCAATGAGAAGCGTACCGTGGAATATTGGGGTGTTACATTCTCCCCTCCTCCAAATAATTTCTTCCTAGAAATTTCTAGAATAAAACTACATAAAAAGACTTGGTGGTTCTTCATCATAAGTTTCTCAGGTTCCCACATTGCCCCTTCCATCTCATGGTTTCTCTATTTATCTTTTACCTAACAAGTATTCTGGTTTATCATCCCTTGGTCTCTAATATCATGAAACATAAAAGGCCCTTCGAAATAAGACATATTTGGTTCCAGTTCTAATTTCTCATAGGTGAATACATGCATTGGGCCAGGCATGTAATTTTACAACAGTGATACGTGGAATACATTGTGAACATTGAAGAGACTTGGTGGCATTTCCAAACAGTATGGTACAACCCCAATTTGTTCTATAATATCAAATGTTCTGATGTACCTGGGACTTAATTTTCCCTTCTTACCAAAACGTATAACACCCCTCATGGGAAATACCATCATGAAAACATGATCTCCAACCTAAAATTCAAAATTATTTCTTTGGTTATCAGCATATCTCTTTTTCCAAGATTGATATTCTTTGAAGGGTTTTTAGATTAGCATAACCTTTATATCATTTCATCAACCAGTTTTGGGCTTATGAGTATTCGTTCACCATCATCATCCAAATAGGTTGGTGTGCGACATCTCTTCCCATATAATACTTCATATGGTTCCATCTGAATACTTGAATGGAATCTATTGTTATAAGAAAATTTGACCAGAGGTAAACATTGATCCCACACTCCTTGAATGTCATGTGAGAATGATCTCAACATTTCATATAATGTTTTAATAGTCTTTTCTGGTTTTCCATCAGTTTGGGGGTGGTAGGCTGTGCTCAAACGAAGTTTAGTATCTAGGTCTTTCTCAATACTTTTTCAAAGTATTGATGTAAAATGGGGATCACGATTAGAAATAATCGATACTGATACTCCATGAAGTCTTAAAACATCATTAATATATTGTCGTTCTAATTGTCCAAGTTTTAAATCTCCTCTTATATCATGAAAATGTGTTGACTTGGTAAGATGATCAAAAATGACCCATATTGCATCTCTCCTTCTAGGAGTCTTTTGTTGTCCCATGACAATGTGCATTGTAATATTATCCCATTTCCAATCAGGAATGGAAGTGGTTTCATGACTCTTATAGGTTGTTGCCTCCCAAATTTCACTTGTTGAAAAACCACATATCCTGACACAAAATCAGCAATATCCATCTTCATGTTGTCCCACCAAAAAAATCCTTCAAATCATTAGACTTTTTGGTTATCCCAGGGTGTATAGAGAAATTAGAGCTACAAGCATCATCCAAAAATTCCCTTTTTAGATCAAGTATATCGGGAACACAATGTTTCTTCACAAATTTAAAAATTTCATAATTCTATATGAAGTCACTCTATCGCCCATTATTAATATCTTTAATCTTTTTTTGAAACACCTTATCATCATCCTGAGAACTTTTTATTCATTCTAGTAATGAAGGATTGGATAGCATTTGAAAAAGCATTGATGTTTCACCTTCCATGGTTATTCCCATATCCATCTTTATTAGATCCATGTATATTGGATCCTTTTACACTCTCATCTTACTCTAAAATCCTTAATCTTTTATGCTCAAAGCATATTCCTCCTTATTTTCCATCCTTAGGTGGTAGTGTATCATGCAATCGTAATACTTGAGTAGTTCAATCCATCTCATTTACCTCATGTTCTATTCTTTCGTTGAGAAAATCTACTTCAAACTTTTTTTATTAGTATAAATCTTACATTTTTCATCATAGAGATAATTTCTCCAAATCATCAATTCTTATATTATAGCTTCTAACTCAAGATCTTGAGTATGATAGTTTTTCTTTTTAATTATTAGTTCTTGTGATGCCTATCTAATAACATTATAATTTTCTATTAGGACACAACCACATACTTTTTTTGATGCATCACTATAAATAAGAAACTCATAATTCCCCGATGGAAGATTCAACATAGAAGCATTGATTAATCATCTCTTCAGATCTTCGAACAATTCATCACAATATTTGGTCCAAACAAATTTAACCCCTTTTCATGTGAGCATTGTTAATTGTTTATCCAACTGGGAAAAATTATGGAAGAAACATTGATAATAACCTTCTAAATCAATAAAACTACGTACTTCAGTTATACTCGTCAATGCTGGCCATTATTGTATTGCCTTAGTCTTAGAAGTACCAATAGAGATTCCATCCTTGGAATCAGTATGGCCATGAAAATAAATCTCCTAAATCCAGAATTCACACTTGTTAAAATTATAATATAATTCATGTCTTCTCAGAGTCTTCAGGATAAAATGTGCGTTATTTTCAAGACCTTTCTATCTTTTAGAGTATTCTAATATATAATCAATAAATATAAGTACAAAGTCATCAATATATTCCTTTAAGACTATTTTCCTTAGATCCATGAATACAGATTGTTCATTAGTCAATTCAAAAGGCATTACTATAAACTCGTAATTCTCATACCTGGTTCGAAATGCTGTTTTTGGAATGTATTCCTTTTTTACACACAACTGAAGATATCCAGATCGATGGTCAATATTTGAAAAGTTTTAAGCTCCATGATGTTGGTTGAAAAAATCATCAATGAAAGGTGGGGGATACTTTTTCTTTATTGTTATAGAATTGATCTCTCTGTAGTCAATTCACAACCTCATAGATTTATCATTCTTCTTATAACAAAGGATAGATACTCCACATAGAGAAACACTAGGGTGAATAAATACCTTATTACTCAATTCCTCTAGTTGTTTCTTTAGTTCCTCTAATTCCATAGTGGCCATTCTATAAGGGGTATTTGATATGGGGCATGAACTAGGAATTAAGTCAATTGAAAATATAATTTCTCATTCTGGATGATGTCAATGTAATTATTCTAGAAACACATCAAAAAATTCCTTCACTATAGGTACATCCTCTATATGAACATTCATTTCCTCACCCACAAGTATTTTATTCTCTTCCTCCCCAATAATTGAAATTAGTTGATCTACAGGGGGTGGAACTTGATAAGAATTAGGCGCTGACTTATCTTCTCTAAAGATAAGGTACTTGTTATCATCATAAAAAATTGTATCCTCCTTCTTATTACAATAAAAAATCGCATCATGGTATGAATGAAAATCCATACCGAGGATTATATAAAATTCAATTATGGTATAAATTTGAGATTTGAAGATAAAGAACATTTATATTCACTAATGGGGATTGATTCACAAAACATTGTTGCAATGATACTTCCCATAATAGATTTTACTGACACCACCCTTGTTAAATAAAATTGGAAATATTTAATTTTCATAGAAAATTGTGATGATATGAAACAATGTAATGATCTATAATCAAATAAAGCATTTTATAAACACGAGGAAACCATTAAATTACCTACCACTTGGTCTTTAGGAGCTTCAACCTTATAAGTAGTGATAGAGTAATCATGGGCATGATCCCTTAGCCGTTTTTGAGGTATGTTCCCTTGGCCTGTATGTCATTCATTTGAATAATTTACCCTCTCTCTACCATTGTATCATTAAATAGTGATAAACCCTTTTTTCCCATGCAATCATTAGCTTTGAGAAATTTTTCATCACACATATAATAGCTTCCCATTTCCTTTAGGCAAGTACCAGGGTGTTTCTTCCCAAATTTATTGCAATATGGATATTAAAATTTTCCATTCTTCCCCTTATTTCCATTTCCAGAGTGTTCAATAGATCACTTCTTCTTTTGCTTTGCTTTAAAGTCGTAGTACATAGAGAAATAATTTTCTATCTTGATAGCACATGAGACAATATCATCGAATGACAAGAAGGATTGTGAGACTAATTCTAAATGGAGAAATATTTTTTACCCATCAAGGAGACAATCAATCTTATTTCACAGGTAATGTATATAATCTGCAACATTCCTCACTAACATTGAAATGTTAGCCTCATACTTTGTGACATTCCCATCCACTTTTTTCCTTAGTCTTGGAAATTTTCTTTCCATATCTTCTTGATGGTCACGAGGATAGTTTTTTTCTATGAAAATATCATTAAACTCTCTTCATTCTATATCTTATACATCATCATCTTCCTTTTTGTTTTGAATCAATGACCACAATTGATCAGCATCTCCAGTGAGGTGGTAAACTCCCATGACAACTTTATCTCTTTCACTACTCCCCAATGTGTCGAATATTTTCTCTATAGAATTTATACATTTCTCAACTACTAATGGATTTTTACCCCTATTTAATGTTTTTGGATGTTGCCTCATGATGAGATCTAACAATGATCCTCCACGTTGTGGATCAGGGTTCTCCATACGGGTAATGTTTTTATTCATAACCTCAGGGTGTTGTCCTAGTGTGGTGATTATCTGATCAACATCAGTTGTATCAATAGCTCTACTATAATTATCTTGAGTAGGAGGGAAATCTCTACATGGATTGCATGCATTGATACAATTTCTATTCTTTCTACTACATTCCATCTCTAAACAATGGCATAAAATAGATTAGTTTATTAATCAAAATACATAATTCCAAACTTGTAAAACACATAACATATATTTAACATTTTATGGATATAACCCATAATAATACAAAAAAAAACTTTGAGGATATATATACTCTTAAATACTTTATAATAGTTTGTAATGAAAATGATAATTTTCCTAAGCACATCTTCCTGAAGTGTTGTAACGAAGATTTCAACAAGGATTATTGTCGTGCATTAGTTCACGTTCGAGTCTAGCTCAAAGAGCTGTTTTTGGGTTATACCCCTAGATACTTCTGGGCCAGATCCGCCTCTACCTGCCCGTATCCAAACATGGATGTATTTCTTTGAAAAAAACAAAATCATTACAATAAAAAAATTCTAGGAAGTTCATCTATACTAATCCTCAAAGTCTAACTTACGGTAATGTTCACTAATGAGAGTTTATCTAAATCTAGATTCCATGGTTTATACTAAATGTCCTCAAATACCAACTGTAACACCCCGACCCCAGAAGCCCAGTGTTCGTTCAGTATCCGGTATCATTAACATGATAACAAAATATCTTGTCTTAAATAGACAATTAGTTTAGTAGCCTTGGAAGTACTAGATTCATTCATAAGGATTATAGTACATCATAAAATGGAAAACTACAACCACATTTTTTCCATCAAAAACACTAAGATACCATAGACTATCCAAGAAGTTTAGTCATAATATAATTTTTTACATCTTGGAAAAAAATAAATCATAGAAAGGGGTGAGAATAGATGCTCAGTAAGGATAATAATATAGCGGAAACATTCATAAATAAGCATAACCATTTAATGCAATGTATAAGACCAAAACAAAAGCCTTTTAATACGAATCTTCCGCAAAATACGTCAAAGTTTAAATCAAAATAAGTTCATTTACATACTCACATGGATATTATACTAGTTGAATAATCACAAGAAATATCAATATAAACCTTCATAATGATTGAATTCATAATCCCAGACATCATAACCACATATTTAAGGCCTTGTTCCAAGACTACAAATAAGATTTTTCAAGGCCTTATGCCAAGACACTAGTTTTTCTCATGAGACCTACCGATTTCTTGGGGATCTTTAGTGGGATCCACCCATCAATTACTAATTCCAATGCATTACTCATATGAAAAGGTTTAACCATAAAATAAAAATTTGTATTCAAATTGGCATACGAATTGTCAATAATTTTCCATAAACTATGAATGGTATGAAATAACACATCCACATTCAAACAAATGAGAAAACATTAAATACAATATAGATGTTTTGTATCATAATAAATAAACTTTAAAAAATATTAAAATCTATCAAAGGATGTTGACAAAGATGAAATAAAAAAATTTATAGAGAAATATATCTTTCTATTTTGAAATAACTTAAATTTCACGTAATTGTAAAATAAAAAATTTATATTTGAAAATATGATAATAATATGGTATGTGAAGGTTCAATAATTTTATAACAGTAGAAAATATCTTCACCAACCATATACGTTAAAAAACATTCTTACATTAATTTGGATGTAACAGTAATAAAGTACCTTGTTTGGAAAATGAAGATATGATTTCTTTGAAACCATTTTATAAAAAGTCAAATAACAGTATAAATTACATTAACACATAGTCTTGTAAATATTAACAATTTTTGGAAATAAATTTCTAACAAACATGGATGTGGATGATAATGAGGTCCTAGTAGATAGTAACGTATAAACAACCTCCGATAATGAAAATATATGTAGAATTAACACTTACCATGTCATTTTCCTCAATCGGGGGTAAGTTAACCTCATTTTTAATGGTGAAATAATTGTTATTAAACTATAAAATAATAATATACATTAATATGATATCATATATGATCTTTTAAAATTTCTTTTTTAATTATATCTTAGTAGTATTGTCGTTTCGGGTGTTTACTGATTCTTTTTCCGTTATAAAATTTGTTACATAAGTGATTTTTTTATGGATAGGATGTATATTATACATATTCACTATGATATTATATCTATAAAAATTATGTTTAATAGTCTAATGAAAATATTTATTGAATGTATTATGATGGGGAATTAATCTCATCGCGTTCGTGGAGACTTTAGTCAGTATGTACGCACGAGCGAGAATATCATTTTTTTATATAAAAATAATATATAATTAAATGGTATATCATATATATAGAATATTTATCATGTTATATATATTATTTATATAAATTAAAAATTAATATTATTCCCATCCAAATAATAATGTATTGAATAACAATTACACCATGACGTGGAGACAGTAATCCAAAGATATCCACGTATGGTGACATGTAATTCAAAGGATAGATAGATTAATGAATATGGTTGTACCATATTTATAATAACATCACAGTATATTGAAGATACTATAGTTATTATTTTACAATGGAATCAACAATGAAAGATGAAGTTGAAGATTCAAGGAACTTGGAAGAGGTGATGAAATATTTACATCTTTTTTAGCTTCTTCCTTTTGATTTGATCAAATGTGATTCTTATGATGGATTTCTAACAAAAGAAAGGACTCTAAGATTTAGGTAGGATATTTGAGAGGGTATTTGGGCAGAGGATGGCAGAGCCAAATGGCTTTGATGGTGTGAAGTACAGAGAAGGGTGTGTGCCCTTTTATAAGAGGGGTTAGGGACACCTTAGGAAAATCAGGAAATAATATTTTATAATAAAATTATTTTCGGTTCCTAATGGCTCAAAATGGAATTATTTAAAGGCTAAGGTGGATATGGTTCTAAAACCAATCATCCAATAGATTTTACAGATGTTTGGGTAACTATATTATCCTTATCTTTTAGATTTCACTCTTAGTAAAATAGTTTTACATTTACCATTTATCTTTTTAATTTTATATAATATGGATAATAAACATATTATATAATTCCAAGATAACCCCAAGATGTTAATTAATTATACACCTATCATTATATAATTATTTTTTTGAGCTCTAGATTTTTAAGAATACAATATCAATTAATAATATAATATTTGTTTTAAAAATTCTTTTTTGTCAATTTTGACACTATTTTGTATTTTGTTTTTACTAAATTCATAATTGCATTATTACGTCGATAAAAATTAATATAACCAACAAAAAATGTAATATTAACCAAATAAATTAGAGTAATTTATTAAAGGTCTCAAATTATATTTATTTCGATATTTAATATATCAAATATTTTAATATTTTATTAATTAGGTAATTACCGCATCATCATTGTGTCATAGATAAATTAAATTATTTAATTTCAAAAAAATATTAATAAAATACCATTATGTTGGAAATATTATTAGCTTACTAATTAATATTGATAGTTGAATTTATCTTATGAGTAACCATATATTAAAAATGTTCTAGTTATTAAACATTGATTTTAACTCTTTTAACTCTTCTTTAAATAAAATATTAATAAATGTCCTAATATAATCCAAGTGGACATAAAGGATCGTATTTTAATCTTATGGTTATTTTTAGTATAATTACACTTATTAATTAGAATTAGGAAATGTGTTAGGGTAATGATAATATTAATTTTACCCTTAATTACCCTATTTACTTTTAACCAAGGTAAATACAAATGAAATATTAGTATTCACAAAAAATTAATTTCATCTATTTGAACCACATTTTACAAATGATTTTCAACCATTTATCTTGGATTTTTGAAATTAAACACACAGAAGAGGTAAAATTATGTTTTATTAAATTTTCAAATGCCCTTATGAGGTGGGTAAAACACGATAAAAAGTAAATAGTTAATTTATATCTAAAATTATTATAAAATTCCTCCAATGAATTACAATGAAATTATATAGTTATTAGGTATCTATTTTAACATAAAATAAATATAAATAAAATAATTTATTATTTAAATAAAAATTTGGTTTTAAACTAAAACCCAGTGTTTTTCATTATTCATAAAAAATTGAATGTTTTTAGAAAAATTCAATAAATTCTCCCTAAAGTAATTAATATATTTAGAATCCAAAAATTATGTCCATTTTAAGGATAAAATTTATATAATTTCAAAAAGTGGGTATTAATATTCATAATAGCTAGTTTGATTGGTTGTCGTGTGTTTGAACTCGAAGTAAAGTATAATACACACTATTGTATTATTTAAAAAGAATCGTATCGTGGAAGATTTGGGTGTTACAGTAGTGACTCGACCCCCAAAATCATAGTGCTGGTGTCATGAAACCATTATTAAAAATGAATACACAAATTAAAAAAAATGTTTTTTTCTTTCATGGAAAACAATATTCTATCCAGTATAACATTTTATTTCATTTTTAGTACCCTTTAGAAAATATTGGGGAAAGAAAACACAATAAGTGTAACCTAAAATTTATAGTAAGTGTTTATTATAAAGGAATAAATAATTAATCAATGATAATACTCATAATGGAAATATAAATAACAGAGAACACATGTCATGAAATCAAGAGACTGAGAATGAAGTTCATAAAGAATATGGATTGGTAATTACTAAAAAATACAATCCGTTTAAATAACTAGATACTGAAATATTAATATTGAAATGTAACTAATTGTATATTCATGTCATTATAACAATATACTAATAATGGAATTCATCCCTACACATTATCATAGTGAAAATATCATGGATAATAAATAAAGAACATTATTGATGTAAATTATTAATTTTTAAATGTCATGGTTCCCTGGAACATTATACCAATAACAACTAGGCATTTTCAAATATGTTTTAGCAACCTAATGTCCAGACCATTCAAAATACTATATAAATCAATGGTGAAAAACCTATCTATTATTCTTCGAAACAACACCAATGGTTTTTTCAACAACTTATTTCGTCTATTGAGAATAACAATGCATCAAGGGTCTTACATTAAAATCTCCCTAACCCTTGTAATTAATTTTCGAATAATTTCACATATATCGAATAATAAATTTAATTTAAAATCAATGTTCTATATAAAATATATTAATTTAGTATAAGATTTTGGATTTAGTAATAATTTCATAATAAATAAAATAATTTTCAATGGAAAAACTGAACATAAAAATGATATGCAGTTTCAGAATGTAATATTTTTTTGAAAATTGTTTGGATACTTATAGGAAAATTCAATGTTCAATGAGGAGAGGGTGATGAATATTTCAAGGGTACTAAAAAAAGATTCAATATATTGAATGAAAATACAATCCTTAGTCAAAGGAATCATAATTCATCTGAAGGATGAATATGGATGGTATCAATACAACATATCCCAAGTGTTGTAAAATAATACTTTTGTTGTTGATGAATGTATATACTATATAAAATATATTAAAAATCAATTTTGAGGAAAATATCATTTTCATTTTGAACAACATTTTGAAATTTATTTTCATATAATATCAATTGTTCAAACATTTTCATTAAAAACTATTCATTTAATATTACATAGGAAGCATAAAAAAATTGGAGGAGGTTAATTCCATACATGTCAGATAATGTAAGACATTATTTTTAAAATAATTATTTTAAAACTGACTTGTTAAGAAATAAAAAAGAATGTTATGCTAAATACATTTTTAAAACACAAAACGAGGTAAAAAAATAGATTAATAAATAATTTTGTAAATGTTAAAATCATTTTTGTATACCATTATTGAATTTAGGTTTTTTTTATGAAAATAGGTTCTCTCAAAAAAGAGAGATTCAATTTTAGTGTTATCGTATAACATTTTATAAAATATATTAAATACCCTAGAGTGGGAAAATGTTATTATTACCAAGAAAATGAATATAATAATCCTATTATTAAAAAATGAGATCTTTTATTAACTATAGTTCCATTAACATCCTCTATCAAAAAATACAAGTGTATACAATCCCAAAAAAATAGATTGGGAAGTAAGCCATTGAAAAACCATAACATTGATTTTAGAATAAATAAATAATTATATTATATGTTTTAAATGTAGACCAAAATTACACAATATTGAATTCAATAATAGATAGAAAATTTTATTTGTATTCATTGTCTTATAATATTAACATCAATGAAGAAGTAATATTACCAAGTGAAAAGGAATCAAAATCATAAAATATTTATTACATGGTAACTATTAACTCAAATCCTCATAGAATAAATAAAAAAAATTAAAACTCAAATTACCATGAAGATAAAATATTTTATTATATAATATATCAAAATTTCCAGTATATACACTACCCAAAAGAAGAAACTAGTGAATATTAAATTTATCTAATGGATGTTGAAAGTTAGATGAAGATCCCTTTCCTTACATTTCATTTTGGGTTAACCTCATTCAAATTTAAGTATAATGGTTTTAAAAATTTCAAAAATGTAAACCAGAAACACAATATTATTTGTAATTTCATATATTATCTTCTTATAATATCACATTACCTATTGGGTAAAAATAATTCATTATTCTATATATTCTATTTATTAATTGCCATATTTTTTTGAGTGTGTTATGACTTTTTACACAATTATCATATTAATTAAATCGAGATTTCATAATATCTAGAATTAAAACCGTAGTTTAAATATTTTATTTATTTAATGTGTTTTTATTTATTATAATCTATAATATTTGAATATATAAAATGATATACACCATTTAGAGAGACGGTATGACATACATACACATGAAGGCTCCATCCATTTCCTTATCATATTTATAGTAATGAATATTAATTGATATATATATATATATTAATTAAAATATCATATTTTTTTTGTTATATATCACATAGTTTTATTAAATTTTTTTTACATTCCATATATATCATGAATGAGACTCATCTCATTGATGAGGCGTTAGTCCTCATTTCCAAAAACAATGTTATTGTATTCCGACATAATGGAAAGAAAAAATATATTTGTTATATAAAAATTTTATATGTATTAAAAAAATTTAAACATAAAATATAAATACCATTTACATTATCATTCCCAACAATGAGAGTTGGTAGTGGAAAAATGAATAACCTCATTTCGTGAGGTGGTAGTTCTCTCTGCATGAACTATAAATTAATTACCCTACTGATGGATATGTATATAGGTGTAGGTATAAACAATAAAATAACAACATATTAGTAAATTTAGGATATTCATCATATTATTTTATTTTTGATGAAAATATAATGGAATGGGTGGAGAGGTAAATAAAAGAAAATTGGTTGTTGAAGAACATTAACTTTATTAGGGAAAGTCCATTTGGTTTAAATGAAAATAAATCTTTCAATTACCTTATTCCATATTTTTGGCTAATATTTTTGGATATTTATGTTTTCTGATTATTTATATACAGTTCTGGTGAGACAATGTGCTTGAGATATGTAAATAAGTTGGAGTGGTGGGTTCCATTTATTGTGGATTATGGGTGGAATTCTTGTTAATTTTTTAAAAGAGAATTCTAACCATATTTTATCATTTAAATTAGCTCAAACAATGAATAAAACTCAGAAAAATGAAGTATGAGATCCATATATGAACATTCCTTTTATTTTTTACATTATTTTAGGTAATTTTTCAATTATGATTAAGGTTTATTCCCTTGTTAAACTAATTTCTCTCTTTATCTCTGTAATCAATTTCAATTATATTCAATAATCATTACAGTAATATTTTTTGAAATTTTAGATGTTATAAATTATTATCATTCTAAATACATAATCAATTTTTCAAAATTCCAATCATAGAGGGGGAAATATTATTTAAAATTTAATCATAAAGACTGGACGAAAAATCAGGATTCTAAAGTAAAATGATCAAAAAATTTCTATGTTTTTTTATTCAATTTCAATGGGAAATTTATTCAAATTCCCAATATTGGATTAATAGAATTATTATTTTTGAAAAAACCATTAAAACCAATCAGAAATATAATTCATCTATATTAATAAATAAGATGAAAAAAGATATTTTGAATTAAAATACACTATTTTTATTATTCATAAAAAACTTTAATCCCATATAAAAAGTACAAAAATCATCCTAGGATAATTTTTATGTTAAAAAAATTAAGTTTATATAAAATATAAAATTTATAATTTTTCATAAAATTGGATTGAAATTATTTTTTTCATTTAATGGCTGCAAAATCTTCTTTAGAATATTATATGTATTCTTGCATAAAATTAGGATTGTTCATATCATATGCCAATAAATCTATAGAATGAATTTTAAAAATAATTCATTGAATCATTAATATATATATATATATATTACATTAATATAAATTACTATTTTAATTAATTTAATTTATTATAGGAAAACACCATTGAGAGCATAAAAGGATTTCCCTTATATTCAATTGATTTTATATTCCTTTATATTTAATTGGTAACCTATAATTTATTTTTTTATATTTATAAACCATAAATTTTAATAATTTAGTCAATACATTTCATCATATATAATTTAACAACAATGCTATATCTTATTATAAAAATATTTTAAAAATATGTACTTGTTCGGTAAAACCGAGCATTATATGTATGTTAAGCTATCAATAAAACTCTTTGTGGTGTGTGAAGTAATATGCCTTGTTTTTTCATGCATTTCATGTTATATATTATAATTAATTAATTTAATTACATATTTCAAATACTCTTTAGTAGTTATACATAGTCAAATTAATGTTATTAATTTATAATTTTCAGGGTGTCAGATATAACATCCCATGTACCGTGTTCTGGGCACGGTATGACCTCCCTTGGACACTCTTTAGAGTTTGGGATTACCTCATATATACCATTTGATCTAATATAGAATTTTACATTTCACAGTTTATTAGAGATCTACAATGGACCCACCCTTCACATATTCATATAACATTCTTATTAATGTGACAAGAATGTGAAAACATTGAAATTCCATCAAAACTTTACCCATAGAAAATAAAATTTAGTTCATCATTATTCCTCATAATTTCCATAAAATACCCATAGAAAGAATACATATGGTATCATCAAATCATATCCTATATATGTCATATGTAACATAAAAGTATGTTACTATATAGAAACCTTCATTTCGAATAACACTAGATAATATCTTGAGGTAAATACCGTAAATATTTTAGAAATAACATATTTTAAATCTATAAATTCAAAATTAATAATGAAACCATTTTCATTGAAAATAAATATTTAAATTTGAGGTGTAAGCATCAAATAATTGTGTATACATGATAATTCTAAATATTATTCATTATGTGAATAATAAAAAAAGTATAACTTTATCCTTTTTGATAAAAAGATAAAAGTACCTCATTTGGAAGATGACTAGAAGGTTTTTTTACATATTTAAATTTGAAAGAAAAATCATCCACAAATGTAAAATTAAGAAAAGATTAATTTTGATAATTTTTATAAAAATATAAATAATTTTATTGTTTTCATTAATAAATAATTAGATAATATTAAATACATTATCCAAATTTTTTGGAAGAAATAAGTGACATGAATGAAAAATATTCTTAAATGAATAGTAAATCAAAATTGATATTCATTAAAATCAATTTTTCGATCTCATGAGTAGTTAAAAAGATAAAAATTAAAAGAGATAATTTTAATAAGAATATATATCCACTGGTAAATTGAATACAGAATAGTTTCATAATAAATTCCATTTAATTTTTTTCTTTTCAAATTTAATCATTATGAATCCCATTGAAATTGTGATTATGATGAAACATTAATAATGATTTGGAAACGTGTAATTCAGAACTCCCATGAAATAAATAACATAAAAAACATTAAATTACATTAATATAATTTCATTCATGATAAAACAAATCATATTTTTATAAGATGCCCCCACCTAAAAATTAATCAGTGCATAACAACAAACAGGTCTCAACAAAACAATATTGAGAGAAACCACACTTAAATATTTGGTAATATATGAATAAAATACTAATGAAAATAAACAAATTATATGGATTTTTAAATCCCTATAATTTTAATAAATTTAATCATATAATACATTCAAGTGATGTAGACAGTCCACAAAATGGAAAAAACTGGTTTACATGACATATGTCTCACTCATATAGAAATAAGATGACAAACCCTTACCTTGTTTTTACTTTTTTCATAAGAATTATAATCTATTAAATAATAAATTTAATTGAATAAAAAATCAATAACATAACCACATAGATACTAATAATATCATATATAATCCAATTATAACATTTAATCCCCAATTTATTGATAATTCCTTACTTAAATCAGAGTTTCCAAATGCTAAATATATCATTATTAAAGTATTTTTTGTACAGAAGTTGTTATCCATTTATTTATATCATAGTTATGTCAAATATTTAATTTTATTAATGTAATTAATACATATTTAGTAATGTAATTCATTTTTATTACTATTTACACAAATAAGTGAGGAAAAATGAAAAACATCACTTCCTGGAGATGGTAGTCTGTAAAAACGCATGGGCGGTGTTCCATTTTTTGCTCGATGAAAAAAAGATAGTAAAATAATAATTAAACATTAATAAACAATAATAATAATATATATATTATATATTTTAATTAAATAAATAATTATAAACATTCATGTGATGTGGTGATATAATGTCAATCATATCGCTTCTTGGAGGTGGTAGTGTACATGTAGGCCCGCACGAAAGCTTAATTTACCATTTTATGTAAAAAAAGGTGATGAATTAGGTTATTAACATATACATAATAAAATCTACGTATATGGGATATATTGATTTCGTAATCATTTAGTGGCTATGTCAAATTTAAATGAAAAAAATATGACTTAAAATAGAAATTCTAGGTTTTTATGATTACCTACACCTTGAGGAAACACATTGGGATATCTCTTTATGGACACAAGTGATGGTATTCTATGAAGATTAGTAAAAATATAATGTATCTAGTAATTTATTGAATATTTCATGTTTTGGTTTTTTCAAAACATGTTTCTCAAGATGAGTTATTAAGATAGAAGGGGTGGTGTCTTATTATTGTAAAATAATGGACCGACCTGGGTTTATATAAAAGATATATTAATAAAAAATTAACCTCCATTAAATGGTTCCACTAATTTGAAATTTATTATTGAAAATAGAGGTTATTAATTAATTCCCAGAATCAAATAAAACATGGATATTATAATTTAAAATTTTAAAAGATACATTTTTTTGTGCCTTAATTAAATAAATTTGACCATTACCACACAAAATATAATTCAATACTAAAGGGTTATATATTTTTATATAATGGAAAAATTATAATTAATATGGATAAAAGATTAAATTTTACACTATATACCATCATTCTAGTCAACATTTAATGTTTTTATAATTATAAAATACATAAGAATATATTATTAATCATAATATAAGATTACTGTAATTTTATTAACTATACACATATTGTGATATTATGGACAATAATATAGAAATGGAACTAAAATATTAAATTATTACAAATCATAAATATAATTTATTTCAGTATAAATTCTTTGCGAGAAATAATTCATCAAAAATTTATAAATTTAAATTTTTTTATAATCATTAAATACATTTTTCATTTACTTGATCAAGAATAATGTCTGTGATTAGTATTAACATAAGGTAATTGCTCCGTAAAATAAAAATTAAATATATTAACATGAGAAATAATTAAATTGTAGTTAGTATTATCATTAATAATTGATCATAATATTATATTTACCACTACTAATGAATATTAGAGATATTAAAACAATGAGAGTGGAATTTTTTAATCTACTATTTACTTAAAATAATATTATTGCCAATTTCAATGAAAACTGACACATTTTTCCATCCCATGGATTACTGGTTGAGGGTGTTTGAACTAAACACATCTAATTGAAATCATAATGTTTCTATATATATTTTTAAATACTCTTCAAATAATTTTTATCCTTAATAACCAAATTTACTCTTTCCGAGGTGATCAATATTTATCAAAGTTATTATTTATAATGAAAAAAATTATCAACCAACTTACAATGTTTTGAAATTATTATTCCAAAAATGTTATCCATTTATGGAGTTTCAATTACATGATGTTTTATAATATACATTTAACATAAAATCATAAATCATGAAGAAAAATAATTTCCTAGAAAAATACACTTTATGTATTAAAATGTTTTTATAACATAATTAATATTAATATACGTTATCATAAAATTAATTGTATTATGTATGATAATAATGAACTATTTAAATCTAAAAAAAATGTTTCAAACAATATATTCACATTAAATACAAGAGATAAAAATACATTTCTCAATATTTTTTTTTCACTATTCAACAATAAATCAATTATTTCAGTGAAATCCCAAAATTTTACACAGATATTATTTTGATTTGAAAATATAGAAAATCAAATAATTTTTACAGAATACAATTCTTGAAATTGGTTGAAATTAATTACAACATATTCTACCAAAAAATAAATAATATCTGTTTTAGATGAAAATATATTTTTAATGAAAAAAAATTCATTACACAAAACGAGTATATATTTTTTAATAATAAACAATAAATTTTTTAAGGAGGTTAATTATTAATATATTACATAATTTTGTTACTTATATACATAAAAATAAATTTATTGGCTTGGATATAATGGAAATATTAAAATAATAATATTTTTATACTATATCACACTTCAGTTGAATCTCGATGGTTCCTGGTTATAAATCTATCGAACTTATTATTATTTTATAATAATTTTCATCATTTTAAATAAATGAATATTTTATAGGTGGTGTGTCTTTTTATTTATTTTTAATGATGTATTCAATTAGGTTTCATCTTTGTGTTCATCAAATATTTGATGAAAACATAAATATTTATAATGATAGTCAGGAATATCATCAAGACTGTATAAAATTATGAGTGGAATGATAGTAGTGTATATTAATTAATCATGTAAGATAGTTAGTTTTTAGATTTTTAAATACATGTACTCCCCTTGATTATTTATGTTGAAATAATTATTCATAAAATGTAATCATAACATCGATCCTATTATATTAGTTACTCTTCATTCACTATAAACACCTCCCTTATTTTATGATTGAATTATTACTAACAAGTCTAATTAGAATATAAAAAATGTATATTTTCTCAGGGTCCCACAAATACCACATGTCAACTATATTTACATTTTCTTAATTGTGTAATATATGATAGTAAATGATCATTTTATGTTCGTATATCATTTTACTAATTGAGATATTTATCTTACTAAATTATTCCTAACTCCATCGCTAAATATTTTTAGGTCATACAAATTAATTTTTTTTGAGATTATAACAATTAAAATATATAACATATCTGTTGTTTATAATTTTAAGAAATAATGAAAAATAAAAATTTATCTATTGATACTAGAAATAAATAAAATTATCTTCCCTTTTTAAATTATTTAAATAATTAAATATAATGTGACATTGTTATAATATCTGATGGAAACTATATATTATAGTTTTTTAAAATAATTATTTATAATTTATTGAAGGCAATTTTTATATTATTGTTATAAATTTATCTTCAATAACACGATATGTAATTGATATGGAAGACGGAACACTAAAACAAAAAATAAATCCACCAACCAAAATGTAACAAAAAATTTGACTCCAGGATATGATATCACTCAGTCCACAAAATTTGTTCACTCAAAATCTATTATATGCAACAAATATCAATTAAAAAATTTCACTCCAACCAAAAAAATTATTGAATAATTTCATTCTATAAAACCAAAATCCCAAAACATTTTTTCCAAACACATCTAGCTTTTAGCACAACATATATAACGTTAAACACCTTTAATGTAGTCCACCATCATATTCTCTTCTTCTGTACGGAACACTAGTGAAAATATACGAAATAAGAATGGATCAAACAAAATTTACATCTATAAATTCCATCCATAAATATCCAAAAAGATATAAAAATACAATAATAAAAACCTTATGAACCATGAGCTTTTACAAGATAACTAGAGAAAAAAATTTAATAATCAATAAAATAGTTTTTTATACATTTTGAATGATATAAGGATATTTTAGATTCTATTATATAGTCAAAAACATGAAAATTGTATTTACAAAAACCTACATAAAAACCACATACGAATAAAACAAAATGTAACAAAATAAAATCCAAAAATAAGAATGTAAAAGGTATTAAAAAATACAAAAAATTATAAATCAAAGAAATACATAATCAATAATGAAATTGATGACATACGGGACAACTAGAATTGAGATAACATTAAATAAACTTCAAATGACTAATAATAAAATCATAGATCACAACCTCATTAACCATTACAAATGACATATCAAATTAGGAAAATGAATAACAGAAATCAAGATAATATTTTCTTAATGAATTTTTCCTAACACTCAATAATTGGTAGGGAGATTTTCAATGGATTATAAATTTAATACATAAAATTAATTTCGGAATTAAATAGATATTTTTCAAAATTTATAATAAATTCTCATATTATCAATGAGTTATAAATATATGATTTTAAAATAATGAGACATATATAATGAAAATATGATATATAGTATAATTCTATAATTATAAAATTTTATTAAAAATCATCATGTTTTTATTAGACAATTTCTCAAACCACTAAATGCCATATTGGGATTTATACCCAACCAATTGAATTTTTATACATGATGAATGTAAAATATTAAAAATAATATAATTATTTTGATGTTGTTATAAACAACTATAACGAAAAAATCTTATATTTTTTCCATTTATTCATGTTTTTAAAACATGGTATTATCTACACAATAATGTACAACTGAAGTGATATAAGATGTTTTCAATATGTATTTCCAAACCTATCCTAAATTTTGTAGAAACATTCTCACCAAACCACATGACAAAATAAAGTCGTAAAATAAAACATGTTGAAGGAAATATTTTCAAGGAAGTCATCGATTTTGTGTTTTTTATTTTGATTTGTATGGATAAAATATTGTGTAGAACCATCAATGGACCTTTGAGTATTGATTCATGGAAGCATGGGACCACTTAATAATACATTTATTTGAAAAATAAAATAAATTTCAATAGAAAATATACTTCTTAGGTTTCAAAAATCTAATACATCTCTATAAAATTATAAAATGATACTATTTCATAAAATATCATCCTTGGTTTTTTATGAAGAAGAATGTCTTTTAAACAATGATCATTGATGGGAATGAATGGTTTCACTTTCTTGTGTATCTTTAACTATTTTAAAGTATATGTATGATTTAAATACATCTATAGGATATGAAAATAACTATTTCATATTTATTTATCATAAAATAGAACATTATTAATTCACTATGAAGTAGTCATTCCCTAACTGAATAAAATAATTGATCTTTCTTAATTTTTTTATAAAAACAAAACATTGATACATGGGAAATAATGGAAATAAAAATAAATGATTATGGTTCAACAGAGGTTGGGGATGGAAGGGTAATTATTAAATGTACAAATGTAGATGGAAAATAACAAAATATCTCTTTATCTAGTTTACTGGAATGTGAATTAAAAAAATTACATTGGCTTGTTGATATTGGGAGATGAAATAAAACAAGAATCTTCATAATAGGTTTTTAGGTTAAGGGTAGGTATGATGACTTATGTTTATTGATAATTTTATTTTATTTTCCCTCTCCATCAAATTGGTTTTCTTTTTTTTCATCACCACAAAAATTATAAACCAAATAATTTTTTATCATTTTACAAATATATGAACCATACACTTTAATCAAAAAAATTTCAACAACTATGAAATTTTTATCATAACCCCCCCCCCCCATTTCTCAACTTTATTCCCTCAAACAGCATATAACATGACAAAATGAAATGAAGAATCCAAAAAATGGACATTAAGAAATATGTTTAATAGAACTCAATACCCTACGTAAGCATAAAATATTTGAAACAATGTACACCTTCTCGGGGTATATCATTCCGCACAGAGGTGGAAAATCATTTCCAAAAGATAAAATATTATGAACACAATATTCATTATATAAATAAAATATTAGGTCATTTTAAAAGAAAGAAAATGTAAATAATAATAATTTTTTGTTTTATCATTAATGCATATGAAATAGACAATTATTCCTATACACAAGCTGAGAGTGAATACACTAGTGTAAAATCAAGAACATGTATCTAGTGCACACATAATTAATCATTTAACTTGTAAATATTCTAGAAATGCACCTTGTATGATTAATATAAATATTGATATCATCTCTTAATAACTTCTAGGTCATAAATAAATAATCCAGGCTCAATTATATACAAGGAATTTTTTTGGGATCCACATCAATGTACTAAAAAAATAATTCAACAATAAATTGATAAAATACCATAATTTTTTACCACCCAACATAAATTTTTAATTCTAACATTACATTTAAGGAAACATGTTTTCAAGTATATATCTTTTGAAATGTTTATTTTTTCAGATCAAACTAATTATTATATTAGTCATCAAAAGATCAATTTATAGACCCATCATTAAAAAATTCAGGTATAATATTATTAAATGTTATTAATCGTAACTATAAAGGAAAAATTTATTAATTTATGTCAACATATTGATTAATCTATCAATTAAAATGGAGGTACATGTAATGAACAATATATTTCTCTTCCTAACACTGATGATTCAACAGATTATCCCCTTATAACCTATCAATGTTATGGGAACCAAAAATTAAATAAAAAAATGTGAAATACACATTTCCTAATACATATGATATCGTGGAATAAATATGTCTTTAATGTTCTAATGTGATCATTTAAATAATGTTACATTAAAAAATGTATAATGAATAGTATTTGTTCTTTTAGTGTTGGAAGAGATACAGGAATTGATGCAACTAAAATAATATCGATACAAAATATATTTCAAACATATCTTTTATCAACATAATGATCTACCATGATTCCACATCCTGTACCCCTGAGCTCGTGCTGTGACCACCCCAATCCAGCCTTCCATAAGCTAGGGGCTGGCGACTAGCATCTAAAGTCATTCTCCATATAATGGGAAGGCATTGCCTTTAACCCTTTACAAACTCAAGGTCATAGAAAAAAATTATAATTTGTTATGTAAAATGTTGTAGTAAAAGAGTGATGAATGTAAAAGTGGCCAAAATACAAGACCAACTATAAAGGTACTAGTACAACTGAAAATAAAATACATATGAATGAAAAAGAAAAATAGTTACTAGGTCATTATCTGAGGTTCCTACCTGAAGGATAGGTACATATCGCCTCCTCAACACTCCATGTCTCTCTACCTCCTCCGCGTCACATCACTCTGAATGGTCCACCTTCGTGCACCATTAATTCCTGGATCACATAGCCTCGATCAATGTTGTACGTCATCTTCACAGGAAACAATAAGGTGCAGACGAAGCCCATGCAAGGGTGACTATAACGATACTCCATAGGGACCCTATGATACTGTAGGTCTCCTAAAGTTCATCAATTGAAAACCACAAATCCATACATCGGCTCTACATAAGTATATTCCCATACGTACACCTCTGTTATCAATAAATACACATATCATACATGGAGGAAGAATACCACAAAGATAACACCACGACGGTAACACCACGAAGGTAAAATTACCACACAGGTAACACCATGAAGGTTAGACCACAAAGGTAAAATTACCACATATGTATCACCACGAAGAGAATACCACAAAGGTAAAAGTACCACAAAGGTATCACCACAAAGATAGTACCACAAAGGTAAAAGTTCCATAGTGGTATCACTACGATGATAGTACCACGTAGGTAAAAGTACCACACATGTATCACCATTAATATTGCACCACAATGTTAAAATTACCACACATGTATCACCAAGATGATAGTACCACAATGGTAAATGTCATAGTTCAAACATAGTCTCAGCAAAAACCATATTTTCAGCATAGTATAGGTGTATATATGATTAGTCACGAAGATAGACCACATTATTCTGTCAAGAGGCACTACATATGACCATACCTAGTCTGATCTACACAAGATCGATAAGTACTAAGATACATTTTCCCACACACAATCTGACCCACACATGATCGGTATGCACTGACCTAGACAGGATCACTGAGTGCGGACCCACACAGGATCGGTATGCTCTGATCCACACAGGATCACTGAGTGCTGACCTACACAGTATCTGACCCACACAGGATCAGTATACGCTATCCTAGACATGATTTTTGTGTGGTGACCCACAAAAGATAGATAGGTACTAAACCCCCAATGAACCAAACAGAATCTGACCTTCCCATAGACGATTGGATCTAACCACCTTATGATCACTCTCCAACCTCCACCTCACTTCCTCTTACTGGATTACTCGCATCACGTGTGATTCAGTTCCTTAGTATCATTCACTGAGATACAAGTCATACTTCAACCCCCACTATGCTCTACAATGGATTAACTCAAAGGACCCCATGTCGTAAGGGTTCTAACCCTACAGAAGATTTATCCACTGGTCAACCAGTGCGTATGTTGTAGGAATTTTAGTACTGAGGTCCCAATGGGATTCAGTTACGATCCTACCCATCTGAACCCCATATTTTTTGAAACATTAATTGAATAAGTCAAAAGGATTGTCTATCTCCAAGGTACCCAACACCGAAGACAATTCGTTAAACGTGCACCTGATATGTATGATATATTCATTTCAGTGCAGAGGGCCCGGTTGGATTTGTGTTTGATCCAACCCTTCCATACTTCAAATGTCCCCAAGTAACCAAATGGATCACACCATTATGATTCACATGAATAAATAGACGATATAGACTAACCATTTGTCCAAAACAGATACCCAGTGAAATGTTTCATTTCACCACAACACACGCGAACCGAGACTTGTGGGGCCCAAAAATCTACCATAACATAAATATCCAAAATTGTCCTTAAAACATCTGATTTAATTTCATGTTCTTAACTTCACAAACGGTTTTCCATTCTGACACCGTATGAAGGAGATATGTCAGATACAAGATCCTAGAATGATAATAATAATATTATTGTCTAGATCAGGGACACGAGCCATAAACCTGAATTTAGTATCCATAATTAGACTTTAATTGACCGTATTAATTATAAGATCACATCTCCAATGATGACAAGTCAATCGGACGTCGCATGCAGGTGTTATGGCAGGTCAAAGATTTGATAACAATAATAATAAATCAATTATTTTTCATGTACATCAGCTACCCGATCCAAAAACATGGAATATACATCTAATATTAGATTCATAATTCACATCTTGAAGTTAGGATCTCACTACTACTGATGGTTTGTGAAACCAAGGATTCACGAATAAGTTATGAATGTAACATGGTTTTCCCTATGAAAATGATAATAACATTATTATATTATTTTAATTTTTATTTAACTGTTTTTTTCACAAATCCTAAAAGCTACATTCAAAACCTTTAGTCTCTCATGATCTATGAAAAAATCGAAAACACTCCTCCATTATCATTTATTTCTCATGAAATTTTATTTCATTTATATTTATATCTCTATAAAATTTACTCATTATTCTCTATACTCTCATGCCCCAACCTAATGGATAGCCTCCCGCATAATGTCTCACGCAGATGCTCCACATAGCCCGCACCAGTTTTCTACTTGGCCACTAATCAACTCGGGAACCATGCACCTTCGGTCTACCACCATCCCAGCCTCGAGCATGCATAGCCTCGGGCCATCTCAGGTTGCTGCTTATCTGAAATGCTTCGTCGGTCACCTGTCGCGACTGTGCCAAACAACCATTGTGCCCTGGAAAAAATAGCACCCCCAAGACTCCCATTTGTCAGGTCACCACAAAATCATTCTAATAATGAATATTAAAACACCCAATGTTCACAATCCTCGGGTTGAGGGATCCAAGTACACAAGTCGTGCTAGATAAAAAATTTCTGTTCCAACATAATTAATTATTTCTCGTCGAAGAACACATGGAGAACACATGAAGAACGAATGAAAATGGTCAAGGTATAAGTGTTGAATTATGGAATTTGTTTTTCCATCATCGTTATGAATCAAGATTTTAATGAAACAACAAATAAATTAAATCAAACTTCAAATTAGATCCCCTAACCCAATCGTCTGTTGGAGTTGTCATGAGGAGGATGATGAGGGTTTTGATGGAGACACTGGTGTTCGTCGCCCAAACAAAACATATCTAAAATGTCACATGAAACATGATTTTTCTTCATTGACGGATTCTCCAGCCCAGGCCTCCTCTCCCTTTCTCCAACAGGAATAAAACCCACAAGAGGAGTTAATAAATTAACTCTTTATTTTCAAGTTGCGTTATTAATTCATGTTTAACGTATCTTATTAATTACAAAGAAAAGTGGTTACAAATTTTGTGTAACTGTACATTTAATGCCTATTCTTAATTGACCGACTAGACTTGTGTGGTCCCCATATCCAGAATTCAAAAAGTATGGTTCCAAATGAAAAATAAAATAAATGTGGTTTTTTATTTTATTGTAATTATTTTAACTCTCTCATGAAATCCTAGAAAAATAACTTCCATCCTCGACCTACTGTGGTAGAGGTTAAGGTCTTCATAAGAAAATATCGGCACTGCAAGTTCAACATTGTCCTCAAATTTAAATTCTGAGAACCAGTTCAAAAGTTACAAAATTTCGCTCGCGTGTTTATTGAACGTACCAGAAACAATGTTTAGAAAATTATTAACAGTCACCCTGGACCCGCGCAGGTTGAGGTTAGGCTCTGCCCAAATGAAACACGAAAAAAAAATATGATACTCTCAGATTTCTAATATGAGTTACCATTTAAATGTTATGAATTTTAAACTAAAATAATTTTCAATTAATTATTTTATTTACAGTGAAATTCTAACATTCACTAGTGGTTTGCACCGGCCAATATTAGTATCTACCTATAGAAGGCATACCCTCAAAATTTTAGCAGTGGTATTATATTTTTAGTTTGAGTTACTATTTGTGAGTTATAAGAATTTGAGAAATAAAATAACTTTATGTAATTATTTTTTTACGGTTATTCCATTTTTGGAATTTCTCCCAAGAGGCATGTAATGACTAATCAAAAGTCGCACCTTAGGTAAACCTACCATATTGAGCGCAAATGTGAGTTCAGATTACTAATACAAGTAACCATTTAAAATTTATTTAAATTTTTTAGGAAAACATCTTACACACACTAATTAAGGATTAAAAATATTTCAACGGATAATTTTTAGTATTCTAGGCCTCAGAATCACGCACTGTTAGATTTATCGGTCTCGAAATAATACCCTATAATTAAAAAAAATTATACGGAATTTCTAGGACATTAAATTCTCCCACCTTAGAGATTTACGTCCCCAAAAGCCACATCATTGACTAATGAAACAAATGGGGGTACTGAGCATGGATCAGAGCCTCTCGCTCCCATGAACACTCCGGGTGTTTCTCGTGCAGCAAACAAATGTGCACCAGAGGTATTGACCGCCTAATAAGAATCTGTTCCTGTCGATCCTCAATCACCACTGTAATCTCCGAAAACATCACCCCATCATCAATATCCAGCTCGCCCAAATCAATGATGTGTGATCTATCATGTACGTATCTCCTCAGCTGAGATTAGTGGAAAACACCATGCCCCTGGTGAAACTGAGGTAGAAGAGCTACGTGGTGAGCCACCTCACCAACTATGCTAAGGACCTGAATGGGTCCGAAGATCCTCAGAGATAACTAGTTTCCCCACCCAAATCTTTTAAAACATTATCGAGGTTAGACCCTTAGGAAGACATGGTCAGCCTCCTCCTGTAGGCATAATACATTGGCCTCCCCTGAGCATTTTTCACTTGTTAACAAGTGAGGCATCATGAAACAAACTCTGCCACTGCATTCTTCCTCTCTGGCCACCTGTAGTAACACCAGAGGTCCTGGTACATCTTCACCACATCAGATTGTGCCACCATTGTGGGCGTATGGAACCCCTGAAACACCTCCTCCCATAGCACCACTGATACTATGATACGTCCTCTAAAGAAGACGACATGCACCCTAACTTCAGAAAATCCATTAAGTTCCAGGACTGAGGATATCTGAGCACGACAAGCATCTCATTCAATACCTACATGATATGCCTTCCTGACATGATATAGGAGTGGGGATTGATAGTCATAGACTATAGTTATGTAGCTTTTTCTCCATAAAAAAGGATATATCCAGTGTGACTAGCTACTCTTACGCCTCACTCAGCAGCTGTAGACTAGACCTCCTGCTGAGTTCTCCTTTTACCATGTTCCCCTTACCCTGAGTATAAAATATCTCAATGTCATAGTCCTGGAAGATCTCAATCCACTATTTTTGGGAACTAAAAACACAAAACATCTGCTGCCATGATCGTAAGGCTAGCTGAATCAAGAGTCAATGGCCTCACCCTCCTATGGAATATTTTATCTTGTGCTGCCTATGTTTCATTTTGCATTAACCAAGGAAAATCTATTTCCAACATTGTATGTAAACCACAATATTTTCCCCTAATACAGTCAATCTGAGTGTGAACTGTGGATGTCTGGTCATACCAAAACTAACTTCATAAGGCCTTGAAGCTATCACCAAGAGGTTCCAAATCAAACACTCACCTCATGGGTCAGATCACACAGTTGGAATAAGTGTGATTACTGAGTCATGTCGCAAAGGTATCTCCATACATGAGGGTGAAGTCAACAGCTTAACCAAAAACTCTACGTCTTGAACTAGATCCATGGAATGAAGAAAAGATTGGTACATATGTCTATTTATTCGGAAGCTAGTAGTAGACACATACAATTAATCCAATCCTTACTAGAACCCACGGGTCGCACTACTTGACCATATGTAGCTACTCCATTCCCCTATCCTCCACCTCCCTGCGCCTGTTTGGGACCACAATGGGGGTGGTTGTAACATGTCGAAATATACACCACCTCATGCTTCTCTCCTAGTTATTCATTCACATCTACAGAAATGTAGATTCATATGTCCCTAACACATATTCTTCCCAAAACATTTCTACATGCCCATGTCTCTAAGACTGGTGCAAATTTTATACATTCCCTCAACAAAAATTCACACGTATTCGCTCAACCAAAAAATATTCTATCGCAATGGTTATCTCTAGAACCACAACATAGGTAAGAATGTATTGAAAAATTGTGATGGCTCAGACATCCTTAAACACACTATGCTAAGAATTCATTTCCCTGAAGAATTGATCGTATCGTATTCATCGAGTACCAGGAATGCTGGTTACACCTTATTGAATACACATATACCGATATGTCATCTTTCTAATGTTTTCGAAGCTCTACCAAACTCTCAGCCACCTCCTCACGCTAGTCCTCATCCATATGTGAGTCGGGGACGCCTAGGAATATTATGGAAATCTGATTCTGAAACTCGTGTAAGGCACTGATCCTACTTGTGTTATCTACCAGTATCGCTGATTGTGACTGATGACCAACGAGAAGTGACATTGCTGGCACACTACCCGAAGGTACCATCTTGGGAAATAGTACCAGTAATGAAGCCTCGTTACCCTGAAGACCATCCTAATGGTCACGTATAGGAAAAGACTAGAAGCTAGGATGAGAATCTACTCAACTGGTGTCCCAACAAGGCAGAAAACTCTAGCCACATCCTCCTGCTAGTCCTCAGCTACCAGGGGAACTAACTCATCTCGAAACCATGGATGCCTCTATCGTTGTAAATTGTGCAACATGCTCAGCTGGTGTGCATAACCTACTGGTGGTGTCGGTGGAAACTCTCATCCAACGGGTAGTGGTGATGCTGGTACACCACCCGAAGGTGGTAACATTGTAAGAGGGCCCTAAACCAAGGCATCTTCGCTCGATGGGTCATCGGTGAATACTCTCTCATGAAACCTATGAGGTTTCCTAATAGGTGACATCTTGATATGAAACAGGAGTGATGCGGTGTTTAGGTTATACGAGTTGAGCTGACTCCAATGTATTCAGAAGAAAATCTATTAAAAAACACATGCAATCACTGCTTTCGTGTGTTGAGTCTAAAATAATAATTCAGGGTCTTAGTATATGGATACATCGGCCGCATCATCAACACATGATTCCTTGAACTAAAAAACAAACTATAAAAATATAACACTATTGATCTACCTATAAAAGATCAGAGTCCAAGTGATTCGGAAGAACCAACATCCTCGAACACCAATTTGTCACGACCCGTCCCCTGTAGCCTATATCTTGATAAACCCAAGCCCTCTTTCAATAGGCTAGGGGATGGTGACTAGAACCTAACGGAATACTCCCTAAAATGGGAAGGCATTGCATTTAATCTTGTATAATCACATGGTCTAAGAAAACAATAAGAAGCTTTTGTGATGTAAACTACTGAAGTAAAACAGTGATGAAAGTAAAAGGGGCCGGAATACAAGCCCAAAAAGGTGCAGGCGAAGCCAATAAAAGGGTGAGTATAGAGAGACTCAGTAAGGACCCTGAGACCCCGTAAGTCTCTTAATGTTTCACAAAGGAAATCCACAAATAAATACATCTACTATGCTTAGGAATATGCCCATACATACACCTATGTTATCAAGATATACACATATCATACAAGAGGGAGGAATACCACAATGATAACACCACGATGGAAACCACACAAATGTAAAAGTACAGAAAATTGAACACCACAAAGGATACACCACAATAATAAAACTAAACGAAATTTATCACCATGAAGATAGTACCATGTTTGTAAAAGTACCACATAGGTATCACCACGAAGATAGTACCATGAAGGTAGAAGTACCGCATAGGTACCACCACGAAGAGAAAACAATTAAGGTTAAAGTACCACACATGTGTCGCCACGAAGCTAGTACCAAGAAGTTAATAGTACCGCACAGGTATCACAATGACGATAGTACAATGAAGGAAAAAATAATAGTCAATACAATGTACACGGTCAATCCAGGTTTTCAGTGATGTATAGTAGTACATATGATTAGTCAAGAAGCTAGATCATCTTATTCTTTCAGGAGGCATTTCTACTGACCATACAGAGTCTGACCCGCATAGGATTGATAGGTACTAACCTCTGCTAACCCAAATAGGACCTGACCCATATAGGATCAGTAACCGCTAACCCATAGAGGATCGTTGATCTCTGACACACACAGGATCTGACCCTCACAGGATCAGTATGCACTGACCTATACTGGATCGCTGAGCACTGACGGACACAGGATCGGTATGAGTGGACTCACACCAAATCGTTGACCTCTAACCCACACTGGATCATTGGGTAATATTCCATGCAATGATCCACACTGGATCCACCCAGCCTAGAGTCGATATGTACTAACTTCCATATGATTTGTCTCCAACCTCCGCCTCACATCCGGATCTTGGATTCCTCGCACTTGGTGTGCTCGAGTTCCATAGAATCTTCCCTCAAGATATCTGTCATACCTCTACAGCCACTAAACTCCACAATTTATTAAACCAAATAACCTCAATTTCATAAGGGTTTCAATGTAGCAGAAAAAGTATCAATGGAACGCCCAATCTGTATATTATAGGCATTTTAGTTCTAAGGGCCCAGTTGGAATCAGGTAAGATCCGACCTGGCCGAACAACCTGTTTCTCTGAATCTATAATGGAGACAGTGAAAAAGTAACATCTCGCTCCAAGGGTCCCAACACAATATCCAATTCATCAAACGTGCACCCGGTATGTTAGCTATAGGCATTTTAGTGTCAAGGGCCTAGTTAGATTCGTGTTCGATCCAACCTAGTGGTACTTCAAACAGCAATGGAAAACCAAATGGGTCACACCATTATTATTCACATGGAGAATAACATGAGATGGACTACCCATTTTTCCAAAACATATACTAGTGATAAAGTTTCATTTCACCACCACACGTGTGAATTAGGCCTTATGGGGCATGCTCTAAGACCTCGACTTAAATATAAACAATTTTTCTTTAAACATAATTCTAAATATCAGGGTCACAATGTCATGGACGGTTCATCATTATGACATAGTATGAGGGAAATATGTTGTATACCAGATCCTGTAATAATAATCATAATATTATTATTGGGTGATTCGTGGACCCGAACCACAAACCAGAATTTGGTATTCAAAATTAGACATGAATCAACAATATTAATGACAACATCACATCACCACTGATGACAAGTCAATCAGACGTCACATGTAGGAGTTATGGCGGGTCGAAGATTTAATAATAATATTAATTAAATTATTTTCCAAGCACTTCAAGTACCCGATCCGAAAGCCCAGAAAAAATACAATATTGGACTCATAATTCTAATCTCGATGTCAGGATATCACTACCGCTGACGGTTCATGAACCAGAGGTTGCACCGAAAATTGAGGGACGAAACATGTTTTTCTGAATGAAAATAATATTAACAGTGTAATATTATTTTTATATTTATTTAAAAATTTATTTCCTTCAATTTTAATTCCTACGTTAAGAACCTTCAATCTCTCATGGGCTGGACACATCTCCAAAAACCTTTTCCTTTATCATTTAATTTTCTTTAAAATTTATCCCCTTTCTATTTATTTCAATTTCTAATTAACTAATTCTTCTCTAAACTCTCACGCTGCAATATAATGGACATCCTACCACATCATGCAACTCGTGGCTGCTATGCATAGCCCACACCATTTGTCTTTCTGGTCACTGTGCTACTTAGGAGCTATGCCCCTTCAGCCTGCCGTCGTCCCAGCGTATAGCTTTGTGCAACCACTTGCAATCTAGGGATGCTGCTTATCCGAACAGCCTCGCTGGACACCTGCCGCAACCATGCCAGACTGCAGTTGTGCCCTAGATGGAATAACACCGCCACAACACCACTTCCGTGTGTCACAAAAACTTCATTCTAAGCACGATAAATATGACAACATTATAATCGCGATACTTGATTCAAGGGCTCCATGTCCATACGTCACACTATAAAAATATTTGTGTTTCTAGCATCGTTAATTATTTGGCATTGATGAACACATGAAGAATGATAGTAAATGGTCATGGTATAAGTGTGTAATGATTCCCTTGACTGTTGGGCCATATTCATTGTGAATTATGAGTATAAAGAATCATCAATCATATTTAATCATATTTCAAATTAAAATATCTACCTCAATTTTCTTTTGGAGTTTTTTCGAGGAGGAATATGAGGTTGTGGAAGTGGATTCTAGTGTTCACCGCTCCTGCAACACTTTTTCGATCATGCTCGTGCATCATCCTCATTATTCGTTGGGGGATTCTCCTACCCAGGTCTCCTCTCTATTTCGCCAACAATAATACAACCCATAAGAAGAGTTAATAAAATAACTCTTCATTAATATGTTCAGTTATTAATTCAACAGTAATGTATCTTATTAACTAAAGATAAAAGTAGTTACATATTTTTTGTAACTGGGCATTTAATGCCCATGAGTTATTGCCAGACCACCCTTGTGTGGTCCCCACCTACATAATTCCAAATGGTGGTTTCAAAAAATTTCGTAGATTTATTTTATATTTATTCATTTAACTCTATAATAAAAATCTGGAAAACTGACATACACCCTCGACCTACTATGGTCTCGTTGAAGGTCTCCATGAGTAATTATCATCACTATGAGTTCAACGATGTCCTCATATTTCAATTATGTGAATAGGTTCAAAAGTAACCAAATGTTGCTCGCGTGTTTACTGAACGTACCCAAAACAAATGTTTAGAAAATTATTAACAATTACTCTTGACCTACGAAGGTCAAGTTTAGGATCTTCCCAAGTGAAACATGCCCCAAAGAACCCAACGGTACTCTCGGATTTCCAATCTGAGTTACCATTTTATATTTTTTAAATTTTATAATAAAATAATTGTCACTACATTATTTTATTTATGGACAAAAACTAACATTCATTGGTGTCTTGTGCCCAACCAATGTTAGTATCTGCCTAAAGAAAGGGTACCCACACGAGTTCAGAAGTGGTCTCAGATTTTTAATCAGTGTTACCATTAATTATTTATATGAATTTGAAAAATAAAATCCCAATATTTAATTATTTTATTTACGGTTATTCCATTTTCAGGTTTTCTTACAAGAGGCCAGCGCTGACTAAACATAAGTCACGCCTAGGGTAAACCCGCCATCCTGAGTGCTACAGTGCCCTTGGATTTATGATCTGAGTATCCTTTTATGAATTATTAATCATTTTTAGGAAGTCTATTTACACACACTAATTAATGCTTAACAAAACTTCAAAGGATCATTTCGGGCACTCTGAGCCTCGGAATCATGCACCGTCAGATTTCCCTATCTTGATATAATTCTATATATTTATTAAAATATATAGAATTTATTGGATATTACACATGAAAACAATTATTAGTACAGTATCATGAAATTATGATTGATGAAAAAGTGCTAAAAGAAATATAATATAGAAATTAGAGTCTATATAAAAACACATTTAACAATACACTTAAAGACCTATTCACTTCAGGATAGATTTTTTATATAAAAAATATAAATTATTTATTAAGAAAGTGTTTTTATATAGCATTATTATGTGAATTTATTATAAAATATATCAGTCCTTTTTTCCAATATGATAAAATGATTTCTTATTCTGTCAAATGAAAAGTCATAAATTGCATAGGATGTTACTAGTTTTATATATTTTTGATATGAAGGATTAAAAACATTTATATTAAGAAAATATATGCATGGTAAAATATATGATAATTTAAGACCAAATTATAAGTACTCAGTGAAAATATGCATTATATCCTTGATATCCTCCTTTTCTTCTAATTTCTTATACAAATCACATCCAATATTAAAAATATTTTGTTCTCATATACAATTTGTCTCATGAATAAAAAAACATTACCAAAATATCTATTTAATTCCAAAAATAAATAGTTGTTGAAAATTTTCAAATTATAAATCAAAATATGATGTTATTGAAAGTAAATTAATGGTGTGATGATCGATGTTAGAATTATATTAAAATCATAAAAGATAAATAATTATTCCATAACCAATAATGTAAAATAAATGAAATGAAGTATAAACCCTAATTTAATAAAAAAAATAGAGTCATTGAAATTAATTAAATTTTATAGTATAAATATTTAAACCTATGTAATACATTATTTTATTTGTATAGAACAAAAATTATAAAATTATAGAACACCATATCTAACAGAACACATCAGATATTAGTGGTACATCATATAGATAACCTAAAAAAATAGTGATAAAATATAGGAACATTTTTGTATTTATCAAAATGTATCTATGATATAGGGGATTTAATGAATATCATGGATTATATATTTGAATATATGAGAGACTGCAGATGATTGACGGGTCATTGACATGGTGTGGTTGTGAAGACGTAACAATTATCATCTACAATCCATGGGGTTTCATTAGAAGGTTTGGTCCAATGGAACATACCGGATCGCAGTAGAAGTCACAATGTTCCACTAGAGAAGTGATGCAGTTATAGTGGTACATTTCACCATTCTATTAAAATAGTAAATGATGTATTAGAACCTATGTTATTTAATTTGACTAGAAAAATGATTAAAAATCTAGAACAACATATCATTCTAATCGGTGATACATGTGGGCTATTTTTTTGGAGATTGTGTTCAATATTACATTGATGAAATGGTATAGAAAAATACCATCAAATTTTTATTTTTAAAATTATTTTATGATTATGTATTTATGTTTTATATATATCTCAATAAATATTTTTATCTTTATAAAAAACTAATAATTTTCTTATGATCAATCAAATATTTTTATTTCCAAATAATATGTTTTAACTAAATAATTATTTAATATTTATTTATTCATTAATTAAACATTATTCATTTTTTATGGTTTATTATCATATATATTTGTTCTGGTAAAGTATTTTTTGGTGAAAATAATTTCTAAAAAATATCAATTTATATTAAAATATTTTGGTATTACTATAAAAAAATACCTATCAACAAATTATATGTTTTTATTGAATAATTAATACCAATGTATATATATGTTGGTAAAGATTATTTTTCATACATATAAATTATACAAAAATTTTAACACATTTTTTGGTGTTACTCATTTTACTAACATATATTTTACTTGATGATAAAAAAATATTATTAATGTCAAATAATTTGGTTGTTATTTAATAATAGGTGGTTCCTTCATATTTTCTATCTACAGAAATAAAAATTCAATTTTTTTATAAATTTCAAATTTAAATATTCTATTTCATTAAAAATTGATCTAGGGGCATAGACCACATCTCATAATTGTTAATTAAAGAAAGATATGATTGATTGTCTTAGGATTGGTTCATGTGAGAGTCATCTTCATTCAGGGGGTGTATAGATTTTTATACTCTCTAAAAGTGTCACAATATTTCCCATAATTTACAATTTTTTCTATATTTTTACTATTTCATACCCCCACTTCATCGTTAAATATTAAAAATACTGAATTTCTTTTTTTAAAAATGGAAACCAAAACATCACTATATGACATTATCAAAATTTAAAATAGAATTTATATTATCACATAAATTATTACGTAAAAAAATTAACATCATTATATAACATGTATAATATCCCAAACCATTAATAATAAAACTCATTTCTTCAGGAAAATACTCCACAACAACTAAAAACAGCAAAAATAAAAATAGATAATTAATAGAAATGCTAGATATATGGATGTGAAATTTTCTATTAAAGTTATATTTAAATAAAATGGTCCTTCATATAATGGTTTCATCATATATATTAACGAATAAAACAACAACAAAAGGTCATATAGTGTTAGAAATCAATTCATAATTCATAACAAGGACCTATAAAAATTATTATTATTATTATTATCTATTAATATGATTTATCATGAAGATAATCATGATTTATTTTTTCAATGATGTGTTGTGGATCAAACAATTTGAAGTTTATATGATAGGATTGATCCCAATTAAATAATACATGTTCAATTAATTTCACTCTCCTTCCAATTCAAGTTATAATGGATAAAAGATCCCCATAACAAACATGATAATGTTTGTAGAATACAATGAAAATCAAAATATGTGACACCATACAATTCTACAAATCCCATTTTATATAAGGGTGGATATCTTATTGGATCACAATATGATAGGTCATGATGTAAGAAGAATAAATAGATACTAGTTCCATTATTCCATGGTTATGAGGAATCCTACTCGATATCCTTAGAAGATGAAAATATTGAAATGTGGAGTTGGATACCAAATTATAGATTATCTAAGAACTTATTCCATTTTATTCCCCTTTACATGATTATATGAGAGTTTATTCTACTATTTAGAGTCCCGCTTTTTTAGTTGGTATGGGTTGATTTTTTATAGTGGCTAAATTATTGTGTGGAAATAATGTTAACATGGTGAAAGTAATTTTGGAGACAATTCATCATATAATAGGTCATGTATATTGAAAAATATCTAATTATGGATTTTATAGGATATTTAAGGTTATTTCAACTTGTATTTTAGTGCACCATAAATTTTATAGATTCTTGAATATAATATTAATTTCTCATTCTATGATTGGGACACTATTTTTGTTCATTTATATGGTTTAAAAGTGATCAATAATGAGTGTGACATTTCCAAAACCATTTGTACCTAATAATAGTTTAAAATTTTTTATAGTAATCCACTAATATGAATATTTATTATGCAACTGATATACATGACACATAATCATATGTGATATAATTCTGGAATGGGTGGTCAGTGGAAAGTATTGATGGTGATATGATATTTAATCCACATTCTCTATATTTATGTTACATATAATTGTTAAATATATAAAATTCATTCATGGTTCCTAAACACAATGTTCAAAAGGAATAGAATCCCATAATTATTTTTTAATTCAAGATAATCTGAACTGTATATAATCATAATTCCCTAATTAATATTCTATCATTTAATATTTAAAAATGCATGTTTCCCAAAATTATATATATTTTAACTATACATAACCTAATGATATTCCATGAAGTTAATGATTATTATTATAGGGACACCTAATATTGATGAAAAACATGTGGATAATTACCTAATTGTATTAGGGAAATGATATCATTGATGAAAAAAATCTATATTTTCGGTGAACATGGAAGAAGAATTATATTGAAAGTGTTTTGGGATATATGAACTAGCTCACTCCGTGATATTCTATGTTCCATATCCATAAAATTCCTATAAATTACAAAATCTAGAACAGTGAAATAATTATTTAGAAGTGATTTTGTTGTGGTGGTATAGCGAACTGCCAAACAAATCATGGATTTTGTGGTTGATTTAAAAAACCATCATTAAATATTCGGTTTTAATAAAAAAAATGTTTCCCAATAACCCATTTAGTCTCCCCCTCCTCCCTTGAATTCCTCAACCCTGAACCAAAGATAACACCTCATCCCCTGGCTTCACCCAAGCTGGATTCATCTAAGTCATCGTTAGTGGCTCTTGAGGTCGAGCCCTCCATGACCGTACTGGCTTCTCCAATGCCTGATCCCTCCAATCCCTCACTAAATGATCCCGAGCACTCATATAACAAGCCCTCAATGCTGGATCCCTCTATATCCTTTTCATACAAGCACCATCCCAGGCCAAAATATTCTAATCCCCAAGAGCCCTTGTCTATGGTACTATGTATTGTTTTTACAACCTCTAAATATATGTTGATATACATATTGTTTGATCAATATTAAAAGTTATTTATAATATTCAATTATATGAAAATGTGATTGTTTGTTATGGAAACTTAATTTAATCATTGGATGATGTTTTTATGATATATTTTTTATAATAACCTTACATAAATAATAGGAATGACACACTGTCTAGGAATTATAATTAGAAAAGGAATTATTTTTATAGACCATATGTACTGAACATGGTCTTTGATTTTTTTCACCATCAATATTAGCCTCTACCAAGGTATCTTGGGATTTCTCAACAACTCTTCTAGTAACCCTTGAATAAATGAGTATAGTAGATCATTCTAGTAAAATTCAAATGGTACACTATTATAAGTGATTTCAAGTTCATTAGGCATGTGTCGCCTATTCTGATAGATATGATCAAATTCATAAACTTATATATGAAGTAATTCTTCCTTTTTTATAACTAGTTATAATATTGAGATGAGTAATTTTCTAATAACAAGATGGTTTCATTAATATCTCTCACCATAACTGTAGTGACCCGAAGCTTGACGTACATGGACATTACATTACTTTTTCGGAATACTTAATACATAAAGAAAACAAACACACAGGGACCGTAATAGTTTAGTATCTTCGGAAAATTGGAATGTAGTCTTCTAATGATGGTGAAGGATCTTTAACATCTCCCATAAAGATCTTCCTCTATTGTTTTCTTACCTAAAACCTTTCTTTATATCCTGGGAAAAATAAAAAATATAAAGGGTGAGATCAAATGCTTAGTAAGGGTAATCATGGATAAAATAAAACAAATCATATACATTTCAACTTAAAAACATGAACATAATGTATAAATATCAAAATCATGAGCAATGACATAAAACATGGCAGTACATAAGGAATAGATCATAAAGAAACATTAACCATGATAAAATAGAATGGAAATAAAACATGTAATTGTGGCTACCATTCATCACATGCTATTATTTCCATAGTAGCCAATGCATTTCTGCCAAGACCATCTTAGTGGACAAAGTCCCTTTCTGAATCGAGTTCACTCCTCGTTTCAGTCCTGTAACACTGAACCAGATTAACTACTCATTCTAGCCATGTCTATCTCATGACATATAAATCATTACCTAATGAATTGTTGGGAGATATAGGTCCCACCCATCTCATAATGAATTCATTCTTACTTGTGCCACAAAATTAACATACATCATTCATAATAACCCAACGAATAAAATTGGTTTCATAAACATCATCCCATTATAACATAATCCATATAAAAGAAATGGATATCATTTCATAATAAGAAAAGTGAAACCATGTAAATCATAGAGACATGATAGTTGAAACATACACATATGAAATAATGTCATCTTAAATGAAAAATGGTTCGGATAAAACAATTGAAATGAATTCTTTAGGAAAATATTATTTTTTCTTCAAAAGAAATCTCTTTTCACAAAATGTCATGCAATTTTAAAAGAAAAGGATTTTGTGGAAAATAGTCATGAAATATTTTGGAGGAAGCATCATAAAAATAAGGCTTTATAAAACTGTAAAAATCCCTTCATTCCATATAAGTTAAAAAACATTCTTCTCGTACTTTTTCCAGAAAAGTCAAAAAGTAACTCGTAAAAGAAAGATTCCATACATAACATGTAGTAAAAGTCAAAAATGGGGAAAAAAGACATTAAAAATACATGAAACCATTTTTATAGAACATGGAAATGGATGAGAAAAATAACCATAGTAAATACTTATGAATATAAAATCTCAGATAAGAACGAGATTGGAAAAGCTATACCTTACCTTAGGTCCAATATGCTTCTTACGTATCTGAACCTCCTCTTATTCGATGAACCTCCTTTATACTTATTCTTAGGGTACCATGGTTGGACTTTTGAGAAGACCAGTACCTCTATAAGGTTTCTATGGATGTTGGGAAGTGAAATGTGCAGGGGTTGGATGAGCTTGAAGGCTCAAATTTGTGTGAGGAGGAGAGGGAGGAGGTGCCCTTTTATAAGGGAGGAGAGGGGCACCATTGGAAAAACAAAAAATATTATTTTATTATAAATTCATATTCGGTTTTTTATAGCTCCAAATTGATTTATTTAGAAGCTAAGGTGTGGATGGGTCGAATTACTCTCATCCAATAGAATTTAGACAAGTTTAGGTTTCTATTTTAACCTTATCATTTAGATTTAACTTTAAGTTAGATAATTAACTTTTACCATGTCTTATTGTTTTCTTACACTATAATGTTAATAAACATACTATAATAAGACAAAAGAACCCCAATTTGTTTATTATTAATATATATAACCTTATCTAATTTATTTTGACGAACCTTAGATTTTTAGGAATAATATAACAGTTAATTATATAATATTTGTTCTATAAACTATGTTATGTAAATTTTGACACTATTTGGTAATTGATTTTTGTGAAAATCATAGATTAATTATTATTTCGAAAAAAGTTAATTAAATCATTAATAACATGTCATATTATCATATAAAATTATTTGAATTAATAAATGTCTAAAATAACATTTATTTGGGTATTTATAACATCAATTATGTCAATATTTAATTAATAATAAAATTACTACATCATCATTGTGTCATAAATAAATTAAATTAATTAAAGTATAAAAATTACAAATAAAATAAAATTATGTAGGAAATATTTCTAGCTTTCTAATGAACATTTATAGTCGAATTTATCTTATGTATAACCAAATATTAAAAATTATTTACTTATTAAACATTGATTTTAACTATTTTAACCTTTTTTTAAATAAAATAATATTAAATGTCCTAATGTAATCCAAGTGGGAATAAATGGTCATATTTTATTCCTAATGTTGTTTTTGGTATAATTACACTTATCTAGTAGAATTAGGTCATGTGTTAAGGTAATAATAATATCATTTTTACCCTTCATTACCCAATTTACTTTTAACCATGGTAAATAAAAGTAAAAAGTTACTATTTACAAAAAATTATTTTCATCTCATTGAAGAAAATTTTACTTACTGACATCAATCATTTCTCTCAGATTTTTGAAATTCCATTAAAAAATGGGTAAAATTAAGTTTTATGTAAATTTGCAAATTCTCCTATGATGTGGGTAAAAGACGATCAAAAGTTCAATAAATTTTTTATATATCTAAAATAATTATAAAATGAATCCAATTAATTACATTGAAATTATATAGGTATTTTGTATCAATTTTGACCTAAAATAAATTTAAATAAAATAAATAATTCTTTAAAAAAAATTCGGTTTATAAATAGTAACCTAGTATTTTCACTATTCATCAAAAATTGAAAGTTTTAATAAAAATACCAAAATTTCACCCTAGGCTGATTTTGATATTCCTAATCCAAAAATGAATTCCATTTTGAAAAATAAAATTTATAAAATTTCAAAAAGTGGTTATTACTATTCATAACGGTTAGTTTTAAAAAATTTATAATAATATATTGTTGTTTAGTAAAACCTGGCATTGCGTACAACACTCGCTATCGAGGATTGTTGTGATTACATGTAATGCAAGCCATGTTAGGGTTGTGTGTAGTGCACGACTGCTTTGTTATTTCTTATAATGAAATACATTGAGTATATATATATATATATATACTTAAGGTTTCATAGAATAACTACTATCAAACAAGCATGAAATTGTGTGTAACGTGATCTAAGAATTGTGTTGCGTATACTTCCAGATAATACGGTGTTGTGTATAGTGCAAGATAATCATGGTGAAGCATACAACACAAGACATTAAATAAATTAAAAATAATATTTCTCATAAAATCTCGGGTTGTTACATTCTACCCCCCTTAAAATGAATATCGCCCTCAAAATTCGTCGGGATTATAAATGGTATTCAACTTGAAAGTTTTTTTAATGGAAACCCACATCATAAAAATAAATCCCAAAACATGATTTTAAAAACTAAAGTATGAAACTTAATGGTTACCTAAATTTACTAATCATTGGGCTTCCACATAAGAGAAAATAGGTCAAAATATGGATATGGATGAGAAATCTAACCGTCATGTTCCGATGGAGAGTGTTAGAGAACATGGCTATGAAAAATCCAACAGTCACAAGGCCATAAAATTGTGATGATCTAGGGTACCATCTGATTCATCGGATATAAGGGCACTAGGACAACATTTTTGGTTTAATGATCATTTCCCTAAAGCTGATGAATTAATAGAAATATATACATGATTTTGGTACAATCTCACTATTTTTCGTGAATTGAACAATTTCCACTTCATCTCATAAAGAAATGAAGTTGAATTTGTTATTCGTGAAGCGTTAGCAGATCATGTGATAGAATGATGGGTCATTCCATCTGTTTCAAACAGAAGGTTATCAAAATTTATAAGTCCATCTTATGATGAGATTAATCGTATATGGTTCCAAAAAATGGGAATACTATTTATTTATCATAAAGCATAATAAAATAAAACTAGTTTCTACTAAACAAGGACTATTTGTAGGCCATTGGTATGTGATAAAGGCCAGTCGCACTTCAGTTGTGGGTTCGATTACAACAGCCTTGTCTGACGCGACAGGTTGTTGCTCGTCTTACAGGTTGTCCCTTTTTCTAAAACTACACTATAATAACATTCATGCAATAATATATAAAAAAATTCCTAGCATTACACAATACTATCTGATGTCTGAAATAACCCTTTCCAATCTTTAGACTTATCCAAAATACATATGTCCAATCTCATAGTGTACAGAAAATGATTACTGGAAAGGACACATAACAGGAATGTGAATAACATCATTTTATCATATGATATATCTTGTTGGTCACATTACAAACATGTGAATTCCTTAATCATGTGTTCTCTTGAAACAAAAATTACCATATAACCTTAGTGAAAATATGAATGATGTCAAATGGTAACTCTTTCCACATACCCAATTCCATAAATTTCTATATACTCAATCCATGATATAAATTTTTACTTTTATCAGTAATGAGCTCTTTGCATTTTCCCTTTACCCCTTCATTATGTTCTTATCATCCTCTTTCCAAAAACATTTCAATCACTTTTCATGGTTACTAGTACGATATTCTTAAAGAAAACCACAATGGACCATTACATAAATATTCCAATATTCCACGATACTATATACGACATTATTTTCGAATCCCATTACATAAACACTTAATCATTCCACCACATCGTTGTTATATTCAACATCACCAATAGTGATCGCATGTGACATCCCTTTGTCCTTTTCTTTATGTGGTCTCTCATGTTGATCACCATTAACCCTTGGATTAGGGCATTGATTAGCATAATTCCCCATTTCATTGCACTTGAAGCATTGAAGTGTTGGTGGTGTGTTCTCTGTAGTCTTTTATTTATCATTAGTAACCCTTTTTTCCATTACTACGACACTCAGTTTCTCGATGACCTTATTTCCCATACTTAAACCATTTTCTAGTCCTTTTAAGACAATATCCAACATTATTCTTTCCACACATTCAGCATAAGGAAACATTAATCTTTTTTTTCACCATTATTCTGAGATTTCTCCTTGAACTCCATCTTTCGTTTCTTGTCAAAACCATGAGATGGATATGTAACACCAACTTCCATTTCTACCTTGATAGCACAACACACAATTTCTTCATAGCTACTGAAGTCTCTTATAGCTAATTCCCATTGAAGACTTGGTTTTAAGACACTGAAGAATTAATCAACTTTACTTTCTAGTTGGATGATAATCCCAGATACATACCTTGCAAGCCTTGTAAAATTCACATCGTATATACCAACATATTCATCATACTTTTTCTTTAGTTCAAAAACTCCTTCTCCATCTTTGTTCGAAAAATACATGGGACGTACTTTTTGAAAAAGAATTTATTGAACTCGTCCCATTCCATGGACTCAATTTCATCTCTTTGCCTCGTATTCTTGATAAGATTCCACCATTGATCAACATCACCTTCCAAACTATATACTGCTAAGATGACATTATCATGCTTAGAACATTGAAAACTAAAAATATCTTTTCAGTGGTACTGATCCATTTTTCCGCAACAAGTGGATCAGAAGACCCACTGAAAGAAGGTGGATGTTTCCTCATGAAGGACTCAATAGAATATTGTTCCCTTCTCTGCTCATTTGTAAGTCCAGAATTATTCATAGCTTGTGCATGTAGAGCAATCAGATTTTGAATTCCATCTCCCATAACATTGGTTTCATCAGGAGGACAATCATTGCATTGTTCATTGCATTGATCCACATGGTTCCTTTGGGTTCCAGCCATCATCTAAAACCAAAAAAGAATAGTGTGAGAGGCAAAAATCATGATAGGAAAAACAAAATAATAAAGGGGGATTACCTTAAATTTATAACATCATAGGTTTAATTCTATGATCATTACCGTAATTATAGGATTATAACATATACTTATACTTAACCTTAGAGACATCCATAGACATACTTTAGAAATATCTCTAGGGATCTCACTAAATTTCTCGCATCCTAGTTTCCAAAGATTGAGTAAAATTTCCTCTGATACCAACTTTAGAGACCCGAAGCTTGACATACATGGACATTACATTACTTTTGCGGAATAATTAATACATAAAAATAATAGACACACAACGACCGTAATATTTTAGTCTCTTCGGAAACTCGGAACGTAGTCTTCTAATCGTGGTGAATGATCTTCAACATTTTCCATAAAGATCTTCCCCTTTTTTTCATTCATAAAACCTTTCTTTATATCCTGGGGAAAAGAAAACATATAAAGGGTGAGCTCAAATACTCAATAAGGGTAAAAATAGATAAGATAAAACAAATGATATAAATTTGAACTTAAAACATGAACATAATGTTTAAACCACAAAATCATGAGCAATGACCTAAAACATGGAATTACATAAGGCATAGATCATAAAGAAACATAAACCATGATAAAATATCATGGGAATAAAACATGTAATTTTGGAAACCATTCAGCACATGTTATGATTTCCATAGTTACCAAGGCATTGCTTCCAAGACCATCTTAGTGGACAAAGTCCCTTTCTGAATCGAGTTCAGTCCTCGTCTCAGTCCTGTAACACTGATCCATATTAACTTCTCGTTCTCATGAGATATAAATCATTACCCAATGCATTGGTGGGAGATATATCTGCCACCCATCTCATAATGAATGCATTCATACATGTGCCACAAAATAAACATACATCGTTCATAATAACCCAACGAATAAAATGGGTTTCATAAACATCATCACATAATCCATATAAAAGAAATGGATATCATTTCATAATAAGAAAAGTGAAACCATGTAAATCATAGAGACATGATACTAGAAACATACACATATGAAATAATGTCATCATAGATGAAAAATGGTTTGGATAAAACATTTGAAATGAATTCTTGAAGAAAATATCTTTTCTTCTTCAAAATCAATCTCTTTTCACAAAAAGTCTTCCAATTTTAAAGGAAACAGATTTTTTTGAAAATATTCATGAAATATTTTATAGGAAGCTTCATGAAAATAAGGCTTTATAAAACCGTAAAAATCTGTTCTTGCCATATATGTTAAAAAACATTCTTATCGTACTTTTGTTGGAAAATTCAAAAAGTTCCTTGTAAAAGAATGATTACATACATACCATGTAATAAAAGTCAAAATGTGTAAAAAGGACATTAATCATACATAAAACCATTTTTGGAAACATGGACATGGATGAGAACAATAACCCCAGTAAATAATTACGAATAAACAATCATGGATAAGAACGTTTTTGGAAAAGTTATCCCTTACCTTAGGTCTGATTTGCATCGTACGTGTCCGAACCTCCTTTTCTTCGACGCACCTCCTTTAAACATCTTCTTAGGGCACTAGGGTTGGACTTTTGAGAGGACCCGTACCTCTATAAGATTTCTAGGGAAGTGGGGAAGTAAAATGGGCAGGGTTTGGCATAGCTTGAAGGCTCAAATTTCTATGAGGAGGATAGGGAGGAGGTGCCCTTTTATAAGGGAGGAGAGGGGCACCATTGGAAAAAATAATAATATTATTTTATTATTAAGTCATATTCAGTTTTTAATAGCTCCAAATTGATTTATATGGAAGCTAATGTGGGGATGGGTCGAAATACTCTCATCCAATATAATTTAGACAAGGTTAGGTATTTATTTTAACCTTATCATTTAGATTTAACATTATGTTGGATAATTTAACTTTTACCGTGTCTTCTTGATTTCCTACACAATAAGGTTAATAAACATTCTATAACATGTCAAACGAACCACAAGTTGTTTATTATTAATATATATAACCTTATATAATTCATTTTTATGAACCATAGATTTTTAGGAAAAAAATAACAATTAATAATATAATATTTGTTTTAAAAACTATTTTATGTCAATTTTGACACTATTTGGTAATTGATTTCTTTGAAAATCATAACAGAATGATTTGTTATAAAAACGTAAATTAAATAAATTCTAACATATCATATTAACATATAAAATTATTTTAATTTATAAAAATTCTCAAATTACATTTATTTGGGTATTTATAACATCAATTATGTCAATATTTCATTAATAATATAATTACTGCATCATCATTGTGTCATTAATAAATTAAATTATTTATAAGTATAAAAATTAAAAATAAAATACCATTATGTAGGAAATCGTTTTATCTTTCTAATGAATATTTGTAGTTGAATTTATCTTATGTATAACCCTATATTAAAAATTATTTACTTATTAAACGTGGATTTTAACTATTTTAACCCTTCTTTAAATAAATTAATATTAAATGTCCTAATCTAATCCAAGTGGGCCTAAATGGTCGTATTTTATTCCTAAGGTTGTTTTTGGACTATTTACACTTATCCAATAGAATTAGGACATGTGTTAGGGTAATAATAATCTCATTTTTACCGATAATTACCCTATTTACTTTTAATCGTGGTTAATAAAAGTAAAAAGTTACTATTCACCAAAAATAATTTTCATCTCATTGAACCACATTTTACTTACTGACATCAACCGTGTCTCTCGAATTTTTGAAATTCAATACACAAAAGGGTTAAAATTATTTTTTATGTAAATTTGCAAATTCTCCTAATAGGTGGGTAAAAGACGGTCAAAAGTTCAATAAACTTTTTATATATCTAAAATTATTATAAAATGACTCCAATTAATTAAATTGAACATATATTGGTATTGTTTATCAATTTTGACCTAAAATTAATTAATATAAAATAAATAATTATTTAAATAAAAAGTTGGTTTTTAAATAGTAACCCAGTCTTTTCACTACTCATAAAAAATTTAAAGTTTTCAGAAAATTAACAAAATTTTACACCAGGCTAATTTCGATATTCCGAATCCAAAAATGAAGTCGATATTGAAAAATAAAATTAATAAAATTTCAAAAGGTGGGTTTTACTATTCGTAACGGTTAGTTTTAATAATATTATAATAATATATCATTGTTTAGTAAAACCCGATATTACGTACAACACACGCTATCGAGGAAGGTCGTGATTGTGTGTAATGCAAGCCAAGTCAGGGTTGCATGTAGTGCACGACTCCTTTGTTGTTGCATATAACAAAATACATTGAATATATATATATATACGCAATGTTTCAGATAATAACTACTATCAAACAATCATGAAATTGTGTGTTACACGATCCAATAATTGTGTTGCGTATATTATAAGCTAACACGATGTTGTGTATAGGGCAAGATAATCGTGGTGTAACATACAAAACAAGACATTATATAAATTAAAAATAATACTTCTCCTAAAATCTGATGTTGTTACAATAACATCCATACATTTCTCTCATTCCCTCCACTATAGAAATAATATTTATAAAAGTTGACTATATATCAGAAGAATGTGTTTATTTATTCCCCAAATAATGGGATTCATTTTGATTACAAAACATCACCTCTAATCCAATGATTTTGAGTTGACCATTATGATATACCTCTTCCACGAGATGATATCTACACATACTCATGTCATGTATTCCATGTATTTTTTTGGATGATAGAATTACTAAATTCATCTTACCATTGATACTACATTTATGTAAGGTTTTCTCTATTTTCATAGTATGATATTCATTCATTTCATTATCATTCTCTACATTACCAGATTTTTCCATAATCATTTTTCTTTTTTATTAATAGTTATTCATTTAAAAAATATATGTAATAACATTGTGATATTTATGGATAAATGGTGGATCACATTGCTGAAGAACACACCTCAGTTTCCTATATGTATAGAACAGTTTCTAGATTTGATAGTTTTGAATCAATTCACTAATGGGAGAATTAAATGAATATGTCCTAAATGTAAATTTTGAAGTATGTTGAAGAGAGATGATTCGTATAATGAAATGATATTAAATAAATTTTTTGCTCAATATTTATATATAATTTGTCATGGAGAATTGATTGTACCTGAATCATTGTGCACTGATATAACTCCACATAATGAGCACTGAACTTCGTCGATAATGGAAAATGAAATAAAAATCCTTATTAATGATGAATTTAGTTTTTCAATGCACTAATATCAATATAAAAATATAATAGAACATGTAGTTGACGGTGATAGAAATATAAATGCGATGACTGGTTTCTTTGAAACTATAGGACATCCCATTCATGATTGAAACATATCATTAGATCATATTTTTTATTCAAGGTAGAATGATAATAGAAAACTTCACTGGGTAGACATATGTGATTCCTGGTTTAGTTGGAAATAGAAAAAAATTGTTTTATAGTAAATGCTTGAAATATTCAATACATTACATTATACTGATGTTTTACCATATAAAATTCATATGTTAAATTGAAAATAAGTTAATGACATGATATTGTATTTATTACATGATGAATTTTACGAAGAAAATATTTATGAGTATTTTTTTATATAAAAAAATTAACAACATTATTCTGAATTATACTAAAATAAAAGTGTGTTTTAATGGTTGTATTCATTATTAGGGAGAGGATTCTAGTAGATAATATTTCTATTAATGTTCCTCTTCTAGATAGTAGTCAAAGATTAATGATCGATGTATGAATGAAAAAAATACTATGAAAAAAATGAAATGGAATACACATGAAAATGTTTTTCATTACTTTTCTTTGAATCCTCAATTGGAAAGATTATTCATGTCATAAAAAACCCCCAATCACCTGAAGTGGGGATCTGTAGATAATAAAAATGATGGGTAATGGAGACATCTATGAGATTTACAATTGTGGAATATAATTGATTAATTACATCTAGATTTATCATTTGATCATACTAATGTTAGATTAGGATTGGAAACTAATGGATTCAACCCTTTTGGGACATTTATCACCCATTAAAGAATTTGGTCATTTGTTTTCATCCCTTATAACCTCCCTTTGTGGATTTTCATGGAAAAACAACTTTTTTTACATTCTATGATTATTATTTGAAAACAAAATTCCTTGAAATTATATTTATGTATACAATCATCATTTTATTTGGGAATTAATTGAGATATAGCAACGGTGTTGAGACATATAATGCATCTTCAAGAACAATATTCAAAATGATAGCTGCTCGAATAAGGACAATTAGTGACTTCCCTGGACATGGGAATTTAGATGGTTTGAACACTTACATTGTTTTTCCTTGTCCTGTTTGCATCATTGATTTTGGTCCTTAATGAATACCTCATAGTAGAAAATGGTTCTTCTTGTGTCATTGAATAATTCCTGATGAATATCATATACTTCAGTTTACTAAGTCAAAATTCAATGTTTTTATAGATCTTAGTCCACCTCCATAGTTTTTGAAAGATTCTAAAATATTGGAACAACTTGGGAATGATCAAAAATAATTTTTTTAGGTTTATTATTTGAATGATAGTGGTAACTGATTTTTAAGTGCATCATTGGGTGAAATTGGATCCCTACAATGGATAAAAAAGATATTATTCAAACATGCGTAATGGGAGTTTACATTGTTATAGAATAATCATGATGTGATGCATGTTGAGGAAAAAATTAGAAAATTATTTATTCACATTACATAATATTTATGGAAAATAGAAGGATCATCTCAGTGCTTGGAAAGTCTTAAAATCAATGTACATAAACCATGATATTTGGCTATATGAGGACATAAAGTTTTCTTAAGAAATTTTTTCATTGAATAATAAGGAAAAAATACGTTCCTTTGTATTTTAAAACAATTCAATAGATCTGATTTGTATTCATGTAACAACTCAAGGTGTGTTGACTTAAATCAATGTAGGTTGCATGGATTGAAAATTCATGATTAACATAATTTTTACAGCAGTTCCTATCAATGGAATTGCGTACATTATTACTTAAAAAGGTTACTACAACTATACTCTAATTTTTAACATTATTCATAAAACTATGTGATATAACTCTACCACCATTTGATCTTCAAAAATTTGAGGAGATATTTGTATTGACACTTTGTGAAATTGTGATGATCATTCCTCCATCATTTTTTTTGTTCATTATTCATTTAATTATGAATTTGGTTAAGGAAACTAAATTATGGGGCACCATAAATAATCTATTGATGTATCAAATTGAGTGATAATTAGTTTATAGGATTGTCTTAACCTTTTTTCTAGATACATTGATGATTATTATAATATATTCAATATATATGGATGTGTTGATGACATATCGACTCAATCTGGAATACATGGGAACTCACAAATATTTCCTATAATTGGTTAATCAGTTGGTTGGAGGTCAAATTATACACAGATTGAAATTGATTTTTCATAGGAACATATATATGTGCTCTAGAATAGTGAATTTACATATCCATTTTTTGAATATTTTTTGATACAAAAATTGAGATGAATGAGAGTTTGAACCCAAAATGAGAAAGGTATAACAAATGTTGTTAAGAAAGAGCATGTAGAATGGTTTCCATGATTGTTTAGTTCCTAAAAATTATAATAAATATAGATAATTGGATGAGACAAATATTTTGAAAATATAATAATGTATAATAATTTTTATAGATCATGAATACTGATCCTCGAGATGGGTTTTCAGAAGATTTAAATTTTCATTCCAGTGTTCATCTAAAATAGGCTAGATAGTATAATGTTTTCAATTTTAAAGACATATAATTTCATACAGTCATTCGAGAAAAGGGTTTAAAAAAATATAATAGTGTTAGATTGATGTTTTCTAAACTGGGATACTATGGAAAGATGACTGTTATTGTCAAATAAAACTACCACATGCATTTTCAATTGTTTTATTCATATTCAATTTGGTTAATTTTATTAAAGGGTGTTAAAATAAGTTAATTGAAATTTATTTCTATGAACATATCTAGCATGATTGATATTGGTTACGATGAATTACATGATTTTTATATCTTATAATAATAATAGGAAGTGATATATTATGTCGAAGAAGTCAAAGATGAAGTGTAACATCCCAGGTAAATAAAGAATAAAGAATTTTCATATTTATTAATATATAAGAATTAAATATTAATTTTACTTTAAATGGGTTGCTATGTTTGATAGCGTACCCAATACGCAACAAAGAGTTTCATTGAAATCTTACGTTGCACACTAGTAATAAAATAATATTATTGAAAATGGTAGTTAACACATAGCTGTTGTATTGGCGGGAATGGATATAAATAACTAAAATATGATTATATATGTTTTTATATGTTTTTACATTTATCCAATAAAATATAAAGGCTTAAAATATGAAAAGAATTCAATTTTAGGCTTTTATACCCTAATTTTCACTAAAGGTTCACTTATAGCCTTTTGATGGAGAACCGTCATTAAATATAGTTTTGGTCACTTTTATACATTCTATTGGACCAAATAAAATCTTTTTTAGAATCGGGACATCAAAATTTACTTTGTGTAAATTTTTGGTATTTTTCCTATAAAGTTCATTTTTTTAATGAACAGTGAAACTGTTGTATTATAATTTAAAACCTCTTTTTAATCTAATTTAATTATACGACTAGATTATCATTTTAATTTGTTTTAAAGTGAAATTAGAATATATTTTTACAATTAAATCCAACAGTGGTCGTTGGAATTAATTTCACTTTGAAATCGGACTTAAACTAGTGTCAATCATTTGATACTTATTGTTTCAAGAAAACACGCTATTTTCTCCGACAATGGGAATTAATTATTAAATTAATTAATGCAACTTATATGTTTTCAATTTTTTAAAATAGAATTTATTTTTGAATTCAGAATATCAAATTTAGCATAGGGTGATTTTTTAGTATTTTTCTGAAAAACATCAATTTTTGATGAATAGTGAAACCACTAAGTGGTACTTATAAAAACTCAATTTTCGTTTAAATGAAATTTTTCCACCTCTGTGTTTTGAATTTTAAAAATCCGACATACATGGTTGTCATTAATAAGTAAAATGTTCTTCAATGGGATGAAAATAATTTTTGGTAAATAGTAACTTATTACGTTTTTAATCACGGTTAGAGGTAATTAGTGTAATTTAAGGTAAAAATAATGTTTTAATAATATGAAATGAACTTGACACATGTACTACCCTTATTGGATGTGTCATGGACGACCAAGACAATCCATGGGTCAACTTGGGGACCCCATGGAGCCACTTTACTTGAAAAATTACATTAATATCTTTTTATTTAATGTTAAAATAAAAATGTCACAAACAAGAGTTGTTTAACTAAAACAATTTTAACATGGGGTTATACATGTTAGATTTTGAATATTAATATTCATTGGAAATATAAAAAGTTTTCCTACATCATGATATTTTTTTATAATTTTTATATATTAAATAAATTAAATTATTTATGACATCATGATGATGAAGCGATTACCTCATTAATGAAGGATTTATATAAAATGAAAATATAATGTAAACTCTATGACCTACACAAGTCCAAAACCTATTGTATGGGTGGATTTAGAACCCTTATCACCTTATCCTTGAAACACATCAATTTGGGACCATTAAAATCTGAAACTCATTCTATAATAAAGTAACATTTCCTTACTTTCCAAGAGTGCCCCTCCCCTCCTCTTATAAAAGGCCCCGACCTCTACCACCTTACTCACACTTCAAAAGCCTTTGGCTCGGCCAACCCATGCCAATTTTGTCTTTCCAAATCCCTCTCTTGCTCCTTGAAGCCTCACTTTGGGCACAATTCTTCCCAAGGAAGCCATTGAGCTCAAACCTAAGAGAGTTACCCGATTTTATGGTAATGTGTTCACTTGGGTTCTTTTGTTTTATTTTTATTCTCCAACCCCCTAAACTCTTTTTATTCATTTCTTTTGTAACAACTAAAGTATCTTCAATATACCAGTATGTTGTTATAATAATCATTCAAGTTACACTTACACAAATCTACATCTAATGATTAAAGAACATACTGTTTCTGTGGTTGGTGAATTTCGGCCTCACGAAATGATGATTGTTCAATCTTATTTTAAACACATTTAATGGTGTCCATTAATATGTCACTATATTTATATATGATATATATTATGTTTATGTTTTCCCCATTCTTCTGTATTTTTCATTTGTGGTATACCTTTATGGTTTCCATTGTGGGTAAACACGATAATTTCATTTTAGGAAGTGCAGACTACCGCCCCCTCAAAGTGATTTGATTCATTAATGCCATATGTGGTATATATAAAGGATGGATTTAAAGTTATTATATATTATGTTGTACTGAAATTATAATATACCTCTATATCATTATTTTTTTTCTTTCCATTAAAGTATGAGATAGAAATGAATGTAGCATTCATGCGTACGTACGGCTTACCATCTCCATGAACGGTGCATTTCATTTCTTATCCCCAAATGTAATGTACTATTATAGGTATATATATATAATGGATATATATGATGTATGTTATATCTAAATGATTAATATTATTCTGGAATTAGAATATACATACCTCTCATTTAGTTTTAATTCCATTAATATGACATAGAAATGAAAGTAGCGTTCATGCGTACGTACGGATTACCGTCTCCATGAACGGTGCATTTCATTTCTTACCTCTAAATGATTATGTGATATTATAAATAAATGTATATGCTAGATATATATTTTATATATGATATCCAAATCTGGAATGTCATTATGGATATAAATAACCTTTGACCACATGAACATCATGTAATTGTAAGAAGTCCACTTTTGACATAAGAACCAAGTATCTTCAAAACAAACATTATTAACTATATAACATATATAACATGGAAATAAGTGATATAAAAGGAATAATTAACTTGAAAAAGGTTCTTAAGAAAATAGAAATTAACTCAAGTTTATTATTCAAGATGTTAAAGAATGATCGAGTCAAGTCGAACCTGAGGTAAGGGACTTCGTCTCAATCTCCATTCATTGAGGCATATTTCGCTTTATACACAACATTCTTTTATACGCTGTATAAACCCCTTTGACTTTTAATTTTATACAAAAGGAATATTTTTCTACGAAATGTTTTACAAAACGACAAAAAGGAATGTTTTTTTAACGTACGCAGTGACAACGACCTTTTCTGTTGCCGCGAGTATTATTTGGTCTTTGGCTTATTGAACAAGACATAATGTTGGTATTGAAAATGGTTTTTATAATGGATTTGTAATGTCAATATATTTAATTTATATATTGTGATTAAATTGTGGAAATTTTTTCTTTCCATTATATATTTTTTATGTCTCATTATTTTTATAATGGTACTTAGACATTTGACGGGTGGTTACGTGATAAACCATATGACGGGTGGTGTCGTGAATACCAGGACGGGTGGTTACATTATAACCTCCAATGCATTGGGTATGGAAGTCTGCCGTGTGGATATTCCATTAAGTATGTATGGATGTTGTCCGTATGGCTATTCCATTAAGTGATATGTGTGGAAGTAGACCGTATGGTTATTCCACTTAAGTATGTTTATGTACCGAGTTACCTTTATATGTTATGTGTTCTTTATATGGGTTTTTATGGTAATCCTTTGGTTACAAAAGGGTAAGTAATGATATTTTATTCAGTGAATAGTTTTTACTACTTCATGAAGGTGAAGGTATTACTTTGATAAAGTATACATGGTTTAATTTATGTTTGAAAAAAAACAGTTTTCATTCTTTGTGTATCCCTTACTGAGATTTTTTATGTTCACCCCAAGTTTTTGGAAATGTTTTTCACAGGACTTAATGTGGAATAGGGTCAGGGATCGGATCAAGGGAATGTCATGCTATCTAAAACATGGAACTAGACATGTTTCTTTTTAAGAGTTTTTATTTTATGGAAACTTTGTCTACTTTGTAATCTTTTGAGATGTAACAGTTAGGACCAAATTCTCTAAAACTCTAAACCTGAAAAGATTATCAATGTGAATTATTCATTTAATTCAATATTAAGTAAGGTTTAAGGTCGGGGCCTTATAGTTGGTATCAAAGGTCGGTTTAGACAACTTTAGGAGTTATAAAAGTGTTAAATTATAAGTTAATTTAAGGTATGATTGAAATGGTATAGCATTTGAATATTACCATGTTGCTTCTCCTAATATATTTCTGTGTTAACAATGGTTTTTTATAGAGGAAACAGAAAAAAATTTATTGGAAGGCATACAGAGGGAAATAAACTTTCAAATCAGTATCCTGAGATAGTTAGAATCAGAACTAAACATTTTGTTGCAGTGATGGCTCAGTAGACTCGGGTGAAAAATGTTGGTTGTTTTTATTGATGATATTTTTGGTTTTTCTAAAGGAAAAGAAGAGAATGAAAGACATTTAAGGGTTATTTTGAAAACCTTAAAATAAAATAAATTGTATGGGAAATTCAGAAAGTGTGAGTTTTGGTTGCAAAAAATTTCTTTCCTTGGTCACATTGTTTCTAAAGATTTGATAACTGTTGATCCTGCAAAAAAAAGGTTGTTGAATAATGGACAAGACCCACAAATGTAACAGAAATTCATAGTTTCCTTGGTTTGGTAGGCTATAACCGATGATTTTTTAGAATTTTTTCACAGTTATCTAGTCCAATGAATAAGCTAACTCGGAAGGGTGTTAAGTTTACCTGGACAAAAGAATGTAATGATTGTTTTCATGAGTTGAAAAGAAGATTGGTGAATGATCCAGTTTTAGAACTTCCTTCTAGGAATGGTGAGTTTATTTTATACATTGATGCTTCGTTGAAGGGACATGGTTGTGTCCTTATGCAGAATGATCAGGTAATTGCTTATGCTTCACGTCAGTTGAAAACTCATGAGGTAAATTACCCTACACATGATTTGGAATTAGCTGCTGTTGTTTTTTTTAAAAAAATTTGGAGGCATCGTTTTTATGGAGTAAAGTGTGAAATATATACTGATCACAAAAGTTTAAAGTATATATTCACTCAGAAAGAATTGAAATGAGACTGAGGAGATTGCTAGAATTAATCAAGGATTATGATTGTACATGAAAGGAAGTTGATGGGACCAGAATTGATAGAAGAGTTGGCAGAAAAAGTTCAGTTGATTCAGAAACACATGAAAACAGCTCAGTGCAGGCAGAAGAGTTATACGGATACCCGGAGAAAGGATCTATCTTTCGAGGTAGGTGATCATGTTTTTCTTAAGGTTTCTCCATGGAAAAGTGTGATGAGATTTGGTAAGAAAGGAAAGCTAAGTCCAAGGTTCATTGGACCATATGAAATTATGGTGAAAGTTGGATCAGTTGCTTACCGAGTGTCTTTACCTCCGATTTTATCTCAGGTACACAATGTTTTTCATGTTTCGTTATTAAGGAAGTATATGACAGACCCATCTCATGTTTTGAGCCTTGAGGTAGTTCAGTTGGAAGAGAATCTCTCTTATAAAAAACAACCAGTCTAGATTCTTGACCGAAGAGAGAAAGAGTTGTGAAATAAGGTAATCCACCAGTTAAAGGTTTTGTGGAAAAACCATATGGTTGAAGAGGCAACGTGGGAATCTGAAAATTCTATGAGGGATAAATACCCCCACTTATTTTGATATGTGAATAAAATTTCGAGGATGCAATTCCCAAAAGGGGGGAAGGATATAACATCCTAGGTAAATAATGAATAAATAATTTTCATATTTATTAATATTTACTAATTAAATATTAATTTTACTTTAAAGGGGTTGCTATTTTTGATAGCGTACCCGATACGCAACAAAGAGTTTCATTGAAATCTTACATTGCACACTAGTAATAAAAAATATATTATTTTAAATGGTAGTTAACACATAGCCATTGTATTGGCAGGAATGGATATAAATAACTAAAATATGATTGTATATGTTTTTATATGTTTTTACATTTATCCAATAAAAGATAAAGACTTAAAATACGAAAAGAATTCAATTTTAGGCTTTTATACCCTAATTTTCACTAAAGGTTCACTTATCGCCTTTTGATGGAGAACCGTCATTAAATATAGTTTTGGTCACTTTTATACATTCTATTGGACAAAATAAAACTCTTTTTTTTTGAATTGGGACATCAAAATTTACTTTTTGTAAATTTTAGGTATTTTTCCGATAAAGTTCATTTTTTTAATGAACAGTAAAAAATGTTGTATTTTAATTCAAAACCTCTTTTTAATCTATTTTAATTATATGACTAGATTATCATTTGAATTATTTCTAAAGTGAAATTATAATATATTTTTACCATTAAATCCAATAGTGGTCGTTGGAATTAATTTCACTTTGAAATCAGACTTAAACTAGTGTCAATCTTTTGATACTTATTGTTTCATAAAAACACGCTATTTGCTCTGACAGCGGGAATTAATTATTAAATTAATTAATGAAAATTATATGTTTTGAATTTTTTAAAATATAATTCATTTTTGAATTCAGAATATCAAATATATCTTAGGGTGAATTTTTGGTATTTTTCTGAAAAACTTCAATTTTTGATGAATAGTGAAACCACTAAGTGGTACTTATAAAAACTGATTTTTCTTTTAAATGAAATTTTTCCAGCTTTGTGTTTTGAATTTCAAAAATCATACATACAAGGTTGTCATTAAGAAGTAAAATGTTGTTCAATGGGATTAAAATAATTTTTTGAGAATAATAACTTCTTATGTTTTTAATCTCGATTAAAGGTAATTAGTGTAATTTAAGGCTAAAATAATGTATTAATAATATTAAATGAACTTGAAACAAGTCTTAACCTTATTGGATGTGTAATATCCGACCATGAAAATCCATGGGACATATTGGGGACCCCATGGAGCCACTTTAGTTGGAAATGACATCAATATCTTTTTATATAATGTTAAAATAAAAATGTCACAAACATGATTTTTTTAACTAAAACAATTTTAACATGGGGTTATAAAAGTCAGATTTTTGACATTAAGTAGTCATTGGAAAGATAATAATATTTCCTACATCATGATTTTTTTTATAAATTTTATACATTAAACAAATTAAATTATTTATGACATCATTATTATGCAGCGATTACCTCATTAATAAAGGATTTAAATAAAATTAAAAGATAATGTAAAATCTATGACCTACACATGTCCAAAACCTATTGGATGGGTGGATTCAGAACCCTTATCACCTTATCATTGAAACAAATCAATGTGGGACCATAAAAATCTGAAACACATTCTATAATAAAGTAACATTTCCTTACTTTCCAAGAGTGCCCCTCCCCTCATCTTATAAAAGGCCCCCACGTCTACCACCTTACCCACACTTTCAAATCCTTTTTCTCGGACAAACCCTACCAATTGTGTCTCTCCAAATCACTCTCTTAATCCTTGAAACATCACTTTGGGCAGAAGTCTTCCCAAGGAATCCTTTGAGCTCAAATTTAAGAGAGTTACCCAATTTTAAGGTAATGTGTTCACTTTGGTTCTTTTGTTTTATTTTGCTTCTCCAACCCCCTAAACTCTTTTTATTAATTTCTTTTGTAACAACTACAGTATCATAAATATACTAGTATTATGTTATAATAAGCATTCGATCTACACTTACACACATCTACATCTAATGGTTATAGAACATACTGTTTCTGTGGTTGGTGAATTTCTGCCTCACGAAACGATGATTGTTCAATCTTTTTTTAAACAACTTTAATGGTTGCCATTAAGATGTAACTCTGTTTATATATGATATATATTATGTTTATGTTTTCCTAATGCTTCTGTATTTTTCATTTGTGGTATACCTTTATGGTTTCCATTGTGGGTAAACACGATAATTTCATTTTAGGAAGTGCGGACTACCGCCCCCTCAAAGTGATTTGATTCGTTAATGCCATATGTGGGACGTATAAAGTATGGATTTAAAGTTATTATATATGATGTTATACTGAAATTATAATATACTTCTATATCATTTTTTTCATTCCATTAATGTATGAGATATAAATGAAAGTAGCGTTCATGCTTACGTACGGGTTACCGTCTCTATGAACGGTGCATTTCATTTCTTATCCCCAAATATAATGTACTATTATAAGTACATATATATACTGGATATATATGATGTTTGTTACATATAAATGATTAATATAATTATGGAATTAAAATATATATGCCTCTCATTTAGTTTTAATTCCATTAATATGACATAGAAATGAAAGTAGCATTCATGCATACGTATGGCTTACCGTCTCCATGAAAGGTGCATTTCATTTCTTACCTCTAAATGATTATGTGATATTATAAATACATGTATATTCTAGATATATATGATATATATGATATCCAAATCAGGAATGTCATTCTGGATATAAAGAACCTTTGACCACATGAACAACATGTAATTGTAAGAAGTCCACTTTCGACTTAAGAAGCAAATATCGACAAAACAATCATTATTAACTACATAATTTTTATAACATAGCAAGAAGTGATATAAAAGGAATAATGAACTTGATAAAGGTTCTTATGCAAATAGAAATTAACTCAAGTTTATTATTGAGGATGTTAACGAACGATCGAGTCATGTCGGACCCGAGGTAAGGGACTTCGTATCAATCTCCTTTCATTGAGGAATATTTCGTTTTATACACAACTTTCTTTTATACGGTGTATAAACACCTTTTACTTTTAATTTTATAAAAAATGAATCTTTTTCTACGAAGAGTTTTACAAAACGACAAAAAGGAATGTTTCTTTTAATGTACGCGGTTACAACGACCTTTTCCGCCGCCGCAAGTATTATTTGGTCTTTGGCTTCCTGAAAAATCTGTAATGTTTTATTTAAAATGAAATAAATACCATATACTCTTTATGTATTTTGGTATTGAAAATGTTTTTTATAATGGATTTGTTATGTCAATATATTTATGTGATATATTGTGATCAATGTGTGGAAGTGTTTTCTTTCCATTATAATTGTTTTATGTCTTATGATTTTTATAATGGTACTTGGACATTTGACGGGTGGTTAAATGATAAACCATTTGACGGGTGGTGCTGTGAATACCCAGATGGGTGGTTACATTATATCCTCCAATACATTGGGTATGGAAGTTGGTCGTATGGCTATTCCATTAAGTATGTATGGAAGTTGTCCGTATGGCTATTCCATTAATTGATATGTGTGTATGTCGACCTTATGGTTATTCCAATTAAGTATGTTTATGTCCCAAGTTACCTTTATATGTTATGTGTTATTTATATGAGTTTTTATGGTAATCCTTTGGTTACAAAAGGGTAAGTAATTATATTTTATTCAGTGAATAGTTTTTACTACTTGATGAAGGTAAAGGTATTACTTTGATAAAGTATACATGGATTACTTGATGTTTGAAAAACTAACAGTTTTCATTTTTTGTGTATCCATTACTGAGCTTTTTTGTGATCACCCCAAGTTTTTTGAAATGTTTTTCACAGGACATAATGTGGAATAAGGTCAGGGATGAGAGGATGGGAAATTCATGCTATCTAAAGCATAGAACTAGACATGTTTCTTTTTAAGAGTTTTTATTTAATAGAAACCTCGTCTACTTTGTAATATTTTGAGATGTAACAGTTAGGCCCTAATTCTCTAAAACTCTAAACCTAAAAAGATCCTCAATGTGAATTATTCATTTAATTCAATATTAAGTAAGGTTTAAGGTCGGGGCCTTATATGAAGGGAGGAGTGTAGTTGACCATATAAAAAAAGAGTTTAATGATATGGGTGATGAAGTGGAATATTTTACCTCTAGAATTAAATCTCATGAACAATAAGTTTAATTTTTTTCTATCATGATATTGAAAATATTAGTATTTCATTGGAGATTAATGTAATGATAGAGAAGTAAAAATGACATGATTGATGGAGAAATTAATTGTATGTGTAGTCATCCATTTTTTATCAATTACCTAATTCATTTGTATAGTCTTTCACTATCATTGTTATGTATATTTTTTTTGACATGGATGAAGTGTTATATTGATACTAGTTGACCATCTTCATTGAGGAAGCATGCCACTTCGAGTTCTTCACGAGGATATTGGAGGAGGATTTTTACGGGTAAAAATTTTAATATGATTAATGGTTTTGTACATTTTATATAATGCTAACTGTATTTTATAAAATATTGAAAAAATGATACTACGAAGAAAATTATGAAAACATCATATGTCTAGGATCTAAATAGACAGAAGATAGTTGTCCCTCTTGACTGTTATGGGGTCTTTATGGATGACATTGTGGGATTATTTGTCCAGATTCTAGGCAAGATGGTGGTAGATACAGTTACCGTTCTGACTATGTTTGATGATTGGATGCATATTCCTTCTTCGTGGAAAAATAAATTTTTTAGTTCACAATTTGAGGTAATTTTAAAACATTATAGTGTAATTTAATGTCATTTTGATATAAAATGTAAATATTTTAAAAAAATATCTCTTTGTACATAAGTTTTTCCACTTTCCAATTTCTGATTTTATAGTAGAAAAGTGGAAAATTAAATTGTTGGTATATTTATATCTAAATATGACCATAACTATCCACGATTATGTTTCAACGATGAATGGTTGTGGGAAGGTAAATCTCACAACTTAAAAATCATTTGGGTCACAAAAATTAATGAGTTTTATTTTTAAATATAAATATACCAGACAATTTAATTTTAAATTTAATTATCTTCTTGGTGCCGATAAAATTAAGTAGTTATCCAGATGAAGATTAAGATGGAGTTGGAGAGGGTGATGGGAATAGTTCATCTAGTATTTTTAGTGGTCTTTTTGATGTTTTGGACTAATATAGAATCAGAGGGTATATTGATGTATTATTTTTGAACTGGACCTAAAAAAATTTATGGTTTGATTGTAACTATTATTATTATTTTTTGATGACATAATTTTCATATATGTGTGATATTTTGAGCTTCTGATGTATAATTTGTTTGCACTGATAGGTGATTTTGTTTTTTGCATTTTTTGGGGTAGTTTTCTGGATAATGAATCAAAAGATGTAATTTATTTATTAATAAAAATTTATCAGTGGATTAAAATGACACAACATATGGTATATTTTTATTCAGAATGGATAAAACTATCATTATAAGACGTATCTTTATTTTTTTGGTGGTGAAAACCACCGAAAAATATTAAGCGGTATTATGAGGTAGCAGTTGTAATTAGTTTCATGGATTTTTTTGTGGGTAAATGTTTTATGATCTACTCTTAGTTTTCACCACCAAGAAATCATAATTATTTATCCCCCTATAAATTTCCATGAAAACAAAAATATCTACGGCTAAATACACTTTCTATTATGCTTATAAGAAACCACTGCTAAATGAGCGAAACCACAATATATTGTATGTTGACACATGATTAAGATCTATTTTTTTTTAAATGTCATAGCACCATGTGGTGACAGTTTAAAAGACTGATAAATAAAATAAGCACTACTACTTAGCCCATTTTTTAGCGATTCTCATCTTCCTAGTAAATTTGGGATGCATTTTGTTAATTTTTCTCCATTAAAAATTTATAAAATTACATTATATTAAATTGAATCTTTCATAGACTGGTAATTCCATATCTATTGAGGCTATAACAAATGTACCATTGTTTTCCAAAAATAATTATTTAATTACCAAATTTTCAATGAAATTAAATGTTTTTTATTATCATAATAGTGTAAAAAATATTCGAGTTACATTTACAATAACAACAATAAATTGAAAATGAAACATATAAAAATAAATGTAGACACAAAACTATTGAACTCTAGGGAATCATATTGTATAATTGATTATAACATTATGAAACAGAGTATTTAAAATTTTATTAAAACAATTATTTAGACATATTTGAGAAATTAGTAGAATTTTATGAATGATTTTATATGTTATAAATAATTTTTTTAATTGTTGATATGTGTATTTTTGGATAAACATGACCATTAAAATATTTATATAATCATTATATATACACATTTTTATTAAAAATATTATTATCATATGGTAATATTATGACTCTTAATTGTATATAAATTTAATTAATTTATTAATGAGACTTCATTTATAAAAATATATTAGATTAATAATTATTTTTAAAAATGGAGATTTAAATTTTACAGCCCTCAATATATTCTATTGGAATACTTTGAGGATTTATATTTATTAATTAAATTTTAACTATAATTGAACAATTTTTAATAATAAATTCATTTTTAGAGTCAACATATCAAAATTATGTAATGGTGAATTTTGATGACTTTTTCAAGATAGTTTATTTTTTGGTGAATTGTAAATTATAGTAAATATATATAATAAATGATTTATGATGAAAATTTTCAATAAAATGGATATAATAAATAATATAAATTATTTTATATTGTTATTTTTTGTTATTATAATTATTTTATTTGAAGTATTAAAATATGTTTCACAAACATATATTTAAATTTCAAAATTAGAAAATGTATATCAGGTTTTAAAACCAATTAATTGAAAATAGCTAATTCATAGAAAAAATAATCTAAATAAATATAGTTTGGTTAATTAATAAATAAATAAACATGATTCAAATATAAATATCCATGATCTAATATTTTTTAAAGGCTAATGTTATTCAGTTTTCGAAGACAATGCTTTCGAAAGTCTCAGTGAAAAAATAATGAAACAAAAATCCTTCTTTTTCTATAAATACCCATCCTCCATATGATTTATCTTCATTTTATAATAAAATATCATGGTTATACACTCAATTTATCTCCCAATATTCCTTACATGAAGATCATAAGTTTTAATAATTTTTTTCTCAGAAAATATGAATTTATTCTTCAAGATAATGATTCTAAATATTTATTACTCATTTATATTTTGTAATCCATTTTAATCAAATTACATAACTATATAATATTTTGTAATTTCTCTTTATTTTAAATCCTTTATTATGATTTTATAAAAAATTAACAATAACTTATATTTTACCAAATTAATAAATAACTATAATTCCAAAATATATTCATAGCCATATACTCCATTATTTAAAACCATTAATGTTCTGGGTATTTTTTGTATTAGATTTGATTTATTTCTATGAGGAGGACAATTTATTAATAATCATGATGGAAATATATTCGGGCTTTCTTAGACTTAGCCACTTGTGTAACATATATTATATTTGAATAGAATATACTTTCATATAAATTAATGTTGACTTTGAAGTTCATCCATAATCTAATTTTGTTTGAAAAATGTGTTGAAAATATATATGTCCCATAGTACAAAATAATATAATAATATTTATTCAATTTCTTGGTCTTCCCAACATGTTATTCAGTTTTAAATAATTAATAATTATATATATTAGGTCTTCATAAAATGAATGTAACCTTTTATAAGTGTACTTTCTATTAAATTGTGAATATCCTATTACAAATAATTTTATTGGTTAACTTTATCTAATATATCTATGATACATTATTGGTAAAAAGCACTGATTGTTTATATAAATATAATTTGTAAAAGTAAAATTATTGATTAATTATCTCTATTTATAAAAGAGGGCCCTTATTGAAAATTTTGTATTGTATTTTTTACTAATTATTTGGATATGATGGATGCATTAAACATGTTATGTGGTCTGTGGGGAGTTTAATTATATATCCATTAGAGAATCTAATGATACTATCTAGCATACTATAATAGGATAATCCTTACCAGTTTTTATTTTCTATATGAATAAGAAAATTATAGTATACTTATAATATGAGAAATTATATATTCCATCTTGATAAGATTTATTATTGTTATACATGTGATTAGTTATTTCCATTTTCACATAATACTACGATAGTATTACAATAATATTTTCATTTATATGAAAACATACTCCTGCTTTTTTATTATATTTTTATTAAATTATATTTAAACCATTATATCTATTACTACATGTTAACCCTTTGTCATCATATAATATTGACATTTGTATTGTACCCCGATTTTGACATAAACACGTGAAGAATGTGACATGATTTCTAAAGTTAAGAAATTTCTAATAATATTATTAAAATTATTGTTATGGTATTCATAAAATTTAAAATTTTATTTTATATTATTCTTTATATATGGTCTACTGAATGTATTAAAAATTTCACTCCTTTAAATTTCTTATTATATATTATGTTTTCATTATATTAAATAACACTTACTCTAGGGTATAGAAATTGGGGATTTTATATACGGTGTATGGTTAATTTTATTAAAAAAATAAGAACTGTATTAATAAAAAAATTATAGAAAAACATTTATGATATAGTGTTATGAAAATTTATAAACATATCTAGAATGGAATAATAAATGAGTTGATTTTTCTTATAAGTGAAAAAGAATTATATAATGTGATCCATTGATAAAAGTGTTTCTCACAAACAAATTAGTATGGTTCATTTTTAAATATTGTGATAATGGAATGAATACAAACCAGATTAGTATCTATAAATTTTTTAAGGATTCTGTTATTATGAAAACCAATGAATCTGGTGTTACATTTATGAAATTTATCCATATATTATATAGATTTACTATGGTTATGAAAAAAGGACTACATATATCAATAATTATGTGTATTAACAACATCTGAAAATTTCATGAGGTTTGAAAATTGATTATTTAAAATGGATAATTATTCATTACTGGTATTCAATTTGATATTTTACATAGGTGATCTAATCAAGTAATTTTTGTGTGATTAACAGGAGATAGTTTTTATTGTTTTATATAATCTATATAAATATTTTTAACAATATATGAAATTCAGTCAAAACATAAAATAGTAGTAGTGATATAATTTAAGGAATGGAATTAATTTACTATGGTATTATTTGATAAATACTATTCCATAAGAGGATTGAGAATATAATGAAAACAAATTCGTAAATTAAAAAAAATAGAATAGAAAATCGTTCTTGAGTATGAAGCTACTATTACATGTTTATCTATAAATAAAATAGATTTTTTTTAAACCCATAAATTAATATTGATCAATTTAATAATAAATTACGGAGGGAAATGAAAATTAAATTAGTTACCCAAACATGTATAACATATGATTTTAATGTATTTTCTTCTATCAACTTTTACAAGGGGTTATATATGTCATATATCTTCATTGTAAATAATAAGAAAATAATGATGTTATATATATATATATATATGGAATAAACATTAATAAATGAAATGAAGGGAATACTATAATTTAAAAAATGAAACAATTGTGGGATGAAACACTTTTGATAAAACATGAATTGTTTGTGAGTATTTTTGAACTATGGAAATAAAGATCATCAAGATGTCATGTTATATGGAAAGTTGGATTCCACTAATTTCAAATTCCAAAATCTATGTATGATATGAAAATATTTCTATCAATTCACCAAATCATAATGGATCTACTATAGTAGAATCCAATAGATAATGGTATGGAATATAAAATGACTATAGTATAAGTTTGTGTAACAAATTATTTGATTAATTTAAATTGATAATACCATAAAATATATATAATATATTATTTAATTATGTATCTAAAAATTAATTGATATGTTTTATGTTATATATGTACATTGAATCATCCATAAATTCATTAATGGTGAGTTTTTATTTAAAACCTTTTGGAAAGCATACTTTCATGAAAATATATTATGTTTTTGGATTAAATTTTATGGTGTTTTACATGTTTTAACATGATTGTTATACTAATGGTTTTTATTTATAATATTTTTAGGATGGATTGAATATTAAACCATTTTTAAATAAAACAGTACCTTGAGAAAAATAATATAACCTACACAGAGTCTACGAAAAAACATGTTTTTTAAAGTAAATAATTCATAGAAAAACTCTTATTGGGATGTACAACCATAAGATCATGTTTATAAAAGTTAGAGAAAAGTGGAGGATTAAATATAATATATTAATAAGAATAGTTCTATAATAAAATAAGATCTAATAGTTATGAATTTTTATTATTTTTTATAATAAATATTTTATTTATCTACCTAAACATGATAATTAATTCAGTAGTGTCATAATATTTGATAAAAACCCATATCAAAGCAACCATATGAATATTATTGAAAATATTTTAGGATTTGAATAAGAACCTAAATGAGTTATGTGACATGGTATTCGTGAACACTACTATCTCTTCTTAGGTATAGATAATCCTAATTATACATAAAAATGAAGGGTCTATGAGTTATCCAATTATTACATATAATTGTGTCATGACATACCTCACTATGGCCCACCTTTGATGGATTTATAGAGAGTGTAATACCCTAAAAATAAATCTAATTTTCTCTGGGTTGGAAAATAAAACTGTGCAGGGAAATACTTGGACATAGTTTAATGAACCAGGACACCTATACACATCCACGAACATCAAAACCGTGGTGGATAAATATAATTATACTAACCGTAGAATAAATTAAATTTGTTTAATAAAATTTTCTAAAAATAAGATTTTATAAATATAAATTTATCAATTATAATGGTGAAAAATACAAACCTCACATGAAATAAAGGGGAATGAAAACAAAAAATTATGTACAGAGGAATATTTACTCCCACAATCCTTGAAACCAGCCACTGAATATAAAAAATATCACTCTATAAATCTATGTTTCACCAACACTTGGTCCACCATGTTTCATATATATCATCATTTAATATTCAGAAAACATTTTAAGACCACAAAAAGTGATGTAAAATATTAATATATACATACCCATTGGGATTATCAAAAACCAAGAAATGGTGGTTTTGAAATACAAAACTCCACTCAACCAAAAAAAAATATGGGATAGAGAAACCCAATTAATTGATATTATTATATAATAAAGTGAATCAGAAATAGGGTTGGAAATATTTATTATCATAGCCAGCATAGGATTGGGATTCAATATATAGATCTACAATTCAATGTTTTCCCAATTCTAGTAACACAATATAAACTCAACAGATCTTCTATAAGGATATATATGCTCACATACATCACATAGGTGTAAAGGGGGTTATTATCAAATAGTAGAGGACTATAGATACATTTGAGTTCATATATGTTGGGGTACTGACATCCAAAATAGTTTAATAACCCCGTGAGTGGATCTGGAGTCTACCAAAAATACATATACCATGGTAGTTGTGCAGAATCTCTCAATCATATATGTTCCCTACATGGTTAAAAACATTTATGTCTTTTAAGATATTATTGATGAGAATTGTATAAAAAGATATTAAAATATTTTTTATTTTCAATATTTTTAGAAATGGATCATACCTAGGTCATTATCTTGATTAAAATATCAATATAATATTCGATTATAGTAATTATGAAACAAATAAAATAGATGAATAATTAATACAAAATTTTGGGGTTGAATCATTTTAGAAACTAATTAACCAAAAATTTTAATTACTGATTTTGAATAAAACAATATAAATCATTGTGTGTAATCATTCTAACCCCTTCATTATTCATAAATCAATTATCAGGTAAGATTAAATTTAGTAAAATATATTTCACTCAAATTTAATCCCTCACAGCCTACTATAAAAACAAGACTTGAATGATTAGAATAAATGAACCTTAGGTTAGCATCAATATTTACAAATATTGAGCCTTTATTTGATTGTGCGCCAAAATATGACTTATTATCATTTTAAAATGGGTACCACACAAGGAGAAATTAAATGATAATTATAATTGTTTTTAAATTTGTTATGAATAGTATGAAGTGATCCCACGTTGATTAAATTTTACGATTAAATTACATATCTCCTTATTCACAAAATCCTTCCCTGATGTTCATGGTATATATTATTTAATTTTTTTAAACTTTAAACTCTATGATCATAAAATATCAATTATTAATTAATATCATAAAATATATATTAAAATTATAATAGTGATTTTTATAATTATATCAACTATAAATGTATCTAATATATCATTTCTTGAATTGAAATTACTTAGAAGATTCATATAAGATGAATCATAAAACGGTTCAACTCAATGTCATCTCCACTCATTGATTGAATCCAAAATATGAAAATTAAATTTTTTTAAATATAATAAAAAATATGTTTTATTGAATTTAATGAACTAATAGATGACCAACAAAAATAAAACATGTGGTAGTAGTGATGTAGGGTGACCATCTTGTAGGTGACCCTTTCCCATATCTATCCTTCTTCATAATTCATAATGAAGTGGTAGGAGACCAAACAATTTGAACAAACGATCATAAGAAAATGAAAATACCAACTAATTTTATAAAAAAAAATTATGTAATATGTGAGGGGATTAGGGTTTGATGTTTTTGCAAGGGATCAGGTAGAAGTATACCTCCAAATTATTCTATTCATTGACCAATATTTTATAATGATTTCCCACATAAGGTATTTATCACTGTGGTATAATGATATATGATGAGTTTAGTAATACAAAATCATTAAATGTATCATACCATTCATGGAATGTAGTAAAAATGTATGGAACACATTATAATGTATGATCCATTATATCAAATCAATAAAATCCCAATATTAAGGTTCATTTCCCACACATTATTTTTTTTATAATAATTTCATTATATTATTGAAAATATGACACAAATACTGGGTAACACAAATAAAAAATATAAATTTCAGATAAATCATAATTTAAATATTATAATTACATTACAATAGTTAAATTAAATTGGAAAAACATTTTTAATGGAATTTCAACTAAATAAAATAATAATGGCTGTATTAATAAAATTATAAAGTTATTTATAATAAAATTATTCATCAAATTTTTTTATCCACTCCCCAAAAACTTAACTTTGTTTACTTATATGAAAACTAAAACATCATGTAATTTAGAAAATGATACATATTGACAGTTCTCAATCCATAATTGGAATATAATAAATTAAATAATCATAAAAAGTAGTTAATAGGAAATAATTTTTAAAACAATGTATCATAAATTGTTTCCAATAATGAACCAATGATATCAATTATATAAGAAACTTCTAAATAATTTATGATTCGGTTGCAAAAAAAAATTATAAAACAACGTGTTTTCCAACCATTTTAGTCTTGTATCTCAAAATATTATTCAATAAAATTAATTTAGGTAGAACTTCTCTTCTTAACGAATATCTTCTATTAAACATATTATCTATATATTTCATTAAAATGCCAAAACCTACTAACATGGTCATTGTTGTATGTTAAACAGTAGGTTACTAGAATTTATATCCCTATATATTGTTCATGTATTCAATCCTCGCATTTTTTTAAACGTGTTAGAAGATTTTGAAATTAGGCAAACATGTAATGGTTGATGTAGTATATAATTGAAATTGATTGGAATAGAGAAATATGAATGGAATAAAAACTATCATAAGGTAATAAAATGTATTAACATCATTGTGCTTTTATTTATAAAATAATCAATCACATGTGACGATTGTGTGTGAATTTGAGTGTATATATTAAATGATATAAATTTCCCACATACACCCCACAATAAATTGTGTAAAACTATAAAATGATTCACAAAGATAGAATCAATTATATCATTATCCAACATCAATTTATAATAAAATGATCCATTAATATTGAACACATTCCATTTCATAACATCATTTGAATTATATTATATAAAATAAAATAGGGATTTCCACTCAGATCATTGGAATTAATAATCACATTTCATGATTTTTTCTTTCATTTTTTGTATTTTTTTGTTTTTTAAAAACTAAAATATCTATAATGTAAGAAATTGACAAAAATCATAATGATTAAAGAAAGAATGACTGCACCATCCCTAAATAAAAAATGTTCTATTACCCTCAATAAAACTCACATTTGTTTATATTGATGAAATTTATGGATGAAAAATAAAACTATAATGAAAATATGATGTAAGGAAACAACCTGATAATTATTTCCATCCTATTTGAAGATTGTATTTTTATTTTTCATACAGAATACTAACATTAAAATTACAATATAAAATTACTTGTAAAATATTAAAAAACTAATATAATAATTATTAAAAAAATAAAAAATTATGAAACATAGTTTTTCTACTTATAATACTTTTATTTATACTGTCTACATATATACACATTCAAAAAATAATCCTAAATATAAAAATGGATATGGTTTATTTTATAGAATCATCCACATATCAGTAGCCCTATTTCTCCACCCAAATTATTTCATCTACTTGAATTCCCAACATAATATTATATATATTTTTAACTCCTTGATAATTCACATTTATAAATATGGGGGTTGAAGGATAATTTAGTGTCCCCATAGTTTCTCCACATTATTGAAAATATGAATGTTTATAAATAAAATGATAATTTTAGTAACTCGTTTTAATTTTAAAGTATAATCTATATAATAAAGTGAATATTGTTCAAAAATAAAATAAAAACAATATTGAAGGAATTAAAAAAATTTGTAAATTCATTTTCAGTTTCTAAATACATGATTCGAGATGAATTTCATTCTATTAAATAGTGTAATGATAGTCTGAAAATGGAAGATTCCAGTTTGAATGAAACATTTTTTATATTCTACATAAAGAAGAATATGATAAGATGATGTCAATGATGATTTCAAATAAATATTTTGAAATTTTTATAAACATTCCTCCAAATTCATATACTGTGATTTCAATCATTTTAAAAAATTTGTAAAAGAAATATATCTAATGATACATTCAATAAAATTTGTCTAAATGGGACTTATGTTAATAATTGTTTTTCCAATTATACTCAACTTATATTTTATACTATTTCATTTATTTATATTAACATATCATCTAGAATACACATGGAAAACTACCTAAAATATGTTTGGGTTCCAATTAATTCTAACACTAATATGATTAGAAAAAATATTACATGGTAACAAAATGTTTTTTCTACATAGTTAATATTTTATGGAAAAAAACCTCATTGTGAGAAATATATATCATGCATTGAGAATAAATTTTACAAACAAATGAATGGAGATCTATGGAAATATTTTTTTTAAATCAATTCAATTTTGGTTTTGTGGAATTCCATTATAACTCAAAAGACTCTTTAAACAAATTTTCTAATGTATTTATTCATGATATTAGCCTAGTATATATAATATTATACTAATATGTTTTGAAAAATACCTTAATTAGTATATATAAATAATTATATGAATGAATTTTTTCAAATGTGATGATAATAAATAGTTGTGTTTTAAAAAATGAATTATTTAATATTTTATATTTTGAAATAGAATATTTATTTTATTTTTTTTTAAAATAACTAACCATAATGTAATTATTGTTTATTAAATTGATATATAAGATATTTTATAGAATTAGATTCTTAGATAGTGAAATTTAAACTAATAGATAAATATTAATTAAAGGAAACAAGTAGTACCCACCGATTTTGGAAAATTGATAATTTTTTTTATTATTCAATAAAATATAAACAATGTAGAATTATTTATATATTTATAGTGGATGTTATAATTAATAAAAAATTAGAAAATTTTAATTTTGATTTGTTTATTATTATTCAAGTCCATAGTTTATGACATAATACGATTGTTTTATTATTAATGATTTTAGATGATTTAGCAAGAATTAATTTCTATTTGGAAAATCTGAACCATTTTATAAGTTTTTTTATTTTAATCATGTACAAAATTAAATGGTTTGTCAAATTGTTTCAATAATAATTCATAATGGATTTGTCTATATAAATTATGATTTTTAAATATTTATTGATGATAGTCATTATATTCATAATTTTCCTTCTCTTGTAACACTCTAACAAAGTAGTATTATAAAATGAAAACAGTATACTATTAGTATATGTGGATATAAAAAAGATAAATTAATATATTATAAATAATTTTTTTCTAAATATAATAATTCTTATTGTTATATTTTATTATGAGTTTTCAACAAAAAAATTTCAAATAATGTCTCAAATGAATTTTTTACTGGTATATAACAAAATTTAAGTTATTTCAATGTTTTAAGGTGTATTTTTTTTATTTTTAGTACTATTTATAAGCTTTGTAAATTATATTCCAAAAGTGATGAAGGTATTTTAATTAGAACTTTTAATAAAGGGATTTTTTTCAAATCTAAAATAAATGAAATTTTGTAGTGAAAGAATATATTCATGAATATTATGTTGAATCTATTTTAAAGAAATATTCTTTATTTCATAATATTAGAGAAATTTTTAGTGATTTTAATTTAAGAAAATATACACATCCGAATGGTATAACTATTTATGGGGATTCTACTCCATCCCATTTGATTCATATGTGTTTGAAGGTTCATAATGATCTCCATATTTATAATGTTATTTATGGTGTTGATTCAGGTATTAAAACTATATGTTTTTTAAATTTTATTCAAAAGATTTTTTTGTTTTTGGTAGTGGTCCAACTGATGTTTTTGATTCCTTGAATGACTCAAATTGGTTTATTTTAATAGAATATGAAAAAAAATATTGAAATAATATTTGTATATTATTTTAATCCTCATAAAATAAGAATATCATTAAAAATTAATTTATTTTTTTAATAATTTTTTTTGAATCTAGTTAAATTGTGATGAAAAACGAAAAAATTATTTCAAAATTTTATAATCAAAAAAAATTTGTAGATTATGATGAATAATTTTCACAAATTTCATGTAATAAATCAATTAATTTTTTTTAAGTATCATTACATGGTTTTAATATATTTTCAATGTATTTTAATTGTTCTTTTTAAATGGTTATATTTCGATTGATTTTTATGATTCACCACAACTTGGTTTTGAAATTGAAATATCTTCTAATAAGGATATTAATTTTTTTTACTTTATATCATTTGAAATAGTAACAAAATTCTTGGTGTGATTGAATTACATTTTTTGGAAATTTTTTTTTAATAATGTTAAATTAGATCCTATATTATTTATTAATTGGATTTAAAATGTTTATTTTATTTTTGAACAGTTTTGTTGAGGAAATTTTTTGGAACATAAAATGATTTTCAATATAATGATTATTTTTATTCATTTATTTCTGATATGGTTATGAGTCTAATTGGTGAACTCAAATTCATATTAGGTTATTAAATTAAGCAATAAAATAATGGTATTTTATTCCAGAAGGTTTGGGATCTGAGGGTACTCAATCACAAAATTTTATTAAGAAAAATTAAAAAATGAAAAAAAATACAAGAATGTGGCCCAGGAACCACAAAAAACACAAGGGAAGCTAACACCTCCCACAATACAACAAAAAAAATTCCAACAAAAAAATAAAACTTCCACAATGTTCCAAAAGAGAGGCCTAAATATCCACATAAATAAATAACCTAATAAAATCAAAGTCTACAATGTCCACGCATAAACATTTCAATCAAATCTAGTTTGTATGCAGTTAAAATATAATGTCGAATCCCCATGTGATACAGTGTCTTTCCCAAGGTCCGATCTCACCTATAATGGGGGAAAATTCAACATACTTGTAGTCCATGGTTGTCTTTGAATGCACCTCACATTCTTCGACACCCATATCAAGCCACAATACACTATCATTAGTAATAATGTTCCCTTATCACTTCGACTCAGATAAAAGAACCTCTCCGCCAGTCCCACCGGGCTTCCACCAGGAATTGCACAGCCACTGTTCGTTATAATATTTCTTGACACCGATAGGCTTCGATTTAACCAATCTAACATCAACCATCTTGTGATATCCATAAAACACCATCTTAAAGAAAATATGAGTAGGGGAATGAACATAACACATCCTAGATCCCAAATCATGCACCGTCACCTGAGGTCTCTGGCCACAAGCATCCAAAAATCATTTCCAGAAGAACACAATGCAGTGCATGTCGACATCGTGAAATAACTACATCATCGCTGCATTAATCACATCACCAGGATTAACTGTTCATAACATATATTGTATCACCACACCTTCTCGAATTCCTAACATGTAAGTCCTATCACAACCTACCTCCAACAACTGCATTTAAAGAATACACAGAGAAACCATTAATAATTGGGGCTCCCGATAGATCCCCATATTTTGATCCCATGGGTATCGATTGATCATGCTAGTGGCGGCACACAATATATAGATCATAATAACCCAGAATTTACCTTAAATATTTTTGTTATGGAAAAGAGGTGATACCAAACTATGCTTTCTCAAACATCTATTGTGTGAAACATATAGGGAAAAAAGATCATTTTACCCAACCATATATTGATCTTCATCATTACGGAATGATATGGTGTAATTCCCAAAATGATCACCATATCAATAATGGGAGTGAAGTTCTCCCCTTTTTGTAGGATCCATCCTCCATCATCGATGGTATTTTATTAAATAAATGTTTATATTATAATTTTTTTAAAGATTTTGTTTGTTATTATTTTAGAAAATTTATAACCCAATTGAAAATTTTTAATTATATTATATAATTCCTTGAAAATATTTATATTTCAATTTATTTAGATGCATTACTTGACTTTTTTTATTAAACCTCTTCATTAACTGAAATGATGTTTACTAAATAATTATGTGATAGAGTTAAATATGACCATATTGAATATCACACAAGGGATGTTAAACATATTATTAAATATATTAAAGTAATTATTAATAATATTTTATTTTAATTTTGTTTAAAAAATAAAATTACTTACATTGAATTTAATTTTTGAGGTTATAGACAAGATAGATAATTTACCTTGGGAATATGTCATTTTCTCAGTATAATTTTAGTTACTTAAATTAAAATAATTATATTTAATTATCTCCTACTGAGAGTGAATATATATATATATATATATATATCCTCGTGTTTGTTTTCATTATTTATGATTCAGAATAAAATTATATGATTTTTTTCATTGAAAATATAGCTACTTATTAAGATGTATATTGTTACATATATATTCCAAAAAAAACCTCATTACAACATTCTCAATCTAAGCATATAGACAACTGATTTCATTTTAATCAATATTATGTTTATAATGAAATATTAATTTTAAATATATCTTAGAAAAAAATAGCTTGTTCATATTTTTATGAAACCATTTTATTTTTCTATATTTGAGAAAAATTAATTTGAACATGGAATAATAGAAATTTAGTTTGGGGGTAATATTTTAATTTTTTATTTATCATGGGGAAAAATTATATTTAAATTTAAATCATTCCCACATATATTTTTGAAACAAATCACAATGGGGGATAATTTTATTAAAAAATTTATTTGTTTTATAATTTCTAAAATATGGGTGATTTTTTGACATGGATATTTTTTTATGATTTTGGAGTATTTATATTTTTTCCATATAGAAAATTTCAAGGAATATTTTTATTATGTTATATTTTTATTTTTTAATTTATCATTTATTTATAAATTAAATATAAAAGTTATTGTACAATAGATATTATGTTTTAAATTTTTTTAATTATATTTTTCTTACAATTAATTGTATATTATAAAACATTATTTTTACCTTTACACATATTTCTATAATATTTTTATCCATTTTGGTGAATTCTTTCAACCATTACATGATTTTTTTAAACATTTTTTTACCCTTACAGAACTTCAGTTCACATTGAATCTATATATTGAATGTAAACATAACACTTATGTACCATCTTATATAACAGTTATTTAGAATTTTAAAAATATTTTATTCCATTATGCATCACATATAAAATCTTCTGAAACATACGTAGACAGAGTACCTATAATTTTAGCTTTACCAAAGAGATTTAGTCTATCCTTCTACCATTAATTTTGATGTTGACATTAGATGTTACATGTATGTAAATATTTAATATATAGTTATACATTTAAAAAAATATTCAAAATCATATTTTACCATTACAAAATATGATTGAATTACATTTTATATATTAATATTATTACAATCAATCCCATAAATAGGATTGATAATATGATTTTTGTTTGTATTTCACAAATTTATGATTTTAATGGTGGGGTTTTCCAAAAAAATCATATCAAATTTTTAGCTTGTTTTAATGATTCTATAAATTTTTTTTAGTTTTACAAAACCTATGAAATATTTTTTGTATGATATTAATATCATTTAAAAGAAAATTTATTTTTCTTCTTGTTTTCCTGAATAACCATTCTACATGAAACTGCAAGTGATTGAATTTATTATTTTATGTATTTTTTATTTTATAAATGATTATAAATTGATATTATATTTCAAAAAACATATTAAAACGTGTTCTTTTATTTTTAATGATATTATACATTTTTTTAATTTCCTTGTATGAATGTATTCTATAATTTTTAATTTTATTCTAAAATATATATAATATAGTAATTATAACGAGATTCAATTTATCAAATTATTAAGGAGTAGTTTATCTATTATAATTTTGATTCCATAATATATAAAATATTATTTTATTTTATTTTCATAAGTAATTTGGGTTATATTTTTTAAATGATAATATATATTTATCTTTCCCTAGAATAATTATTTCTATTTGTTTTTGAATTCAAGTTATATATCTTTTTTCACTACTATGTTGATTTTCTATCTTAATTATGGGAGTATGAGTATTTCATTTTTAGTAAGATACATTTTAATCACAATAATTCATGAAACAATAATTATTTTTCGAGATAATAGTTGTTGAAAAGGGTGGAAATTATATAGATTGATTAGTTATCTACTATCACTAATATCATATTATTTATTATAAATGACTAAACCATAGATTATATCATTAGTTAATCTTATTGAAATCAGTCATATGGTATCAAAAACCTTTTGTTCATGGATATAGAGTACACATTTTATACATTTTTGTTCTCATTTTTTATCCAATAACTCATAGTATAAGGAAAATAAATATTATATGAATGAGAAAATTAATGTAAAATATTTATAAATTCTATTAAAGTGATATAAATTTGATGGAAGAGACGCTGATTACTTAAAATATTTAATGGATGAATTCCTCAATTGCATAAGCATAAAACACAACATGGACATGGTAAAACCACACAAACTAACTAATTATTACCAATATATGATTAAGAGAAACAATTATGCTAAATATTTTTTTATTTTCAATGTAATAAATTTGTTATATTGTGTTAATAATAAAAGTATATCTAGTTATGTGTCTTTCTATAAGACAAATTATGTTATCTAGAATATTATAAAATCTTTTCACCATGTATGAGAGAATATTATTATAACCAAATATGAAATGATTTGAGTAGGGTACCAAAATTTCATGGTATGTGAAGATGATAGACTCAATAAATTTCTATCCTGATTCACAAATTTTTTTAATGGATTTATGTCAATTATTGAATTATTTGAGAACCCTATAATTTTATAAAAATTCCCATGTTATAAAACTAATAAATTTAATGCATTGAATTTTACAGTCAATGATAGTATTATTTTATAATCACATATAAATGTTACTTATAACCCCTATGAATATTAGGAATATTAAATTAAAAATCGAAATTTTTTGAACTAATATTAAATGTATATAAATATATGAAGAAAACCTGAGTTTCCTTGAACTAACCCAACAAATATAATATTGAAAACTCAAAAAAAATTAAATAAATAAACATTAAGAATATATAATAATGTTTTATATGAAGTCTATTATAAATTTATGAAAAATATAAACACCAATTTAAATTGTAAAAAATTTATAATTGATGTAAAAGATAATGAAAAAAAATGTTTTGTGGAATATTATGGATATATCTAAAAAGATGAATTAGATTTCATAGATGAATATGGATGCAATGATGCATCCAACCAATGACTCATAGATAATAATTTAAATTAAGTAAATAAATATTCACATAAATGATATGGTTATGATTCAAATATTTATGGTTATAGATTTTATGATATGTATGATGGGAATGTGAAACAACCATTTTTTTACAGTTTAGTATATTTTATAAACTATTTAAAAGTATATTGTGAATCATAACAATGAATGCATGGATATTTATAGGGAAAATTATAATTTATTAAACATAATTAATTGTTAAATAAATTAATATATAATTAATTTGATATTACTATAGACTAAAAATAAATATCAAAGAAGAAAATTATAAAATGATAAATTTTGATTCAACTTTAAAATAATTCCATAGGATGATTTTGAATATATTCATTATGTTAGAAATTGAAAAATATGAATTTATTAGTTTATATATATATATATTATGGTAATTAAAATATTATTCTGTTGATGGGAAAATTAAAATCGAGTTAATATAAAACTATTTTGGGTTACAATCCTAAGATTCCTAAAATTGTATAAAAATTAAAAAAAAATCTAAAGGAAGAATATTAAATTCTATATTAAAAAAGTTTTATATTTTATGAGTTTTTCAAATTATGTTTAATTATTTTTTACTCAATCTCATAGTTATGTTATGATTTATTTTATTGAACATAGTAGTTATATTAACAATTAATTCTTATTTAAAATATATGTGGTTACTGAGGAATTATTATACTAACATGATTTGACCCAAGATTTAATTGGATGAAAATTATTTTCAGCGTAGATAAAATTTCACGAAAATTTCCCCGAGGGTGTCAAATATTATTGAAACATATAAACAGTATACTACATTATTATGATTGGTGTTTCCTTGGAATTTTTATAATATAACCATTTTGGTGGATGTTCTATGACATTTGGTGACTGATCATTTTTTATAGAAAAACAATTTTTTGATGCAGTAATTTCTAATATTGTTTGAATATCTAATGGTTATACACATTTCTTTGGAAAAACATAAAAATTATTATTTCACAATTATGTGATGATGGAATGTGCATTCAATTTACAAATAATAAATGAGAATCTTTTAAAAATGTAAATGATTCATTTTCAAACAATTTAAAATAAAATACTTGTTCTTTTGATTTCAATGAATTATCTAAATGAAATATCAAGTCTAATAATCATAAATAAATATATGACATTTTATATAATAATAGGATTTGACAAGTAATATTTTTACTATTTCACTACCTTTCAAAAAAAGTACATGTAAATTATCAAACTGAATTGAAAATTTATTTTGTACTTGTGATTCATTTTTCTGAGTTAAAAATTGTATTATTAGTATTAAATAATCTAATTTAGATATTACTAGTAGAATATTATTACTTTTTTATCAATGGATAATAATTTTTTTTGTATTAATAATTGTTTTTTATTTTAAATGTGATTATTATATTTACGTTGAATTAAATATTTCTAATAAATGTGATAATTTTTCTTTATTTGTAACTTTCGGTTTTCTAGTTAAAAATTAATGTGTAAATTTTGTTTTTTCTACTAGTGGTGGTAACAGATGTTAACTTTTTAATTCTTATTTTGAAAAAAAATTTTGTATATATTTGTTATTTTTATAAATATTATGCTACTTTAAATTGATAAAATAAATTATGTAATGAAAAATTAAACTATTACTAAAATATATATAATGAGCTTAAATGAATATAATTTTCCTAAATATTTCAAATTTCAATATGGTAATATAACACATTACATTTTATAGTGTTTTAATAATTATTTTGTAAATATAAACACTTATGATTTATTAAACAGTAAAAATCATAATGCATGATATTTTAATATTTTTAGGTGTAAGGTATTTATGGTAAATACTAATGATTACATAGATAAATTCAATTTAAAATGTGATGATGTTATTTCTCTTGGTCATCCTAATATAATTAAATCATTTCCTATTATATTTAATGAATTAATGTTGTACAAGAATATGATACTGTTAATTTTTTTAGGGATGCTTTGAAGAATGATTATGTTTTAGTATAATTTTTTGATGTTTATAATGACATTAATTTTGGTTAGGAAAAATTTCATCATGATGTTAATTTTTAGGGGATCTTTTGTCCTTCACATTCAATTCATATGTCTTTTAAAGGTAAAAAAGACCACCGTAATTTAAACGATATTGTTAATTTAGGTTCTATTATTGTAACTAGAACCACAATATAGAATTTTTATGAAAAAATATACTTTTATTACTGATAGTGTACATAATGATGATTTTGATGATTTGAATTATTCTAAATTAAAAATTGTAATGAATTATTAATGTATTCAATTTATTGAAACAATGGTTGGAATTTAGTTAACCACTTGCAGATAATCTAGTTATTATAAAAAAAACTCTTATTTAGAAACCAAATGGATGAATCTAGTTAAATTGTTATGATTAAATATAGACAAGTTACTCGAGGTTAATGATAATTAGATTATGTTTATTTTAATTAACCATTTTCATATTTTACATATATTTATTCAATGATAATATAATATTTTTTAAATATTTTTATGGTTTAAATCTATTTCTAGTTAAGGTTGAAATTGATTTTTAAAATTGAATTTTCAGTGAATTTTATGTTTACCAACTATTTTTTTTTAAAATGAAAAATTTGTTAATTTTATTTAATAATTATCAATGGTATTGAATGTTCATAATGAAGAACCTCATTCTTGTTATGACATATGTTCATTATATTTTCACTTTAACATAATATTAATATAGGAAACTAATATTTTATTTTGTTTATTAAAATGATTTAGAATGATATTTTAATTGTGAAAATTTATATTGATGATATTGTTTATATATATATTCAATAGTTGGTTTTTGAAATTAATTTTATAATTTTTTGGATTGTGAATTACAGTTGAATATTATTGGTGAACTCAAATTATGCTTAAGCCATCAATTGTTCAAATATATTATGGTATAATCTTGAATATTTCCATGTTTGTTAAATATTTGTTTAAGAAATCTGTTATCAATTATTTTAAATAAAATTAAATCCCAAACTATAATATTTTTATTTTTTCAGGTTTTTTGTATTTTTTAGATTCTATAGAGTTTTGATGCATAAATGGATTTTCATTATTTTATCAATAATATACATGATATTATGATAACTGTTTTTTTATGAACTATATTTTAATATGATTTTATTAAATATCACATAGTATTTGTTAAACATATTATATTATATTTTAAAGGAACTATTATTACATGAATACTTTATTCTATCCAAATTTTCATTTATTTAATTACCACCCTAACTCTAAATTTGGAGTATGAAGAAATTCTAGATAATGTATCTCAACAATTGTTTCAAATTATAGCTAAATATTTATTATCATTGAGTTTTAGAAAATTTTCTACTAAATTATATACATATGATATTGAATAAATTTTTTATAATTCAATCTGTTCGCAAAATATGTAGATGAACTTAACATTGTCTAATTTTTGTTATAATGTGAAAGTATACCTATTTAATATGATATTTCTCCACTATTTTCTGTTTTCAAAAACCCCATAAATATTATTAAAATATTAATATTGGAATTTTATAAAATCTTATTTAACATCATGTAAATAATATAGATATTATTTAATGATATTTTCACAATGAAATCAGACATGGGTGGTTTTTTACTAAATTATTTGGTTTCATTATTTTTAAGATATACCCTAATCTTGGAATAACTAATATTTGTTATGAAAATTTAATTTTTTTAATGATGGTGATATTAAATTTTAAAATTTTAATGATTCATATTAATATTTTTAAAGGAATTAAAAATTTGGAAGAATTTTAAAATAGTTTTAAAATATATTTATCGTTATTTCAGCTTCCAAAATGGGGAAGACAATTAAGGTTGGCAAGTTTGTTTACCTGATTTTAGAGTAATTTAATTTTATATTTTTTATATTAAAATTTACTATCAAAATTATAATTAATTTATATTTTATTAATACTAACAACTTTTTTTACTATTTGGTTATTCATTAATAATTTGTTTTTTTTAATTTATTTTTTATATTTTTTCTATTAATTTTTACATACCCTTAAAAGATATTAGAAAAACATTTTTTTATTTTCGTTTGCTATTTACACCACTTGTTACCATTTTCTATACATACATTCTACCCTTTAATGATTTTTAAGAAATTGTTTTTTACCCTTATAATTCTTTTGTTTAGCATTAAAAAGTATTATTAAATTAAAAGATATAATTGTGTGGAATTTTTTCGTACCCTTATGATGTTTTGAAAAAACATGTTAAAACCTTATGAGGTGAATATATATTTTTACCTTATGTAGACTAGATTACCTGATGATTAATATTTCACAAGATATAAATTTTTTAATTCTACTATTATACATTATATTGAAATTAATTGTTTCCCTTACAATAAGTAATAAAATCATTTTTCACAATTGTGAATAGTATGGAAGTTTTAATTTAACAAAACTAAATATGTTATAATAATATTTTTACCCTTACTAATTCAAATAAACTTATAATAACATATGATTCAAAATCTGATTTTTTTCCAAATTTAACAATTTTATGATTTTCAATGAATTAATGTCTTCTTCATGTTTTTTTCAAGTTTTAAAATAATTTGAATGATTCCATAAATTATTTCAATGTATTTTTATCATATGTTATATGTTTTTATATTGATAGAGAATAATTTATTTGAAATTTTATTTCATTCTTGTTTTCAAACATTTACATTTTACCGGAAACCTAAAAAATTTAAATTTATTATTTTCAGTTCTTTTTTTGTTTGAAATCATTATACAATTATATTATGTTAAAGAAATTATTAAAATGTCTTTTATAATTGTTATAACTTTACAATAAATTTTTCATTTTCATCATATATTAATATTATACAATATTTTCATATGAATTTTAAATGTAAATTATAGTGCACTAATAATTAGGTTCTTTTCTACATATTTTCTTAAAACATATTGTCTGTTATAATGATTATTTTAAATTAGTAAAATATATTATCATTTTTAAAATTATAATTTCATAATCATGATAATTATATAAGGATAGTATATCATTATCTCTCTCTTTGATAATTATGTATTTTTTAATTAAAACTAAAATTACATAATTGTTGGCTCAGATCTCTTGAGTTTCTATTTTTAATAGAGTTTGAGAGGTTCTTGGAAGATAATAAACATTTTTTAAATATAAATACTGAATCAAACCTTCTTTGACATGAGCTTACATAATCTCAAGTGATACTACCCAAGAAGAGTTTTGGGTTCATACAATGACGTATTGGGAAATTATGTGAATCATTATATTACCAATTGTCTTCCCTAGAAGATATACCAATGGATATACCAAAAAAATTTCAAATACTACATTCATCAAGAGGAATGATGATCCAAAAATCATGAAAAATTGCATGATCTTCTCTTATTTGTATTCTATTTATTTAATTTAAATTTTTTTTCTATAACACTACTTATAATCTCTCACATATTCTCTTACATTTTTTTCTTCATTTAAAAATAATAATGTCTGCTTCTTCGGGTTATAAATCCTACATTCTAATGTTATTAATTTTTAGGTTGTGGCACCTTCTCTCTAACTTTAGATTTATAATTTTGATGTGAATCCATATAAAATATCCAAGAAACATTGTAATAATTCATCTATAAAAGTATGTCTTAATCAATTTATCATTCCCTTTAAAAAACTAATATCACAATATATCTCTCATATTATTTTATTTTTTAAAAAAATTATATAAATTTTATTACCATTGTTAATTATTTTATATCTATAAAAATTTTAATCTTTCCTATTCATCCCCTACATTTTACCATTTGTCATCACTCTTTTGACATAACAAAATGAAAAACTCTTCCATGGTTGAATTTAAGTGTAACTTAATATAACCTACACTAATAGATTAAATCACAAATATTTAAATTAAAAAGTGTAAAATAAGATAACATGCAGGAGTTATTGAATATAAATTGAAATTCCTATATATAAATCAAGAAATATTGAATAGACAATGATGAGGAGCCATTTTTTATATGTGATCTTTTCCGGAATAATTACTTCTTCCAAATATTTATTTTACTGTGAGGGGAAAACTCTTTCCCAGTAATCCCACCTATCATATTTTTAAATTCCCCAATGTGTGAAATTATCATTAAAATATAATTATGAAGGGTTATGGTTTTATTTTATGATAATGGAAAATGTTGAACTTTTCCTACAAATTTTTATCTTCATTGATCATTATTTTTCATTTAAATTTGAAGTGTACCAACTATCAATAATTATTAATGATATGTATGTAATTTTGTTCTCAAACAACTATAAATTTTTTAATACTATTCCATAGATCAATTAATATGTTATGTTGAAAATTGAAATTTATGGTTCAATATATATAATCCATACAATTACTATGTTAATTCCTATTTCAACCCTCTCAATATGACATTAATATTTACTGTTCAAAATGAAATGTGTATGACTATTATTTCATAAAACATCCAAAAACATTTACAATTTAAAATTAAATAAAAAGATTATTTTTTTATAAAATTACCAGAGTAAGATTTAATGGAAAGACAATTTTTTTATAAAAGATTCAAATTCAATATGAACAAATATATAACAATTAATTATTCAAATAATGTAAAATGTGGCTAAATTACAAAACTAATTATAAAAAATATATATAAATACATGGTGTATCAATCACAACTAATTCTTTCTTAAAGAAAACAATTCTGAGAGGTGTTACATTCTTTCCCAAACATGTATCCTAACTCTCATATTATAACAACCCTAATCTTTATTACACACAAAAAATTAATTTATTTCAGAATATTTCACTTAATAAAACATCTAGGCTCAAGAGGTATAGTGTATGTGGAAATTAGGTGCACTATATAACAACATAGAATATAAAACACAACATCTTTATTGAAAACATCATTTACATTACATTAAAAATCCTTCGTACATAGCATTGCATGGGATAACCTGAGGAAACACATAATAGAAGGGTATTTCATAAAGACAAATAAGGGAGTAAACAAGGAATAACATGAAGAATATAGTACATGTTAAACAATCGGTATATCAATTGAGCAGAAGTGAAACATAAACATAAAGGCAAGACATATCATGATTATCAAAGCTTGGAGATCTATAAACCACATTTAACATGATATTATCATGATCCAATGCTCATTGCAGATGTATCATTTGTAAACCATAATTTCACTTGAATTATCATGATTAAAACAACATTGATATTGACATATCATGATACTAATCTTTACACAATACGTTGAAGTGCTATCATGGAGAACCCTTCTTAATCATTACATTTCATGCATAAGTGTGTCACATTGATCATATAACATTGATTCATTAAATATCATTATTTTTTCTGTGAATAATTGAATGTTGAATTAAAATAGTAATTCTATAATCAATAATTAAATGTTCATAAAGATTAACACCCTTAATAGATAAGTGGGCATGGTATTCAATACACAATAACTTTGGTTTGGAGGATCAAGGTGCAATTTCAGTAGAAAAACGTTGTGACATAAGAATTAATAAAAATGGTTTATGAGATATAATGGGGTGTATAATCATATTTAAATGAAATAGACATTAATGGGGTCATATAGATTCATGTACCAAAATTTGTAATGTAATATTGATTTATAATACAAAATAATTTCTAGAATGTAAATGAGAAGAGAGAAATTAATTACGGAATTTTGGCATGGTAACAGGTGTACATGGGAGGCATTAATGAGATAGAAAGAGTCCTATAATAATTCAAACATAATTAAGGATGTATGGGGGAGGTTATATATCATATAACAATATATTTATTTAAAAAAATGGTACATCAACATAAGGAAATACAGACCAATATAGAAAGGAACAAATCCCTTACATGGAAATGTGCTCCCAAAAGAATGGTAGAGGATTGAGATATTATTATTGGGAGCATGGGGCACCTTTAGATGATTTTATATAGAGTATGGAAGGTTTTGTTCAACATCCAATGGTTTTTATTAAAGAGAATTTGGAGCTTTAGTGGGTTTATATAGGAAAGTATAGGTAAATCTTTATTATTTAGGTTTTGGACACTACAAATAAAACTAATCAATACCATAAACCAAACCATGCTTTTTACCAATGAGGAGTGGAAAATATTATTTTATTAGGCCAATTTCCAAAATTATTAAAATATTTGTCCTGATTATGTGGAGGGGTGTCACACTCTCAAGGAAATCATTTTAAAAGTTAAAATGTTTTATAAGTCTTGGAGGGTCCACTATGGGACCATGAATATGAAAACCCTGCTTTTATTACAATCGTAAACATGATTGATTAATTAATATATTAACTTGATACAGCATGGATGATTGGTAGTTCTAGTGTTTTGGTGGATTAGGATAATTACATAACAAGTTAATACATGAAATAAAACATCTTTATTGAAAACATCCTTTACATGACCACTACATTCCTCCGTACTTAGAATTGTGTGGGATAACCTGAGGACATGCATAAGAAAAGGGTGAGGAATAAAGCCCAATAAGGGAATAAACATGGAATAAATGAGGTGTAAAATACATGTTAGACAATATGAATATCAAAAGTGCACAATATAAACATGGACATACAGGCGTGACAGAGCATGATAATCATAACATGGAAATGTGACAACAACACTTAACATGGAATTAGCATGAGCCAATGCCCATTGCACATGAAGCATGCGTAAATCCTCATTTCACATGAAGCACAATTAAACCCTCATTTCAATTGAATTATAATGAGTAAACACTCAATGAACATGACGTAACATGATATTATACTTTACCCAATGCATTGGAGCTCTATAAGGGTGCACCCTTCTTAAACATTTCATTTCATGCATTAGTGTGCCACTTGTATCATAAAACATGGATTCATAAAACATAATCATTTATTACACGACAAAGGAATGTGGAATGGATATTTATAATTAATAATTAAATGTTCATGAAGGTGATTACCCTTGATGGGTAAATGGGCATGGTATTCACTACACAATGGCATCAGCTTAGAAAATTGTTGCAATTTCAGCAGCGTAACGGTGGGATATAAGAATTCAAAAAAATGGTTGATGAGAGAGAAAGGGGTGTATCATCATATCTACAGGAAAGTTACGGTAAGTTGTTCATATAGATATATGTCCCAATAATTTTAATTTAATTTAGATTCATGATACAAAAGTATAGCGTGAATGTAAATGCGGAGAGAGAAGTTCCTTTCTGAATTTCAACATAGTTACAGGTGTACATGGGAGGAATTTAAAGAGAAAAAAAGGGGTCATCCATCGTTTAAAGAATAACTGGGAAGTATGTGGGAGGTGTGAAACAATACCCCAGCATTTATAATTTAAATTAAAAGGGTATAAAAATATTTAGAAAATTGGACAAAAAAGTGACAGGAAGAAAACCCGTTCCATGGAAGTGTGCTTTTAATGGCTTGAGAGAAGCTTGAGAGAGGCTTCTTGGGATCTTGGGGCACCTTTGGAGAATTTTAGATTGAGTAGGTCAGAGGTTGGATGAACTACAAAGTATTTGAGTTAGGAGGAAGTGGGATCTTGGGTGGGTTTATATAGGAAAGGTGAGTGAATTCTTTTATATTTTGGTTTGGGACCCCTTACATTAAACTAATCCAAACCACAAATGAGCTCATGGTTTTTGCCTATGGTTTTTGGAAAAGGGAAGAGGAAAAACAATTATAAGGTCAAAGTCCAAACTTCCTAAAATAATGGGTTTGCTTATGTGGAGGTGAGTCACACTCACAAGGAAAATAATTTAAAAAGACAAGATATTTAATAAGTCTTGAAAGATCCATTAATGCTTTGTAAAATAAGTCCAAAAAACCCAAAATCACATTATTTTAATGGTAAAACATATATTGTCCGATCATAAAGTTTATAGTATTTTATTACACCTCTATTGGTTCATTATGATGTCATAAAACACATTATATATTTAAACGATATTTAATTTGTACCCAAAAAGTTTACTGTATTAGAAAGTTATGAAAAATTCATTGTTGGATAATTTTGATTCCCTGATTCCTAAAATAACATTTTTTTTATCTAAATAATTTTCTAAATATTTTAATATTCAATATTAATATTAAATTCGACATTTATTGAAAATTCACGGGTTTTGAAAAAAATGGCTTTGAAAACATAATAAAAATTAAAATTGCATTCATAAAATTATAAGATCATTTATATATAATTAGAATTAATTTAATAATGCTAATAATAATTTATTAAAATATTATTTAATTAAAAAATACCTTAATTTAATAAAATATATTTCTTAATTAAATAATAACTAAAAACACTAGTTGTATATTAAAAACTATTTACAATATGTCAATAATGACAATAAATTATATTCATTATTATATAAAAAAATAATGTACATGAACATAGTACTAGCGATTTGTTACATAAACCCTTAAAACTGCTGCATGAGACCCATGGGTAACGTGTGCCATGGTGACAGACTCTTGGGGTGGCTCGGATAACGAAACTCATGTAGTAATCTCTATCAACTTCAACTTTTCTCGTAGATGGTCCAGATCGAGCTTGACATGATGAAGCTCAGCTTGGGCTTGGTCAAGAGCGAAAACCAGGGATTCCACCTCTTTTCTAGGCTCTGAAAACTAAACTTCATATAGAAAAATTCTACTTGATGAGGCCATCGCTTCATTTGTCTGAGTAAATTGAATTTCTTAATGCCCTATATTTATACTAATCATTTGATCATTGTTCAACGGCTATTTAGCAACTGTCAAAATTCATAACATAAAACCAAATAAGTTGACATTATATATATACATTTTACATTAAGAGACATTTAATTTGATCAAGTTTTATTTCAATTAATGAAACTTTGGGTCGCTACAATATTCCCCCCTTAAGAAATTTCCCTCTCGAAATTTTTTCCCACACTAAAACAGATGTGGGTAACTCAGATTCATCATTTCCTCTAGTTCCCAAGTCGCTTCTTCAAACTTGTGCTTTCGCCACAATACCTTGATGAGGGACATTGTCTTATTTCGTAGAAAATTTTCTCTAAGATCTAATATCTTCAATGGTTTCTCCTCATAATAAAGTTCATCCTCTAACTGTACCACCTCAGAAGAGAGTACATGTGAAGGGTCTAGTATGTACTTCTTTAAGAGGGATACATGAAAGACATCATTTACATTGGCCACGGTAGGTGGATGTTCTGGTTGATAAGCACAACCCCGAGACGATCATGAATCTCGAAGGGAACGATGTACATTGGAATTAACTTACCTTTCTTTCCATACCTCAAGACCTTCTTCCATGGAGATATGCATAGAAAAACCATTTCTCCAACTTTAAACTCAAGGTCTCATCGACGATTATCTTCATAACTCTTATGTCGTCTCTAGGCTACCTTGTTATATTGTTGAATGGTTTTCACCTTCTCCACCATTTCTTTGACCATTTTGGGTCTAAGAAGCATACGTTCACTGACCTCATCCCAACATGATGGTGTTCTACACCTTTTCCCTTATAGGGCTTCATAAGGTTCCATTTGGATGCTTGAGTGGAAACTGTTATTATAAGAGAACTCAACCAGAAGAAGACGTTGATCCCATCCTCCTTTAATGTCCATTTATCATGATCTCAACATGTCCTAAAGTGTTTGTATAGTCCTCTTGGATTAGAAATCAGTTTGAGGATGATAAGTCGTACTGAAGTTCAGTTCAGTATCCAAAGCATTTTGAATACTCTTCCAAAACATAGAGGTGATCTTAGATCATGGTCAGACACAATAGATAGTGGGACTCCATGCAGCTTTTCCACTTCTCTGATATATTTCTGTGCATGTTGATCCAATTAGAAATACTCCCGAATAGAAAAGAAGTGTGATGTTTTTGTGTGAAGATCCACCACAACCTATATTGCATTGTTTCCTTTGGATGTCCAGGGAAGTCCAGTGATAAAGTCCATGGTGATGTTCTCCCATTTCTATTCTGGTATGGGCAATGGTTACATCATCCCCTTAGACTTCTGCCTCTCTACCATCACTTACTGGCACACCAGACACTATTATGTATATACAACAATATCCTTCTTCAGATTATCCCATCAAATGATTTCTCTGAGATCTCGATACATCTTGGTCCTCCCTGGGCGAATAGATAAATTTGAACTATGTGTATCATCCAATAGTTCCTTCTTCAGCTCCGGACTTGATGGAACACATTTTCTTTTCTCAAATAACACATTTCCTTATTTATTAACATTAATCCCCAAAGATTTCCCTATTTTTCAATAGCTTTTAATTTTTCCTGAATTACCACATCATCCTTTTGAGCATCCTTTAACCTTTGCAAAATAGACGGTTGAGCAATATTTTGTTAAAGGATTGATGATGTTCCATTCTTTATGAATCCCATGTCCATCTTCATCAAGTCTAAGAAGATTTGATCCTTCTCAATTATCATCCTTGATAAAATTTCTTGGTCTTTTCTACATAGGGAATTTGTCACCTTGTTTTCTTTCCCAGGGTGGTAATGTATTGAACATTCATAATCCTTGATGATCTCTATCCAACTTCTCTTGCGCATATTAAGATCATTCTTCGTGAATATATATTTAAGACTATTTTGGTCAGTATATATCTCACATTTCTCGCCATAGAGATAATGTCGCCAGATTTTCTAGGTGAATATCACCGCCGCTTACTCCAGATCATGCGTTGGATTGTTTTGCTCATGGATTTTCAACTGCCTTGAAGCATATGATATCACTTTATCATTTTGCATCAGCACATACCCTAAGCCCTTCTTCGAAGCATCATCGAATACCACAAAAGGTTCCCCACTTGTGTGTAAAGTGAGCATGGGTACAGTGATAGGCCTTCTTTTCAACTCCTTGAAGATTTCTTCACATTAATCACTACAAGAAAATTTTACTCCCATTCGAGTTAGCTTGGTAAGATGGTAGGATAACCATGAGAAATTTATTCACAAATCATCGATAATATCCAGCTTACCCCAAGAAGCTACGGATATCTTTTACCAATGATGTCCTTGGCCATCGCTCAATTGCATCTGTTTTGGAGGGATCTATAGATATCCAATTTCTTGTGATGATATGGCCCATGAGTGAGACCTCCGTCAACCAGAACTCACACTTTCTGTAATTTTCATAGAGCTTCTCCTTGCACAATGTCCCTAGTACAGTTCTTAAATGCTCATGTTCCTCATTGGTTTTAGATTATATTAGAATATCATCTATAAATACTACCACCAATTTGTCAAGGTAATATTTAAAGACTCTATTCATCAATTCCATGAAGATTTCTGGAGAATTAGTGGGTCAAAAAGGAATTATTATGAATTCATAGTGCCTGTATCTTTTGCGAAAAGCAATCTTGGGGATATCTTCCTTCTTCACCCTTACTGGATAATATCCCGACCGCAAGTCCACCTTAGAGATGTATTGTGCTCCATTTATCTAATTGAAGAAGTCATCAATTCGTAGGAGAGGATAATTTTTCTTTATCATGATTTTTTTGAGGTCACGATAATCCATGCGAAGTCGCATTGACCCATCCTTCTTCTTGACGAAGCGGACTGGTGCACCCCATGGTGAAGCACTTGGGCATATAAACCCTTAAACCAGATTCTCTTGTAGTTGTATCTTTAGAACTTCAAGATACACAACAACCATTATATATGGAGTCTTTGATATTGGTAGAACCCCTGGTTTATGTTAAAATTAGAATTCACCTTCACTTCTAGGAGGATGACCATGCAGTTCCTCGGGAAACACTTCAACGAATTCCCACACAATAGGCATTTCTTCATGGATGGTTTCTTCCTTTGACTTAATCATCTGAGCCAGAAACGCGTGCTAATAGGATAGTAATATCGATTCTTGAGATGATAGAGCTAAAATAGATTCATCTTCATCCTTACACATGTAAATAATTAGGGGTCGATTCTCTATATGGAGTGTGATTTCCCTATCCTGAAAATTTATGTTGTCTCTATATTAGTAAAGCCAATTCATGCCATGAATTCCATAAAATTCCACTAGAGGGAGTATGATGAGGTTCGTTGGGAAATTCAATCAATATATTATAACATTGGAGGACTTATATTCATGGGATGCAATGATTTCCCCATTTTCCGTTCTCACAGACATATTCACTTCCATGATTTGTGGTGGTGCTGGGATTGTTCTACTAAACATTCGAGATATAAAAGAATGCGTAGAACCTGAATCAAAAAGTATGTTCTCTATTTTTGAATGAATAACTAGTGTACCTGTCACCACATCATTTTCAGTGTTCAATTCAGAAGAAGTGATTGAAAAAGCTCTTCCTTGCTGCCTTGGAGGTTGTTGGTTGGCTCCGAAAACCCATGGATTAGGGCACTGATTTTCAAAATTCCCTGGTTCTTTACAGTTGTATCAATTAAAAATGCGTTGATGTTCGATGAAGTGTTCCTCTCCTCTGTCGCAACCACGGGTATTTCTTGCTGATAGCTAACAGCTAGGTTCTCTTCTCTTCCACACCTAATGCATTTCCTTGTCCCCTTGTGGAAATTTACAGGGTTCTTCTTTCCGCACTATTGGCAAGTGGGGTGCTGGATCTTCTTAGCACCATTGGATTTATCCATCAGACCACCAGCATTGAAGTCCACCTTACGCTTCTTATCCCCATGATACCCATGTGATTCCTCGATCTCCATTTCGACCTTCAGGGCACATCAGATAATTTCCTCATAGCTATCAATGTCACGGATCTATAATGCTTTCTGTAGGCTAGGAATCAACCCACCAAAGAAGTGTTCAACTATTCATTCACAGGTAAAGAAAAAGTGGGAAGCGTATTGTGCAATCCTTTTGAAATTTTCCTCGTACGCTCCAAGAGATTCACATCTATTTTCTTGTGGGGAAGGAAGTCCCATTCCATCATAATCCGAAGGGTGACCGGAAAATATTTATCGAAAAAAATATTCTAAAAATTATTCCATTCCAACGCCTCAATCTCCTCCTCAGGCTTCATATTTTTGATCAACGTCTACCATTGATCAGTTTCACCCTCCATACGATAAGACTCCAAGAAAACCATCTCTAGATTAGAACATTGAAGGATGAATATGATCGTTTTAATGGAGTTGATCCATTGTTCAGTGATCGTCGGATCTGATGATCCACTAAAAGTAAAAGGCATTTGTCTCATGAAGCTCTCGATAGCGACTTGTTCCTTCTTAGGGGGGTTTGGACGTCTTCACCTGTGTTTCTATTAAAATCATGAGTTATCTGAGAGAGAATCATGACAATGTTTGCGATTCCTACTCCCATTGGATTGGGAATCTCATTAGTACAATCATCACACAAATCTTCACATCAGTTGTTAGCTCGAATCACTCTATTACCGACTATTAGATTGAATAAAAGAAAAGTTAGGGGTAAAACATAAAGGGAAATACAATGGAAAAAGTTTATGAATTATAAATTAAATTTTATTTCCTTTACATAGGAATCTATTGTCTTCAATATAGGCTTTTCCTAATCTAATTTCTAACATATATTCTTAGGGGTTTTTATTTTATTCCAATAATAAGTGTTCATACTATGCTTCTAAATTTTCCAAAGCATATCCCCTGAATGTGTCGTAACCAAGTGTGCAGCAAGGCCTGTTGTCGTGCACTAGTTCCGGTTTGAGTCTAGGTCAATGCAGTGTTTTTGAGTTTAACCCCTATGATACATCTATGCCAGATCCACCTCTACCTGCTCGTATCCAGACAGGGATGTATTTGATTTATAACCCACATACTCAATACTAATAAAAACATAGGGACGTTTTTATTGTATATAGTCTTGTATCAAAGGATTTACTAGGGTTTTCTAATACTAATCCCAAAAATAACTAATCATATCCTATGATACCAACTATGACAACTCTTCTTTTTTTACAAACATAAACATGATTTATTACATAAACTATTCACTTAATACAACATGGAAGATTGATAGGTCTAGCTTTTTTGGGTTGTAGGACCATTAAATAACTTCTTAAAACACGAAATAAAACATATTTATTGAAATTAACCTTTACATGACCACTATATTCCCTCGTACTTATCATTGCATGGGATAAAAATTATTTTATTCGAAAAATCATGGGTTTTGACGAAAATGGATTTCCATCCATAATAAAAATTACAACTACATTCGTAAAATTTTATGATCATTTATATTTTAAAAAAATTAATTCAATAATAATAAAAATATTTTATAAAAATATTATTGAATTAAAAAATCCCTTATTTTAATAAAATAGAATTCTTAATTAAATAATAACTAAAAACACTATTTGTACTTTAAAAACTATTTACAATGTGTCAATAATGACAAGAATGTATATTCATTATTATATACTAAAATAATGTACATGAACATATTACTAGAGATTTGTTACATAACCCCTTAAAACTGCCCCATAAGACATAAGTGTAACGAGTGCTATTGTGACAGACTCTTGGGGTGGCTCGGATAACATCTCTCAAGTGGTAATCTCTATCAACTTCCACTTTTCCCGTAGACAGTCCCGTTCGAGCTTGACATAATGATGATTAGCTTGGGCTTGGTCAAGAGTGAAACCCAATGACGCCAGCCTTTTTCCGAGCTCCTACAAAAGGGATTCGTATGGAGCAATTCTACTTGATGAGGCCATCGATTATTTTTTCTGTGTAAATTGGATTTGTTAAATCCCAATATTTATACTAGTCATGCGATCACTATTCAATGCCTATATTAGCAATAGTCAAAATTATTGACATAAAACCAAAGAAGTTGACATTTTATATAAAAATATTAAATAAAGGGACATTTCATTAGATCAAGTGGGATTTCCATTACAGAAACAGTGGGTCGTTATAATGAATTAATCAAAAAAATCTAAAATTACATGATTTTAAATTTAAAACATATATTAGCAGAAAAATATTCTTATAATATGTTATTAGATCATTATTTTTTCATTTTTAGTTATAAAACACATTATATATTTAAATGGTATTTAATTTTTTACCCAAATGTTCTACTCTCTGAAATTTTTTTGAAAATTAATCATTAGATAATTATGATGTCGTGAATCCAAAATCATAATTCAATTTAAATAAATAATTATACAAATATGTGAATTTTTTAATTGAAAATAATAATATACACTTATCGGAAATTCATTGGTTTTGACAAAACCATCTTTCCATCCTTAGTAAAAATATCAATTGTATTCATAAAAATTATATGATCATATATATTTAATAAAAAGAAAATTAATAATTATATTTTTTTAAAATTATATTTAACTCGAAAAATTACATTAAATCAATCAAATATATTTCTTAATTGAATATTAACTAAAAATAATATTTTTTCAATTAAAAAAATTTAAAAAATAAATATATATTCATTATTAAAAAAATAAATCCCAAAATCATGGTTCTAGGGTTTTTTTATCGAACACCTTATAACACCTGCAAAATACCTAAGGGTAAGGTTTGTGATGATAAATGACTCTTGGGGAAGCTCATATACCATCGCTCGGGTGGTAATCTCTAGTAACTTCTCCTTCTACCATTGGTGGTTCCGTTCAAGCTAAACATGTTGAAGCATGGATTGGGATTGGACCAATGTGATGCCCAGTCACAACACCTTTTTCTGAGCTTCTTAAAATGGGCTTCTTATGGTGAAATTATAATGGATGAGGCCATCTCTTCGATTGTCTGAGTAAATTGGATTTTTTAGAGCGCTTTATTTTTATTAATCATGTGGTCTTTGTTCAAAGGCTATATTAGATGATGTAAAAAAATTTAATGGTATTTTAATGTCCAAATACATAAAACCAAGTAAGATCATATTTTATATAAACATTTAACAATATAATACATTTAATTAGACTAAGAATAATTTTCATTAATAAAAGTTTGGTTCGTCACAAGCTTTTCCCTTAAGAAATTTCACTATCAAAATTTTATTTTTAAATAAATAAAATAGATGAGGTTAACTATTGTTCATCCCCTTCTCTGATTTTCACAGTGCTTCTTCAAACTTGTGGTTTCACTACATCACCTTGATGAGGGGGCATTGTCTTTTTTTTGTCGAAATTGTTCCTTACTATATTGGATCATCACTCGATTACCTTCATAGGAGTGTCTTGTTCCCAATGGTAACAGCTATGGATTCAGCACATGGGATGGGTCAGGTATGTACTTACTCAAGAGTGATAAATTGAATACATCATTTACTTGAGAAAGGTTTGGTGAGAGTGTTAGTCGATAGGCCATTTCTATAATGCGATCAATGATATCAAAAGGGTCGATGTACCTTGTAATATGATTTACCTTCATCTAAAATCTCACAAAAATTGTAGATGATGATGTGTGGAGGATTACCGTGTCTCTAAAATCAAACTCTAGGTCAAGTCAATGATAATCATTATATATATTTTGTCAACTCTGAGAAGATTAAATGGGTTTTTGGATGGTCTTAACCTTTTCAACCATTTCATTGAAGAGTTATGGACCTGAGAGTTTTCACTCCCCAACATCATCCCAACATGTAGGTTTTCGACACCTCATCCTATATAGGGATTCATAAGGAGAAATTTAGATGATTGAGTGGAAAATGTTATTTTAATAGAACTCAGCCAGAGGAAGACGTTCATCGCATCCACTTTTAAAGTCTATTCATAAAGATCTCAACATGTCCTCAACTATTTTGATAGTCTGCTTAGATTGGACGTCAGTTTTAGGATGTTAATCCTTACTAATGATCATCTCGGTGTATAGAGGATGTTGAAGAATCTTCCCAATAATAAAGGTGAATCTTGGATCTTGATCAGATACAATATATAGTTTCACTCCTTGATTCCTTACCGCATCCCTCATATATATCAGTGTCAGTTGATCCAATGATAAATCATCTCGAATTAAAATTACGTGTGAAACCTTTGTAATACGATACACAATAACCCAGATAGAATTGTTTCATTTTGATGTATGCAGATGCATGGTGAAAAATTCCATTGTGATGTTCTCCCATTTTTATGTTTGTATGTGTAATGATTGCTTCGTCCCCTTTGAAATATACCTCTTAGCATTCACTTGATAACATACCATGGCTATTGATGTATACTCAGTGATCACCTTATTGATTGTATTGCACCAATAATTCTTTTGGAGATATCGATATATCATTTCCATTCCTGGTTGAATGGAGAAATTCCAAAAATGTGCATCATCCAAAAGTTCATTCTTTGACTTCTGATTTTATGGAACATGTAGTCCTATCCAAAATCTCACAATTCCTTATTTATTAATTTTGAACTACGAGGATTTACATATTTTGATAGTTTTCACTATTCCGAATTCTCACATCATCCTTTTGAGCATCCTTTAACCTTTCCAAAAGAGATGGTTGATCAATCATTTGTGAAATTATTGATGATCTTCCCATCATTATGATTCCAATGTCCATCATCATCTAATCTATGATGACTGTATCCTTTTTAACCTCATCAATGATAGAATTGATGGGTCCTTTATACATAGAGAATCTTCCACCTACTTCGCATTTATATGGTGGTAATGGATTGAGATGTCATTGTGTTTGATCAACTCAAACCATTTTTTGGTGCATGTTCAACTCTTTCTGTGTGAATATATACTTGGGGATTTTTAAAATCTATTTATATTTCACACTTCCCCCCAAAGAGTTAATGCATGAAAAATTATAAATTAAAAATTACTACTGCTAACTCGAGATCATGTGTTGGATAGTTTTTCTCATGAACATTAAATTTCCTTGAATAATAGGTAATGACATTGTCATTTTTCATCAAAAAATATCCCATTCCATTATTTTAAGAAACCCAGAATACAACATAATGTTTTCCACTTGTGTGTAGTGTGAGCATTGGTGATGTGATAAGCCACATTTTCAACGCCTTGAAGCTAACTACGCATTCATCACTCCAATAAAACTTTTCTACCATATATGTTTTCTTGGTATGAGGGTTGTAAATTCGTGATAAATTTCACAAAAATATGGGATAATATCTAACTATCCCCAGGAAGCTCAGAATATATATTACTGATGTTGGACTCATCCATCCCTCAATTCGCAGTTGTCTTGGAGGGATCCATAGATATCCCTTTTCTTGTGATGAGATATCCCATGAATGATACTTACTTCAATAGGATATCACACCTGTTGTACTTTTCATAGAGATTATCATTTCGCAAGGTCTTTATTAGTGTTATTATATGCTCATTATGATATTCTGTGGATTTCATGTACATTAGAATAATATCTATAAATACTACAACATATTTGATGAGGTAGTCTCTAAAGAGTCTATTCATCATGTCTGTGATGATTTATGGTGATGTATTGAGTCTGCAAAGAATTACTATGAAATCAATGTTCCTATAACTAGTATGAAATGAATTCAGAGGGATATCCTTATTCTTCACCCATATATTTTTATATCCCAACCAAAGATCTACCTTGGAGAAGTATTGTGCTCCAAAAAGCTGATCAAACAAGTCATCAATTCGTGGAAGAGGATTCTTTTTCATTATAATGATTTATTTATCTCAAGATCATAAATGTAAATTCATGTTGCCTCAGCCATCTTCTTGACTAATCGGACTGGTGAACCCCATGGTGAATCACTTGGGCATATAAAAACATTTTCCTCATTCTCATATAGTTGTATCTTTAGAAACTCATAATCTAAAAAATCCATTCTATATGGAGTCTTTGATATTTTCAATTCAACATGTATAAGATCAAACAAAAATTCAACATCTTTTATTGGAGGAATACTAAAAAATTTCTCAATTAACTCTTCATCAAATTACATGACAATAGGAAGGCCTTTTTAGGATGGTTTTTCCATAAAAACAATCATCTGATCAAGATATGTATGCTTATAGTGCTATAGTATCAATGTTTGAGATGATGGTCAAAAAGAAGATTCATCATCCTCCTTGCACTTTTACATAATCGATGGTCGATTCCCCTTATGAAATGTGATTTCCAACTCAAGGCAATTTATGTTGGCTATATGTCATGAATGCCAATACATGCCAATATTAGCATCAAATTCCACCAAAGAGAATATGACGAGGTTACATAGGAAGTTAAGTCTAGAAATTATGATTGGGGATGAGTTATATTCTTTGGATGAAGTGATTTCCCCATTTGTCATTCTTACTAAAATTTTTAATACCATGATTTGTTGTGGTGTTGGGATTGTTATACTGAAAAATTAGGGTATAAAATAATATGTAGAGCCAAAATAAAAAAAAATGAATTCTCTATTATTACATTAATAACTAGTCTACCTATTAAAAATTTGTTGTTGGGGTTCAATTCAGCGGTAGTGATCATAAAATCACACCCTTTATTCATTGGATGTGGTTGGTGGACTCTAAAAATCATTGGCATAGGGAAATTATTCGCAAAGAGCTTTGGTTCTTTCCGGTTGAAGAAACAAACAATGTGTTTTGGGTGAAACGAAGTGTTCCTCTCCTCGATCACAACTATCTGGTTTTCTTGTAAGCAGTTAAAGGCCAATTTCCCTTTTCTTCCACACCTAAAGCATTTATTCGTCCCCTATAGGAAATTTCTGGGGTTCTTCTTTATTCACCTTTGGCTACTTGTTGTTGGTTTTTATTAGCACAATTGAATTTATTCATTATACCGCCAGAATTAATGTCCACCAAACACTTCTTATCCCCCTTTATACCCCTAAGATTAACCAATCAGCATTTCTACTTTGAGGGAACATCGTTCAATTTCCTCATATCTATCGAAGTCACAGATCACTAGAGATTTTTGTAGGATAGGTTTTGTCCCACCAAATAAGCAGTCTGCCTTGCATTCGGGGGTAATGAAGAAGATGATAGTTCGCACTACAAACCTTCTAATGTTTTCCTCATACACTCTAATGGATTTATCGTCGTTTCACTCAATGGTATGGAAGTATCTTTACATCTTATGTTGGCGGCTGCGAGGAAAATATTTATCCAAAAACATTTTCTAGAAATCCTTCCATTTCAATGCCTCAATATTGTCCTCATGATTCGTGTTTTTTGATCAATTAACACAATTAACCAGCTTCACCATCCATACAATAAGTAGAAATAAGAACATGATCATGTTCAAAACATTGAACTATGTAGAAGGTCTTTTCAAAAGAGTGGATCCATTTTTCCCCAATTGTCAGATCAGATGGTCCATTAAAAGTATGAGGACTTTTTCCCATGAAGCACTTGATTGTGGCTCTTTCTTTATTATGGGTGTTTGAACATCCCTCTTGACCCATGTTTCTATTAAGAACTAGAGTTAACATAGAGAGTATCGTGTCAACGATTTTGACTCTCATACCCATTAGATTGGGAATCTCATTAGAACAGTCACCACATTGAACTTCACATCAGTAGTTAGCCTCAGTCCTCTAATTACCAGTCATTGTCTAGAAAAAATTGAAATATAGGGTCAACACATAAAGGGAAATCCAATGAAAAAACGGAAAATTTATCAATTAAATTTATTTTCTTAGCATATCTAGGTAATCTGTGATCTAATTCTAAACATATATTCATAGTCAAATTTTTTTAATTCCCATAATATTGTTTCATACTATTCTTATAAATTGACCAGAGCGTATCCCCTAGGAGTTTCATAACCCACAGTGCAGCATGGCCAGTTTTCGTGCCTCTATTCCCGTCAATGACTAGATAAAAGTGGTGTTTTCAGGATTTACCTCTAGATATATATTTGTGAGAGACGAATATACCTGCATGTATCCATACATGGAATTATTTTCATGATGAAGCACTTAGTCAATAACCACCAAAACATAGGTGTATTTTTTTATACTTATTCTTATCCCTAAATCATTCACAAGAGTTTTCTAATCCTAATACCAAAAATATCTAAACATATCCTTTAATACCATCTATATCAATACTGCTATTTATTAAACACTTAAACATGATTTATTACATAAAATTACACTTAATAAAACACTAAGGAGTGAGTGGTCTAGTTTATTAGGAAATTAGGAACATTACATAACTACCTAGAACATATAACACAACATCATTATTGAAAACATCATTTACATTGCCACATCATTTATTCATAATTATAATTGAATGGGATTACCTAAGGATTGTCATAAGAAAAATTTGATCTATTAATCCCACAATGGGAGTAAAAAAAGGCGTAAGATGAAGTATATTGTACATGTTAGAAAATAGTCATATGAAAAGAGAAAAAGATAAACAAGAACATAATGGCAGGATATTGCATGATTATCATGGCTTGGAAATTTGGAAAAACAATTTGACATTATATTGAAATGTGCCATGGATCATCACACATGGAGCATTATTGAAACGTCATTTCAGTTGAATGAGAATTAGGAATCCCACATTGAACATGGTGTATGATGATACTAATTTTTATCCAATGCATTGGAGCACTATATGGGCACACCCTTGTAAATCATTTCATTTCATGCATAGTGTTCCACAAGGATCATATAATATGGATTCATTAAACATTATAATTTATTCCATGATAATAGAATGTGTATTTCATACATGAAACTTTATAATAAATAATTAAATGCATACAATGTTGAATACACTTTATAGAAAAATGGTCAAGGTATTCACTACACAATGACTTTGGCTCGGAAAATCGTGGTGCAATTTTGGCAGTATAACGTCGTCACATAAGAATTCATAAAAATGGTTGACGAGATAGACAGGGGTGTCTCATAATATTTACGTTAAATGTAAAGTAATGGATATAATCATAATACAAAATAATAGCTTGACTGTAAATTTCGGCATGATAGTGGGTGTAAATGGGAGGAATTGATTATAGAGAAAGAGATATATAATTATTCTAACATAAATAGAGATTCATTTAGTGGTTCTAAATCATACCCCAATATTTTTAATTTATTATAAAAGGGTATAACAACATAAATAATTTTGGACAAAATTGAGAAAGGATGAAATCCCTAACATCGAAGTGTGATTCAAAAGGCCTGCGAGAGGATTAAGAGAGGATTCATGGGAGATTGGGGCCCCTTGAGATAATTCTAGAGAGAGGATGATAGGGTCTTCTATGTCTAAAAAGGATTTCAGTGATGATAAGTTGGATATTGAGTGTTTTTACATAGGAAATGGGAGGGAATAGTTTATTATTTAGGTTTTGGACATTACACATTAAAATTATCAAAAACAAAAACAAACTAATGGTTTTTTCCAAGGGTTTTTACCAAAGGGGGGTGGAAAAAATTATTTTTTCATTTCGATGGCTGAAATTATTATAATATTATGATAGCTTATTTGGACGTGAGTCATACACTAATGGAAATCATTCGAAATGTTAAAATGTATTCTATGTATTGGAGGGTCCACTAAGGCACCATTAGATTAGGAAAAAAATATTAAATCGCATTATTTTAAAGGTAAAACAAATATTGTCTGAAAATGAATTTTATAGTATTTTATTACATCACTATTGGGTCATTATGATGTCTAAAACACTTTATATATTTAAAAGATATTTAATTTTTACATAAAAATTCAACTATCTCTGAAAATTTTGAAAATTTTACCGTTAGATAATTTTGATGTCCTAAATCCAAAAATAATTTTCATTTTATAAAAATCATTTTCAATATAAGAGAATTTATAATTTTAAAACAAAAACTAACATTTATATGAAATTCATGAGTTTTGACAAAAACAGTTTTCAAACATTAATAAAAATTACCATTATATTCATAAAAATTATATGATCATTTATTTTTATTAAAAATTAATTTATTAATAATATTTTATTAAAATATTATTTAATTATTAAAAAAAATTATTCAACAAAATATATTTCCTAGTTTAATATTATTTAAAAATACTACTTGTTCATTAAAAACCATTAGAAAAATAAATGCCTATTCTTTATAGAAAAAATAATGAACACAATCACTATTTTAGGTTCATGTTACATAACCCATTATAATAACCACATAAGACCAAAGGGTAAGGTGTTGAATGTTGGATGACTTTTTGGGAGGCTCAGATAACATCGCTTGAGTGGTAATCTCTATTACCTTTTACATCTTCTGTAGGCAGTTCTATTCAAGGATAACATGGTGATGCTTGGTACGGGCATACCATAGAGTGAAGCCCAGTGATGCCACCACATTTCCGAGATCTAAAAAAGGGTCTTCATATGGATAAATTCTACTGGATTAGTCCCTCGCTTCCATTTTCTGAGTAAATTTGTTTTGTTAAATACCTATGTTTATACATATCATGTGATCATTTTTCAATGGCTATATTAGCATCAACAACAATTCATTGTCGTATATTAGAATATTATAAAATAAAACCAAGGTAGTTCATATTTTATAGAACAATTTTACTTAATAATATATTTAATTATAGAAATTGAAATTTTCATTAATAAAATTGTTGGTCATTACACATATGGAATGTAAGGACACAATCACATCATACACGGTATTGTAATCTAAAAGGAATATTAATTTCTCTAATTCTAATCATAAGGATCATGATATTGTGGGTAGTTCATTATAATTCATGTTCATGATGTTTCCTTCAAGGTACATGACATGTACACCCATTTCAATCATATGTATTATCATTTGGTCCCATATGCTATTTCAAAAACCATATTCCTTGAAACATGGTGTGAGACACACAATATGTTGGGCTATTCAAGGTCATAAGAATGTAATCTTCCTACATGTCAACATACTCATCATGGGTCACAAAACAAGTAGTCCCATATGCAAGTCATGTGATATTTTACTCGCCTAGAAACCCAAAATGATACAACCCCTAGAAGACAAGATATATGTTTCTCGGGAATGTGTGATGTGTAGTTGATATCTTCCAACCGACTTCATATGTTCCTCTAGATTATCTTTATTCTGCAGTTATGGAAATTAATATCACCAAAAAAATTTCTTGTGGTTTTATCTTAGTAAAACCCATAATAGATGATTTCCATCCTCCATCAATGTAATGTCAAAATGTTTCACCAACCCATACACCTCTTAGATGCCTCACACCAATCTCTATGGTTTTTAATTCATTATTCATCCATTATCTTGCATATTTATTTTACACATAACCCATCACCTTTTTCAAAAATATCACTCGACCACATAGGTATGTTATTCCATCACAATTTAAATGGATCGAGAAATAAAATGCTCACATGTAATAAAAAGTTATTAAAATAAAAACAATGATGAGAGTGGGGGAAAGTAAAATTTTAGATAATTTTATGACATTGTAAACCTTTCAATATATCATAATTGTTTATATCAAAAATTAATGAATAATTATCCCACAAAAAAAATTCAACCAATGGTAAAATAATATATTTTTTGTTTCATTTCAAATGATTTTGTCAGATTATAAATAATATTAAAAATCCTTGAATGGAACTAGAAATTATAGTTTCAAAATTCAAAAACCTAAAATCCCAACATTTATAAACAATTGACTATTTGTAAAGAAAAAAATTCAATTCGGTAGAGATTCTGGAAAATTCCAATCATAGATTGATGAATTCTTACCAGACACAGGTTACTTAATATCCCTATCATTGATCTATCACTTATAAGTATTATATAGTTAACCATAGTGGAATATTATAATTGGGATCAAATTTATGGAATTAGAGGATAATAAATTATAAAAATTAGTTAATTAATTAATTAATTATCTATGTTATGTACATTATGATACCATAGTTCCAAAATAATGGGAGTCATAATAAAAAGGTATTTTATCCCCTTTCATGGTTTCAAATACTATTTAGAATTCAACAGTTGTCTTAGTTTCCCAATCTATGATTATATTCAATTACAATCCCATTATTTAAAAAAACATGCACCCATCGTTTAACTTATAGAGTCTTTTCAATATATTAATGTTATTTATCTATGGAAACCTAAACCCCATATTACTCTGAAACAAAACCAAAACCAATATTTATAAAAACTCCAAGGGTCCTTTTAAAAATAATATATTTTTTAAATTTTCTACACTTTCATGTGATTTCAACTCAAAATGATACCATTTTGAAATAGGATATGGTAATAGGCCTGAATCTGGACCTCCCATCCACAATCCCTATGATGAATGTTCTAGTGTGTAGATAAAATATCAACTAGTTAATACCACTTAAAATCAAATAAAAATATACATTGAACATTTCTCCAAAATAGAATCGAACTGATACCACATATAAACTAATCAGTAATAACATTGGATGTGTCATAGAACTTCACTAGACATATAATTAATATATATATATATATATATATATATATTCAATCACACGTCCAATTATATATTTCAAGAGGATGATTCAATAATTCTGGATCACGATGCACTATCTTCACCTATGGATATTTATGGAATTGGGTGAAAATTTAAAAAAAACTATCTCATATATTCCCACCAAAACATCTACTACTGATCGAAGTAAGTCACAAAATTCCGAGGAACTTCTATTAAGGGGGAACATTAAACTCCATCAACATCACCACAATCAAGGAGACTAGAACTAATGTCAACCCATGGACAAGTATGATGTCATCCATCGTCTTATAAAAATAATCCGGTATATCTCATACATAAATCTTGTCTTGGAAAACATCATAATTGATGTCACATAACAACATCCCTCCCACAAGATGTAGGAGTGGTGGAGTTTTTTCCAATGTTTAGAGATATGTAACCCCTTTTCCCTCTTCTAGGGTTGTATATAAATGTTATAATTGATTCCATTATTCCTCCAAAAAGATATAATAGAATCCCCTACTATGGAATTTTGAAACCACATTACCCCTAAAAATGTACATACAATCTCAATGTCATATATAAGAAAAAACAATTATGAGACTCTTTTATTCTAAATAATCTATAAACAACTAACCTAGAAGATAATTCCTCCACATCATTAGGGATAATTCCAGTAATTGAAACTTGAAGTTGCATATTACATAGTTCTAGTGATGGGGTCTCAAAATCAAATAGAAATAATCAATAATCTCATTCTTTATATAAACTACCATATAATCCTATATCTTGATGCATTTCAAATCACCGAATATATGAAACCTTCCTCCAATAGACCCAAAATAAGAATATTGGTCAACCTATAAATCAAAACCTCCAATTAATTAAAACACTATTTAATATAATAGAACAAATTACTTTTTCAAATTAGTGTAGTCAAATGGGTAATTATCTAATAAATTTATAACATATCATTTTAATAGTACCCATACAATCCATAGAAACTCTATACCCATTTAGAATATTTAGTGGTTTATAATCTAGAACAATATCTATCATCATAGGGTTCAAAAACACATAATGTTCTAAGATAACATTTCCTAAAATGATAAAATATCCATTCTATTATTAATACATCATGATAATACATTATTACTGGTTCACCCAAAGTACTTTTAGGGTAATCCTCTAATTATCTGCATTCTTCTCAACTCATTCTGAATAACCAAAAATTTCATAGAAATTGAAAATCAAAAGTGATTTTAGAATGGTTGGAAGAACCTATTCTTGAGATTCTACAATAGAATGGAGTAATTCATAACAATAAAGGGAACCACTTGGAATTCATAATTCTCGTACTAAAAATTGATTGGAATATTTATAATATCCAATTCATTACCATGTTTGTGATGGTAGCCGAACCTAATGTCACTCTTCAAGAAATGTATAACATGATTATAATGAAAAAATAAGACATAAATCCTTGGAAGTGATTAATTATTATTTATTTTCATGTGATTAGGTGATGGTAATCAATATGTAGTCTCAAAATCTAAAATTACTTCTTAGTAAACAATACTATTTAGCATGTACTAATATAATAGATCATATAAATATATTCTCCAAATGGACCTCTATATTCACTCTTATATTGTTGATTTTAACATGGGAAGTTTTATATGATGAAAAACATATTGTAGGGGTCTAATAGTGAATATAAATATAGAATTAAATATCCAAATATATCGGTATTCTAAAATAATATTCAGGTAATCCACCATATATTCATCCAAAACAACTAGAATATTTTTATATCAATATCCAACTACACCAAATGAAAACTCATGAGTGGGTGAGTTATTTATATTAGTTTATTTGGCATGATCCCACTTTTTTTATTCAATGGGTACTTATTTCTATTGAGGAATAAAATTTTTCCAATTTCAAATATATACCTAACTCTTCATAAATGATATCCTACTTGGGGACACATCACTATTATCCATTCCATTCTTAGAATGATGTCATGTGATTTCATAAAACATTCCAACGGAATCATTATTAATTTCATCCCATTGAGAACAAGTTTGATCTTCCGAAATATGTGAATAATAGTGGAATCACAACCCATAGGAATTTCCAGCCACCATATTTTTTATAAAGTCTCAAAAAGAAATTTTAAATATCTAATATGGGATATGTAAATGAATAAATATCTTTGACCACTATCAATAATAATTCATTTCCATGTAATGAAAGAAAATATTTTAACTTGAATTATTTCTTATGTATCCTGATTATATCCCTTTACAACACATCGAATTCCACACCCATTGCCTCATACCCGATTCTCATTCATTAGACCACCTATATTTTGTGGTATAAGTATTGGACAGTTTCATAATCACCATTTAGATCCTCCTCTAAGGGTTTTTATGACCCCTCAGTGTGCACATTCAACCTAACCACCCCTTGTATATATTTTATCATGATGTTGTCTCTTTCGTGGGTTATTTACACTAACGTTCCACCCATTAAATAAATAAATTTACTATAATAATTTTACATGAAACTTCATGTATCATAAAATTTCCATTAATTTTTTTACCCTACAACTGATCATGATTGTATGAAGATGTCGTGTACCATGAACATTAAAACAGTCTATGTTATTCTATAATAAATGACTCATCACATTGATGTCTACTACATGTTATTTTTTTTGATTCTTGTATTCCAAGAATATCTCTATCACAAAGGGCCAATAAAACACCACATTTAAATGAGAATTCATAAATAAGACACATTATCTCATATGACCTAACAGTTGTCTTAAATGATGTTTTTTTCATGGATGCGTTCAAATAAAAAAAAATATTGTATAAAATGTAAGGTTAGTAAACAATTCATTTTACTCTATGACATTAATGGCACCCATATACATATATGAAATATCATCGATTAGTATATATATCATGGTTGATAGATAATACCAATTTAATAATAATTTATCAAACAATTCCAATGAGAGTTTCTCCTCATCATGGGTTTCTGGAACCAAACCCCACATGTTTAATTATACAATATGAAGAAGATATATCATGAGTAGATAAATCTTAATGGTTGGGGTCTGTATGAGTTCAAATAATCAGATCAACCACTCAATCCAATCCTCCACTAATTGAGTGTACGAATCACAATGAAATAGGAGTGGTCGAAGTTGCAAAAACACAAAAGTTCACTCAACTTGCATGCATCATCATCCTTATACACAATAATAATCAGTTTGTTAATATAAATAGAATCATAAAAATTAAATGCAAGAGACCTTTCTATGAATTATTTTATTCATGGGAGAAATACAATATGCCCTCATTTAGGGAACACCTCCTGAATAGGCCAACAAAATGAGCCACATGATTCATGTTTTCATCATTAGAACCCAATATTGGTGTCCAAACAAAATTCCATTAAGGTGGAATCCAGAATTTTAACAAGAAATATGAAGGTATGATGGGAATATTTAGACTCAATAACAAATAAGGATATAAAAATGAATTATCAATTCCAATATGATGCATGTATAACACATTTCCCTAAAACTAGGGTCTCATCATGTCGAGTCGACAAGCTTATTATTAGATTCCCAGTGTAAGAAAATGTAATCAACCACATAATAGACCTATCTAGAAACATATTCTCTAGAATTGACCACATTGATACCACTATATCCTATCCTGACCCATTAGTGTCACACCTAGGCTGATGCTAAACCAATTTTTACACCCCAATTCTAACTCTAATATGTTATTAGCTGGTGAATATAATTAACTATGAATATCAAAAATATTGGAAGCCTTGGCATAATGTACTAATACACATGACAACCTCTATGGCCGTCTGAAATATTCATGATATTAATACATTAAGTATCATATGATGAAAAAAATTATAATAATAAATTTTATGAATAACAAGAGTACAGTGATATAAATATATCATGTTTCATTGGGAAAAATACATTCCCAACCAGCAATAAATTGGTGTCCTAACATAATATAAAATAAAGAGTAAGAGTCAAACTCATGAAACATAAAACCGGACACATCATGTAATCATATTGGCACAGCACCATTAACACACACTAATAGAAATCCCATAAAATTCTTTTTCTAAAATGTTGTTTTGTGTGTCAAAGGCAAATCATGTGGGGAAATCCAATACTGGTGACTATATACAAACCAAGTAGAAAACCACAAAATTTTAAAATTTAATCAATATAATAAAATAGTAAAATCATCACATAAGATACTAAGGGGAGAAAGAAACACAATATATGAATATTCTAATAAATAAACAATGAAAAAAATATTATTTGAGATATTACAATCATCACAGACTGCTTTGGATGATGAGTATATCCACTTCATGAATATTCAATGTTGTCCCAATCCATGTTTCTCAATGAAATGTTATTAGATATGTTATGGATTACTAATTCATTCTATATGGTATGGTTGAGAGGGTTCCAAACCATAGTGTTGGACCCATACCCCATCATAGATCATATACCTGGTGCTAGAAAGGCTATAGATAAGAGACCCATGACCTGATTTGGTGGGTTGGGAGAAACTACCATATTTATACCCATTATATAGAGCACCCACACCATAATATATAGTTATATTGTGTTTCCTTTAAGGAACATTGGGTGTACTATAATGTCAAAATATTATCATCTAGTTATCCCACATAGAATGTGAAAATTCATATAAATGTAATTTTTTCAAATGCACATGATATGTGAAATCACTCATGTTTTTCCGATATACTCTTCAATCATGTACATCTGGCTGGCTAAGGGAATAATTTCTGTAGGACTGGATACAGAATATTTTATATTTATCTATCCACGAAACATTAGTCTCTAGAAAACCTGAAATAAATGATTTCTATAATGCTATAACATGTATTTTTTATTTTAGAATTTTCAACCAATTTCACCTTATTTTGTAGTTATTTTTTGATCAACTAATATTATAGGAAATCTGACCCAAAAATTCAACCATGGATTCTTTTCAAAATAAAATATTATAAACATGAATTTTCATCCTCTAATAATCAAATGTCAAGATCTTATACAACCATAAAATCCAATTTCATGTATCATGCCTCTATTTAGTGTCTTCTACCAAAAAAATCATCCATGATCTAAATTACTTAGCTAATAATCTATAAAAATACACCTATATTAGCGAACAAAAAAAATTGATTCGAGGCTGGATCATGCTTCGAATTGGTCTTGATGTAAAATCAACTACCTATCACAAAAAATAAATAATAAATTAAAAATGAGGTTTTCAGGGCCAAATTTCCCAAAAAGGGTTCCCATCCTATTCCAAAAATGAGTGATGACATATCGTGACATCATGAGTCTCACCCCCAGTAGGCCCTAGGTTGGATACTAGAAACAATGGTATAATAAAAATATATATAGGAGGAATTTCAATCTAATTGAACATGAATAAAACAGATATGTGAAAGATACAACAATTGAAACCTTCTCAATCAAAAACACAAACACATATATATAAAAAAATAATATGTACAAAATGGAGTGACATGAAATACTATAATAACTATAGAGAAAATTACAAGTGGAAAACGGAAAATTTGGCAGTGATAATGAATCCCAAAATGATACTGAATACCCATGGGCTTGTAATATCCATCCAGATCTCCATCCTTCAACATTTGACTTGTAAAATATATTATATATGCAGGGGTGATCATAATAGTATACATGGTATGATCCTCTTACGATCATCTCATGAAAATGACAAACGAAGTATACAAATATAATGTTGACTATAGTGAAACATTTTCATCACCTAAATAGGTATACTAATTTCCCAGTACATCTATGGATAAATCTAAATATTTCTCACATCAAATTGAAAACATAACATAATAAGAAAACATATAAGATACCCTAATCTCACATGCCTAATTGGTTACCACTCTTCCCCAACATCACACTTCTAGATCCAGACATATATATAAAAAACAAACCCATTGAAACATTGGAATGGCACCACACCATGTGTTTCATGCATTATATAATTACTCTATCCCAAATCACATAACCATATATAGTAACCAAGTGGTTTTATGGTCTATGATATCATGTATGAAATGTCTCAAACATCATATATTATACCTCAAGTCATTATTATAAGAACCTGGCCCCAAAAAGTTAGGATCCAATTTCATGCTACCATTACATTGGAATAACATACAAGTAAACTATTTCCCAATAGATCAAATAGTTTAGTATTCTTGGTAAACATGAAAAAAACATGATTTTTATTTTTCAAATAAATACCCAAATTACAACATATTATTTACTTCCAATGATATCATTATTCGATATTGTTTATCACTTCATGTATTTCATAGTACACTTAAAGGAATCTTCGTGAAGAAAAATATAATAAGGCTGAACAAACTTATTTGTATGTGTTATGTATAAAATAATAAACGAGGAATCATTGAGAATAGTTAATATATAGTTTTAAATAACTAAACACACATTCCATGTAATCAAAAATAATATATGGATGTTCATAAATTATATGGCATAGTAAATAGATAAACAATGATTCCTTTTAAATAACAGGATATGGAAAATTAATATGGAAAGGTATGTAACTAAAATCTCATTCCATTTAATGAATAAAATAGGAATAAATGAATCCTTAAATATTTTCAGATTGAAAATGGCATGGATAATAAATAATAAATATTAATGAATGAAATGGTTAATTTAATAACATTATATTACATAGGAGCATGATTCAGATACCATCAAGACCTTTCACTAGACAATTTAGCATACTCTTGTCAATACCATTCATTAGAAATTTTAAATCAATGGGAAGAAAACCATCTATTCCAATTGGAATCAAACTCGAAAGAATTTCCACAAAAAAAAAATTATCCCATGAGACTATCAATATTTCACGGATTACAGTAAATAGTTCCAAGCCGTTATATTTCATGTCAAAGAATTCATCATATATTGAAGAATTAATTTAATTCAATAATAATGGGACTTACCAAATATATTTATTTGATAAAACAATGTTCCTTATCAAATATAAATATTTTATAATACAATTTTCCTTATCAATAATAATTTACCTTATCAAATATCTATATTTGATACATATTTATTAAAATTTCCCCACTAAAACAAGTAACATAAAAAGTAAGAACCATATTTAAAAATGATATCTGGTTCATAAAATTAATATATATGTGTAAAGGATATGTATAATTAAGGTACTTTCAACATTGAAGGTCCTAGGAAAATAAATATTTCAAGGGGATAAAAAAAGGAATCATGGTAGTGAATTTTATTAATATCGTTGGTCAAAAGAATCATAAACCGTCTAGCGTAATAATAATAATGGTATCAATAAAACATATCCTAATTGGAGTAAAATGAATTTTTTTTATGTTTATAAATTAAAATACTATATGATGATCTTATAAAAAATATTTTGCAAAATTTCATTTCCATTGTGAAAAATTAATCAAACATACTTTTTTAAACAACATTTTGAATACATATCTTATAAAACTAAATATATTAAAAATTAAAAGGAGGATTTAATGAAATTATGTCAGGTAATTTCTTACATGTTATATACGGTAAAAATTAAATTAGTTTTTTAAATTAAATGCTTTAAAAATGTCTTGTTCAAAAATAAACATGAAGATTCCATTAAAAACATTTTTAAAAGATAAAATGGGGTAAAAATTTATTTAATAAATTTTTTTTGTTTAAAATAATTATTAATTTTTTTATATATAATAGGGTTTTTGGAAAAATAATGTTCTCTCAAAAAAGAGAGAAATAGATTTTGGTTTCTAGAAAAAATTATTTAAATCAATTTTTAGTACGAATGAGTGTGAAAATATTATTATTACATAGAAAAAATGATGAATAACCAATGAAGAATAAAATTAATGGATTTATTAAAAAATTATTTAATATAATCCTCTAATTGAAATTCAAGTGTAAATAATCCTGAACAATATGATATTGTGAAGTAACAACTTGAATAGACCATAAAATTGATGTGAGAATCAATAAATGAATTGATTATATTTTTCAAATGCATATAAAAAAATTGTAACTAAGACATTAAATATTACAAATATTGTTACACTAGTAATCATAGAATATTATGGACAATTAGAACATAATATTACATAATAAAATGGAACTGAGTTGTGAAATTCATAAGACATGGTAAATTTTAACTAAAATCCCATTAGAATAAATGAATAAAATTGGAAAGAAAAATTACATGAAGATAAAATAATTCATGATATAATATAACAAAAACTTAATTAAATATACTAAATAAAATATGTATGTGGTTAATATGACATTTATCTTAAAGATGTAAAATGTGAGATGAAAACACAAAACCTTTTGTTTCCTATTGGGTGAACATCCTTTAAAATCGTGCATAATGGTTTTAATCATGTCAATATCATAAAATAGAACAATAATAATATTTTTAATTTCATATATTGTCTTCTTATAATATCTCATTGCCTATTTTTTACAATCATTCATTATTTTCAATAATTATAGGGATAACTACCTAGTTTTACAAGTGTGGTTTTACTTGTTACTTGCTGTAACTCTTAATTATATCATAATTTAATTATTTATATAAAGTAAAACATGATTTGAATATTACTAATATTATCTATATATTTATTTCATATAATCCATAATAGTTAGAGATAGAATATGGAATGCATTTTTCAAGGAGATAATATGTTGTACATACGCATAAATGCTACTTCAATTTCATTGTCGTATTTAAATGAATGAAATTTAAATGATATATAAATATATTTTTGATATATTAAATTATTTTTATAACATATTTATCATATTTTTATTAAAACAATTTTAAATACATTCAATTTATTGATTGAACAATCATATCACTTGGTGAAGGCGGTAGTCCAGACATCCACAAACGATGTTATTATATTCCCACAGAATGAAAATCATACTACTATGCATTTTTGAAAAATTACAAAAGTATAAATAAATCCTAAATATAATATATATTATATATATAATTTATATATTATATATATCATATCTATATCATATATATATATATCATAAACATATATATATAATATAAAAACATTCCAACATTATTCCCAACCACGAGAGGTGGGAATGGAAAAACTATTGACATCTTATCACGAGACGGTAAGTCACCTTACATGAATAGCACATTAATTACCCATATTATAGAATTTTTATAGTTGTTGGATGAAACCATAACAGATAATAATCCCTTTAAATTTATGATATTGATTTTTTATATAAGCATGATATAAAAATAATTGAATGGGTGGAGAGATAAATAAATTAAAACTGGCCAATGAAAATCATTACCTTTGATTCAAGTAACTCATTTTTTTTAACCGAAAGTATTCTCGGACCTCTTTATGAAAAAAATGAGGCCAATAGGATGAGGTTAGGTATTTTTTATGATTGTTTGGGAAGATTTTGGGTGATAAAAACTGCTTTATAATTGTGAATATGTGGGAGAGATGGGGGCCTTTTGATATTGGATGAGGTGTGGAATTCTTGAAAGTATTCGAAAATGGAATTCAACCCATGTTTTTCCTTGTCATGTGGAACCAATAATGATCGCAATTAAATATAAGGGACATAAGGGTCTATATAAAAATTTATAATGGATTTTGAAAATGTTTGTAGTTCATTTTGGTTGTTTAGTTTACTCGTTATTAATTTATGTTGCTAATTTTTCTTTTAATCACTATAATTATTTTAAATTACTTTCACCAATATTTTTTGATGAAATCATTAAGGACCCAGAAATTTCTATATAATTTTTTTAAACTATAAGGGATTATTATGAGACTACAAAAATTTACGGCATGTGATTCCTAGGCCTAATGTTTCCAAAATGATCCATCCCAAAAATGAAAAGAATAATATAGAGTGGGTGAGTAGTTTTCTTAAAAAAGTTTAATAACTTGTAAACAGGTTCACAGGTCATAATTATTAGTGAACTATTGCATTAAGGATGGAAGTTTTACCATAGGCATGAATTAATTTTACTCATCGCATACCTCCAATCAGAAAATCCAAAAATGTCATAACTCTAAATAAAATTATTAAATAAAATTATTTTATTCTTCAAATTCATTAAACTGATGAACATTAAATTAGAATAAAAATTTGAAACCAACATTGAATTGGTGAGGGTATGGTTTCATTTGGTAGAAACTAACATTATAAAGCACGGGCCAACAATGGAAGATATTTTTTGGCCTAAAATAATATAATTATTTAAAAAAATTAATGATCAATACATTTAATCCTAAATGGTAACTCGGATTGAAAATAATAGAGTACAGTTGAGCTTGTGAGGGTGTGTTATAATAAGTTAGTTCCAAACCTCGGTTTGTGCGGGTCGATGGTGACAATTAATAATTGAATTCATTAATGAAACTTATTACTTTTGCAGTGAGTTAGCCTTTTATCATCATATATTTAAACAAATCCTCATCTAAGGTCATGTGCACTCATGAGATTATCCTATGAAATAGTACTGGAGATGACTTCCTCCAACATAGAACAAAGCATTGATTCCTTAGAAGATTCAATCCAGATTTATATGAACGCTGACAGACAAGCTACGAATGTGGACCCATCATCCTAATCTGCACCTTCTACCAATGTGTATGAGGTAGGGGATATATTCAAAGAGATGTATAATTATTCTATACATATTGATGTTTGATTTGAATCCATGTTATAATACTAACATAGAGGTAGCATGGAAAATGAACAAGGTTCACACCCTCCTTCTATCATAGTATTGGTTACGTTCATCATGGGTGAATTGAAAATAAGGATGAAAGGTGAAACCGAGGGCCTCACAGTGTAGGCACCGTCACAGGAGGCCCGTAGGTGAAGAGGAGAAAGAAATCGGACCACCAGAGCATCACTGATGGCCTGTGGAAGATTTGTCAGCATGGTGGCACCGGTGACTAGAGGCGGTGGTGTACGAAAACTGGATGACGTGAGAAGGTGGTAGTACCCAAAGGAACCCTTTTGAATGATGAAAGGGGCCGGCAAGCACCGGCCACGTTGGAGATGGGCAGTGCGCCATAGTGGAGGGTCACGACTTTGATCCACGGTAGAGGGCAGACCCACGGTCTGGGTCATTTGTAGTTGACTGGTCCAGTGGACCGGCCAGGTGTAGAAACACAAACATGCACCACATCATTGATGAACCAAATGGGAATGCTATTTAGGAGGGTAGCGGACCCCCTCACATGACCAATGGTCTGGGAAATTCTTCGGCACTCCGGGCTGGGCCCAACAGGGTGTCCAGTGGGCTACTCTTGTGTCCCAACTGGCGAAGCCTGTATCCAATGGGCCAATCCTGTAACCCTGTCCCCTTCAGGCCGGGCCCAGCAGGATAGGTCTGGTCGGTCCAATCGGGTCAGCCCAGACCCAAAACTATTTATGGCCCAGTTTATATTAAATTTCTATATCTACTAAACCAATGTTTGTTGGATGAACCATAGTTGGCGTTGGAACACATAGGACAAGTTTGTCCTTTTGAGACACTCAACATGGGGTTTGCTTAATGTTGGAGTATGGCTGGGTTAGATCGGACTCAAATCCAACTAGTCCCCAAAAACTAAAATGGATATAACATATAGACGAGGCATCTGATTAATCTATTGTCTATTTTTTTGGATCCCTTATAAAATATCTATTTATAGGGTTACATTTTTGTGGGACATTAAGGAGGATGAAATGCATCCAACGGATTGGGAAGAGGATCCTCCGGAATCAAGAGTACCATGTGTGGTAATCCAGTGGATGGATGTGACATGAAGAAAGAATAGTGATCTACTGTGGGTCCACACCAAGTAATCATGTGTGGTTTATCACCTAGAGATTGATTTTGGGTAAGAACCTAGAGATTCTATGTGGTTCAGAACATAGAGATATTTTCCGGGTCATCACCTAGTGATCCGGTGTGGGTCAGCACCTAGCGACCTCTGTGGGTCACCACGAAGCGATCCTCTATGGGTCAGCATCTTGCAATCCTATTTGGGCCCGCACATATTGATCCTCTATGGATCAGCACCTCTAGAGACCATGTGTGGTCTAGCACCTAAAGCCTCTAGACAATATAATATGATCTATCATTATGACTAATCCACATTATAACTGTTCTTTATGTAATAAACCTGGTTTGATCTGAGTCTTTTTCTTTGGGAATAGTCATTGAGATCATGCTTTGTGGTTAATATATTGTGTAATTCTGAGATACCTTCAGGGGTCTTGGGGTATCTATTGAGTATTTTTATACCCACCACTTTACGGGATTTTCTCGCACCTTTTTGTGTCGTGTGATGAAAAAGAGAATCCTTGACTAAGATTCGGGGATCCATGGCTTGAAGGTGTATGGAGGTGACCATTTGACGTGGCATTCCAGAATGAAAATATGTACCTAATTTTCCAGTATGGCCCTATGTGGGGGACCTCAAGAGCTATTTTTCCTTTTTACATGTATTTCCATTTCAATTGTTCTTTTATTCTGGCCCCTTTTTACTTTTACTACTTACTTTTACACTAAGTTGAGGTTTTAGTTCTGGTTGTACATTCATTTTCCATTGTGCTATAATTGTGCATAGTGTGCCTTGTCTTTGTGTGTATAGGTTTTGAGGAAATGCCTTCCCTTTCTAGTGATATTATTTTCCGGTGCTAGTCTTCATCCCCTGGCTTATGGATGGTGGGCTTTATGGATTCACAACACAAGCACTGGGGAATTATGTTGTTATGTGTCATGAGTTTGGATTTATATCTTGGGAGTCTAGTGTTGGTGTGGCATCAGACGTATCAACACACCCGGACCCTGAATCCTGTGTTCCGACACGGTACACGAAAACACCAGTTGCATGTGTTTTCAAAATGTTTTTATAATGATATATTTTGAGTCATCTCCCAAGTTATAACTTATTGACTATGGGTTATCATGATTCTAATTCAATATGACTCAATGCAAAAATCCATATCGGATTCCAATTTGGGACCATGCGGTTGGTGCATTGTGTGACGAGGCTTATTTACACGGATTGTTCCCCGAGTAGGTACCTTTGGGTGGTGTCCCATCAATACCATTGGTCCTTGGTCAGTAGTTACTACCTTTGCTTCCGATCGAGGACATATTCAGGCGTAGTGCCTTACACGTGTTTTAGTGACAGATACCCCTCACGATATGAGGCAAGCCTGAATCACATACGGGTAAGGACTTGTTTGAGGTAGTGACCGAGTATCCATCATGCAAGGTCACCATTAGATCGAATGGAGGTCCGGTATGTAATAATTTTACATGGATTATCCCGGTGATGGTAGGGTTTAGATTACCCTTATCTTACGATAACGTTAATTTTTCCATCGACAGAGATTGAAATCCTTCCTCAAAGAAGGGGGTCTCTTTTCCATGAATTGATAAGGGGTTTTTGTTCCCAAGAGCTTCTACCGCTTCAGAAGGATGACATGTTAGTAGATGAGTAATCGTTGAGGCGAATCCACCATTCCATGTACTTTATGAGTACGATACAACCAGTTCTTTAGGGCTCAGACCTCTTAGAAATATGTTTTAAGGGAGATCTGAGCCTTCACTATTTTTCTATGCATTCCAAATTCTATTAGGGTGATAGAGAGAAAAATTGTGGTGGAAAATTCATTTTGATGTGAAGATATATCTAGTGAATTTCAGTAATGGGAAAGTAGGAATATGATGCCAGTCTTAGAGACTTGGATGTGTAAATTGATTCTGGAAGAATAAGTGATAGGGATATAAGAATCTATAGGGAAGTAGACGAGGAAGCAGAACTAGGAGAGAAGCATGTTGTGGTATACATTTCGACATGTAACAACCACAAACCTAATGTTGTCCCCACCAAGATCAAGGAGCTAGATGGATCGAGAAGTGAGTAACTACGTTCTTTCAATTAGTGTCACCCAACGGCTCACAAAATGATTTTTGGTAAGGTAAATTCCATCTTTTAGCTACTGCATTAATAGACATATGTACTAATCTATATTCTCAACATGAATCTTGTTAAATAACTATACATTACAGTTAAACTGTTAACATGACCCTTACATCTAGAGATACCTATAGGGGGAGACTGAATAATCACACTTATATAAATGTTGTGATCTTACCCTTGAGGTGAGATTCTCATTTTCAACCTCTGGGGGGGGGGGTAGCTTCATGGATTTAAAATGTTAGTTTGGGTACAAACGGGTCATCCATAGTTCATGCTCAGATAGACTGTTTTAGGAAAAAGTATTTCGTATATCTACATCACTAGAATATTTTTTTCCTTGGTCATTGAAAATGAAATCCTAGGCATCATGGGATAAACTCATTCATAGGAGTGTGCATCCGATCAATCTTGAGTCAGCAAACCTTACCCTCATGGCAATAGGTGTATTGAGTTTTCATTTCCCAATAGTAGTGGTAGTGTTCAGGAAAACCCTTTCAAAAGATGTTTCCACCGTTAACTCTCTATAGGGAGAGGTTCATCCTCATTGTCTTGTACCCATGTTGGCCCACTTTTTGCCATCTAAGAGTAGGTATCAGTAGAGGTCTTGTGACGCCTCTATGTACATGAGAATTTTTGTCATCACGGTGTCCCATCAATGATCGTCTCAGATTGTAATGCTCATTTAACATATCTATTGCAGAAGGGCTTACAGGAGGAATTTTGGAGTCATCTATGGTTTAGCACCACCTTTCATCCTTAGACAGATAGTCAGACTGATCAGACCATACAGACACTTGAGGACATGCTTCCAGTTTTAGTCCTTGATTTCGGCTGTATTTGGGATGACCACCAGCCACTGCTAGAGTTCAAAAACAGCAACAATAATCACTCCACCATTGGCATCGCACAGTTTGTGTCCTTGTACTAGCGATCATACATATCACCTCTATGTTGGACAGACCCATGAGAGCTAGTATTTATTTGTCTAGAGTTGGTATGGGCTACCACTATGAAGGTGTGGATCATCCATGAACAGATGAAGACTGCACTGAGCCAACAGAAGTCTTATTCTGACAAGATAATGAGGCCCTTGGAGTTTGGGGAGGGAGATTATGTATTCTTACGGGTCTCACTCAACCAGGATTACAGAGATTTGTTCGGGGAGACAAGCTATATTTTAGGTTCATCGGACCTTTACAGATCTTTAGTAGAGTAGGTGACTTGGCATACCTCCTATCTCTTCCCCCATCGAGGAACCAAGTTCATAATGTTTTCTATGTGTCGTAGCTAAGAAGGTACATGAATGAACATTCCCATGTTATCAAAAAGGATGATATTTACATTAATGATGAGGTAACTATTGCGGAGTTCCCAGTGGAGAAAGAGGATCAACAGGAGTGGTTCCTTTATGAACAGTTTATTCCACTGGTGCATGTTTGGTGGTAGCACAAGAAACTCAAGTAGATCACTTGGGAGAGTGAGGATCATAAATTTTCCCATTACCCACCTTTTTTCACAAGATTAGTTGTTAAATTTAGTGATATAATTCCCTAAGGCGGGGATAATGTGAAGACAATGAAATTTATATATATATTTTTTAATTATTTCAGATTCATAAGATATTGTGAAAATTGACAGCATGTGATTTTAAGGTCCAAAGTGCCCATAAAAATCCATCAAAAAAATGTTATTATTTTAATATTCTACATGAGCAGTTTTCCTAAAAATGTGGAATAACTATTAAACAGGTGCTCAGATCATAAATTTGAGGGCACCATTGTGTTCAACATGGATGTTTTAACCTAGATGCGACTTATGTATATTCGGTGCAGGACTCCAGTGAGAAAACCCACAAATGGAATAATGGTAAATAAAATTATTTTATCTTTCAAATGATTATAACTCAAGAATGGTGACTCATGATAAAAAAATGGTACCACCACTGATCATGTCATGGTATGTTTTCTTTGGGAATATCATATCATTGGGTGGTGCGGGCCAATAGTGGGTTTTAATTTTTTTCTCTACATTAATTATTAAGTAACAACATTATTATTGTTATATCAATTAAATCCTAACCAGAAACTCAGATTGGAAATATGAGATTTCCATTGTGCTCGTGAGGGAATGTTCTCCTTTGGTAGAGCCTAACCTCGCCCAGCATGGGTCGAGGGTGACATTTAATAATTTTTGTACTTTTTAAGGTACATTCTGTAAATGTATGGGCATGAATTTCTATCATTTAAACTATTTCTCAAATTAAAAATCTAATGATACAGTTGAATTCACAGCATCCAGATTCTCATAAGAGAATCTTAACATCTTCAAAAATATTCATATGAAAAAGATAATTTTTTGACATTACAATAAAAATTAATAAAATATCCGAATGAGTTTTTTTATTTATTTCTTGGTAACTGATGACCGACGGTGGCGAAACCAGTGAGTTGTCTAACCATTTAATGGTCGGTTACACTGGCATGTATAACTGCACCATTGAATTATTAATGGGTTCATTAATTGAATTCATTAATGAAACTCATTAATTGTTCGATGAGTTAAACTCCTCTCGTCATATGTTTAAACAAAACATGAGAATGGGTCTTGTGCACTCACGAGAGGAACCTCTGAAAAAGGGCCGACAATGACTTCCTCCAACATATAACAAATCATCGATGCCGTAGAGGATTCAATCTATAGTCTGAAGAACGCCAATTAACATGCTAAAAATGTGGACCCATCTTCCTCATGTTCACTGTCTAACAATGTGTTTGAGGTAGGGGTTTTATTCAAAGAGTTTTATATTTTTTCTACTGTGGTTGATGTATGAATTTCTTTTAGTTTATAATGCTACTGCAGAGGGTGTGGGATGAAATAAAAATGCTCAAACCCAACATCGATCTCGGTATTTGTTGTGTTCTTCTTGGACAACCAAAAAATAGAGCTGGAATGTGATATTAAGGGCCGCAAAGTGTAGGCATCATTCTGTGAGGCCCATAGATGCCAAAGAGAATGAAATCAGACCACCGGAGCTTCACCGGTGGCCCAAAAAATATTTTTTGAGGTGGCATCGTTGAAAAACAGAGGAGGTGGTGGCCAGAAACCACTAGCCACGAGAAGGTAGTGGTGACAAAATCTACAATGGAGGACGAAGGTGGAAACCAACCTGCGATTGCGACATTGGTTCCGCGAAGCACGCTGCGGAGGGGGTCCACATTTTTGAGCCACAGCGAATGGAAGACCCATGGTTCGTGGTTTTCGCATAAGAGTGATCTAGTGGACCGACCAGGTGGATTGGTTCCATCTGGCACTGTAGCAATGATGACCCCAATGGAGAGTCGTTCGGGATGGGAGCAGACCCCCACACCCAGCCAGCATGCCGAACAGTTCTGCCGCCCAGTGGGCCATTCCCAGCTGGGTCGGCTAGTCTGGTCATGAGTACCAATGGGCTGAGTCAGTGTCCAGTAGGATGAGCGTGTGTCCAGTGGGCCTGGCTAGGTTGATCAAACCAAGTCTGCCCGAACCGAGACCCACTTACGACCCAATTTCAATTAAAGGGCTTTATCTCCTAAACCAAATTTTTGTTTGAAGAACCATCTACAGTGCCGAATCCCTTAGTATTAAGTTGTACTTGAGAGATACTCAACATGGGTTTTTGAGAACATTATATTATGGCTGGGTTCAATCAGACAAGAATCCAACCGGGCCCCCAACTCTAAAATGCCAATAATGTGTTGATAGAGTGTTCGGTTGACGCACCGTCTGTTGTGTATGAACCCTCATAACATGAATATTTAGTAGGTTAATTATTCATATGACTTCATAGATGATGTAGTACGACTGATGTATTCAGTATCAGATCATTCGGAAACAACTATACCAAGTGTGGGAATCCAGTGGTTGACTATGACGTGATGAAATAATAAAGATCCTCCATGGATCAGCACCCAGTAATCATGTGTGGGTGAGCATCTAGCGATCCTATTGGGTTCAACATATAGCGATCAGTTGTGGCTCAACACCTAGTAATCTTGTGTGGGTCATCACATAGTGATCCTCCATGGGACAACACTTAGAGATCGTGTGTGGGTCAGAACCTAGTGATCATCTGTGGGTCAGCACCTAGAGATCCCATATTGGTTAACACCTAGTGATCCTCAGTGGGTTAGCACACATCTATAATGTGTGAGTCAAGACCTATATCTACCTTATGCGGTCTAGCATCAAAATCCTCTCGATAGAATAAGATGATCTAGATTTATGACTAATCATATTTATTATTCATTTATAATTTATATACCTGGTTTTTCTCGATCCTTTTGCTTTGTGATTTCTGATTGATATTATGCTTTTTGGTTATTTTTTTGAGGAATTTTGAGATAAATTCTGGGGTCTTATGGTCAATAATATGTATATTTAGACTCTACCATGATGGGGATTCACATGCACCTTGTTCTGTCTTATGTTGATGATGGGTAACCCTGACTGTGATTCAGGGAGCCAGGACTTGACGGTTTACGGAGGTAACTGATTGATGTGGAGAGCCATAATGACAAGATATACGTAATCTTAAGATAGTATCCATAGAATAAGAACTTATGATCTATTTTTCCTTGTTACCTATACTGCAATTTCTGTTGGTATTGTATTATTTCCTTTTTTTACTTTCAGTAGATTCTTTTACACTCAGTTGAAATTTTCAGTTGTGGTAGTTGCATTCTTATTCCTTTCTATTGAACTTGTTAAACATTTTACCTATCTTTGTGTGTACAGGTGTTGAGAAAATTCGGTCCCCTTCTAGGTATATGCCTTTTGGTGCTAGTCAACAACCCCTGGCCTACGGAAGGTGGGATTTTGGTATCACGACACGGGCCCCGGGGGATGAGTCGTTAAAAAAAACTAAGTAAACCTTATTATATATTGTAAATTAATATTATTAAAAAATATTGATTCAAATTTTCCAAATTCCAATAATAAATGTGGTAAAAATAAATTTTAATTTATTCGATCAGATGGGATGACAAATCAGGTCACTAAAGTTTAATTTTCAAAATATTACATTTATTTAAAATTAAATATCAATGATAAATTGATTAAAATGACCTAAAAAGGAATAATGAATTTATAATTTATCTATCTAGAGATAAAAAATATAAAAATTATATTACATCCTAATAAATAAGTAAGATGAAGATGTTATTTTTAATTAAAATTTATTATTTTTAGATATTCATCAAAAAAATGTAACACCATAGAAAAATAAATAAATTAAACCTAAGATAACATTATGTGATCAATTATAAAAATTAATTATAATTTTACATATAAACATTATAAATGTGCAAAAAATTGTATATAAAATGGGATCTCCAATAAAAGGCGAAAAATATTATTAGAAAAATATATGTTTTTATGAATGAAATTATGTTCATTTTTATCATAAGGATACAAAATATTTTTGATGAGTGTTAAAAATATTTGATTTAATATTTAATATATATATATATATATATATATTACATTAATATCAATCATTATTATTAATAAATTAATTTTATTAAATTAAACCTCAATTCTGAGCATAAAAAAATTTCATTTATATTTAATTAGTTTTTATATTTATTTATAATTAATTTTTAATCTATGATATCATTTTATATTTTTATAAACGATTTATTTTGATAACATTGTTAATATTCCTCCTAATTTCTTATTTTTTGTCTAGGATATATATAATTATAATAATATTTGAATAATATATTATTTTTTGGTAAAATGTGGTCTTTTATTTAACATGAGATATTGAAGAAACGCAATGTTGTAGGCTACCCAATATATTTTTTATTAATAATGTACCTAAAGATGGATAAATACAATAGAGGTTAATTATGAGATTAAAAACTATAATTTTAAACCTTAATAGAAACATATATTAACATGTTTAATCAAACCCTATTCATAAAAATATTTTTTATTTAAATGGGAATCAATCTTGTACCTTTGGTCCAATATAAAAAGTAACGTAATGAAGTAGATATTTATATGTATTTCACGGGTTTTAATAATAAAATGATTCTATCAAAATCGTGTATTGAATGGTATTTATTAATTAGTGGTATCACAATTAGAGATGAATCATTTTCTCAAATACGTAGGTAATCCTAATCATAATGGTTAATATATATTAGAGTAATAATGAATGTACTGATTCAATAATAAATAATTTAAAATCCTAATCTAGTTAATATCGTATTCACTAAATAACATACATTAAAACATTTTTATTGTAATAAATGTTTTTATGATAAACAAGATACAAATATGAAGATGAATATAAGGGGATTCAAATTCTATTATAATTACAGTGGAAATAAAATACTTTTTATAAAACAAGTAATTCAAATTAATACTCATATTTTCTCCTAGAGAATATGTTATCCAATAACCTAGGTTAATGGTCCAATTTTTTATTGTTACAAGAATGTTTGTCTTTCCCTTAATTGGGAATGACCTCAATATGATGATAGATCTGTCTATCAATCCTCACGAGACCTTGATAAGAGGACCAGCTTCTCTATCTCACTATCCTCCTAAGACCTCCATCTGATGATCATATTTTATGTTTATCTCTATCTACATGATCCCTTGATCTTATACATGTAGTCGATCATTATGATTACAAAAAAATCATAAATATTACATTTGGGTGCAACTAGAATCTTACTCTTGTATTTTTTAGTTCCCACACAAACTGATATTTATAAAAATGAATTGATCATCATGACGCATCAAACTCTTAAAAAGGATTATTATTTATAGTCATTCTTCCAATAGTCATTTTGAAACTTCAATGGTAATATTTCTCAATGTTTTTCATGATAACATTGACACCTCTCACTTCAATGGTCATATAATAGAATATTTTATGATTTTGGTTGGATGTACAACATCTTTAGGGAAAAATGTATTCCATTACAATAGAATATGGTTTCTGGTATTCAAATGTTAACCTATATTCAATATAATTTATTACCCTACCTATTTAATTATCATTATTTCTTTAGTTGTGAATCTGATTTTTATCGGTTTTAATATCATGTTTGATTATTGTATCTTTTTACAAAATGAATACAATAATGAAATTATTAAATATTATTTTATAAATTTGAATCTGATCATTATTGGATCTATTGACATTACTATGATTTTAATAAATACATTGGTTGTATAATCAGGAATACTTTGAACCTTTCTCTGTGTACAGTAAAAGTTAATTTCATCCTCAAAAGAATTATTAAAATACATTGGACAATAAAGAATTGGTAGTTAAGTAGTTAAGAAATATTATGTTATTTTCAAAAAAAAACAAATGAATAAGTTGAAATATTTCTTTGAATCAACAATATCCCCCTTTTTGGAATGAAAAAAGGACAAGAATTAAATGAAAAAGAACATTGAAAAACACAAGAACATTTTTTTTTTCTGTACAAAATATTCAGAATTTATATTGTAATAATTATCTCCCCTTCGGTTTATAAATCATCTGAATAAAAATGTGAGTTTGACTAACTCCCACATTGGATACAAACATTCCTTAATTATTTTATTCTCTTATTTATAAGTATTTATCACCCTATCATAAAATATATTCCCATATCTTTAAAATTATCCCCCTTTTTATTTTCAAAAAAAACGGTGATCTGACTTGTAATACATTATATGGGATATAGAAACAAGTATATAAAAATATATAATGATGATCTTCATCATCAAAAAAGTTTTTGAACATAAAAAAAAATGATGAATTTGGAGGTATTCAAGAAATTCCTAATGATTTGAATTATTTCTTCACTAATTTTTTTTAATTAAATTAGATAAAACAGGACTTCAACGAAACAATTTATCATTCATCAGTATTAGGGATATCACAATGGACATAAATGTATTAATCGCCTTTATATCTTCTTAGAGATTTGAAATGATCTCTTCTTCATAGTGGTTCATCTTTTCTATCTTTTGTAACATTTCATGTTAAATTAGAATCTTTTCATCATGTATCTATATCTTTTCTTCATGATTATAAAATATTTGGGAGAAATCATTCTTTAGACTATTGACAATTCTTGTTATGATTTTTGAGTCTCCTTATTTGAACCTCAAAATACCTCATCTTTCCATTCATCTCATTTATAGTATTATTATGATTGTCATATTTATCTTCGAAATGCAGAACAAACAATACTCTTTATTCCATTTACATTATTAACAATCAAAATTAGACTGCTAAATCATTCAATTCCTTCCATATCTATTAAACATTCACATCAAAATGTCGGAGATCATTACTGTATTATTAACCCCACATAGTCATTTTACTACATAAATTTATATGAATTTTATTGAAATCATGATGGGATTTGGACATAGATTATAGCTTGATCACATATTTTGTCAGCATGATTCTTGAATCTAATATTTTATTAAAACATTTCAGAAGAATCTAACACTAAGAGTATAGATTTCCATAATAGGGAATTATTACTTCCATAAATTTTTTAGTATGGTTAATAAATTCGATTCTTTCTGAAGGATATGTACTGGTAGAATTTGATGGATCTTATTATTGATCATAATGAGGTAGAATGTGAATATTTTTGATTTGTTCTTAGACTATTGTTTTCCTTTTTTATTTATGTAACTGATTTTTCAATTCTCTTTTCTTCCTTATTTCAATATGTAATCTAAATAGTATGAACATTAACACCTTTAGTACCTTCTTATTTTTGGTACTAATTGGATTCATCCTTATTGGACAAAAAATATACTACCTATATAGATGGGGACTTCTTTTTATATTGATTTAAATATTTTTCTTTTTAATTTCCCATGAAAGAGATTTTTTTAGGAGGATGGAGAAGTCCTTAATGAAAACATATCATATCGAAGATATTATTTATCATCAATTAGGTTTTATAACTTTTTCATCCTCCTATATCTCCTACTTATTATTATTATTGTTATTATTATTCATACTCATGTATTTATTTGAAAACATTTTATTCTTTAAAACCATCACTTTATTATAACTACAATATCACTTCCTATGACTCCTTCCACTATTTCATTAATAAACTCTTCACAGAGATATTATGTTGTTAAAAAATAAGCCATACCATCTATGACCAATTATTAACCTACCAAAATAGTATTTCCATTTTTTATGATAGGGTATAAATATCCTTGGAAAATGAATATATAATGGAAAATAACACTAACAAAAATATTTTCTAAAATAATATTTGTATAGGTTTCCAAAAACTCTTTTATCAAATAATAAACTAACATAGAAAATTTATTTTTATTCTTATAATCATTTTCCCTTTTTTATTTCTCTTGAGTTTATTTTCTGTGAATATTAATTTATAAAACTTATAATAGGTTGATAAAAATATTGGGATATCCTTCTTCTCTTTAATCTTTTTTCTTTTTCCACACTACATCTACTTCATGGTAGATGTTATTTTTTTCTTCTGGAGGAATATAATCAAACTTTCTATTGTTAATATTCTTCCTAGATATATTTGATTTAAAAAAATGATCTACTTTTGATGCAGATACTTTGGTATTATTTAAAATAATATTTGATTTATAATAAAATGAATAATTCATCCATTTTATTGTATCTTCAATAATAATCTTCATATTTTCTATGACAGCCTTATATTTGATTGCTATGTCGAAATGCTTGACACTTGATTCAATAATATTTCATATAAATGATAGAAACATTATTATATTTTACTTGGATGATCAGGATTTTATATTTAAGATAGTTGTATGAATAAACCAACCACATTTATCTTCCTCATATTAACCATTTAATCCAAAATAAATTAATTAAATACTTTCAAAGTATATCTATCTAATTATCACCGAATTACAAACCCTTTCAACAAAACAGATATTACTCTATGAATTGAAATTAGATGGTTGAACCTCTATGGATCATCATATGACAGTTTTTCAAACAAATACTTCTTAAAAAATTTATAATCAAATATACCCATGGAATCATGTAGTTTATGAGATGGAAAAAAGTAATCTCTTTCAAATAAAATTCCTATGAAACCTGATTCTTACATATATGTCATCTTATATCATTTATCATATATTTGGAATGAAAAAATATCTTTTTGATTTTCTCCAATTAATTTTACTATGGAATAAAAATATCTAACTATATCCATGTAAATAAAATCTTCATTGGGAATGTATTGTTCAACACATACCAATTTCAATCCTGGAAAATATATTATTCACATTATAAATGAATCATATTTCTCATGAAATAACCATCATAGTTAAAACTTCATGGAAAACATACAACTATTTTTAATCCTTCATGGGTTCCATCATATTGGGGATTGAAACTGATGATTTGGAAATAAAGAACAATTTGAATTGGAAGACATAAAAGAGTCACAACTTCAAGGAATAAATATGTAAATAAATGATCTAGGAAACATAGGGTAACCTCTATATTGGATATTTCAAGAGATGGATGATCTCTGAAAAATATTGGATGACTAAGATTCAATCTTACTAATCATATGGTAGAGATGATATCTGAAGAGATATTTTTATTTAATATAATCCATCGAGGTTTTATAAAACAAAATTTATCTTACTAGGTGGATATGATTGGGAAATTAAAAAACATGAAAGATTTTAATTTTAATAACAATCAAGAATAAAACTAATTAAAATGAAATAGTGTTTAAAACATAAAAGAATGATGATTATGTTTAGTAGTAAAATCATCAGTATTATAATTTGTTGTTCGTCATTTTCCAATAGAGTATGAAAGAAATATTTAATATGATAGTTTTAATTGAAAACATGAATACAATAAATTAAAATAAAAATAAAATGTGATAAATTCTAATGAAATCAAGATCATAATAAATTGTAAATATTTCTTAATTCTGAAAAAAAATACATTAATATAATTTTTAAAATTTAATAATGAAATCAGTGTCTAGAAACTCTATTATGATAAATAATTTGTAATGGTAAAAAAAATTGAAATCCAAAAAGTAAAATTTGTATAATAATAATAACATATACTCCCCCTATGAAAATAAGTAACATAATGCATAGATAATGGTAATAAGGAATTATATATTAATGATCACTTTATATCGTTCATTTCCAGCTTTTGATTAATATATTCAAATCTATCAGATGGTAATGGTTTTGTGAAAATATATAAATATTGTTCATGAATTCTGATGAATTGTAAAATTATATCTCATTTAAGTGTGTGATACAAATGAAATTAATTACTAATATCAATTTATTTTAAAAAAGATTATTGTTCAGGGATTTTACAAAGGGAAATGAAACTACTATTATCACATAGTATTTGGGTTTTATTTAAAAACATTCAATACTTGGTGAGTATGTGTTTCATCCACAACACTTGAGCTAAAACAAATCCTGCATACATATATTAGAATTTTATAGTTGAGATATATGCATTTTTTTGATTCTTATAATAAAATGAAACTAAAGAATCTACAAAAATTGAAAATCCCCCGAAAGAAATTTTCATATACATTCCTCAATCACTAATGTAATCATCTGATTAAATTTTTAATTCAAAATCATTTCCAGATGAATAGAAATTTAAAAAATCCATAATTACCTTTACATAATGAAAAATTTTATTTATGGATTTTAAAATGAATTCCTTTAGAATTGAATTATATATTTCACAAAATCATATAGAAAACATTAATTCTACCTGAAAAGATGTGATTTCTAGTAAACCTCGTATTACACCTATAAAACATGTTTGATCAATTGGATTCCCAACATAATTCAGATCACATCTATTTATCTGATTTCTAGGAATAATAATACTTTTTGTTTTGAACAATCAAAATGTCATTATAATAACCTTTATAAACATATCTTGATATTTATATGTACCTTATAGTTATTGAGATATTTAAAACCCAAGTAAATATGTTAACTCACCTATCATAGTCATTTTAAACTTAGATTACATAATATCTGAGAAAGAATAGTTTTCAGATTCTTTAGTTGATCATAATATAATGTTATCAATCTATATTTGGACAATCATAATATTTTGGCCAAAATTCTCTATAAAGTGAGTTGGATATACGTTTCACGTAACATAAATTTTTTTTTAACAAAAATATTTTTAATCAATCATACAATGATATATGGTATTGTTTAATACTACATAATGCTTTTGTTAGTTTATATATGATTTCAATATGTTTTATATCTTCACAACCAAGAGGTTGTTCAACAAAAATATTCTACTATACATAACCATTATGGAAAGCACATATCATGTCCACTTGAATACATTTTAAATTATTGAATGTTTTGATGGATTGTAGAATACCAATAGATTAATGTCTAGATAATGTTCCTTAGTTTCCTCCATAATATATTAATTATTTTTTATTATCACCTTTAGAAAAAATTATTACTTTATTACTACTGATTGTTCCATTTTCATCATTTTTTTTTCTGAAGACCTGTTATACTCAAATTACCAATGTTTTTTGGTATTTCCACTATGTTCAATACACTATTCCTCTCAAATTCATTTAACTCATTTTTCATGGACTTAATCCAACCCTTATCACCTAATGCATGATCATGATTTTTAGGTATATATTGGGAACTAAAAGATTGATGTTCTAAATCATTTCTCAATGAACATCAAGCCCTAACTGGTTCATTCACATCAACAATGATACTATCATTGGATTATTCCTATGAAACAACTAATATTTGTTTTATAAATACTTTTCATCAACATTTTGTAGATATAAAACTTGTGTAAATAATTTAGAAATAATTTCTTGAGAATTGTTTTATCAGAGGAACAATCCATAAAATATCGACAATATGCTTTGGAAAACAAATCTGAGGTTGTTGGTGGGTTTTTTTAAAAATTATTGATTTCATTAAATTTTACATGTATTATTTCCTTAACCGTATTATGATTTTAATTAAGAAGTCCATATTCCTTATATATAGTGGAATAATCTATAAATATACATTCATTGGATTTGGTTTTGAATATGTGTAAGTTATGTTTCATATTCAATATGAATACATTACATCCTAATACTCTTATGTAAAAATATTTTGGTATTTGGGATGTCTACATCACATATAAAATTATGAAAATAAATGGAATAATTAAAATTTTATTTATAGAATAACAATCATTACTAACAACTTTATCCCAAATATTTTTATCAATATAGTATTCACTTAATGTGTTTCTTATTATTTCATGAAGAATATTATTTATTCATCCAAAAACCCCATTTTTTGTGGAGTTATAGGATAGGAAAAGGTTTTTGAAATTCTTTTCTTCACTAAAAAAGGATTCAAATTCTCCCCCATGATAAATAAGAATAGTTATTGAGGGAATGTTTTTATCTTTTTTATATTTATATTAAAATGTTTTGAAATAATACTAATCCATAGAATATATTTTTAATAAAATAAAACTATGTATATATATTACAAGAATCAACTAAAATAAATAAATAGTAAATTCCCCAATATTACCTTTTTTATTTGAAAGAATAAATCCACGTTCACTAACAATGAAGAATAAGTTGTTTAGACCGCACTAGTATATTAAAATACTGACTTTTGTTTCATAAAATATTAAAAAGGGTTATGGACTATTGAATAATAAATCCTTATATCTTTTAAAACATTAACAAGTATTTTCATAGTCTGCATACATATGTTTATAATGTTACCATGTCCTAAAAACCTATTTCATCATGAAGATCGATCATCTAATTCACTAAGACAAGGAAATTCAAGGCTCCTAAGGTCTTCTATGATTGGTGTATATACATTCTCATTCAATTATGAAGAAATAATGAATTCATCCTTGTAATTATGTAATTCACATTTATCATTATCAAAATATACAAGTAAACCATTACCACAAAATTTACATATGCTTATAATTGTGTGATTAAGAACATTAACAAACAAAACTTTTGAAATTAATGATTTATCTTGAATTAAAATATTAACAACACTGATTATCTCTCCTTGATAATTGGAACCAAATGTAACTTTTCCACTATTAATATTGATAATATTTTCAAAGAAATACTTGGGTCCAGTCATATATCTTGAACACCCACAATATACGTACCAAGTATTCTTGTTCTTGGTACTACCTTTGTTTTACTGAAAACAAAACAATTATAAATTTTTATCCGAAGACTTATTAGGGCTATAACTGTTTGAAAATAATATTTTAGGAATTCTAATTTTTTTCAAAAATGATCTTTGTTGAAACATATGTATTTAATTTTATTTATAGAATAATTCTTTTCCCAATGACATCCACTTTTAAATATAGTACAAAAGAGTTTATTTTAGGTTTAAATAAGTTGTTACTAAAAATAGGTCTTCAACGAGTATATCCCATTCTTGAACTAGTACCACGTGGATTGATTTGTTTAATTTTTTTTTAAATATTCATTTTCACTGATAATGTTTGAAAATTGTTTCTTTAGTTATGAAATTTTAGAATACAGTTTTTCAACTAAATCCTTATCCACTTCAATATTAGTATTGAAATTTATTTTCTCATAATTATTTTTCAAACAAACCATTTTAGAAATTGATATTTATAATACATTAGAAATGGTAAACCATTAATATTTTAATTTATCAAGATATTCTGATAGATTTGATATTTTATTTTTTTAAATATGAATTCCTAGACTATCTTTTGCACGATTTTCATTAGCATTTTCATTTTTTTAAAAAAATTGAAAATATTCATAATATATCATAATTATATGAAATTCAAAAATAGAAGATAAAGTATTATCATCACTAATAGATAAGGATTATTCATTCGATGATATAGAATTATTCCCAACTAAATAATTTTATGTAAATGAAATATTAGTTAAGTAATAAGTTTTCTGTACCTAGCACAAAAAATAACGACTTCCAATAGATTCCTTAACAAGAAAACAAAAATTCCTCTGATTTGTACATTCATTATATAAGGAAATTTCTGATGAATCACCTCCCCTAGCACACCATGTTTTAGTAACAGTAACAACATTTTTGTTCATATTAATTATGAAACATCTTCTGATTCTTTTTGAAATTTATATCCTAATTTCCTTTTCTTTAAAACACTTTATAGTCGGTTCAAATATTTATTACCATTTTTTATCTCAAAAAATGTATCTTAAGAGCCTCTCTTTTTAATCTTGTAATCATTAAATTTCTTGTAACAATACTAAAAGTAATTTTTCCCATCATTATTATTTATTCTTCAAGAAAAAAATGCCAATGCATTCTCATAATTCTTAAAATTACATGAATAGTATTTAATAATAACATTTTTTTCATTTTTTAATTGAAAAAATTCTTAGGAGTCTGAGATTTTTTTGATTTTGATGTATTAATAAAAGGAACTATGATATTATTATTTTTCATTATCCTCATAACATTTCCACCTACCCAAAATTTGAAAAGGGGTTCCAAAAAAATCATCAAGTGTAATATTTGTTATATTAAATTATTCATAAACAATTTTTCACCTAGATTCGGACTCATTTGGAATGATATCAATTATATTTTCAAAAACTATTTCATCTTCATATAATTTTTATCATATAGATCGTCAACTGTTGACTGTTATCATAATACATTATTGTAACTTTTCATGAGGTTCACAAAAAAAACTCATATGATTGATAGTAAGATCTACAAATTTATCTTCTAGTTTCAAAAACCATTGAGATTAATAATTGAGTAATATTTATATTTTTAAAAATATATTAATTATCTTGAGATTAATAAATATTAAAATAAATTCTTTTGGTCAGAGAAGATAATAAAGTGTTTATAACCATGTATTTCAATTGATACTCTTGATTTATTTATTTGTAAAAGCAGTCAGCTCATATTCATATATATTTTAATATCCAGATAATAGAGGAAATTTTTTATTCCCGTATTTATAACAAATTAAATCATTCTATATCTCTAGTTATCATAATGGGGTCCATAAAAAATTGGGGGTCTATTTGTATATAGGGCATCTATTAAACATAAATTTATTCCATCCATATTTAAAAGGAATAAAAAATTCTATTACAAAATAAATTTTATATTAGTAGATATTTATAAATAAAATAATTATAAAATTTCATTAAAAAACATAAAAAATTATTAATGGAAAAGCTAGAAAGTAATTTAGCAATGGAAACATCCTCTGATAGAAAATGATTGTACTAGTATAATTGAGAATTGTATATGACAACAATTGTTGGATCATAATGTATATGATGATGGATAAATTAAAATGGGGTGAATTATATGTTTAAAAAAATTGGTTATAAACATAAATGAGTCTTTTATAAAAACTGTTAAACAAACAGTATTCATAATTCATCGCAAGTATTTAAATTGTATTCAGAGAAGGCCCTTGGGTCCAATAAAAAATGTATCATAATCAAATAGATTCTGATATGTATTAAACAAATCATAATAATAAATATATTCTATCTAAATAGCACATAGATTCATATTTAGTATTCAGTGGTAACACAATCAGATATTCATCCTTTTCAAAATTTCATAAAAATCATAATCAATAGAATTTTGATATAGCATAGTAATACATAGTATATTTATTATATCCTAAACAATATATAATTTCAATCATGTTATTATTTTAATCATTGAGTAACATAGATTAAGATAATTATATCATAATAAAATCATTTATGAAAAATTATATAAAAATAGAAAGTTGAATATAAAAGAATTCACTATCTATTACAATGGTAGTGGAAATAACATACTTGTAATAAAAAATGTAATAAAAAATACACTTCTTTTAACCTAATGAGTAGGGTATCCAATACCTATGATAATGACGCTTGTTTCAATCTTAAAATAATTTTTTTCTTTACCTTACCATGGAAATCCCTCGACATGATGAATGTTCTATCTCTCTATCCTTGTTATCCAATGATATAATGATCATCTTCGCTATTTAACTATCTTTATGGTCCCTTGATACTTTGATGATCTTGTCCATCTCACTATCCCTAGGTAATCTCGATCATATTTTTCTAATTGTCGGTTGATATTACAAAAAATCTCAAAAAGATCAAAAGTATGAGGAAATATAACTTCACTCTTATAATCATTAGAACTCTCACACCCTAAGATATTTTGAAATGAAATGACCAATACTTCACTGTAAACTATTCAGATGGCTGTGTATTCATATTAACACCACCAATAGTCATCTTTACCATCCAATAGTCATATTTCACTGAGTATTTCATGATGACTTAAACACATGGAACATTAATGGTCATATAATAACCTAATGATTGAAATCGTATTGAATTGAACCATTTTTAGTGTAATGTTTATTCCATAAAAATAGAATATGGTTTCCCAAATTTAGAATGTAAGATTTATTCAATCCATTGAATTTTATTATCTATGTTTTTATGATGATTTTTATGATTGTGAATCCAATTTGTATCAGTTATGATATTAGGACCAATAATATGAACTTTTTCAGCATGAATATGAGAAAAAATTTCTTAAATCTAATTTGATAATGGTGAATCTGATAAATATCAAATCTAGGCTCATTATAATATTTTTAAAGAATAAAGTATGTTAATTTTCATGAATACTTTTATCATTTTTTTAATTATGTTAAAAAGGTATGATTTCGTCAAAAGAATTCTTAAAATACATTAAATAATAATGATTTAGTACTTATGTATTAATGAAAGAATTTGTAATTTCTAAAACAAAAGGAATTAGGAAGTTAAAACAATAATTTTGACTCAAAAGATATATTTAAATTTGATGCATTGATATCTATATAATATATTAAATTTATTTATAATATTAAATATTCTGTAATGTCTTGAGATGTTATACAAAATAAAATAAAAGATACTCATTTATAATTTTCAGGGTATTAAATTCTCCCGAAATTAAATAAATTTTGTCCTCACAAGTTAAACTATGTATCAGTAATAATTTGTTTTTAATTCCTTATGTTGAAATAACACATCATTATAAGGGTCCATAAAACATATTCTTGAAAAGACATAATGGGAAGTTCAAATTTCACAAGGACTAAAATGTAACTATGTCTCTATGTATGTGAAAAGTAGTGGACAGTAGAGATAAGTACATTGAAGAAAAGTGTAAATATTTATATGTAATGACCGAGGTCATCAATAAAAAATATATTATTAATGGAATTTTGAGGGCCTAAAATCCATAAATATGTGATTATTCAACAGTCCATCAGTTCAAAAAAATTAAGGTATTATGACAAAATTTGTTTTTTTTAATGTAATTTTATTATTATTGAGTAATTATTTACTACCTATGAATATATTTAAATATATATATCTGTTGTGTTTCAATTTAATTTTAAGAATTCTATATTATGGTTGTGCTTTGATAAAATTCTAAATAACCCCTTACTCGAGGAAAAGGATATCCTAGAATGAACCCACTTTTTAAAGAACTAAAATATTATTGTAATACCCCTAAAAATAATCAAATTTTTCTCTAACTATTTTAAAAAATAAAAACGATTAATACATTAATCTCTAAACTTAAAAAGATACATTAATAGTCTATTATTAATATTTATTCATCAAATTGTTCAATTAATAGAAAACGCATTAACTAGAAAATCACATAGCCCAGTGGTAGGCGTAGAACCCTTATCTTACTTAAATAATTGGTTTATGACACACCACCTCACCAGATTTGATGGGTTGTCAACCAACATGCAGGTTTCCATGATTCTTCACTCTAATAATAAATTTTCTGAAATAAATATAATTGAAGACCATGAAATTTAATAATTAAACATTCTTATAATTGATGTTTTCAATTAAAACTCATCACATAAATAAATAATTTCTTTATTTATATATTGGTCAAACATTGTTGTAGATTTTATCATTTAGAATATTCTCTAAACCCAGGAAACACCCATGTTCCCCATTATTATGGAAATGGACTATAAATAGATACTCATTATAACAACCCTGCTCTTTATTAAAATTATAAACCTGATTTATTACTTAAACATGAACTTATCATAAATCTATGGATTGATTGGTCTAGTGAATTGGGTAATTGAGAACATTACAGTACTACATAGAAAATAAATCAAAACATCATTATTGAATACTTCTATTTCATTACCACAATATTCCCTCGTACATAGAATTTCATGTGATAACCTGATGACATGCATATGAAAAGGGGGATATATAAATCCTACTAAGAGATTAAACAAGTAATAACGTGAAAAATATAATTCATGTCCAAGAATAGGCATATCAATGAAGAACAAGATAAAAATGAACATAAAGGCATGATTTTGCATGATTAACATAACATGAAACTGTGTAAATAACATTTAACTTTTTAGTAGCATGAGACAAGGATCGTTGCATATGGAGAATGATTAAACCCTAATTAATCATGAATTAGCATGACTAAACCCTCATTTCATGTGACATGTCATGATTCTAATCTCTACCAAATGCATTGTAGCACTATCAGGGGTCACCCTTCTTAAACATTTCATTTCCTACATAAGTGTGCCACATAGATCATACAACATGGATTATATAAAAAAAGTAATTTATTCCATGATAATGAAAGGTCGAATTAATACATGAAACTATATAATAAATAAGTAAATCTTCATAAAGTTTAATATACTAGATAGATAAATAGGAGTGGTATTCACTACCCAATGAATTTGGCTTGGAAAATTGCGGTGTAATTTTAGTAGCATAACGACTTGACATATAAATTCAAAAAACTGGATGATGAGAGATTCAAGGGAATCTCATAATATTTAAATTAAATTCACATTTATTGGGTCATATATATCCATGTCCCAACATATTTAATAGAATTTATATTTTTAATATAATATAATTTTGTGAATGTAAATGATGAGAAGGAAATAACTTACGGAATTTCGACACGGCTACAGGTGTACATGGGAGGAATTAATGAGATATAAATGGGTATATGATGTAAATACCCTTAAAATTCAAGGGAATTTTTTATTAATTTTATTTAGAATTTTACAAGAGCGCGGTTTCTGACGGCACCTGATTCCGAGGCCCGGTGTTCCCGGAATCAATTTCAAAGTTTGGCTCGGGTACATTCAGTGAACGAACGAGCGGGAATTTCTAACATTTGAACCGGTGCTCGGAATCGATTTCCAAGGGCACTGATGAACTCACAACGCCGGTAATCGCTTAATAGAACCTTTACCGTAGTTTCATTTGTGCAGGAGAAGAAATTAATTAATGGGGTTTAATTAAAAAGTAAATAAAATTGTTGAATACAATTTATTTCTTTTTCATGGTGGTTAATTGCTCCAATGGGAAGTTGGTGGTGGGGCCCACATCCACCCAACATCCCATGTGTGGATAATTAAAAGGGTGGGGCCCACACGAACCCCCCACCTTTTCAATTTCCCTAACTCCCTAACACCTATTAACCCCTCACATTCCTAACTCCCCATTAACTCACTTTGATTAATTTTTGACAACTAGTTATAATTAATTATGTGAGTTACTTAATTTCAAACTCATGAAATTCAAATGGTTAGGTTGTGTTAATAAAATAAGACTTAGTCTTATTTTATTATTGTTACAGTTTTGCAACCTTGAGAGGATTGGGGAAGCGGTCTTCTTCTTCTTCAACGTCGATGAAGAACGCAAAGAACACCATTCTTCAACGAAGAACACCTCCGCCGAAGAACGCGACGTCTTCTTCCAACAACGTTTCCTCATTGTACGCACCTCGACGACAATGGAATCGACGTTCGTTTTTCGCGACGCTCGACCTCCGCGACGCTCGTCTTCCGTGGTTCGATTGACGTGCACCGTTCCTGAACCGAGGTAGGGGTTTTATTTATTTTATTTGTTCGTGAATACCAACTTGACGAACTTTGTGGATTTAAACCATTTGTTATCGAATAACGTGAGGGGGTCGGACCGCACAAACATGGCCGACCCTCCTTATTTTCCGTGTTGGTTCCTTGTGGTTGGTATGGGAGAACATGGTGTTTTCGCACCATGCAGATTCATGCGGAAGGAAATGCACGACACAGTCCCACCGCGCCATGGAAAGAAGTTTAAGAATGCGACGCCGTCGCGCCGCGTCGAAGAAAATCGAAGGTGCCGCGGCTGGAGCGGGGCCGTGGCAGAGGGGCGCGGTGCCGTCGCACCGCGCCGGACGACAAGGGCCACAGCCGGTTCCGGGCCGCGGTGGAGCAAGGTGACCGACAGCCGGACCGGGCCGCCGGTGTCGGAACTGGAAGGGGACCGGCCACCGAAAGTCCCGTTGAGAAGGAGTTGGCCGGCCAGGTCGAGCCGGCCGGAAAGGGGAGGAGCTGGGGGAATTAAATTCCACCGGCCAGCTTCAAACGTCTGCCATAAATGGGGGGGGGGGGCGATTACTCAAGGGGAGCAGCCCCCCCCCCCCCTTTTTCCAACAGCTCGGCCGAAGGTCGAGCTGGCAGCGTGCTGGGCGCGCTGTGCCCAGCCGAACTGGCGCCTGGCCGGTCTGCCAAGTCGGGCCGCGCCGGGCAGCGCCGCACCACGCCGCGTCGCGCCGGGCCGACCGGGGGGTCTCGGGCCGGGTCGGTCCGGGCCCGAAACCCCAGTTTTCGGACCGTGTTTGTTCAATTGCCCATAACTCGGGCTATGTACCTCTGATCGACGCTCCGTCAGCGGAGAAACGATCCTTGGAATGAGACGGTCGTTTTGACATATCGCACTCAAGGTTTCGGAATACTTTGATTTCGGCCGGGTTGGTTCGTACACGAAACCAACCGGGCCTTCGGAGCGAAAACGCTCATATCATGAGCTACGGACGTCTGATTGACGTGTCATCAAGTTTTTTTAGTTCCTCTTAGTGAGGTGTATCTTTTGACGTACTCCGCCTGAGGTTTGGACGTAGGTGGAGTATGGTCGGGTTGGTTTTTCCTTAAAAACCAACCAGGCCCCTGGGACGAAAAAGCCAATAACTCTCAGACCGGGCGTCCGATTGACGTGCCGTCTGCGACGATGAGTTCTTGTTGACGATACGGATCTTTTGGATACATCAACTCTGGACTATGTGTCAGTTGATGTATCAGCCTCTCGGCTCGTGGAGCGGACCCTCCCAAACGAGCTTGCTGTGTGCAGGAACCCTAGAGCTGGCTGTGACTGCTACTGTGACTGCAACGACAACTGTGCAGAGATTCTCAGTGCATACGACGACGACGACTACATCACTCAGCGATCCTGTGTGGATCAGTGCTACCGATCCTGTGTGGGTCCGATCCTGTGTGGGTCAGCGCTCAGCGGTTCTGTGTGAGCCAACGCCTACAGATCCTGCGTGGGTCTGATCCTGTGTGGGTCTTTGCGGGGGTTAGATTCCTACCGTTCCTGTGTGGGTCTTTGCGGGGATTAGTACCTATCAATCCTTTGTGGGTCCAACGACTTAGATAGATCAGTGATCATCTCTATCGTCTTCGAATAAGTATACCTTTTTGAGCTGAATACTCTTTTCTTCCTGTGTGGATTGTGTTGTGCTATCCTATGTGGATTACGTTTTGCTTTCCTGTGTGGAATACATATACATTCTTGTGTGGACTGAGTTGTACTTGGGTTCAGAAGTTGGAGCGTATTGGAATTGAAGACTTAGGTATATGTATGGGCATATACCTAAGTAGTGTCGGTTCTTACTTCATGATTGTATCTTTCCTTTGTGGTTTATCCTTTGTAGATTTTGGGAGACATTCAGGGGTCTCGGGGTCCCTACTGGGTAGATTATACTCACACCTGCACGAGCTATGCTCGCACTACATTGTGTTGGTTGCAGACGACGGACAGTGTTGATCGTGGTTGAGGCATGCAGAGCAGGACGGTACCGGGAGGTGGACCACTGGGCGGGACGTGCTCGGAGCGGACGACGAGACCCGAGGGGCAGTGGAGCTAACTGTACCCACCCATCAGGTGGGATTTCCAGTAGACAGCTTGGCGTAGCAGCTTTTACTTTTCAGTTGTTTTTTTCCATTTTGAGTTGTACTTTACTTTCAGTTTGGGTTTGTATACTGGCCCACTTACTTTTCTGCACTTACAGTTGTACTCAGTTTTTACTTAGTGTTTACTTTTTCTTCTTGCTTACTATGTTGTGCTTGTTTACTTTACAAAGGAAATGCCTTCCCTTTTTACCGGGATTTACGCCTTGGTTCTAGTCGCCAGACCTTGGCTTATGGAAGGCGGTCATGGGGTAGTCACGGAACGGGCCCTGAGGACGGGTCGTGAAAAATTGGTATCAGAGGAGTTCGGTTCTACCGCGAACTCTGATATTTTCTATTTGAAGCAATAGTGTTTAGCGTATTGAGTGTGGTTATCAGTCCAGGGAGTCCAGTGTTGGTTCGGCGGCCGACGTATCTGTACACCAGGACCCTGACTTCAGATTTCAACTTAATGCACGAAAACATTGATTGCATGAGTGTTTCAAGTTTTCTTTGTGATTACTTTGTATCAGCTCACCAGGTATATTGTTCTGACCATGGCACACCTGTTTCCTTTTCAGGATGGCCCTACGACGGCAGCCAACTAGGGTTCCGAGAGTAGAGTGTGACGACATCCCACCGAGCGACGAGGCCTCGGTGCAGGGCCCTTTGTCAGCAGTGGCACCGGCAGTAGCTCTACCCGCTGAGCCACCGATTCTTTCAACACCAGCTGCTGACGATGCATGTCGCCTTAGTGCACTGCATGAGTTCCAGCACCAGCGACCGCCCATGTTCCGCGGGGAGATGGACCCCCAGTCATCCGAGGACTGGCTGGAGGCAGTCGTACGAGTTTTCAGGCTAGTGAGGACAGCATCAGACCTCATGGTGATCCTCGCTGCGAGCCTACTGCACACAGCAGCGAGCCGATGGTGGAGCTTGATGCTTCAGGTGCACGATGAGGCATCTCTTCTCTGGAAAAACATTGTGAGCCTCTTCCGCTCAGATTTTTTCCCAGCCACCCTTCGTGCGGTGCACATTCAGGAGCATCTTCAGCTGCGACAGGGAAGCATGACGGTCGCCCAGTACTCGACGAGATTTACTGATCTCTTGCGCTACTCAACCGACATGGTACGGGACCCATTCTTCCAAGCCCAGACCTTTGACCAGGGATTGAGACACGAGATCAGGGCATCACTGATCTCCCTAAGCATTCCGACTCAGACTGGAGTACTGGAGCGGACCCTTTTGATCGATAGATTTCTTACTGAGTCTACAGCAGCGCCGAGACCCACCGCAGGGCGGCACGTAGCAGAGTCTTCTGTAGAAGGCAGTCGATGGATGACTCAGGGGTCCAGGAAGACCAGACCCTCAGGCAGACGACCTCGGGACACTGGATCAGCAGTGCGGGGCACACAGCGCGGAGTCAGTCTTTCGAGAAGCAGACAGTGCTACTCGTGCGGCAGGCAGGGCCACATAGCTCGTGATTGCCCGACCCGCCGTGCCGAGGAGCGGCAGACGGTTGAGGGACCACCGAGGCAGAGGCAGAGGGTCGACTGTGGTGGTCTGCAGGGAGGATGTGGACGAGGCAGAGAAGCTGGCCGAGCAGCAGGTGGTGGGCGATGCTTTGAGGCTCTACGACCACCACCACCAGGAGGTCCACCTCGACCATAGAGAGCTGGCGGGCAGAGACAGGCACAGCTCCAGGCAGCGGAGGCCTGCGACCACGGCGAACCCGAGATGATTCGAGGTACTATCGGTGTCTATTCTACCCATGCTTCAGTACTTATATAAACAGGAGCAAGTCACTCTTTCATAGCTGCTGCCCTTGTTCGGAGCTCGGAGATTCAGACAGAGCTGTTGGCTCGATCCTTACGGCTAGAGACTCCTACGGGAGAAGACTCGACGATTACGCATTGGTGCCGGTAGAGTGAGATTACTCTAGGAGGCGAGAGATTCAGCTGGGATCTTCTTGTAGTGGTGTCGAGGCCTTATGACGTCATCTTGGGCATAGATTGGTTATCTACAGTCCATGCACAGATTGACTGTTTTAGGCGCAAGGTGCGTTGTGTATGCACCGACGGGAGCAGGTTCACCTTCACCGGTGGGAAGGGAGCCTTTGCAGCACATGATGGACTTCTGCGGGGGTGAGGACAACCCATCACTCATAAGTTGGCTAGCCTCATCCTAGGATCAGTTGACGTGCAGAGTCCTGGATTTCCTATAGTGGTGGATCAGTTTGTGGACGTTTTTCGCAACGACGTTCCAGGACTACCACCTTGCAGAGAGGTAGACTTTTATATTGACCTGTACCCCGGGACAGCCCCGATATCGTCTCCAGCATATCGGATGGACCCCGCCGAGCTTCGAGAGCTACGGGTACAGTTGGAGGACTTGCAAGGCAAGTGGTTCATCCGACCCATTGTTTCACCCTGGGCTTCCCCGATATTGTTCGCCAAGAAGGCAGACGGGAGCATGCGACTTTGTGTCGACTATCGTCGCTTGAACCAGGTGACAGTGAGGAACAAGTATCCGCTACTGAGGATTGATGAAATCTTTGATCAGCTCGAGGGAGCACGGTGGTTCTCGAAGATAGACCTCAGGTCAGGCTATCATCAGCTCAAAGTTCAAGACGAGGACGTGCAGAAGGCGGCCTTCAGATGTCGGTATGGCCACTATGAGTTCTTGGTTTTTCCATTCGGCGTAACCAATTCTCTAGCAGTGTTCATTACCCTCATGAACATGATCTTTCAGCCATACCTTGATCGATTTGTCGTGGTCTTCATCGACGACATTTTGATTTACTCGATGACTGAGGAGGAGCACGCCTACCACTTACGGGTTGCACTAGACATACTATGAGAGCACCAGCTTTATGGAAAGCTCTTGATGTGTCAGTTTAGGATACGTGAGGTCCACTTCTTGGGACACATCATCTCTGAGGCGGGAGTTTCAGTGGATCCTGTGAAGATCGAGGCAATGCTTGCTTGGGAGCCACCCAGGATCATGACGGAGGTGCGGAGTTTCTTGGGAATAGTTGGATACTACCGGAGATTTGTGCCAGACTTCTACAGAGTTGCGAAAGCACTCTCAACTTTGACGAAGAAGGGGAAACCCTTTGTGTGGTCAGACAGATGTCAGCAGAGCTTCCAGGAGCTGAGACAGAGATTGACCAGCACACCTATCTTGAGGTTTCATGAGGAGGGAGTAGGGTATGTAGTCTACTGCAATGCATTAGGGACTGGACTCTGTTGCGTCCTGATGTAGGAGCAGGCAGTGATCGCCTATGGATCACGTCAGTTGAGGCCGCATGAGAAGAACTACGCTACCCATGACCTGGAGTTAGCAGCAGTTGTCTTCGCTTTGAAGACATGGCGACACTATCTGATGGATGAGCACTTTACAGTCTTTTCTGACCATCACAGTCTCAGGTACATCTTCTCTCTTAAGGAACTGAACCTGAGACAATGGCGATGGATCGAGTTCCTCTAGGACTTTGACTTTGAGATAGTCTATACTCCTGGGAAGGGGAACGTGGTAGCCGATTCTCTCACCAGGAGGACGGGCATTTTGCTACTTGAGGAGGCGACAGAGAATCTAGCCACTTTGCAGATATCCTCTGTGGATAGAGATGGATCAGCCTTCCTTCAGTCTCTCACAGTCACTCCTCCACTACAACAGCGGGTCAGAGAGGCACAGCGTGGGGACGCTGACTATGAGACGTGGCATGCACAGATATCCTCAGGACAAGCACCTGATGGTTTCTCCTTTGGAGAGGAGCACGACATCCTTTTCTGAGGATGTAACTTGGTACAATTCGCTTTATGAGAGGAGGTGCTGAGAGAGTTTCACACTTCTCCTTTAGCGGTACATCCTGGAGTGGCGAAGATGTACCAAGATCTCAGATGACAGCACTGGTGGCCAGGCATGAAGAAGGTTGTGGCAGAGTTCGTTTCTCGATGCCTCACCTGCCAGCAGGTGAAGGCAGAGCATCAGGTACCAACAGGCTTGGTACAGCCCTTGGAGGTCCTGAAGTGAATGTCGGACGGGATATCTATGGACTTCATGACTGGACTTCCACGTACTTCCAGAGGTCACGACTCCATCTGGGTGATTGTCGACAGACTCACCAAGTTGGCTAACTTCATACCCATCAGAGATCAGGGCTCAGTGGAGAGCTTCGGACGACTTTACGTTCAAGAGATTTTTCGGCTTCACGGTGTTCCATCATCTATCATCTCCGATCGAGATGCTCACTTTACTTCACGACTTTGGAAGGGGTTGCAGCAGGCGTTCGGGATGCAGCTACGTTTGACCACCGCCTTTCACCCTCAGACGGATGGTCAGACGGAGAGGACCATTCAGACACTCGAGGACATGTGCCGCACATGTTTCCTCGACTTTGGTCGTAGCTGGGAGGACCACCTACCCTCAGTGGAGTTTTCGTACAACAACAGCTACCACTCCACCATCATGATGGAACCGTACGAGGCATTGTACGACCAACCCTGCAGATCTCTTTTGTGCTGGACAGACCCTGGGGAGTCAGCACTTGTGGGACCGGAGATGGTCCAGGCCATGACAGTGAAGCTCCAGGTCATCCAGGAACGGATGGGGACAGCTCAGAGCCGGCAGAAGTCATACGCTGACAGGAGGCGGATGCCACTAGAGTCCGAGGATGGCGACCACGTCTTCTTGCGTGTCTCACCTCAACATGGATTATGGAGATTTGGTCAAGGCAGCAAGTTATCTCCGCGCTTCATCGGACCCTTCCAGGTCCTCAGCAGGATTGGTGAGGTGGCTTATCGCCTGCCTCTACCACCTCTGTTGTACCGAGTGCACGACGTCTTCCACGTGTCTTAGCTGAGGAGATACGTGCATGGCCCGATGCATATCATTGACCATGGGGAGCTTGACATTGATGATGGGGTGAATTTTACGGAGGTTCCGGTGGAGATCGAGGATCGACAGGAGCGGGTCCTATGTGGACAGTCGATTCCTCTAGTGCGCATCATATGGTAGCATGGGAACCTTCAGGAGAGCACTTGGGAGCGTGAGGCTCAGATGCATGCTCAGTACCCACTTTTGTTTCCCTAGTTATGATATATCTTTACGGGGACGTAAAGGCCTGAGGTGGGAGTAATGTAAAGACCTGTAAAATTAAAGGGAAATTTTTTCTTAATTTTCTTTGGAATTTTACAAGACCGCGGTTTTTGACGGCACCTGATTCCGAGGCCCGGTGTGCCCGGAATCAATTTCCGAAGATTGGCTCGGGTACGTTCAGTGAACGAACGAGCGGGAATTTCTAACTTTTGAACCGGTGCTCGGAATCAAATTTCGAGGGCACTGATGAAATCGCAAAGCCGTTAATGGCTTTAGGGAACCATTAATGTAGTTGTGTTTGTGCGGGAGAAGAAGTTAATTAATGGGGTTTAATTAAAATGTAAATAAAATTGTTGAATCAATTTTATTTCTTTTTCAAGGTGGTTAATTTCTCCCCTGGGAAGTTGGTGGTGGGGCCCACATCCACACTACTTCCCATGTGTGGATAATTAAAAGGGTGGGGCCCACACGAACCCCCCACCTTTTCAATTTCCCTAACTCCCTAACGCCTCACATTCCTAACTCCCCATTAACTCACTTTCATTAATTTTTGACAACTAGTTATAATTAATTATGTGAGTTACTTAATATCAAACTCTTGAAATTCAAATGGTTAGGTTGTGTTAATAAAATAAGACTTAGTCTTATTTTATTATTGTTAGAGTTTTTCAACCTTATGATGATTGTGGAAGCGGTCTTCTTCTTCTTCAACCTCGATGAAGAACGCGAAGAACACTGTTCTTCAACGAAGAACACCTCCGCCGAAGAACGTGACGTCTTCTTCCAAAGACATTTCCTCTTCGTACGCACCTCGAAGAAAATGGAATCGAAGTTCATTTTCCGTGACACCTGACCTCCGCAACGCTTGTCTTCCGCGGTTCGGTTGACGTGAACCATTCCTGAATCGAGGTAGGGGTTTTATTTATGTTATTTGTTCGTGAATACCATCTTGACGAACTCTGTGGATTTAAACCATTTGTTATCGAATAAAGTGAGGGGGTCGGACCGCACAAACACGGCCGACCCTCCTTATTTTCCGTGTTGGTTCCTTGTGGTTAGTACGGGAGAACGTGGTGTTGTCGCACTATGCGGATTCATGCGGAAGGAAATGGGTGGCGTCGTCGCGCTGCGTCGTGGAAAGATGTTTAAGAACGCGACGCTGTCGCGCCGCGTCGAAGAAAATTGAAGGCGCCGCGGCCGGAGCGGGGCCACGGCGGAGGGGCGCGGTGCCGTCGCACTGCGCCAGACGACAAGGGCCATGGCCGGTTCCGGTCCGTGGCGGAGCAAGGTGACCGTCGGCCGGACCGGGCCACCGGTGTCGGAACTGGAAGGGGACCGGCCACCGCCGGTCCCGTTGAGAAGGAGTCGGTCGGCCAGGTCGAGCCGGCCGGAAAGGGGAGGATCCGGGGGAATTTAATTCCCCCAGCCGGCTTCAAATGGCCCCCTATAAATGGGGGGGGGCGCGGTTACTCAAGGGGGGTAGGCACCCCCCCTTTTTCCAAGAGCTCGGCCGAAGGCCGAGCTGGCAGCGCGCTGGGCGCGCTGTGCCTAGCCGAACCGGCGCCTGGCCGGTCTGCCAGGCTGGGTCGCGCCGCGCCGGGCCGGCCCGCGTCACGCCGAGCCAGGCCGCGCCGCGCCGGGCCGCGCCACGCCGCGCCAACCAAGATCGGGGCGGGTCGACCCGGTTCGGGTTGACCGGGGGGTCTCGGGCCGGGTCGGTCCGGGCACGAAACCCCCATTTTCGGACCGTTTGGGTTCAATTGCCCATAACTTGGGCTAAGGACCTCCGATCGACGCACCATCAGCGGAGACACAATCCTTGGAATGGGACGGTCGTTTCGACATATCGGACGCAAGGTTTAGGAATACTTTGAGTTCGGCCAAGTTGGTTCATACACGAAACCAACCGGGCCCTCGGAGCGGAAACGCTCATATCTTGAGCTGCGGATGTCTGATTGACGTGCTGTCAACTTTGTTTAGTTCCTCTTAGTGAGATGGATCTTTTGACATACTCCGCCCGAGGTTTGGACGCAGTTGGAGTACGGTCGGGTTGGTATTGCCTTAAAAACCAACCGGGCCCCTAGGACGAAAAAGCCAATAACTATCAGACTGGGCGTCCGATTGACGCGCCGTCTGCGACGATGAGTTCCTATTGAGGATACAAAAAATTTTGATACATCAACTCTGGACTATGTTTCAGTTGATGTATCAGCCTCTCGGCTCGTGGAGCGGACCCTCCCCAACGAGCTTGCTGTGTGCGGGAACCCTAGAGCTGGCTACGACTGATACTGTGACTACGACGACGACTGTGCAGAGATCCTCAGTGGATACGATGACGGCGAATACAGCACTCAGCGATCCTGTGTGGATCAGTGCTACCGATCCTGTGTGGGTCCGATCCTGTGTGGGTCAGCGCTCAACGGTTCTGTGTGAGCCAGCGCCTACAGATCCTGTGTGGGTCTGATCCTATGCGGGTCTTTGCGGGGGTTAGTTTCCTACCGGTCCTGTGTGGGTCTTTGCAGGGGTTAGTATCTATTGATCCTTTGTGGGTCCGGCGACTTAGACGGATCAGTGATCATCTCTATCGTTTTCAAAGAAGTATACCTGTGTGAGCTGAATCCTGTTTGCTTCCTGTGTGGATTGTGTTTTGCTATCCTATGTGGATTACGTTTTTCCTTCTATGTGGAATACGTATACTTTCCTGTGTGGACTGAGTTGTACTTGGGCTTGGAGGTTGGAGCGTATTGGAATTGATGACTTAGGTATATGTATGGGCATATACCTAAGTAGTGTCGGTTGTTACTTCGTGATTGTATCTTTCCTTTTTGGTTTATCCTTTGTGGATTTTGGGAGACCTTCAGGGGTCTCGTGGTCCCTACTGAGTAGCTTATACTCACCCATGCACGAGCTATGCTCGCACTATGTTGCGTTGGTTGCAGACGACAGACATCATTGATCGTGGTTGAGGCTTGCAGAGCAGGACGGTACCTGGAGATGGACCACTGGTCAGGACGTGCTCGGAACGGACGACGGGACCCGAGGAGCAGTGGAGCTATCTATACCCACCCTTCAGGTGGGATTTCCAGTGGACAGCTCGGTGTAGCAGCTTTTACTTTTTAGTTGCTATTTTCCATTTCGAGTTGTACTTTACTTTCAGTTTGGGTTTGTATACTGGCTCACTTACTTTTCCACACTTACAATTGTACTCAGTTTTTACTTAGTGTTTACTTTTTCCGCTTGCTTACTCTGTGGTGCTTGTTTACTTTACAAAGGCAATGCCTTCCCTTTTTAAAGGGATTTACGCCTTGGTGCTAGTCCCCAACCCCTGGCCTATGGAAGGCGGGATTGGGGTAGTCACAACACGGGCCCCGAGGACAGGTCGTGACATATAATCATTCAAACAAAAAAATTATTTCATAGGATAGGTGATAAATCATTCCCCAACATTCTAAATTTAATAGAAAATTGTATATGAATAAAAAAACATGGAAAAAATAAGAGAGGATGAAATACCTTACATGGAATTGTGATCCCAAAATAATGGGAGAGGCTTGGTATTATCTTCTAGGGAGATTGGTAACATTTGGAGAATTCTATAGAGAAGAGGGCAGAGTTTGGTCTAGTTCAAAATGGCTTTAGTTAAATGTAATGTGATATGCAGTGTATTTATATTAGAAAGGAGATGGAATTCATTATTAATTAGGTTTTAGACACCACACATTAAACTAATCCAAACCACAAACCAGTCCCTAGTTTTTCCCGCGGTTTTTTCCTATGTGGAGTGAGAAACATTATTTTATAAGGCCAATGTTATAAATTCTTTAAATATTAGGCTTTCATATGTTAAGATGAGTGACAATCTAAAAGAAAACATTTAAAAAAGTTAAAATATTTTATAACTATTTGTGGGTCCACTAAGGCACCATAAAATTAAACAAGCAATTATAAAATCATATAATTTTAAAGATATGACATATATTTTCCAAACATATAATTTATTATATTTTATTACATCATAATTGGGTAATTATGTTTCCATAAAACACATTATATATCTAAACAGTATTTAATTTTTACCCATAAAATTCAACCATTTCAAAAAATTCTGAAAACATCGCCCATGGTTAATTTCGACATCCTGATTCCTAAAATAAATTCATTTCATCTAAATAATTATTTAAATATGTGAATATCCAATTTTAAAGTAAAAACAAACATTTATTGAAAATTCAAGGATTGTGTCAAAAAAAGTTTTCATACCATAAAAAAATACAATTATATTCATCAAAATTATATGATAATTTATATTTAATAAAAATTAATTGAGTAATAATAATATTTTATTAAAATATTATTAAATTAAAAAATCAATCTATTCCTAAAAATAGATTTTTAGTTGAATAATTTCCAAATACACTATTTTTTAATTTAAAAACCATTAACAAAGTAACAATAATTAAATAAATGGATTTTATTTATACATTAAATAATGTACATATTTTTGGTGCTACAGTCATGTTACATATCCTTTTATAATACTTTCATAATACCTAATTGTGTGTTGTGTGATGGTGAATGACTCTTGGGGTGGCTCAGATAACAATTCTCGGGTTGTAATCTCTATTAACATCTACTTTTCCCATAGGCAATTCCATTCAAGCATAAAGTGTTAAAGCTCAGTGTGGGATTGGTCAAAAGTGATGCCTAATGACTCTACTCTTATTCCATGATCTAAAAAATGGGCTTCATTGTCACGACCCGTCCACGGGGCCCGTGTCGTGACTATCCCAAGCCCGCCTTCCATAGGCCAGGGGCTGGTGACTAGCACCAAAGGCTTAAATCCTGAAAACTGGGAAGGAATTGCCTTTATAAAGTAAACAAAACACCATAGAGTATAAGCGGAAGTGAAACACTAAGTACAAAGAGAAGTACTGAAAAGTAAATGCGCCAGAATTCAAACCCAACTGAAAGTACAACTACAACTAAACAAAAGTACAACAGAAAAAGACAACAATTTGAAGAACGGAAGCAACTCCTGGGATGTCCTTCTCGGATCCTACCTGAAGGGTAGGTACAGATGGCACATCTCCTCGATCGTCCACCACGGATCCTACCTGATGGGTAGGTACAGATATCCTCCACAACGCTCTCGCCCGTAAACCTCATCCAAATGTCATCTCACCGTGAAGTCAACCTCCGGATACTGACTCGTCGTGCAGTCCAGTTCCGGGTACCGTCCAGTCCTCGAACACTCGGCCTCCGTCAACACTGCCTGTCGTCTGCAACAAACACAACGAGGTGCAGGCATAGCCCGTGCCGGGGTGAGTATAATGACACTTAGTAGCAACCTCGAGACCCTCAAGGTATCACTAAAACCATCAAGGATAACCACAAAGAAGATCTCAATAGATAACCTCTACTTAGGTATATTCCCATAAATATACCTAAGTTATCACGTAACCCATCTCAATCCTGAGGAAACACAAAGATTATGAAATCAACGGATAACCACTACCGAGGTTTATTCCCATACATATACCTATGTTATAAAGTGACCAATCTCAATCATGAGGTAAACACAAGGTCATAGGCTCACCTCAAACCAGGATTTTCATTATCGAAACTATAACTACTGAAGAGCTCCGTCTCTGGAGTGTATAGTTGTCCTGTCATGACTCCGAGGTTCTTCTCACTAACCTAAGACTGCTGAGGTACTCCTCATGTCGAGTACCGCGGGTCTGCGGCCAACTACCGGGCGCTCCGTCCGCTGTGGGTCTGTCGCCAAATACTAGGCGCTCTCTCTAATAGCCTACATAGGTAATCCTCCTATCGAGTACCGCAGGTCTGCGGACAACTACCAGGCGCTCCGTCCACCGTGGGTCTGTCGCCAAATACCGGGTGCTCCGTCCACTGGGCTAGTCGAGTCACTCCAAGTCGAGTCGGTCAAGTAGTCGTCAGGTCTCAGCCAGTTACACGGACTCTGTACTCCGTACGCTCGTCTCCGGGAGGGTCCACTCCACGAGCTACAGGTCTATACTCCAAGTATCAAAATGTCCCATGGAGAAGTATCACAAAAACCACCTCGTCATATGGGTCTCAATGCAATAGATAGCGCGTCAATCGGATGCTCGGTCTGTGAGTTATTAGCCTTTCCGTCCTCGGGGCCCGGTTGGTTTCGTGTGCGAACCAATCCGGCCGTATCTCAACTGTACCCCGAAATTTCATATGGTATACTCATATGGACCGTTTCTCAACGTGATCACCAACGCCGCTGACGGTTCGTCAAACGGACGTCCGGTCTGAAAGATATCAGTTTTTACTTTCTAGGGGCCCAGTTGGATTTCGGGTACGATCCAACCCGGCCACTATCCAACAACAACCAAAACTCAGGCGACGTATGCCAAATGTTCCGTCTCATCAAGAGGAATTCAACGAGACAGATGGAACGTCAATTGGACGTCCAGAACTCAAGATATGAGCGTTTCCGCTCTGAGGGCCCGGTTGGTTCTGTATTCGATCCAACCCGGCCGAACCCAAAGTATTCCGAAACCTAGAGTATAATACACCGAAATGACTGTATCGTTCCAAGTATCGCTACAAAACTTACGGAGCATCGATCAGAGGTTTGTAGCCCATTATATGGGCAAAAGACCAAAGTGGGTCTGAAAACGGGGGGTCTGGGCCCGGACCGACCCGACCCGACCCGACCCGGGTCCGACCCGGACCGGCGCGGCCCAGCCTGGCCGGCTCGGTCCGGCCCGACCGGCCTGCCGCGGCTCGGCCCACGCGGCTGAGCAGATACCGCGGATCGGGGTGTGCGGCTCCCCCCCCCCCTCGCCACTGATTGAAGCCGGCGGCGGCCTTCCGGCGGCGCGACGCCACCGCCTTCCACGGACCACCGGACGCGCTCCGGTGGTCCGTTTCTCCTGCTGTCTTCGCCAACGGTCCTCCTGGGACGTGACCTTCACTGCGAAGGGATTCAAACGCCATAGAGGCCTGCTTCGTCATCTTCTGTTGACCCGCACATCGGTAAACAAGCTGCAGAGGGTTGTCGGGTCGTGTTTGTTCGGCCCGCGTCCTCCGCGTTAGGTGTTATCAATTGGAAAATAATAAACACATGGTTTTAACCATGATGAGGGTATAATTTATCCAAAAATAATTATACAAACACCTTTCAATCAAATACCCACACACGAATGTTTAAAAATTTGATTGTGCGACGTGACGACATCGCACATTCTTTCTGCTCGATTCCGCGCGGCGTGACAATGTCGCGCATCCTTTCCGCTCGATCCCACGTGGCGCGACGGTACCGCGTCAATTTCATTCGATCCGCAGCAACAAGAAAAAAATAATAAGGGAGGGGGACGACCGTGTTTGTGCGGTCCAGCCTCCTCCCGTTAACTGATATCATGCGGTCTAAATAGACGTGGATAAAAGACGAAAGAGAATCACGTATAGAAAACACGTAAACCCCCTACCTCGAGTGCGGCTTGAACGAGGTTTTCTTCGCGGAGAAAATTGTCGCAGAGAAACCGTCACGGGAAGAGAATTTGAAGACGTTGACATAGATTGTCCGAGATGTAACGTCGTCTCCCTTCCTTTGACGTGGGAAGAAGAACGAAGGGTGGCGCATCGCGGGTATGGCGTCACGGTAAACGGTCTCCGAGGGCTCAACGTTCTTCGTTGGGAATCGTTCGTTCTTCGTGTTCTTCGTCGAAGATGAAGAATATTCTCTCTAAGATCCTTGCATTCTTTTTCCCCCAAGTCCTCTCAAGCAAGAATGGAACTAACACAAAATAAATTAAGCCACACTTAATTTATTAACTCAACATGGCTTTTGAAATTCAAGTGTTTTAATTTTAAAAACTCACATTAAACTCACTACATTAATATCATATGTTATTAACAGAAGTTAACAATATTAATGGTGAGTTGAGGGGGTTAGGGGATATAAAGGGGTGGGGTTCGTGTAGGACCCACCACCCTCATAACCTCCTAAGGGAGGTTGGGTAGTTACCCAACCTCCTTCCAAATAATTAAACACTTAGAGTAAAATAAAAATTGTTGTTATTTTTTTTAACTTCCACAATTTTTATCAACTTATCTCGAGTAAACGCAACTCTGGAATAGGAGTTAATAAGCAAATACCGGCGCTGCGGTTCTATTGGTGCCCTCAGAATTTGATTCCGAGCACTGGTTCAAAAGATAGGAATTCTGCTCGTTCGTTCACTGAATGTACCCGAGCTAATCTTCGTAAATTGATTCCGGGAACACCAGGTCTCGGAATCAGGTGTCGTCAGAAACTGCGTTCTTGTAAAATCTCAATGAAAATTAAGAAAAAATTTCCCTTTATTTTTATGGGTCTTTACATTACTCCCACCTCGAGGATTTACATCCTCGTAAAGCATTAACACAAACTAGGGTCACAAAAGTGGTACAGAGCACGCATATGAGCCTCCCGCTCTCATGTGCTCACCTAGAGGTTCCCGTACTGCTAGTGGAAGCACACCCGAGGAATCGTCCATCCTCAAAGGTTCTGATCCTGTCGATCCTCGATTCCCACTGGATCCTCCATGAAAGTCACCCCATCGCCAAAGTCCTTCTCACTATGGTAGATGATATGTGAAGGGTCGAGCACGTATCTCCTCATCTGAGATACGTAGAAGTCTTCGTGCACCTGGTGAAACTGAGGTGGATGAATCAAGCGGTAACCTACTTCTCCTACCCAGCTGAGGACCTAAGAATGTCCACTGAACCTCCGGGATAACTTGCTTCCTTGGCCAAAACTCCGTAAACCTCATCGACGTGAAACCCGTATAAGGACGTGATCGTCATCCTCGAACTCTAGAGGCCTCCAAGTCCTGTCAGCATAAGGCTTCTGTCGGCCCAATGCTGTCCTCATCCGCTCTTCGATGACCTGGACCTTCTCTAGTCTCACAAGAGCTGCTATGATTTCTTCTTTACCGATAAGAGAAATCCGGTCTCATCCCCTGGATGAACCACATTCATTGCCTAATACAGTCAATCCTGACATGAGTGATTCATTCATTCTATTGATGACATCATAAGGCCTCGTCGTAACTACCAAGAGATACAACTGTCACTCTCGCCTCCAAGGGTCGAGTCACACTGTCGGCGTCAGTGTGAGGTCACTAGGTCTCCTCCAGTAGAAATCTCGAAAGTGAGGGTCATGTCAACAGTTTTAACCGGGACCTCTCAGTATCAACCAAACAAAAGGACATGAAAGAAAACATCACAAAGGTAAGTGTCTTTTCATTATTTCAGCTGATAGTATAAAGACACAAATGTAACAAAAACAAAACTAGAAGCAACATAATCAATAGCCTCGAGGTCTGGAGCTAGTCCCGCTCCAGTCCATCTACTTTTGGAGCTCCATGACCATAGGCCTCAGCTGCCTGATGGTGAGATCTCCCATGTCCTCCTGTCCCCTGCGGTCAGGGTGGGCCTCCTGGTGGTGGTGGTGGCAATACCCCGAAGCGTCATCCACCACCAGTTGCACGACCAGCTCCTCTTCCATGGCCACCTGCTCCTTGCGGTCTGCCCTAATTGAACCACTGCCTCTGCCTGGGAGGTTCATCATTTAACTACTGGTCATTTGCATGGCGGGTCAGACCGTCACGTGCCATGTGACCAATGCCGCCGCAGGAGTAACACTATCCACTCTCGGCACGATTTGCTCTGACTCCACCCCGATTCCCCGCACAACTGAACCTGAGTCGTGCAGTCGGCCACTGGTAGTTCTAGTCCTCTTGGACCTCTGCGTCATCTGTCTACTGCTTGCTGCAGAAGACTTTGCCGCAAACCGTCTAGTGGTGGGTCGTGCTGCTGGAGACTGCTCAGAAAGGAAATTCCCCACTAGGAGGGCTCTCTCCAACACCCCTGTCTGGGATGGAATGCTGTGAGAAACAACAGAAGCTCTAATCTCTCGCCTGAGCCCCTGCTCGAAGGTTAGGGCCCTGAAGAACGGGTCCCGTACCATATCTGTGGAGTAGTGCGAGAGGTATGTGAACCTCACTGAATATTTTTACACTATCATGCTGCCCTACTGCAGCTTAAGTAACTCCTGTATACGCACTGCTCGAAGGGTGGCTAGTACAAACTCTGCCTGGAACAGGCTCTAGAAGTCTGCCCAAAGAAGTGTCGCCTCGTCTTGCATCTGGAGCATCAGGCTCCACCATATGCCTGCTGCTGCCTGAAGAAGGTTGGAAGCAAGGATCACCATGAAGTCTACTGGCATCCCCACTAGCCTGAAGACTCTCACCACAGCCTCCAGCCAATCCTCAGCTGCCTGCGGGTCCGTCTCTCCCCGGAACCTGGGTGGCCTCTGGCTCTGAAACTCGTGCAGTGTGCTCAAGCGACGTGCACCCTCTGCTGCTGGGGCTGGTGGAATCGGTGGCCCAACAGGTAGTAGTACTGCTGGTGCACCTGCTGGTGCCTCAACTGGGATAGGGCCCTGTACTGAGGCCATGTCACTCGGCGGGCTGTTAGTACGAAAAAATCTTGGGGCTCTAGCTGGTCGTCCATGAGGAGGCATCCTGAAAGAAACAAACATGTCACGGTCAACAGATTTATACCTCGTGAGCTCACCGGGTTTTAGCTGATATTTAGAAACTTCTGGAAACACACACTCAATCAGTGTTTTCGTGCAAAATGTCGGAAATCAGAATTCAGGGTCCTGGTGTACAGATACATCGGCCGCCACACCAACAATGGTCTCCCTGGACTGATATCCACACCCAATACGCTAAACACTATTGCTTCACATAAAAAAAGATCAGAGTCTCAAGTTTTGCAGTAGAACCGAACTCCTCTGATACCAATTTGTCACGACCCGTCCACGGGGCCCGTGCCATGACTACCCCAAGCCCGCCTTCCATAGGCCAGGGGTTGGCGACTAGCACCAAAGTCGTAAATCCTGATAATTGGGAAGGCATTGCCTTTATAAAGTAAACAAAACACCACAGAGTATAAAAGGAAGTAAAACACTAAGTACAAAGAGAAGTGATGAAAAGTAAATGGGCCAGAATACCAACCCAACTAAAAGTACAACTACAACTGAACAAAAGTACAACAGAAAAAGACAACACCTGGAAGAACAGAAGCGGCTCCTGGGACGTCCTCCTCGGAACCTACCTGAAGGGTAGGTACAGAAGGCGTAGCTCCTGTATCGTCCACCTCGGATCCTACCTGAAGGGTAGGTACATATAGCCTCCACAACGCTCTCTCTCTTCAACCTCCTCCAAGTTTCGTCTCACCGTGAAGTCCACCTCTGGATACTGACTCATCGTGTAATCCACCTCCGGGTACCGTCCAGTCCTCGAACACTCGGCCTCCGTCTACACTGCCCGTCGTCTGCAACCAACACAACGAGGTGCGGGCATATCCCGTGTAGGGGTAAGTATAACGATAATCAGTAGGGACACTGAGACCCTCACAGTCTCTCTAAAACCATCAAGGATAACGACAAATAAGATCTCAACAGATAACCTCTACTTATGTATATTCCCATACATATACCTAAGTTAACATGTAAACTATCTCAATCATGAGGAAACACAAAGATTATGAAATCAACTAATAACCACTACCTATGTATATTCCCATACATATACCTAAGTTATCAAGAGACCCATCTCAATCATGAGGCAAACACAAGGTCATAGACTCACCTCAAACCTAGATTTTCATTATCGAAACTGTAACTGCTGAAGAGATCCGTATCTAGAGTGTACAGTGGTCTTTTCACGACTACGAGGTACTGCTCACTAACCTAAGACTGCTGAGGTACTCCTCCTGTTCAGTACCGCAGCTCTGCGGCCAACTACCGAGCGCTTCGTCCGCTGTGGGTCTGCCGCCAAATACGGGGTGCTCTCCCTAATAGCCTACATAGGTACTTCTCCTATCGAGTATCGCGGGTCTTCCGCCAACTACCAGGCGCTCCGTCTGCCGTGGGTCTGTCTCCAAATACCTGGCACTCCGTCCACTAGGCTAGTCGACTCACTCCAAGTCGAGTCGGTGAAGCAGTCGTCAGGTCTCAGCCGGTTACACGGTCTCCATACTCTGTAAGCTCGTCTTCGGGAGGGTCCGCTCCACGAGCTACAGATCGACACTACAAGTATCACAATGTCCTATGGATAAGTATCACAAAGTCCCATCACGTCATAGGGGTCTCAACGCAACAGACGGCGCGCCAATCGGACGCCCGGTCTATGAGTTATTCGCATTTCCGTCCTCGGGGCCCTGTTGGTTTCGTGTGCGGACCAATCCGGCCATATCTCAACTGTACCCCGAAAATTCATAGGGTATACTCATAGGGACCGTTTTTCAACGTGATCACCAATTCCGTTGACGGTTCTTCAAACGGACGTCCGGTCTGAAAGATATCTGCTTTTCCGTTCCAGGGGCCCGATTGGATTTCGGGTACGATCCAACCTGGCCACTATCCAACAGTAACCAAAACTCAGGCGAAGTATTCAAAATGTTCTGTCTCATCAAGATGAATTCAATGAGACTGATGGCACGTCAATCGGACGTCCGGAACTCAAGATATGACCGTTTCCACTCCGAGGGCCCTGTTGGTTTCGTATCCGAACCAACCCGGCCGAACCCAAAGTATTCCGAAACCTTGAGTATAACATAACGAAACTACCATCTCGTTCCAAGGATCACTACACAACTGACGGAGTGTCGATCGGAGGTCCATAGCCCATGATATGGGCAAAAGACCAAAGAGGGTCTGAAAACGGGGGGTCTGGGCCCGGACTGACCCGGCCCGACCCCCCCCCCCCCCCCTGGGTCAGCCCGAACCGGGTTGACCCAACCAGGGTCTGACCCGGAGGGGCCCGACCCGGCCCGGATGGCACGGCACGGCCCGACCGGCCAGCCGTGGCTCGGCCAGCGCGGACGAGCGGAAACCGCAGAGCGGGGTGCGTGGCTCCCCCCCTCCCCTCGCCGCTGATTGAATCCGGCGGCGAACTGCCACCGCCGGCCTTCCGGCGGCGTGCTGCTGCCGCTGCACCGGCGTGGCGCACTGCCCCTGCCTTCCGCGGACCACTGGAGGCACTCCGGTGGTCCGTATCTCCTGCCGTCTTCACCAACAGTCCTCTCGGGACCCGACCTTCACTGTGAAGGGATTCAAACGCCATAGCGGCCTGCTTCGTCGTCGTCCGTTGATCCGCACTTCGGTAAACAAGCAGCAGAAGGTTTTCAGGCCATGTTTGTTCGGCCCGCGTCCTCCGCGTTAGGTGTTACCAATTGGAAAATAATAAACACATGGTTTTAATCATGATGATGGTATAATTTATCCAAAATAAATTATATGAACACCATGCAATCAAATACCCACACACGAGAGTTTAAAAATTTGATTGCGCGATGTGACGACGTCGAGCATTCTTACCGCTCGATTCCGCGCGGCGTGACAATGTTGCGCATCCTTGCTGCTAGATCTCGTGCAACGCGATGACACCGTGTCAATTTTATTCGATCTGCAACAAGAAGAAAAAAATAATAATGGAGGGGGACGACCGTGTTTGTGTGGTCCGGCCTCCTCCCAATAACTGATATCATGCGGTCTAAATAGACGTGGATAAAATATGGAAGATAATCTCGTATAGAATACACGTAAACCCCCTACCTCGAGTGTGGCTTGAACGAGGTTTTCGTCGCGGAGAAAATCGTCGCAGAGAAACCGTCGCGGGAAGAGAATTCAAATACGTTGACAGAGATTGTCCGAGATGGAACGTCATCTCCCTTCCTTTGAAGTGGGAAGAAGAATGAAGGGTGGCGCATCGCGGGTATGGCATCGTGGTAAACAGTCTCCGAGGGCTCAGCGTTCTTCGTTGGGAATCGTTCATTCTTCGCGTTCTTCGTCGAATATGAAGAAGATGATCTCTAAGATCCTTGCCTTCTTTTTCCCCCTAGTCCTCTCAAGCAACAATGGAACTAACCCAAAATAAATTAAGCCCCACTTAATTTATTAACTCAACATGGATTATGAAATTCAAGTGTTTGAATTTCAAAGACTCACATTAAACTCACTACATTAATGTCATAAGTTATTAACATAAGTTAACAATATTAATGGTGAGTTGAGGGGGTTAGAGGATATGAAGGGGTGGGGTTCGTGTGGAACCCACCACCCTCATAACCTCCCAAGGGAGGTTGGATAGTTACCCAACTTCCTTCCAAAGTATTATACACTTAGAGTAAAATAAAAGTTGTTGTTAAATTTTTATTTTTAACTTCGAAATTTTTTATCAACTTCACTAGAGTAAATGAAACTCCGGAATAGGCATTCATAAGAAAATACCGGCGTTGCAGTTCCATCGGTGCCCTCAGAATTTGATTCCGATCACCGGTTCAAAATATAGGAATTCTTCTCGTTCGTCCACTGAACGTACCCGAGCTAAACTTCGAAAATTGATTCCGGGCACACCAGGCCTCGGAATCAGGTTCCATCAGAAACTGCATTCTTGTAAAATCTCAAAGAAAGTTATGTAAACATATACCTTGAACTTTACAGGTATTTACATTCGTTTGGATAAATTATACTAGATGATGCCATAACTTCTTTTTCTTTGGTAAATTGGAATTTTTAATGCCTTATATTTATACTCTTCAAGTGATAAGTTCTCAACCACTATATTAACAATGGTAAAAATTCTTAATAGTATTTTGAAAACCAAATACATAAATCCAATGAAGATAATATTTTATATAACCATTTTACATAATCATACATTTAATTAGATCAAATGGAATAATATTTTTGGTAGTTACAATCATCCCCCCTTATGAAATTAAACCATCGATGTTTCCATTTTTCTGACTAAATCATTTGTTTGTAACTTGGCATCACCACTTCCTCCAGTTACCACATCTCTTCTTCAAACTTTTGGTTTCACCACAACACTTTCATGAGGGGGAATTTTCCTGTTTCGTAGATCTTTTTTCCTATGATCTTAGATCATCACCATATTTTCTTCCTAGGAGAGGTCATTCATCAATGGTACCACCCCTAGATTTAGTACATGTGATGGGTCAGGTATGTAATTCTTCTAAATTGATACATTTAATACATCATGTACTAAAGATAGATTCAGTGGGAGAGATAATCGATAGAATACAACTCCAATGTGAACAAGGTTCTCTAGATGGCTATTGTACCTTCGACTAAGATCTCCCTTCTACCCAAATCTCATAACAATCTTCCTCAGTGATATGGGGTGGAATAACATATCTCCAACATCATACCCTATGTATTTTCGACGATTATCAGCATTGTTTTTTAGTTGACTCTTGAGTAGCTTTAATGTGCTACTAGATGGTCTAAACCTTCTCCACCATTTCTTCAACAATTTATGTAATTAAGAGTTTCTTCTACCCAACTTCATCCTAACATGTTGGTGTTCTGCACCTCTTCCCATAAATGGCTTCATAAGGATCCATTTGGATGGTTAAGTTGAAAAGATTATTATAAGAGAACTCAACCAGAGGAAATTGTTGATCCCATTCTCCTTTTATGTCAATTGAGTATTCTCTCAACATGTATTCAAGTTTTTGATCATTCTGCTCAGATTGGCCATCATTTTAGAGATGATAAGTCATACAAATGTTTTTCTCAGTATTTAGAGCATGTTAAAGATTCTTCTTAAAGTTATTGGTGAATCTTGGATCATGATCAGATACAATATATAGTGTTACTCCATGAAACCTTAACAATTCTATGATGTGTATCTATGTCATTTGATCAAATGATAAATCCTCCCAAATTTCATTGGTCTATGAATTCATTGTAATATGATCCAAAACAACCCAGATAGCGTTGTTTCCTTTGAAAGTCATCAAATGTCTAGTGACCAAGTCCACAGTGATGTTCTGTAATTTCCATTCTAATATGGGTAATGTTTGTATCATCCCCTAATACTTCGCAATCTTAGCCTTCACTTTCTGACATGTTGGGAACTTTGATGTATACTCAGAGATCTTCTTCTTCATGTTGTCCCACCAACAAGTATCTTAGAAATCTGGAAACATATTTTTTTCTCTAGGGGAATGGATACATTTGAACTATATGCATCATCCAAAATTTATTTCATTAAATATGGATTTGATAGAACACATGGTCTTTACCCTAATCACACAATTCCTTTCTTTATTGACATTGATCTCTGAGTATTTCCCTTTTCTGATTGTTTCCACTATCTTTCGAATTCCCACATCATCCTATTGAAAATCCATTATCCTTTATAAAGGAGATGGTTGATAAATCATTTGTGAAAGGATTTATGATTTTTCCTTCTCTATAATTCCCATTTCTATATTCATAAAATCTATGAATATTGGATCATTTTTAATTCACATAAATTATATAATTGTTGGGTCCTTTTAACATAGAGCATCATCCACCTTGTTTGCATTCAGAGGGTGATAACATATTGAGAAGATATTGTCTTCGATCAGATCTAACCAGAATCTTTGATACATATTAAACTATTTATATGTGAATATATACATGACGATTTTCTGATCTGTATATATTTCACACTTATCTCAAAAGAGTTAATTTTTCTTAATTTTAAAGTGAAGATTACTACATCAAAATACAGATCCTGTGTTGGATAGTTTTTCTGAAAAACAATAATTTTTTTTCAACCATATTAAATTACATTGTCATTTAACATCATCAAATATCTCGTGCCCTTCTTATAAGCATCAAGGAATACCACAATAATTTCTCCACTTCTGGGTTGTGTGAGAAAGGGCATAGTGATAATCCTTCTTTTCAACTCCTTGACTCACTATTCGCATTCATCAATCTAAGAAAAAATGACTCTATTCTGACTTATCGTGGTGGGAGTGTTTAAAAGTCATGAAAAAATAATCATACATCATTAACAATATCCAGATAACATTAGGAAAATATTTTTATCTATCACGAATGTTGGCCTCATACATCCCTCAATTTTAGATTTCTTGGAGGGATTCACAAATATCCCATTGCTTGAGATGATATGACCCAATAATGAGACTTCCACCAACCATAAAACACACATTCTATACATTTCATAGTGCTTATCCTTTTGCAAGGTCCCGCGTACAGTTCTTAGATGCTCCTCATGTTCCTCCTTGGATTTGGAGTATATTAGAATATCGTTTATAAAGACTACCACATAGTTGTTGATGTAATATTTGTAACACCCCGAGATTTTATATTATTTTTAATTTCATTATTGTCTTATGTTGTACGCTACACCAAAAGAAGCTTGCACAACACACATCCTTGACTTGCCTTGCATTACACGCAATCACGACCTTCCTCGATAGCGTGTGTAGTACGCAATACCGAGTTTCACTAAACAACGACATGCTATTAAAATATTATTAAAATTAGCTGTTATGAATAGTAATAACCACCTTTAAAATTTTAGAAATTTTATCTCTCAAAATGGACTTCATTTTTGGATTCGGAGTATCGAATTTAGCCTAAGGGGAAATTTTGGTACTTTTCGGATAACTTTCATATTCTGATGAATAGTGAAAATTACTAAATTTTAATTAAAAACAACTTTTTTAATCAAAATAATTAATAGTGATAAATTATTAATTTGAGTGGTTTTAAAGTTTATTTAGAATATATTTTTACAATTTAATACAATGTTGTTCATTGGATTTAATTTCACCTTTATACCAGACATAAACAAGTGGCAATCTTTTGATAGTTATTATCTCTTAAGAACACGCTATTTGTTTTGACGACGGGAATTAATTTTTAAATTAGTTAATGTAAATGATATGTTTTGAATTTGGTAAAATAGACATCATTTTTGAGTTCATAATATCAAATATATATTAGGCCTAATTTTCAGTATTTTTCTGGAAACTTTCATTTTTTTATGAATAGTGAAACCCCTAAGTGGTAGTAAAAAAAATGAAATTTTCATAAAACTTAATTTTACCACTTCTGTGAGTAGAATTTCAAAAATCAGAGATACAAGGTTCATGTCAGTAAGTAAAATGTGGTTCAATGAGATGAAAATAATTTTTGGCGAATAGTAACTTTTTACTTTTTTTACCAAGGTTAAAGGTAAATAGGATAATTAAGGGTAAAAATGTTATTATTATTACCCTAACACATGTCCAAATTCTATTGGATAAGTGTAATTCAACAAAAAACAACCTTAGGAATAAAATATTGTCATTTATGCCCACTTGGATTAGATTAGGACATTTATTATTAATTTATTTAAAGAAGGGTTAAAATAGTTAAAATCAAAGTTAAATATGTAAATCATTTGTAATATAGGGTTATATAGAAGATAAATTCGACTATAAATAGTCATTATAAAGCTAAAAATATTTCCTACAAAATGGTATATTATTTGTAATTTTTAGACATTAAATTTATTTATCACACAAAGATGATGCAATAATTATCTTATTGACATAATTGACGTTATAAATACCCAAATAAATGTAATTTCAGACTTTTTATGAAATCAACTAATTTTCTAGGTTAATATGATATGTTATTATTGATTTAATTAACGTTGTTTAAACTAATCATTTTGTTATGATTTTCACAAAAATCAATTACAAAATAGTGTCAAAATTGACAGAAAATAGTTTTTAAAACAAATATTATATTATTAATTGTTATTTTATTACTAAAAATATAAGGTTCCGCCAAATGACTTAGATAAGGTTATATATATTAATAATAAACAACTTGGGGTTCGTTTGGATTCTTATAGTAAGTTTATTAACCTTATAGTATAAGAACACATGCGATCACTATTGGAGATGTTGAATATGTCAATGATGTGATGGAATGATTAAGTGTTTATGTAATGGGATTCCAAAATAATGTTGTATATAGTATCATGGAATATTGGAATATTTATGTATTGTTCTATTATGGTATTCAATAATTTTAAGGTACCGGTAACCATGGAAACTGATTGAGATATTTTTGGAAATAAGATGATATTCGCATAATGAAGGGAAAATGAGGAAATGAAATGTTTGGCTGTATTCATGAGCTCATGATTGATATAAGGACTAAGTGATATCATGGTTTGAGTATGTAGAATATTTAGGATTTTGGTATGTGGAAAGATTTAACTTTAAACAGAACTCATGTTTTCAATAAGGTTCAATGGGTATTCAAGAGAGTACATGATTAAGGCCTTTGAATGTTTGGAATGTGACCAACAAGACACATCTTATGATATATGGGGATAAAAAATGTTATTAAATCTCTGAGAGTGGACTGCAGTATTATGGATAAGCCTAATGATTGGAATGGATTATGTTAGACATAAGTTAGTATTGTTTGTTTTTTTGATATTATTGATAGGATGTTATAGTAATAGAGTTTTAGAAAAAGGACAACCTACAGGACGGGCGACAACCCATCGCGTCGGACAAGGCCGTGGGAATCGAACCCACAACCGAAGTGTGACTGGCCTTTAGCACCTACCACTGGCCTACAGAAAGTCCCTGTTTAGTAGGAAACTAGTTTTAATTTATTATGCAGTATGATATATGAAGTATAAGTCCATTTTAGGAACCATATATGATTAATCTCACTATAGATGGACTTATGTATTTTTTTGATAACTTTTCTAACCTTGTTGTTTTAGACAGATGGAATGACCCATCATTATATCACATGATCTGCTAACACATCATGAATGAAATATTCAATTTCATTTCATTAAGGGATGAAGTGGAAATTGTTCAATTCACGAACAACAGTGAGATTGTACAAAAATCATGTAAGTATTTCTTTTAATTCATCAACTTTAGGGAAATGATCTTGAAAAACAAAAATGTTGTCTTAGTGACCTTATATCCGATGGATTACATGGTAACATAGATCATCACAAATCTATGGCTTTGTGATTGTTGGCTTTATCATAGCCATGTTCTCTACCACTCTCTATCAGAACATGATGGTTAGGTTTCTCTTCCATATCCATATTTTCACCTATGTTATCCTATGTGGAAACCTAGTGATTAGTTAACCGTTATGTTTCATACCTTAGTTTTTAAATATTTTTTTTGGTATTACTTTTTACGATGTGGATTTTTATTAAAGAAGCTTTGGAGTAGTAAACCATTTATAACCCCGATGAATTTTGAGGGCGAAATTCATTTTAATGGGGGTAGAATGTAACACCCAGAGATTTTATATTCTTTTTAATTTCATTAATGTCTTGTGTTATACGCTACACCAAAAGAAGCTTGCACAACACGCATCCTTGATTTGCCTTGCATTACACACAATCACGACCTTCCTCGATAGCGTGTGTAGTACGCAATACCGAGTTTCACTAAATAATGATATGCTATTAAAATATTATTAAAACTAGCCGTTATGAATAGTAATAACCACCTTTTAAAATTTTAGAAATTTTACCTCTCAAAATGAACTTCATTTTTGGATTCGGAGTATCGAATTTTGCCTAAGGTGAAATTTTGTTACTTTTCGGATAACTTTCATATTCTGATGAATAGTGAAAATTACTAAATTTTAATTAAAAACAACTTTTTTAATCGAAATAATTAATAGTGATAAATTATTAATTTGAGTGGTTTTAAAGTATATTTAGAATATATTTTTACAATTTAGTACAATGTTGTTCATTGGATGTAATTTCACATTTAAACCATACATAAACAAGTGTCAATCTTTTGATAGTTATTATCTCTTAAGAACACGCTATTTGTTTTGACGACGAGAATTAATTTTTAAATTAGTAAATGTAAATGATATGTTTTGAATTTGGTAAAATAGGCATCATTTTTGAGTTCATAATATCAAATATATCTTAGGCCTAATTTTTGGTATTTTTCTGGAAACATTCATTTTTTGATGAATAGTGAAACCACTAAGTGGTAGTAAAAAAATGAATTTTTCATAAAACTTAATGTTACCACTTCTGTGAGTGGAATTTCAAAAATCTGAGATACACGGTTCCTGTCAGTAAGTAAAATGTGGTTCAATGAGATGAAGATTATTTTTTTGTGAATAGTAACTTTTTATTTTTTTTACCACGGTTAAAGGTAAATAGCGTAATTAAGGGTAAAAATGTTTATATTATTAGCCTAACACATATCCTAATTCTATTGGATAAGTGTAATTCGACTAAAACAACCTTAGGAATAAAATATGATCATTTAGGCCCACTTGGATTACATTAGGACATTTATTATTAATTTATTTAAAGAAGGGTTAAAATAGTTAAAATCAAGGTTTAATAAGTAAATAATTTTTAATATAGGGTTATACAGATGAAAAATTCGATTATAAATATTCATTAGAAAGTTAAAAATATTTCTTACATAATGGTATTTTATTTTTAATTTTTAGACAATAAATCTATTTATGACACAAAGATGATGCAATAATTATCTTATTGACATAATTGATGTTATAAATATCCAAATAAATGTAATTTCAGACTTTTTTTGAAATCAACTAATTTTTTAGGTTAATATGATATATTATTATTGATTTAATTAACTTTGTTCTAATTAATCATTCTGTTATGATTTTCACAAAAATCAATTACAAAATAGTGTCAAAATTGACATAAAACAGTTTTTAAAACAAATATTATATTATTAATTTTTATTTTATTCCTAAAAATCTAAGGATCGGCCAAATGACTTAGATAAGGTTATATATATTAATAATAAACAACTTGGGGTTTGTTTGGCTTCTTATCATATGTTTATTAACCTTATAGTATAAGAACACAAGAAGACACGGTAAAAGTAAAATTATTTTACTTAATGTTAAATCTAAATTATAAGGTTAAAATAGAAACCTAAACTTGTCTAAATTCTATTTGATTAGAGGATTTCGACCCATCCCCACCTTATCTTTTAAATGAATCAATTTGGAGCTATTTAAAACCGAATTTGACTTTATAATAAAATAATAGTTTTAGTTATTCCAAAGGTTCCCCTCTCCTCCCTTATAAAAGGGCACCTCCTCCCTCTCTTCCTCACACCACTTTGAGCCTTCAAGATCGGCCAAACCATACCAAATTCCCTTATACACTTCCCTAATAACATCCTTGAGGTTCTGTTTTTCCTCAAAGACCAATTTTAGTTCCCTAAAAAGAGATCTCAAAGAGGCTCTTGAAAGAAGAGGTAATGTCCGTTACTGATTCGTTCATATTAATTTCTTCTTCCACTTCTTATTCTTAGGTTGTATCATTATGAAGTAATAACATCAGTATAACTTATATACTGATATGTTATTATAATTATGAAACAACCTTATTTCACCATATATCCATCCTACGGAAAACGAAATCACCGCGTGTGCGTACGTACGGAATACCTTCTCCACGCCGTGATGTAATCTATTTTCCTCCACAACCTTACTTGGATGTGTATAATGGTGTATATAATAACTATTTATGATTATTGTAAAGTGATATTTATTCTGAAATATTATACATACACTCCAATACAATTCCACGATCATGAGAACGATATCATCGCTCGTGCATACGTACGGACAACCGTCTCCACGACGCGATGAGATTCATTCTCCAAGTTAACCATTCATGAATGATTATAAAGTACATATAATAAGTAATAATGAAATATATTACATAATAATGATTCTGGATTTATGTGTATATATATGTATCTCGTCTACTTAATTCCATTCAACTCAATAAGGAAATGAAAACAGCGTTCATGCGTACGTTAGGTCTACCGTCTCCATGAACGGTGTATTTCTTTCAATTTACTGATCTATTATATATATATATATATATATATCTTCTGAATATATATTATATATAAATCATGTTTTATATTTTGGAATTAAGTAATCATGATCTATGTAATAATATGAATAATTACAAATCAAATCATGGATGACAAATGAAACGCTTTTACCCAAAACGCTCTTTAACATGGAATTTACAAAAGAACGGGTTTTATAAAGCCATAAGTGAAACATATATGATATCATAACAATGAGTATGATTCTGGAATAAGTCAATGACATTATTTAAATAATTATACAGGAGGATCAGACACATACGAAGAAAATCGGACCTAAGGTAAGGGAAAATCTCGCAATCTCAATTTTTATCCGAGATTGTTTACACTTCATTATTTACTAGGGAATATTTATCGTCCACATACATGTTTCCTCAATATGTAATATTTATATCCTTCTACAATAGTTTATATCCAATTTTACCCTTCGGTGAGTTTTTAGTAAAAGATATGAAAGGAATATTTTATCGTTTTTCGTACGAGGTACTTTTTGACTTTTTGGACAAAAGTATGAGAAGAATGTTGTTTTAACTTATACGGAATTAATGGATTTTTAAAAAATTATTTCTAAAAATATTCCTTTACAAGTTTTCAAGTTTATTTTTAATCTACTTTTTTTAGTTTAAAATTGTATGACACGTTAAAATAGGAAAATGTTTTTGAAGTAGAAAGGATATTTTCCTCACGAATGGAGTTCAAGTGTTTATCACAATTATTTTCCATCTAAGATAATATAGGGTTCTGTTTCTATCCCTATTATTACATTGATTTGATTATGTTGTGATGGAATTATTTTTATGAATTCATTTATCTTATATGAATTGTTTTATGATGTCATGTTGTTTAAGAATCTCATTTTTATTACATGGGTTATGAAATGATGTATGATTTATGAATTTGTGGAACACATAAGAATGGTATCATTATGAGAAGGGTGGGACCGATATCTACCTCCAATGCATTGGGTAAAGATTTTATATCTCATGAGATAAACATGGCTGGAACGGTAGGTTATACGGGTTCAGTGAAACAGGACTGAAACGAGGAGTGAACTCGGTTCAGAAATGGACTTTGTCCACCAAGATAGTCTTGGCAATGAGTCTTGACTAATAAGAAATGATTCTCTATGATTATGTGTGTATGCCAAAAAGTTTCATGGTTTAAGTTATGATTATTGGGATTAAATTTCACTACTATGATTTATCCCATGTTATGATATTATGATCTATTTTGTAGGTTAAGATTTCCAAAATGTTATGTTCTTATGAATATGATGTGATTGATATTTATTTTGTTTAACTTTATTGAGCATTTGAGCTCACCCTTTTATGTTTTATTTTCCCCATGATATAAACAAAGGTTTTAGGTAAGAAAAAAAGGAAGATCTTTATGGGAGATGTTGAAGATCTTTCGCCACGATTAGAAGATTATATTCCTTGTTTCCAAAGACACTAAACTATTATGGTCCTTGTGAGTGTGTTTTTGTAATGTACTAAGTATTCCAAAAAAGTAATTTAATGTCCATGTACGTTAAGCTTCACGTCCCTACAATATTTAAAGACTATATTAATCATTTCCATGAAGATTTCTATATAAATAGTTAGTTCTAAAGAAATTACTATAAATTCACAGTGCCTATATCTATTAGGAAAAGTAGTCTTGGGGATATCCTTCTTCTTCACCCTGAATTGGTAATATCCCAACTGAAGATCCTCTCTGGTGAAATATTCTGATCCACATAGCTGACTGAACAAGACATAAATTCTTGTAAAATGATACTTATTCTTTATCAAGATTTTATTGCACACAAGATAATCAATGAAAAGGAACATTTACCCATTATACTTCTTGACAAAGAAGACCGATGCATCCCATGGTAAAGCACTTGTGTGAGAAAAACGGTATATCCATATTATTCTATAGTTGTTTCTTCAACCCCTCAAGCTCCATAATATCCATTCTTTACAGATTATTGGATATTGGAGATTCTCCAGATCAACTGTGAATTCAATATCTCTTCTTAAAGGAAGACCATGAAATTCCTCCAAAAACACCTAAGCATAATCTCTCACCATAAGCATGTCTTCAAGGATAGATTCTTCTATAGACTCAATTATATGAGGAGGATAAGTTTTCTCATAGGGTATTAATATCCATTCTTGAGATGATGGTTCTAAACAAGATTCTTCCACCTCCATGCACCTGTACAGAATCGGGTGTCGATTCACCATATAGATAGTGATTTCCCTCTGAAGGAAATTTAGGTTGGATGTATATTAGGATAGCCAATCAATTCCAGTAATTGCATCAAAATCCACCAGGGGGAGTTTGAAAAGGTTCTCTATGAAGTTAAAACCAAAAAATTTGATAGGGGGGAGTTATATTCATCGGTTGTAATGATTTCCACATTTTTGTTTCTTAGTAGCATCATTACTTCCATGATTTTTGGTGGTGTTAGGATTTAATTACTAAACATTTGAAATTTAAAATAATGTGTAGAACTAGAATAAAAATGTATGATCTCTATTCTTGAATAAATAACTTGAATACATGCCACTACTTCATTATTGGGGTTCACTTTGTTTTTATTGGTGGAAAAAGGTCACACTTGCTACCTTGGAGGTTGATTTTTTCCTTTGAAACCACTGGGCATAGGGAAGTGGTTGTCAATGTTCCCTGGTTCATTGCAGTTGAATTAGTAAAAAACATGTTCATAATTGAACGGATTGTCTCTCTCCTCTATCATAGATGTGGTTTTTTCTCGACGATGGTTAATGGCTTGGTTCCCTTCTCTTTTACACCTAAAGCTTTTCCTCGTCCCATTGAGGCAATTTCCATGGTTCTTCATTATTCTCCATCGAAAAGTGGGTTGCTACTATTTATTAGCACCAATGGGTTTATACATTAGACTTCCAGAAATAAATTCCACCTTCCTATTCATATCCCCATGATACACTTGAGTATTGTAGTTCATAATTTTGACATTGAGGGCACATAGTACACTTTCTTAATTTCTATCGATGTTACGTATCCTAATATATTTTTTTAGGCTAGGTATTATCTCACCAAATATTTTGTCAGCATTACATTTGAGGGTAATGTAAAAGTTAGAGGCATATCATGCAATCCTTAGGATTTTTTCCTTTAACTATCTAATAGATTTGACCATTTATCTAAAGGGAAATGAATTCCATTCCATATTAAGTTGGATGGTCAAAGAAAAATATTTATTGAAACTTCTTTTTCTATAAAACTACTTATTCTAATGCCTCGATTTCTTCCTTAGGATTCTTATTTTTTATCTATGTCCACTTTTGATCAGCTCCACCCTACATATGATACGTAGCTAGAAGAACCATCTCTTGTTCAGAACTTTGAAAGATGCAGATTATTTTATCATGGGAGTTGATTCACTATTTGAGGATTGATGGGTCAGATGATCAATTTAAAGTAGGAGGCCTTTATATCATAAAGATCCAAATTGAGGATTATTCATTCTTAAGTGGGGTTCAACATTAATCTTGACCCATGTTTCTATTAAAAACATTAGTTGACTAAGAGATTACAGTGACAAAGTTTATGATTCCCAATACCATCAGATGGGCATCTCTTTAGAAATATGTGTCACATTAATCATCAAATCGGTTGGTATCACGATTCATCCTATTACAGTAAATTTTCTAGAATAAAAGGAACGTTTGTTGTAACATATAAAAGGGGAATCCAAATACAGAAGGTTTTTTATATAAATTAAATTTATTTATTTAACTTATAAGTTTATAGGCTACAATAAATTGTTTCCATTATCTAGATCACATCATATAATCATAGGGGCCTTTTTTATTTCCACAGAAATGGTTCATACTATTCTTATAAATTGTCCAAAGAATATCCTCTATGAGTGTCGTTACCAAGAGTGATGTAAGGCCCACTTTTGTGTACCAGTTTCAATTCGAATCCTTCTTAAAACGATGTTTTCAGGTTCTACCCCTAGATACATCTGTACCAGAGCCGCCTCTACAAGCTCATATCCAGACAGGGAAACATTTTATTGATAAACTACTTAATAAATACTAAAAATTATTTCTGATGTTATTATTATTCATCGTCTTATATCTAATGATTTCACATGGGTTTTCTAATCCTAATCCAAAAAATAACTAAACTTATACTCTAATACAAACTATTACAGACCTACTCTTTATTATATGCTTAAACATAGTTTATTACCTAAAAATGAACATAAGACAACTCTAAAGATATATAAGTATAGTTTCATGTGAAATTAAGAACATTACATAACTACTTAGAACAAAAAACACATCATCTTTATTGAATAATATATTTACATTACCACAACATTACTTTGTACTTTTAATTGCATGGGATAACATAAAGACAAGAATAAAAAAATGGTGTGATATAAATCTCAGTAACAGAGTAAACAAGTAATAAAATGAACAATATAGTAAATAATTGTGAATAGTAATTTCAATGGAGTATAATATAAACATGAACATAATGTCATGATATAGCATGATTAACCTATCATGGAAATGTGGAAACATCATTTAACAAGATAGTGGCATGAGCCAAATCTCATTTCAAATGGATCATGAGTAAACCCTCATTTAACATGAATTTGAATGAGTAAAGAATCATTTCACTTTATTTATCAATAAACTAGTCTTTACAAAATTCATTAGAGCACTATTAGGGTGCACCCTTCGTAATCATTTCAATTCGTACATGAGTGTGCCACATAGATCATTAAACATGGATTAATTAAACATCATAATTTATTCCAATATAAATAAATGTAAAATTTATAAATTAAACTCTATAATCAACATTTTAATTTTCATAAATGTGAATTTCCATTATAGACACATGGTCATGGTATTCAGTACACAATGACTTTGGCGTGGAGAATCGCGGTGCAATTTTAGCAACATAACAAGGTGGCATACGAATTTATTAAAGTGGTTGATGAGAAAAAAATGTGTATCTCATCATTTTTATATGAAATGGAACGTAATTGGGTCATATATATGAATGGAAAAATATTTTTAATGTAATTTAAATTTAAAATATAAATTTTTTTCTAGAATGTAAAGGTGGAGAGAGAATTCCCTTACGGATTTTCATCACGATAATGGGTGTACATGGGAGGTTTTAGTGAAAGAGAAATGGGTATATCATCACTAAAAAATCCGGATGGAATTATGGTGTAGGTGAGAAATAAAACCCATCCATTATTAATTGATAATATAAGGGTATATCAATATAATGAAACCTGGAAAAAATTTGACGAGGAAGAAATCCCTTACTAAAAAGTGTCATCCCAATGGATTTGGGAGGTTTGAGAGAGGTTTCTAGGGATTCTGGGTTTTCTTTGGGAGGATTATGGTGAGATGAGGTCTGTGTTTGGTGAAGTACCTAATGGTTTTAGTGAAGAGTAATGAGAGATTGAGTGGGTTTATATAAGAAAAGAGAGAGAATTTTTAATTATTTAGGTTATAGACACCAAACATTAAACTAATCCAAACCAACTCCCAACCCAAGCTTCTTTCCAAACGGAGTGAGAAATATTATTTTATAAGGAAAATGGATGAACAAATAAATATATTAGGCTTTCTTATGTGGAGGTGAGTCACACTCTCAACTATATCATTTTTAAAGGATGAAATATTTTATAAGTCATGGAGTGTCAACTATGGCACCATAAAATTAATCAATCAAATATAAATTCTTATGATTTTAAAAATAAAATATATATTGTCTGAAAAATAATTTATGTTATTTTATTACATCAATATTGGGGTATTATGATTTTATAAAACACATTATCTATTTAAAGAATATTTAATTTTTACCCAAAAAATCAATTGTCTCACTAAATTTGTAAATATTCACCATTGGAAAATATTTATTCCATGATTCCAAAAATAATACTAATTTTATCTAAATAATATTTGTAATTATGTGAATTTACATTTTCAAGAAAAAAATTGACATTTATTGAAAATTTATGGTTTTTGAAAAAAACAGTTTTCACACCTTAATAAAAATTATAATTTTTTTTCATAAAAATTATATGATCATTTGTATATAATAAAAAAAATTAGTAAAAATAATATATACTTAAAATTTTATTTAATTAAAAATTCAACTAATTCATTAAAATAGATTTCTTAATTGAATATTATCTTGAAAAAGTATTTTTTCTTTAAAAACTATTTTCAATGTTAAAATAATTTAATGAATATATATTCATTAAAAAAAGAACATAATAATGGTACTAGGGACTTGTTACTCTTCCCTTTATAACACCCGCTTAATAATTAATGGTATGGTGTGTGATGGTGATAGACTCTTAGTGTGGGTTGGATAACATTACTCAGTTGGTAATCTCTATAAACTTACACTTCTCTCGTATGTGATTATGTTCATTCTTAACAAGATGAAGCTTGGCTTGGGATTGGTCAAGAGTGAAGAAAAATGATACTATCGCCATTCTGAGCAAGAAAAAAAGGGATTAGAATGGAAAAATTCAACTAGATAAGGACCTCACTTCTTTTTCCAGAGTAAATTGGATTTGTTAACACCCTATATTTATACTAATAATGTTAACACTTCTCAATAGATATATTAGCAACATTAACAATTTTTAACTGTATTTTGTAATTCTAAAAAATAAAACAAGTGATGTTCATATTTATATACCCATTTTACATAATAAGACATTTAATTAGATCAAGAGGCATTAATGATTGGGTTTTTACACTCATGATGAGATTTATTTCATTCTTTCATATTCTTCATTTTTCCTCTAAAATTATTGGATTTATGTCCTTATTTCCCACACATAATGCATCTCCCTCTTCCATTGAGGCACTTTCCAAGGTGTCTCCTTATAAAATTCCTTCATTAGGTTACCATAGACTTCTTTTTTTTATGGTATCCACCTCTCCAACTCTACGAAACCTCAAGCATTCTCTTCCTTGGTGATTTAACAAGTTTTTAAAGGTTTATATTATAAATCATATTTCTGGAAACTGATTAGCCTTAAACAAGATATCCTATACTCTAATCCTGTTCTCATTTTTCTCACATTGTTAACACTTCATTAGTCATGTTTAATGTTAAAATTACTCCTTCATGTTCTACCCACTAACTAAAAGAATAAATTATATTGTGAGTAACCGAATTCATAGTGAAGAAAACCTATAATAATTTATATGGTATCCAAATCAAGACACATTATTTTCAAACTAATCCACCATAGGATTATCGTAGGCTATTTATTTCATCATATATTCCAATCCAACAGAACAATTTCTATGGAAAATTTAAAATATCATACGAATATTACCTGTTGGTGTCAAACCTAGTGTCTAGTAAAGAACATTTCCATGTACCAGGTTACACTCTGGTTTGGTTAAACACACCTTTTCAAATATGTTACCCCTAGATATATGTGTACCAGAACCACATCCACTTGTTGTTTACCTATAGATATTTATTTCTGTGGGTAACCATATAATATGTACCATACAATATTTCTTGATTATTTTTCTATATATATCCTCAAATTCTATAATATGGTTATGTTACCTAATCTGTTTTTTCCTAAACCAAGTTACCAAGGTTGCTACTAAACATGCTTTGATAAAAATTACAGTGAAACAACATCAAAAATCCTATATCTAGTGTCATGCCACCATTATATTGGTATATCACAAAATTAAATAACTTCCTAAATGACCAAATAGTTCAATAGTCTTGATAAACCACCTACCGATATGAGTCAGGTTTTACAAATGAGTCTATATATTAGAGCATAATTTTTTTCATTTCGAGGATAAATTTATAACATATATTATATCATTGAATATCATTGTTAGTTCACTACTGGTAATCCAATGGAAAGTTATCATAATAAGGTTGATCTCAAATTCTAAATAATTGTTGTGTATTGATCAATTAATAATGAATTAATGATAATAATAATTATGGAATGGTAAATAATTAATCACACATTCAATGTAAATAATAAGATGATAATGGATTTCTTAAACAATATTTAAAGTTAAAAATGTAACAAATCCATTCAGTTAACTAGATAATAAAAATTAATATAGAATTGTATATAACTAAAAACACATTTCATTTTATCAATAAACTGTGAATTTAATGCATTTTTAGGCTTTATCATAGTGAAAATAACATAGATAATAAATACAAAATTTTAATGAAGGAAATTGTTAATTATTAAATGTCTTGTTTCCCAATCATGTGATAACTTTACCGTAACAAATTTTCACAATATGGTTTGACATAATAATATAATGGACATTCATAAGAATCTATATATCTATTGATAGACACACATCTATTATATGAGGGAAAATCATGAAGGATTTTTCTAAAAAAAATGTGTATCATGATACTACTTATGCATCATGGGGCTTACTTTAAATGATTCCCATTATAATTTATGTGTGTCCAAATAATTAGATATATTTAATTGATTAAATTAAAAAAAAATGTTCCTCATCAAATATCATTTTTTAGTAATAGATTTGGATTTATCAATATATACAATTTAAATAAATTAATCGTCAAAGTAGACACAATATATTAGAATGATATATAATTTAGGCAATGAACATGTCCATTATAATTGATATTGATAATTGGAGGATAATCAATGTTCTAGTATCATAGGAAATTGAACATTTGAAGGGGACTAACAATGGAATCAAGGTAGTGAATTTCAATACAATCATAGGTCAATGGAATCACTAATAATCCCAATGAATAATATGAATTTTATCAATTCAACATATCCCATATAGAGTAATGTTATGGGTTTTTGTCATTTATGAATAAAATTAATATAAAAATATCATTTAAAAATAATTAATGGAAATATATATTTAATTTTTTAAAATATTTTAAAAATATTTTTACATGAAAATAAATTTTTGTAAACATTTTATTTATGAATTGTAATTTTTAACTTATCATGTATACTATAATGAAATTATGTTCTAAGATTATATAAAAGTCATACAGTGTAAATATAATAATCCTATGGTTAGGTAAATGGTTAAATAATGATATATTAATTTACTCAAATGGAAGTTCAATTGTAAACAATTCTGAACAAGATGAGATTGTCATTTACCCCCCCTGAAAAGACAATAACATTGATGTTAGAATCAATCAATTAATATATTGTGTGTTTCAAATGTAAATCTAGTTAAAATATGTTAGAAAACATTAATATTTAGGGAAATGTTATTACAATCATAATATTATAATTTTAATGACAACAAGAATGTAAAATAACCAAATGAAATGGAATTAGGTTTTCAAATTTTTTACCACATTGTAACTTAAAAATGAAATACTATTAAAATATATAATAATAATTGGAACAGTAAATATTAAGGAGGTAAAATATTTCATGATATAATGTATAATATTGGGTATATGGTTAAAAACACAATATAATTATGCTGTGAATATGACATTTATCTCAAAAATGAAAAAGGTGAGATGAAAATATCATACAATGATTTTATTTTCATGTGTAAAACCTTAAAATTCTAGGATAATGTTTCTAAATGTGTTTCTAACTTATAAAAAAGGATTAATAATATTTATAATTTCATATATTATATTTTTATAATATCTCATTTCACATTTTTTGAAAATATTACATTATCTTCACAATATCTGGTGTTAATTTCCATGTTTTTCGAGTTTGTTTTGACTTTTTACTTATTGTTCCAATTAATTATATCATTATTTAATACTATAAAAAATTTAAATCATTACATAAAAATCTTATATATTCACTATATATTATTCATAATAATCCATAATATTTATAGAAATAAAATAAAATGTACCATTCATGGAGACAGTAGGTTATACATATGCATGTATCCTACTTCCATTTCATTTTTGAATTTAAAAAATATAATTTAAATAGTATATATAAATATTTTAATTAAATTATCATATTTATTTCACATCACTATGATAGGTTTGTAAAAACCTAACATTATACATTACATGTATGGTATGAATGAATCATATCAGTTTGAGGAGACAGTTTTCCACACCTCTACAACTCCCAAATAATTGAATGAATAAAGTTATGTTTTATATAAAAATTCCATAAGTGTATATATATTATAAATATCATATATATCATATATAAATCGAATTCCTAGAATAATTTCCGATAATTATATCTATAAATGACAATATAATATCATTGTTTCACGGTGAGGTAGTTCGCTATACATGAACTATATGTTCGTTAACCATTTGATGAAAGTATGTGTAGGACTATCATGAAACTATAAAATTAAGAAATATTAATATATTTTGGTTACTGGTGATATTTTATAAGTATGTTTTAAAATTAACTTAATGGATTGAGAGGTATATAAATGAAATGTTATCACTGATGAAGGATTAAATTTATTCGGGTAACACCTTTTAGATTAAATAAAAAAACTTAAATGGATTTCCTTGAAAAAAATTATAGGATTCTAGGAATTGGGGATGAATGTTGTATGATTATTTTGGACATGTTTTGGTGATTCAATTTTCATTACAAGTGTAAATAAGTCGTAATTTTGAATGCCATTTTATTGTGGGGGAGGAGTGTAATGGATCAAATCTCTCTGCTACTATTCTTTGAGAAAATTCGGTGTATGACGTGATTCGAGAGGTTAAGGTGTCTAATACTCAACATGTTTCCAATTTTCTAGTTCGGTGAATAGTTCCAATGGTAGACAGTTGTGAACATTGTAACGGTAACCTTATGGGAACAATACAACTGTAACCTTAGGTGAATAGTGTCATCATTGACTTTCTATGAACCATGTCATCAATAAGCATCTTTGAACCGTGCAACTGTAACCATAGCTGAACAATTTCATCATTGACCTTATCTAAACAATGTAATCATTAGACATCTATAAACTGAACAATGTTAACCGTAGTTGAACAATGTCGTCATTGATCTTCTGTGAACAGTGAAATAATTAACAATCTTTTTCCATTGAAATGGTAAACTTTGGTGAATAGTGTCATCATTGAACTTCTGTGAACATTGTCATCATTAACACTCTGTGAACAGTTCACTGTTTACCTTGGTTAAACAGTGTCATCATTGACCTTCTGTGAACAGTGTCATCATTAACCCTTTGTGAATAGTGCAACGTTAACTTTAATTGAACAATGTCATTATTGACCTTCTGTGATTAGTTTCTTAATTATCCTTCTGTGAACAGTGAAATGTTAACCTTAGGTGAAATGTGTCATCATTTACCTTATGTGAACACTGTAATCATTAACCTTTTGTGAATAGTTCAACCTTAATATTAGGTGAACAGTGTCACCATTGACCTTCTGTGAACAGTGTCATCATTAACCTTATATGAACAAAAAAATGATAACCTTGGGTGAATAGTGTCATAATTGTCTTTCTATGAAGTATCATTATTAACCTTCTATGAAATGTAAAATTGTATCCTTAGGTGAATAGTTTCATCATTGACCATCTGTTAACATTGTCATCATTGGTCTTCTGTGAATAGTGCAACATTAACCTTAAGTGAACAGAGTCATCATTAACATTCTATGAACAGTGAAATCAATGAAGTTTTGTGAATTCGGACATCAGTGACCTTCAGTGAATAGTGACATCATTTACCTTATGTGAATAGTGAAATCAATGACATTAGTGTGTACAATGATTACAGAATGGTAGGGTGTACAATGTTTCTAGAACATTAGGATGAACAGTGTTTCATGAACAATAGGGTGAACAATGTTTCAATATTCCTATAGTTTCACCCCTTTGATGTTTCCTTTGACGTAAAATGTATTCAGGACCTTTTTTAAGGGATTTAAGGTCAAATAAAATATCTTAACTACAATATTAATTATTCCTAAGCCTTGGGATGTATTTTTACTTGTTCAAACCACGTGTTTTTTTGCCCTTTGTTTTTAATTGGAAATCATGCATATCATAAATCACCACACTGTTAAATATTCCATAGGGATGGGAAATATTCCTCCATAATTCTTTCTCCATGTTCTCAGGTGGGAGATGCTCGAACATCCCATTCCTTCTTATAGGAGTTTGACAATCAAACTTTCCTCGGATAGGTTCTGTTCTGTTTTGATGCAACCAAGTAGTATCGATCAATATTCGATATAATTTGACATGATATGAGGTGATCATGATCAGTTTTGTGAACCATTATCTTATAAAGAACATCAAGAACCATTAAAGGTTAGGTATTTGTTCCTTCTCCGTTATTTTCAGTGAAACTATATTGTTATCATGTTTTATCCCAATGGATCACAATTGAATTGAATTAATAAATATTTGAACTGGATAATCAAATTGATATTTATCATATATTATTGACTCTTGTTTTACTAGATAGTGTGATATCAATGCTTTATGTGTTTATAATTTCATTCTTGATGGAAATTGGTTATGAATGTAATGCTGAAATTAAATTATTGTGGTTTGGCTAATGATAAAGAGGCATGTAAATTTATCTAGTTCATCTTGTTGTTATTTGATGTTAATAAAAATTTTCATTAAGCATGTTTAATTATTTGTGATTTCTTACTAATTAGGTTTCCTGAATTGGGATCCTATGAATAAAAATCTGTTAATTTAAGTTGGATTAATGAACCAGTTGATCGATGAAAGATAACTCATTTTAGGGTTCGGACTTACCCAACTATTTGTTAAATGGAAAAGAGACCAATTCTTAAAATGTTTGTTTTCCAGGTTCTTGTGTTGTGATGTGATCCTGGATGGAAGTTGTGATATGTTGGTTCATGGAGCCCTTTTTTGTGGAATAATATGATGCCTAGATTGGCGAGATGCATCGGTTTATACATTTGGTTGTCAGGGACAACAGGAGGGATGACGGAACGGGTTGGATTTTATTTTAGGATGCTTACTGATTCTTATGGGTTGATTATATACTTTACATTTCCCCACTTTTCAAGGCAGCTTCTATGGATTACCCTACTTCCAAAAGTGGAGAACATGTGTGGGGTATGCCACCGGGTTTTTGAGTTTAGCTTCTAAATGGAGGATGGGTCTACACTCTTTCTATAATCGGCAAATACTCGACAGGTAGTACATCTAAACACTATGTTGACCCCCCATGTGTTTAGTATCATGTAATGTTTTTATATAATGTCTGGGGATATGGGAATGTAATTCTATAATGAATAATTGAATAAATGATGTTAACCATTGGGGTCAGAGATTCTGGAACATAATGATGAGGTTGTAATTTTAAAGGGACAGTGGACTTTGGGTGTGATGCTAATAAATTTTAATGTGGAATTATAAATTTTTAATTATTGATTAATTAATTAATTATCAAAATGAAGAATTGATAAAAAGGTAATTAAGTAAGGCAATATATCTTTTTAAATGGGTTTGAGCTTATATGATACATATTCTTTGAAGTGGTAGCCCGATGTCTGAGATACGTTAGCTAGATTTGAGTCTAAGACTAGGTAATTCCTATAGTGTGGTTGGGAGATATATTATATTCTCTAATTGTTTTGTTTTTGTACACTACACCAACCTATTAGACATGACAACTTACACCCCGAGGATTATGAGCCTTAGGGGGTGTTGTCCAAAACACTCTGATGGGAGGATGGATGATTGACTACCACCTTTATCCCCACACTCTTTTTTTGGTAGATACTTGTTATGGTAGGTACAATGGTTTGTTTTCCTCATATATGCGTGTATAGGGCTGTAATGGCTTGAGGTTATTCACACACATATATTCGGGATATAGTAACCTATGGAAAACTATAGGTGTAAAGTGAATATGAATTGATGGCTTGAGGTTCCATACTCGGTGTATGGGATATAAAGGCTTGAGGTATAATACCAGACATATGATTAACATTTTGCGAGATGTGGTGGCTCCCAGAAACTACCTGGTTACTTGGTTGTGTGGACGTGGTGGTTTTGTTGCACGGGGTGCATATGGGGGTGCAATTCCCAAGTGTCTTCGAGCAAGCCGTTTTGGAGAGTGATGCTTAGCATGTGGGATGTTGGGGAAAGTGGAAAACCAGTGGGGAAGTAGTAGTGGGGTAACCTTGATATTCATTATAATATTATATACTCTTTTACGGGTTACATGGTGACAGTTCCCATGGAGAGGTTGGGAACATAGTACACCTTTTTGGGGATGAGTTAGCTTCTGTTGTTATTCACTATGCTTTATCAATCTTTCATTACATTTTCATGAGAGGCATCGAGGAAGATCCTACTGAGTATACTATTATAATCCAACTATGTATATATAAAATGTTTGTTATGTCACTTGAAGCAAGATGGAGACCAAGCTAGTTTCTACAATTTTGCGGTGGCAGGAGCTATTCGGGCATGTGGCTGCTGCAGTTATAGTTCCTTTTTGGGTACTTGCAGTTTTTACCCCATCGCGTATTCGTTTTATTTCATGACATTTCATATGTGTACTCGAGATTTCATTCTACTTATTCACTGAGTATGAGTTGTTTGATATCTATATTTTATCTCTCTTCTGCATGAGTTCTCGTAGAGGGTAATGCCTCTTGTTTGTGTGTTTATTATACCCTCAGTGCTAGTCGCCAACCCGGGGCCAACCGGAGGCTAGACTCAGGGGTCATTATCTCCATTCTCTCATTGCCAACCCAGGAGGGGTTCAATTTCAGGGGAGTAAGTCGTGGAAGAGTTGTATTAGTGGTCTGTTTGAGGGATAAGATTGATTTTGGAGTTAGGTACAAGTGAGGTTGCATGGGTTGGTAGTGCAACAATGTCATTCATGATTAGCATGAGATCTAAACACTGGAGACAGGCTAAGACATAGGCATTTAGGTCCCCCTATGATCTGATATACAAGCCTTTATGCTTACAATGGCTACTAAAAATGGGATACTAGTTATAGGGTAAAGACCTAGGAAAGGATCATGCATCATTCTTCTTTGTTACTTTGTTTGAATGGGTAGACCTTGGGATTGGTTAACCTGAAATTATTGAAAGCAAAAAATTAATTAATTAATGTTGAGTCATCCATATTCCAGGTATAGGATCTCTAACATTTTTTTATTTTACAAATATGGCTCCAAGTCAAAGTCTTCATTAGGTTTGTCTTGAAGTTGTCCAGTAGGTTATTCCCACAAATTGTTGTAGGATAGAGGATTATGACGATGACACCTAGAGGAAGACACTCAGAGAGTTTCAGCTCTAGAGTCTACAGAGTTAGAGAGATACATTTTATATGCATTCACAGAAGACTGGTTGGGGAAGGTTGAGATAGGATTTAGTTCAATCCATTCTCAGAAGGAGCACTGGGTGTCCTTGGTTTTGACAATGCAGTGTGGAGTAGTGAGGCAGTAGTTGTTCTTGTTCCTCTGTGATCGCGATGAGTCAAAGATCTCATGGGAGGAGTTCCATTAAATGCTTATATTCATCTTTCATTCTTTAACTTTGAAGGTTTCCAGTCGCCATGATCTTCATACCCTTAGATAGAGGAGATCCAGTGTTCAAGATTTTGGAATCCGTTTCAGGAGCCATTTATGATATGCTCTGGACTTGATGCTAGATGGGGTGGCCAGGGCGAGTCATTTTGAGGAGTCTTTGAGTCCCGATATCTAGCACCAGGTCACCCTAATTATCCTGAAAACCTATTTTTAGTTGATGGAGAGTTTATAGGTTTTCTAGAAAACATAGGCCAGGAAAAGATCATCATGAGAGGGGAATCTTCATGATTTGTCCCGGAAAAGAGCTGTGGTCCGAGGTTCATAGTTTTTATGGAAGAGGAGTTTTTGTTCAGTTGGGGGTAGGTCCCAGCCCTTCACATAGCATTTCCCCATAGGTAACAAATAAAATTCATATACAATGGGATCATGAACATTTTTTTCTTTTGGTGGTCGAGATCACTAGCAGTGGGAGTTCCCGACCTTTCAGAGTAGTCATCGTGCACCAAGTGCACCGCTCCAGGTTCCTTAGTTGAGGAGGTTCTAGCCGCGGTGTTAGTAGTAGGTTACACCAGAATTAGTTCAGAAAATTGTAGATGGGGTAGGTAGAGGATAAACCTATGATGCTCCCTATCCTTAGAGAGTAGAGAGTGGTCATGGTGGTGGTCTTCATCAGGGTCAGATAGGCTATAGAGGAGGTCATGGTCAGCTTCATGCTCTAGTGTTGATATCTCCAGGTGAGATAGATGTTGTTCGAGGTACCCTTTGCTTGTTTTCTAATATGGTTTATTCCTTGTATGATTTAGGAGTGACACACTACTTCATATCACCTACCCTTTCCAATGGATTGGTACATTATGTAGAGAATCTCTCGGGGCCCTTGGCGTTGACTACGCTAGTTGGAGGTCAAGATGACTTGTTTGAAGTAAGTAGAGATTGTGAGATAGTGTTGGGGAAGCACCTATCTTGAGGATATTTCTATGTATACAAATACAACAATATGATGTCATCCACTACATTGATTATATGTATTCAGTGCAGGCTCTCGTGGATTGCTTCCAAAAGATGGTCATTTTTTTGTGCAGATGGAGTGCCGGTGGTGCTTTTCAGTGAGATAGATCCTCGGATGGGTCATAGGCGCATTCTTTCCTTATCATCCAAGATGGATGAGATGATGTTTAGTACTTCATGGGTTCAGTAGTTGGCATTTCCTTGGGTCGAAGAAGATTACTTGATCCCTTTTTAGAAGATTTTGTAGCATTACCCCGTCAATGAGAGATCATGTTAGGGATAAAGATATCACTAGTAGAGTGACATATCATTATGTATCCATATAGGATGACCCCTTATCAATTACGTGAGCTACTTATAGAGATCGATGATCTGTCACTATGCAGTTTTTTTGGCCAACTGTGTCACCATGGGGTGCACTAGTTTCGTTCGTGAAGAAGTTTGATCGCTATTTATGGTTGTGTGTTGATTATCATCACTTAAAAAAGTGAAAATAAAGAATATCTATCATCATATATTGATTGATGATTTATTCAATCAACTGAACAGTGCTAGTTAGTTCTCAAATATAGAATTGTGGTTAGGATATCATCATATGTGTGAGTAGGATGAGGATATCCAAAAGACTTCTTTATATTGTCATCATGGTAATTATGTGTTTGTTGTAATGCCATTTGGCATGAAGAATGCTTCACCTGTGTTCCATGATATCCTGAAAAACTTCATGGTGGTTTTATTTGACGACATCCTTGTATACTCTACGTAAGAAGTGGAGATTCCAGAGCATCTACATGGCATTTTGGGAGTTCTTTGTCAACGTCAGTTGTTTGGGATGTTGTCGAAGGTTGAGTTTTGTGATCAAGAAGTCCATTTCATGGGGCATGTTGTGTTCCAACTGGGATTTTCATTGGATCAATAGATGATAGAAGTAGTTGTGTCTTTGAAATCCCCCATGAAAGTGTGAGAGGTGTGATGTTTCAATGGTCTCGCATGATACTACAAGAGGTTTGTAGCCGATTTTTCACGAGTTGTGACACCTCTAACAACATTGACCATGAAGAATCAGGCGTTCATATGGACTGAACAGTTTCAGTCATCTTTTGAGTAATTTATGTCGAATTAATTATGTTTTCAAGTACATTGTCTTCCAGCAGAGGGAGTTTAGTTTGCTGTTTTTGGTGATGCTTGAATATGAGGTTAGGCATTCTATAATGCAGCATATATCAATTGTCTCTTATGGGTATCGGCAGTTTTATCCCCATGGATATAACTATGAAACCCATGATCTTGAGTTGGCAGCTGTGGTGTTTACTCTAAAGGTTTTGTGACATTACCTCGTTGGCGAGCACTTTGTGGTTATCACCAATCATAAGAGTTTGAGGTATGTATTCTCCCAATATGACATAAAGTTACTACAACTTCAGTGGATGGAGTTATTATAGGAATATGACATAAAGATATCTTATACACCTAGAAAGGGTAATGTTGTAGCTGATGCACTAAGTTGAAAGTCACGTAGTGATGTTGTGTGTGAATCCAGTTATTCCTGCAGAGCAATGGAAGTAACGTTAGTATTATATCATGACACGGGAGAAGTTGGGGGAATATGTTGTCTTTTTCATAAGATAGTACTATCATCTCTGGTGCAGAAGGTGGAAGAGACCTAGATGGGAGATCTTGAGGTGGAGGTTTGGAGAGACAAAGTGGTTTTTTATGAGGCCCCTGATAGTTGGTCGGAGGATGAACAACATCGAGTGTTGTATCACACCTGAAGTTTTTTCTATTGACGTTGCACGAGATGGTTATCACAGAATTTATAGTTCTCATTGAGAAGTGCATCCTTCCATTAAAAATATGTACATACCCATTAGGAGCAAGGTTTGGTGGCCTTGGGTGAAGCATGTGGTTGTGGGGTTTGTGTCTTGATGTTTGGTCTGCCAAAAGTTGATGGCTGAACACTGTGTTCCTGGTGGTCTTCTCAAGTCATTATATATTCCTCAATGGAAGTGGGAGGTCATCTCAATGGACTGTGTTACTAGTTTTCCTCGAGCTCAGGGGAGACAAGATTCTATTTTGGGGGTAGTGGATCTCCTAACTAAGTCTGCCCACTTTATAGTAATCATGGAGTCGAGCTTAGTGGATTTTTTATCAAGGAAGTATCTAGCGGAGGTGGTGAGACTTCATGGAGTACCTAGGAAGATCATTTCTGATCGAGCTACTCATTTTACCTCTAGGGTATGGTGAGGACTGAAACAAGCTTTCAGTTCTCAACAATAACTTAGCACTTCTATTCATCATCAAACATATAGTCTAACTGAGTGAACCATCCAGACTCTTGATGACATGTTATGCACTTGTTTACTGGATTTTGAATGTTCTTGGATGAAGCACTTACCCTCAGTGGAGTTAGCATACAAAAATAGTTATCACTCCAACATCGGTATTCCACCATTTGAAGCCTTGTATGGTCAGCCTTTCCTTTAACTGTTTTGCTGAACTTGGGTCGGATAGCCCAAAATTCTCACACTGGAACTACTGCACAATACAACAGATATGGTTCAGGTAATTTGTGAGAGGGTGAAGTCAACACAAGATCATTAGAAATAATATGATGATCAAAGGAGGAACCCATTAATGTTTGATGTTGGGGATCGTGTGTTCTTGAAGGTGACTCCCCATCGTGGTCAGAGAAAGTTTGTCCAAGGGAGTATGTTTTATCCTTGGATTGTTGGGCCTTTTGAGGTGTTATCTATTTTTGTTGTTGTGGCGTATCGAGTAGCACTTCCACTGAAGATATGTTAGATACATGATGTTTTCTATGTATCACAGCTCCATCGTTACCTTCATGATGTCTCTCAAGTCATCGATTTGGGAGAGATTGATGTTGATGATGAAGCGACCATCGAGAAGCAACCTATAGAGATCCAAGACCACAAAGAGAAGGTGTTGTGTGGGAGTTCAATCCCCTTGGTTCTTGTCTTCTGGTGAAACTGTGGCATGGAGGATTGTACCTTGGGACGTTAGTCACCGATACATGCTCAATACCCAACATTTTTTGACGTTTAACTCAATACATATAATTATGTCCCATTTGTGGTTACACCATTCATGATTATGATATGGTTTTCTATTGTGGGTTCTTGGGAGCTTGCTCTCTTTTGAGTGGTATCTTAATGGGTGGTTTTTCATACACTGTTTTGTTTTCCCTTTATGTGGGTTTTGAATTATCGAGGATGAGAATGTTTAGAGAGGTATCTGATGTAATGGCCCAGATCTCGCAAGCCTATGCCTTAGAAAAAATTTCGTATATAATGTGATTCATGAGGTCAAGGAGTCTTATCCCCAACACATTACCAATATTTCAATTCGGTGAATAGTTCCAATGGTAGAAAATTGTGAACAGTGCACCTTTAACCTTCTGTAAAGAGTACAAAAACATCTTTAGGTGAGCAATGTCATCATTGACGTTCTTGGGATAGTGTCATCAATAAACATAGGAGAACATGGAAACTGTAACGTTCTATGAATAGTTTCATCATTGACCTTCCTTGAATTGTGTTATTATTAACCTTCTGTGAACAGTTCAATGTTAAACTTAGGTGAATAGTGTCATCGTTGACCTTCTGTGAACTGTGTTACCATTAACCTTCTGTGAATAGTTAAACGGTATCCTTAGGTGAGCAGTGTCATCATTGACCTTCTGTGAATAGTGTAATAAATTACCCTATGTGAACAGTGCAATGTTAACCTTATGTGAACACTGCCATCATTGACCTTCTGTTAACAATGTCATCATTAACCCTCCGTGAACAGTTACATCAGTGGCCTTTTGTGAATAGTGACATCTATGGCCTTTGAATTTAAAGTGCTTCATGAATGGTTGGGGGTACAGTGTTTCGAGAAGGTAGGGTGTAAAGTCTTTCCATAACATTATGGTGAACAGTGTTCCTAGCTTCCTACAGATTCTCCACTTTGACATTTTCTTTGACGTAAAATTCATTCTAGGCCTTATCTAAAGGGATTTGAGGCCAAATAAAATCTCGTAACTCTTATATTAATTATCCCTATAGCTCGTGATATTTTTTTACATGGTAAAACTGCGTGGTTTAGGGTGCTCCATTATTAATGGGAAATCCAGCATACCTTAAACCACAACTCCATGAAATCTTCTAAATGAACGAGATATCTTCCTACCTAATTCTTTATCCTTATTCTCAGATTGGTTCTACTATGTTTTGATTCAACCAAACAGTATCGATCAATCTTCTATATAACTTGTCACGAGAGGTGGCAATCATGATCTGTTGTGTGGATAGTTCTCATATAAAGAATGTCAAGAACTATTTCAGGTATGGTATTCATTGCTTCTCTATTCTATTATGAGAAACTGTATTTTTACCATGTTTTATCCAACTAGATCACAATGGAATTGACCTAATGAATATTTAAACTAGAGAAAAAAATTTATATTGATCGTATAATATTGCCCCTTGTTTTTATAGATAGTGTGATATCAATGCTTTCTATTATTATCATTTCTTTCATGATGTAAATTGGTAAGGAACATAAACCCGGAATTAATTGATAATGGTTTGGAAAAATATAAAGATGCATGTAAATGAATCTGGTTCTTCTTGTTGTAATTTTATGTTTTTCAAAATGGTGTAGTAGACATGTTTAATTATTTTGTGATAGAATACTGATTATGTTTCTTGAATTTGGAACCTATGAATAATAATAGGTTAATCTATGATTAATTAAAAAAATCAGTTCATCGATAAAGGATAAATCCTTGTATGGTTAAGAGTTACCATATAGTTTGTTAAATGGCTAAGAGACCAATTGTTAAAACATTTTATCTCATTCTACTTGTGTTGTGATGTGATCCTGGATGGATGTTCTGATATGTGGTGGCACGAAAGAATTTTGTTGGTTGAAGTAGATGACGCCTATAGTGGCGATATGCCTCAGTTTATGCATGTGGGTGTCAGGGCATATACCAGGGATTATGGAACATGATGGATGTGATTGTTGGATGCTTGATGATTCATATTGTTTGATTAGCTGCATTACATTTCACCACTACTCAAGGTAGATGGTCTTTCTTACCTTTCATATAAATGAGGTAATGACATGCGGGGCATGACACGTTCTTTCTGTGATTAACTTCATAAGAAAGGATTGGCCCACACACTTGCAATAGTAGAATAAGACCTGATGGGTAGTACATCTACCCCCTTTGTTGAGCCCCTAGTGATTAGTAGCATAGAATATTTTTCTAGAATTCTGGGAATATGGTAAAGTAATTCTATAGGGAATTATTGAATAAATTATGGTAACCCATGGGGTTAAAATTAGCTGGACTATAATGATGAGGTTTTAATTTTAAAGGGATAGTGGACTTTGGTGTGATTCAAATGAAGTTTAATGTGGAATTTTAAATGGTTAATTAATGTTTAAAGAATTAATTAACATAACGTGGAATTGAAAAATATGGAATGAACTATGGAAACATGATTTTTAAATGGTTGTCTTCTTATCGGATACCTAGTATTAGAAGTGGAAATCTGGAGTCTGAGAGACGTTATCAGTGTTTGAGTCAAAGACTAGGTTGTGAGATATAGTATATTATGTACTTTTTTTTATTATATACGCTACTCCACCCTTCCAATAACAGAAATTGAGTCCTTGGTGATTCTTAGAATTGGGGGGGGGGGTGATTTCCCAAATATACCGCTAGGAGTATGGATGGTTGACTACCCACCTATCTCCCTACTCTCTTCTCTTTGTAGACACGTTTTCTAGTAGCCACAATGCTTACTTTTCCCCGTATATGTGTGTTGAGGGCTGTAATGGATTGAGGTTATTCACACAGACATATTCTGGATATAGTATCCTATGGACTACTATAGGTGTAATGTGTAAAGGCTCTTATGGTTTGAGGTTCCATTGTTGGTGTATGGGCTGTAATCGAATGATGTATAATACCCGACGTATGATACATGTTATGTGAGCTGTGGTGGTTCCAAGAAACTAAATGTTTACATTCTTGCATGGATGTGGTGAGTTTTTTGCATGAGGTGCATGATGTGGTGCTTCGACCTGGTGTCTGTGGGCATGCTTTTTGGGAGAGAGATTCTTAGGACATGTGACATTGGGGAAAAGAATCAATCCAGTGGGGAAGTAGTAGTGGAGTACCTTTGATATTCTTTGTTATATTATATACTCTTGTATGTGTCACATGGTGAGATTAGCCATGGGGAGGTTGGAAACATTGTATACCTTTTTTGGTGATGAGTTAGTTTCAATTGTTATTCATTATAATTTAGCATGCTTTCTTTACTTTTAAATGAGAGGATTCAGGGAGGATCATTCTGAGTATATTGTTATACTAATCCTATGTATATATAAACTGTTATTCAGGTCACTAGGAGCAGATTGGTGATCAAGCTAGTATCTACTAGCATGCAGTTTCAGGATCTTTTCGGGCTTGTAGTTGTAGCTGTTTTACTTCCTTTTTGGGTAATTTCATATTTCCCCCTTCCAGTTTTAGTGGGTTTTCATGCCATTAAATATGTTTACATGGGATTTCATACATCTTAATAGTTTATTTGATGTTGGTTAGTGTATATCATATCTCCATCTTCCACGTGTGTTCTCATTGAAGATATCACCTCCCATTTGTGTGTTTATTATACCCATAGTGCTTGTCGCCTACCTGGGGCCTACTAGAGGAAGGAATTGGTGTTCGTTATCTCCGTTCTCACATTGACAGCCCATGAGGGGTACACTTTGTGGGGAGGGGGTCGTGACAGGGAGTGGAATGCTTGTTAAATTTTTAAAATGAAATTCCACCCATGTTTTTTTGGTCATGAGGATCCAATAATTAACCAAATTCTATAAAATTATGTTTAGTGGTGAAATAAGAACATAAAATGGATTTTTTATAAGTTTCTATGTCATTTGGGCCCTTATTATTTTGGATTAATCCCATATTAAGAGCATGTTCCTCTTAATCTATGTAATTAATTTTAATTATATTCTATAGTATTATTTTTCAAAATCTACGTTGAACATATTAGAAACTATAAATTATTATAATTCAAAATTCTAAATCTAGTTTTTCAATTTCAAATCATATAATTCGTATAGATTAACATGTAATTAATACCACAGACAGGATGACATAGTGGGTTTTAAAAGTAAAATGTTCAAAATATTTCAATGTTAGTAAATAAAATTACAAAGTGAGATTGAATACAATTTACTAACATGGAATAATTTATATATAATTTATATAATTAATCATTAAAAAATATGAGTAATTTAAATTATCCATATTAATAAATTAGATGAAATGAATGTTATGAATTTTAATTTAAGGTTTTTCACAGTTCATCAAAAAATATAATAACATAGGAAAATAAAAAAACAACCCTTTTCCAATTTTATGTTTTAATTTAAAAAATGATATTGATTTTTACATACGAATTTTATAAAAGTTCAAAAAAATTAATTTAAAATAGGCATTCAATTCAGAGACCATAAAACCATATGTAAAAAAACATAGGGTTTAATATGTAAAATTGGGATTGTTCTTATCTAATTCCTATCAAATATATTTGATAAATGTAAAAAAATAATCGGATTAATATTTTATATATATATATATGTTACATTAATATCACTGAGTAATTTTTATTAATTTATTTTATTATAATAAAACACAGTTGTGAGCATTGAAATAGTTTATTTATATTCAATTAGTTTTTATATTCATTTCTAATTATTTTTTAACCCTATAATTACATTCAAAATTTCATTAAAATAATATGGTATCATAAGACGGTTAATTCCATTCACAATAATGAATTTATCATCAAGGTTATATCTTATTTTAAATATATTTTAACAATATATTTCTTTTGTAAAATTGGGTCATGTGTGTAACAAAAGACAACAAAGAAACTCATTGTTGCATGCGATGAAATCTATCACATTATTATATGAATTCATAGTTATGTAATATATTGAATTTATTTAAAATATTACATATACCATAATTTCATGGGAGGTTATACACTATCAAATAAAATTTTTTCATTTTGAATTTTAGGGGAGTTAAAATTATAACATATCCATTGAGTATGGTAGCAAAGCCATCACAACCTATATAAATCATACTTATAACAATATATTGATTACAATACCAAGAAAGACATTTCTATGAAATTAAAATAGGACATCATATCCCTCTATATAAATAAATAGGGAAACTAAACCAAATGTATATATGCACATGTAACAACCATGAGAAGATGGTGGGGCTAGTGGGGGTAGTCATATATCCATCCTCTCATTGGGGAGTTGTGGAAAACACCCACCCTGGTTCTCCAGGATGTCAGTCTCTCTAACCATTTTGGTTGGGTAGAATAAGGAATCATAAAATATACATGATATAATATATATCACATCTACACTGTGGGAATAACCTAGTATAATACTAAACTGTAGCTAAGGACGATTGGACACCCAAAATCCTCATTTATGAAAATATTTCATACAACCTCATCCAAATTTTTATGTTATAAATTAATTACCTATATTATTTATGATTTTATTCTATTAATTAATTTATTAGGCATTAAACTAAACAAAATAATTATTTGACAATGTATTACAATAATAATCAATGTAAATTCCTTGACCACTATACATAATCCAAACCATGTCCATAGTAGATAAATATTAACACATAATTATCATATTCATTCCAAAATACCAACCTGTGTTTTATAAATTATTTATTAATTATTCGTGTCATTCAGTAAACAAGGTATTCTAGGAAAATAATCCTATGATACCACAAAGTGGAAACATAGATCAATGAATTCCAAAATTCCTCACGTAGTTCAGAAAGGAATGCATATAGAATAAGAAACATGGTAAACGGTATCTATCAAGAATCATATATTTGAATCCTAGCTCTCTTCATCACATTTAAAGTCAAGCCCAACTTCAACCAATTCTATCTCCTCGATCATCATTCTAGACACCCACATGTAAGACCAGATGCATCTCACCAACATTGAGGTTTTCTACAACCACTTCATTTGGGCCTCACCACCCCATCACATCATCTATCTGAAGATTAGCCATCTGAGACTCACATCACAATCATGCCTCCCCTCCCCATATCACATTGCATAACTAAACTCACTTTTAGAGAACATCATGAGTGAATCAGTAAAAAAATCATATCCAATAGGGTGATCCTGGACATAAAATATGTAATCCATCCTTCCCACACAAACGAACTCTCACCACAGTAAACTCAAGGCACTCGAACATCAAAAGTATATTGGTATCTCAGTCCCCAGAAATTATATTTATCTCAAAACCTGTTCCTATTTGATCTAGAATAAATTAATTAATAATTGATAGGTTCTAACTCTGAGGAACCTAAGGCCTATAGCTATGGAAAGTTATCAATGTTAAACATTTTCTTAGAATTAACTATAGTATCAACAAACATATAGAAGTACCATTCGGATTAACAAGTCTTTTTAATTAATATTTACATTCTGAACAAGAATTATATTTCATCAGATTATTTATATATCTCATTAACACATGTATGAAAACATTTAAATAATAATTAATATTGCATAATTTTTTTAATTATAAATTAGAAAAACCATATTTAGTTCCCATGCCTCTTTATTCTCTATCAAATTACTAATCATTTAATTATAATCTGGCATTATTTATTATTTTTAATAATGAAAAACCTGATAATCCATATCACAAACAAACATGATAACAAGAATATCATATATGCTACAATATCTTATAAAAGAAGAGGAAACCCATTATCACATTATAAATAAACAACATAGGCATGGGATTTTTAACTGATTCTTTACTAGTCCTGCTCAATAATTATTAGGATAATTCCATATCCCTCCATAGGGATAAACCATGCCACAATAATATTTCTTATAAATATAGAAGAGATAAAATAAAACCCCAACCTCAAAATCATCATTATTCATACAATGATAAATGACCAATGTTATAAATCACATTCACCATTCCTAGAAGAGTTTCATTCCTTAAAGGAATCCACATCACAAACAAACCAAAAATCCAAGGGAACAATCTTATAACGATGGCGTTAAACCTAAATCATAATAAAAGAACAAACAAGGGAATCCAAATTGAATAAAAACAAGTGAAGTAATAGAACATTCATCAGATCACCATTGATCATGAATGGAGGATGGGAATCGATCCACACCCTAGGGATTCAAAAATACAATGAGAAAATTCCAATAGTCACCTATGGTTTTGGAGAAATGCGATAGGGTTAGAGAGAAAAAGTTGCTCTGGATTATAATGGCATGATTAAAAAAATAAATGTTATGAAACCTTTTCCACAATATGTTAATGTTGTGCCTTTTTCCTCCTCAAAATATTTATTTTCCTCAAACCATTTATCTGTAATTTATTTCATTCTATAAGGAACCCTAAAAACCAACCTCAGAAATTTCATGAACATACTATTCATGATTCGAAACCCTTACACATCCTGAATTAACAATGATATTTTTTTAGTCGAAGACCTCCATACAAAAACATGGAATCTTCTATGAACCATATGCTTCATAAACATGAAAACGGATTAGACTACGTAACTACATGTAATTATAACGTTGAAATTTACATTCATAAAATCCTTTTATATTGTATAAAACACAATAATCTCATAGAGATCCTAATAAAAACATTATTCTAATAATTCAATAATCAAATGAGTGTTTTTATTAAAAATTAAAGAACATATAATGATGGAATAATAAGATGACCATTGTGGTAGTAATATGACCAATACAAATAGTAATCTTGCCAATATAATACTAACCTCGCCTATGAATATATAAATATATTTATACATATTAACACTTAATATATGATATATTTATATCTTTATATAACTTAAAAATCTTTTAAAACTGAAAAATTAACTATGAGTATTTTTGTAAAACATAAATGTTTATTTCAATTTAAAATAATAGAATAAAAGAATATTTATTTTCAATATAAATATTAATAAAATAATATTAGATTTTCATAATACCATAATATATTTATATGAGATGATAATTTATTTTTTAAAGTATCATCAAATTGATAATAAGATTAAAATTTTAATTTTTATAAATAATGATGATTATAATTAAATATAAAAAATTTAAATTTTAGAAAAAAAACATAAAATTGTGTTAATTTTTTAAATCTACATATCAAAATGTGTTAAGGAGAATTTTTTTTCTAAAAAACATGCATTTTGGTTGAGTAGAAAAATACTGTAATTTATGTTATTTCGAATTATATTTAAATAAATGAATTTTTGTGTCATTGATGATTCATGATTTATTTAAGTGACCATTAAAATTAACTCACATGCTATATTTACAGTACATAGTCACATTAATATACAGAATTGTTATTATTGATCTAAAATAATAAAAAAATGAATAAAATAATCAATAACACATCTCTCCTCGCCCTATGAGTACCATAACCCACCTTCTCTATTTATCACACCTTCTTAGCTTGATTGAATGATAATATTATTCTCAATTACACTACATAGAATCATCCATATTCCCGGGTCTTTCTAGTCTCACTAAAATAACATATTTATGTTCAATAAAAAGGTTCTCAATGATATGATATTCAATAGGTAAAACCCTCCTTATTTATATTATATTTTATTTTATTTTATTATGCTTCCATAAACTCCACTATACAATGTGAAAAGATAAATATAGAATCATAAATATAACATAATTATTTTTGTTGGTGGAATATCCATCATCTAATATATTTTTCTCTCATTTTTTTTCAAAATATGAAAACATCGTCTATGGGGTGTCTATTCACCACTTTCATGGACTACATGTTTTCTTTTTTTATTACCCCTATCTAGTCTCACCATGAAACTATTTATATAGTTAAACGAAAATATAATATATTAATTAAAACCTATTTAATGTTTGGTATCCATTATATAAAAATAATTTTAAATAATAACAAACTAGTGTGTGATGGTCATAGAAACCCTCTAAAATAAACTAATCATTTTTTCATTAACATTTTATCAATGGAATAATACTAATATCAGGAAAAATTATATATTGGTCAATTTATATATATTTAAGTTAATTTTAACAACATAATTTCTTTTCTGAAGAAATATTACAATTCTAAAATAACATTCATTATTATACATAAGTGAACCAACCATGAAACCATGAAAAGAACATTATTGAAACAAGAAATTTAAAATCATCAAAAATATCCTTCAATGAATATAAGAAAATTTTAATAAATAAAATATCTATATAAATGGTTATAAATTAATAAATTTATGGATATTATTTTATTATATAATACATTAATTTCAATTTATGTACAAAATTGGACATAAGCTAAAGGTATTTTCTCTAAACCTCTATTTTTTCCTTCGGGTTACAATTTTACTCTCATACACTTAATTTAATTATATATTATTATATTTTACTCTTTTTAAATTAATTTTTTTAATTCTAAAAATATGTAAATATCTCAATTATTAATCACTATATATGGAAATACATGTTTTATAAGGTTCCCTTCTCAATTCAATGTGAAAAGGAACCCAGTTATTGCAAAATTTCCAATGTCATATCCAATTTCATGTACACTCCATATTATATTATAATAAAACAATATATTTCATGTATAAATCATTTTTCAGGAGCCACTATCTTATTTTATTTATGGATTAATGAAAACAATTATTCATATCTTTTTTTAATGACTCCGTTATATTTTCCCTTATACTGAATCGAAGTGGCTCATTTTTAATGTTATATAAACATATTTTCACATGTTTTAAATTTAGTTGGAATTAAGTCATCATTATATTTGATAATTTTTAGTTATGAATGTCTATGTATGATTTTAACCCATTATTTCATGGAAAACATTATGATACACCAATTTGTTATTCCTTGTGACCTGATTGTGATAAACATTTAATTTAATTGGTAACCCTTATGTTTATCACTTATTTTTTATTCTTAATGTAGAAAAACTATCAGTGAACAAGACATTATGGGTGTGCCTTGATAATTTTATAATTCATTGTGTAATAATTATCCACATGATATTCCATATTTTGATCAGGAGTAAAACTAATTCTTTTATGGGACTCTGTGCAGTATGTGATATAGCGTAGAAATTTTTCCATGAACTATTTTTATTCCTTGTTATATGTAGCATTAATATTCGAATGTAACAATAATTACATAAACCATTATTTAATATATTTTTCTTTTATATTTTTATTATTGTTCCATTACTTTTTTTATCATTATGGTATTCTTTATAATTCATATCATGTTCTTTATTCCAATGTGTATTCCCTTAATGGTCTTATTAGCACAACCCTTTGTTTATTCATTAACGAGGTTATCCTCTATTGAAGATATAGCTAAATTTATGTTAAAAGATCAATAGAGAGTTTAAATAAAAAAGATGACATTAGTTTAGTTCCATGGCTTCTAATTATGTACCAAATTCTCAAAAAACAATAGACAATACATTCCATTATTTGTATTTGTTGATGAATTATTCTTAAAATTATTTTATCAAATGAGTAAAACAAAGGGATTTCTATATTTGTTATAATAAGATGGTCATGTTTTTGAGGATATTCAGACTATAAAATTTGAGAACAAACACCCATGAAAATTCTATCACTATGTATAACCTATATTGAAACATACGAAATCACATGATAGGATATACATTGTCATGACCTGTCCTCAGGGCCCATGCCGTGACTACCCCAAGCCCGCCTTCCATAGGCCAGGAGATGGAGACTATCACCAAAGGCGTAATTCCCGAAAAAAGGGTAAGGCATTGACTTTATAAAGTAAACAAACACCACAGAGTAAGCCAACAGAAGTAACAGTATGTAAACTGAGTAAAAAAGTATGTGAGGAATGTAAATGGTCCAGAATACAAACCCAAACTGAAAGTTTAGTACAACTGGAAAGAAATACAACAAATGAAAAGTAAAGTAGCAACATCGATCCGTCCACTAGTAGTCCCACCTAAATGGTGGGTACAGATAGTCTCCTCAACTACTCGAGTCCAGCCGTCTACTCGATTTACATCCCGCCCAGTGGTCCACCTCCAGGTACCGACTTGCTCCACAAGCCTCAATCACGAAAAGCATTGTCCGTCTTCTGCATCCAACAAAATGTAGTGCGGGCATGACCCATGCATGGGTGAGTATATGCTACTCAATAGGGACCTCGAGACCCCTGAATGTCTCCCAGAATCCACAATGGAAAATTCACAAAGGAAAGATACAATCACAAAGTAACAACCAACACTACTTAGGTATATGCCCATACATATACCTAAGTCATCAATTCCAGTTTGTCTCCATCATCTGAGCCCATGTTCGATCACGTCCACATAGGATAGAGCAACTCAATCTACACATGATAACACAACCAAATCCACAAAAGAAAGAAAGTCAATCATTTCGAAGATAATAATTGAATTCATGACTCAGCTGACACAGGTATACATCATTTGTAAAGAAAAAGGGATGATAAGATTTAGTTACTGATTCATCTAGCTGGGACCCACGTAGGATACTAGACCAGCTAAGCTGTCGGACCTACGTAGGATACTACAACTTAGGTCAATACTTTCGGAACCATGTAGGATACAAATACAATAGTCGTCACCGCCGAACCCATGGTGGATTCCATTACGGTTGTCATCGTCGTCGAACCCACGTAGGAATCCAGTACGAGGGTCTTCACTGTCGAACCCATGGAGGATTCTAGTACAGTTTTCATCATCGTTGAACCCATGGAGGATTCTAGTACGAAAGTTTTCACGGTCAAACCCACATAGGATTTCAGTATGATTGTCATCGCCGTCGAACCCACGGAGGATTCCTGTATGAAAGTCTTCACCGTCGAACCCACAGAGGATTTCAGTATGGTTTCCATTGTCGTCGAACCCACGGAGGATTCAAGTACGAATGTCTTCACCATTGAACCAATAGAGGATTTCAGTGCAGTCGTCATCGTCGTCGCAGTCGCAGCCAGCTCTAGGGTTCCCGCACATAGGATGATCGATTCCGGGAGGGTCCGCTCCACGATCCAAGGGGGTAGATACATCAACTGACACATAGTCTGGAGTTGATGTACCCCAATGTTCCATATCGACAAAATGAACTCAACGTGATAGACGGCATGTCAATCGGACGCCCGGTCGGAGAGTTATTGGCTTTTTCATTCCAGGCGCCCAGTTGGTTTTTAAGTAAAACCCAACCCGACCATACTCCAACTGCATCCAAACATCTAGCGGAGTAGGTAAAAGGTCCTTATCACTAAGAGTAATCCAATATAGTCGACGACACATCAATCAGATGTCCAAAGATCAAGTTATATTCATTTCTTCTCCGAGGGCCCAGTTGGTTTTGTGTTTGAACCAATCCGGACATAAACCATGTTCTCCGAAACCTTGAGTGTAATATACCAAAACGAACTTCTCTATCCAAGGATCACATCACAACTGACGGTATGTCGATCGGAGACTGTAGCCCATGTTACGGGCCTTTAAACGAACCTGCCCGTTTTTAGTGGGTTTTGGGCCCAGACCGACCCGGCCCAAGACCCCCGGGGTCGGCCCGTAGCGGCCGGTCCGGCCTGGGCTCCTGCTGGGTGAGCGGACGCAGGGGGGTGTTGTTCCCCTCTAGTTGACCGAACGATGCGGGATTAATGACGTGTCGCCTCCCTTAACCCCGGAATGACAAAGTCGTTCCTGTCCACCGTGGCTCAGCCGCGTCAGCTTTTTCTGGCAGCGAGCCACCGCCGCCGGTTTCCGGCACCGCCGCGATGGGGTGGCGCGCCACTGCCACCTTCCGCGGACCACCAGACGCACTCATGTGGTCAGTTTTGCCTATCGTCTTCTCCAGCGGTCCTCCTGGGACCTTCTCTTCACTGTGACGTCCTTCAAACGGCGTTGCGGTCCTCTTCCAGCCGTGGCCTCTACGTGGTTCTCCCGCGCGGTGTGACGGTTCCGCGCACCTCCGCCGCTGCCTCGCTCCGGCGGCAGCCACTTTCTGCCACAATGGCACGGCGCGACAGCGCCTTGCATCTTCGCCGCAACGATCACAACCATAAAGGGGGAGGGGGTTCGGCCATGTTCAGGCGGTCCGAACTCCTCCCGTTAAATTGATAACAGGAGGTGCAATGAAAATGACGATGAACGGAAAAGGAAATTATCGAACAAAATTAACCCCTACCTCAATGAAGTCATCGATCGAGGTTCGTCGCGGGAAAAATACGTCGCAGAGACGGCGTCGCGGAACGAGGCTCCGTAAGTGTCATCAGTGTTCGCCCGATGAATGATGCAGTGTCTCTCTTCCTTCGACGCGGGAAGAAGATGAAAAGATGTGATGGTGTTCGTTGTTGAAGCTTCGGTGTTCTTCACGTTCTTCAAGAGGGAAGAAGAAAATCATCAAGAGTTCTCTCTTCCACACAGTGAATCACCCCCGATAAAATAAGATGTTGTATTATTTTATTTACACACACTCAAGCCATCATTATTTTGAAATTTAATGATGTCATTAAATTAATTAAATTAATTGAAGAGTATTTAATATTGTAATTAATTGCGTTAGTTGACATGTCCTTAAAAGGGGGGGGGAGGTGCAGGTGTGTTACACAATTAAAATCACGAGGGAGGTTTTAAGGGATTTGAAGGGGTGGGGCTCATGTGGGCCCCACCTCACAATTATACTAACAAATGAAGTTAGGATGTTGCGGGTCCCACCACGCTTCCGCTGCGCAGGTTATTACTGCATAGAATAGAAATAAAAATTGTAGCACAAATTTTTATTTCATTCATTGGTAAACCCATTTATATAAAAATCACACCCGAGAAAACGCAAATCCAGAAATGGTGTTTCTATGCAATTACCAATGATGCGGCTTCATTGATGCCCTCAGATATTGATTCCGAGCACCAATTCAAAAGTTAAGAAAACCCGCTCGTTCGTTCACTGAATGTACCTGAGCTAAACTTCAGAAAATGATTCCGGGCACACCGGGGCTCGAAATCAGGTGCCGTCAAAAACTGCATACTCATAGAATTCCATAGAAAATTAAGAAAAAAAATTTCCATTTATATTTACGGGTATTTACATAAATATTTTATATTTAATCCTTGTATGTTCAATTATAACATTTATTACTCTTATTAGATAATTATTCAAGCCCCCTGATTCTATTTCACATTTTCATTTATTGTGGTTTGAAATAAGAGAACATGTTCAAAAAATCAATATTCATGTAAACATGCATATTTCAATTAGTAAATTTGAAATTTCATGGAAATGGGAGCTCAAAATATTTTGATAACACATAATCAACTAACTCAAGTTATGAATAATATTTTGAATTATGTGGAACACCCTCATTCTCATAAAAAATAATTAATTTTTGTAGAATACATTATGCCAAAAGTTCTCTTATATTTAGTGGATTTTATGATACCCTCATCCAATAAAAAATGATTAACTATATTGATAAGATATTATCTTTCATTCAGTTCACAAAATAATTGAATGTTTTAATGGTGTTTAATCATTTTGATGGGTAAGCTGATCAGTGGTGAATAGTAATCAAGAACACAAATACTATGTAGGAAATTGATTCTATGGAATGGGAAGAATTCATGAAAATATTTTTCAGTAAATATTATCCTAGAAAAATATATAATAATATTAAATGGGTGTTACATATACTGATTATGAAATATTACAATTTAATTGAATCATATACAAAAAATTTTACAATTCTTACATGATACACATTTGTTATCATCGTGAATATAGAAATAATAGGAGATTACTTCTTTAGTGGAATAATGTTGAGTCTATGAAAGAGTGTTGAAAATTTAAGAAATTGATAGAAAAGAGCAGATTTTTTATTACTTCATTAAAGATGAAATGTAGACCAGAGTCTCTTAGTGGTCATGTGAGATTGTAGATAAAAAGTGGTAAATAATGTATATTAATGGGATATTAATAAATAAATACCTTGATAGGAAAAAAAACCAACATCCCAAGGGTCAAATGTCTGAGAAGAATCATCCTATAAACGTAGAAATGGGAATGAGGAGATTCACAAAATGTGGGAATGAGGTTCATTAAAATAATTTTTCCTAAACTAATTTAAATAACCCATCTAGTGTAGATGAAAAAAGGATGGTTCATATCATAACTCAACCAGTTGTGTAGTGTTTCAACTAAAGTGAACATAGTAATTATGAGACCTAATTCCCTATGCTAAGGGTTGTCTGAGGAAATCTACAACTACCTCCAATTCTCTATGGAAGTTCATATGTATCATTACTACTGAGATAGAGCAGGAAAATGATGTGGTGATTGGTATGTAGGTTATTAATTCAATAATATCTATCATTATATTTTATTATGGTTTACAAATTCATTTATATCATTCTAGTTTTGTAAATCCTTTAAAACAACACCTCAAAATATGGAAGTTAATCCATCTATATGAATATTGAATTGGTAAATTATTTCATCAAATGTTTACAACTCCTCCAATGATACTGTTTATAGAAAGAACATCCCATAAAATAGTTTCATATTCTTTTGGTGGATTTTGATGATATATAGGAAAAGAGTATGCAATATTTATACAAAGACAACATCAATTTTTGAGAAAGAGGGATCAATCTTAACAACTCGAGGCTTACTCCAATTATGTACATGTGTAAGAACGAGGATGAATGTTTTTTAGAATAATCCTATAAATTGTTGATATTATTTCCATCTAATACTAAATATCTAACTTAAATTATTTAGAAATATTGGAAAAATTCATGAAGACGTGAACATTGTGGGGGATTACACTGATGTGTTGCCTAAAGAATTATTCAGTAATCCTTCTGATCAAGAGGTTGAGTTCATTATTTTTCATATTTTTGGATTTCACCATATATCAATGACTCCTTATCTAATGTCGACAATAGAGATGGAAAAACTAAAAAATCAGTTAAAATATAATATGGATAAAGGTTTTATAAAACTAAGTAATTCACAATGTGGTGATCCAATCCTATTTTTCCAGAATAAGGATCGACTAAATTTTCCCTATATTGATTATGATGATCTCAAAAAAATCATGATAAATTATCAGAATCTTCTAACAAGGATTGATGACTTGTTTGATTCGCTATATGGCACCATGTATTTCTCAATGGTCGACATTCGCTCAGGATATCACCAATAAATGGTTAAGAAGAAATATATTTCAATAACTACATTATGAATTCTAAATGGACAATATGAGATCATAGGGATTCCATTTGTACTCACTAGTTCTCCATAAATATTCATGGACATAAGTAATAGAGTTTTCATATATTAACATGAAATATTTTTTGCATTATTTTGATGATAGTTCTATACACTCTAAATGAAAGGAGAAACATGAGTAGAATTTGAATAATAAGATTATGAAATTATAAGAGGAATAATCAATACAAAATATATAGTAAATGTGTGTTCTTGATTGAATAAGTATCATTATTGGAAAATGTCATCACTAGAAAAGTGATATCTAAGGCCCATCTTAAATAAAAAAACATGAGGAGTGTCCCAGAACAACATTTTTAAAAGATATCAATATATTTCATTTATTATCTGTATACTAAAAATTATTTATGAGAAATTACTCATGATTTTCTTTCCTAATTACAATGTGACCATGGTATGAGGTACTATATGATTGGATGAAATAATATGAGGAAATAATTTAGGATCTCAGGAAGAGGGTAGTCCCTACACCAAAGGAAAAAACTACCATCATGTATAGATGATTTATATATATATATATATATTGATTCTTTAATAATATTCATGTTATTTGTACTCATTCATAATGATAACTTGATAGACTATTCTTCGTAATAGTTTAATATCCACGAGAAGAAATACTAGACCCCTGATTTGGTGATAAAAACTGAGATTTTTCCTTTGAAAATATGGTAGAAACACCTATATTTTGAGATGTGTGACATATAAATTGATCAATAGATCCTAATATATATATATATATATTTATATTTATATGCAGACAGAGGAAACTCAACGTGCAACAAATTTGATGGTTAGAGCTGATCTAGGAATACATTTTTTCTTTTCAATATCATCATGGAAATGTAAATATGGATGTTGACTCCAGTATTTGAAAATAACCATTTACTATAACCATGATGTAAACGAAGAAAGGACCTATATTCATGGAAAAAAAATTTCAGATCTGGAGATCTTAATATTAGTGAATATATCCTACATTTCTCAAATTATTACCCTATCATATTTCTATGAAATGGTCAAGGAGGGAAAACGGGATGATCTGGAGCTAAAAATAGGAGAAATGGGTATATTATGTGAAGAAACTAGAGTGACACATTGATGATTGTGGTGAGATTTGGGTTGGAACTAGTATTTGTGCTCCTTCATCACATAATATTAGGAAGGAGCAACTGCATAATTCACATATATATAGATTCTCCATCCATCCTATAAGTACAATGATGTACCATGTTCTTTGATACAACATTTAGTGGTATTATATTAAATAATTGATTATGGTGTGTATCTAAATGTGTTTAGTATGTCAGCAAGTAACTATAGAGTGATAAAAGATCAAATCTATGATGTAACATTTTCATATACCCACAATGAAATGGGAGAATGTAATTATACAAATTGATGATATTCTCTTGAAAATTACCAATGTAAATAATGTGATATGGGTTTTTGTGGATCAAATCATAATTACTACCCACTACATTTCTATTTTTTATGATTTCACACTAGAATAACATTCCATGTTTTTTGCGAAGGAAGTTGTGAGGATACATGGGGTACACCTTTTGATAATCTCTATTTATTATCTGTGGTTAAAATGTAATCTATGGAGAAGTATTCAACATGATTTGAATACTAAATTGAATTTATTCATGGAATGTCACCTCTAAACTAATGATAAATTTGAAAGGATTATTTAGACACATGAGAAGATGCTCTGATCTCTATTAATAGAATTTAAAGTATAATGGGAAAATTATATCCCAGTGGTTGTCTTCTCGTAAAAAAAGTTTCATATCGCTTATTCAAATGGATCAATATTAATCTCCATATGGGAAGCGATGTAGAACTCCAACCAATTAGGATGAAGTTTGTGAGATAATGTTACTTGGAACTCATCTTGTGTAATAGATGATAAAGAACATTCGTGTGAACATAAATTATATCAATTCATATTAGAGTTAGAAAAATACTATTATAACATATGTCTAAGTTGTTTAGAGGTTTATGTTGTAGAATAAAATCATCCATTAAATATCTTTTGGGAAGAGATTCATGTGGTTTAGAAGGAATGAGAATATCATCCCAATGTACATTGGCCTAATTAAGATACTAAATATCCTAGGATCAATTCCCAATCATCTTATAATTCAACAAAATATTGATCAACTTTATTATTTTATCCATGTATCAATTATAAAAAAGTACATACCTAACCCCACACTTTTACTAAATTCGAAGGTGAAAAAACTAGAGAATTACCTATTGTATGAAGAGTACCCCATGAAGATTGTGGAATTTCAAGAAAAATTAATTCATAATAAGAAATAACATCTTTTCAATGTGACGTGGTCGAATAATAAGTATGATGAGGTATCAGTGGGACTTTAGGAAGAAATGTACAAGAACTACACTCACTTATATTCAACTTTCAATGTAAAACACAATTTCAATGTAAAATTTCATTAGGAGAATAAAGAATGACATAGAATTTTAACAAATAAATATTCATTATTATAAATGATGTCTATAGAGGATACTCTAGAGAGGGGGCGGGGGGGGGGGGGGGTAAATTGAGTTCCTATAAAAAATTTTGATTAAAAGATTTTTATTGAAATACCATAATTCAGAAAACAATTTAAAATGTAGTGGGTTTATAAAGATTGTAAGTGTTCAATTAGTTTCTCAGAGATTGATTATTTCATAGTTTACATAATCTAAAGATTAAGTTATATTTTTTAACTTACATACTGGATAGTAGAAATTAAAAACACTTTCTAGTTCAACTATGTAAGATACATTAAAATAGATTATAATTACAATGTAATTATCAGTGAAATATTGAAAATAGTTCAAACTAAAATAATATGATCAACATTTTTAACTAGGAGGTTGAGTCTTAATTTGAGACTAATTCCTCTCAAACTGTTTATATATAACTTTTATCCAAACCATGGATCGAGGTTTACAACAGTACTTGTACTGTCTAGGTCCTCAGATCTCTACAATAGTTCTACATGGGAAAGCAACAATGACATTACACAGGCTGTCCATGTCCTCATACCTCTACCATAGTTCTGTGTGGGATTCAAAATGGTATAAAGAGTTTGATGTGAGGATTTTAGTATCCTCCAACTCAACTGAGTAGTTATTTTGTGTCCAAACAGAGATAAGCACACACACTTCTTGTAATGTAAAAAAATGATCATAGATGAAAAATAATATGAAAATGAGTTTAGAATTCTCTTATGTGATGTCAATGCAACTCTGGACTCCTTTATATTGAAGAAGATGAATATTTGAGTCCTTCTCTGGATGTTTTCTATAAAACAAAGTGTTGTGGATTTGTTCTTTCACTTCCAGAACATGTGTTCAGATTGAATGTGATAGTATTCATTTTAGCAGCTGAACCTCCTCTTTTAACTTCTATTATTGATGTGTATAAGTGTTCTTTTAGTTCCTCATCCGTTCTTCTCTGCATGTAAGTGTGTATTTTCTTGTATGTGTCTGATGGGTATTTTCAATTATTCCTTACGTATATGTCATTGTAATATCTACTATCTCGATATTATTTTAATGCTTGAGCTATGGAAATGGAAATTATTACCTTTTACACGTACTAGGTACAGTTCCCTGACTGGCCAAAAACCTCATTAATTTAATAGAAGCTGCATTGAATTATGAAAATATGACTCTTATCATTATATTAATAATATTGAAAATGTAAGGAATTTGAGTAATAGTGACTGTTTAAAATTCATCTTCCATCAGTAGATCACTATCGGAAGACTAGTAACAATACCTCTTGTTGCAGTAGCTCATGTAGCGGTACTTCCTTGTCTCGATAGCTACTTGTAATGGTATACTTATTTCAGTATCTCATCCTCACTATCGGTACATGTTATCATCGGTAGAGGTACCTATATATAGAAGTAGATTCATCTATTGGTAGATCCATTCCATCGGTAGCTCCATTTTATGGGTGTCATGTACCAGTGGAATTGTATCGGTGATCTTTTATATCAGTGACCTTGTCAATCAGTATACTTAGTCAATCTGTGGACTTGTATAATAGTGACCTTGTATCAGTGAGCTTTTCTGTATCAGTTAGAAATATAACTATCAGTGACTTAAGAGCATAAATTCTTACAAAGTATTTGTTCTATGCATATTAGTTCTAGATTGAATCGATATCATACTTCATCATTATTAAACAAAAATTAACATTATATAATATATTCCACGATATCATATGATTATATTGACATCCATACTAACTCTAGAATATAAAGGCATAATTATGAAACATAAATATTATATATATAATCATACTTTTTGATTATCAGATCATATCTAATAATATTTGAGATTATCAAAATAGGTGAGTCCAACAATCTCTCCATTTTTGATAATCGCAAATTATGGGATTAAAATCCAGAATATATTTTATTAAATCTGAGTAAAATACATCTAAGGGAATTTCTTAGTGTGTTCCGATCATAACTGCCAAATGTATCAGATCTCCTCAAATTTATTAGAGTTATACTATGGAAAAACATAAGAGTAAAAATAAATATAATACTTATTTCCCCAAAAGACACATACTATATTTTTCTCCCACATAGTGTAATATGTCCCAAAATTGGAAGTTCTCCCCATATTATAATTTCTCTCCCCCTTTTTAATTACCAAAATGAAAAAAAACAGTTGTTTAGAGCATAAAAGCAGAAGAGAGAAAACCGACAGTTTCATTTCACATGACAATGTTAAATGATATAGTACAAATATTCCTATAAAAATCTCTAGAATCATTAAATGACCCTCTTGAATCACAACTTTAGACTTCCCCTGAGGATAAGTGGAATTAGGTTAGGTAGGGTGAGATGTAGGCTTGGGTAGTCAACAATGTATCAAAGGTGTTTTAGCTATTGAAACACTTCCAGGTCTGTAATGAGTGCCTCTCTGTGTGATCATAGGGGTCATGCTTCTGATTTCTTGAGCATGATTCATTTGAGGTGTGGAACTAGCTGAACCAGTGACAGGTAATTCAGGATTCACAATGACAGGTGTATTGTCCACATATAGGTATGGCAGTATGTGATTCCAGAAATCCATAATGATACATCCTCCTATCTCCATGACAGAGATGAAATCATCTTTGTTCTACATAAATATTTCCAAATCAAGGGTCAAATACATGATCTTACTATCTTGTTCTATTAAGGCTTCAGTGATTGGGGGTAGTTTCAGATTCTCTAATAGATACTTGAAATGACTGGTTAACTGATTCCTGGAGTACACTCTCTGAAAATAATAATCAAATTTGTCTTTGATTTCCTTCTAGGCTGCAGTAGCTTCTCTCATATAATCTTGGATGATATTTCTGATATCCCTGGTGGTCGTAATCACCTTAAAAACAGATGTTCTATTGGAAAAAAATTGAAAAATTTCTTTATTCATCATATATCAAAACTGTTCCACATCAACTGATATTTGGGATTCACCATGTGGTGATACAGTAAAAGATACCTTTTCTTTGAATGACTGAGTGAAATTACATATCAATTCTTTCACAACAAAATCCCGAGGATTGACATGATTTTATATGGTATTCTTAAAATATTCAAACACATCCACAAAAATTTTCACTACACTTTGAATGTTGTTGATTTCAGTATCAACTTCATATTTAGAACTCATGAATGTATCAAAGGAAGCAATAGATTTCATTAGAGAGTCAACAACCTCTAGTAAACATTTAACATGATTTTGACATTATTATACTTCATCCATCAATTCTGCCCCAACACATGACCAAAAAATTCATAGATAAGATACCAAATAATATTACATTTTAATTATATCTTCAAAAAAATAAATTTTCAATTCAGATTTCAGTGCATCAAGATCTCCATTTCTCACAATGGCTTCTGGTAGAGCTAGAGGAGCTACTGGCTGAGTAGTAACATACTCTAGGAAAATATCATAAGAAACAAGATGCCTTATAATGGGTTTCTCATCATCAAAATTAGGATAGTCTAGTCCCAATACAACAAAAACTGGATCCACAAACCAATCTTCCCCTTTATAGGTCATAGAATCGGATCCTATCCTTACAGGTTGCTACCCCTCATGCGGAGCTTCCTCCTCTTTAGCACCAACTGCAACCATCTTCTATTTAGAAGAGTAATATACAACCATATTTATATCCAAAACATTTTTCACAAGGTGGGGTATATTAACAATATGTACTGGTCTATCTACTTCAAGAACCTCCTCAACAAACATAATAGAGCTCTCAGTTAGAGGACTAAGACTCAAACATGTACATCCATTTTCAGATACTTTTTCTTCATCATCATCACTACTACTAGAATCTGGAGGATTCTCCTTATGATTTGATATAGGCAGGTCTTCCTCATTTACAAATCATTCTTCAACACTTTCTCCTAGAATTTCTTCCTTTCTAGGAAGGGTCATAGGTGGACTAGCTTTTCCATAGGATACCTTTTCACCATCTCGGCATGGAGCCAAATCAGGAGCACCACCATCTTCAATAGAGGTATCATCCTTAGCATAATCATCACTATAATGAGGTTCCTCCTTGTTAGGTCCTAGACCTGGATCCCTCATATGATTTGGTCTGAAATGAGGGTCCACAGGATTGAACATTTCCTAAAACATACCTTCATCTCTGATCCATTATCTTCTCTACGGGTTCAAGATAATCTATATGTATTTCGATATAGTTTTGGTGATACAATATTTGTCCTTCACAACTAAAGTTACATCTTGAGACCCAGCTATTCCCATTACATTAATTATTAAAGAAATGAACATGGAAAAAACAATGAATTTGTATTGGATTTAGGCCTAATCATATCATTCATTTGAATCATCAAAAGCCTACAAATATTTACATTGACACCATGCCTCAGCATATAAAACAAGAATATATCTTGGAATCTAATTATTGAAAAATATCTTCTTCTTGGAAATAAAATTTTTGGATGAATTTGGACAACAACCAGTTCTCTCCATCCATTTTTCTAGAAACTACATTTCATGGTGTTCCATCTCCAGTTAGCTCTTTCAAAGCAGTTTTATACTCAAAAACATCACTATCAAGGGTTACAAAATTTGAATAAAAATTGAAGATACCTTCATGGGGTATCCTTAGACAATCATACCATTCCACTTATGAGAATGAAACTTCCTTTCCATTATCAAATGATTAGACATGATTCTCATTATCCAATTTTAAAAATTTGAGAAACTCATAGAATTATTTGACAAATTTAGAATAATACATTCCTTTTTTAAGAAACACTCAATCCATTCATTCTTTTCATGCTCTTGTAGAATTAATGACTTACTGGTCATAAACCATTTTGGGCATAAATCTTTCTCAACTACTACTTCCCTTTTTATGATACATGGTTTTATTAGTCTCTATACTTAATAGGCACAAGTAGACTCCCCTTTGAGTCTCTTGGAATTCGTCTCATCAGGCTCTTCAATGACCGACGGTTTCCTCACATGTGCCATTCTGTGAATCGTGAGGTTTATGGTTTGAGAGGAACAACAGTTTCAGAGCTAAGGTTCGAAGGTAAAGGGTTCGAGGTGGATTTAAATGAGGTTAGGACCAATGTTTTATGATTTAGGAATAACGAAATAAAGAAATAAAACATAATAAATATAATAAAAATGATATATATTTTGGTGGCTAAAAAACATGATGTTTAAAACAACACAAACTAGAGGTAACATATACCAGTGTGGATTCGTAATTGTGAGGTCCACTAACAGTGAGGTACTAATAGTGAGGTCCATACCAGTGAGGTATAAAAGTGAGGTGCGTAACAGGGAGGTATATTGATGAGGTCCATGCCATTGAGGTATAATGGTGAAGTCCATACCAGTGAGGTATAAAGCTGAGGTCCATACCAGTGAAGTTAAATGGTGAGGTCCATAAAAGTGAGGTATCATGAAACTGTTAAGAAAAATTTATCATTCCTAAACCATATTTGATGATATTTATCCTCTCCGAATTTAAGGTTTTGGTAAATATATCAAACAACTGATTTTCAGTTACAAGGTATTCAAGAGTTATATCACCATTTTGATAATGATCTCTCAAAAAGTGATGTCTTACGTCAATGTTATTAGTCCTAGAGTGAGACACATGGTTCATGGAAATGATTATTGCACTAGTGTTATCATAGATTATAGACACATTTCTAAATTGATATTTATAGTCCAAGAGAGTGTGTTTCATCCACATAATTTGTGCACAACAACTACCAGCAGCTATTAACTATAATTTAGTATAATAAAATGCAACATAATTCTTCTTTTTAGTACACCATGATACTATGGATTTACCTATAATGTGTCATGTTCCCAATGTACTCATTCTATCTAACTTTCTACTAGCATACCCAGCTTCTGAATAAAATGTTAAATCAAAAGATTGTCCTTTTGGTTAAAAAAATCCTAAATTATTAGTATGTTTATGATATTTAAAAATCATTTTAACATCAATAATGTGTGATTCTTTTGGATTACATGAAATCATTCATACATGCACACACTAAACCTGATATATGGTCGACTGACAGTAAGGTAACGTAAACTCCCTATCATACCTCTATAATTTGTTTGATCTACTCATTACACAGCTTCATGAATATCCAATTAACATGTGGTACTCATAGGTGTAACACATCCCCTGTTACTATCCTGAACAAAATGATTTATAAGATCCATTGTATATTTTATTTGATTTAAATAGATACAATCCTTATTTTGAAAAACATGAAATCAATGAAAATATTTGATTTCGCCCATTAAACTCATTTCAAATTCACTTTTCATACTCTTTGAAAATTAAATACACAAAGAATTTTTAGACGATCCAAAAATAAAATCATAAACATATATTTGTACTCTCAAAACATCTTGGAAATCCTTTTGATAAAATGGTTTGGATCAGCAATCCCTCTAATAAAACTTTTGGAAATATGAAAATTACTAAGCCTATCATACCAAGCTTGTGAAGATTGTTTTAAACAATATAAAGAATTAGAAATATTAACAATTAGATTTGGAAAATGAATATTAGTAAATCAATGTGGTATTTCAACAAAAACATCTTCAATTATAAAACCATTTACAAAAGAACTTTTCACAACCATTTGATATAACATGAAATACAGATGAGCATAATTATCAAGTATAAAAATAATAGATTCTAACTTAGCTACATGTGCCAATGTTTCCACATAATCAATTCTTTTTTTACTATATCCTTTCCCAACTAGACTTGATTTGTTTCTAATGATATTTTTAGATTCATAAAAATTATTTATAAACACCCATTTAGTGCCTATGGTCAATGTGTCCTTAGGTATGTCTACTAATTCCCATACTTTGTTTCATTCAAATTGATATAATTATTCCCCAAAACCATTAGCCAAATTCATCATTGATGGCATCATTGATATTTTTAGGTTCTGACTATGAAATAAAAGATTTATGTTCTACCTGATTTCTTATAGAATACCTAGTTTGAGTTCGTCTATCTAAATATCCTACTACAACATCTAAAGGATGGGTTTTAAGGGTCCTAGTAGATCTAGTAATGTTAGGGATAGAAATTTAAGCATCAGTTATAGGTTCCCGTTAAACAAAAACATGTTCTAGAAATTTTCTTGAACTGGTTGTCTTAACAACATGTTCACTATATTTGTCATTAATGTTTAGAATTGACATATCTTCTTCACGATTTTCAAGAGGGGTCTTAGGTTTATGTGGATCAGTTTCATCAAATTTAATGTGTACTGATTATTCCACACATTTGTTATTCTTATTAAATAATATATAATCTTTTCTATATATAGAATATCCTAGAATGATTCCTTAATCTCTTTTAGATACAATGATATCATTATTATCTTTAGTACTGAGCATGAAGACATTGCAACCAAAAACTCTAAAGTAATTAAGCTTAGGATTCTTATTATTCCATAGCTCCTAAGGTACCCTTTGATAATTGGGCTAATCAAGACATTATTTATAATATAACAAGCTTAATTGAAAGATTCAACCCAAATGTATACAGGTAGATCATATTCATTAAGTATAGTTCTTGCAATTTCATGAAGTGTTCTATTCCTTCTTTCTAATACAACATTCTATTGACGTGTTCTGTGGGAAGAGAAATTGTGACTATTTCCATTACGTGAGAAATAAGTTTCAAACTCATGATTTTTAAACTCCTGGACATTGTCACAACTTAGGGTATTAATCCTAAGTCTACATAGGTTCTCTACAGACAAGGAGTATTTAATGAAATAAGAACAAGCTTCACTTTTGGGAGCTAGAAAGTATACCATAGTGTATCTAGAAAAGTCATTTTCAATGACATATACATAGTTACTCCCATTTAATCTAGAAAATACATATGTTATAAATAAATCTATATGAACCAACTTGACAGGCTGAGAAGTTGAATCATCATTCATTGATTAAAAAGAAACATTATGTTGTTTTCCCTCGTAACAAGGATTACAAACTTTATCTATTGGGAATTCTAGTTTTGGAATGTCTCTATCTAAACCATTCTTAGTGAGTTTCCTGAATGAATGAACATTGCAGTGTCCTAATCTTCATGAACCATATCTAGGATTCTATATGAACAGAATTTAAACATGTAACATTTTGTTTAGCTAAAGAATTCCAATCACGAGCATATACATTTACATTTCCTAATGCAGTAAATATAAAACTATTTAGAATTAAAACATTAAATAGATAATTTTAAAATTCTATATTGAATCCATCATCAAACAGCTAATAATTACTTAACAGATTTTATTTTAATCAATCAACAAAGAGTACATTACAAATAAAAATTGAATCAGTATTACCAATCTGGCATAAGCTGATTATTTTTCCTTTTGAGTTATCCCAAAAGGTGACATGTACTCCATCAACTATGATTAAGCTCTTAAAGCACGAGTAGTCTCCTGTCATTTTCCTTAAGCATCCACAATCCATGTACCATATTTTCCTACAGAAACGTTTCAAGAAAGTTTCCTACAAAATAGATTTAGTGGGAAGAAAATTTTGGTACCCAGATTTTCTTGGGTCCAGAAATTCAAGCAAGTAAATCAATAGGAATCCGTATTTGTCAAATGGGTTTCCTATAATTCAATTATTCAGTTGATTTTGATAAATAAACAATTCTTTTTATATATGTATTTGAATAGCTAGATGAACCATAAGAATTTTTAGAACATAAACAAGTGGTATACTCTCTAGATTTTGGAATAAACTTACTTTTAATAATCTTTCTAGGTAAAGGTTTGTAACCTCTACCAATAGTATACTATTGTGCAACTTGTTTTCAAATAATTTGGGTGAGAGTGGTTTTCCACTTGTAATCTTCTCTATGTCGTTAATAAGTTGCTCATTAGACAATTTAAGTTTACTATTCTCCTTTAACAATTACGAATTCTTTTCTATTTCTATACAAATATGAGAACTAATAATTCAGTATTAGATATATTATAATCATTATTTGAATCAATTTCTTTCCTATAATAATAATGATTGTTCGTAGGGGAATTAATTGTTACCTAAGATGTTTCAGTAATGAAACACATGTTGGCATGATTATTTTCATCAGAATCAAAAGATTCAGATCCACTTGAACTATCTCCAAAATCACTCCATGAAGATTTCGTGGTTTTCTTGTTTATCTTATCCTTATAGTCATAATTTTTCTTAAATTGCAGTTTTGGACAGTCAGCATCGACATGCCTTTTTTTCACTCATAGCAAACTATTCCATAATCTTTATCATATTTCCTCCTGTCTTTCTTCCAATTTCCTCATTGATCACACACACCCATATTATCATATTTTCTAAATATTTTCTTCTCCTTATAGAATTTCTAGAATCTCCTGGCTAGCTAAGACATCTCCTCATCAGTAATTGAGTCAGAATTTACACTAGTTGAGCTTTCTTCAGTTACTTGAACCTTCCCTTTGTCCTTGATCTTTGAAACAATGGACCTGAATTCCACCAAATTCTTATTAGTTTCCATATATTCCACTTAATTAACTTTTAACTCTTCCTCATACAACATCAATTTTTAATCAGTTCCTTGACATGTAGCTTTACAATGCCACATGATTCTCATATGGAGACAGGTTATTATCCATCTGTTTGTTAGGAATCACAGTATTGTCATGATTTTCTATTTTATTGGAACGCCTTTTCCTAGTTAGCTTATTTTATTAAATATCTCATTAAACTTGTGATACATATTAGAAATATATTCATCATATTTCATTTTATAATCATCATACTTAATATTGTTTGTGTTTAGTCTCATTTCTTTAACATTGGTTGTTCCAGCATGGAAAAAAACCAAAGTGTCCGAAATTTCTTAAGGAGTCTTACAATAAGATATTAGATTAAATTCATCATCTCCTAATACATAATACACGACATTAATTTCATTATAATTATTTTTGTAAGAAGATATCGTAGGTTCATCCCAATTATTTCTAACCATGTTTGGAATCTTTTATCGAGTCTCCATAGTAGTCTAGATGTCAAATCCCATACTTTTAAAAAAGATTTTCATTTTTTTCCATTGGGAATAGTTGACACCATTAAATAATGGTGGATTATTGGTAGATACAACATGTAATATGTTACCTTGAATAACAATGTTTTAAAAATATATATAGAGATATAAAAATTTATACTTAATAGATATTTTGAGATCTTTAAGATACGACTAAAATCATAGTTGAAAACTTTTCACAAACAATGTGTTTTGAAAAATATATTATCTACCTACTCTAATACCAAATGTTGTTCGTAGAGGATACTCAAGATAGGGAAGGGTGAATTGAGTTCCTATTAAAGATATTTTATTAAAAGATTTGTATTGAAATCCACCTATTCAGAAAATAAGTCAAACTGTAGTGATTTTATAAAGACATTAAGTGTTCAATTAGTTTCTCAAAATTTATAATTTATCAATTAACATAATATGTAGAATAAGATTGATTTTTAAACTAACATACCAGCTATAAATAATTACAAACACATTCTAGTTCAACTATTTGAGTTATATTAAAACATATTTGAATTTCAATGTAATTAGAAATAGAACATTGAAAATAGATTAAAATAAAATAAGATGCACAAAAGTTTTAACCAAGAGGATCAGTCTCAAGTTGAGACTTAGTCCTCTCAAACAGTTTTTATATAACGTTGATCCACACCCTGGATTATAGTTTACATCACTACTCAGACTGTCCAGGTACTAAGACTTCTACCATTGTTCTACATGGGAAAGATATAACTAAAACACATAGGCATGCTTGGTCCTAAGACCTCTACCACAGTTCGATGTGGGATACACAAAGGTAAAATGACTTTGGTGTGAGGAATTTAGTATCCTTCAGTTCAACTTAGGTGTCATTGTTTGTCCAAAAATACAAAAGCACACGCACAGATCGTAATGTAATAAAAATGATCGCAGTAGAACAATAATATGGAAATGAGATTAGAATGCTCTTGTGTGATGTCAATGCAGCTCTGGACACATTAATATTGAAGATAATGATGCTTTGAGAACTTCATTAGATGTTTTCTAGAAAATAGAATGTTGGGTTTTTGTTCCTTCACTTCTAGTTCAGGTGTTGATATTGAATGTTAGAGTATTATGTGTAGCACTTGAACCTCCTCTTTGAACTTCAGTTCTTGATGTGTATGAGTGTTCTTTGAGTTCTTCGGGTTTCCTTATTTTCATGTAAGTGTGTTTCATATTGTATGTGTCTCGTATGTATCTTCTATTTTTCCTTACTTATATGTCTATTTATTCTACAGTAGCTTGATATTATTTCTATTTCTTGAGCTCCGACAATGGGAATGATTACCTTTTACAGGTACAAGGTACGGTTCCCTGACATGCCGACAATGCACATTAATTAATAGCAGTTTAATTGAAGTAAGCACATATGACTATTAGTATTATATTAATAATATTTAAAAAGAGGGGAATTTGAGTTACAGTGACTGGTTAATAGTCATCTTCCATCAGTAGATCTCTATAGGTAGATTAGTAATGGTTTCTATTGTAGCTATAGATCATGTACCAGTATCCCCTTGTATCAGTAACTCTTTTTAACTGTGTACTTCTGTCAGTAGCTCTTTCTCACTATCAGTAGCTATTCTCATCGATAGTGGTATCTCTCTCTATTAGTAGCTTCCTTTGTCGGTAGATCCATTCTTTCAATAGCTCCATTCTATTAGTATCTTGTATCATTTGACTTGTATCAATGAACTTGTATATCAGTGACCTTCTCTATGAGAAGACTTTTTCTATCGGTGGACTTGTCTCACTAGGAACTTGTTTCAGTGATCTAGTCTGTATCAGTCAGAATAATAAATATCTGTGACTTACGAGTTTTAATGCTTACATAGTAATTATTCCATGAATATTAGTTATAGATTAAATAAATATCATAATTCATCATTATTACACATAAATAAAATTTGATTAATATATTCCATGATAGTTTATGATTACATTGACATACAAAATAACTCTATAATATGAAGGCATAATTATGAAACATAATTATTATATTGATAAGAAACATTTGGGATTATCAGTTCATATATAATCATATTTGAGATTATCAAAATAGGTGAGTCCAATAATGAATATTTTATATGTTATAGAATAAAAACATCACATAAAAAAGGTAATAAAAATATTACCCTAATAATGTTGTAATTTAATAAATGCTTTTCATTGAAATTAAGGAACATATGCTGATGCAATAAAAACCCGATCATTTGAATATTTATATGAGCATTACAAATACGAATCAAGCAAGTAAAATAGTAACTTCACCTATGAATGTATGTTTTTTTATCTTATAATTGTATTAATTGATATATATATATATATATCATTATATAAGTAAATATATGTTCTAAAATGATAAACTAATTATTATAATTATTATAAAAAAATATTTACATACAATAAATGTAATTATTTAATATAAAGTATAATTTCATATTATTTAATAGTAATTCAATATTTTTTAGTCATCTAATTATATGATAATTTAATTAGATATTAAATATTTTTTCAATGTGTCATAAAATCAGATTTAATAATAAAATCAGTATTTTTTTAATAAATGATGATTTTAATCAAAAATTTAATTTATTATATTTAGAAAATGATTATCATAAAATCGATTAAACTTTTAAATCAACATTTCGAAAAAATTGAGTTGGTGAATTTTTGGGATTTTTTTAAAATATTGGAATTCTTGTTGAATATTGAAATATAGTAAAATTATATATAAATAAATGAGTTTCTGAGTCATGGATAAGTCATGGATGATATAAGATACCATTATATGTAAATCACATTCTATAGTTACTATGATCATTTACAATAATCACAAATATTTATAATCTAGAACAAAAATAATAAATAAATGAATAAAATAATCAAAACCACTACTCTCCACCCCGAATAAATACCAACCCCCACTACCTATTCACCTCACACCTTGTAAGACATTGTTATTTTTAATATTCTACCTATTTACACTCCTAAACCTCTAAACCACATAACATTCTTTTTTCTATCAACAAAATAAAATTTCTATGTGCCTTTGGATGGTTCTTAGAGAGATGATATTAAAGAGTTAAAACCCCCCTTCATTCTATTATATTTATTTTAGTTTCATATCATCCCCTCATAACACCTATACATGTGACATGATAACACCAAAATCATACCCATGATATAATTATTTCTTTTTTAATTTATTATCAATCATCAAACATATTATACTCTCATTTTGTTCTAAAAATGAAAGTATCGTCTCTGGGGTGTCGTTTCAACACATTCCTGAACGAGGAGTTTTCATTTTTCATTACTATCTTAAATATTTTCATAAAACCATTTATTTTATTTAAAAAATATAATATTTCAATTATATCATATTAAATGTTATGGAACCTGTATATAAACACAATATTAATTAAAATGACTATAGTTTGGGATGTTCATAAAAAATGACCCAAAATAATCTATTTCTATTTTATTACTATTTTTTAGAATGAAATAACATCATTTAAAAAAATTGATATATGGGAATATTTAAATTTTTTAAGTGAATTGATACCATATAATTTCACTTTTGGATAATTATACCAATTTTAAAATAACATCCATAATTATGCACAAGGGAATTGACCATGAAACCATGAAATAAACCCTCCCTAAAAACAAAATTAAACATTATAACTCACATGAATAAAAATAAGTGATCAGAATAAAATTAAAATAAATTAAATAAATGTACATTAGGTTTTGAATTAATTAATTAATAAAAATAATTTCATTATCAAATATTTTAATTAAAATTGTAGAATAGTATTATATGTAAGGTAATGAATTCACTCTGAACCTCCTGTTTTTCAATTGGGTTACACATTCTATCTATTAACTAGAATTTAATTATTAATTATTCTTATTTACTCCTCATAAATTCATTGGGTATGTTCAAAACTATTAACCTAGCCCTATTATTATTTCTTTTATTTTTATATACATGTTTTATAATGATCCCTTCCCAATTTAACCCAATAAGAAAACCAGATTAAAGGGAACTTCCCAATTTATTACCCATTGACATGTACACTCTATTATCTAGTATAAGATATTTTTTTTAAAATAACTACATTATCTTAAAAATTATCTTAGTTCATTTATGATTTTATGAAAATAATTATGCCAATTTTTTAATGAATTATTTGTATTTTCCCTTAAACCACATTGAAGTGGTTCACTTCTAATGTTTCTTAAAAACCAGTGTCGATTTTTTCAATTTAGTTATACATAAATATTCCTTATCTTGGACTATTTTTTAATATGAAATCCCATGTATAAATTAAATCAAATATTTTTATGACCACATTTTTGAAATGCACATTTTTTCTATTATGAAATTATTACAATACCTATTTCATTCCATGGGAAAACCTTATTTTTATTCTATATGTTTGATACATTATGAGGAACACAAATATATGAATATGTTATGATGAGTGCACTCATATAGTTTTCTAATTCATTGAGTACTTTGTATTTTAATGAGACACCATGTTCGGATATTAAGTAAACTGATTTCATATATTTGACTTTGTCTATAATGTGATATAGTCTTGGTTGTTAAACGTGAATCATGTTTATGTCATTTTATATAATTTTATAACATTCCAATGTATCCTTTATTACATGATCATAGGTTTTATATGTTATTATTTAATATGTTTATTTTTTTCCCGTGGCCTTCTATATCATCATGTAATAGCTTATTACTCATGCGTTATTATTTATTTAGTGATTATTACCTTACAATGATTCATTGATTAGCTAATTATTCAGGTATTTCACATTTTATTCATTAAATACGTAAGGGGTCAAATAAATTAATTAGATAATTATAATGTATAAATAAAATATTTTGTTTCTTTTTTTATCATTTCTAATTATAAACCAAATCTTATTAAGACAATAGACATTACGATCCATGGTCTGTATTTGATAATAATTGATGAATAATATTATTTAATAATATATTTAAAAGGATATGGTTTATATAGAAAACATTGATATAGTACCTTACATTAGATTCCTCCCAAAACATTCACAACCTCAAGAATGAAAAAACCAAAATCATAGAGAAAACAAGAAGGGGGTCCTCCAAATAGCCACCCTGCATGATACCTCTAGAGGGTATCACCATAAAAGGAGCTCAACACACACAACATCAGAACATAATAGAACCAAAAAATATTAAAAAAAATTCTTGATCACTCTCTTAGGGAATATCCCTCTTTAAAAAGAGTATTTTTACTAATAAGAAAAAATAATTCATCTCACAAAACCTAAAGGTTAACATATAAAAATCCAACAATATGATAATAGAATAGATAAACATCAAACCTATTTGTGTACTAAGTGTGCATATGTGACTCATATTCCCAGGTAATATTATTCATCCCATTGTGCTACCATAATACATAAACCAATTTCAGATAATTATCATGAAACACCTTCACATAGAAGATTCATATTTCCATAGGAATCATCTCACAGAATGTATCATCATCAAAAGTGATATAACTATAATCGTTGATATGAGAGTCATCGTGAAGATAATGATGTATCTAGGAAACATGAAAGCATAAATATTTTTTTCATTACTGGGGGGTAGATCTATTCAATAATCTAGTGCATAAAAATAATCCAATACCTATAAATTACCAATGAACATGTGAAAAACCATACTCCCATAACCAAACCTTCATCTCCCTCGATGAGTTATTTCCTTAAATCAAAAATGATCTTAAACACAAATCTTCATATGTCTCTTACAATGATCAATAGTGTATTTCCCATGATTCTTCAATTCCATCATCACCTCATGAATTACATGTACAATCTCTGTCATATTTTGTACTAGTTATCCCTTATAATTATTGCCACTCCAAGAAAAGAAAATATAGACTTTTAACATCAGGGTTTTTCATAAAAATAATCAAACAGTTCCCTACCAATGGTGTAGTGGAAACCATTAATTTATGAACTCTCAATTTAGGGAAGGTGTCTTATCTGAAAACATCAAAAATTAACATCTTAAGAGGTAAACATTTATTCAAGTGTCTGGATGGTCTACTATATATGACCATACATTTTTAGATGAAAAGAAGTGTAAAGACATAACATGGATCAAAAATAAATTAAGTGACCTCTCTACACCCATGTGTTGAAATGGGGATTCTGGTAAGATGATCATCCCAAGGACTCTTTGGATTCACACAATATCTTTTAGAATATTTTTTGATAAAAAATATAATATGATCGACTCCTTGATCATAATAGAGTTGGAAAATTTCATTAAATAATCCACCATCATCAATATAGCCTCAAAACCAACCTGATCATTATGTAAACTAGTAATTAATACCACTATGATATCCTCACACTTCCACTTGGGAACATATAATGTTTGGAGAAAACCCATCAGGAACACAACGCTCACCCTTCACCTTCATACTAAATAATCATCAAGAAATAAACTTTTTAACTGCATTCATCATCCCGGCTAGCAAAACTGACCTCTCAAATCCTGATACTTCCATTTCACATTGTGATTTACTAATAAAGTAAATATATAGAAATTTTAGAGATCTATCACACACATTTAGGAAAAAAAACATCTTCATCAATCTTCTTCAATATCAGTATGAATCACTGAGTGTTCATAAATCAATTTATTGTAACCTCTTGATTCTCACATAGAATCCATACATGATTTCATGCTCATTGTAGTAGTTACAACATTTTCCATTCTTAGAGTAGATGAAATCTGGATTTCATGATCCTTCCTGAATTATATCTATCAATGACGGTGAAAAATAATTTTAATATTGGAGAATACATACCTCATACTCTAGTGATCCATAATAACAAAAACGTTCTTGCTAATATATTAAAATTTTCATGTCATAAATGTTAACAAAACTACCATCATCTCAATATCAAGAGTGTTGAGGTTATTTTCATGGGGGAATAAAAACAAAAAACAATATGAAAAAATAATATATAAATAAAAATACCATAACCAATTATAAGATGTGAGGCATCACAGAAAACCCAAACTCAAATCAGTTTTCTAGAAACCAATGTTACGGTGCATTGTCCAAATTCTATGTAACATACTCAAAAGTTTACTAACACTAGTTAGTCTACAAGAATTATATATCATTCGGGGAAAATTCTATCAAAGGATTCACAATCCTTTTAATATTGGATATGAAACTCTTTTAATATCCAATAAGAAAAATTAAAATTTGGACCTATAACATTATCAGGAGTGATACCCAAGAAACAAACACATTTATCATTGATGGAACCACAAGTACTCCATAATCGAACAGAACACTCCCCATGAAACATACATCATGATCCAAGAGCTAATATGTCAAAGACAATCCATAATATCTTCTCATGATGAATAAATACCAAAATTGAATGTTATTCTCTTCCTGATCCCCATCATTTGCAGATTATAACGGTATATCATTAATTAAAACAACAAAAACCATATCCAATAACTCTCTAAACATTGTTTTCATCAACCAATTGAACTCGAATGAAGAGTTCATTAAACACTATGCAATAGAAATGAGATCATACTTCCCATGATAATAATATATATAAGTATTCTAGATATCCTCATACTTGAGCTACATATGATGATATTTTGGAAAAAAAAACTGGAACCAAATATCTCCCTTCTTATAATTGAATAATTCACTATAAATTTAAATAGGATATAAGTTATTCACTATCACATGGTTCAGATATATATAATCAATAAAAATCAACAAATTAAAACCATCCTTATTCATGAATAAAACTACTACACCCTAAGGTGACACACATCACCGAACAATTCCTCACTACAATAGATTGTTGACATGTATACATATCTATCACAACACACAATGTGCCATCATATATGGACACAATGGGATAAGATACATTCCTTGATATAGCTCAATTCGATTATAAATATCCTAATAATGGGTTAATGCTGAAAAATTTACCTGATAGACATTATGGTACTCATTCATATACTAGGTAATCACTAAATGATGAAATTCTGGTGACCAAATCATTGGCTTAGATATTAAGAAGGACAAAAACAAAACTTTCCTATGACCCATATATGGGTATTTCATTCTAAAAACACTATTGAATTTCTAACACAATCATATAACCAAACCTTCCTTTTAATGAAATTTGTTATACCCTACATCTAATTCAAACAATCCATGTTGAGAATGATATGATATGGTCGCATAAGTAATCCTAGTATGTTTCCCCAATAATGGTTCTTCTCGAGCACTAGAACATAGTCTCTACATACATCATAAAAGATACATCATCCTCCTAAGGGAGATATCAATGATAAGGGTACTAGATGATTGTCTACCTCAAGTCTAAATGCTTTACTAATGGTAGTTGACATAATGGGGTTTTTCACTCCCAAATTAAAAAATGATACATCTATGTTGAATACATGAAAATGGTACATCAAAAAACATATGAATAGCCCTGTCCTAGAAAATCTAATTATTTATTTTGACTATGTCCTACTCAGATTCCTCTCTGACCCTGCTAATGACCACCTCCATGGCTAAAGTCCTCTCTATAAGGACATGTAGTTTATCTGGGATGTACTATGCCTACCCAATACCATCTACGTTGATCCCAAACTGGAAGATCCTTCTACTAATTTATCATCTAAATGTACCTCAACAGAATTATGTGATGTGAACACCTAACTCATAATAAATTCTCATGAATTTTCAGAACTCTCACCACTGATGAATTTATACTCCAAAATAAAAAAATTGATTTTGATCCCTTTTCAAAGATATGGGAGGCACCACCCCAAGAGAAATGAGATGATTAGGCTTGGGTCCTATCCTCAGCTAACTGGAAACGATTTCTCCAAGAATAGTATGGTCCACTAACGATAGCTCCACTTAATTAGGAATCATGATGAATCCCCTCTCATAAAAATCTATTTTGGGATGGAATCATCTTAATAAAATTTTATCTCTAAAGAGACTCAAGATTCGTCTTTAGTATAAAAGGGTTGGCCTAACACTGGATATATGAATTCAAATACTCCTTAAAATTCCTCGACCATTTACGCTCATATAAAAATAGGTATGATTCATATCGTATAAGTTTCATGAAATAGATCCCAAAATCTCATATGTTATAAATCTTTTATCAAATGTTAACAAACACCTTGTTATTAGAAACCTTCTTGTTTGAATAATGTAACTTTGATAGGATCATTTCTCAAAACATCGCCAATGATATTGAATAATCCTCATATTTCCCAAGTAACAATAACCACCACCAAATTTTCAATCTATGCAACTTGGTCATAAATAACGAAACTTGTCTCTCCTTCTAAGCATGGATCAAATGGAAAACTATCGATACCTCAACTAATAATACTTCTATGACTGGATCTCAATAATTTTCCTCATAAATGTGTAGACTAGAGAAGTATATTGTTTGACTATCCTCCTCAAAGTATCTTTTTCATTGACCTCCAGACTATGATGATCTTTTGGTACATCATGCTGAATATCTTAGATACCTACCGATTGACGACATTAAACTAGTTTCATTCTTCCAAACAAGAAAATTATTAGATATATTAATCCTAGAATATATAATAATTCACACTAACTAATTAAATATATTATTACCTTTTTATATGTTAACTTATCAAATACTCTACCCATTTTAAAAAATATGCATAAAGAATAATGATGCGAGATCCTTTCCTAAGACTCTGCGGTGGAAAAAGTTTCACATTATTTAGTCGGTTGAGTAAATTTATTGTTTCATAAATTATATCATTTTGGCTCTATATACTCATATCTCTATAGGTATATAATTTTTTCAATTCATAATAGTCAAATATAACTTGCGTTCCTACCAACCCATGAAATACCATATATTATTAACTCTAATCTCAATTTTATAAATTAATATCCCTTTTAAACCACTATTTCATAACCCCACTTGTGTACCACTCCAGGGATGGAAATGAGAAAATGTAGATGGTGACTTCCCGAGTCCCACCTCTAATAGGATCCTAGTTGGAAACTAAATTTGATGATATTATAAGAATATATATGGGAGGAATTTTCCTCTAAGATAAAAAGAAGAAAATATAGATAAGAAAGATACCCCATTATAAAACTCCTAATAAATATGAATTAAGATTTCCCAATTGTGAACCTTCAATGTTTTTTAGTACTATAACAATTGAAAGTAAATCAATAATTACCATAAAGTGAATTAATAAGAACCCAAAATCCAAAAACCATCCTTTAATACAATGATATTGTAAGATCATTCTAGCTCTCCATATTTCACTTGTTGAATTGAATATATATATATATAAAGGTTGTGCATAACATTATACTTAGTTGGATCCTCCCCACAGCCTCTCATGCAAAAGTAACATAAATATGAAAAAGAATTGTAAAAAACAGTGAATCTAACTCATCAAATAAATATGTGTACAATGTCTATAGTCTAACAATTGTTAAATATAACCAATTATTAAATACTATAGAGTATTTAATATAATAATAAAACATCAATGATAACCCACTCTTGAATCCCCAATAGTTTCCCATTATTCCCCAATGTTAAACGTCTTGATACATCACTTTACATAATAAACCAACACAAATACACATGGTCAAGGATCCATAATGTGATCCTCATGCATCACATCATCACATCATATAATATCACAACACTATATAGAGAATCTATAATGATTATTGGATCCAACACATCCAATATGAAATATATCATACCAAATGTTCTATAACTCAAGCAAATACATCTTATACACTATGTAATGTGTAACAATCCATCCCATCATAAACAAATCATAACTATAATAATTCAATTGATACTAAATACATTAATATATATGTGTTAAATAACCACAATCCTTCACATACAATTTTACATAAATACGGAGAATCTGATTTCCATGAATTCCATAATATGTAACTACAAAGATAATAGTGTTGGGATGATGGAGGAAGTCTTGCATCCATCCTCCCACTAGGATGTTGAGGGAAAACACCATCCTTGAGTCCACTATCTTTGATTCTCCCAAACTATCATGGGTGTGGTAGGATAATAAATCATAGTATATTCATGATATAATATATATTGTAACCACACTATTCCAATAGGCTATTCCTACACTCAAATACATCTAATGATATTCAGACTCACAACTATCTCTACTAATATAAAATATCCTATAGTCATACATGAAATTTAAAGAGATAAATTAATCTTCATTGATTCATTATTACATAAAATTAATATATTTATTTTACATTAAAATTATAAATAATTTTCTTCAACAATACATTACATTAATCATTATTGTAATTTCCTTTATGTCCATGAATAATCCAAACCGAGTCCATGATTTATGAAGATTAATAAATTTTTCGAATTTCCATTCACACATCCCAAAACACATGGGTAAAGAAATATTTATTTATTATTAGTATAATTAAAAAATTGTGACCTCTTATATAAAAATAATAAAAATCCCAGATGAGGAAAAATTCAAACATGAAAACCTAGTTTCCTCTATAATTGGGAAAAAGAATCCCGAAAAAAACCCTTCCAACAACTATTAGAAATATTCCTAATAAAGAAACCTATATCTTAAAATCAAATCAACATGTAATTTGATATTTAACCAATTCTATCATCTGTAGTTAAATCCCCATCACCCACACTCATATACAAACATATTTATCAATCATAAGCATAAACGTCTACCTCATCATTCAGGCCTCCCCGCCCCATCACAAGAGCCATCCAGGGTTCATTCCAAATTTGGGACTTACCACCCCTATCATACAATAAATAAATTATCACATCTATAAAACATAAAAATAATAATGATAAACAAATAACTATTTCCCATAAATTCATCTAGGTGATAAAATGTAGAATTTGTCCTTCACACACAAATGCACTATCTTGAACCGAATCTCAAGGCACTAATCCTTTTGAGGAAGAAAAGAAACCTGATCCCCAAAAATTAAATTATCACAAAACTAGTTCTTATTATATCTTAATTAAACTATTCATTATTTGAATTTTTAAACAATGAGAAATTTACGGAATCAAGCTATAATAATGTATTAATATCTAATCATTCACTTGGGATTAAAACTGATATAATGAAATTTAAAATTATCATTCGCATTAACCTTTTTTTTCATTAATATCAATATTATGAACAACGGTTACCATTATTCACATTCTATATCAATCATATTTTCATAATGAAGAATAAATTTAATTAAGAATTCTCATTTCATCAATTTTATGGTTATAAAATTACAACAAAAACTATATTCATTATACTTACCTCTTCATTATCTAGCTAAAAAATTATCAATTAATTCTGGATTAATGTTATTTTCTAGTTTCATACATGACAAAAAATACTTCCCATATAATTACGAAACATGATAAAAATAATAGAAAAAATATCAAAAATTCAAAAAAAATTATACAAAAACATTTGTCATGACATAAATCAATAATAGTTACATGGTATCAATATAATATTAATTTTAAATTAGCATTAATAATTATTTGTTCAATTAAATTTCCATACAAATTGATTTGAAATTTTATAATTTCAATTAAACATAATTTAAAAGAATAATCAATGAATCACTATCCAGAAATGTGTCAACAATTTTTACAAAAGAATATACCAACATATTATATACTGATAACTAATCCAAAAATAGTTAAATCCCTTAAAAGATGCTTCTAAAAAAATGCACTAATAAGCTACCAAGTAAATCCCCTTATAAAGGGAAAAAATTACCATCACATAGAAGAACAAAGTGGGAGAATCCAGATCAAATAAGCATGAGAAAAATATATAATGTACATCGATTCACCATAGAAACAATTAGAGAGGCTAAGAATTCAAAAATTTTGATGGGATTCCAAAAAACCTGGATAGAGTGCCAATGGGCCCCTAGGTATTGGTATAAAATCCATATGGATTGAGAAAAAAACGAATTGTGACATATCATGGTTCACTAGACAGTGTAATTTCACTATGTGAAACACATTCACATCAATTATATATTTATTTTTATGACTCCTAGAAAAAAACATCACATAAAATTACTAAATGTTGGTTTAATTTACACTGTTAAGGGGCTTTTGAACAAAACTAACACAATTTTGAACCACTAATTCAATAAATGGATCTCTTATAAGTATATATTCTACCTATATCTATCTTTTAGAATCTGAAAACATCTATATATCCTCTACGCCTCCTACAAAAACCAAGGGCATTAGATGTATAGAATGGGGATATAATGAATGTATTTAATCATATATAGAGGGGACATAGAAATGAATAACAAGGTTACATCATTAATTGCCATTGTAATCATAGTAGCGGATTTGAATCATAGAAATCAAGATAATGTAATGTGTTGGTACAGTGAATGAATTTCAAGGTCCATTAAAACATGAAATAAATTCCAAAAACATACGGGGAATTGAATTCCAAACTATATTTATATTATATTATTTAAATAAAAAATAAAATGGAAGGAATTCATAAATTACAGGGAATTATTTCATTAAAGGATCAATCCTTGGTGAAGAACTAATTTTTATTGTTTTCATTGAGAAATCCTAATAATTATATTTTTTGATCGATTAATTATCATTAGTATTAATTTATTTATTTTTCTACTACTGGATCCCCCAATTCATATTGTTATTTAGCCTTCCTATATAATTTATAAAAGTGGTCACCAATTTAAATCTGTACATGTCATCAAAATAATTAAAAATAACCACATAATTAGTTAATTATCCAAATTACCCCCGTAGTCTACAAATAGGCATGAACTATGGTGGGATATAATGAAAATTTATATTAATCACATTTTAGGATTCATCATGTTTTTCATATATAATGGATGTCTTGGTCACCCAATATGAAATTACATTCAAGTGGGAATTCATTATTTCCCAAACTATAAGTGCACATAATTATTATTTTTAATATATCAATATTTGATCTCTAATACACATAGATTGAATACCAACTCCTAAAAACCAACAATAATAGATTTAAATATTCAATGGATTTTTCATTTGACACTAGATATATTTCAATAACAATTCCATTATAATGAAGACAATGTTTCATTTATAACACAATGTTGAGTTCATTGGAATAAAATTAAGTGATCAACACAAAAAATTATTTATAATTATTTTCGAAAAAATAAATTAAAATTTGAGAATGTTAATATAGAAAATATTTAATTTAATATGAGTTAAGGGAATTTTTAGTTCATAGTAATGTCTTTTAGATTAATAGATGCACCCTAGTGTATATAGATGTGTAATGTAGATTATTCAATGACTAACATGGTGTTAATTTTATGCATTTTACATAGGATGACATTGTATACTAAATATTATATTAAATGTATGTAATCCATTTAATGGGTTTTCTTGTAATACTTGGGGGTAACATTTAATATTGAAAATTCAATATTTTTTATTTTATTCCATTTAAATTTTCCTTTTTATACAATTTTATCTCGAAATATGGGTTATCTATTAACCCCTCACTAAAAATGTAAACTATGAATTTAAAAAACCAATGAATATAATAGAAATATATTGTTTCCATAAAATATGCATAAACAATCATAAATTAAAAAAAATGTTCCAAACAAAAATCATATAGTAAAATATGGCATATAAGGTTGTAAAATTAACTGGTCAATATAATTTAAATAATATTATGTTTTTATATAAAATATTGTTTTATATTTATTTAATTATCAGTTATTAAAACAAAAATAATTGGTCCTTATAATAAAATAGTTATAAATTGTAAATAAAAAATTTATTCCCTCTTGAATGATTTATCTAAAAATTGAAATTGATTTAAAGAATGTAACATTTTATTTGATGGTATATTTGAACATTATGTTTTCAAAAAATATATGAAATATATATGTATAAGAAAATAATAATGTATATAATTACATTAAAAGTTCTCACCTTGAAACAATAATTATTTCTACAACTACTAAATATCAATTTTTATTCCATGTATAACAACTACGTGAATGAAAAAAGGTTGTATGTATATTCAGTGGGAAGGATACCAGATTTTTGTCATCGATAACTATGGAAATGATCCAATGGTCATGAATTTAACATATTATAGTACATATATTATTATGTAGAAGAAAGAAAAATACATTTTATATGTAAATACGAAATGATATTTTCTAGAGATGATAAGTAAGTCTAAAAACACCATAACTGTCAACAAAAGAATATTAAATCAATAAAATATGGAAAATCTATAGAAATAAACTAGAAAAAAAATGTATTAAATTATGTGAGCCGATCATGTGTACTATAAGTACATGATAAAATGTATAAATTTATATTTGAATATCATAGACAAAATTTTACAATAAACCAGGGTAGAAAATAGATTATTTTTGGATTTAAAAAATGATTTTTAGTGGGAAAACATAAAGCGATAAATTTTTTACAATGGTTCAAGATTCATGGAATTTCAATTATTAAAAGTTGAATGAATATTTTTAAATGGTTTAATAAAAATCATCATTTTAAGCTGTTGATGTGCGAAAATATCATAATGTAATGTGTTACTAGACCTCATATGATTCCAAATATGAATGGTTAAATTTGTGTTATTTAGCATTTCTTTGAAATTTAATTACATTTTATATCAACAAGGGGAGATATACCACATTAGTGACTTGCATGAATTTATATTAGTTATAATATGATGATTCATAGATAACCTCAATAAATAATTATAGAACATGATATATTAATATCATCAATAGTGTGTATGATACTATGAATATCTTTCACCATTCAGATATATATATGATCCACTTATCATTCATAAACATATTTTTTGTAGGAAAGGACTACCAAATACTAGAGTACATGCAGTGGCCATTTTAAAATTTATATAATGATAATGGGACTATTATATTTTAATTTCAGTATTCGCAAAAATAAACATTTTTCACTCTACTATATGAATTAAACAATATGGAAGTATTCATAAAAAAAATTCATACTATAAAAATATAATGAAATATCATAGAATATTGGTTATTTGAAAAAGGAATAGCTAAGAAAACCCTTTGTAATTAATGAGATATGAGGAATCATTTTAAGACAGCCTAATAAGGGAACATATTTATTGATTATCATCGGATAGATTATGAGTTTCAGGTGAGGAACATGTTCATACTATGGAATCACTATATAAGAGAGTTTAACGCTATGTTAATAAGTTTTTTCTATATCCTATGTATATAAATACTTTTATTATTATTTAGTGAAATGAAATTATGAAATATCATTCTGATCTTCCTCCATGCCTCTCAAAAGTACATGATGTCGTCCATATATCATTGATAAGAAATTATATTCTATAACAAACACATGTTGTTACCATTAATGTAATATATCTACAACTTATCTATTTATATCATAAATAACCATACCGAATATGTGTTTCTAGATATCCAGGTTTTCATAGTTAAGCAATTAATAATGCAATGTTACTTTGGAGGAATCACTTGTTAGTATAAGATACAAGGGAGCATTAGGAAGAAATGGTAATGAATTTCCCATATTATTATATTTATTTATGTGTAGACAAAGTTTTTATTATGAAATTATTTTAGGGGAAATTTAATATTTTATATGCCGGAAATAAAAAAACATTTCATTAATATTTCATTTTTTAAAAACCAGACAACTAATATCATCGTAGTAGTAAACTACAAACAAGGCAGTTAAATTCACTATAAAAACTACCTCAATATATATATAACATATATCAAAAAATAGTAATCATAATCATATTTATATCTAGTACACCATATTATAAAAATAATATAAGAATAATTGATTCATGTAAAAAATTTATTAAAAATAAAAACTCCATGATATGGAAACTAAGGTAATGATATCCACGACTTTATAACATTCAATGTTGTGTATTTATAATTGATAATATGACTATTAGAGTGGTAAGGTTATCATTTGAAAAAAGACATATAATATGGGGATTGTAAAAATAATGTGTTCATTTATTAAAAAAATTTACTATATAATATATATTATCATTACAATAGTATATTTCAACAATAAAAATATATGGTTTCAATCATTTACTAAAAAATCAAATCCATGCATTTATATCTTATAATAAATAATTTTTATTAAAATGGTCCCTTTGAATATTCTGGTGTTAAAGTCCTTGATTCAATATACCTTCCGTTTATATAATTAATAATGATATTTATCAAGTATAAAAATTTAATTTCACAACAATGATTTCAAATTAAGAAACATCATTTCAAAATTTTCCCATGGTAGTTATTGTTGAATTATTTATGATGTTTGATATTTCAAATGAATATTAAAATGAGGAATGATTATATAGAACGTTTTATAACATCATATTTATGAAAAAATATAAATAATAATACAAATTATTTCATGATATATAATATATTTATTTATTTAAATAATTTATTTAAAAAAAAAATTTATTTTTCAAAAAATGACATAGAAATTTGCAAATTCCAAAATATTATTTTGGAATATTAAATACATTTTATTATGAACAATGACATTTAATTGACCAAAATAATATAAAAATGTTTATTTATCATCATTAATCAATAAATGTAAAAGTAACCATGATTTAAATTTCATATTCAACGGCCTAGAACCATAGGAAAGGAAATAGTAATAAATTTTCCAAAATGCAGACGTTTAAATACAATGTTCGAATATTATTAAAAAAATCATATATTTTCTATAAATATACCATATTACTATTCTTATATATAATAAATAATTGATTATGGTTGTTCAATCAATTTCTCTTTCAATAGTCTTTCCATGAGGAATTTATGACCTTGTGGTGCTATTTATCAAGAATTTTAAACTCGTTTAACTCAGTAATGTTTCTTAATCACAAACCTTCAATTAAATTTTGTGATAATTTTCATTACATTTAAATTTATGTATAAAATAATTTTATAATTCATTCTTATTTATCTCAAATTATAATATAAATAACTGATTACCACTCCTTCATAGGACAACATATTTATAAGTTATAAAAATGTGAAAATATTCCATAAATATAAACAAGATTATATAAAAATATATCAAGGCATTGTATTTTTGGAACTATAAATATATTATTTCAAAGAGAGGGAATCCTTATAAGTTTTTATTTCCAATAAATTTTTATTTATGTATCTATCTATTCATTAGAAAATCTATCATTTTTATTACAAGTGAACTATTAATATCAAATAATGTTGGTGTGTGAGTTTCTCAAAAAATAATTGTCCTATCCCTAAGTCATTTGAATATGTTGTGTCACATAAATATTGTTTTTAGTGTTTATTATTCTATCATTACATTGGTTTCATACCACTAAAATTATTTTTACTCAATTATTAATTATTGTTAACATCAATATATAACGAAACTATTATACATTTTTACACTCTTTTCATATTCACTGTAAGGGTAATTTTATTACAACTTAGAAAATTTAATTAATTTCTATTTTTATTTATCTAATATGTACCTTGATATATAATCTATTCAACTAGCTGTGTAGTCCATAAAAAACTTTTTATTAATTATTTCTATATGGATAATTTTGGATTACACATCCATATTTATGAATTTGGTTCCTAAGAATAAAATTATATTTAATTCATTATTTATATATAATTGATATAGTGAATTATTATATAATGGGTTCGGCATGGTATTATATATTCCCTCAATTGGAAGTATATACCATGGAAAATTCAATCATTGGGTAATGGGAGTGTGATTACAAATTATTTATGATATCTTTTAAAAATGATAACATAGTCTGTTTATTAGGTTTGGAATGCATCATTCCATCATTATGAAATCTATTGTAATTATCCATGTGATTATTTATATCTATTCTAAATATTTCACTATAGAATGTCATTATCATGTTATATGTGTTATTATTTGAATATTTATTCTCAGCATATTATATATATAATGTTTTTTACATGATAACATCCTCACATGAAACCCAAAAGTGGTCATTTGAGCTCACCATGTATACTAATTCGATGTTTCCCAAAACAGTATTGATACATACTATTAGATAACTAGTTCTAAGAAATTAGTAATAATTATTTTATAGTTATTTTTTGGATATTCCCAATGTAATGTAATATTTATGTATGCACATATTCTATATTGAATAATTCACTATTATATAAAATTAATTATGTGCTCTTATTTTATATTGTTTTAAAACTAATAACTATAACCTATGGGTCACTAGATTTTTAGATGTCATGCATAATGTTTTGAAACAAACCTAAATTGTCCATGGTTATGCATAGATGTAAGATTCATTAATAAATTCCATAATAAACTAGGGAATCATCACTAGGTTACATCAAACTCAACATGAAATCAACTAAAATAAAATTGAATAATTTTAGGACGTTAAAGAAGTTGAAGAGGAATTAAATTATAAGGATGATTGTAAGAGTAATTTTTTGTAGGTATCATTAGTTCATTAAATATATTTATTTTTAACTGGAAAAATAACTCATTCTACATTCCAGATCATTCAAAGGATATAGTGGGTATCAGTTTTTTATATGATACCTCTAATATAAAAAATTTAGGGATGTTCCTTGGGTAGTATGCTACTTTTGGGATTGTGGGGAAGGAAACCCCATCAAATATCATATAATGTGAACTGAACATTTGAAATCAATAAATGTGGGAGAGTTTTTAATGCAACCATCAACGGTTCTAATGATAATGCACTCAACAAGATACATATGTCGTTGGGATATAGAAAAGAGAATGGAAAATTTTATATAGGTCATCTTCTCAGATTGGGTCATGTAAAAAGATTTTTTTTAATAAACCATTAATACTATTAGTAATTTTTCATGTTGGAGGATCATAGGCATGAAAAGAGCATATATAGATCCCAATAATACTCATGAGCTTAGCCCATAACTTATTTGAATAGTGAATCAAATCATTGAGATTTAATTCACAAATGAGAGACTTGATCATGGTATCCCATTGATATTTTTTCAATTGAACATTTCATTTCTTATCAAAACTCATGTGGACTTTGTATCTAATTCAATTATTGGATTAGGGAATTTGGAGGATGATTCCTTTACATTTCTAGTTTAATAAAAAAATTATTGGTGGAATCCCACTATACAATACTAATATTTTACTATGTGTAATTATTTAAATGTTGAATGTATAATGGATATCAATTATGGTTTTGAAACTGAGGGTCTGATCCTATAAATTCAAATTTGGAAATATAAAACATATTATATGTTATGGATTGAGATCAGATCCTATATTATTATTCAAAGAATTTAGTAGAGTATATCATCCTGAAATTGGAGGCTTGTAATAGATTGGTTGGAATATATGAAATATTTTTTAAAAATTTGACATTGATTTATCTCATTTTATTAAAGATGTTAGAAGTGCCCTGGTACGCTTTCTAATTTTGGAGTTCTGTTGGTGTTCTAACTAGGATTATACAATTCGATTGAGGTTATCATCATCCAATATATATGTAAAACATATAATTTTTATTTTTATGATTATTTTATTGGCCCTCGTGTTTTTATATAGGGAGGAGTATAATTATTAATATTTTCAATAGAATATTTATCCAAATATAGTTAATTAAAATTAAATAAGATACATTTTAATGTGATTATAAATATTAAAAAAATCAGCACATTATTAGGATTCATGAATATTGAATAATAAACAAATTAAATGTTGAATAAATGAAAAATCATATAAAAACTAAAAACACATAATATTCATAAGCATCATTGTACCTTAAAGGAATTTCCATAATAAAAACTACATAAATAAGGGAAATATATTATATTATTAAAGTATTTTTGATAACGAAGTGAATGAATGAGATGAATTATCATAAGATATATATATATATATAATTTGTTCAATGACCCATGAATTTATAGAGTAATAATTTTTCATTTCAAATAATACTTATGAATAAGATATTGATTTTAAGTTAAAGGGGACACTTTTTCAGATAGGGTACTGGACACGCAACAATGGGCTTCTCCGAAATCATATATTGCACACAATGTTGAGTTATACTAAAAAATAATAATATATTATTATTATTATTTTAAATGGAAGGTAACGGCTAGCTATTGGATTGGAAAGAATGAATAGAATGAATGAAATTTAAAAATACAATTTAAACATGTTTAAATGATGATTCATCGATTACAATATTTATTAGAAATGGAACGAAAACCCAATTGAATATAATGGATTTGTTTTTATGAAACCCTACTTAAAAGAGAATAATTGTGTATTCATATCAATAATTATTGATTTTTATTTAATGAAAAATATATGATATTTATTCAATTTAATTATTTAAATTTATCTTATATGTTTTCTTAATATGATATTTGAATAAATTCTTTTTTTCAGATAAAAGAAATATTTTTATAAAAATTCTGTTTTATAACCTTCTGTGGGCGAACCATTTTTAAATATATTTTCGAAAATATTATATGTTATATTTGAAAAAATAAACTCCTTATTTAGAAGAGGAACATCAAAATTTACTTTGGTTGAAATACTGGTATTTTTCTACTAAAGTTCATTTTTTAATTTATAGTTAAAAATACTGCATTTATTTCAAATATGCATTTTTTCTAATTTATTTATATAGTTAGATTGTACATTTAATTTCTTTTAAAGTATAAATGAATTATATATTTTTTCATTTATTCCAATTTTAGTTATTGGTTGTCATTTCATGTTGAAATTCGATATAAACACATATCAATCTTTTGGTAGTTTTTACTTCTCACAAACACGCTTTGCGGTTTTGACAACATGATTTGATTATAAATTAATTTCAGACAATTTAATGTTTTTAATTATGAGAAATTGATTCCATATTTATAATCATTAGGTTAAAATTGTGTAAATATATACTTATTATATTTAGACATTATTAATAGTAACATCAGTAAATATTTTATTTACTAAAGTTAAAGGTTAAATCCTGTAAATAAGGGTAAAAATTATATTATAATAATATTAAATTACCCAAACCGATGTTTTAACACTGTTTTATTATATAATTTGGACCATTGTAATCATTGGGTCTATTTTAGGTCCCTATATAGCCACTTTTGTGTGAAATGAGATATAATTACTATTAAGTTAATGTTAAGGAAAATATTTCCTAAACATGTTTCTTTTTGTTAAACAGTTTTTAACTGGGGTTATATATGTTATATTTTCGACTATAAATAGTATTTATAAAGATAAAAAAAATTCTAAATTCATCATATTTTATTTATAAATTTTTTACATCAAATATATAAATATATTTATGACACAATAATGATTTAGTGATAACCTTATTAACGGAAGATTTAAATAGAATAGATTATAAATATAAAAATATATACATTTTGAAGCATTTTTATGCCACCCAAAAATATAATGGATTATTATTACTTTTTTTATTTGTATTAATGATTTTTTTCTTAGTAATCAATTTTTTATGGATTTTTAAAAAAGTCATGACATGAATAATATAAATTTTGACATAAATGAGTTTTTAAAACATATATTATTTTATTAAATTTTATAATAGACCTAAAAATATAATAATCATAAAAATGGAATATTTAATGTTTTAAATATCATTATTGAACCCCTATATGTTCTATTGTCATTTTATGGTAACTATATTAATCATATAGGATGAAGAAACAATAAGACATAGAAAAATATAAATTATTTTCTAAGTGATAAAGAAAAATAATAAGGTTAAATTTGAAACCAAAACATGAATAAAACCTATTTTTTAGGATTTTGTACAATCCAAGCCTTATATTTTAGTTTAATGAGTTTTTGACCTTTTTAAAATCAAAATTTAGATTATAATAAAATAATCTTTGAAGACACTCCTAATGTACCCCTCCTCCCTCTTATAAAAGGACACCACTTATATGCACTTAATCACACTTCTAAAGGATGTTGGCTCATCCAAAGTCTTCAGTTATAATCTACCAAGATCCATCCACTCCTCCTAGAATCCTCCCCTCAGTCATAATTCTTTTTATGAAAGTTCGTTGGCTCAAATGAAAATAAGTTACCCGATTTGAGGTGACGTCTTCTCCCATGTTCATTTAAATTATTTTCCTTATCCACTACCTATTATATTCTTATTATACTTCTATATAACAATACAAGTGGCATGAATATACAATGTTATTTATGGGAATTATTATAACTACACATACACACACATACATCAAATTGATTTAGAACATTCTGTTTCTGTGGATGACGAAATACTTCCTCACAAAACAATGATTGTTCAATATTATCCAACCACATCTTCTGGTTGAAATTATTATGGAACTATAATTATATTAAATGTTTATTATATTTTTTCTCTACACTTCTGTATTTCTCATTTATAACAAAACTTTATTCGTTTCATGTCGTATAAATACAATTATTTTATTTTGAGGAAGTGCAGACAATCTCCCACAAAATGTTATATAACTCATTCATTATATAAGTAGAACTTATAAAGATTTAAATTAATGACCTTATGTTTCATATATAACATATATATTATAAATTATTTCTAATATTCCTTTTTATCATTCAGTTTTTATTGTAATAAATATGAAAATGAAATAAAATTATTGTTCATGTGTGCGTACGACATAATGTTTCCTTGAAAGGTGCATTTCATTTATTATATCAAAATGTTATGTACAAATTTAATTACATATATATGTTATATATAAGATATATATGATATCAAAATAATTAATATTATTATGGTGATAATTTAATTTTGACCACATGTGGAATTTGTAATTTTAAAATGTTCAATTTTTACTCATGTTCTGAACATCAAAAAAATGTCATATAGGAACTGTAATAATTATCTAATTGTTATATAATGGTAATAAGTGATATAATATTATAAATAAACTCTAAACTGTACTGAATCAATTAGTTATTAGCTTATTTTTATTATTCATTTAGAATAAGGAATATCTAAGACAAGTCAGACTCGAGGTAAGGGACTCCGTCTCAATATCCTTTCATTAAGGAGAAATTTGATAATATATACCTCCTTATTTTATACTATGTTTAATAAAACACTTTTAATTTTACTTTCATTCGAAACTAATATTTTATCTATGATGTATTTTACTAAATGAAAAAAGGAAATTTTTTAATGTTTGTGGTGACAATGACCTCTCTATCGTCGTGATCATTATCTGGATTCCTCTATAAGACTTAATGTTTTAAAAAAGAAAAATACATCGCTTTTTGGGTGTTTTTTTATTGAAAATAGTGTTTAAATTTGATATAAATTTTAAATAACTCAAAATTATTTCTATAGATTGATAATGAAATTTTATGATTGAAATGTTGATATTTGAAATCATTTATATGTGATGATTATATAATGGTACTTGAACGTTTGATGGTTGGTTATGTGACAAACCAAATATATTTTGGTTCTGTGATAAACCAAGGATGGGTGGTTACTTTATAAACTCTAATTCATTGGGTATGTAAGTCGGCCATATCGATACTCTATTTAGTGAAATGTGTGGAAGTCGACGTATAGTTATTCAATTTATGTATGTTTATGTCACATGTTACCTTTATATGATAAATTTTGTTTTATATGGGATTTATGGAAATATTTTGGTTTCAAAAAGGGTAATATATGATATTATATTTATTTATGTGTTTTATATACATATTTATGGTTAAAATTATTACTTAATGATAATTTATTCATGGTTTATGTGTTTGTATTGAAAAACTAATAGTTTTCCTTCTTTATGTGTCATTTACCATTCGTTTTATGCTCATACAAGGTTTTTAAATATTTTTATAGGACATAAGGTTGAATAGGGTCAAGGATACGATCAAGTAATATTCATTCTATCAAAAACATAGAACTTGACATGTTTATTTTTATTAAGAATTTTTTGTTTTTTGAAAACAATGATAGTGAGTTGAAGTGTATACATGTAATATTCAAGTTGTTATGCATATGTTATGACCTAATTATCTAAAGCACTAAACATTAAAAGATCATCAATGTGAATTATTAACATAATTCATGAATATGTAATGATTAAGGATGGGGCTTTAATGTTGGTATCAGAGGATGGATCTGATAACTTTAGAGGTTTGGGTGTTATTTAAGTGTAAGTGGCATAACCATAATGGTAATCATATTTCAAAGAGTCATAGTTATTTTAGCTAAATTTAATTTGTTTATGATAACATAAATAATTATATATTAGTATTTACCAACCTTATAAGATATTATATGATTATTTTACGGATATACTCGCACATACCTTTTTGGTTTCATTAAATGGATGGATGTCGGAGGCACCAAAGTAATAATGTATGTGATGGAAAATTTTGTTTTTTTTGTGAATTAGAAACCAAATAAAATTGTATATGTATGGATAAAAATTGTAGTTATTGTCAACCAACTATCTATAGTCGTCACTAACCACTTAAACCTTGGTGATATTTATAAGGAACCTTAAATGCATGAAATGAATCCCAATAGAATGTCAGGTAATTATCATAATGGTAAGTATATTAAAGACTCTATGTGTCAAGGATGTGGAAATAAACACATAAGAGATTGATTTAATGGGAAGGAATTATTCTAAATATGTGATAGTTAAGGTCATAAAGAAGGAATATTCTATGCAAAAGGAAGTATGTAGTTGACTCTAGTAAAAGGAACGATGTTTTTTCCAAGGGATTAATTTATTGTTTTCAATATGGTGTGCATGGTCATTATTAAAATAGATATCCCATGAATTAGGTTTGGTAATGGGATTAGTAGGACTATACCAATATATGTTTAACAATACATAAGGCAATTATAATTGAGGATGAGGAAACTAATAATGACCAATGAATGGTATGGATTATTTTTTAGATGATGTTTTGACATTATTGAATCTTTGGATATGATTCATGATTTTTTTTATAGAAATGATTTATTACCAAATAATATGGAAAATAATGGTTAATGGACCATGAAAAATTTTGAAGGAGTATTAATTTGACATATAAGGGATTCAAGTGTTATGGTAGATTTCAGGATGATGAAATTCGTAAAAGTATTATAAATCTTTTGATGATGGGTTTAATTTGGAAGAATTTTCTTGTATGTGTTTCCCAGAGGATTGATATGAAAAAATGTTACTCAAGAAAGAATTATCATTTCTTGTGTGGACATAAAGGATAACTTTAGAGGTTCATTTTATCCTTCTTTTGACGTGATAAATGGTTATTACATTTTGGGATACAAAATGGAACGTATTAGATAACCATTGATGATTAAATATGTTCTGGTTAATTTGGAGGAAATTATAATATTATTATAATGTTATAAGAATGATATAGTCTTTGAAAAAGGACAACCCACAAGATGGGTGACAGCCTGTCGCATCCGTTAAGGCCATGGGAATCAGACACACAACTAATGGGCGATAAGGGCGCATCTACTACCACTGCACTTTGTGAATTCCCTGGTTAGTATGACTTTTATTTTTAGTTAAATAATTTTTGGAATCAAGAAAAAGATTATTTTAGAACTTATTTTTTAAAAAATTGAAATCATTGGTATAATAAAATGATTTGGTGATTATATGATAATGGTTATTTTTCAAGACGTTCTCTCTTTTTAGAACACAAAATGAGTACAAAAAATAGAATACTTTAGGATTTCAAATAAGGAGTAATGGTTGAATTTTATTTTGTAAAAATATATTTTTTTATTATGGAAATATAACAATTTGGGATATTTATTGAAAATAATATCCTATCAAAAAGAATATGTGATTAGGTTAATTAATTCTTAGTATGAGACATTAAGAGTAGTATATTTTATTAGGAGATATATGTTAAGATTTATCATGTAAGTCTATGTGATCCAATTCTATTGTGTTTTGGGATTCAAAAATAGTTTGTATTATTTTAAATTATTTTAAGAGAAGTTGTGTATAGAATGGTATTTGATGATATTTTGGTATTTTTTGTTCAATTTTGGTGATTAAGAGTATTTTTTCTTTTATTAATGATTATCTTTTTTAGATATTTATAGATATTTTACTATCAATTTTCCTTGTGGATATTGCCTAAAGATAGGGGAAATATACGGTTATTAATTCTTGTATCATTTTACTCTATATAATTTGATTCTAGCAATTCATGTGTGACTTAGTCATCTTGATTTTTCATCATTTGGAGAAAAGATGTCATTTTGGTAGAATCTTATTAAAGAATGGATATCTAATATAAATTTAGCTATATTTTCTTATGTTCGTTTTCAATATCATAAATAAATTCCCTATCATTTTGAAAGGGTACATAAAACAAAGGTTTATGTTTACTTTTCCTACTGTGGAGTAAAAGACCGTTTATCCTATCATAATTTTTTGGTTTTCTGGTGGTTAACTTCCTTGTGATCATTTTTCTATAACTCTCAATTAAAACATGATGGATAGTTCTCTCTTCCTTATCCATGTTTTCATTGAATAATATTATGTATTATCTCAAGTGTCCTTTATAAATCCCTTTTTTCATTTAATGTTATAGTTTTATTTATTCTTTTTCTTATGTAGAACATTCAATGAATTTTCTGAGCCCAATTTTAAAATTGGGAGGACGATATTTCGAAAAGGGGGGAACGATGTATTGAACCAGATACTTATAGAATAATAATATTTGATTTATATTAATACTTATGAATAAAATATAAATTTAATGTTAAATGGACTCTTTTTTTTTTGATAATGTACTCGACAGGCAACCAATGGCTTCTCTAAAATCATACATTGCATACAACATTGAGTTTTACTTAAAAAAATACAATAATATTATTATTATATTAAATGGTAGCAAAAACCTAGAAATTTCAATAGCATGAATGAATAGTATGAACTGATTTTTTTAAATATAGTTCACACTTGTTTATTGGTTTATTCATTTATTACCAAATTTATTTGAGATGGAAATAAAAACCAGTTGAATATAATGGATGTGTTTTTATGAAAAAATATTTAAAAGAGAATATTTGTGTTTTAATATCACTCTTTATGGGTTTATTATTTTCTAAAAAATATATGATATATGTGCAATTTAATGTTTTAAATTCATAACATATGTTTTATTGATGTGATATAGGAATAAATTCTATTTTTTTTGATAAATGAGGTATTTGTCAAATAAATACTGTTTTAATGCCTTTTGTTGGAAACACATTTTTAATAATTTTCATTGAAACATTTATATATTATATTTGACAAAATAAACCTATTATTTAGTATAGGAACCTCAAAATTTACTTTTGATAAATTTTCTAATTTTTCTGCAAATGTTCATTTTTTAATTAATAGATAAAATACTGCATTTTAATTCAAAACTGTATTTTAACCTAATTTATTTATATAGTTAGATTTAAATTTTTAATGGTTTTGAAGTTTAGTTTGATTATATTCTTATAATTTAATCCAATTTTGGTAATTTTATGTTTTTTCACTTTAAAATTGGGTATAAACACATGTCAATATTTTGATAGTTTTTTCTTAAAAACACGATTTTCAGTTTTGAAAACAAGAATTAATTATAAATTAATATTTTCCAATTATGTGTTTTGATGTTGAAAAATTAGGATCCATATTTATAATCATGAGGTTCAATATGTGTGAAATTTTACCTTTTATTAGGCATTAGGAATAGTAACAGCAGTAAATATATTAATTACCATAGTTAAAGAATAGATCTGTAAATCAAGGTAAAAACTAATATTATAATAATATTAAATTCCCGTAATACATATCCTAAAACTATATTATGGGATATTTTAGACCATGGGAATCCATGGGTCTATATTATGAACCCAAATAGCCTTATGTGTGTTAAAATTACATTATATTACATTTTATTTAATGTTAAGGAATATATAACCTAAACAGGTATCTTTTAGTAAAAGAATTTTTATATGAGCTTATAGAAGTTATTGTTTCAACAATGTATATTAATTATAAAGAAAACTAATTTCATAAATTATGATATTTTATTCATAAACATTAGACATCAAATAAATAAATATATTTATAACACAATGACGATGTAGTGATTACCTTATTAATGAAAGATATAAATAAATGAGATCATAAATTTTAAAATAAATTTATTCTGAAACATTTTATTTTATCTACGAATTTTATGGATGATTATGAGTTTTTATAATTGTATTATTGATGTTTTTTTATGTAATAAAGTTGTTATTGTTTTAAAAAAAGTCATAATAAAAATAATATAAAAAATTACATAAATGAGTGTTTAAAACAAATTATATTTATTTAAATGTTATAATAGTTCCAAAAATATAATATTAAGACTAATGACTAAGATTATTTTGTAAGTATAATTAAGGAACCACTTTAGGATCTATTGGAATTTTATGTTAATTATATGAACCATATAATACGAATATACAAGAAGACGCTGTATTTTTTAAATTTGTTAACTAAGGGTTAAAACTGAAAGATAATTTTAAATTTGAATCCAAAATATGTCTAAAACGTATTGATTGAGTAGATTTATAACAATATTTATATTATATTCAAATTCAATGGGTTTTGGACCTTTATAAAATCCTAATTTTGTTTATAGTAAAATAATCTTTCATGACATTACTAAAGTACCCCTCCTCCCCCTTATAAAAAGCCACCTCCTATAACCCCTTACTCACACATCTCAAGCCCCTTGGATTGTTCACACACTTATAAAAATAATCTCTAAACATCCCTATCTTCCACTTAGAATCCTTTAATAGGAATAAGGCCATTCAAGATTCCATTTGGCTCAAATCAAAAGAAGTTACCCTATTTGAGGTAACGTCTTCTCTCAAGATCCTTTCCATTATTTTTCCTTCTACATTCCCTATGAAAATCTTATTATTTTATTACATAATAAAAATATAATCCGAAATATAATAGGTTATTTATATGATAGTTATTCTATCTACACGTACACACACCTCAATCTAATGGATTTAGAACATACTATTTCTATGGACGGCGAACTACTTCCTCCCGAAATGATAATTGTTCAATATTCTCCTACCACCTCTTATGTTGTCCATTATTATGGAATAGAATTTATATATGATATTTATTCTTTCTCTATACTTCTTTAATTATCATTCATAACATACCTTTAGGATTTTCATGTATTATTCATATGATAATTTTATTTGACGAAGTGTAGACTACCGCCCCCTCAAAGTGACATGAATATTTTATGCTATACATAGAATATATAATGGTTGGATATAATGAAAATATGTATCGTATATAAAATTTATATTTTAATGGATTTAAAATATACCTATTTATCATTTCGTTTGTATTTCATTAAATATGAAAAATAAATGAATGCAGCGTTCATACTAACGCAGGACTTAGCTTTTCCATGAATGATTTATTTCAGTTTTTATATCAAAATGTTATCGACTATTATAAATACATAAATATTGGATATATATGCTATATATGATATCTAAATAATGAATATAATTCTTTAGATAGTGTAATTTTTACTTCATGGAAAATTTGTATTTATTATAAGATCATTTTTTAATATTGTTCCAAACATCGACAAAATGTCGGATATGAACTCAAATAATTAACTAATTTTTAAAGAAATGTAATAAGTGATATAAAATTAATAATAAAGATCGAAAATGTTTTGAATAATTCTGAAATTTACTCAGGTTTTTTATTTATTTAAAATACAGAACATTCAAGTCAATTCATTCTTGAGGTAAGGGAATTCTTCTCAATATACTTTCATTGAGGAATATTTTGATTACATATACCTTTTTTATGGAGTTTAATAAAACCCATTAAATTTTACTTTATTAAAATTTAATGTTTTATCTACGAAGAGTGTTTAATAACTAAAATAAAAATGTTTTTAACGTTTGCAGCAACAATAATCTCTCAGCTTTTGTAATCAATATTTTCCTTCCTCTATAATCCATAATGTTTTTAAAAGGAAAAGAAATCCTATTTTGTGTGTTTTCATATTGAAAATGGTTTTGAAAGTTGATTTACTATTTCAAAATCTTTAATTTAATTTTTGTGAATTCATATGAAATTATATGATTAAAATGTTATTATTTTATATATTTTATGTGTGAGGATTATTTAATTTTACTTGGTCATTTGATAAGTGGTTACATGATAAATCAAATGATCGGTGGTTCTATGATAAACCAAGGATGGGTGGTTACTTTTATAACTTCTTATGCATTTCATATGGTAGTTAGACGTTTTTCAATTCCATTTAGTGAAATGTCTGTAAGTCAACCGTATGTATTTTCATGTTAACTATGTTTATGTCCCATGTTTCCTTTATATGATATACGTTGACTTCTATCTGATTTATGATAATATTTTGGATACAAAAAAGGGTAAGCAATGAGATTAAATTAAGTGAAGTTTTTTTGGCTTATTCTTTAAGGCGAAAATTATATCTTTATGATATGTATACATGGTTTACTTGTTTGTTTTGAAAAATTTACAGTTTTCCTTCTTTAGGTATACCTTACTGATCTGTTTATGCTCATCCAAAGTATGGAAATGTTTTTTCACAAGACATAAAGATAAATAGGGTCATGGATGGGATTAAGTAAAATTCATGATGTCTAAAACATGGATCTATACAAGTCTCTTTATTAATAGTTTTCATTTTATGAACAAATTGATAGTGAGTAGAAGTGTGTACTTTTAATATACCATTTGTTTTGTATAATTTATGACCTAATTCTTTAATGTTGTAAACCTGAATAAATTCTCAATGTGAATTATTAACTTAGTTCAAGATTATGTAATGATTAAGGTTGGGGCCTTAAAATTTTAATGTTATAAAAATGGTCATTGAAAATATGATCATTGGAAATATTACAGTTCGAAATATGGTAAAATTATATACATCTATCAATTAGGTATACAAATATTGTGTGTTTTATGTGATAAATTTAAAATAATAAATTAGAAAGATAATAAATTATGAAAGTAAAATATAGTATTAATTTATAATATTTTATTAAAAATTTATTATAATGATTTAAAAAATAATTATTACTAATGTATGATATATTGTGTTAAAAAAATGACTATAAATGGATTAGTAAATATAATTTTTAGCATATAAAAATTAATTTTAATGGTATTTGGTGATTATTATTTTTTATAAATGGAATATTTTTTAATGTACAATTTGTAAGACTAGTTTTGATAAATAATTTAATTGATAATTTTGAAAGTAAAAATATTATAAAATTATTATGTCCAACAAAAAAAACGTATACATATTCATTTAATTTCTATCCAATATGATATAATATTTAGAATAATTAATATTAATTTTTTTTCTACTTAAACATTTTATCATTATATATTAACTATTAATTTTAAAGAATATTATCAATTTTTTAATTTAAATATGAAAAAATTAACATCATTTTTGGATTCATCATAATAATATTATATAATTATGGTTTTTTGGATTTAAAAAAAATTATTTTTGATGAATTATACAAATTAATATTTTTAGAAAAATTTCTACATTTATAACATTGTTAGGATATATGTGTGATTTAAAATTTTATGAAACCATTTTTACAATCAATGCCATATTATATAATTAAAATCAAACATATAAAATTTAATTTTTAATTTATAAATCTATGACATGTATTTTTTAGCATAAGTAACAATTTTCTAAAAACTTTTTTTATACGTCTTATTTTTTTATTTTGAAATTATTTTTTATAAATTTTCATAATTTAATAATAATTTAATTCTTATTTTCCATCATGGTATTCAAAATATATAAAAATTAAAATTTATTTTATTTTCATAAAAATATGTCACTCTGGCTAAAAATATATTAAGCATAGTAAAAGTAAATACTGTTAAAATGTTAAATTAAGGGGAAATGCATAAATATCTAAAAACCAAGTCCATTATTTTTGTGGATGGGAGGTTTCACTACAAGGAATAATACTCTCTTATTTATTTTACTCTTTCTTATCCACCTTCCTGTGAAAATGGAATGACATTAATATATTGCTATGAGTATTTATAAAAATATCATTCTTTTCACATATAAAATGATACACCCAACACCCTATTATATCTAAAATATAATTCCAATACATTGCCTATAATAGGACTTCTTTATATACCAAATAACATGCTAACATATTTTGAGATTTGTTTTCTGCCAATCTTTACCAAAATTCCATTCTAAATCAAGTAATTTTCCATTATTAAATTAAATCCATCTATGTATTTTTTTATCATATATACATTGATATATCTATTTCATATAACACATTTTGAAACTATTTTACTCACTCTAATGTATTTAATACATAATTATTTGTAATCTGAAAAATTATTATGTGAATGGAATAACCATTAACATAAAATATAATTTTCATAGAAAAATTAAAAATGTCATTCTTTTTACATAAAAATTATTACGACCATGAATAACATTTATTTTTATTTTTAATCACTAACTTATACGAATCTTTCAGACGGTTTATTTGTTGATAAAATATTATATTTAAAAATATTTTATTAATAAAAATCATTAATATATTCCAACATCCATTCCAATTTATGGAAAACAAACTCACTATCTATGTGTACATTTGGACTACCACCTCCATGGAATGAGGTATTTCATTATTGAAAATAAAACAAAACTCTTTACTATAAGAAATTTTTTTATTATTTTAATTCTTTTTAATATTAATATGTGTATGAATAATTTATATTAACCTTTAACTCATTAATCTTATATGAACATTTGTTGTCCTGAGATACAGTCATAATGTCCTCGATGATTTCAACTTCAAAAACCATGACTAAAACTCTAATGGAACAGAATAATAACATTATAAATCATCATAATGTATCTATTTAAGTAACATGGATAATAAACGAATTGTGATATTGGAATGAACTAACAGGGGTCCACATTTTCATTTTAAAGCATGTATAAAATAGTAAATATCAATAACATCCAACCATGAAAATAAGCATCAAGTGACTAATAAATTTTAAAAAAATATATTTAAAATTTTATTGATACTTTGGGTAATATATTTGAATAAATATTTATATAGTTTTTTTTGTTATTATTTTATACAAAATAATTTATTTATCATTTGGGAAGATTGGAGAAAAAATGTGGTAATTTTTTTCTCAAATATCTTATTTAGGAGAGTTTCAGAATTATTATAATATTTTCTTTTAAATTTTTTATATTAATATTATATTAAATATTATATAATGAATAAAAATAGTATTATTTACTGTACGATTTCAAATTTTTTAAGGAGTTTTTATTCAATATTTACATTGTCTTGTATGTGATTTTCATGACTCGACTTTTTCCTTTATGTTATAATATTTTATCATTAAATAGGAAAATACAAGATTTTATTATTTTATTATACGATATCATTAAATATAATTTCCAAATTTTATATGGAAATAAACTACCACATTAAATTGATATTTTTTTGGATTTCATGTGTCATTAATTTTGATGATGTGAAAATTAATTTTTATCAAATACAGATGAGATCTTCTTTTTTGATGTTAATACTTAATCATCCTCTAAATATTGAATTTTTTTTTAATAAAAATATGATTTATTTATGTTTAACTTAAAATATCACTTTAAATCAATGAAAATCGTATGTGTATCACTCTTTTTATAATGTTGGTTTCAAAATGATACTGTTTTAAATGAAAAGATTTTTTTCCTTTCCCGATTATATATTTTATATTACCCCAAAAATTTACATGGTAAACAAATTGTATCATATCCATGTATGATTTATTTATATTTTTTAGTAACTATTTTATGGAATATTATTCATGAAAACATCTTATAATAAATCTTTTTAAATAGATCTCATAACAATTTTCTTTTATATCGATAATAAAAAATGAATCCTAAATACAATTATTTGATTCAATTATATTATTCAATTTAACAAAAAAATATAATAATCCAATTTAATTATATTTAATGAAGCACTATATAAATTCATTAATGAAATAGTCAATTATGGTGATTTATTTTTTGGACACAATCTATCTTATTAATTATTTCATTTTATGTGGTTCATTTATGAAAAGTTAGGTAACCCATTATCAATCTAGGGAACCTTATGTATATAATGTATGGTTGAGTACATATGGAACAATTATGATTGTATTATTGCAATTGGAGTCTATTATCATCAAAAATTCAATTGGTAACTATTTTCATTCTCGTGATATGATGGATTGTGGGACAAACATGGATTTTTTCACAACATAAATAGTAAACATACATTGATTTTTTCACAGCATGAAGGATGAAAAAATTAGATATATTACCATCATCATGGATAGTAATACATTTAATTTTTTCTAACATATATTTCAGACATAATTAATATTTTTCCCAAATTAAAGGGTCGACATATTTTTATTACCTCACGACATAAAGTTTTAAAAATGTTAATTTTGTATCAAATTTTTTAATAATATTTTATTATTTCATTTGAAAAACATATTCTATAAATATACAATTGGAATATGGAAAAAATGAAACTCAATTTTTTATTTAAAAAAGAATATAAAATTAATATATAATTTATTCATTTTTCAAAAAATGATGATTTTTCGTTGAATTGTTCAAAATATAAATTTCAAAAATACCATAACTTCTATTATGTAAATAGGAAATTGTAATGAATTAAAATTTTAATAAACCATTTACCTAATTAAATAATTATATAATAAAAAAAATTTAACATTGAAAATATCTTGGTTAATTTCAAAACCAATAATTTTCTATTTATAGCCAAACTAACATGTTTTAAGGAATTTTTTTATTCAGTAAATATTTTTTATTCTAAAATAATTTATTAAATATTTTATAAGTTTTACAGTATAAAATTATTAATTTTTTTTGATTTATATTATTTTATTTATGTAATAAGGTTAATGAAGTTTCTTTCATATAAATATGTTATTGATGTGAAAATGTTTCCAAGTTAAGTTTAAACTATTGTAAATTTTAAATTATTTGGAGAAGATAGAACTATAGTAAAATATTATCCATTATTTGTATTAATAAGTTTTATATCAACCAATTCACATATCTTCTTCATTATTCTTCACTTCTTATTCCACCATCATTTGAAAATTTCATTCCATTAAAATAATTATATTTATATTTAAAAAAATGGAATTCATTTCACTTATAAGAGGATAATTCCAAAAATACAATAAATAAACACAAAAAAAATCCATTCATTCTCTTTAATAATCCTCATTTGTATTAAAAAAATCCTAACACAAATATGTATTATTATGTTATCCATATATTACCCAAATCTTTTCAAAATCTATAAGGATTCCATAATGAAATGAAATTATACTACCTAAGTATTTTCTCTTCAATAATAATTTATCATGTTTTTATTCTAACAACCTTTTTTAAATATATCTTTCCATTATAATATAATTACCAAAATATTTTTTTATACTTTAATACAATTATTTTAATATATTAAAAATGAACTAATATTCTCCAAATCCTTGAAAAAACCAAAATTATTGTTCATGATAAGTACAGGTTATCCTCTGAATTAGAGATTTGATTCATCAGTCATCACTTTTTTATAGGGAATATTAAAATATGGTATATAATTAATAATTATAATATTTATAGTATAATTATTACTTTTAGAAAATAAATAAATTCATACCTTATATCTGTATTATAGAAAATGAAATGGACATCTATGTGTACGGGTAGACTATATCCTCCATGGAATGTATAACTTAATTCTTCATAACCACCAAACATTATTGATATAAGGAATGCCTAAACTAATTAAATTTTTTCCTAATTAAATTATTAATTACAATGAAATTTATATTAATATATAACATGTTCTTATATATTAATATTTCTTCATCCTAAATTACCATAATAATCTCGTCGAAGATTCCACATTCATGAATTTTTAAAAATGCTAAAATGGAATTAAATATTAAATCAATAAATAATGATAAAGAATATATTATTTTAAATAGAATAAATTAGGACTTATGATATTCAATTAAATTAATGGTGATCTACATCATCATTTTTAAAGCGTACATCTAACAATGAAAATCGATAACATCCACAGAAGAAAATAAATTATTTCCAATAAATAAATAATAAATTATTATAATTAATGTTTATATTGTCTAATAGATATGTGTAATAACCTAGATCTTCTTTTCAGGTACGTTTTACCATTTCTGGTCATTTTTTAAGAAAAGGGGAATATTTGGAAATTTTCAAAGTAAACGCCATGTACTTTATAAGTACATACCATGTACTGAGATTCCAATAGAGGTCATGTGATGGCCCTGTCTTGGCCACACACATGGCCATGTAGGTGTGGCATGGAGGCCACCTAACGTGGATTATAGAAAATGTGTATGCACACCATGTACTCCAAAAGTACACAGAATGTACTTTTTTCATTTAATGCACATGGGTCACGTCTAATCGGAAAAATCGACTTATTTTAAGTCATCATCATCATCATAGAGTGACGAAAAACTGTAGATCTTCAAATATCCCCCAAACTTCCATCCATCATTTTATTCGAACATCGGTGATTGCGTTGGAATGGCAGTAGTGAGTTCTTTATTCTCCTGGATCATCGTTTCCCAATTCCTTCTATTTTCCAGGTTATCATGGCTCGAACATTTTAGTCATTTTTTTAGATCTTCGACATTATAATGTGATTCAAGCACCAAGGTTCAAGTATATCGATATTCTAATATCGTGGTAGTTGGTTTTAGCCTTTCTGTACAATTTCTTTGAGTATTATGTGCAAATTCCACCAATACCCTTCAATAGGGTATTTCTTGTTTACCGTTTTTGCCCTATTGTCTTCCTTATTTTCTTGTATACCATATTATAGGTTATTGTTTGTGAATAGGGTAAATTTTGTCTTTTGGATGTATTTCCTAGGCATTTTATTCATGTTTTTGACTGTTTGGTCTAGTTCTGCATGTTAGGCATTTTCCAGTTTCCATGCCAAGTATTGTAGGATAGGGTGTTCTTTTTCTGACATGTTGTTATGATGTATACTTCTAGACAAGTAGTTCTTGTGATTCACTTTGGCTGTTACGTGATGTGATACTTGCAGACTTTACACAGGGCTGTGAGAACCTCGTGTAATAGACCATAGGGAGAATGGACGTAAGCACTTCTCCAACGTGTCTTCATAATACGTTGTGAGACCATAGTGGGAATTAATGTTAAGTTTTTCCTCAGAGTGTCTGTAGTTACATGACATGGGCCACAAGGGGAATTAGATGTTGAGTGCTTTCCCATAGTGCCTTTAGTTTGATATGAGACTATAGGGGTAGTTGATGGGGAGTTCTTCCCCAGAGAGCCTATTCTGTAGATGAACCAGAGCGGTGAGACAGTGTGTGCCTCCCAGAAGGTTTCTAGTACTTTTAGGTTGAACTATAGAGGTTAGTCTGTGACAACTACCTAGAGGGTTACCTATTTGTTCTACATATTTGACTGGTTGCATACTTGTTAGTAAAATAAATTCTAGATATCATGGATTGTTTGATGCTGGGTACAATCATGTTTACTACATTCGGTACTTTTACATTACATATATTAAATGATTGTTAGGTACAGATCATTAAGTGGTTTCCTAGTTGGATTAGTCTCAAACCCTTTTTGGGCCATTCTTTTGGGCTCAAATATATTATATTGTCGTCGGTATAGAGAAGGTAAAACACCCTTCGATTTCAAGTAATTGATTGCATTGGAGATGAAAAGAATGGGACCAACCCGAGGCTTGTGATGCTGAAGAGTTGCTCATATTTTTTCTATTTCACTTTGGTTTAGCACTGTATTCAGCATTGTTATTTGTTTTTTTTGTTTTCTTAGACAAATATGTGTCATGAATCATTTATATATATTTTTCTCTAGTTGTTTCTTTACTAGTATTTCGCTGTTTACTGATTTTGGATATTTACTGCTTCCATTATTGTGTAATTTTCTATCTTCAACTCTTCTACTCTACCAATGATGGAATTGTTTACCCACCATCACACCCAAGGACCTCACTGCAAGTCATTAGCCTCTGGCATTTGGGGAAATGCGCTTGAGGACATGTGACCAACCTAGTACGGGATTCCTTAGGGTTCCTTCCTGAACTGGGATGTTAAAAAGTGGTATCAGAGGAGGTTCTTTTATCATTCCTTATAGTTTGGAGCCATTATCCCGGGATAATATGGAATTGGTATTTGGTATTATTTTGTGCCTAGGAGTAGGTAACTCGTGTACAGAGAAAAGACAATCTGCCTCGTTAATGAAGTTTTTATGGTCTGCAATTTTTCAGATGGTTGATTTAACTGTCAGGTGATTCACATGTTTTGTGTTCTTAATTTTGATGTTATTGTGGTTCTATTTCTGTCATAACCTAATGAGATGAGGGTATTCCATCTCATGTATCATATAGGCACATGCTAGAAATCACATGTCATGCTTTCTTTCCATGTCATCTAGGATGCATTAGTGATTTCATGATATTGTGATAGATGTTGTGTAGAATATGCACGTTGTTGTGATAGATTCCATGATAAAAAATTGTCTTATACTTGTTAGAGCATTGAATTTTTATTGTTTTACTTAAATTAACACCAAATTTTGGTTCTTGAGGTGTTATGGTCCCTCATGGACCGGAATTTGATAGATCATTGACTTGTTTAGCATGTCTGTAACATGTTTCAGATGCAAAACAACGATTCTCGGGAAGTATGGGACCTCATGATTCGAAATTTGGTAGTTTTAGTGTTCTTTTTAGTGTTTTCTGGGCTCCAGAGTAGTTTCTAAGGCTTACTATCTGTAAAAACCCAGAACTCACACCGTGTAGTTTTGACTAAACGCCATGTGTTCTTCTGTTCGGGAAAAAAAAATTTCGTATGTACACACCATGTATCATCTAAAACTGTCACATGCCATGTCGGCAGAGACATGGTATATGGAAAATCTCATGGGAATAGGATGTGTACAGGTTGTTCATGCCGTGTAGTGTAATCCTAGGAGTCTATCCATGTGGTTAACAACATGGTCGGTGTAGTATCCCCTTATACACATGCTTTCCAACTTGAACACGCTGTTTCAACATTGAACACGTTGTGTAGTATGACCCATGTACTTGACCATGTCACGAAAACACGGGTCGATGTTATCCTTTCGCATACACATCGTGTCTATAAAGAACACATTGTGTAGTTCGAGAAGTGTGTCTAACCATATCACTATCAACACGGTCCAGGTGAAGCTTGTCCAGTATACACTACGTCTACCAAGAACATGCAATTTAGTTTTGTCTTTGGAGAGCCATGTGGCTTGACCATGCGGAAGGGCTCGGGCAGGGGAAGAAGTATTCAAATACATGTCGTGTGTTTTGAGAACACTCTATGTGGTTGGGGTGTTACAAAACCAGTTTAAACTGAATTATACACCCATGTGAACGATGTAAGGTAACACACTGTGTAGTAAACGTACACACCATGTAGTTAGGTTTTATGATACTAGAATGATTTTTTTCTTCTTTTCCATTCTTGTCCTTTCTGCTTTCAGTCTTTTTTAATCTTTAATATTTGTTGTGTGTTTGACCTTATAGATTCATGGCTCCGAGACGACCTCTGATTTTCCGCCAGTTGAAGGCCAGTGATCAGACTCCAGATCTGTCTTATCAGGGGCTTCCCACAGATCCTCATGTTGTACCAGCCCTGGCACCAGTAGTGATACATGTTATAGGCGTCGATGCACAGATTAGGGAAGGATTTCTTAGTATGATAAAGACCTTCCAGTAAGCAACACCACTAGCCTCGACTATGGCAGACATGTCATGGGTTTTCCAGCAGCATAATTTTCCCACCTTCTCAAGGGATGAAGGACCTCAGGCTGCGAAGTCATGGCTAGAATCCATGATGTTGATCATTGAGACTCTGGAGAATCCTCAAGAAATGAGGGTCAATATCGCAACCTACATTCTATGAGAATCCACCAAGAGATGGTAGGAAGTGATCTCACAGGCGTGTCATCAGCAGGTTATTGTGTGGTAGGAGTTCCAGCATGTATTTTACGACTACTTCTATCTAGAGACCTTGAGGGATGATCGGGCCCGAGATTTCATGAGCCTAGAGCAGGGTACTATTTCTGTCTTGTAGTATTCCTCTCGTTTCACGGAGATTCAGTGTTTCACACCCCTCTAGGGTGGAGATGGATTGTTCTTGGACTGGAATTTTGAGGATGTTCTCAAACAGGAGATCCAGTCACATTTGAATATCTTCAGGTATACTTCAATCGCTCCATCATCAACTGGGCACTGATTACAGATTGCAATCGGAGAGATTCTAGAGCTGAGAGCCAGGGAAGGTCCACTTCCAGAGTTAGTTCTTCACCAGCTAATAGTATAAAGCTTCATAAGGAGTCTACATGTGGTGATCTAAGGCTGCAAGACATATCTTCAGGATTCCAGGTAATATTCTACTATTGTGTAAGGGCTATGAATAAGAGTCAGAAGTGCCAGAGAGACCCAGTGGAGTGCCTATGTTGTGGCAAGGCGGGTCTCCTCCACCGTTTCACCCAGGTTTTCTCACCAACAGCTGGTGACATGGGTTTATCCATGTCTCTTATTTCCGGAGCAGCCCCACTTTTTTCTCACCAGTATGGAAACTGGAGTTCTTCCAACCATTCGGGCCAAGGTGGAGGTCAAGGCTATTGTGTTCAGTCACCGGTTTTTCATAGACAGTAGGGTGGATCAGCTCAAAGTGGTCAGGAAGATTCACAGGTTCTTGGTACAGGTTAGGTTGTTGTACTAGAGTAGACTTAGCAAGAGAAGGATCCGAGACCCTCTATAGTTCAAGTTACGATATTAGTCGACTCATTTTTATCTTATTGTCTTTTAGATATAGGGGCTTCCTATATATTTATCTATGTTGCTGTTGTGGAGATCATTGTGCTCTAAATATTTTCCTCTATGGATACTTTGACTATAGACACACCGTTGGGTACTAAGATGACTAGTGTATGTCAGTTCAAGGAGTGCCCACTATAGGGGCTGTGTATCACATTTTATGGGATCCCTATGTCTTAGAGATGACATGCTATGATGTCATTCTATGAATGAACTGGCTAGTTCCCTTCAATGCATTCATCGACTGTTATCATCGTAGGGTGAGTTTCTTATCACCATAGGGTGGATCATTTCTTCATAAGGGTGAGTGGGATTTCTAGGAGAGCAGAGAACGTCCAGAGCATCATGGGTTGGGTGCAGTTACAGCCAAGATTTTTAGTCTTTATCTAGATGATCATGGGGATTTTAATTTAGACTTTCTTCTAGTGGTGGATCGTTTCAGGGATGTCTTCCAGGGGAATATTCAGGTTTCCCTTTGATGCGTGAGGTAGAATTTTATATTGAGCTAATTCCAGAAGTGGCACTAGTGTCAATTACTCCATATAGGATGGCTACACCTGAGTTGGAGGAGCTCAAGAAGCAGTTGGAGGAGTTGCAGGAAAAGGGCTTCAATGGACCCATTACATAGCCTTGGGGTTTTCTTGTCCTTTTCATGAAGAAGGTAGATGAAACCCTTATGATTTTTGTGGATTATCGGAAGATGAACCAGTTGACGGTCAATAACCAATATCCCTTGTCGAGGATTGATGATCTCTTTGATCATCTCCATGAAGCCCGCGTGTTCTCAAAGAATGAATTGAGGTCTGGTTATCATATGTTTCATGATAGACCATCATATATATCTCTTACAGCCTTCAGGAAAAGGTATGGTCTATACGAGTATACGATTATGCCGTTTGGTCTCACAAACGCACCATTGGTTTTCATGGCACTGATGAACCGAGTGTTCCATCCTTATTAGGATTCATTCATGGTGGACATTGTGGATGATATCTTAGTGTACTCTCACACTCGACATCACCATGATACCCATCTTGAGGACATTTTGAGTATACTGAGTGATTATTATTTATATGATAAACACTCGAAGTGCCACTTTTGGATGGATCAAAATCACTTCTGGGTTCATGTTATCTCAGATACATGAGTATCAGTAGATCCGGATAAAGGGAGAGAAGTACATTATTAGGATCAGACATAGAATGTCTTTGAGGTGCTGTGTTTTCTGGGGCTGGCTGGATACTAAATATGCTTCATAAAAGACTTTTCACACATAGAATCACTGCTGATGGGTCTGACCAAGAAGGGTGTGAAGTTCTTATGCTCAGATTCTTGTTAGTCATCCTTTAAAGAGGTGAAAGGGAGGTTGACTTCAACACCGATACTAGCCTTTCCAGAGCTAGGAAAGAGCTATAATGTCTACAATGATGCTTCAGGTATCGGGATACGATCTGTGCTTATGTAGGGAGATGGAGTCGTTGTGTATGGGTATCGGCAGTTGAGGCCACATGGGATGAACTACCCAACACATGATCTTGACTTGGGAGCTGTTGTTCATTCCGTACGCTGTTGAAGACATTATCATCTGGGAGAGCATTTTGTGATTTTCACTGACCACAAAAGTCTCAAGTATATTTTCACTCAGTGTGACTTGAATTTGAGGCAGCGAAGGTAGGTCGAGTACCTTCAGTCCTTTGATTTTGATCATGCCTATATACCAGGAGAGGACAACACAGTTCCTGAGGCGTTGAGTAGGAGGACTCAAATACCTGCAGTTTAGAAGGCCTGCTGTGGGTGGCAGCTTATGGCTCTTTTCTTTGAGATGTATCTAGAGGTTCACGACATACAAGGGCACACCATTCTATATTCGGTAGCTATTACCTCTACCATTCTTGATCGATTATGAATGAGTTAACTATCATATTTTGAAGGCCTAGTCCTATGGTAAAGTTTTCCGGGAGAGGACCCTATTCTTGGGTGGACCGTAGGCGAGGTTGAGATCCTACGATTCCAGGGACATGTATGGGTTACATCTAATATACACAAGTAGTTGATGTGGAACAATCATTCATCTGTTTGGGTTGTTCATCCTAAGGTCACCAAGATGTATATCAATCTTCACAACCTGTATTGGTGGCCAGGTGTGAAGAGAGATGTTGCTGGTTTTGTCATGAGATGTTCTACTTTTCAGTAGGTGAAGGAAAAATATCAGTGACCAGAAGGACTTTTATAGAAGATAACCATTCTTGAGTGGATGTGGAATGAAAATGTGATGTACTTCATGACAGGTTTGTTGAGATCACCTCATGGGAATGATGTAGTATGGGTCATCGTTGACAGACATACAAAGGTTTTCACATATTTCCGATCAATGAGACCTTATGTGTTGATTAGTTGGGGTGGTTTTACATCCAAGAGATTGTACGTTTGCATGGATTTCAACACCCCTTCGTTTCAGATAGGGATGCATGTTTTACATATTGGGTCTGGCTAAGGCTTCATAAAGCATAGGGTATACAGGTGATTTTGAGTAAAGCTTAGCATCCCTAGACAGATGGCCAATCCCAGCCTAAGATTCGGGTTCTTGAGGACATGCTCCGAAAATGAATCTTATATTTTGGAGGTTCTTGGGAGAAACATAATCCTCATGTGCAGTTTTCCTACAATAATAGTTTTCAAGAAACTATTCAAACAAGACCTTATGAAGATTTTTACAGTAGGCCATGCTGATACCCGTTATGTTGGATGGAGGCAAGAAAGGAATCATTACAGGGACCACGTCTTTTTCAAGAGACCAAAGAGCAGATATAGTTGATTTGGAAGAGGATGACTTTTGAACAGTCTCCTCAGATGTCTTATGATAATCATCAAAGATGACCTCTGAAATTCCAGGTCGGGGATCATGTTTTCCTGCGTGTCACACTGATGTTGGGGAAGAAGGGGGATAAGAGACAGGGTAATCTTTCATTGAGGTATGTAGGACTGTTTGAGATGTTGGAGAGAGTTGGGACGATTTCTCATCGGTTTCAGTTACCTTAGAGGTACTGTGCGATGCATTAAATTTTTCACATTTCTCAGCTCCGATGTTACTTTTCCGAACCGTCTCATGCCCTTCAACTCGAGGAGGTTGAGCTTGATGTGGATGCATGATTCGAGGAGCATCTGAACCAGATTATTTATTGCAGTACAAAGGATCTCCATGGCCAATATTTTCCTTTATTATGAGATCTATGGTAGCATGGGTGGATATAGAATGATAGATGGGATAGGGAGGTCGATGTGCGAGCACAATGGAAAGATATTTTCGGGGTTTCTTCTTCTAAGTTGCACTGGGGAAATTTGGGGATAAATTTCATTAAGGGGGGAAGTTTTTAATAACCCTGATATTTTTTTCATGTATGTTTTTTCTTTACTGATTGTTTTTGTGGATAAGTGGAAAATCTGGTAATTTTCAAAGTACACATTGTGTACTTTATATATACACTCCATGTATTGTGATGACGCTGGAGGTCCTATGCTAGTCATGTCATGGACACACACAAGACCAGGTAGGGGTGACATAGGGGCTGCCTTAAACAGTGTATGAATGAGTTGAGTACACGCCGTTTATTCCAAAATTACATGATGTGTACTTTTTTTCATTAAAAGAACCAGGGTCATGTGTAATCGCCATAATTGACTTCTTTTAAGTCATCTTCTTCCAAGAGTGCCAAGCAGCCGCAGATCTTCGATGAGCCCCCAAACATCTGTCCATCCTCCGATTCTAACAACGGTGAGTGTATTAGAATCGCAGTGGTGAGTTCACTCTACTCTTTGATCATCACATCCCAATTCCATCTCTTTTTCAGGTTATCATGGGTTGAACATTTTAGACAATTTTCTAGATATTTGATGTTTTTTGGTGACTAAAACCATGTGGTTCAAGCATATAGATTTCCTAAAATCACGGTAGGTGGTCTGTGCCGTTCTATAGAATGGCATTGAGTATTATGTTCAAATTCAACTAACACCCTTGAACGGGGTATTGTGTGTTTACCATTTTAGCCCTATTGTAAGCTTACTTTTCTTGTATTCTTTATTTGAGGATATTTTTTTGTGAATAGTTTAATTTTTTGGGCATTGGATTTATTGCCCATTCTTGTTTTTCCTGTTTATGACAGTTTGGTCTAGTTTTTCCTATTATGATTTTTCCAGTTTCCATGCCATGTATTGTAGGATGGAGTATTTTTTCTGACATGTTTTAATGCTGTAAAATGCTATCCAAGTATATATTGAGGTTCACTTCAGCCGTTACACGATGTGATACATGATGACTTTACACAAGGTTTTCATAACATAGTGGTCTAGACCATATGATGAATGGACCCAAGGGCTTATCTAGAGTGTCTTTAAAATACAATGCAAGACCACATAAGGAATTGACGTTGAGTGATTCCTCAGAGTGTTTTTAGTTCCTCGATGTGGGTCACAGGTGGAAGTAGACAATGAGTGCTTCCCCAGAGTGCCATTAGTACGATATGAGACTATAGGGGGAATTGACGGTGAGTGATTCCCTAGAGATTCTATTCTTTAGCTGAACCGGAGGGGTGAGACTTTTGTGCCTACCAGAGGGTTGCTATTACATGTAGGTTTAGCATTGTGGTTAGGCTATGAGTAATAACCATAGGGTTGCCTATTTTTTTTAATTTCATGAGTGGCTGGTTACCTGTATGTTAATTAAATGCTAGATTTTGTGGACTGTATGCTGCTGGGTACTTTCATGTTTAGTGCTTTCTATACATTAACCTTCCATATATTCACTAACTATTAGGAAATGATCTTCGGGTAGTTTCCTATTGGTATTTTTCTCACACCATTTCTCAGTATTGATTTTGGGTACAAACAGATTATATAACTGCAGGTATAGACAAGGTAAAGAACCCCTCAACATCAAGTACATGATTGCATTGGAGCTTGATAGCTTGGGACCAAGCCGAGGCTTGCAATGATGAAGAGTTTCTCATATGTTTTCCATTTTACTTTGGTTTAACACTATATTATGCATTGGAACTTGTTTGTATATTTTGCTAGACATATATTTATCTGGCATCATTTATATATATTTTTCTCTAGTTTTTTCTTTACTAGTCTTTCGTTGTTTACTGTTGTAGGATATTTACTACTTCCATTATTGTATAATTGACTATCTTCCACTGTGTTACTCTGCCAATGAGGAAATTGTTTACCCACCATCACTGTAACACCCCAGGTAAATAAAGAATATGAAATTTTCATATTTATCCATATTCGTGAATAAAATATTAATATGACATTAAAGGGGACGCTATGCTCGATGGCGTACCCAATACACAACAACGTGTTTCTTGGAAATCTTACGTTGCACTCTAATAATAAAATAAAATTATTTTAAATGGAAGTTAACATGTAGCCATTGTATTGGATATAATGGATAGAAATAACTAAAATATGATTATATATGTTTTGAAATGTATTTACATTTATACAATAAAAGATAAAGGCTTAAAATACGGAAAGAATTCAATTTAAGGCATATATGCCCTAGTTTTCACTAAAGGTTCACTTATCACCTTTTGATGGAGAACCCTATTTAAATATAGTTTTGGTCACTCTTATACATTATTTTGGACCAAATAAAATCCTTCTTTATAATTGGGACATCAAAATTTACTTTGTGTATGTTTTTTTTATTCTTCCGATAAAGTTCATTTTTTATGAATAAGTGAAAAATGTTGTATTTTAATTCAAAACCTATTTTAATCTAATTTATTTATATGTTTAGATTATCTTTTGAATTGGTTTTAAAATGAAACCATAAAATATTTTTACCATTTTATTCAATGGTGGACTTTGGAATTAATTTCACTTCGAAATTCGACATAAACAAATATCAATCTTTTGATATATATTGTTTCTTAAAAACACGCTATTTGTTTTGACAGTGGGAGTTAATTATTAAATTAATTAATTCTACTTATATTCTTTGAATTAGGTAATATAAACATCATTTTTGAATTCGGAATATTGAATATAGCTTAGAGTGAATTATTGGTAATTTTCTGACAAACTCCAATTTTTGATGAATAGTGAAACCACTACGTGGTAATCAAGCAAACTGATTTTTCAGTTAAATGAAAGTTTACCACTAATGTGTATTGAAATTTGAAAATACGACATACATGTTTGTCATTAGTATGTAAAATTTGGTTCAATGGGATGAAAATAATTTTTTGGTGAATAGTAACTTTTTTTCATTAATCGCGATTATAGGTAATTAGTGTAATTTAAGGTAAAAATGATATTATAAAAATATGAAAACACCATGAAACTTGTCCTACCCCTATTGGATGAGTCATGGCCGACAAAGAAAACCCATGGGTCGATTTATGGGACCCTATGGAGCCTCTTGGGTGAGATAATGACTTTAATGCCTTTTTTTAAATAAAGGTGAAAATGACACTAACATAAATTATTTTACTAAAACAATTATTAGAAGGGGTTATAATAATCATATTTTTGTCTATAAATACTCTTTGTAAAGATAAAAATATGTCCTATATCAGGATAGTTTTTTTATAATATTTAGACATTAAATAAATTAATTGAATTATGACATCATGATTATGCAACGATGACCTCATTAATGAACAGTTTAAATAGAATGAAACGATAATATAAAATCTAAGACCTACACTTGTCCAAAAACTATTGGATGGGAATATTTCAAAGCCTTATCATCTTATCTTAGAAATATATCAATGTGGGACCTTAGAAATTCGCAACACTTTTGATAATAAAATAATAGTTTAATGAATTCCAAAAGTGCCCCTCCTCTCCTCTTATAAAAGGCCCCCACCTCTACCTCATTTCACACACTCCTCAAGACTTTTGCTCAGCCATCCCCTGCCCATTTACTATCTCCACATACCTCTTCTCATCCTAGAGGATTCCCTTTGGGCAGAATCCTTTCAAAGGAAGCCTTTAGGCTCAAATCAAAAGGAGTTACACTTTTAAAGGTAATTCATTATCTCATGTTCATTTTTTTATTTTGCTTCTCCAACCCCGTAAACTCTTTTTATTTACTTATTTTGTAACAACATAAATATCTTCAATATACTAGGATGTTGTGATAAGATTTATTCGAGCTACAATCTCACACAACTACATCAAATGGTTAAAGAACATACGGTTTCCGTGGATGGCGAAATTCTGCCTCCCGAAACGATGACTGTTCAATACTCATTTAACACCTTCAATGGTGGCCATTATGATGTCACTATTATTATATATGATATATAATATGTTTATTATTTCCTTAAGATTATGTATTTTTCATTTATGTCATACCATTATTGTTTCCATTATTGGTATACACGATATCTTAATTATAGGAAGTGCGGACTACCGCCCCCTCAAAGTGATGTGATTCGTTAATACCATATGTGGGACGTATAAAGGATGGATTTAATGTTATTATATATTATTTTATACTGGAATTATAATATACCTATATATAATTATTACTTCTTTCCATTAAATTATGAGATAGAAATGAAAGTAGCATTCATGCGTACGTACGGCTTACCGTCTCCATGAACGGTGCATTTCATTTCTTATCCCCAAATGTTATGTACTATTATAAGTACATGTATATAATGGATACATATGATGAATGATACATCTGAATGATTAATATAATTCTGTAATAAAAATATACATACCTCTCATTTAGTTTTAATTCCATTAATATGACAATGAAATGAAAGTAGCGTTCATGCGTACGTACGGCTTACCGTCTCCATGAACGGTGCATTTCATTTCTTACCTCTAAATGATTATGTAATATTATAAATACATGTATATGCTGGATATATATGATATATATGCTATCCAAATCAGGAATGTCATTCTGGATATAAAGAACCTTTGACCATACGAACAACATGTAATTGTAAGAAGTCCACTTTCGACTTAAGAACCAAATATCGACAAAACAAACATTATTAACATAAATGATTACATAATTTTAATAACATGACAATAAGTGATCTAAAAGGAATAATGAACTATAAAAAGGTTCTTAATAAAGTGTAAATTAACCCAAGTTTATTATTCAGGACGTTAAAGAATGATCGAGTCAAGTCGGACCCAAGGTAAGGGATCCTACTCCACTCTTTCTTTTTTTAAGTACACTCTTTTATGTCATTCCTTTTAAAGATCATATTTCTTGTTATTGGGATGTTCTTTTATATTAAACTTACTTTTATTTTTATGTCCATGTGATGAGAGACCCTATTCTCTCTCATTAATCCATTTTGGATGTTTTAAGTGGCGCCGTTAGGCTGCCGAGTTTTCGTAAGGGATTTTTCATCTCACTTTTATTTCCGTGAGATTTATGCTACATTTGCCACAATTTCCTTTGAGTGGTGTTTGTATTGCCCATTATTTGACTCATTGTGTAATATACTTTCTTTTATGAGTATTTACATCAGTCTTTTATTGTCTTTCTTTCACGAGGTGTATGTTTCGAAAGATACCCATGTCGGTAAGGGAACCTTTCACCCTCCACTTTTTAAAAGAATTCTTTTGTTGGGTCTTTTAATTTACATACTGTTATGTTGGGATATGTTCTCATATATCCTTATTGATATAAATTTTATTTCTAAGTAATGATATACACTTTTTATCTCTCGTCAACTCATTTTGATGTGACGCCGTTAGGCTGTCAAGGGAACTTCTTAACCCAATTTTGATTTCTTTGGGTTCAACATGTAGTTATTAAATATGTCATCCTTTGAATATGTGTGAAGGAACTTCGATTATTTTATACTTAATATCCTCTTATATTTTGTGTATTCATTTGTCACACATAATTATGTAATTGATTTATCCTTAAACCAAGGATACTGTCTTTGTATGGGACTTCGTCTCAATCTCCTTTCATTGAGGCATATTTTGTTTTATACACAACCTTCTTTTATACGGTGTATAAACCCCTTTGAATTTTACGTTTATTCAAAAGGAATCTTTTTTATACGAAGCGTTTACTAAATGAAAATTGGAATGGTTTTGTCGTACGTATGCGGCGACAACGACTTCTCTGCCGTCGTGACCGTTATTTGACTTTCGGATTCCTCTACAAGACATACCTTTTTTTAAAAGAAAAATAAATACAATGTTTTACTTTTTAATCGAAAATGGTTTTCATAATGTTTTTATATCAATGTGTTGTATTGATATCTTGTTATTGAAAGGTGGGAATGTTATGTTTCTTTTATGCATGTTTTATGTGATATGATTATGTTGAGGTTCTTGGGAATTATTATGAAAACGGGTGGTTCCGTGATAAACTAAGGGCGGGTGAGCCCGATATAGCCCTCCAATGCATTGGGTAACGCGAAGGAGTGAAACGTTAAGGTTTCTCCGAAGATATTTAGGGAATATACTGTGATGGGTATTCCAAAACGTAACCAAGAGGGTTACTCCCTACGTAAGAATGTTATTAATTCCTCAAGTTACCTTTATTTCTTATGATTTCTTTGATTTATTCATGGTTTGATGAGGTATGTTAAAGTGCCTATGTTTTATGGGTAAAGTATGATTTCATTCTTATGTATATATGAACTCATGTTTCCTTTCCATATTTTTATAACCCTTTCTGAGCTTTTTATTCTCATCCAATGTTTTTGAAATGTTTTTCACAGGTCAAGGGAAAGGTACATGATGTGATGATAGTGTAAAGGATGTGTCAAGAAAGAATTCATGTTTTATTTTACATATGTTTCCTTTGATGGGAAGAATGAATATTGTCTTTCATGTAACCACATTGTTTAAATGTGGAATGTAATGAATGTTTCATAATCTAATTCTCTAAAACTATAAACCTGAAAAGATATTCAATGTGTAATCTTGTAATAACTCAAGATTATGTAAGGTTTAAGGCTGGGGCCTTATAGTTGGTATCAATGGTCGGTTTAGATAACTTTAGAGGTTAGGGTATTCTATAAGCATAAGTGACATTACCATAATGGTTAGGAATTCAAAATGAGTCCTAGTTTTAGATAAAGTGAATGAGTAAGTATATCTTAGTGTTTACCTTCCTCATTAGTACATGATGGTTTTGTTGATATACTCACACTGAGATTTCTGTTTTTAGTGAATGGCTGGATCTCACAGGCACCAAAGTGACAATTGGTTTGAATGAAACTGTGGTGGTTCTCTGATTAAGAGACTCGATGAAATGGGGTATTTAATGAGGAATCTCGTGGTTGTTCTAAACCAACTATCAAGGAGTCATGATCAACCACGTGAACCTTGGTATGTTCTATAATGCATCATGTATGAGATGACCAATCGATGTGGAAGTTCAGGTAATAATTAAAAAGGTAACCATTAGGGTTTATATGATCCTTACTTTTGAGGTAATTATGGGTTATTATATGTTATGATAGAAAATGAAAGGCATGAGATAAACTTAAGGTTAAAATATGTTATGTTTATTTTTGAAGATTTTATCTCGTTTTGGGAAATGTTTTGCGAATTATATAGTTTTGGATAATGGACAACACGCAGACCGTGTGAAAACCCGTCGTGTCGGACAATGCTACGGGAATCGAACCCACAACCAAAGTGCGACTGGTATTTATCGCCTACCACTGGACTACGTGAAGTCCCTGGTTAGTTTGACTGATTCTTTCTAGTTATATGATTTTATGAATTAAGAGTAAGTTGATTTTGGGTTATTTATGAAAATGAGTAACCTATCATGGAGGATATGTTATTAGGTTAATTACTTTTCAATAAGAGACTTTAAGAGAAACTGATGTTGTTTGGAGATAAATGTTACGATTTAACTTGGAAGACTATGTGACTAAATCTTTCAAATATTTGGGTTTCAATATTAGATTGGTTTACATTGAAGAATTTTATGGACAAATTGTTTATCTAATGGTCCTCGTTGAACTTTGGTTTTTTTTGGACAAATTTTGGAGGTTAAGAATAGATTTTATTTTTATAAAGGGTTATCCTTTTCAGGATTATCTGGTCTTGTACTAGCCTTTTTGGTTTTGGTTTTGGTTAAAGTCTAAATACATGGGATGTATATAGTTCCCTTTTGTGGATTAGGTGATTCTCTAAAAGTTTATTATAGTACTCTTAATGTGAACAAGTCTTCCTAAATACTCACCTTTTGGAGAAAATATGAGTTTGTGTAAGGAATCTAATAAAAGACGAAAGTCAACATGATAAGTGATTATGTTTCCTTATGAATAAATTCCCAAATAAAAAGTATCTTAAAACAAAAATGTTGTCTATTAACTTTTCCTATTGGGGAATCAAATACCGTTTAACCCATCACAAGTTTGTGATTTTCTCATGGTTAACTTTCTCCTAAACATGTTCTCTATCACTCTGCATCAGAACATGACCCTATGTTTTCTACTCCATGTCCATGTTTTCATACATGGAATCCTAGTATGGGTTAACTCGGGTGACCTTTGTACTTATCTTTCCTTATTTTAAAGTGATTGTTTTACCGACTCTTCTTCTGACGTGGGACTTTCAAAGATGTTTCCAAGCCCAATTTTAAAATTGCGAGGACGCAATTCCCAAAAGGGGGGAAGGATGTAACACCCCAGGTAAATAAAGAATATGAAATTTTCATATTTATCCATATTCATGAATAAAATATTAATATGACTTTAAAGGGGACGCTATGCTCGATGGCGTACCCAACACGCAACAATGAGTTTCTTGGTAATCTTACGTTGCACTCTAATAATAAAATAATATTATTTTAAATGGAAGTTAACATGTAGCCATTGTATTGGCGAGAATGGATAGAAATAACTAAAATATGATTATATATGTTTTTAAATGTTTTTACATTTATCCAATAAAAGATAAAGGCTTAAAATACGGAAAGAATTCAATTTTAGGCATATATGCCCTTGTTTTCACTAAAGGTTCACTTATCACCTTTTGATGGAGAACCCTATTTAATTATAGTTTTGGTCACTCTTATACATTCTTTTGGACCAAATAAAATCCTTCTTTGTAATTGGGACATCAAAATTTACTTTGTGTATGTTTTTTTTATTCTTCCGATAAAGTTCATTTTTTATCAATAAGTGAAAAATGTTGTATTTTAATTCAAAACCTATTTTAATCTAATTTATTTATATGATTAGATTATCTTTTGAATTGTTTTTAAAGTGAAACCATAAAATATTTTTATCATTTTATTCAATGGTGGAATTTGGAATTAATTTCACTTTGAAATTCGACATAAACAAATATCAATCTTTTGATATATATTGTTTCTTAAAAACATGCTATTTGTTTTGACAGCGGGAGTTAATTATTAAATTAATTAATTATACTTATATTATTTGAATTAGGTAATATAAACATAATTTTTGAATTCGGAATATCGAATATAGCTTAGAGTGAGTTTTTGGTAATTTTCTAAAAAACTCCAATTTTTGATGAATAGTGAAACCACTAAGTGGTAATCAAGCAAACTATTTTTTTGGTTAAATGAAATTTTACCACTAATGTGTATTGAATTTTGAAAATCTGACATACATGGTTGTCATTAGTATGTAAAATGTGGTTCAATGGGATGAAAATAATTTTTTGGTGAATAGTAACTTTTTTTCATTAATCGCGATTAGAGGTAATTAGTGTAATTTAAGGTAAAAATGATATTATAAAAATATGAAAACACAATGACACATGTCCTGCCCCTATTGGATGATTCATGGCCGACAAATACAACCCATGGGTCTTTTTATGGGACCCTATGGAGCCTCTTGGGTGAGATAATGACTTTAATGCCTTTTTTAAATAAAGGTGAAAATGACACTAACATAAATTGTTTAACTAAAAAAAATTAGAAGGGTTTATACTAATAATATTTTTGTATATAAATACTCTTTGTAAAGATAAAAATATTTCCTACATCAGGATAGTTTTGTTATAATTTTTAGACATTAAATAAATTAATTTAATTATGTCATCATGATGATGCAACGATGACCTCATTAATGAACAATTTAAATAAAATGAAACGATAATATAAAATCTAAGACCTACACTTTTCCAAAAACTATTGGATGGGAATATTTTGAAGCCTTATCATCTTATCTTCGAAATATATTAATGTCGGACCTTATAAATTTGAAACACTTTTGAAATTAAAATAATAGTTTCATGATTTCCAAAAGTGCCCCTCCTCTCCTCTTATAAAAGGCCCCCACCTATACCTCATTTCACACACTCCTCAAGCCTTTGACTCGGCCATACCCTACCCATTTACTCTCTCCACATCCCTCTTCTCATCCTAGAGTATTCCCTTTGGGCATAATCCTTTCAAAGGAAGCCTTTAGGCTCAAATCAAAAGGAGTTGCACTTTTAAAGGTAATTCATTCTCTCATGTTCATTTTTTTATTTTTCTTCTCCAACCCCCTAAAATATTTTTATTTACTTCTTTTGTAACAACACCAGTATATTCTATATACTAGGATGTTGTTATAAGATTTATTCGAGCTACACTGTCACACTACTACATCAAATGGTTAATGAACATACGGTTTCCGTGGATGGAGAAATTCTGCCTCCCGAAACGATGATTGTTCAATACTCATTTAACACCTTCAAAGGTGGCCATTATGATGTCACTATTTTTATATATGATATATATTATGTTTATTATTTTCTTACGCTTCTGTATTTTTCATTTATGGCATACCATTATTGATTCCATTATGGGTATACACGATATCTTACTTTTAGGAAGTGCGGACTACCGCCCCGTCAAAGTGATGTGATTCGTTAATGCCATACGTGGGACGTATAAAGGATGGATTTAATGTTATTATATATGATGTTATACTGGAATTATAATATACATATATATCATTATTATTTCTTTCCATTATAGTATGAGATAGCAATGAAAGTAGCGTTCTTGAGTAAGTACGACTTACCATCTCCATTAACGGTGCATTTCATTTCTTATCCCCAAATGTAATGTACTATTATAAGTACATGTATATAATGGATATATAAGATGAATGATACATCTAAATGATTAATATAAAACTGGAATTAAAATATACATACCTCTCATTTAGTTTTAATTCCATTAATATGACAAAGAAATGAAAGTAGCGTTCATGCGTACGTACGGCTTACCGTCTCCATGAACGATGCATTTCATTTCTTACCTCTAAATGATTATGTAATATTATAAATACATGTATATTATGGATATATATGATATATATGATATCCAAGTCAGGAATGTCATTCTGGATATAAAGAACCGTTGACCATACGAACAACATGTAATTGTAAGAAGTCCACTTTCGACTTAAGAACCAAATATCGACAAAACAAACATTATTAACTTAAATGATTACATAATGTTTATAACATGAAAATAAGTGATCTAAAAGGAATAATGAACTATAAAAAGGTTCTTAATAAAGTGTAAATTAACTCAAGTTTATTATTCATGATGTTAAAGAAAGATCGAGTCAAGTCGGACCCGAGGTAAGGGATCCTACTCCACTCTTTCTTTTTTTAAGTACACTCTTTTATGTCATTCCATTTAAAGATCATCTTTCATGTTATTGGGATGTTTATTTATATTAATCTTACTGTAATTTTTATGTCCATGTAATGAGAGACCCTATTCTTTCTCATCAATCCATTTTGGATGTTTTAAGTGGCGCCGTTAGGCTGCCGTGTTTTCGTAAGGGATTTTTCATCTCACTTTTATTCCCGTGAGATTTATGCTACATTTGCCAAAAATTCCTTTGAGTAGTATATGTATTTCCCATTATTTTACTCATTGTGTAATATACTTTCTTTTACGAGTATTTACATCAGTGTTGTATTGTCTTTCTTTCACAAGGTGTATGTTTCGAAAGATACCCATGTCGGTAAGGGATCCTTTCACCCTCCTCTTTTTAAAAGACTTCTTTTGTTTGGTCTTTTAATTTAAATACTGTTATGTTGGGATATGTTATCATATATCCTTATTGATATAAATTTTATGTCCAAGTGATGAGATACACTTTTTATCTCTCATCAACTCATTTTGATGTGACGTCGTTAGGCTGTCAAGGGAACTTCTTAACCGAATTTTGATTTCTTTGGGTTCAACATGTAGATATTGAATATGTCATCCTTTGAATATGTGTGAATGAACTTCGATTATTTTACACTTAATATCCACTTATATTTGGTGTATTCATTTTTCACACATAATTATGTAATTGATTTATCCTTATACCAAGGATACCGTCTTTGTATGGGACTTCGTCTCAATCTCCTTTCATTGAGGCATATTTAGTTTTGTACACAACCTTCTTTTATATGGTTTATAAAACCCTTTGACTTTTACGTTTATTCAAAAGGAATATTTTTTATACGAAGCGTTTACTAAATGAAAAAGGGAATGGTTTTGTCGTACGTATGCGGTGACAACGACTTCTCTGCCGTCGTGACCGTTATTTGAGTTTCGGCTTCCTCTACAAGCCATACCTTTTTTTAAAGAAAAATGAATACCATGTTTTACTTTTTAATCGAAAATAGTTTTCATAATGTTTTTATATCAATGTGTTGTATTGATATCTTGTGATTGAAAGGTGGGAATGTTATGTTTCCTTTATTCATGTTTTATGTGATATGATTATGTTGAGGTTCTTGGGCATTATTATGAAAACAGGTGGTTTCGTGATAAACTAAGGGCGTGTGAGCCCGATATAGCTCTCCAATGCATTGGGTAACGCGAAGGAGTGAAACGTTAAGGTTTCTCCGAAGAGATTTAGGGAATATACTGTGATGGGTATTCCAAAACGTAACCAAGAGGGTTACTCCCTACGTAAGAATGTTATTAATGCCTCCAGTTACCTTTATGTCTTATGATTTCTTTGATTTATTCATGGTTTGATGAGGTATGTTAAAGTGCCTATGTTTTATGGGTAAAGTATGATTTCATTCTTATGTATATATGAACTCATGTTTCCTTTCCATATTTTTATAACCCTTACTGAGCTTTTTATTCTCATCCAAAGTTTTTGAAATGTTTTTCACAGGTCAAGGGAAAGGTACATGATTTGATGATAGTGTCAAGGATATGTCAAGAAAGAATTCATGTTTTATTTTACATATGTTTCCTTTGATGGGAAGAATGAATATTGTCTTTTATGTAACCACTTTGTTTAAATGTGGAATGTAATGCAAGTTTCATGATCTAATTCTCTAAAAATCTAAACCAGAAATGATCCTCAATGTGTAATCTTGTAATAACTCAAGATTTAGTAAGGTTTAAGGCTGGGGCCTTATAGTTGGTATCAAAGGTCGGTTTAGATAACTTTAGAGGTTACGGTATTCTCAAAGCATAAGTGACATTACCATAATGGTTAAGATTTCAGAAAGAGTCCTAGTTTTAGATAAAGTGAATGAGTAAGTATATCTTAGTGTTTACCTTCCTCATTAGTACATGATGGTTTTGTTGATATACTCACACTGAGATTTCTATTTTTAGTGAATGGCTGGATCTCGCAGGCACCAAAGTGACAATTGGTTTGAACGAAACTGTGGTGTTTCTCTGATTAAGAGACTCGATGAAATGGGGTATTTAATGTGGAAACTCGTGGTTGTTCTAAACCAACTATCAAGGAGTCATGATCAACCACGTGAACCTTGGTATGTTCTATAATGCATCATGTACGAGATGACCAATCGATGTGTAAGTTCAGGTAATAATTAAAAATCTAACCATTAGGGTTTATATGATCATTACTTTTGAGGTAATTATGGGTTATTATACGTTATGATAGAAAATGAAAGGCATGAGATAAACATAAGGTTAAAATATGTTATGTTTATTTTTGAAGATTTTATCTCGTTTTGGGAAATGTTTTGTGAATTATATAGTTTTGGAAAAATGACAACACGCAGACCGTGTGACAACCCGTCGTGTCGGACAATGCTGCGGGAATCGAACCCACAACCAAAGTGCGACTGGTATTTATCGCCTACCACTGGACTACGTGAAGTCCCTGGTTAGATTGACTGATTATTTCTAGTTATATGATTTTATGAATTAAGATTAAGTTGATTTTGGGTTATTTATGAAAATGATTAACCTATCATGGAGGATATGTGATTAGGTTAATTACTTTTCAATACTAGACATTAGGAGAAACTGATGTTGTTTGGAGATAAATGTTACGATTTAACTTGGAAGTCTATGTGACAAAATCCTTTAAATATTTGGGTTTCAATCATAGATTGGTTTACTTTGAAGAATTTTATGGACAAATTTTTTATCTAATGGTCCTCGTTGAACTGTGGGTTTTGTTGGACAAATTTTTGAGGTTAAGAATAGATTTTATTTTTTTAGATGGTTATCCTTTTCTGGATTATCTGGTCTTGTACTAGCCTTTTTGGTTTTGGTTTTGGTTAAAGTCTAAAGACATGGGATGTATATAGTTCCCTTTTGTGGATTAGCTGATTCTCTAAAAGATGATTATAGTACTCTTAATGTGAACAAGTCTTCCTAAATACTTGCCTTTTGGAGAAAATATGAGTTTGTGTAAGGAATATAATAAAAGTTGAAAGTCAACATGATAAGTGATTATGTTTCCTTATGAATAAATTCCCCAATAAAAATTATCTGAAAACAAAAATGTTTTCTATTAACTTTTCCTATTTTGGAATCGAATACCGTTTAACCCATCACAAGTTTGTGATTTTCTCATGGATAACTTTCTCCTAAACATGTTCTTTATCACTCTTCATCAGAACATGAGCCTATGTTTTCTCCTCCATGTCCATGTTTTCATACATGGAATCCTAGTATGGGATAACTCGGGTGACCTTTGTACTTATCTTTATTTATTTTAAAGTGATTGTTTTACCGACACTTCATCCGATGTGGGACTTTCAAGGATGTTTCAAAGCCCAATTTTAAAATTGCAAGGACGCAATTCCCAAAAGGGGGGAAGGATGTAACACCCCAGGTAAATAAAGAATATGAAATTTTCATATTTATCCATATTTGTGAATAAAATATTAATATGACTTTAAAGGGGACGCTATGCTCGATGGCGTACCCAACACGCAACAACGAGTTTCTTAGGAATCTTACGTTGCACTCTAATAATAAAATAATATTATTTTAAATGGAAGTTAACATCTAGACATTGTATTGGATAGAATGGATAGAAATAACTAAAATATGATTATATATGTTTTTAATTGTTTTTACATTTATCCAATAAAAGATAAAGGCTTAAAATACGGAAAAAATTCAATTTTAGGCGTATATGCCCTAGTTTTCACTAAAGGTTCACTTATCACCATTTGATGGAGAACACTCTTTAAATTTAGTTTTGGTCACTCTTATACATTCTTTTGGACCAAATAAAATCCTTCTTTATAATTGGGACATCAAAATTTACTTTGTGTATGTATTTGTTATTCTTCCGATAAAGTTCATTTTTTATGAATAAATGAAAAATGTTGTATTTTAATTTAAAACCTATTTTAATCTAATTTATTTATATGATTATATTATCTTTTGAATTGGTTTTAAAGTGAAACCATAAAATATTCTTACCATTTTATTCAATGGTGGACTTTGGAATTAATTTCACTATGAAATTCGACATAAACAAATATCAATTTTTGATATATATTGTTTCTTAAAAACACGCTATTTGTTTTGACAGTGGGAGTTAATTATTAAATTAATTAATTATACTTATATTCTTTGAATTAGGTAATATAAACATCATTTTTGAATTCGGAATATCGAATATAGCTTAGAGTGAATTTTTGGTAATTTTCTGAAAAACTCCAATTTTTGATGAATAGTGAAACCACTAAGTGGTAATCAAGCAAACTGATTTTTTAGTTAAATGAAAGTTTACCACTAATGTGTATTGAATTTTAAAAATACGACAAACATGGTTGTCATTTGTATGTAAAATGTGGTTCAATGGGATGAAAATAATTTTTTGGTGAATAGTAACTTTTTTTCATTAATCGCGATTAGAGGAAATTAGTGTAATTTAAGGTAAAAATGATATTATAAAAATATTAAAACACAATGACACTTGTCCTACCCCTATTTGATGAGTCATGTCCGACAAAGAAAACCCATGGGTCGATTTATGGGACCCTATGGAGCCTTTTGGGTGAGATAATGACTTTAATGCCTTTTTTTAAATAAAGGTGAAAATGACACTAACATAAATTGTTTTACTAAAAAAAATTTCGAAGGGGTTATACTAATCATATTTTTGTATATAAATACTATTTGTAAATATAAAAAGATTTCATACATCAGGATAGTTTTGTTATAATTTTTAGAAATTAAATAAATTAATTTAATTATGACATCATGATGATGCAATGATGACCTCATTAATGAACAGTTTAAATAAAATGAAACGATGATATAAAATCTAAGACCTACACTTGTCCAAAAACTATTGGATTGGAATATTTCTAAGCCATATCATATTATCTTCGAAATATATCAATGTGGGACCTTAGAAATTTGAAACACGTTTGAAAATAAAATAATAGTTTCATGATTTCCAAAAGTGCCCCTCCTCTCCTCTTATAAAAGGCCCCCACCTCTACCTCATTTCACACACGCCTCAAGCCTTTCACTCGTCCATCCCCTGACCATTTACTCTCTCCACATCCCTCTTCTCATCCTAGAGGATTCCCTTTGGGCAGAATCCTTTCAAAGGAAGCCTTTAGGCTCAAATCAAAAGGAGTTGCACTTTTAAAGGTAATTCATTCTCTCATGTTCATTTTTTTTATTTTGCTTCTCCAACCCCCTAAAATATTTTTACATACTTCTTTTGTAACAAAACCAGTACCTTATATATACTAGGATGTTGTTATAAGATTTATTCGAGCACACTCTCACACAAGTACATCAAATGGTTAAAGAACATACGGTTTCCGTGGATGGCGAAATTCTGCCTCCCGAAACGATGATTGTTCAATACTCATTTAACACCATCAAAGGTGGCCATTATGATGTCACTATTTTTATACATGATATCTAATATTCTTATTCTTTCCTTAAGCTTCTGTATTTTTCATTTATGGCATACCATTATTGTTTCCATTATGGGTATACACGATATCTTCATTTTAGGAAGTGCGGACTACCGCCCCCTCAAAGTGATGTGATTCGTTAATGCCATACGTGGGATGTATAAAGGATGGATTTAATGTTATTATATATGATGTTATACTGGAATTATAAGATACCTATATATCATTATTATTTCATTCCATTAAAGTATGAGATAGAAATGAAAGTAGCGTTCATGCGTACGTACGACTTACCGTCTCCATTAACGGTGCATTTCATTTCTTATCCCCAAATGTAATGTACTATTATAAGTACATGTATATAATGGATATATATGATTAATGATACATCTAAATGATGAATATAATTCTGGAATTAAAATATACATACCTCTCATTTAGTTTTAATTCCATTAATATGACAAAGAAATGAAAGTAGCGTTCATGCGTACGTACGGATTCCTGTCTCCATGAACGATGCATTTCATTTCTTACCTCTAACTGATTATGTAATATTATAAATACATCTATATTCTGGAAATATATGATATATATTCTATCCACATCAGGAATGTCATTCTGGATATAAATAACCTTTGACCATATGCAGAACATGTAATTGTAAGAAGTCCACTTTCGACTTAAGAACCAAATATCGACAAAACAAACATTATTAACTTAAATGATTACATAATGTTTATAACATGAAAATAAGTGATCCAAAAGGAATAATGAACTTGAAAAAGTTTCTTAATAATGTGGAAATTAACTCAAGTTTATTATTTAGAACGTTAAAGAATGATCGAGTCAAGTCGGACCCGAGGTAAGGGATCCTACTCCACTCTTTCTTTTTTTAGGTACACTCTTTTATGTCATTCCTTTTAAAGCTCATCTTTCTTGTTATTGGGATGTTGTTTTATATTAATCTTACTTTAATTTTTATTTCCAAGTGATGAGAGACACTATTCTCTCTCATCAATCCATTTTGGATGTTTTATGTGGCGCTGTTAGGCTGCCGAGTTTTCGTAAGGGATTTTTCATCTCACTTTTATTCCCGTGAGATTTATGCTACATTTGCCACAATTTCCATTGAGTGGTGTATGTACTGCCCATTATTTTACACATTGTGTAATATACATTCTTTTATGAGTATTTACATCAGTGTTGTGTTGTCCTTCTTTCATGAGGTGTATGTTTCGAAAGATACCCATGTCGGTAAGGGAACCTTTCACCCTCCTCTTTTTAAAAGACTTCTTTTGTTGGGTCTTTTAATATACATACTGTTATGTTGGTATATGTTCTCATATATCCTTATTGATATAAATTTGATGTCCAAGTGATGAGATACACTTTTTATCTCTCATCAACTCATTTTGATGTGACGCTGTTAGGCTGTCAAGGGAACTTCTTAACCAAATTTTGATTTCTTTGGGTTCAACATTTAGTTATTGAATATGTCATCCTTTGCATATGTGTGAATGACCATCGATTATTTTACACTTAATATCCACTTATATTTGGTGTATTCATTTGTCACACATAATTATGTAATTGATTTATCCTTAAACCAAGGATATCGTCTTTGTATGGGACTTCGTCTCAATCTCCTTTCATTGAGGCATATTTTGTTTTATACACAACCTTCTTTTATACGGTGTATAAACCCCTTTGACTTTTACATTTATTCAAAAGGAATCTTTTTTATAAAAAGCGTTTACTAAACGAAAAAAGGGAATGTTTTTGTCGTACTTATGCGGCGACAACGACTTCTCTGTCGTCGTGACCGTTATTTGAGTTTCAGCTTCCTCTACAAGCCATACCTTTTTTAAAAGAAAAATAAATACCATGATTTACTTTTTAATCGAAAATGGTTTTCATAATGTTTTTATATCAATGTGTTGTATTGATATATTTTGATTGAAAGGTGGGAATGTTATGTTTCCTTTATGCATGTTTTATGTGATATGATTATGTTGAGGTTCTTGGGCATTATTATGAAAACGGGTGGTTCCGTGATAAATTATGGGCGGGTGAGACTGATATAGCTCTCCAATGCATTGGGTAACGTGAAGGAGTGAAACGTTAAGGTTTCTCCGAAGAGATTTAGGGAATATAATACGATGGGTATTCCAAAACGTAACCAAGAGGGTTACTCCCTACGTAATAATGTTATTAATGCCTCAAGTTACCTTTATGTCTTATGATTTCTTTGATTTATTCATGGTTTGATGAGGTATGTTAAAGTGCATATGTTTTATGGGTAAAGTATGATTTCATTATTATGTATATATGAACTCATGTTTCCTTTCCATATTTTTATAACCCTTACTGAGATTTTTATGCTCATCCAAAGTTTTTGAAATGTTTTTCACAGGTCACGGGAAAGGTACATGATGTGATGATAGTGTCAAGGATGTGTCAAGAAAGAATTCGTGTTTTATTTTACATATGTTTCCGTTGATGGGAAGAATGAATATTGTCTTTTATGTAACCATTTTGTTTAAATGTGGAATGTAATGCAAGTTTCATGGTCTAATTATCTAAAACTCTAACCTGAAAAGATCCTCAATGTGTAATCTTGTAATAACTCAAGATTAAGTAAGGTTTAAGGCTGGGGCCTTATAATCAAACCCATGACCCTCACTACTAGATGGAAGCCTCTGACATATGAGGAAATGTGCTTGAGGCCATGTGATCAACCGCGAATGGGATGCCTTAGGGTGGCTTCCTGAACTGGGACGTTACAATATGATTATGGTTTCTATATAGATTATTAATAGGGATATTTTTATTAAATATAATTCTATATCAAATTTGTTGATGTTGGGTCAATGATAGGGGTTTTTGTCCTTAATTTACTTCATTATGACATGAATAAAATTTTTCACCTCTTTCAATTTAAATGTTGTATATTATTCCAATTAAAAATATTATACATTGGTTAACTCATTAATATTTTATTTTAATAAAATTTTTAAATATATTGTGATTAAGGGGTTTTGATAGAAATATAACCATTCCATGTTAGGGAGTTCATGAGTCAATGACCTCCCTTCAGTCATAGTTATATTTTTGACTATGGTTAAAAAATACATTTATATTATAAATAAAAATTATAATTTATTTCATTTCCACACTAAAATATTCGGATTTAAATTTTATACTTTTCAAATTAATTCATTGATTGAGCCTTTTAATTATAAAATTTGATGATGCTACAAATAATTTATCATCATCTTTAAATGAACAATTTTAATTCCATTAACATATTCACTATTCTTACCAATGTTTCCATTTATTTTTTTAAATAAAAATATTTTTTTCATAAATTTTTTTCATAATTCTCTATACCGATTTTCTCAGGGAATATTTCTCACTATTTAAAGTTTATAAATATTAATTACATAATTTATTATATTGAATGATCATATATTTTATATAAGACTATATATTTTGATTCATAAACCATTGTTTCTTTTTTCAATGATGGTTTTTTATATTTTTTTGGTATATATTGTATATATAATCGTCATTTAAATTTATCAAATAATGAATATGAATTATTATTACGTATCATTAAAATGATTTTAATAAATGAGTCTTAAATACCTAATTTTTTCTTTTCAATTGAAATTCCCACTTTGACTCTTAATGGTCATAATTTGATGGAGTTACTTATCCTTATAAAATCCATTCGAAATTATCCTTTTTAGTGATTTAGTTTTTTGAATCAATTGATCTAGTTCATAAATTTATTTTATCTGATTTAATTTTTTAATGGTACAAAACCCATTATATTTACGATGTTTCATTATTTAATATTTAGTGAATGAGTTCATTTGGATTTCATATATTTGTATGATGATTGGTGGTTTACAATATGTCCCTCTAATGGATTTTTTATTATTTTATATCTAATGTGATAATAGATAATTAACATACATGGATTTCATCATAACCTAATGGGTGGAAATACTTTTATTTGTTGACATCATAAAGGGGGGTCATATATTTGTAAGATAATAATAAACATGATTATAAATACATTGATTTTTTCAAAACTAAAAGGTGAGATATACAAGGATTTTTTAAAATGTTAAATAGTTGACAAAAATTGAAATTTTAAAAACATGATGTTTAAAAAGATTTGGTTTTCTCAATATGTGTTCATTTTTATGGTTATTTCTATGGAGTAGTTCCTAATTATTATATGTTCCAATGAAATGACACATTTTTGACACATGACAATTTTTATTCTCCATAGATAATGGTTATTTCCCCACACTATTAATACATGTTACATATTTTGTAATTAATGATTATAAGTCATAATATCATGACTTAATGACAACTCTCATTGTTCTATGTAATTTTTAATAAAATATTCCTTTACTAACTTATGTTTTGACATTTTCTTATCGTCAAAACCATGATGAAATTTATATGTTTTTCCCATAACTTATCTTTTTTGTTCACCCAATTCTTATGTTTCCATTCATCATGTTGGGAAGGTGGGTATAACCTTTGATATGCCTTAAAGTATGTATAGTTGGGATTAATTATGTACAAATAATATCAAGTATTACAATTATGTTTATGATATTTTTATCCTAAAAGACACTAAAATGTTATTTCATGATATATTGATATTAGTTGTGCAGTTTAATTTGTATCATATGGAAAATATATAAAATAATGTTATCGTACGATTGTGTCCCTTTTATTATTATCAAAACCTAAGTGTAAAAAATTGGTTTCTATCACTAGGACATGGAGTGAATTTCTATAGCACCTTGACTAGTATCAAAATCCATTTCTAATTAATTTAGTTTTAGCACCAATCATTATGTTTTTCCTATATGGTGGTTCACCCTCAAATTTTAATGAGGGTCAATTCAGTGATGCTAGGAAATATGATTCTCATCAAATTACCTGACAAGTATTTCACCTCAACATATTAAATGAATCTGACCATATGTTTTATAAAAAACTAAACATATACGAATAAATAAATACTATAATGTTTCAAAATAGTTATATAATAAAAAATAAATGTATAAATTAAAATAATTATCCATCATGAATCATGTATTATATATAACATATTACAATGTTTTCTATATTTTTACATTCATTCTCATTTTAAAGGATACCATTACTCATTTTCCTGATATGAGTACTATTATTCCATGAAAATAGAATGAATTTTACAAATATACTGGTGATGATTCCTATATTATGACAAACAAACTGTTATAATCATCTCAATGGATTAAATAAACTATATACGTCCCCAATTGGTATAACCAACTTCCAAACCTTATTGGGTGACTAATGTTGAAGATTTTGGAAACAAGGGAGTGATAATAAATCTTCATATTATTTCATATCACATTAGTATACTATATCATAACCTAAAGATTTTATTATTATTTTATATTTATAATTTAAGTAACATATATTGATAAATAACTTTCTTTTTTCTTATTGAGTTAATACTAAAAAAATTTCCAACATATAAAAATAAATAGAAAACCCACATTGGTATCTATAATTGACTAAACATCTTCCATAAGTATGAATATATGATTTTTATATATAGTTTTAGATGAATAAAATAATATTAACCTTCATGATGAAACAACTAAAAATCTAATATAGTATATAGAGTAATAAATACAAAGTAAATATCACAAAAACTAAAATAGGATTTTGTTTATTTTCATGTCCCACAGTCTTTGTGATTTTATGATGACTGAAGATAATGATTCATTTTATCACTTTATTTTTACGTTAAAGAATCCTATTAATGGGAAATATTAAATAATTAGTAGGTTTTATATGGTCGTGTTCATAATTAAACATTCATACCTTAATCACCCAATTCATTGTGGGTGAGATGGTTATTCAGATGGTATATCTTTTCTAACTACTTAGGTTCCTAAGAGTCAGGATGTTCAAATATCATGAAAATTATACAATGTAGAATTTCATTCTTCCCTCATTATACTAAAAAAAATGTGATTACACACGTTTTTTTAATGTTTTTTCATTTATCGAACATAAATAGAGGCTTGTAAAGAAAAAGAATCCAATTTTCAGCCTAAAAATCAATAATATTATAAAAATTCTGTTTTATCGACTTTTTACGGTGTTCCCCTTTTAAATATAGTTCCGTTAAATTTTAAATATACTATTTGAAAAAAAAACTATAGAAGACAAACATCAAAATTTACATTGGGATTTTTTTTAATTTTTTGATAAGGTACATTATTTAATGTAAAGTAAAAATTATTACATATTAATTCTAAATTTTATTTTTCATCTAATTAATTTATACAATTAGATTTTAATTTTATTTGTTTTAAAGTGTAATTATAAAAAAATTCATTTAATCCAATTATGTTCATTTTATGTAATTTCACTTTTTTATTTGATATAAATACACATCAATCATTTGATAGTTTTTATTTCATAGAAAACCGCTTTTTGGTTTTTATAAAGGGAATTAATTTTAAATTAATTTATTCCAAATTTCTATTTTGAATTTGAAAAAATGGATTCAATATTTTAAACAATAATGTCCAAATTTTTTAAATATGTATCATTTATTTTCGAACATTAATAATATTAACATTAGTAATTATTTTTATTTACCATGGTTAAAGGTTAAATATATAAAATAATTTTAAAAAATAATATTATAAAAATATTAAACGACCATAACAAATTTCGTAATACTATTTGACGATTAATGTCCTACAATGGGAATATTTTTTAATATTTGGGAACCACATGGAGCTACTTGGTTATGATAATGACGTGTTATTAGAATTAAAGTAATTTAAAAAGAAATATAACATAAACATATATCTTTCAGAAAATATTATTGTTGGGTAATATAACTAATATCCTTAAATAAATATAGTCATTATAATGATAAAATTATTTCCTACATCATGTTATTTATTTTTAATTTTTAGACATTGATTAAATATATTTATTTATGACACAATGCGGGTGAAGTTATTGCCTTATTAATGATTGATTGAAATAAATGATATTATAAGTGTAAAAATAAATTTAATTTGAACATTTTGGTGTAATACAAGAATATTGTTTTAGGTATTGACATGTTATCTTTAATTTAATTTTTTATGTAATATTTTTTCAAGGAATTTAACCAAAAAATATACTAAATAGTGATAAAAATGACAAAAATTGGTTTCTAAACAAAATATAATTTTTTTAAATGATATAATAGTCCTAAAAATATAATATTTTTCCAAATAACTTATATAATTTGTAATATGTAACTAAATATCCACTTTTGGATCTATTTTCATTTTATAGAAACTATAGTAAGCATATATTTTAAAAATACAAGAAGACATGGTTACCACCAATGTTTTTAACAAAGGGTTAATGTTAAGTAATAAGGTTAATATTCTGATGTATACTTGTCTAAAACCAATTTTTTGAGATTATTTCGACCCAATATCAGCTCATAATAAAAATATATCCCTTTGAAACTATTATAATTCGAAAAATAATTTTATAATAATATAATATTTCAAAACATTCCTAAAGTTACCATCTGCCCTCTTATAAAAGGAAACTCACTCTACCAACTTACTCAGTCCTATTAATCGCATTGGATCGTCCAAATTCATCTCACATAGGATCCCAAAATCCCTCCCTTACTACTAGTGTAACATCCCAGGTAAATAATGAATAACACATTTCAATATTTATTAATATTTACGAATTAAATATTAATTTTACTTTAAAGGTGTTGCTATGTTCGATAGCGTACCCGATACGCAATAAAGAGTTTCTTTGAAATCGTACATTGCACACTATTAATAAAATAATATTATTTTAAATGGTATTTAACACATAGCCATTGTATTGACGATAATGGATAGAAAAAACTAAAATATGATTATATAAGTTTTTTAAATGTTTTTACTTTTATCTAATAAAAGATAAAGGCTTAAAGTACAGAAAGAATTCAATTTTAGGCATATATGCCCTAATTTTCACTAAAGGTTCACTTATCGCCTTTTGATGGAGAGTCGTCATTAAATATTGTTTTGTTAACACTTTTATATTCTATTGGACCAAATAAAACTATTCTTTAGAATTGGGACATCAAAATTTACTTTGTGTAAATTTTTGGTATATTTCCAATAAAGTTCATTTATTTAATGAATAGTGAAAATGTTGTATTTTAATTCAAAACCTCATCTTAATATAATTTATTTATATGATTAGATTATCGTTTGAATTGGTTTTAATGTGAAATTAGAATATTTTTTTACCATTTAATCCAATAGTGGTCGTTGAATTAATTTCACTTCGAAATCGGACTTAAACTAGTGTCAATCTTTTGATACATATTGTTTCATGAAAACACGCTATTTGCTCTGACAGTGGGAATTAATTATTAAATTAATTAATGCACCTTATATTTTTTTAATTTTGTAAAATAGACTTAATTTTTGAAATCGGAATATCAAATATATCTTAGGGCGAATTATTGTTATTTTTCTGAAAAACTTCAATTTTTGATGAATAGTGAAACTACTAAGGGGTACTTATAAAAACTGATTTTTCATTTAAATGAAAATTTTCCACCTCTGTGTTTTGAATTTCAAAATTCCAACATATATGGTTGTCATTATGAAGTAAAATGTGGTTCAATGGGGTTAAAATATTTTTTGGTAAATAGTAACTTCTTATGTTTTTAATCGCGATTAGAGGTAATTAGTGTTATTTAAGGTAAAAATAATGTTTTAATAATATGAAATGAACATGAAACATGTCCTAGCCTTATTGTATGTGTCATGGACGACCAATTCAATCCATGGGTAAACTTTGGGACCCCATGGAGCCACTTTAGTTAGAAAATGACATTAATATCTTTTTATTTAATGTTAAAATAAAAATGTCACAAACATGAGTTGTTTAACTAAAAGAATTTTAACATGGGGTTATAAAAGTCCATTTTTTTACTATAAATATTAATTGGAAAGCTAAAAATATTTCCTACATCATAGTATTTTTTTAATAATTTTTAAACATTAAATTAATTAAATTATTTATGACATCATGATGATGCAGCGATGACCTAATTATTTAACGATTTAAATAAAATGGACAGATAATGTAAAATCTAAGACCTAAACATGTACAAAACCTTTTGGTGGGTGAATTTAGAACCATTATCACATTATACTCTAAAAAATCAATGTGGGGCCATTAAAATACGAAACACATTCTAAAATAAAGTATCATTTCTTTACTTTCCAAGAGTGTCCCTCCTTTTCTCTTATAAAAGGCCACCACATCTACCACCTTACCCACACCTCCAAAGCCTTTGGCTCGGCGAAACCATTCCCATTTTGTCTCTCCACATCACTCTCTTACTCCTTGAAGCGTCACATTGGGCATAAGTCTTCCAGGAAGCCTTTGAGCTCAAATATAAGAGAGTTACCCGATTTTAAGGTAATGTGTTCACTTGTGATCTTTTGTTTTATTTTACTTTTCCAACCCCCTAAACTATTTTTATTAATTTATTTTGTAACAAATACAGTATCTTCAATATACTAGAATTTTTTTATAATAATATTTCGATCTAAACTTACACACATCTACATCTAATTGTTAAAGAACATACTGTTTCTTGTGGTTGGAGAATTTCTGCCTCACAAAACGATGATTGTTCAATATTCTTTTAAACACCTTTAATGGATGACATTAATATTTCACTCTATTTATATATGATATATATTATGTTTATGGTTTCCTTATGCTTCATTATTTTTCATTTGTGGTATACCATTATGGTTTCCATTGTGGGTAAACACGATAATTTCATTTTAGGATGTGCGGACTACCGCCCCCTCAAAGTGATTTGATTCGTTAATGCCATATGTGGGACGTATAAAGGATGGATTTAAAGTTTTTATATATTATGTTATAATGAAATTATAATATACCTCTATATCATTATTTTTTTTCTTTCCATTAAAGTATGAGATGGAAATGAAAGTAGCGTTCATGCGTACGTACGACTTACCGTCTCCATGAACGGTGCATTTCATTTCTTATCCCCAAATTTAATGTAAAATTATAAGTACATATATATAATGGATATATATGATATATGTTACATATAAATGATTAATATAATTCTGGAATTAAAATATACATACCTCTCATTTAGTTTTAATTCCATTAATATGACATAGAAATGAAAGTAGCGTTCATGCGTACGTACGGCTTACCGTCTCCATGAACGGTGCATTTCATTTCTTACCTCTAAATGATTATGTAATATTATAAATACATGTATATTCTGGATATATATGATATATATTATATCCAAATCATGAATATCATTCTGGATATAATGAACCTTTGACCACACGAACAACATGTAATAGTAAGAAGTCTACTTTCGACTTAAGAACCAAATATCGACAAAACAATAATTATTAACTTAAATGATTACATAATGTGTATAACATGGCAATAACTGATATAAAAGGAATAATTAACTTGAAAATGTTTATTATGAAAATGGAAATTAACTCAAGTTTATTATTCAGGACGTTAAAGAACGATCGAGTCAAGTCGGACCCGAGGTAAGGGACTTCGTCTCAATCTCCTTTCATTGAGGCATATTTCGTTTTATACAAAAAATTTATTTTATACGGTGTATAAAACCCTTTGAATTTTACTTTTATACAAAAGGAATCTCTTTCTACGAAGCGTTTTACAAAATGACAAAAAAGAATGATTCTTTTAACGTACGCGGTGACAATGACCTTCTCCCTCACCGCAGGTATTATTTGGTCATTGGCTTCCTAAAAAAGACGTAATGTTTTTTTTAAATAAAATAAATACCATATACTCTTTTATGTATTCTGCTATTGAAAATTGTTTTTATAATTGACTTGTTATGTAAATATATTTAAGTAATATATTGTGATCAAAGTGTGTAAATGTTTTCTTTCCATTATATTTGTTTTATGTCTTATGATTTTTATAATGGTACTTTGACATTTGACGGGTGGTTACGTGATAAACCAAATGATGGGTGGTGCCGTGAATACCAGGATTGGTGGTTACGTTATAACCTCCAATGCATTGGGTATGGAATTTGGCTGTATGGATATTCCATTAAGTATGTATGGAAGTTGGCCGTATGGCTATTCCATTAAGTGATATGTGTGGAAGTCGATCGTATGGTTGTTCCACTTAAGTATGTTTATGTCCCAAGTTACCTTTATATGTTAAGTGTTCGATATATGGGTTTTTATGGTAATCCTTTGGTTACAAAAGCGTAAGTAATGATATTTTATTCAGTGAATAGTTTTTACTACTTCATGAAGGTGAAGGTATTACTTTGATAAAATATACATGGTTTACTTGATGTTTGAAAAAATAACAGTTTTCATTCTTTGTGTATCCTTTACTGAGCTTTTTAATGCTCACCCCAAGTTTTTTTAAATGATTTTCACAGGACTTAATGTTGAATAGGGTCAAGGATGGGATCAAGGGAATGTCATGCTATCTAAAACAAGGAACTTGTCATGGTTCTTTTTTAGAGTTTTTATTTTATGGAAACTTAGTCTACTTTGTAATCTTTTGAGATGTAACAGTTATGTCCTAATTTTATAAACATCTAAACCTGAAAAGATACTCAATGTGAATTATTAATTTAATTCAATATTAAGTAATGTTTAAGGCTGGGGCCTTATAGTTTGTATCAGAGGTCAGTTTAGAAAACTTTAGGAGTTAGAAATCTATTAAATGATTATCCAAAAATATTTTTTTATGGTCAAATTGAAATGATATAGCATTTAAATATTACCATTTTTCTTCTCCTAAGATATTTCTGTGTTAAGAATGTTTTTTCATAGAAGAAACAGAACAGATTTTCTAGGAAGGATTACATAGGAAGATAACCTTTCAAATTAGTATCCTGAGATGGTCAAAATCAGAACTAAATAGTTTGTTAAAGTGATGGCTCAGTTGACTCAGGTGAAAAATGTTGGTTGTATTTATTGTTGATATTTTGGTGTTTTCTAAAAGTAAATAGGATCATGAAATACATTTAAGGGTTATCTTGAAAAACATAAAAGAAAAGAAACTATATGGAAAATTCAGCAAGTGTGAGTTTTCGTTACAACAAATTTCATTCCTGGGTCCCATTGTTTCAAAAGATGGAATAACTATTGATCCTGCTAAAACAAAAGTTGTTCAAGAATGGCCAATACCCCCAAATGTAACCGAGATCCGTAGTTTTCTTGGTTTGGCAGGTTACTACCAATGGTTTGTTGAAAATTTTTCATGGTTATCTAGTCCAATGGCTAAGCTAACTCAGAAGGGTGTTAAGTTTATCTGGACAAAAGAATGTGATGATTGTTTACAGGAGTTGAAAAGAGGATTGGTGAATGCTCCTGTTTTGGCGGTTCCTTCCAGGAATGGTGAGTTTGTTATATACAGTGATGCTTCGTTGAAGGGACATGGTTGTGTCCTTATACAGAATGATTAGGTAATTGCTTATGCTTCACGTCAGTTGAAAACTCATGAGGTAAATTACCCTACACATGATTTGGAATTAGCTTCTGTTGTTTTTTATTTAAAAATTGGGAGGAATAATTTGTATGGAGTAAAGTGTGAAATATATACTGATCACAAAAGTTTAAAGTATATATTCAATTTGAAAGAATTGAACATGAGACAGAGAAGATGGCTGGAATTAATCAAGGATTACGATTGTACAATTCACTACCATCCAGGAAAAGCAAATAAAGTGGACGATTCTCTGAGTCGAAAAAGTAATTCTTCATTAACCATGCTACGTTTGGAACGAGATCCTTTGGTTTTTGATTTTATGAACTATGGAATATATGTTTTTGGTGCAGGAAGTTCTTCTTTTTTGTTTTTGGTATCAGTGAGATCATCCCTATTAGAGAAAATTAAGCAAGCACAGAGGGAAGACAGTGAGTTGCAGAAAAAGGTAGAGCTGGTTCAGAAAGGTAAGTTTCCTAAATTCAACATTGATAATGATTTTGTTTTGAGGTTTGGGAATATATTATGTGTGCCTTTTGATTCAAATATGAAGAATGAGCTGTTATGTGGGGCTCATAGTTCCCCGTTTTCAGTTCATCCTGGCAGTTCTAAGATGTACCGAGATCTGCGGGAGTATTACTGGTAGGATGGAATGAAAAGGGATATTGCTGATTTTACTGTGAAGTGTTTGACTTGTCAGTAGGTTAAGGCAGAGCGGCAGTTACCGAAAGGGATGCTTCAGCCTTTACCGGTGCCAGAGTGGAAATGGGAAAACATATCCACGGACATTGTTGTGGGATTACCGAGGACATCACGTGTAATAATGCAATCTGGGTTATTGTTGATATCTTGACTAAATGTGCTCATTTCCTTGCTATACGAGATACTTTTTCCCCAGATCAACATCCCCCTTTGTATATTAAAGAGATAGTCAGGTTACATGGAGTTCCTCACTCCATTCTGTCCGATCGTGATCCAAGGTTTACTTCTAACTTTTGGAAAGGCCTTCAGAAGTCGTTGGGTACTGAATTAAATTTTAGTACAACTTTTCATCCTCAATCAGATGGGCAGTCAGAATGAACAATTCAGACCTTGGAGGATATGCTACGAGCTTCTTCGATGGATTATCAGGGAAGTTGGGACCATTATCTTTATTTGGTTGAGTTTTCTTATAATAACAGTTTTCATTCCAGTATACAGATGGCACCATTTGAGGCATTATATGGGAAGTGGTGTTGAACTCCATCATTTTCGGAAGAAGTGGGTGAAAGGAAGCTGATGGGACCAGAATTGGTAGAAGAGGTTGCATAAAAAGTTCAGTTGATTCAGAAACAAATGAGAACATCTCAGAGATTGCAGAAGAGTTATGCGGATAACCGGAGGAAAGATTTATCTTTCGAGGTAGGTGATCATGTTTTTCTCAAGGTTTCTCCATGGAAAAGTGTGATGAGATTTGGTAATAAAGGAAAGATGAGTCCAAGGTACATTTGACCATATGAAATTCTGGAGAAAGTTGGATCAGTTTCTTACCAAGTGGATTTACCTCCGAGTTTATCTAAGGTACACAATGTTTTTCATGTTTCAATTTTGAGAAAGTATATGCCAGATCCATCTCATATTTTGAGCCCGGAGGTAGTTCAGTTGAAGAGAATATCTCTTATGAAGATCTTCCAGTCCAGATTCTTGACCGAAGGGAGCAGGTGTTGCGGAATAACGTAATTCACCAGGTAAAGGTTTTGTGAAAAAACCATATGGTTGAAGAGGCAACGTGGAAATCTGAAAATTCTATGAGGGATAAATACACCCACTTATTTTGATAAGTGAATAAAATTGCGAGGATGCAATTCCTAAAAGGGGGGAAGGATGTAACATCTCAGGTAAATAATGAATAAATCATTTCAATATTTATTAATATTTATGAATTAAATATTAATTTTACTTTAAAGGGGTTTCTATGTTCGATAGCGTACCCGATACAAAACAAAGAGTTTCTTTGAAATCTTACGTTTCACACTAGATATAAAATAATATTATTTCAATGGTAGTTAACACATAGTCGTTGTATTGGCGAGAATGGATATAAATAACTAAAATATGATTATATATGTTTTTTAAATGTTTTTACTTTTATCTAATAAAATATAAAGTTTTAAAATACGGAAAGAATTTGATTTTAGGCATATATGCCCTAATTTTCACTAAAGGTTCACTTATCGCCTTTTGATGGTGAACCGTCATTAAATATAGATTTTTACACTATTATACATTCTATTGGACCAAATAAAACACTTTTTTAGAATCGGGACATCAAAGTTTACTTTGTGTAAATTTTTGGTATCTTTCCAATAATGTTTATTTTTTTAATGAATAGTGAAAATGTTGAATTTTAATTCAAAACCTCTTTTTAATATAATTTATTTATATGATTAGATTATCGTTTGAATTGTTTTTAAAGTGAAATTAGAATATATTTTTACCATTTAATCCAATAGTGGTATTTGGGATTAATTTCACTTTGAAATCGGACTTAAACTAGTGTCAATCTTTTGATACTTATTGTTTCATGAAAACAAGCTATTTGCTCTGACAGCGGGAATTAATTATTAAATTACTTAATGCAACTTATATGTTTTCAATTTTTTAAAACATAATTAATTTTTGAATTCTGAATATCAAATATAGCTTAGGGTGAATTTTCGGTATTTTTCTGAAAAACATTAATTTTTGATAAATAGTGAAACCATTAAGTGGTACTTATAAAAACTGATTTTTCGTTTAAATGAAATTTTGCCACCACTGTGTTTTGAATTTCGAAAATCTGACATAAATGGTTGTCATTAAGAAGTAAAATGTTGTTCAATGGGATTAAAATAATTTTTGGTGAATAGTAACTTATTAAGTTTTTAATCACGATTAGAGGTAATTAGTGTAATTTAAGGTAAAAATAATGTTTTAATAATATGAAATGAACTTGAAACATGTCCTACCCTTATTGGATGTGTCATGGACGACCATGAAAATACATGGGTCAACTTGTGGACCCCATGGAGCCACTTTAGTTGGAAAATGACATTAATATCTTTTTATTTAATGTTAAAATAAAAATGTCACAAACATGGGTTGTTTAACTAAAAAAAATTTAACATGGGGTTATACAAGTAATGTTTTTTACTATAAATAGTAATTTGAAAGCTAAAAATATTTCCTACATCATAGTATTTTTTTTATTAATTTTTAGACATTAAATAAATAAAATTATTTATGACATCCTGATGATGCAGCGATGACCTAATTATTTAACGATTTAAATAAAATGGGAATATAATGTAAAATCTAAGACCTAAACATGTCGAAAACCTATGGGATGGGTGGACATCGATCCCTTATCACCTTATCCTCGAAACACATCAATATGGGACCATTAAAATTCGAAACTCATTCTAAAATAAAGTAACATTTCCTTACTTTCCAAGAGTGCCCCTCCTCTCCTCTTATAAAAGGCCCCCACCTCTACCACCTTACCCACACGTCCAAAGCCTTTGTCTTGGCCAAACACTTCCCATTTTGTCTCTCCACATCCCTCTATTACTCCTTGAAGCCTCACATTGGGCAGAAGTCTTCCAACGGAAGCCTTTGAGCTCAAATCTAAGAGAGTTACCCAATTTTAAGGTAATGTGTTAACATGTGTTCTTTTTTTTTATTTTTCTTCTCCAACCCACCAAACTCTTTTTATTAATTTGTTTTGTAAAAACTCCTATATCTTCAATATACTATGATGTTTTTATAAGACGATTTAGAGCTATACTTACACACATCTACATCTATTGGTTATAGAACATATTGTTCTTGTGGTAGGCAAATTTCTGCCTCACGAAACGATGATTGTTCAATCTTCTTTTAAACACCTTTAATGATGGCCATTAAGATGTCACTCTATTTATATATGATATATATTATGTTTATTTTTTCCTTATGCTTATATATTTTTCATTTGTCGTATAACTTTATGGTTTCCATTGTGGCAAAACACGATAATTTCATTTTAGGAAGTGCGGACTACCGCCCCCTCAAAGTGATTTGATTCATTAATTCCATATGTGGGACGTAAAAAGGATTGGTTTAAAGTAATTATATATGATGTTATACTGAAATTATAATATAACTCTATATCATTATTTTTTTCTTTCCATTAAAGTATGAGATAGAAATGAAAGTAGCGTTCATGCGTACGTACGACTTACCGTCTCCATGAATGATGCATTTCATTTCTTATCCACAAATGTAATGTAGTATTATAAGTACATATATATAATGGATATATATGATGTATGTTAAATCTAAATGATTTATATAATTCTGAAATTAAAATTTACATACCACTCATTTTGTTTTAATTCCATTAATATGACATAGAAATTAAAGTAGCGTTCATGCATACGTACGGCTTACCATCTCCATGAACGGTGCATTTCATTTATTACCTCCAAATGGTTATGTAATATTATAAATACATGTATATTCTGGATATATATGATATATTTGATATCCAAATCATGAATATCATTCTGGATATAATGAACCTTTGACCACACGAACAACATGTAATTGTAAGAAGTCCACTTTCGACTTAGGAACCAAATATCGACAAAACAAACATTATTAACTTAAATGATTACATAATGTTTATAACATGGCAATAAGTGATATAAAAGGAATAATGAACTTGAAAAAGGTTCTTATGCAAATAGAAATTAACTCAAGTTTAATATTTAGGACGTTAAAGAACGATCGAGTCAAGTCGGACCCGAGGTAAGGGACTTCGTCTCAATCTCCTTTCATTGAGGCATATTTCTTTTTATACACAACATTCTTTTATACCGTATATAAACCCCTTTGACTTTTAATTTTATAAAAAAAGAATCTTTTTCTATGAAGTGTTTTACAAAATGACAAAATGGAATGTTTCTTTTAATGTACGCAGTGACAATGGAAGTTTCCTCTGCCGTGGGTATTATTTGGTCTTTGGCTTCCTAAACAAGTCGTAATGTTATTTTTTAAAATGAAATAAATACCATATACTATTTTCTGTATTTTGGTATTGATAATGGGGTTTATAATGGATTTTTTATGTCAATATATTTATGTGATATATTGTGATCAAAGTGTGGAAATGTTTTCTTTCCATTATATTTGTATTATGTATTATGATTTTTATACTGGTACTTAGACATTTGATGGGTGGTTACGTGATAAACCATATGACGGGTGGTGCCGTGAATACCAGGACGGGTGGTTACATTATAACCTCCAATGCATTGGGTATGGAACTCGGCCATATGCATATTCCATTAAGTATGTATGGAAGTTGGCCGTATGGATATTCCATTAAGTGATATGTGTGGAAGTCGACCATATGGTTATTCCACTTAAGTATGTTTATGTCCCAAGTTACCTTTATTTGTTATGTGTTCTTTATATGTGTTTTTATGGTAATCATTTGGTTACAAAAGGTTAAGTTATGATATTTTATTCAGTGAATAGTTTTTACTACTTCATGAAGGTGAAGTTATTACTTTGATAATGTATACATGGTTTACTTGATGTTTGAAAAACTAACAGTTTTCATTCTTTGTGTATCCCTTACTGAACTTTTTTATGCTCACCCCAAGTTTTTTTTTGAAATGTTTTTCACAGGACTTAATGTGGAATAGGGTCAAGGATGGGATCAAGAGAAAGTAATTCTATCTAAAACATGGAACTAGATATGTTTCTTTTTAATAGTTTTTATTTTATAGAAACTTAGTCTACTTTGTAATCTTTTGAGATGTAACAGTTATGTCCTAATTCTCTAAAACACTAAACCTGAAAATATCCTCAATGTGAATTATTCATTTAATTCAATATTAAGTTAGGTTTAAGGCAAGGGCCTTATAACTAGGATCCTTAACTTGTGCAAAAGGGAATTCAATAAATCTTTAGGCACAAATCAAAAGTTGTTACATGATTAAGAGGTAATGTCTTCTCCCAAGTTCTGTTCCTTTATTTACCTTCTCTACTCCCTATTCTATTTTTATTATATTATTTCATTAAATAACCTGTATAATCAATATAATAGGATATATTTATGATAATTATTCTAACTAAACTGACAATCACATCCACCTAATGGATAAAACATAATTTTTCTGTGAATGGTGAACTACTGCCTTACGAAACGATGATTGTTCAATTTTTTCCTAGCACATCTCATGTATTCCACTATAATGGAGATGTATTTATATATGATATATGATATATTTATATTTTCTATATTATTATGAAATTTTTATTTTCAAAATACCATTGTGCATTATATAATGTGTAAATATGATAATTTGATTTCACGAAGTACGGACTACCACCCCCTCAATGTGATAGGACTCGTTCATTCCATACATGGAACATATAAAGGATAGAATTAATGAGACTATGTTAAATATATAACATAAATATTATAATATAATTATAATATACCTATGAATCATTTAATTGTCATTCCATTAATAAAACAATGAAATGAAAGTAGCATTTATGCCTAAGAATAGCCTACAGTCTCAATGGACTAGGCATTTCATTTCTTATATCCAAATGTTATGGAATATTATAAATTCAAATATATTGGTTATATATTATATTTAAATAATTAATATCATTCATTATATGATTTTATTAAGTCCACACGAACAATTTAAATCAAAACCAGTTAATTTTCAACTCAAGTATCAAATATTGAAAAAATGATTGATATGAACTTAAATAATGATATAATTATTATAACATGATGATAAGTAATATAAAATGAATAAAAAACATGATAAAGGTTCTTAATAAAGTAGTAATTACCCTAATTTTAATATTAATGAATATAAATAATGAAACAAGTCAGGTTGGACTCAAGGTAGGGGACTTCATCTCAATCTCCTTTCATTGTGGCATTCTTGATAACAATAAACTTTATTATTTTATAAGTTGTATATATAGACAATATTAAATTATATATCCAATTTTATCTATTATAATATTATTTATTAAATCTTGGAGATTAATATTTTAATGTACAAAGTGGTATGGGACACCATGATCATTGAATGATTGAATTAACTAATAATTGATCATGAAATTAAATTACATATTTATTTATATGGGTATAAAAGTAATATACAAGAAAATTTATATCAATCATGAATTTCATTCATTTTTTTCAAATGCATCATTTTTCCAATAAACCGTTTTACTAAAATAATACAAATTAATGTTTTTAACATATGTGGTGACAATGAATCCTTTGTCGCTGCAATCGTTATTTGATATTTATCTTCCTATATTAGCGTTAATGTTTTCATACAAAAAATAAATACCTTATTCCCTTTTGGTTGTTTTGATATTTAAAATTTATTTAAAGTAGATTTACTATTTTAATATATTGAAATGATTTCTTATGATTGAAAATGGAATTTTATCAGTGAAATGTTGATTATTGCAATAATTTATGTTTTATTATTATGTAATGGTACTTGTAAATTTGATGGGGGTTACATGATAAACCAAATATGGGTGGATACGTGATAAACCAAAGATGGGTGGATCCATGGTAAACAATTTATGGATGGTTATGTTTTAACAACTAATGCATTGTGTATGGATGTTGGCCATATAGCTATTCTATTTAGTGATATGTGTTCTAATCAACTGTATTGTTATTCTATTCAAGTATGTTTATGTCATAAGTTAACATTATTTGTTATATGTTTTGTCTATGGGATTTATAATGAACTTTTTTTTTGAAAAAATGGTAGTCAATGAGATTTTATTCAGAAAATTATATTCATTTGTTTTTAATAGTTAAAAGTATAACTTTATGATAAAGTATCCATGGTTTTTATTTTTTTTCTAAAGACTAACAATTTTCCTACCTTGGGTACCCCTAAGTGAGTTTTTTATACTCTTTCATAGTTTTTAAATGTATTTCATGGGACTAAAATGAGAATATTTTCAAGGATGGGAAAAAGAAAAATTCATTCTATTTAAACATGAAATGATACCATGTTACATTTTAATGAGTTTTTTTTTATGAAAAAAAATTGATTGAGGGAAGAAGTGTATACCGATAATATTAATGTTTATTTGTATGAGTTATGGAAAAATTCTCTATAAAGGTTAACATGAAATGACCTTCATTTCTAATTAAATTTAATTGTTGACTTATCTCAATATTAAGTAAATGTTATGGCTAGGGACTTATAGTTGCTATTAGAGGAATGGTTTAGACAACTCATGGGATTAGATGATTCTGATAACAACATGGTAAGACTCTATGTTTATTCATTATGTTAAATCAATGTTTTATAATTTTTTCAGATCCAGGAATGCTAGTTTCTAATGGTGGATGAAGATCTCACACAAAATTATTATCTCTTTTTAATGACTTGATTGGAATAATTATTTATAATCATGCTTGGATGATTGTGGATGTTTTCCTATCAAACAAATAAATTTAAAGAAGTTGTTTGAGATAAAAAACTCTACAATACAACGATATCATCATAAATCATGGGTTGTATTTAATCAAATCATATTTTCTCTATATTAACATATTTTCAAGGAAGCTAAATATTATCAGTTCATATTGAAATATTTTACGTTATCATGTGATTTTGAAGCATATTATGATTTTTAAAATGGTTCTGATGAAGGTGACCTTACAAAACCTATTTATATTTTCATTTAAAATAAATTATTTCAGAACAAACTTATGGAATTTAAAATTTAACATTGATGGAATTATTCCACTCAAAAATGGTCTGACTATTTTATAAAAATCATGTTTTATTAAATGTTTTGAAATTATATGGTATATATGATTATTTATTGAAAATATTTTTCTATGAACACACATCAGACCCATGTTGCACAAGGATTATTAAGATAAATAAAGAAATTTATTTTGAAGGATATCAATATCATTTTTGCAATTCATTGACCATATATTTATGTGAATAAGATGATGATGAAACCTGGTGGACATCATGATCATGGTACGATGTTCATTTATTAGAATGATTTTTATTATATCATATGGAGGTTAAAAAAAATAAATTTAAATATAGATAATAAATCATGAATTAATGTGTAGACGTTATTATGATTTGCGATGAAAATGAGTGGTATATAATAAACATTGAGGTAAAAACATGATAGGGTTATTATTTAGTTTTATAAAAGCTACAACCCACAATATGAGTGAAAACATATGGAATCCAACAAGGCCTTGAAAATCAACGTATCATTTATTCACATTTGATAAATGATTTTATTGATTAATAATAATTTCATTTTCAAAACATATGGTCTATAAAACATATATCCTTAGTATAGTAAAATAATTTTGTTATAAAGTGATAAATGTTATTTTGGAATATGTTCACTTTTTTCAGAACACTATATACCATAAGAAAATAGAATACTATGGGATTTCGTTTGAGAAGTGCTGTTTGAAAATTATTTTGGATAAACCAAATTTATTTATTGTGGACATATATATATTTTTGTAATTTATGGAAATGATTAACCTATCATGGAGAATATACGATTAGGTTAATAAATTTTATGTATAATACTTTATGATTAGTTGATGTTGTTTAGAGGTAAATATTATGATTTATTGTGGAAATCTATGTCATCAAATCCATTGAAATTTTGGTTTTCAATATTTTTTTGGTTTAGTTTCACAAATTTTAAGAACAATATAGATTCTAGTTCTTCATGTGTTACCAAGTCATCCAGAATAGTCATCGTTTGGAGAAAAATAATTTTGTGATAGATATTTTTTAAAGGATGAAACTCTACTTGATAACAATATATATATCCTTATATTCTTAGTCAAGATCATAAATCAATTCCTCAAAATTATGTAAAGGACCTTAAAATAGAATTTATTTTCATTTACTTTTCATAATGGGGAATCCATTATCATTTAAATCATATTATGTTTATTGATTTCATATTTTTAACTCCGCTGATTATTTTTTCTATCGTTATCCATAAAAAATTGTTACAAAATTTTTTCATCCATATCTATGTATTTATTCATGGAACCTAGTTTGTGTTATCTCAGGTGAAATTTTTTACTTCCCATTATTTCATTTAAAGTGGTAGTTTTATTGTTCTTTTTTCCGATGTGGGATTTTTAATGATGTTACTAGGTTTAATTTTAAAATTATGAAGATACAATTTCCAAAAATAATAGAATGATATAATTACGCATGTATTAATATAATAAAAAAATTTCATACTAATTGATATTTAAGAATATGATAGAAATTATATGATAAGGGGGATTATTTGTCTGATAGCATACTCGACATGCAACAATGGGTTTCTCTGAAATCTTATGTTGCACACAACATTGAGTTATTCAAAAAAATAATATAAAAATATTATTATAACATTAAATTTTAGTTATTTTCTGGACGTTTTATTGTAATGAAAAAAATATAAATAACAAAAATATGATTAAACATGAATGTTAAATGTTTTTATATTTAACTGTTAAATATTTCAGGCTTAAAATTATAAATAATCGACATTTAAGCATAAAATACTCTAATATTTTTTAAAGGTCATTTTACCACCTTTTGAAAGGAAAACTTATTTTTTAATATATTATTTGTCACATTTATATATTCTATTTTGAAAAATAAACACCTTATATATAAGGGGTAAATAAAAATTTCCTATTTATAAATTTTTGTAATTATTTGATAATGTTATTTTTTTTAATGAATACCGAAAATTAATGCATTTTAATTCAAAACTACATTTTTATCTAAATTATTTTTATAGTTATATTTTCATTTTAATTTGTTTTAAAGTTTAATTGAATTATATTTTTATAATGTAATCCCTTTTTTTCATTATATGTAATTTCACATTTTTATTGGACATAAACACATGTCAATCTTTTGATAGTTTTTACTTCTTATAAACACACTTTTCAGTTTTGACAACAGGAATTAATTTTAAATGTATTTCTTCCATTTTTTTATTAATAATTTAAAAAATTGGATTCCATATTTAGATAAAAAGTTCAAAATTATGTAAATATGTATCTTTTATTTTTTCAAATAATGAATTGTATCTTCAGTAAATATTTTTATTTTCACTGCTTAAAATGTAATTCTATTAAATATGGGTAGAAAATAATGCTATAATAATATTATACTACTCTAACCCATGTCTTAATACTATTGTATGAGTCATGTATTACCATTTGAATGCTTGGGTTGATATTTGGACCTCATGGAGCCACATTGGAGAGATAATGACATGTTATAAGAATTAATTTAAAGTAAAGAGAAATATAACTTAAACATGTATCTATAAATAAAAAAATTAATATTAAATTATATAAAATATATATTTGACTATAAATAATAATTAGAATTATAAAAATATTTCCTACATCATAGTATTTTATATATAATTTTTAGTGATTAATGAAATAAATTTATTTATGATGAAATGATGATGTACTTATTACCTTATTAATGAATGATTCAAATAAATGATGTTATAAATGTCAAAATAAATGTAATTTGAACATTTTGATTCCATACAAAATTTATAGAGGATATTTCCATATTATATTTTGAGTTTATTACTTTTTTATGGAATCAAATTTTTATGTCTTTCACAAAAATCCATTACTAAATTGTGTCAAAAATAATATAAATATGGTTTTAAAACAAATACTGTTTTATTAAATGATTTAATAGTCCTAAAAATCTACGATTCACCCAATTGACTTATATAATGGTACCAGTGTTATTTTGGATCCAATTATAGTTCTCTTGGAACTTTATATATTTTTTAGTAATCATATGTTATGAAAATGAAAGAAGATATTGAAATAATTAATGTTATTAACTAAGGGTTAAAGTTAAATGATAAGATTAATTTTGTAAACTAAACATGTATAACATTTATTTTTTTGAGGTTATTTATACCTATTATTATATTATCCTAGAAATATATCACGTGGTATCTATTATAATTATAAAATAATTTTATAATAAAATAATATTTTAATACATTCCTTATGTGCCCCTCCTCCCTCTTTTAAAAGTCGACCACCTCCACCCACGTACTCACACTAATAAAACTCATTGGATCATCCAAATTATGATACAGAAATCTCCCATAATACCTAACTTACTCCTAAAATCTTTACTTTAGTTTGAAGAGAATTTAATAATGTTCTTTTGACATAAATCAATAGATGTTACCCGATTTAGAGGTAATGCCTTCTCTCAAGCTCCATTAAATTATTTTCCTCCTCCAATCCCTATGATCTAATTATTCTAAAATTACATAAAAATACCAGTATCCAATATATACTAGGATTTTTTATGATAATTATTATAACTACTATTAAAAGAACCTCCATTTAATGGATAGAACATATTTTTTTCTACGTTGAACTACTGCCTCACGGAAAGACGATTGTTCAATTTTATCCTACCACCTCTCATAGTGGCCATTATGATGGAATTTTTTTTATATGATATATATTATATTTATATATTATATATGATTCAGTAATTTCTATATGCAACATACCAACACTCTTTCCATAATGTGTAAATATGATAATTTCATTTTCTGGATATGCGGACTACGTCCCCCTTAAAGTGAAATGAATTATTCATGCCATACATGGAATGAATGATCGATGGATTTAAAAAAACATAAGTAACATATATAAAATAAATATTATACTAGAATTATAACATACCAATGTATAATTTATTTCTAATTTGATAAATATGACAATGAAATGACTATAGAGTTTGTGCATTCAAACTGACTACCGTATCCAAGAACTGTGCATTTCATTTATTGTCCCCAAATTTTGTGGACTATTATAAGTACATATATACTAGGTATATCTGATATTTATGTCATTAATATCAATTTTAAGATGATGGATTTTTAACCACCTGGATAATTTACATCATAACGAGTTCATTTTCGACTCATGTACCGAATATCAACAAAATGACCGATATGAACTTAAATAATTATGGATTTTTTATAAATGATAATAATTAATATAAAAGGAATAATAAAATTGAATTTTATTTAATAATGTATAAATTAACCAATGTTTTATATTCAGGAATATAAATAATGAACGTGCTTAGTCGGACTCAAGGTATGGGACTTTGTGTTAGTCCACTTTCATTGAGGTATTATTTGATAATATAGACCTTTATTCTTTTATAAGGTGTATATAAAACAACATTGAAAAATTATATACGTATTTTATCTATAATAATGTTATTTATTAAATCAGGGAGATGAATATTTAAATGCTCAAATTGGTATGGGGCTTTATAACAAATAATATTTTATTTATCTAATATTTTTATACATGATATTAAAATATATATTTATTAATATGGATATAAAATGAATATAAAAGATATTTAATGTCAATATTTAATCTCATTCAATGTTTTTAAAGGAATCCCCTATCTATGAAGAGTTTTAATAATTGAAAAAAAATGTTGTCATTAATATATGTGACTATGACGACTCCTCTATTGTCATAACCATTATTTGATATGTGGTATTTTCTATAAGCCTTAATGTTTTTAAAATTGTGAAAATAAATTATTAAATTTTTGGGGTTTTTGGTATTGAAGATATTTTTGATAGTGGATTTACTATTTTATTATATTAAAATGATTTTTGGTGATTTCAAATGAAATTTTATTAGTGAAATGTTGATAATTGCAATCATTTATTTTTTATGGGTATATAATGGAACATGGTGATTTGACCGGGGGTTAGGTGATCAACCAAATATGATTGGTTACATGATAAACCGAAGATAGGTAGTTCTGTGATAAACCAAGGTTAGGGTGTTACGTTATGTCCTCCCTTGCATTGGGTATGGATGATGGTTGAATGTCTATTCCATGTAATGATATGTGTGGAAGTCAATCGTAAGGTTAATACATTAAACTATGTTTCTGTTCCATGATACCATTATATGTTATTTTTTTCTTTATATATGGTTTATGGTTATATTTTGGATACAGAAAGCGTAAGCAATGATATTATATTTAGTGAAGTATAGTCACTATATCTTAAAGATGAGAAGTATTACATTATGAAATATTATCATTTGTTTTCATGTTTTCCCAAGACTAACAGTTTCTCTTCCTTTTCTATCTATTACTTATATTTTTATGTTGATCCCTTGTTTTGAAATTTTTTTCACAGGACTTAATGAAGAATAGATTCAAGGATTGGATCAAGGAAATGTAAATAAGTTTACAGTTAAATTGTTACAGTGTTTCTTTTTAAATAGTTTTTTAAAAAAATGACAGTGAGTATAAGTTTCTAATTCTAATATTTAAGATTCTATTTAAGATTTATGGCCTAATTCACTAAAACATTAAACCTAAAATGTATGTCAAAGTAAACTAAATTAAATTGTTGACATATCTCAAGATTATGTAAATGTTAAGGGCAGGGCCTTATATTTCTATACAATGATAACACATCCATAAAAAATTGAAAAAAACAATAATGAATTTTTAAGGATAATATTATAGAGTTGTTTTCATAAATAAATGGTTTTATTAGAAATGAATATGATTTAATGTAATAATTTGAAAATCTCTACATGGGAGGAAAATGAATCTACATAGTTATTAGAGCTTTGATTGGAGATATACATTTCTCAATAAACATTTACTTTTTCAGAAAAACTATTTTAATGAATTTTATTATACTGATTACCTCATTGTATTAATACATTAACTAATTTTTTAGACATCTTATGATAGCGTTTATGTTTTATTTAACCTTATTTATACAATTATTAATTAATTTTCTATACTTGTTTCTAATATTTTTCATGTCAAAAATAAATCAATATCAATAAATGGGAATTGTTTTATATAAATAATTGTTATGGAATACCTCTTTTGAAATATAATTATAATTTAACACACAAAATGAAAATCACTAATTGTAACATAGTTTCACCAAATTTCAGAAATGTATTTATATTATGTGGATGTTAGAATTAATTATCATCAAATATTTCAAGTAATAATGGATCTACGATTATTTTCTCTAATAATTTTCAATATATATGATCCCATTGAGTTTTTTATTTTCTTTATATATTAAAGGTGTAACTTCAAAAACAATTTTCCTCTTATTTTTTATTCTCTCATATTTCTAGGACCACGTGTTTAAGATTTAAAATCAATGAATTTAATTTTTTATAGGATACCTTTTGAGGGTTGTCAAACTAATGTTTTTTGTATCTATTCATTAAAGATCAATGTGTATGGTAATAGATATTTGATTATAATATTATGAATATTATGATCCTATGTTATAGTACACTATACTAGAAATAAAATTAACTTTATAGAAGTTTTTGTTCATCTGAGGTGAAACCAAATACTCCCTAATAACATATTCATTGAAAATATAATGAAAAAAGATGTAAAAATACACTCAATTATATCTTATTTGAAAAAATAAATCATGAAATGTAGAATCATTTAAAATTATTCAAATAAAATTTTGTGTTAGGTAGTATTTTTAGGATATATATAGATGTTATATTGTATGGGTGTGATATATACTATTTATATATAGAATTTCTATGATGTAATTTTTAGGATATATATATATATATATATTAAATTGTATTTTAGATTGAATTGTTTAGTAATTTAAAACACAGTTTAGTTCAAATTTCATGATTCTTTAGTGTGTATAATGAATTATAATTAATATATACCAACCACCCAAACCATTTTTTATTTTATGACTTGTATATATCTTTTATACAAATTAGTAGATGATTTTAAAAAAAAATTAATAATATTATGAGTAGTCCATTTTAATTTCCTCACAAGATTTATCATATTGAAGCATAAATCATTAGAAATAGGAATATTATATCTAATATTTTAATACAATAATGGAAATTTTTATCCCCTCTATTCTCTTGAAATTGTATGTGAATGGGTGAGTCATGAATATTTTAAAAAAATTGGACTATTTATTTTAGTAATAAGGCTTATTTTCATTTAATAGAAGAATGATTCCATTAGGGTATAGATATTTCCTTTCTTTTTGAATATGATCACATGGATTTTTCATCCATTAGATATTATTGGTGGATACATTTAAATTATAATCTAATTAATATTAAGGGTTATGTAATTAACTATGAAGTGTGAATTATTTTTTATTTAACTCTTTATAAATTATAGTTATAGATATTTATCATTATTTAATGAATCTGTTAGATTATGAAATGGATTCCAATATTATAAGTAATATTTTTTTTATGAATTTATTATTATAACATTGTGATGTTAATGAATTTGTCCTCCTATATTTGAATTTTATGTTCTTAGATTATAAAATTTATTAACATGTTTTATTTTGAGAAAACAAAATATATTTAGTATCCCTATATATGAGACGATATAGTATTAAGATTAGGTTTATTTGAAGAAGTATGTCATTGCTGAATAGTGTTTTTATTCTGAAAATGACTTGTGTAACACCCCATGATTTCATGAAACATTGTAATTTAAAAGAAATTTAATAGCTTATGTTGCACGAAACTCTAAGTTTGATAACACTATAATTAGCAAAACTAGTCATTTACAAAGTGCCAATTTATTTTATTTTCCAAATTATGAAATTTATATATTATATAGTACAATGTATAATTAATTTCTAATTCAAATATCAAAATTAAAATAAAGAGAATTTTTGGATTTCTTTTGAAAAGTTTCAAATTTTGATCAACAATTAAAAATACTGCATTGTTTTTAAAAAACAACATTGTCATTTAATAAATTATTTTAATTAAAATTGATTATATTGTCATAATAGATACAAAAAACATATACTAATTCAATATTTTTCATTTGAACTATTTTAAAAAAACATTTGATATAAAAATTTGTTGAACTTTTCAATGTCTCTTTACCTACCTTCTAGCGACATCTACTAGATTAACATTAAAAATAATATTACTGCTTTAGTGAATTTAATTTAAAAAAATAGGTAAAAATGGTTTTAATTAGTATGAAAAATTTAGTCTAGTAGTATTAATATAATTTTGGTTAATAGTAACATTAGAGATGTTATTTACCATGGTTAATGGTAAATAAAGTAATTAATGGTAAAAAATATAATATTTTTATAAACTTACACTAACAATTGATCAAATATCATACAATGAGTTTTTCATAACCAAAACCATCCATGCGTCGATTTTGGGATCGCATGGCTCTACTTGTATTACATTAACATATTTATAATAATATATTTAAAAAAATACAACATTGGTATACTTTTGTTTTTAGCTAGTATAATATTTTTTATATGAGGTTATTAATGTGATATCTTCAACTATAAATATTTATAAAAAATCTAATATTTTTAACTACACTATGGTAATTCATTTATAATTTTAGAATATTTAAATTTTTATTGAATTATTAAAGAATGATGATGAATTACTTGATTAATTAAAAGAAGAATCAAATAAATGATATTCACAATCTTAATGTAAATTTAATTTGATTATGTTAATGTCATTGACTTTTTTTATTTATCAGTTGGAGATATTAGTAATTTTTTGGAATAATTTTTAGGATTTAACTTCTTGTTTTGATTTCTATATAAGACAAAATAATAAAAAGTTCAAAATCGATATTTAAGATATTTTAAAATAGAAAATATTTTATTAAATGATATAAAAATAAAAAAAAATTATTGTCACCAAATAAATTGTATAATTTTAAATAAATTTCAATTATTGATTTTGAATCATTTAATGGAAAATTTTTCACTAAAAATATCATTGATATTTTAAAACTAATGTATTGGACAATGTTTCACACCTTAATTTATTATAATATTACTAACATTTGTATTAGGATAGCATGGAGATAAATTAGATAATGAATATTTGATGGAATATATGAATAATTATATACATTATAGTAATTTATTTATAATATTTTGTAACTAAATAATTACAATAAACAATGACACATTACTGAAGAAGCAAATTTTTTATTAATTGAAATATCAAATAAATGATCTTAGAAATGTTAAAATAAATATAAGTTTACTTAATTAAGGTTTTACATTAAATTTCTATATTACTATGATGTGTTAGGTGCGTATTAAATGGATTTTTTCGATGTTATATTTATTTTATGATTTTATAAAAATTCAATGTAATGAATAACATCAAAATTAGCACTATTGATATTTTATAAAAATTACATTTTATTAAAATATTTTAAAAATTATATAAATATCTAAAAAATTAAAAAATGATATTTATAAGGTGAATAATTTTAGAAAGTACCCAATTATAATAATCTTACACCATATATGTAAATATTTTTAAGGATTTAGTATTTATAATATTATTACCCACATTAAAATTAAATAAACTTAATAATGATAAATCAAAATAATAAGGTTTTAAATAAAAAACGTGGATAATTTTAATTTTATGATATTCTTTTGACCCATAATCATATTTTATCGAAATAATTCTATTTTATTCCATTTGGAACCGAAAATTAATTTATATTAATTTAATATTTTCATTGTTTCCTAAAGTGGTCCTCGCATGTCATATAAAAGGGGACCTTCCATTATATTTTTTTTACACAGATAAATAACTTTTGATCTTCAAATCCCTAATCAAATCTCCATCCAAAATTCCTAACATCATTCTTGATACTATACATTGGGAAAAAATCCAATCTAACGAGTCCTTTTGTGAAAATCAAAAGAAGACACTCCCAGTAGAGGTAATTATTTTACATATTCAATTCAATTTCATTTCTTCTTCTACAGACTCTTCCTATGATGTTTAAATAATTACGTAATAAAAACAATATAATCTATATTCATATAATTTATTTTGATTATGGGAAAATCATATTTCACCATTCATCCATCCAAAAAATAACAATATCCCTATGCATGTATGTCTACTGCTTACTGGCCCCACACCATGGTTTAATGTGTTAGTCAAAACTATAATATTTTTATGTTTATAATTATTATTATAATGTATAGTAATAATTATTATTACATGATTAATATTATTTATAATTAATTTACCATCCAATTATATATCATTTAACCATTAGGGGAATGATGTCATCGCTCATGTGTATGTACGACAAACCGTCTCCACGATGCAATGAAATTTATTCACCAAGTTAACTATTATTTAATGATAATCCAACTAATATGATTGGTAATTATAATTTTTATGAATATAATACCATTATTTATATGAATATAATATATTCTATTCATAATAAGAAGGACTTATATGACATAATGTTTATAAAAAACGAAGCAGTTCACACCTAAAAAATGGTAATCAAAAAATTTTATTAACAAAACAATATATGAAGATCATTTATTATGTCATAAATAAGGATATGGTTTTGGTATAATTTAGTAACATTCTTTAATGTTTATACATGAAGTTATCTCATCCCAAGCAAATGAAAGTACAATGAATGCTGTAATTTTGCAATCTCACTATTATCTAAGGTTATTTATACGTATATATATCTAATGGGACACATTTATCATCCATGTTCATGTTTCTGAAAATTTATTTCAAAATATAATAAAATATAGTTTGAATTCATTTTTACCCAGCTTATACTTTTTATAAAACATTTTGAATGCATTATTTCCATTATTTCCAAAATTATGAACTATATATCCCATTTGACAAATTATGGATTGAATGTTTTATAACTCATATGACGTGAGTGAATATTTCCACAGTCATTATGACATAATTCTTTTAACATTCCCATTCAAGATTACAAGGTTAAATTTTTAAATAAATTATATTTTGTAATTTTGTGACTTTTAAATGATTCCAAATTAATAAAATGGGTATTTGTGTCAATGCGTTTTAATGATTTTATTTGATTATTTTCATCTATGTTAGCATTAATTGCTGGATTAAATGCTTAATTGAGTTTTAATTATTAGGATATATTCATATGTACTATATTTATATGTTTATAATATGTTTTACTATAGATGTTCTATTTTGATACCATTCATGGTTTACCATTAATGTATTATCATTTCCAACGATACTTTTAATACAAATTATTATGATTGTAGGGTTTTACAATTTTCATTGGACGAATTCATTTGATTTAGTAACATATGTGTTCTGGACTGATTAATGAAATCCCAAAAGTTTTGGGAATGGTTAATAAAATTCCCACTATTAATCAGGAGTTCTTATAAGATAAAATTAGTGGGTGACAAGCCCTTCTATATTGTATTTCCAGAAATTTAACATTGTTAAGAGGATATATCTTAACACAAATCAGACGGGTTTCTACCCACAGACATTAACTCTCGTCAGGATAGATCATGATAGAAGCAATCTTGAGGATATATCATGATAATTTAAATGTCTTACATTATTCATTCGCTCATTATTTTATTAGTTACGAGTATTACATGTTATTATTCTTCTAGTATCATATCCATGAGATGGGTTAAATCACATTATTTTTTTCATTATTTATATATTAAGTTATATATTTTGTTTGAAAGGAATGTGTTTCATTTTTATATACATAATTAAGGGTTTATTCGTATTAATTATATCTTCTTCTAAATTATTTACCCTTAAGAAGATTTTTTTCTCACTAATAACTACCTTACTCATTATTACTTACTTTGACAAGATTTATTGCACACATATGAAATTAAGACAACTTTGAGGATCAAGAGGTCTACTGTTTTGGAAAAATAATAACATTAAATAACATCTCATAACATAAAATACAACATCTTTATTTAAAACATATATTACATGACCACAATATTGTTTCATACATAGCATTGTATGTGATAACCTGGGGACATGCATAAGAAAAGAGTGACATATAAATCCTATTAAGGGGGTAAACAAGGAATAACATGAATAATTGAATACATGATTTCTAATAGGTATATCAATGGATCTTAAGATAATTATGATCATAATGTCATGATATAGCATTGTTATCATAACATGGAAATGTGGCAACAATATTTATCATGATATTAGCATGAGCAAAGACTCATTGCATAAAGAGCATGAGTAAACACAAATTTCAATTGAATTAGTATGATTGATACATAATTTCAGTTAAATTATCATGAGTAAACCCTCTTTAGAAATTATGTATCATGACACAATTCTTTACCAAATGCATTGGATAACAACCCGGGTTCACCCTTCTTAATCATTTCATTTCATGCTTATGTGTCCAACATGGATCATATAACATAGAATAATTCAACATAATAATCTATTCCACAATTAAATAATGTGGAATAAATACACGAATTTAACATTCCATAATTATATGTGATTGAATATGAATATCAATGATAGAGAAATGGGTATGGTATTCACTACACAATGATTTCATTTCGGAAAATCGTGGTGCATGTTTGGAAGCATAACAGCGAGACACAAACATTTATAAATATTGTTAATGAGAGAGAAATGGGTCTCTCATCACATTTACATGAAATTGGATGTAAGGGGGTCATATAGATACTATCCCAACACATGTAATTTCGATATATAAGGCGTAAGATATTAAAGAATCATTAAGAAAGAGGATAAATGGAATAAATCTTATGATATTTCCGCATGCTAAAAGGTGTAAATGTGAGGCATTAATGAAAATCCAGTATGTTTTTATGTAATATTTTAAAAAAATTTATTCTTTAATAGCTTTCCATTCACAAAATCATTAGATTAAAAAGACCATGTTATTTCCCAAATATAAAATTACTATTATAGTATAGTCGTGAGGTTAACAGTATTAATTATACCTAACTTATGAAAATTCATTATGAAAAATACATATTAATTTGACATTTTTATTTTAGAGTGCAGTAATTTTTATAATTAAATTAATAAGATATATATTGCTTATATACTTAATAAAATATTTTTTATATTCATTCAATGAATATTTTAGTCATAGGCTTTGAATAAAACACCATTTGATGTAATTTTCTTTAAAAATGTTAATTTTACACCAATGAAAGGAGAACTCAATTTAAATTAAGATTTCTACTTATTAAGGATTTCTATATAACAACATAAACAAGGTTTTTAGATGTGGGGTATATGAATTTACATTGGATAAATGTTTTATATTATTCTGTTAACTTTCAAATTCTGATGAATAGTAAAAAGCTATATTTTAATTAAAAAAACGTTTTCATTGTGATAATTTATATGGCTAAATTAAAATATTTAATGGTTTTAAAGGATAAATAGAATATATTATTAAAATTTAATATAATTTATGTCATTATCATTTATTTTATATTTAATTCATAGTTAAAACCATATCAATCTTTTGGAATATTTTTATTTTTAAAACCCATTTTCTCAACAATGGGATTAATTTTAAATGAGTTATTATTAATTTTGAGTTTTTAATTTTGAAAAATTGATTCCATATTTTTAGTAATTAGGACCAATTTATTTTAATAGTATACTTTTATATTTGGGAATTATGAATAGTAACATTTTTTGTTACTTTCATTACCATGGTTAAAGATGAATCTGGTATTTAAGGGTAAAATTAATATTATAAAATTACCTTAACACATGTAAAAATTGAATTGGATGATTAAAATTAAACACTTATCATCTATTCATTTAAATGGAATCAATTTATCGGCCCTTTCCTATGAAAATCACATGATTGTAAAAAACATTAATGAAATGGACTAAGTGTCACAATCTCTTTTTATATAAGTGTTTTTATATTAATATATATATAAATAGAAGATAAAATCTTCAATAGATAGTCTCTGTAAATATAAAATAATTTAAAACATTATAAAAATTTAATTATAATTTTTATGTATTAAAAATTTACCATTAATGATGACACAATAGTGATATAGAAGTTATTTTATTAATAGAAATATCAAATAAATGGTTTTAAAAATGATAAAGGAAATATCATATGAACTAATTCATGTTTTCCATGAATTTTCTAGGTTACTATGTCATGTTAGGAGTTTATTTAATATTTTATTTTGAATTTATATTATGTTGGAATTCAATTTAATCTCTAATAAAAAAATAGTGTCAAAATTTACACTATTGATATTTTATAAGCATAACATTTTATTAAATTATTTAAAATTCATAAAAATATTTAAAAATAACAAAGTGATAATTATAATGTTAAAAATATCATAATGAGTCAATTTATGGCTAATTAACACAACATACATAAAAATTCATTACTGTTAAATATTTACTATGTTATTACCAAAATTAAACTTTAATAAAATAACTTAGGGTCAATTAAACAAATAATTATTAAATTGAAAAAATAATAATTCCAAAATTTATTGTTTGATTAAACTAAATCATGTATCATCCAATATTAAAATTAGGGACAATTTGGAGATTTTTGGCTAGGGTTAGATTTTATGATAAATTAATATTTTTGAGGGTTTCAAAAAGTTCCTCTCACCGCTCTTATAAAAAGAAACATCCTCCCTCTCCTCCTTAGTCAATTTTGAGCCTTCAAGTTCCACCAAACCCTGACAATTACTCATTTATTCTTACCTAGTATCATTTTGGTGGTGCTGGTGTTCTGCAGTGGAAAACTCTAGTGCCCTGTGAGGAAATTCAAAGCAGGCACGTCGAGGAAGAGGTATTCTCTTCTACCAATTTTTTCCAGTTTATTTCATTATCTACTTCATCTTCTTTATTTACATCATTATAAAATATTATCATCATTTGGGTAAGCGTAAGGCTTACCTTCTCCAAAGTGCTATGTGATTCAGTAAACCATAATAATATAAAATAATTGAATGGATATGTATGATATATATTATAATATTATGATGAATTAAATGATATAAATATAACATAAAAAGTGTAATATTTATTTATCCAACCAAACATAAATAAGAAAATAAAATATTTAATACCTAAATTACAAGTAAAAATTAAGTATTACTAAACAATAGATAAAAATATGATCATAAATGCTATCATAAAAAATATTATGATTTTGGAATAAATATGTAACATTGTTTAAATCATTATACAATAGGTTCAGTTACATAAAAATAAAATCAAACCTAAAGAAAGGGATAACTTTTACAATCTCATTTTTATATGAGATTTTTTATTCTTATGTATTTTTTGGGGTTATATTTATCATGCGTGTCTATGTTTTCTAATGATTTTTTCATTAAATGTTTATTATTATTTGTTAATGTTTAAATTAATTTTAACCCTTTATTGAATTTTACGACATGGTATGGATGAAATTTTCCTTTTGTTTACCATATGAGTTACTTTTTGAATTCTTTAGAAAAAGTATGATGATAATTTTTTTAACATATAAGAAATTAACATGATTTTACGCTTTCATAGATAATTATTTCTGTGAATCATCCTTTTAATATTTTCATGTTTATTTTTAATTTTGTTTATTTATTTTAAAATTGGACAATATTTTGAAAAAAGAATTTTTTTGAAGAATTATGAATATTTTCCTCAAGAACTAAGCCACAATGTTTTATTCAAATTATTTTCCCTATAATATTATATTTCCTTGTGTTTATATCCAATTTATTGATTTGATTTCAATAAGATATGATGGAATTATTTTTATGATGACCATTTAAATTATATGTATTATGTTATGAAGGCATGGTATTTATGAATCCAATTTGATTACATAGATTATTCAATGATGTATGATTTATGTTATTTTGGAAAACATAATAATGGTTTCATTATGAGTTGGTTGGGAACATTATCTTCTTTTTATGCATTATTCAAAGATTCACATCTTATGAGATTGACATGGATGGAATGTCATGTTAATATAGTTCTGTGATACAGAGATGGAATGAGGAGAGAACTCAGTTCAGTAATGGACTTTGTCCCCTATGATGATCTTGGCATAGAAAATAGACTAATATGAAATTACTTTCTATTAATGTGTGTGTATTTTACAATGTTTCATGTATTATGTTATGATAATTTGGATTACATTTTACTTCTATTATTTATCCCATGACCTGATATTATGATCACTTATACAAGATATGATTTTCGAATGTTTTTTTCTAATGAATATGATATGATTAAACATTCCATTGTTTAACTGTACTGAGTATTTGAGCTCCCCATTTATAATTATTCTTTTCCCCATGTTAGGAATATGGGTATTAGATATGATATTCCCCATAGGATTCACTTAATGATGAAATAAATAAGAGGACATGTTTATGTTTTATAAGAAAGTTGAATATGTTTCTATTTTTTAGAACACACTAGACCTATATAGTCCGATCATGTTTTTTTATATATTTTAAAAAATATAGATCTATTATGATGTAATAACAATGTATTTAAATTATGGTTCATTATATTTTTAATCAGAGGAATGGTTTAGTTTATAATTAGAGCCTAGGATGAGAAAGCCTTAGTAAGATCTGTAAGGACAAGTCTAAGTATATGATATAATTGTAGTGTTTTAAAAACGGCCATGAATAACCTTTGGTAAAAACAGAAGTGTGATAAAATGAAATTTTATTCTAGATTATGTGGTTTTTCTATTATGATTATGGTTTCCCACACTATACTTATAGTTTTTATTCAATGGCTGGAACCCGAAAGAACTGTGTAAATGAAGAATGTGACGGGAAATTCATTGATTTCCCCCTCAGAAACCAAATGTTAAGGGATTTAGATTGAAAAATATTTTAACTATTCTCATAAAACATTCCCAAGATATGAATCAATCATGATTTATAAACGATCAAATTAAGTAGAAACATTCTATTGTATCCTTTATGAGGTAGAGTCCATCTTCATTTAGCAGGTCTTTTAACAAATTAATGGCTGAACAATGGATCAGTACCACAGAAAAAATATTTTCATTTCTTCAATGTAAAAAATATGATACATTCATCATAAAAGTATATCATTTTGAATGTGATGCTGATAAATGGTGGAATATTATCCATAATATAATGCAATTATATGAAATTGTGTCCATGGAATGGGACGAGTTCAAGAAATTATTTTACAAAAGTACTTCCCATATTTTATTTGAATAAATACGGTGAATGAGTTTCTTGAACTGATGAAAAATAATGATGAATCATTTGGTACCTACAAAAAAAAATTTACAATAATTACAAGGTACGCTTCAATAATTATTATTCCTCCTAAGAGTAACATCGATCAATTTTTAGTGTCATAAAACCAATTCTTCGAAGCGAATTATCCATAAGGGATTTAAATTACTAAGAGGAAATTGATCGATGTGAACTCAAGGTTGTGAAGGGGATTTGAGAAACCCCTTAGTGATATGGGTTTGATAAGAATTTTAAAATGGAAGTCATCGAAAAATCGTAAGACCAAACTAAAAAAACGAGTTTTCCCTTATGCTCAATGTATGGAAAGAAACATGGATGGAATTGTCCTAAAGGGACATTTAAATGTTTTGTGTGTGGAAAACAAGGCCATTTGGAAATTGAATGTTGATGTGATGGTAAAATGATTTCTAATAATGAAAACACATAATAGGATACACAGAATACACCGCATACACTAAAATGTTAAAATTCCATGGAAATGGTGCACTATTCCAATAAATGCCCTAATCCAATGGTTATTAATGATGATCAATGGAAAAAAATATTATGTCCAAAGACAAAGGAAAGTAAAATGAAATTTTAATCGGATATGTTGAGTATGATCATGATGTCATGAAAGGTACACATACAATCCACTATAATGTAGAAAATGTTTTATTTGATTTTGGATCCACAAACATGTTTAAATATAATTAATTTTCTACTGGTATCTCCATATCAGCTCAACAATTAGTTGTTGAGTTAGATATGACAACTCCTAATAGAACAATAGTCACATTTAATGTTTACAATTCTTCACCAATTGAAGTTTTTCATGTATTGGGTTTCATTATATGTTCGTTATGTCAATTTCGAATGAAGGGAAGTCACATTTCATATTCCAGATCAATCAATCATCTTTTATCGGTGCACTAATGAATATAACCATTAAGCAGAAATTTATTCCATCTTATGGGCCTTGCTTCCAATAAATGTAGTTTATTTATCGTAAAAGGTTGGGGAGAAACTCACTATATAGAATATTCACATTGTACTAGTGTTTTATGATTTATTCTCAGAGGGAATTTCCAGGTCATCCACAAAATCATGATGTTGAGTTATTGATAGAACTCATATCGGGTGCTATGAATATTTCAAAGACACATTATTGAATTTTTCCAATTCTGTTTCATGAATTTAAGAAGAAATTAAAAGACAATCATGGTAGGGGATTCCTACAACCTATTTCATATCCATGGGGAGCACCTATTATGTTAGTTATAAATACAGATGTATCAATAAAATTTCGTATTGATTATCGAGAACATAACAATATCACTATAAACAAATATCATCTCCCGTACATTGATGATTTATTTGACCCACTATGTGGAGCTCATTACTTTTCCAAGATTGATCTTCATTTAGGGTATAATCAATTAATGGTCAAAAATAGTAGGATATACCAATGATGACATTCTTTATAATGTATGGACACAATGAATTTATAGAAACGCCTTTTTGTATTACTAATTCCTCTTCTAACATCATGGATCTAATGAATTGTGTCTTTAGAGAATATCTTTTTTAGTATGTGGTAGTCTTTATAAATTATATTGTTGTCTATTCAATGTGAAAGGAATAACATGATGATCACTTGAGAATTGTACTGAAGACCTTGGGGAAGGATAATATTTAAGCCAAATTTACCAAGTGTGAATTTTGTCTTCAATAAAATTCATTTTTTTGTCACATAATCTCAAATGATAGGATATTAATGGATTCATCAAAAACATAGGTTCTTAAAAGCTGATCGAGACCAACAATAGTAATGAGATCCGATGTTTTTTTTGGATTTGATTGATAATATTGACAATTTGTATCATATTTTTCACCATTATCAAATCCACTCACCATGTTGACTTGGAATGGAGTTAAGTTCATTTGGATGGGGGAATGCGAAAATAATTTCGATTAGATAAAAATAATCATAGATGGTGCACCAGTGCTCACACTACCTAATAGTGGAGAAAGGTTTGTGATCTATAGTGATGTTTACAAGAAGGGGTTGGGGGTGTTCTCATGCAAAATGATATGGTGATAGCTTATGCCTTATGTCAGTATAAAATCCATGACCAAAATTACCCAACTCATGATTTGGAGTTAGCTGTAATAATATTCGACATATATATATAGATGCGTTATCTTTATTGTGAAAGGTTTGATATTTATACTGATCAAAAAAAATTAATATATATTTTATCACAAATGGAGAAGAATATTTACCAAAGAAGTTGGTAAGAGTTTATTAAAGATTAAGATTGTTCAATAAATTACCACCATGTGAATGAAATCAACGTGGAAGATGTATTATATGGAAAATACCATTCTAGCTTATCCTTGATGAGGATCATGAAAGATCCAATATTTATGGATTTACAAGGTATAGAGCTTGAAATTATTACTGAATGGGAGAAATATTATCTTTATCAAATTAAAGTGCCACCATCTATATATATGAAGATCAGAGAGGCCCAAAAGGATGATGTATAGTTAAAAAAGAAGGTGATAAATAGTCCTAAATTTAACCATGATTGTGATGAAATAATATGGTTCAGGAATTAGGTTTGTGTTCAACAGAATACAATAATTAAAGACGTAGATATTTTATTAGGCTCATAATTCTTCATTTAATGTTCACCCTAGATGCACAAAGATGTACAGTAACTTAAAAGAGTACTTCTGGTTGGATGGCATGAGAATATATGTCGCTGAATATTTCTCTTGATATATGGTTTATTATCAAGTTAATAATAAAAGATAGAAGTCTATGGGGGTGTTACAAATATTAACCATAGCAGAATGGAAATAAGAAATCATCACTATGGAATCTGTCATTGGAAATATGAAAACATCAAATGGAAAGAATTTTATCATGGTTATAGTTGATCACCATACGAAGATGGTACACTTCATTAACATTATATGGGATATCTCTATTGATCATCATTCCTAGATATTTGTAAAGGAAGTGGAATGATTTCATGGACTACCACATTCCATTATATTTATTAAGTATCTGAGGTTTACCTAGATGTTTAGGAATTGTTTTCAGCATGATCTAGATAAAAGCGTAAGTTTCTGCACTGGTTATCATCCTCAGATAAACCGTCAGTATGAGAGGACAATATTAAATCTAGAATACATGTTTAAAGCTTCCCCTATGGATTTTAAAGGTTGTTGGGATCAACATATACCATTGGTGGAATTTTCTTAAAATTATAGATTTCAATCTTGTATTCATATGGATCCTTTGGAATCCCTCTATTGAATGAAGTGATGAAATCAAAATTATTGGGATTGATTTGGGGAAAGAAATCAATTAGGACCTGATATTGTTGATGAATTTGTAGAAAAGGTCAAATATATTCAAAAACACATAACAACAGCTCAGATTTTCAAAAAAAGATATTTTTTCAACTGAAGATAATAACTAGTGTTTGAAGTTTGTGATAAAGTGTTCTTATGAATATCTCCCTCGGAGAGAGTAATGATATTTGGAAAGAAGGGAAGGATGAGCCATCGGTATATCAGTTCTTCTGAAATTATACATCATATTGGGAAGATAACTTACCCATTTTCACTTCCACTGAATATCTCTCATGTCCATGAGGTGTTCCAGGTATCCCTCCTAGGAATGTACATACATGATCCTTCACATGTACTAATATCAATAGTCACCCCACTGGAGAAAGATCATTCTTATGAATAAAAACTGATATAGATTCTCGATCGTATCAAAAAGGTTCTACCAAGATGAACACTCATGTGGTTAATGTTTTATAGTGTAAAAACCAATTTGAAAAATCTACATGGGAACTTGGGGATATAATGAAGAAGAGGAATCATCATCAGTATGTTTCCAAGTGATGAATTTCGAGGGAGAAATTAAATTTAAGGGGTGTAGAATGTAACAGAAGTATTATATTATAAAATATTTAAATAATTTTTTTCAGTAGTTTTGTTTAGACGAAATCATGAATATATAAAACTACTAGATTCCTATAATATAAAATTACCATTATACCCTAGAAATTAGGTTAGCGTGAATAGTTATAATTATCTTAGGAGAATATATTATGAAAAATTTAAATCAGTTAGATATTTTTATTTTAGAGTGAATTATTTTCTATAATGAAATTAATATTATATATATTTGTTATATACTTAATAAAATATTTTTGATATTCATTAAATTAATATTTTAGTCATAGGTTAGGAATAAAACATTATTTGATGTGTTTTATTAAAGGTTAATTTTACACCTTTGAATAGAGAACCCATTTTAAATTAAGACGTTTACACATTTATTATTAATATATGACAACATAAATATTTTATTTTGAATAAGGGTATAAAATTGTACTTTGGATAATGTTTTGTTATTTTTCTGATAACTTTCATATTTTGATTAATAGTTAAAATAAGCTAATTTTTAATTTAAAACAACATTTTTGATTTAAATAATTTATGTGGTTAAATTATAATATTTAACAGTTTTAAGGTATAAAGAGAATATATTTTTATCATTTAATATAATGTATGTAATTATCTTTATTTTTACATTGAATTCATAGGTAAACCATTTCAATATTTTGCATAGTTTTGAAATTTAAAACCTGTTTTCTCAACAACAATATTAATTTAAAAGTAATTACTACAACTTCTATGTCTTGAATTTTGAAAAAATAACTCCAAATTTTGAATCATTAGATCCAAATTATGTAAATAGGATACATTTATTTTTTGTCATTATGAATTGTAAATTTTGTAATTATTTTTATTACCATTATTTAAGGTGAATCTGGTAATTAATGGTAAATGTAATATTATAAAATTATCATCACACCTATAAATGTCATATAAGATGATATAAATTCGACTCTTATCATCTATTGTTCTAAATGTAATTACTTTATTGCCACTTACCTATGAAAATGACATGAATGCAATAAATCTAATGAAATGGGAAAAGTGTCACGATCTCTTTTTATATAAGTGTATTTATTATAATATATAGATAACAATGAGATAAAATAGACTATAGAGAGCCTATATAAATTTAAATTAATTACCCATATCATAAAAACTTGTTAATAATTTTTTAATAAAAAATTTACCTTTATTGATGACATAATAGTGATGTATAAATTATTTTATTAATAGAAATATCAATTAAATGGTTTTAAAAATGATAAAAACAATCATAGGAACTAATTAATATACATCACGAATTTTATATGTTACAATGACATGTTAAGAGTGTATTTAATATCTTGGTTCTAATTTATCTTCTAATTGAATTTTATTTATTGTCTAATTAATGAATACTGTATAAATTGACACTGTTGATATTTTATAAACATAATATTTTATTATATTATTTTCAAAAAAATACTTAAAAATATAAATTGATAATTATGAGGCCTAAAATATCATTAATTATTCAATTATGTTCAATTAACACACCTTATGTAAATACTGATTACTGTTAAATATTTAAAATGTTATTACCAAAATTAATCATTAATTGAAGACAAGGGGTCAATTAAAAAGATAATTTTTAAATTGACAAAAATTGTTGTCAAAAATCTATTGGTTGAAGAGATTACAACCCTATATAATATCAAATTCTAATTAGGTACACATTGGGGGTTTTTGGATTGAATTTTTTATTATAAATTAATGTTTTTGGGAGTTTCCTAAAGTGCTATCTCACCTCTTATAAAAGGGAACCTCCAAACTCTCCTCTACAATCCATTTTGAAACATTTATCTCGTCCAAAAACTTGTTATTAATATTCTGAATGTCCCTATAAACATTCTGGAGGTTCTAGTCTTATTAAAATAACAACTCTAGTTCCCTATGTAGAAATTCAAAGGAGGCGAGTTGATGAAGATGAAATCTCATCTACCAATTCATTAATTTTTCATTCTTATTATAATTCCTATTAATTAGTTATTTCATTATAAAATAACAACATCAGTATCACTCATATCAAGATATGTTATTATAAATATAAAAACCCGTATTTCACTTTCTATCCATCAAATGAAAAAACAAAATCATCGTGTGTGCGTAGTTATGGCTTACTGTCTCCACACCTTGGTTTAATAAGTTTTTCACCACCACCTAACATGGATGGGTATAATGGTTTAAATAATACCAATATATTTATAAAAATATTTTACTATTTATTAGATACTATACACCATCCACTTCAACATCATTAAATAATTATTGGATCGATATCATCGCCCCTGCAGAGGTACGACTTACCATCTTCATGGGGCGACGTGATTTGTTATATATAATATTCTTTAAACCATGATTATATAATAGAAATTAATGACTATAAAAGATTTATATTATACTAATAAAATTTTATAAATTTTATAAATATAATCAATAAATGGTAATAAGGACTTTTCCGAAAAAACATACGTAAGTACAAAAAGATGTTAATACCCGAATAACCAGTAACAATGGAATGTTACTAACAAACAAATGAAAACATGATCATTAATTTTATCATAAATTTGAGTATGATTCTAGAATAAATTCAAAACATTATTTAATTCATAATACTGAAGGTTTGGATACATATGAATTATATCAGGCCTATGGTAAGGGATAACTTTTCCTCTCTCATTTTTATACGATATTGTATATTCATTAGTATTTATTGGTGTTATATTTACCATACATGTCCATGTTTTCTAAAAATGTTTTTTAAAAATATTTACTATTATTACTAGTATTATTAATGTAATGTTTATCCTTTTTGACTTTTACCACATGATATAGATGAAATCTATCATTTTATTTCCATAGAAGGTACTTTTTGACTTTTCCAGTAGAAGTACGAGATGAATGTTTTTTTACTTATACAGCAAGAACGGATTTTTACGTATTCATAGAGAATTATTTCCATGAATATTCATTTGCAAATTTTCATGCTTATTTTTAGTTTTCTTATTTTTTTAAAAATTATGATGACATATTTAGTAAAGAAAATGTTTTTGTAGAACAAAGGATATTTTCCTCAGGAACGCAGTTCAAGTGTTTTATCAAAAATATTTTCCATCAATAATGATATAGGGTTATGTTTCTATACATATTATTACTTTGATTTTATTATTTTAATATGGAATTATTTTTATCAAGTCCTTTTATCTTATATGGATTAATCTATGATGGATTGAGGTTTATGAATCCAATTTTATTACATGGGATAAGCTATGATGTATGATTTATGTTTTTTGGGCCACACATAAGAATGGTTTCATTGTCAGATTGGTGGGACCTATATCTCCCTCAAATGGATTGGGTAATGATTTATATATCATGAGATAGACATAGCTGGAAATTCATGTTAATTCAGTTCAGTGATACAGGGCTAGAAAGGGGAGAGAACTCAGTTCAGTAATGTATTTTTCCACTATGATGGTTTTGGAAAGGAGACATGACTAATATGTAATGATTTTGATCACATATGTGTGTATTCCACAAAGTTACATGTCTAATGTTATGATAATTTGTATTACATTTCAATTATATTTTTTATCCCATGAGATGATAATACTATATCTTATAGAGGATAATATTTTCAAATGTTTTGTTCTTATGAATATGATTGAATTGATATTTCCTTTGTTTACCCTTTCTGGGCATTTGAGCTCACCCTTTTGTATTAATATTTTCCCCAGGTCTGGAAGAAGGGTATTAAATATTATATTCCAAAAGGAGTCTAGTTATGAGGAAATAAATGGTATACAATGTAGATGATTTTTTAACATTTTTTTTATGTTTACTAGTTTTTAAAGACACTATACCTATATGGTTCTGTCATGATTTTATTATATGTTGTAATAAATATAAATCAATTCTGATGTTTTAACAAATTATTTAATGTATGTGTTGTTATAATTAATGATGTATAATTGGTTTAATAATCATTAAAACATAAGGAGGGAATTATAGGGTAGGTTATAAATCATACCCCAACATTTTTGTTGGAAAATAAAATGGAATAACAACATAAAGAAACATAGAAAAAAATGAGAAAGGAAGAAATTCCTTATATGAAAGTGTGACCCCAAAGGATTGGGATAGGCTGGGGAGAGGCTTGTAGTGAGATATGGCCACCTTTGGAGGATTATAGATAAAGTATGGAAGGGGTTTATCGATCACCAATGGTTTTTAGTGAAGATAAATGGGAGGTTTAATGGGTTTATATTGGAAAACAGAGGGAATTATAATTTATTTAGGTTTTGAACACTACATATTAAACTAATCATAACCATAAATCAACCAATGGGTTTTTCCATCATTTTTTTCAAATGGTATGGTAAAAAACTATTTTATAAGGCTAATTACTGAACTTATTAAAATACTGGGCTTGCTTACGTGGAGGTGAGTAACACCCTCAAGGAAATCCTTGTAAAAAATAAATATATGTTATATGTTTTGGATAGTCTAGGCAGGCTATATAAAATTATTCAAAAAAATAAAAAATCAACTTAATTTAAATATAAACCAAATATTTTCCGATAATATATATATATATATATATATATATATATATTCATTCCATAACCATTAGGTAATTATGATGTCCTAAAACACAATATATATTTAAACAGTAGGTAATTTTAACCCAAAAAATCTACTGTCTCATACAATTATTAAAAAATAACCATTAGATAATTTTGAAGTCCAGAATCAAAAAATTATATTCATTTTATATAAATAATATTCTGAATATGTAAATTTTTAATTTTGAAATTAAAATTGAAATTTATTAAAAATATGTGGGTTCTAACTAATTTTTTTTCAATCCTTAATAAAAATAACAATTGTACTCATATAAATTTTATAATCATTTATTTTTAATAAAATGTAATTTTGATATAATATTTTATTAAAATGTTATTTAAATTCATAAAATCTTTGAAATCATTAAAAAAAATTCTCCATTGAATTTAAATATTAACTAAAAACGATTTGTGATTTAAATCGTATTTAAAAGTAACAATCATAATTTGAATGTATAATAAATTCTAAAAAACAAATAAACCACAGAATCATAGTTCTAGGTTCTTGTTACATAACCCCTTATAAAATCCACATAAGTCCTATTGGTATGGTTTGTGATTGTGACAGACTCTTGGGTTTCCTCAGATAACATCTCTTGAGAGGTTATCTCTATTAACTTCCACTTCCCCCATAGGTGATTCTTTTCAAGCATAACATTTTGAAGATCAAATTGGGATTGATAAAAATCTTATCCTAGTGATTTCACCTCTTTTTCTAACTCTGAAGGATTCCCTTCATACTTCAAATTTATTTTTTTCGACACTAAAATATATTAGGGTATCTCTTTCTTTCATCACATCCTCTGATTCCCATGTTACATTTTCAAACATGTGGATTCATTACAACACCTTGACGAGTGGAATTGTCTTATTTAGTAGAAAATTTTCCCAATGATCTGATATACTCACCATATTATCTACATAGAAGAGGTCATTATCAAATTGTACCACCTATGGATTGAGTACCTGTGATGGGTCAGGTATGTAATTCTTCAATAGTGATATAGTGACTACATCGTGTAATGGAGATAGGTTCGGTGGGAGTACTAGTTGATAGGATAATTCTCTGATGCGATCAAGGATCTCAGAAGAGATGATGTACCTTGGACTAAAATTCCATTTCTTACAATATCTCATAACTCTATTCTATAGTGATATACTATGGAATACCATGCCTCCAAAACTAAACTCTAGATCTCATCGACATTAGTTGGCATAACTCTTTTCATCGGCCATTTATGGACTATGAGTTTTCGCTCCCAAAATTCAACCCTACATGTTGTTGTTCTACACCTCATTCCATATAGGGATTTATAAGGAGCCATATGGATGCTTGAGTAGAAACTGTTATTGTAAGAGAACTCAACCAGAGGAAGATGTTGATCTTGTCCTCCTTTGAAGTGCATTGAGCATTCTCCCTACATGTCCCCAAATGTTTGGATTGTCTACATAGATTGTACACCAGTTTGAGGATGATAATTCATACTAATGTTTAGCTTATTATTAAAAATGTATTGGAGACTCTTCCAGAACAAATATTTGATTTGTGGATTTTGATCAGATTCAAATTATAGTGATACTCCATGAAGCTTTTACACTTCTCTGATGTATATCAGGGCCAATTGATCCCATGAGAAATCCTAAAGAATTTCAATTATGTGTTCTATCATAGTAAGATGATCAATAATAACCCAAATTACATTTTTTCCATTGGATGGCTTCGTATGTCCAGTGACAAAGTCCATGATAATGTTTTTCTATTTCTATGTTGGTATGGGTAATGGTTTCATCATCTACTTAGACATTTACCTCTCAGCCTTCCCTTACGGACATAACATATACTTTGATATATACTCACAGATCTCATTCATCATGTTTTCCCAAAAATAATGATCTTGGATATCTTGATACATCATTGTATTTTCTGGGTGAATAGTGAAATTCAAACATTGTGCATCATTGAAAAGTACATTATTAAACTCAGGATTTGATGGAAGACATAGTATTGACCTAAATCTCACAATTCCAGGATCATTAACAATAAAATATAAGGATTATCTTTTTCTGATAGTTTTTACATTTTTCTAAATTCTTATATCATTGTTTTGAGAATCCATTAACCTTTCTAAAAGAGATGGATGATAATTCATTTTTGAAAGGATTTATGATGTTACCTTCTTTTTGATTCACGTGACTATCTTCATAAAATCTATGAATATTGGATTCTTTTTAATTCTAATCAATGATAAAAATCATTCAGTCATTTATTCATAGAACTTTACCACCTTGTTCACATTCATATGGTGGTAATGGATTGAGGTGTCATTGTTTTTTATCTGCTCTAAACATCTTTGTTGGAGAATATATATCTCTTTTTGTGATAATATATAGTAGAGGATATTGGGATCTATATTTATTTCAAACTTCTCCCTAAAGAGGTAATGTCGCAAAATTATTGAAGAAAATATAATTGCAACCAAATCCAGATCCAGGGTTGGATAGTTTTTAACATGAACATTTTAGTGCCTTCAATCATATGCAATGACTTTGTAATTTATCATCAACACACATCCTTGAACCATCTTCCAAGGGTCACTGAATACCACAAAAAGTTCTCCACATGTGGGTAGTGTGAGCACATGCACATTGTTATGACTCCTTTTCAACTCCTTGAATCTATCTTCCCATTGATCACTCTACGAAAACATGATTTCCATCCATGTTATCTTGGTATGAGGGTTTGACAATTGTGATGAATTTATAAAAAATCCTAGATAATATCCACCAATCCCATGGATTCTATGGGTATCAGTTACTGATGTAGGCCTTGGTCATCACTCAAATGAATATGTCTTGGAGGAATTCATAGATATTCCAATTCATGTGATGATATGAACCATGAATGATACTTTCATCAACCAAAACTCAAAGTTTCAGTACTTTTCATAGAGCATCCCCTTTCACAACGTCTCTGTTATAGTTCTTAGATGCTCTGCATGCCCCCCTCCCCTTTTTTTGAGTATACGAAAATATCATCTATAAATACTTCCACAAATATTTTGAGGCAATATCTAAAAACTATATTCATCTAGTCAATATTTATTTATTGAGAATTAGTGACTCTTAAAGTAATTAGATTTAATTATTATTTCCCATATCTTGTACAAAATGTAGCCTAGGGAATATCCAACTTCATCACCCTTACTTGGTAATATCCCAACCGAATATCCTCCTTATAAAATTATTTTGATCCTTTTAACTCATCGAACAAGTAATCAATTCGGGGTAGAGGATAATTGTTCATTATCATGATTTTGTTAAGCTTATGTTAATCAATTCAAATGTGCACTGACCAATCCTTCTTCTATGACGAACATGACTTGTTCACCCAATGGTGAAGCACATGGTCATAAAATCATTTTATCCAGGTTTTCTTGAAGTTGTTTCTTTAGATACTCAAGCTCTTAAACATCCATTCTATACGGAGACTTGGATATGTGTAGAGGTCCATGTATAAGATCAATCGAGAATTCAAAATCTTCACTAGGAGTAAGACTAGGTAACTCCATAACAAACACATCATCGAATTCCTTCACAATTTGATTTTCACCAAGGATGGTTTCTTCCATATAGTCAATCATATAAGATAGATATGCATTCTTATAGGGATTTAATATTTGAACATTAGATGATGGTGAAAAAGAATATCCATCCACTTACATGAAATTGTATAGAATTGTGTGTAAATTCACAATATGAATAGTGATTTACCTCTCAGAGAAATTTATGTTGGCTCTATGTAGGGAATGTCCTTCCATGACAATACATTCATCAAATTCCACTAGATGGAGTACGAATAGGTTTTTTTGGGAATTCAATCCACAATTTGTGTAAGGGGATGAGTTATATTAAGGGGATGCAATTATTTCCCTCTTTACTGTCTTTTATGACACATTTACATCCATGATTTGTGGTGGTGTGGGGATTATTCTACTAAACGGTCAGGATATAAGAGAATGTGTAGAACTAAAATCAAAAAGAATTTTCACTATTCTTGAATGATTAATTGGTATACCAGTCACTACTTAATTAATATGGTTTCCTTTAGCAATAGTGATGGATGAAATTCCCTTGCTGCCTTTGTGGATGTTGTTTTCCCCGGAAAACCCCTGTCATCGGGAATTGGAAAGCCAATGTGACATTGTTCATTTTAGTTGAAGCAATGAACAATGTGTTGAGGTTAAAATGCAGTGTTCCTATCCTCTATTGCAACAAAGAGTTTTTATAGACGACAGTTAATGGTCAATTTCACTTCTCTTCTACACCAAAATCATTTCCCCGTCCACTTTAGGCAATTTCAGGGGTGCTTCATTGTGCACCTTTGACAAGTGGGATACAAGAAATTTCATAGAACCATTGAATTTATCCATTGGACCACCATAATAAAAGTCTATTTTTTGTTTCATATCCCCATGCTACCCATGATATTCACCAATATCTATTTCAACAGAGAGGGCACATTGGGAAATTTCCTTATATCCATAGAGTTTACGATTCCCCAGGGCTTTCCGTATGATAGATTTAATCCCGCCAAAGAAGTGGTGAACCATGCATTTTTTGATAACGATAAATGCTGAGGCGTATGATGTTTGCCTTATGTAGTTTACTTCATATGCTATAATGAATTCAAAATCTTTTTATTTAGGGAACAAAATTCCATTTCCATATTAAGTAGGTGGGTGCGAGGAAAATAATTATCAAAAAATTTATTTCCAAAATCCTTCCATTTCAATGCCTCGATCTCTTCCTCGGGCATCATATTTTTTTGTCAATGTCCACTATTGATCAGCTACTCCCTTCATACAATAAGTATCTAGACGAGCCTTCCCTTGTTCGCAACATTGAATGATGGAGAAGATCTTTTCAACAGAGTTGATCCATTGTTTGACGATCATGGGATTGGATGATCAATTAAAAGTATGAAGCCTTAGTCTTATGAATCTCTTGATTATGTATTGTACATTATTGGGGGGGGGGGTAGAAATTTTCCCTTGACCCATGTTTCTATTCAAAATATGATTTGACTGATAGCCATCATCACATTGATCTTCACATTGAATGTTAGCTTGATTCCTACAAATATTGTCCATTGGATGGAATTAATGTATATTTAGGTGTAAAAACTAAAGGGGAATCCAAAAAATGATAAGTTTCAAAATACATTTCTTTCATTAACCTATGAATTTATCAGCCTCAATCTATGTTATCCATGATCTCAATCCCAATATATATTCATAGGTGAATTTTTTTATTTCCGTAATAAATGATCATACAATGTTTATGAATTTAACAAAGCATATCTCTCGAGAGTGTTGTAACCAAGATTTTGGCAAGGCCCATTGTCGTATACCAATTCTCATTCATGTCTATCTCAAAAAAATGTTTTTCGCTTCAACTCCTAGGTACATGTATGCTAGATCCACCTCTACTTGTTCATATCTAGACATGAATATATTTAATTGTTAAAAATCATATTATATAGTCACAAAAATATAGGGATTTTTTTATTATTTTAAGTATTATCCCTATGGCTTTCACTAGGAATTTCTAATCATAATTCCAAATAAAACTAAACCTTTTCTATGATAACAACTATAACAACCCATCTCATTACTAAACACTTTTACATGACTTATTACTTAATCTTTCACTTACAACAACTATTAGCAATGATAGGACAAGTGTCATTAGAAATTAAGAACATTACATGAAAACATTGAACCTAAAATACAACTTATTTATGGAAAACTTATCATACATGATCACAACATTCCTTCATACGTAGCATTGTATGGGATAATCTGAGAACATACATAAGAAAAGGGTGAAATTTTAGCATATTAAGGGAGTAAAAAATTTATAACATGAATAATACAATACACGTTACGTAATACAAATATAAATTATTCATTAGAGAAACATAAACATAAAGTAATTCTATATCATGATTATCATAACATGGATATGTGGCAACAACATTAGACCTAGTATTAGCATGATCCATAGGTCATTGCACACAGAGAATGAGTAAACCCTAATTTCAGTTGAATTATAATGAGTACAAAATAATTTCACTTGATGTATCATGATATTATTCTTCACCTAATTCATTATAGCATTATCCAGGTGCACCATTCTTAATCATTTAATTTCATGCTTAAGTGTGCCACATGGATCATATAACATGGAATCATTAAACATCATAAGATATTCCATGATTAATGAATGTTGAATAAATAAATGTAATTACCATTATAAATCATTTTTTCATGATGGTGAATACCCTTTATATAGAAATGGTTGTTGTATTCACTATGAAATGATTTCATCTTGAAAACTGTGGTGCAAGTTTGGCAGTAAAATAGCGTGACATAATGATTTAAAAAAATGGTTGATGAGATAGAAATGGGTATCTCATCACATGTACATTAAATGGATAGTAAGGGGGTTCATATAGATACATTTCCCAACACATGGAATTTCGAAATAGAAGTCGTAACATAATATTGAACCTTGAAAAAATAGAATAATTTTAATAACTCATACGAAATTTCACCACGGTAACTGGTGTACATGGGAGAAATTAATGAGAGAGAGAGAGGGTTATATCATCATTAAATCATAATGAGGGTAGTATAGGGGAGGTGAGAAATTATACTAAATCATTATTAATGGAAAATAAAATGGAATAAAAATACTATGAAACTATCACAAAAATGAGAAAGGATGAAATCCTTTACCTGGAAGTGTGATCCCAATGGATTGGGAGAGTTTTGAGAGAGGTTTATAGAGATATTGGAGAGACTTTAGTGGATTTTTATAGAGAGGAGGTCAAGGTTTGGTCGATCTCCAATGTTTATGAGAGAAGATTAATGGGAGGTAGAGTGGGTTTATATTGTAAGGGAGAGGGAATTATTTATTATTTAGGTTTTGGATTCTACAAATTAAACAAATCAAAAACACAAACTGAAACACAATTATTTCCCATGGTTTTTGCAAAAGGGGAGTGGAAAACATTATTTTATAAGTACAATGTCCTAACTTATTAAAATATTATTCTTTCTTATGTGGAGGTGAGTCACACCCTCAAGTAAATCATTTAAAATAGTTATGATATTTTATAAGTCGTGTTGGGTCAACTTAGGTAGCATAATATTTATCAAAAAAATATATGATCACATTAAATTAAATATAAAAAATATATTGGCCTAAAATCCTTTTTATCGTATTATATTACATAATTATTAGGTCATTATGATGTCATATAACACATTATATGTTTAAACAATATAAAATTGTTTTCCCAAAAATTTAACTGCCTCCGAAAATTATAAATAATTAACCATTATATAATTTCTATGCCATGAATCCAAAAATGATATTAATTTTATCTAAATAATTTTTTAAATAGTTAAATTTTCCGTTATAAAATAAAAACAGACATTAATTAAATATTTGTGGGTTTTGACAAAAACCGTTTTCAAAGCATAATAAAAATTCATAATATACTCAAAATAATTTTAAGATCATTTTTATTTAATAAAAACAAAATTTAGATATATTATTTTATTAAAATATTATTTAAATTTAAAAATCCATTAATTCATAAAAATATATTTCTTCGTTGAATTTCAATATTAACTAAAATACTATTTGTGATTTTAACCCTATTTAAAAATTAACAATAATAAAATTTATATATATTATTTGTAAAAAAATATAATGCACATAATAATGGTTCTATGGTATTGTTACATAACCCCTTAAAACACATGAATAAAGCATAAGGGTAAGTTGTGCGATGGTAACATACTCATGGGGTGGCCTAGATAACATCTCTCAGGTGGTAATCTCTATTATCATCCACTTCTCCCATATGAAATTCAACTCAAGAAAAACATGTTGAATCTCGGCTTGTGATTGTTCAATAGCGAAGCCTACTAATGACACATCCTTTCTGAGCTTTGAAAAATGGGCTTCGTATGGAGAAATTCTATATTATGGGTCCATAGATTCCTTTTCCTATGTAAATTGGATTTGTTAAAGCCCTATATTTATACTAATCATGTGATCACTATTCAATGGATACATTAGAAATGGTAATAATTCTTAATGTGTTTTTAAAATACAAAAACATAAAACCATGGATGTGAATATATCTTATATATCTATTTTACTTAATAAGACATTTAATCCAATTTAAGGGAAATTTTCATTAATAAATGTTTGGGTCATTACGTCACCCCTTTTTTATGTTTTATTTTCCCTGGATGCAATTATGTTTTTCATACTTAATATAGAGTAAATCTATGATTATAATGGTGTTCTCAAAGTTTTATATATGTTGTATTTAATGATTTTAATTATAATTTAATATTTATGTATGTTCTCTATTTTTTAAGACTACAAAACTAATCGGTCAATCGGGATATAATTCCTTCTAACCGTGAAAATGTATTAAACTAATGCACCGAATCTAGGCTTCTAGAATCGTGGAATTTCAATTTTAATTTAAGAATGTTAAAAAATAACGATAGAAATAAGATTTAGAAAATGTACATTAAAGATCATAACCCAGCGATAGACATTGGGAATAAGCATAGAATAATGTCGTGGAATATTCCTAATGTACAGATGATATATTTATTACTAGAAAATATTTCCCTACATGGACTCTTCAATTGGATGTGTTTCTAGCACTAATTTAACACGAAGTAATAACAGTGAAATGGTGTTTCGGGTTTGACATAGGGTGACTTAGTACCTGAAAACATGACTTAAAGAACAATTGGTTTTACACTCCCAAGGGATGTGCAAAGGATAATTCACTATTTAATTACATACCGTAATGATAGATTTATCAGTAAATATGTCCCCAATGAAACCATCTTTAGGATTATTAGATTATTTAAGTATAAATTTTTCAATTTATATCAATAATTTTTATTTTTTTGGATTATACATTTTGATACAATCTAATCTAGTATATTCTTTTTATTAGAAATTTAACATAGTAGAATTAATGGAAAAACTATAATGCTCATAATCAATATAGGTATTTCCCTAATATACTAGAAAATGATATAGAAGCAGGAAAAGAAATTGAGGATGAAAAACATAATACTATACCAGGACAATTGACTAATATTTTGAATAATAACCTTACATGTATGAAGTAGACTGATCCACAATGCAGAGGATAACTTTTAGACTGGTTCATGAGACCACATGATCCAATATTTAATGGGACTTCAAATACATTTGTAAATGGTAAATAGATAAGATACATAGAGAAATTATTTCTGTCCTTGGGACTAACAAATGATAAAATTTTGTTACGGATATCGATCATCTCCCAGGACATACAGATCTATGAATGTCAATTATTCAATTAATGAAGGATAATGAAGAGGTATAAAATATAGAAAATAAGTAATTTAATGAACTCTTCATATAATTTTTTTTCCTTGTGCATTGTCAGTAAATATGTAGAGGTAATTTCTGAGCCTGAGGTAGAAAATGTTTGAGAATATTGAAAACTATTTAGCAAACATCGTAAGGTTAGTATCCCATGCTTCAGACTGCACTTGAAACCCAAAAAGTATTATTGATGTATTTTTTTATGGAGTAAAACTATTTCTACACTGGTCACTGGTCTCACAATCTATCTCATCATATAATTATATAGTCTCATATCTTATCAAGAGAGTGAAATAATTTTCTATGCTTAATGACCTTAATGGAAATGAAGAAAATAAGAGGATGGGGGAGTAAGAGATAGATAAATGGATAGCTGAAAATATAGATTTTCCCCATATGTTATAATTATTGGAAGAAACAAAAAAGGAATTTCCTAAAATTAATTGGAGTTTTTTATAAAGGTGGAGAGAAAGATCACCATGATTGTGGTTGTAAGAGAATGAAAGAAGCTCTAAATGTGCAATTTTATAATTTAAAAGAGATTGTACATTATGAAAATGATTGTAAAAATAATCAAAGTAATATATATCTCAAGAAAAAAATGGAACATGGTCAATCTTATATTGGTAATACAATAAATGTGGAATAATTAATGTATTTTTTTTATTCAAGTTTTATGTTATAACAATAATGTGATAAATAAGGATTGATCTTCTCTACTATTTCTTTAAATATTTGGAGGAACATAATTTTTCATTATGGTTTTTATGGTTATTAAAAATTTGGATTCTTTAAATAAGATCTATGTTATGTTATTTGGTGAATTTTATGTTACTATTGGTTTTGGAAAATATGGGACATTTATGGACATTTAATTTGGACAGATGTATTTTGGATGAGTCTTAAGGATGTATTGGAGTAAGATGAACAATAGATATTATTGTTTGACGTTAAAGAATGATTTATTGGATACATTTGGACCCACATTATTTGTTTTAGTAAATTTGTAGATGTAGAAGAAAATAATTGTGGGCCTTATGATTTATCATAGGTGCTTCAGGGATAAAAGCAATATTTTGGACATTCATTTCCAAAAGTATGGAATGATGTTAAAATAGATTGAACCACAACCAAAGGAGAGGATTATATATATTACATGGAACAAAATCAATTTTGTGATTTTATAAATATTAAAATAATTCTTCATGTCTAGGGAGAGGATCCTTTAACAAGAAATTCCATACTTGTAATTTTTCTGATGTATCAAATAGTCCTTTAGATCATCGCAGATTTATAGTTTTGTGAATGCTATCTCAATCCTACCAACGTTCAATAGTTCTATCTTTTATAACATGATGGTTATATATTTCTATTATATATTTTTTTTACATGGAAACCATGTATGTGTTATCTCTGTTAACCTTCATACATCCCTTTAATATTTTAAAATAGAAATTTTATCGACCCTTATTCTGTTATGGGATTTAAATAAAGGAAATTTAAATTGTCAAACTCTTGGAACAAAACATGAATTATAAAATTGAGATTATGAAATCTATTAAAGTATGGAAGACTATAAAACCCTCAATATTTCTTAGTATGTTATCATTTTGAATAAATTTGAAATCTTACATTGAACACAACACTATGTTCGAGCATACCATGATCTAACAATCTAACTGTTTAAAAATGGTTATGAATAGTATTTACCACATTATGAAATTTCAATATATTATTTTTCAAAATAGGAATAATTTTAAAATTTTGGATATGAAAATTAGCTTAGTGTGGTTTTTTATATTTTTATGAAAATATTCAATTCTTGTTGAATTGTTAAAAAATGAAATGTTGTTAATAAATGACAATTTCCTTAAAAAAATATTTTAATTGAAATTTATTTTAAATTAATAATACATAATTAATACATGTAGTAATATATTGTAGGTCATTTGATATTTTTTATAATAAAATTATATATAAAAATTTATTGATTTTTTGAACATCTCTTTAACTACCTTCTAGCTACATTTGTAGGATTCTAATTAAACATAACAATACCGCTAATGTGAGTTAAATTTATAAAAATAGAAATACATGGTTTTAATTGGTATGAAAAATATTTTCTAATAGGATCAAAATAATTTTTCATGAATAGTAACTTTATTAATTTTTAAACCATAGTTAATGGATTATAATGTTATTAAAGTTAAACAGAATATAATATTATTATAATGTTAACCTAAAACTTCTTCTAATTTATTTTAATGAGTGTTTTTAGACCAATTTAATCATTGTAAATATTGTGGGACCACATGGAGCTACTTTTATGACATTAATATATTTATGAAATTGTATTTATGGAAATTCCAACTTTTTTATACTTTTTTATTTTAACATGTAAAATATTTTTCATATGAAGTTATATATGTGATATGGTGGACTATAAATTGTCATTAGAATGATAAAATATTTATCTACACTATGGTAATTTTTTTTATAATTTTTTAAATTATGTAATTAAATTAAATATTGACACAATGATGATATAATGATTGAATTATTAAAAAAATCATATAAATGATATTCATAATATTATTATAAACATAATTTGATTGAGTTAATTTCATCAAATATTTTAATTGATTGATTGGACATATTAGTATATTTTATATGTCTGGGTTTGAATATATCTTGTTGATTTGATTTTTGTTATAAGACAAAATAATGAACATTATCAAAATTGACATTTAAGATATTTTAAACAAAATAATATTTTATTAAAAGATATAAAATTCCAAAAAATATAAATTGTGTCCATATAAATAGGAGAATGGTAACGATTTTTTAATTATTTATTTTGAATCATTTAATGGTCACTTTTCCATGAAAATAACAGAGATCTTAATAATATTAATGTTTGTGATGGGGTGTCACACTCTCACTTCTTATAATTTCATCAATTTTAATATAAGGAAAATATGGAAATAATTTCAATCCTAAAAAGAATCTAGAAATATAAAATAATTAAATAATCCATAGTACTATATTTATAATTTTTATTCTATGAATCATTACCATAAATAATGACACAATAGTAAAGATGTAATAATTTTATTAATTAAAATATCAAATAATTTATTTTAAATGTATTAAAATAAATATAATATGACATAATAAAAGTGATCTATGAACATTATAGCTGTGTATGATAGGTTATTAGTATATTTAGTGGTTTGGTTTGATGTTAATTTTCTGTTTGTATTTTATTTAAAGTCAATTTAATGAATAGATTCAAAATTGACACAATTGATATTTTATAAAATTAAAATTTTATGGAATTATATAAAAATCCATTAAATCATTAAAAATAAAAAATATATAATTATACGATCAATATTTTTATGATGTTTCTATTTATGGTCAATTGAAACCATATATGTAAATATTTATAATCATTTAATATTTGTAATATTATTACCACAATTAAAATTATATAGATTAAATAATGATAAATAAAAAATAAATGGTTTAATATAAAATATAAACACGTCTAAAATTAACTGGTTTAGTGTATTTCGACACATAATCATCTTATCATTTATATAATTCACTTTGTATCCATTTTGAATTTCATATTATTTTATATTAATTTAATATTTTGAGAGTTTCCTAAAGTTCCCCCACCACACTTATAAAAGCGAACCAAACCTTCTCTTTTATTAACTCCTATAAATACTTTTTTCTAAACAAAGTCTACCCATTTAACCTCCCATATTCCATTATTTCATTCAAGAAGTCATACATCGAGTTGAAATTCAACTTTAGGAGTCCTTTTGTACAAATCAAAAGAAGACACTCGAAGAAGAGGTCATTGTTTTACCAATTCAACTCAATTTCATTTTTGCTTCTACGTTCTAATACTATGTTGTTTTTCACACTAATGTAATAAATATAGAATCATATATATTATGAGATGTTATTATTGTTATGGTAAAACCATATTCCTCCTTTTAGTTATCCTACCAATAACAATATCATCATGTTTATGTATGTGCGACTTACCGTGTCCACGATGTCGTGTAATTCGTTATACAACACTACCTTATTTCAGTTGTTATTGTGATGAGTATTATTTATATAAATAATTTATATTACATTATTATGATTTTTGGTTATTAATTTACCATCCAATTGCATACCATTTTACCATTAGGTGAATGATATCGTCGCTCGTGCATACGTACCACCTACTGTCACCACGACACGATGTGATTCATTCTCAATGTTAACAATTCAAGAATGATTATAAAATTCATATGATACGTGAATGTAATGTTTACAAATTTATTATCATTATTTTAATGAATAAAATCAACTCTATGCATATGAATCATTACATACATGAAAAAACATGTATAGGATAACTAAGAAGTTAACACCAAAAAAGTGGTAATAATGAAATACTATCAAAAAAACGATATAAGAGGATCATATATGATATTATAAATATAGATATGGTCTATATGTAATTTAATACATTGATTTAACCATTATATAAGAGGCTAAATAACCCATGACTAAAATAACTATAATGGGAGGGTTAATTTTGTAATCTCATTATTATCTGAGGTTGTTTATATGTAAGTATCTACTAGGACAAATTTATCATCCATTTTCATGTTTATTAATTATATATATCAAAATTTTATTGAAAATTTTTTAAAATCATTTTTACCCATGTTATAATTTTTATAAATCCATTTTAATGGAAAATTTCAAAAAAATTACAAACAATGTACTTTATAACCCATTTAAAAAAAATTCGGAAAGCATATATATTTTTTACTTATAATGTACGAGCGAATTTTTCTTCCATTATGACTCTTTACTGTTATTAGGATTCTTTTAAAATCCTATATATTTATATTTTAAAATATAATTTTTTAACTTTTTAACTTTAATGATTTTTCCACGTAAATAAATTCATATTTCTTGGAACAATTCTCAATTATGTTATTAAATTATTTCATCTGTATCAACATCTGTTGATAAATTTTTTTCTAAATTGATGTTAATTTTTAATGATAAAATATTCCTTACCATATTGAATGGAATATGATATGATTGACTGGGGATGATCCATATTGATAAAATTATTTGGTATTGATTCAGGAATTAACATTTCATATGCTAGTTTTAAATTGAATGTTTATGCTAGTTATGATTCCCCCTTTCCACATCAATATTGCTTTGGAATTAATATTTGACGGGTTGGGAATCACATATTAAAGGCCCTATGGTTTGGGGACCTATTAATGAAATCCCCACAATGCATCAGTAGTTCCCATGAGACAAAATTAATTGGAAAAAACCCATTCATATTTGTTTTACATGATTTTTAACATTGTAAGGCTGTATATCTTTTCAAGAGGATATTGGTTTCCTTAATAGTTAAAACTTTTTAACAATAATTTTCAATATATTTTTTTCCCTTACTAACCATATGAGATAACCCCATTTTTATGTTTTATTTTCCTAGGATTCCAAGAAGTTATTCATGATTAATATATAAAGTTATGTTTAGAGAAAAATATAATTTTCAATTTATTATATTTGTTGTTTTTATTGTTTTTATTGGTAATGTAATGATTATATTTATAATCTATTTTCATTGACTGCTAAAATGATCTTTACATTGAGATATAACTCCCTATAAACATGGCAATGTAATAAACTAATGTATTGGCTTCTAGATTCTTAGGTTGGGGCATTACAACAGTGATATGTAATGTGGGACTAAGATGTTGTGATATGGTGAATGATTTGACATTGATAGGATACATTGGGAAAAAATTTATATAGGTTTATGGTTGTGGTATTTATTATGATATTTATAATAGTTATGGATCCCAATATAAATAATCCTTTTATATGGGCTGATGGAAACCATTTTCGTGTAGAGTAAACACTATGTGATTAATGGATTGGATTTAATGTTGATATTGTATTAATATGGATATAGTTAATTTTGTTATTAACGATATGATACTAGAATATTTTTCTATTGTGAGTATATCATAACATATTTTTGTTATTTAAATTATTATTGGTGTGTTATTTTTCATTATCTTCGAGACCACTACTTAATTTTTACTCTATGCGATAAACCCCAATATTCATGTTTTATTGGATAATAATATAGAATCATGTCATATTATGAAATTTATTTTAATTATCAAAGGTATTTTTTTCAAAAACATATGTTTTATTTTTTTAGACATATATACTTATGGGATATTGTATTCCTAGAAGATATTGCATTACAAATAACTTATTCAGGGGGATTCCTGTTTTGGGGGCCCTGATGATATTATTATTTTGATGATTACATATTATAGGAGAATCTCAATATATGTAAACACACAAAAAGGGGTGAATCAGGTGTGGTTATAATTTTATCAAATTCAATAATCTTCATTAATACCTTAAATTCAATTGAACTATAATCCAATAATGTGAGTTAATATTTTTTGATTTATTTCGGTTTAGCATTTTAAATGCATATATGTGGTTTAGATAATGATGTTAATTTCGAAATTTGTTTTTTGATGGTTTTATCCATCCTTGGAATCCTATCCCTTATCATTTTCAACTTTTATTGATAAGAAATACTCTAATAAAAATATTATTATCAAATATTTTTTTCATATAGATTATCATGATTCCTAGTTCATCTTAATACATAGAAAAGTTAATATAATTAAACATAGGAAATATTTTATATTTTATAAAAGTGAACTTTGTATATCTTCAAAATACATGGTGTCTCTTAATATGATCAGTATACTAAAATCCAACTAGTATTTTTCTACTTCTTCATATTGAAAATATATTCATTGAATCCATGTATATCTTTTGGAAATAATTTGAGTAAATTAGTTTATATTATATAGATTACTATGAGATTGTCAATTTTATCTATACATAATATTCACTCACATAATAATTTATTAATTCAATTGATTCTAATTAGTTTTTAGATATCATCCTCTTCAAACATTAATTGATATCATTACTTTAAAATTTAACATAACATTAGAACTCAGGTCTTTTCCACCTTTACCCTACTAATTTTTTTCTTCATCCTTAAAATTGAATATGTTAAAAATATTTTTCATAGTTTTAAAAGCTCATGTATATTATTCTATAGAAATTCTTATTCATTTCCATTTCACATCTCTACATCATCATCTTTTTGAGAGCTACTCTCAATTTCTCTTCTAACTTATATCAAGGGTGACAATCTCTACTCAAACTCATTTTTCATTATTGGGGGATATATAATTATTTTCCTAGAAATTACTCACATATAGTGGGTGTAATCTCATTTTAAAAAAATGGATGTTTATGGTATTCCATTTCATAGAATGACCAAAAAACCTAGTTATACCCATGATCTCTCCCATATATTTTTTCAATGGTGATATTTTTGTAAACTGAATTATTAATTTCATAAGTTTAATTAGTTTATTTTTTCATATATATTTATATATCCAAATATTACTTTAATTTAATATCCATAATTATTTGTTAATCATATTTTCAGTAATATAATAGATAATTTTCACTTCAATATTTCTATCTATATGTAGACCACAAATGTCTACATTTCATGTGGGATGGATCTCTCTTTTTTATCATGAGAGGTCATTCATTCTCATCTTGATAATATTAATTATGGTGTGAAGATTATTTCTTAATGATTATCATAATTTCCTCATTTCATTATTGTCATTGAAATATTGGATCATGGATTTTTTAATCATTATGATTTTTTGAATTTGAATCCACAACACTACAATGATCACAATTTATTTAAACATTTGATCCTAAATTCTTGAATCTTTTTATATCAACTAGATAATATATTGATTTTTTATGTTATTATATCGTATATTTCATCTCAATTTCAAATGGGGTATAAAAAATTCATTTTATATGAATATGAATTTATAGAAACTCTCAAAGTTTTATAATATTCATTTAGAATTATTTATATGTCTAATGAAGTTTCTACCATTGTATTTTATTAAATTATAATCATTACATAATCTCTTAAAATACAAACATTTAAAAAAGATTCCCATGGAATTACATGAATTCATATGATATACCAATGAAGTAATACTCGATAAAATAAAACTCTAGTAAATCCATATGATCTATGACTTTTCAATTTTCCCATATTAACCACATATATTGAAAATTTATTAATATGAAATAAAATTGAAATCCAATTGATCTATTGCTTTATAAAACATCAAAAAAAATCATCAAATATATTTTGAAATTGGTCAAATTAACCATTAAGCTAAAATTAAATTTGATGGTTCCCTGAATATCCATCACAAAAAGGATCGAATTTAGGATATATTTTTATACTGTAAATGGTATCTCACATGTTTTAAGTAGAAGAAATATTATCCTAATTTTTTTAGATGAAATTGATAGTATATAAAAATCCTCATAACTTGTCTTATACATTAGAATAATATCTCCAACCATTATATGTGAATGACCATTACAAACTAATAGTCATTAATCAAATTTATTGGTTTCTTTCTAAACTACTTTGCTGATATGAGTTAAAAACTGATCTAGATATATAATGGTGTTATATTTTAAATGAAATATAACTCGTGATTCCTTAAAAATAAGGGCTCTTAAATTTCAACCATTGGATTTATATTCAATAATGTTTTTATAAATATCTAATTAATGTTTCGCCGTACAACTTATTCATAATGAATGTAATAGTGGGTATTTTCTTCATCCACTTATTTGATGATGAATGTTACATCTTTCAATAAATAATGTCAGAACCTAGATTATATATAGGTAACTAATCCTTTATTATTTGATTTAAACGTTTTATTAAGAACTATTATGAGAAACCAATTTTATCACGATGGTTTTAGGGGTGTTCGTGGATTGTTCCGAACCTAGAACCCAACATTTTAGTTGAAAACGTGATGGATAATGGTTTATCTATACCATGCTGGGTAGATGAAATGGTATGATAGATTGAGTGAGGCTTTGGAAGAGAGTAGGGGAAGCCCACACAGAATCACTAAACACTATGATTTGAGGATAAAGACCATGTAGGAATGTATTCCATTTTAAAAATGGGTATTTCCATGGTTTCCATATGGTTAGTCAAACCATGAAGGAAAATTATGTGATATGCCCTTCTATTAAGAAAAATGTAAATGTTTGACACATATTTTGGAAAAAACTAGTCACCAAATCATTTGAAACCATATTTTTGGGTAAAATTAACATTTTTACGTTATTAAACATATTATCCTAAACCAATTTGTAATTTCAACTTTACATATGACATCCTATGATGTTTAGGAAGCCCAATATGATTTTTATTGTTGGAATCAATATATCATCTCCATCGGATCACATATTCACTTTTTCTTGGTCCTTTTGGATTTGTATCATTGAGTTCCAAACTATGATTACCCATTCACTATTATTCCGGGTATCAGCTACAATATTTTAGTTCATTATAATATTCCCTATGTTCTTGTTCTTATTTAGTTCCTCATTTTTTATATGATCTGATTCAAATTATAAGTTGATAATGGAAAAGTACACTACTATAGAGCTACAGTATGCGGTCTATATTTTTTATTGTCGGTTTTGGTGATTTATTAGGTTATCGTTCATTTTAATTCATGTTGGAAATATTTGTGTAGTTCGTAATTTAAATTTATCTATTGAATTAATTAAATTGCAGCTTACTGGGGAATCCATTATAAACCATTGAGATGTGTTTGTGGTTGTTGACAAACCAATTCTTCCCATGGGTTGTTATGTTTTTCATGAATATGGACTGAGAATTGCAATGGGTATGATATAATAGATCATAGAATGAGGAATCCAATAATAAATTAAATGTAATTGAATTTCTTGTTTGGATATGTTCATTCACCTTTAAATATTATACATGAATTTGAGTGCTTAAATTGTTTAATTATTGAATTGATAAAATTGTTAAATATAGTTATGTTGAATGAGTGGTTTTACACATTGATCGACTAAAATGGAATTTAAATGGACAAATGAGTAATTGTACACATGGATATAAATGAATGAGGATTATTGTTTGAGGGGGTAAACTCAATTGCTTTGAATTGGAAATTTAGTGGAAAAGTCGAATGTTTGTCTAACACCATGGATATTTCACCCCTGCGTGTTGAATGATGTAGTACACACCATGGATAGAGTATTATCCTTAGTTCATGATTCAATGGGATTCCATGGGCCTTTTTTCCCCTTGGACATGGATTTATTGGACTCACATATGACATGTTTGGTTGACATTCTCCTATGATTTAGAAAAGTTCCTAACAAAGTTTACATCAAGATTATCGAAGGATTATATGAGGTTGAATTATTATTCAGCACCTTTTATCCCACCATTCATGTTATTACATTTTGGATTCATGACAATAAAGTAAAAAATAAGGATATATTATTGATTATAAGGGTTTCCCATGGATTTTCTGACTCTTTTGGTTCTATGTAATGTTCATGGATGACATTATTTGTATGGATATAAGGAGGGGCCTTATTGGGGGTATAAATTTTTTATAGATCCATTTTTATATTATGTTAAAAAAAATCATGGATCCATGTTTGGAAATGTAGTCTCACTTTCTTATTATAGTTGGGCAATGGGAAATTTACTTTTCGACTGCTTTCCTACTCACTTGTACATTATGTAACATACAATATTTTAAATCTGGTATAATATGGATATTTGGTGGTAACCAAATAGGATAATATCTCACACTCTATTAGGGCTACCAATTGGGTACCCAAAAAGACTTTATGGATGCCGGTATAGGTGAGGGAAAGTTCTCAAAATTTGATGCTTGATTTTGTTCCATGTCAGGATCAGGGGAGCATGGGTTTGGTATGATGGTTATGATGCTATCAAGAGATAGTAATTTAACCCTTTGGGTATTTTTGGACTTGTATTGTATTGTAATATTTTGTAACAAATTTTTCTTCTTTGTAGTTACATGTATCATTATCATTCCATATTTGAAAATACTTGCATTATTGATATATATTCAGGGTGTTTTCTATTCTCAATTTTCAATACTAGTTCCTCTTTAAATTTTTATTGATATTCTATTGTGTTAAACTCATGAAACATGGAATAGTCACTATAAAGACACAATCAAGGCCCTCACCTATAATCATAAATTTCTATCATTCGAGGTGATTCTCATGAGCCCATGTGTCCAACCAGCATAGGTCGTTGTTGAGTGGAATCCGGGTTTGGGACGTCACAAAGTTGTATCACAGGAGGTTTATTTCAAGTTTACGTTACAATATTATGAAACTATAAAGGGAAAAAAAGTATATTTAGTTTTATAATGAGTTTTACCTAGGTTTATCTTACCCATATATTGGAAAAAACAAAAAATCCTATAATTAAATTATCGATTTCTAGATTTTACCAATTACAATTAATTTGATTCCACCATTGGGTTATTAACATGAATTGTGATGTTATTATTGATATGATTGTGGGTTCTAGTTTTTTGAAACCTAATGAGATGTGGGTATTCCAACTCAAGAATATTTTTAGGTACTTTACAAGAATCACATACCATTCTATTTATGCTGAATTATGTGTTGTATGTTGTTATGATAGGTGTTGTGATATTTATAATTACTATTTTGATAGAATTTATGGAATGTTGTCTGTAATAAATTTGGTGTATTCCATGACTTGGATAATGATATGTAATGACCCTCATGGATCAAAATTGGTCGAACTATTCTGGTTACCATTAAATTTTTTTTTGATATAATGGAAAATATTATAAAATGAAATTGAAATTGAAGATTGGTCCTTGAAAATGAAACTTTACCCAGACCCATCATTTAAGTGGTAAATAAGAAGCATCTATAGTGTTTTTTAATATACTTTTTACATTCCAAGATTTTCAAATTGGTTGGGTTTTATGTCTTCTTTTTAGGATGGTTTTGACATGTTCTACAATTTTCAGTACTAAACATTGATATTGTTATTTTATGAGGTGTGTGATTTTCATTGTAGAGGTATTCACTAATGAAGAATTCTGGTAATACACCAGTAGGGTGGGAATGACCATGCTCTATATGATGTGGGCCATTGGCTATAGGTAGATCCTTATTTGTTACTAGCTATAGTACCTGCTATTATTCTTAAAATAGATGTTGAGGCACTATTATTTGGGGGGATTTATCACATAATGCAGACTCAACCGGGTCACCAAAACCTTCCTTTTATATAACTGAGATGACATGTTTGTCCCAAATTTTTGCATCATCTCCCATTTTTGTGGGATGGTGGTCTACATTTGGAGTATCTATGGAGTGAGGCTACTCATGTGATCTTAAAATATAATGATACACTTCCTAATAAATGATTGATTCATGTGACATATATTCTTTATGAAGTAGCAATGAGATAGTAAGATATTATGAATCTGGTTGAAAGTATAAAAGATATGATTTGGACTAATTTCAGAACTAGGTTCTACTAGTTCATTAAACCCAAGACTCTATGGGATGAATTGGCGAATGCATTTATGCATCTATAATAAGGCATTATGATGGTTCTGGATAACTCAACATGATTTTAATAACTTCATTGATTTTCAGTGATGTACCATACTGATATGTTTAGATTCTTTGAAGAAGGTCTCAAACATGCTATCATATCTGAGGTCAATGTTTTTAGATTTACCACTATTAATAAAATTGTGAATAATGTAAATATTGCATAGTGGAACCATAAGGAAGGTGGTTGTGCAGTGAAGGGTATTGTTGTGTCTCGAAATAATAGTTTAACTTCTAGTAGAAGTCATAAAAATTTTAGGGAATCTAAAGAGATGAGTTCCAGTCAGTCTGTGAGTACCAGTACTTCTTTTTTTGTCAATAGTGTAGAAGATAGTGTCACATTAAAAACAGTGCTACCAAGACCATGTAATGTTTTGATCTTTCCATAAGATGTGTCTTGTGAAACATTTATATAGGACTAACCAAACATTAGTGAGTGGTATGGGCTCATTTCTAACACCATGTCTAGGTGCATGTTTTTATCTCCATATCAGACTGGGACCTGGATTAGTGTCAATCAGTCAGGATGTGTTAATGGTGGTTGTGGATGAGGCATCCAGGAACTAGTGAAATTGAGACATCATAGTTGGACTAATAAAAGTAGTGAGGTTCACTCATTGGGTTTTGGTACAATTTATTACTATTGTGTACAACCTTCTCAAGAGGATAAGGGTTTTGAATAGTCTATAGTGAGAGGTATGATCTTTTTATCATCTACTATTTCATCTACAATTTTTGATGGAGATAAAAAAAAAATTCATATCTACACCTATGATGAAAAAAACATAGGCTCATTATAATATCATCGGTGAGTGTTATTACACTAGACACTATATTCGAAATCATAATTGACGATGTACAACAGTGCAGGGATTGAACCCTTGAGGTTGGTGGATGTCACTTCATTCAGAAACCTTATTTCAATAATATGATAGGATTTAATGTCATACATGGGATAGAATAGATTGAATCGAATCAAGATAATCTTGATTGATATTGTCAAAGTGTGAATTTCACATCATTATAGGGTATAGTTTTTACTCACAAGGGTGAATGGGATATCAAAGAGACATGATCTAGGCTAGAGAATCCTTGGGTGGGCGGGATGACAGACCGTATCACTAGTTTGTATCTGAATGATCCTTGAGAAGGTAAGGAAGACCTTACTCAAGTGATTGATCATTTCACTGATGTTTTTATAGACAAATTTTTTAATTTACATCTAGAAAGGGCGGTTGAGTTCTCCCTATAGATAGATCATGGTTCTACATCGGTGTCCATTTTTCATTACTTGATGGCTATGGTGGAGGTTTGGGAGTTCAAATGGTATATATAGGTTTTGGAAACAATTCGGATTATTTGTTTCAGTGATTATATATGGGGTTAATCAGTCCATTTTTTGGAAAAATTCAGTGGTAACATTACGATATCAATGGATTATCATACATTGAACTAGATGATGGTTTAGAAACAAAACAGTGTTCCATAGATAATTGACCAGTTTGACCAGCTTTGAGGATCTCATGTGTTCTTGAAAATTGATCAAATATGCTGGTATCACAAGGTATTTATTTTACCAATATAAATACCTCATACGACCATTCATATTAGGATTCATCAATATGAGTATCTAGTTATGTCATTCAGTCTCACAAATGCACTAGCGGATTTCATGACCTTGATGAACCGAGATTTCCCTATATATCATGATTTGATTGTGGTGGTTTCCATGGACGATATCATTATTTATTAACAAAATCCACATGATCATACCAAACACCATCAGTTAATATTGGATACATTGATACACCATTAGCAATGTGAAATGATCACAAAGTAATACTTATGGATAGATCAAGTTCACATTCAGGTTCAAATTAGCATAGAGGGAGAAGTGTTTGTTGACCCTGAGAAGGTGAGAGCTATTGTTTTCTTGGAATATCCCAATACCATCGTTGACATATAGATTTTTTAGGGATATATAGTTATTATATGAATTTCATATAGTAATTTTTATTCATAGGATTTTCATCGATGGGATTGTATATGCATGATGTGAATTTTTTGTGCATGTACCTACGAGACAACCTATCTAGAGAAGAAATGGAGATTGATTTCTGCGTTGTTCTTAATATTACTAGATCAGTGTAGTTGATACACTATGTATTGTGATATTTAATTTTTTGGAGTTGTAGGAGTGATGATGTAGTGGATGATTCTTGGAATATGAGTCTGATCATTTGAGTTCACACAAAAGGAACAACATGATGAATGATATTGAGTTATTTCATGTTTTTTATACTTATAAAAATTGCAAACATTACATACACGGAGGAAATTTTTTCTATTAAACCAAAAAAAAATCATCGTGTATATATTAGCATTTCTTTTTCTAAATATGAGGCAATAATGGTTGGTTGAGTACAAAAATTGTTGAAACATAGATCATTCCTACATGTCTTTTATTGGAAATGATGAGGTCAATGTAGTGAAATTGAGGAATCAAATATTGGTACTGTAGCAGGCCATTATCAAGTGGAAACTTATTTATTTGTTCTATAATAATCACTTGGAGATGAAGGATAGTTAGAGGAATACAAATATAACATTCTAATATAAAAAATCTACTCTTCTAGATATAGTAAGTATGTGGTAGCTATTAGATTCAAAAGACCCAGTCATACATGAGACTCTAGAAGTTGAGGACCCAAATCCTTGCTAGACCATGGGTGAGGATGATATTTTGTGTTTTAATGGTAATGTTTGGATTATAGTGGAAATATATAAAGATTTGATGTACTATTTTAAAGCCTCATCTTACCTAGGGAATCCTAGTGCATCCAATATGTACTGTGACTATCACAATTAGTAATGGTTGTCAGTTATGAAGAATGAATTTGCTAGTTTTGTAACAAGATGTTCTATATTTTATTTGGGGAACATGGAATAATACTCATTAGTTGGTTCATTAAGAAAGTTACCTATTCTTGAGTGGAAATATCATGTTGTCAAGATAGATTTCATGACCGGATTTTCAGGGTCACATTGAGGTAGAGATGATGTGTGTCTTGTTTTTGACAGACTCAAAATATATTCTCATATATTTTTTATCATGGAGACCTTCATGTGGATAATCATGGGTTTTTATATGTCCATGAGATAGTACGACTGAACATGGTACTTCACAATATTATTTTAGACAGGGACAAATGGTTTAAATCCCATTTCTAGAAGTGTTTTTAAAGGGCACTAGATACATAGGTGCTTCTAAGAACACTATACCATCCTCAAAATGATGTTCTGTCAGAGTGTATGATACCGATTCATAATTACATGCTACCAGAATGAATCTTGTATTTTGGGGGATCTAGGGAGAAGAATAAACATTTTATTGTGTTTTCTTGAAATAATATCTATCATATGACTACACTGATGTCACCCGATGAGGATGTGTACAGTAGGCCATGTCGATCAACCAGATGCCGATTAGAGGTAAGAGAGAATTCATTACATGGAATATATATTGTGTAAGAGAATGATGAACTAGTCTAATTGATTTAGTTGTGGATGGTTACTTCACAATCTCATCAAGAATAATATATTGATCAATACAAAAGAACAATGGATTTTGAGGTTAGGGATCATGTTTTCATACATGTTTCCCCTAGGATGGGACACATGAGAATCAGGAGACAATGTAAGATTTTACCTTGATAAGTCATGTCGTTTGAGATTCTAGCTATATTTGGGTGGTCATCCTATTAGTTTCAGATACATTAGAGGTACCAAACCATGCATGACACCATCCCTTTATCCTAGATCTGCCACAATCACTCATAATCATCACATGATTTTCATCGCAATGTGGTTTATTTATATGACCATTTATTCATTGAGGAGTAATATATTCATATTTTTGACTATATCATGAAGGTTCTATGAGGTTGGTATGTTCCTCTAGTATAGTTTTTATGGTTGCATGACCATTTTCAGGATGATACAAGGGTGTTAGAGGACAATATATGGGATCAATAGAATATTATTACAATGATAAATTTTGACCACCCTTATGATAGGAAATTTGCGGATGATTTCGTTCATTGAAATATTGTAAAAACCTATGTTATTTCACAAGGAACATATAATTTTACTTTTGGTTCAAAAATTAATTATGGAATACTATGAGAACCCAATTTGATCATAGGTATTTTGGGGCTCTTTGAGGCTTGTTTGGAGCCCAATTCCCATCATTTGGATTGAAAAAGCATAGGAATTGGTTTAGTCTAAACCATGTGGGCTTGGAAACGTGGTCGGGAAAACCATAATTGTTTATGGAAGAGAAAAGGGGAATACAAAATTGTTAGACTAAAATTTTCAATTTGAGGTGAATGACCGTGAAAGAATGTATATAGTTTTGACAGTATATTTTTTCATATTTTGAGAATATTTAGTTAAACCTTGTAGAAGAACCATGTGATGTTCCCTTAGATACAACTAAGTAAGCATGAATAGATCATGCTTAGGGAGAATCACGTATCCAAACAATATGACCCCATATTTTGGGTAAAATTACAAATTTTTCCATATTCAACCTATTAACCTAAATCTGCATTCCATTTCACCTTCACCTCAAGTTTTTTTTTTAATTTGAGAATCTATATTAGGTGTATTTTTTAATAATCAATATATCTTATCCATCCAATCTCTAACTCAAGAATAATAGATCTCATTGTCAATAAATCAATGAGTTACAATTTTTTTTTAGTTTTTTCACTATTCTTATTGGTATTTGTGGTGCTCTTTTGGTACAAGCTAATATTTTCTGATTTCAATTTCATCATTTGTTATTAATTTTCGTATCGATCTATGATAATTATATAGTGGATAATAAATGATCCATCTACTATCGAGATACGACATGTATTCTATACATGTTCAATTTTTTGTGGTTCCATATTAGTATAGAATCTGTTGTTCTACCTACACAAATTTAAATTGAGATACTGAATTAAAATTTAGGAAATTAAATAAATAATTTGTAACCTATTGGGGAATCCCTTAAGCACCCATGAGATGTGTTGGTGGTTTCTTCCAAACCATGTCCACCCATGGGTGTGTCATATTCCTTTTATATTGACTAAGAACCCCAAGGGGTGTGATTTGAGATTTCTTGGTTAGAGGAATCCCATAATTACTTATATGGAATTGAATTTCATTCTTGGGAGATGTTCTTATGCATTTTCCAACATAAACATTACGTGGTGTTCATAAATTATTTAGTATATGAATTTCATAAATAGTTAAATATGGTTTTTTTGATTGAGTTGATATACTCAATAAAAGTTTTTCTTGGATTGAAAATAGATAAATGAGTACGTGTACTCATAGTTATACATTAATTAGGATGCATTTTTTGAGTTGGTAAACTCAAATTTTATGAATTGGTAATTTAACAGAATTGATGAATGTTTGTATAGATTCCATATATGCCTCTCCCATAGGTATTGAATTTGGTATTATATTCCTTATATAGAGTACTATCTGTGATCATTTATTCCTTGGGATGCCTCATGCATTTTAACCCCTTGGATATTGATTTCAATGACTATTGCAGGTCATGTTCAGTTGACATGCACCTAGGAGTCGAACCGGTACCTAACCATATATTCATCATAATACTACTAGGAATCGACTAGGATTCCTTGGTCTTATATTTCATGGATAGAACACTTCATCCTCAAAAAACATATATATATTGAACAATCTTGGTGAATTGTGATATATGTTTGATTATATGGATTTTCCATGGATGTTCAAACTCTTCTAGTTATATGTCAAGGCCACTGATGACAGTATATGTATGGATGTACAGAATGGTCTTTTTGATTGTTTCTATTTGTTATAGATTCCTTATTATTGGATATGACACTTGTTTTGCGGTGATCCATGTGAATCTATAAAGTATATCTTTCCTATTACTCTCGTTCCATGGGATCTTTACTTTCATATTTATTACCTAGTCACATGAACTTTATTTAGATTATTATATTGCAATGTTTCGATATTAAATATATATGGGTGGTTACCTACTAGAATTTTATTTCACACCCTATTTTTTCATCATTCGATACTCAAAAAAACTTGATGGATATAGTTCGGGACTAGGTAAATTACCCACAATTTGATGCCTTATATTGTGGTATGCTTATAGGAGGGAACCACACAATCAGGATTAGGCCCATGATGCTATCTAGAGGTATTAAATTTAGTCATATCTGTTATTTAAGATTGTTATTGTACTATATAACAATATAACAATTCAGTATTCTTAGTAGATACATGTATCACCGTCATTGTATACGTGAAACATCTAGAACTCTTGTTATTTTTTCATACTCTTATTAATTGCTTGATTGATATACTACTTCTAATATTGGATGTTATTTTTATTCCACATTCTTACAATCCAATATTGGATATTAGTCTCCCCATATACAAACTCATGGACCACAATTCTTATCAAAAACCTCTGGTGTTTGGGGAGATGTGCTAGAGGCCATGTGGCCAATCGGGCTTAGGGAACTATTTAGTAGAATTCATGCATGTGACATTACAAACGACAAGCATATTTTATTATGATAAGATGATTACATAAGTATAATATATGAAAATATAAAATAATCTATATAGAATATTGTAATGATATCATCATTTTATTTTATGGAAGAATGAGGTTATCACAACCCACCCATTTTTTTGACGTCCATAAGTAATGAAATTTGATTTCATATATGAATGTGTCAAGAAATAATTTATTATTGATAAGAGACCTAAATATATAATCCATTAATTTGTAAGGTTCCATGAATGATACAAGTTTCTTATTATCACAACATTCAAAAATGTGGTAAAACAACACTCTTGTCAAAATTAGATATCGACTCTCTTACATTACATGTCATTCGTGTTATTAAAGTCATGTATTTTTTACTGTAAAGTTGAATAGATTCAACATATACAATAAATAAAACCCATTATGTCACCATTTTGATCAATGAATAAAACTCAAAAAACTGATGGTCCTAGATGCTTCTGGAATATCCATCAATGTTGAACTTAATCTATCTAGTAAAAGGATAAATCCAAAAAAAATCAGTTTTTCCATGTGGTGGAGGGAAATTTATAAAAACTCCAAAATGTCAGGTAATAGAAATTGTATTCATATGATTATCACACATTCCATTATGAATTTATACAGTATTATTCTCCACCACCATGATATTGATGAATTCTATTTTGAGTTTTATGGGAGCATGCTCTTGAATACCATTGTTCGCACAAAACCGACTAATGTGAATGGTATCAGCATAATACTCATGAACTAATTTCAATATCTACAGAGACTACAAAATCTTAAATAATATATTGGGATCTTCTTTTATTGAGTCAGCCTATAGGGGATACATATCAAAAATATCACTAGAAGAATTCCATATTCCCAAATCCCTGGAACAAATCAAAAGAAGAGATAGAAATACTCCATGCATTTTTATAATATAATTTATCAACAAATAATGATATTCTATCTTCATAAAGCTATGAGTAAACATGATGTTTGGGATGAGGAATATTATATTATATAATTAATCTAGAATAAAATTAAAAAATTCTTTATCTCTCAAATTCAACCATGATTACTCCCTATATTTTTTTCAGTGATATTTTATTTAGGTAATCACTATATTGGTGGACGGTTTCTTGATCAAGAGTACTTCTTGAATGATGAAATTATATATTCTCACAGCTTCTCAAATCCTATTACGTAGATGGATAGAAGAATCCCAAATTTTTTCCTTGGTCATTTAATTCTCCCGCATTTTCATTCAACTATGTTAAATATATTCCACAATAGTGTGACTATCCTATTGTAAATAAATTGAAGACCTATGTTTTTTTAAGAAAACATTGGCATGTGTGGTGATTCTGGATATGGATACCTTCACAACTGACCACATAATGGAATCCTTGTCTTTTAAATTTCTAGAAATTTACTTTTTCTTAATATTAATCACTATAATCCTTGATTATATAGTTATTAATTAACCATGCATTAAATTATAAGTTCCCTTAGAGATAGGTTATAAAAATATAGATTCTATATTTTGCATCATCAAAGGGAAATATTCCATCAATCCATCAAAAACTTTTCTTTTGTGGGCTGAACGTTTATAGAAAATATGAGTGAAAAGTTTATAAAAAAAATATCTATGTGACAAACTAATATGATATCATTTTTGAAACTCACTTACTTGGGGATACTAAAATATTTAAAAATGAATGTGACGAATAAACACTATAAATCACAAAAAACATCCAAACACATCAAGTGAATGGAAATCACCCCATTATTTTAGATAATCATTTCCCTATAATAAAAATATATAAAATAATCAAAATTGTGATGCGAAATTGAAAATTATAATTCAAAAATATTCAATTATAAGAGGTGTCTGGAATTTCATCTGATAAAAGTTTTAATAAATACGGTGTGTAATCAATATTATGTAATATACCACCCAAGGGATGAACATAGTAACCTTTAATTCCCAGAACTATAGCACACAAATTTTATACTTTTGAACAATTTGGGTCCACCATGAGTTCATTATTTTCAGCAGCATGACTATGATTTATTTCTCAACACAAAAACTCCGTCATTAATGTTATATAATGATTATATCTGCTCATGATTTATTTTATTTATATTATCCAAGAATATTATAATTTTTTATTGATGCTATAAAATTTATTTTTAAATTTTATGTTATACTGATTAGACCCATTCACTATAGTAATTACATGACATTATATTCCATCTTATTTCTCCATATTATTGGTCGTTTCCAACTAATCTGACCAAATGATTAGTCAATATTTTTTATATGCTGAAAATTGTTTTTCTGTGGTAAAGCCTAGTCTATATAATATTACATGGCACTGTGAGTCATTTTTTCTCTTTCCACTGTCCAATTTTGACCATGATAATTTTCATATAAATTGTAGCTCTATATTCCACTTGTTTTATCCTACTAAACGACTGTTTAACCACATTTGAGATAAAATTTTTATTCATCCTCATAATCACTTATTTATTAATTTAATCGCATAAATCAATCCTAAAATATATCTCTTATATTAATTCCACCATGCTTCTAATTAATTTAATATTTATAGAGATCTTGAAATGGTCCCTTGTTTTAAATTTAGTTCTACCGGTGAAGCATTGTTTCCCTATATGATAGATATAGAACTAAAAATTCTTCAGTGAAATATTCGAGAAATTTATTTCCAAACTTTTATAATTTTAATATTTCCCAAATGAAAACCTTTTCAATTTATTTAACTATTTCATAAAAAATTCATTCATTTTATTCACATTAAAATAACAGTTGTGTTATTTTTTAGTTTCAAACACACCTAAATGTTGTGGCCTTGTATTTTTTGAAAAATAGAATCATTCCAAGATTTTATATCAATTATTAAAAAATTATTATTTGTTCATCGCATATTTACATGGTATATAACATATTATCTTTTGAAATTATATTTCCGATATATTTAGTGATTATAAAATGTTTTAACACTAAAAATATGTTATTGATATCCATTTATCTATTACATTGATTCTTGAAGATCCCATATATTATATAAAATATATTTCATTTACATGTAGGTGAAATCTCTCTAGATTAGAAATCATTCCCTTTTTAGTTAGATCCAGAATGTTTTGAGATACATTATTAAGGAATTTTCCCATGGATACGATCCCTTAATATATTATTTTTTTTTGGGTAATAAAACATTTTTAATCATTTACATTTGAATAATATTTTATGTGTGCCTTGTATTTCTAGAATAATCGATTCAGAAAATCCTAATTTAACTGAATTTGATTTATTTTTTCACATGTTTTTTATTTTAATTCTTTTCTATATAATATCATACTAATATTTGATCCATTGTGAGTATTATAGGAATAAAATAAAAAAAAATTATGTTTGTGTTACATAGTTATTTTTCTTAGATTATCAGGATGATCAAGATTTTATTTTTTCTATATCATTAAATTTATTTTCCATCTTGGTGAACATTATATTGATTGTAAACATCCCAACCTTAGTTAAAATCTATATTTATACCCAACCCATTTTATTTTTTCATCATAATCCTAATTTTCATTTTTATTTCTTAGAATTGTTGTCACAATCATTTACAAACAATTCCTTATAATCTAGTTGGTCACCCCAAATATTCTATGTCACATTATTAAAGTTTTGCAATTCATGGTTCACTTCATAAAAAAAATCAAATACTTATTTATCAAAAATTATTCATTTAATATTATTCATTAATAAAATTGTTTGAAACCACTATAAAAATAGCAATAAAATTTATTTAATTTTAATTTCATTTAATTCCTTTTTATCTTAATTATTTTATTGGGTTCAAATTTTAAAATTTTATAGGGTTTCAAGTGTTGCACAATTCTCTACAATGGATTTGGACAACATGCAATGATCATATTTCTAGAACTATCACATTTAATATTCAATAGGAATGCTTATTAATAGGTATTAAACAACACTCTACCATATTAGAATATATGGGAAGAAGTTTTGGTCAAAGAAGTGATTGTATCACAATTACCAAGTTGTTTGGATAACCTATTGGGTAGCCCAAGTTTGTTGATTACTTTTTTCAATATTTTACACCCTTTTATTCCTCTATAACATAATTACCTATGTCACACAATTTCCTTTTCAATTATACGATACCTATATAAGAGATCCACTTTTCCAAGACTCTATGATTCATTTTTCCCCCTCCCTCTAGTCACCTCCTCTACTATGTATATTATACCCCTGGCCAAATCCCTACCTTGTGTGCCTCTCTCTTGATTGAACTACCCCCTTTGAATCTAATCTCTTCCTATAATTTCATCTTGGATTCACCATGATTCATTTCCATCCCTCTATTAAATATCATAATAAAATTAATCAATATTTTTTCCAGGTTATTTCTTCCCCCATTATTCTTGATTTATCTTATTCAATCCCTGAGTAGAGTTTTAATTATATTTTAAATTTCGGTGTTTGATTCTAGGGATTTTTTTCTGTATTTTTTTTCAGGACATTGTATTTGGAGGAAACATGTGTTCAACCAACCTACTAAAATTCTATGTAGGATATATCAATGTTTTAGCAATAAAATATGTTTATAAATATTTATTAGTAATATTAATTATTTCTATTTATTTTTTATTTGATAAAATTATATTTTTCCAAATTTTACAACAAATGAAATGGTTTCCCCCATTATTAATATTTTTTACTTATTTTTTAATCCCTATGACTCGTTATTTATTATGATTCCTAATTTGATATCTAAAATTTATAGTTATGTTATTAAAACTATTTTGGGCTTCAAAATTAATCTTTCTAAAATATTTTAGTTGGAATTTAAATTGATTATTTAAATTGATAATATTGATAAATTATTTCAATGTTTATTTTCAATAAAAAAAAGAAATATAAATGTGTTTATCCCCATACTGGTCAGGGGAGCAATATAAGTGTAGGTTTTAGGTTTTAATAAAAGGAATTATAAAAATTTTCGTTCTTTTCTTGACAATTTATTGAAAAAAAATTAGAGTAATATTTTAAAAACAAGATGTCAACCTGTTAATTTGGTAGAGTCAACTTAAATTGAATTTTAAATGGATAAAATTTTCTTAGAACTAGGTCCCTAAATAAGTTAATCCCCAATTAGAATAACAATGTTATACATGAATATGTGTGTGGTTATTTGTATGTGTGTGATCCCCTTTAGAACCCCATTTATCTTTGATTTTCAGGGATTGTCTCCCATCCGATTTCATTATATATTTTACAGTTTTCTTCTTCTGGATGGGGGATATATCTTTATACGGTGTTGGGAAAAAACAGGAGATATTTTCTTACATTTATTATTGACATTGTTCATTTCTTCTTTTCACGAAAAAAAATTATTTTGTTCATGGGAACACATGTAATAGTGTATAATAACATAGATGCAATGAGACCCATTTTTTCTTTCCATTATAATGTTGCATGTTTGGAGCCTTTTCCATTTGAAATTGACATATTACTATACTTTTTTGTTATATTCGTTAGAATTATGTTCATGGATACCATTCATTTATGAATATATTGTAGTCTAAATGAAACAAAATACATGATTGGTATAATGATATAGGGGATTCAGTTTTTTTCATTTTATTTCCCCATATTTGTTTTACATGTTTAGCACCTAAGATTGAGTAAATTTATTTTTTTGCTTCATAAAAAACACACGGCCCCAAATTTATTGACTTTTCCAATTATAAATCTTGTGTGGATTATTTTCATGATTTTTTAAGAAATATTTAATTTTCCATTTAAAATTGTAATGGTTTTTATTCCATAAGCTATTTGTGGCTTATAAATAATTTTCAAATGATTTTTTTTCAATTATGATAAATTAATTGTAAATATATAAAAATAATTTTATATTATATTAGTTGAAAATTTAATTTAGTAGAGACAACCATTAATTATGTACATTATATCAAACTAGATTAAAATAAGAGTTTCAATTAACTTTTATACTTATGTCAAAGAATTTGGTGCCCTGCTAATCATTTTTATGCAGATATTTATATTATGATTATTTTCATGCATTATCTTATTTCATTATTCCTCTTGTTTGAAATGATGAATAACTATTATTTAGTGAAATTTTGTGATTGAGTATAATTACTATATGATGGAAATAAAAGTACAAACTACACCCATGCCATGATTTTGCAGGTGTCATATTTATTTTCATTGGATTTCCATTATTTGGCCTCATAAATGAGTTTTTTACAAGTCACATCCATGAAATATTTTAAATGTACTATTCATGTATTTTAAAATATTTCTTTTTTTATGGGGTTTCCCATGAATTTTTGGAAGAAATGATGGTTGCTTATTGTTTGGGCCAAATCATCAACCCATTTCAATATTTAAAAAGAAATATTTATTTGTTTATAAATCCATTAATTTTTAACATTGTTCATTTATTCTAATTCCCAATAGTCCTCCCCAAACCAATGAAAACTACAATATTCATTTGGACCCCTTAGGAACTCAGTATTAGATTGGATTTGGGTGTTTAATTAAGAATTTGGAAACCATGTGAGGCCTTTTCCTTCGTTAAAAAATAATAATTACGTAATATATCATTCATGTTTTACTATTTTTTGGTGATTCCATCTCCCACTAAAAACCGACATACCTAGTTGTTCCGCCATGTTCGTTTCTCACTCATTTGATCTCATTTGTATTGTAGATCGGGGTGACTGTTTTCAAGGTTTTTCAAAGCATCAAGATTTGAGAAGGTAATTTGATTCATCAATAAATCATTAAATTTAATGTCCTTTTATACTATTTTAGTATCCACATGGACTCTTTTTCCTCATTAGAGCTTCCCAATCAATTTTGTTTGCTTGGAAATTCATCCTTGGGTAGATATGGGGTGATTGCTTTACGTTCTCTCAAGTAAGTGGGTTCCCTTCCTTCTCCTCCCATTTTCATTGGGTTTATCAAATTTTCATAGGATTTCATTTTTTATAGAAGTTACTAATTTCCATAATGAAGTGATTCTTACCTAGGGTTTTATTTTGAGTTTCTTGGTCTAATCTTGTTGTTTTAGGTTTAATTTCACTCCAGTGTGGTGCGACGATGGTTCGGTTAAAGTTCCACACTAGAATTTAAGGGTTTTAAAAGATATGGTATGTGATTCCACGTGTATGCATTGTAGAATTATTTTTATTGCGATATATTTGTTTCTTTTATGTTCCACTCTCGTTAATTTTTAGTGAGGCAATAGTTTTTTGAATAATGGGTTAAGATGGAGATTTTTTAGTGCCAATTGTTTTTGAAAATTGTTGTTTTTTTACTTGGGTGTTCAATGTTGTACCGATTGGTGTGGATTCATAATTCGTGTAATGGATTGAAAAAAGAATTTTAGTGCTAAAAATTGATGTTTGGTGTAATATTGGTTTGATATTGGTGTAAAAAGAGAGATGTTAAATGTATTTTATGAAAATGTTATATGATAACTTGTATAATTGTTTTATGAAAACTCTAAGCTTTTCTATAAAATAAAATAATAGTGAAAAACATGTTTAGATTATGTTTTGAGTGTTAATGACCCGAAATGGTACTTTTATGTTTAAATGGAATTTGGTATCATGTTGAACTAGTTTGACCTAATAGAGTGAAACATGGGTTTCTAGAAGGGAGGACTTGTTTTAGCATGCTAGTTATGGGGAGTGGTTTTTACCCTGTTTTACTAAGTAGGTTTGATGTTGAAAAAACTAAAAAATCACAGATTATGATGATTTTTGGGAACACTAGGTTATGGTTGATTTTCTTACCAGTGGATTGTACATGATAACGAATATTGTTATGGTTACTTTCACACTGAGATGTAAGGTACCTCGGGCTTATAACTAACTAGTGCTAAGAGGTGTGCCCATGTTGAGTGCTCTTTTTATATTTGGAATTTATATTTTGATTATGGTGTGTTTGGATGAACAATTAAATATATTACATGTTATATATAAATTTAACTATTCATTAAAGTTAATCTCTTTGAAACTTGTTTTCATTTTAAAGATGCACCTTTAGAAATTAGTGTTACCATTATTTGTTTATAACAATTTCATGGTCTCTATCTTATAAATCTGGTCACAAATAATATTTGGTTTTGGTGTTATTGGGCTTAATATCACACCCAAATTTCACCTTTTGGTTTAAGTATAGTTGGTTATGTTTGTCACGGTTATTGGAAAGGCTTTTGCAGATAGTGGTTCAGGTTACAAGTTGCTTCCATTGTGTGTTGTTGTGGAGATGAATCATTGGTGATGACCCTTATTGTGTCTTGGTATTTGGGTTGTATTTTTTATTGTATTTGTATTTTTGGTTCCCTTGTGTCATGTTAAAAACCTTGTATTCAGTTATTAATTTTTAATTAATTCTTGTTTGGAATGAATTTTCAAATTCGTTTAATTGACTGTATTTTTGTGGTCTTACATATCCAAATTTGGGTAAGTTTTTCCTAAACCATTATTTATGATATCCGGGCACTTGTGCTCTCCCATGGGGATAGGGAACTCCCTTTATGAATTTTCATGGGCCAGGATTGTTGTTGGTAATGATGGAGACAAGATTCATTTCGTGAAAAGATGCAATTAGAAGCTGGTTGATGTTTTTGGGTTATATTATTATTTTGGGATGAGTCAGGATTTCCAGAGCTAGGACTATTGGGGCTCGTATTTTCATTATCATGTATGGTGCCTTGACCGCACCTCTCGAGATAGAACATGAGTCACCATGGGACGTTGGAATTGATTGTTTGGAATAACTTTTGGTGAGACTTGTGGGTTGCTAACTGCACATAGACATCATGTTGGGGTGACGTATTTGTTTATTATATTGTCGTAATGTGTTTGGATTTTTTATATTTGATGTTATTGATGAAATATTCATAATTTTTGTTCTAATTTTTTTTCTTGTGATTGTTTTTTTCTTGTAGAAACATTCCTCCACATAAAGCTCTCATTCACCCACAAAAGAAAGATTGGAGGAGTTCTTCCCCACCACTTGATCAGAGGCTTGTAGGGCTGTTGTTTGGGCTATCTAAGAACTTGGACAGGGACTGGCTTCACTTCCATATCCATTTAGGGAAGATGATACCATTCTTAGTAATGAAATAATATTAGGAGTTTTTGAAATATAAGCCTCCTACATTTCAAGGTAGCCCATAACTCAAGGATGCGGAGGAGTGGCTCAAAAAGATCGAGCGCATGACTGAGTTCATGAACAAACATGATGAGATCAGGGTGAAATTTTCCTCATTCCATTTATAGGGTCCCATTTGATGGGGTTGGTAATCATTGCATCAAGCTGGGAAGCAAGAACATATCAGTTAGAATGACATCAAGGTTATCTTCAATGACCAGTAATACCCAAGTTTTTTGGAAAATGATTGATCTTGAGAGTTTATAGAGTTTGTTCATAGGAATATTTTTGTGATGGAGTATGCCAAACGTTTTTCTGAGTTAGTATGGTGTTCTATATAAATGTTCTCTAATGAGCAGAGATGGCCCAGATGTTCAAGAGGTGTCTATAGCCAGAGATCTATTCCCAGGTCTTCTTGTTTAAGCTAAAATCCTATGAAGAGGTGGATGACCAGACGTGTATAGTGGATATTGACCACAAGTGGAGGTCTAGTTTTTCTGGGATGATATCTGGTCTATGAAGTGGCAACTATTTTGAGAAGAAAATTAAGTGGGAGGAGTACGGAATGAAGGGGGTGTTTGCTTGTGACAACCTTCTAAACTGTTTTCATCAGTGGTTTCTAATGTGAGGTTTGTTATGTGCCAAATGTGTGGGAGGCCTGGGAACATCCAACCAGCATGAAATTTTCCTCTAAAGATTTGTTTCTAGTATGGTGTTATGAGGTAGTTGTAGTGTTTTTTAGGATGGAACGTCCATTCCAATTTGTGGTAGGATCAGTGGAATCCAGAGGAGTGCTAGCTTATTCAGAGCCATCAAGCACTGCGAGATCTAGGTTTAGTGGCCGTGGATATATGGACAGATTATCTTCTGAAGAGATCTTGTTTAGGACAAAGACACATGTGATAGGGCTTCCTTAGGGAAAGACTAGGCATCATCATATTGTGGAAAGAAAACAAGAAAGATCGGAGGTAGGATCGTCAACTATTTGTGGTACCGTCTTGATTGCTTCTTCTGTAGCTGCAACTCTTTTTTAAATTGGCGCTTCTATTTAACTAATCTCTGACCGTATTGTGAACACGATGAATTTTTCAACTGAATGTTTTTATTTTTCTATGGATTTGTGGATGACACTGGGAAAGAAGAAGGATTAGGGTGTTAAGTTCCCATTGTGTGCACTTTATGTGTCAGGGGTTGAGATGAAGTGGGACCTAATGGTATAATATATGGATCTATTTGACATGATACTTATCATTTATTGGATTGCAAACATTCATTTGCATATCTCTTTCCATAAGATACCAGTCAATTTCATGGTACTAGATGGGAGTCGTCAGGTTTTCTTTGAGGATTAGGATCCTTGGAGGGTCACGCAGAAGCTCCATTCCTAGAGTTGGGAAATATTGTCTTCTAGTAATCATCACTCGCACTAGAGGACGATAGTCGTTCTCCTGATGATGATATAACTAAAAAAGTGATTGAGTATGTAGTCATATTCCAAGATTATTTTTTCAGCTTACCTCCAGATAGGGACGTGGATTTCTCGATTGATTTGGCACTAGGAACACATCCATTATCTCATCCCATGTATCATCTGGCCCACACCATGATGAGAGAATTAATGATACAACATGAATATTTAGAATCCGAAGGTTTTTTTTCCCGAGCATCTCTCATGGGGAATCTCCTATTTTTCGTTTGCGAATAATGCTGATGGATCCCTCCGGTTGTGTATTGATTAAAAGAAGTTGAAAAATGTAACCATCAAAAAAAAAATATCTTTTTCCCAAAAAGAGGATTTTTTTATAAGTTTAAGTGGGAAATGTTTTTTTTAACTAGATTTTTGTTCGGTTTTCCATCATCACAGGGTGAATGAGTCATATATCACAAATACAGCCTTCTAAAGATGATATGGAACCTTTGAGTACATGGTCATGCTTTTCAGATTGACCAATGCTATATAGGTCATTATGGAACTCATGGATAAGGTGTTCCACCAATATCTAGACACATTCATTGTAGTATTCATGTATGACATCTTATTTTATCCAGGATCTGAGGAACAACATGAGAAACTTTTGGGGATCACGTTGGTCACTTTTTGAGATAACTACCATTATGAAAAGATGTCTAATTGAAGCTTCTATATCACGGAGGTGATGTTTCTCAGGCATGTGATCTCAGAGTAGGGAGTTTCGGTGGACCCAAAGAATATTACTGTGGTTATGTCAAGGGAGGTGCTGATGAATGTGTTCAACATTATAAAGTTTCCTTGGATAGGATAGTTATTATAGGTATTTATTTTCAGGATTTATCTCATCTTGCTTCTCCCATGACCGCACCCAATAGGAATGGGGGTGATGTTTTCTTGGTGCCCAAAATTAATGACATCCTTCAATGAGATGATTCGATGGTTGACAACCCCTCCCCCCATGTTTATCTTTCTATAATCGGTAAAGGGATATGTAGTTTATTGAGACAATTCTGGAATTGGTCTTAGGTGTGTTCTTATGAAAGATTATCTTGTGGTGGAATATGGCTCCCCCAACTCCGACCACATGAAAATAATTTCTCAACCCATGACATGAATCTATAATCAATGATCCATGATTTTAAAACAATGTTACCCTACCACTTTGGGGAGAGGATTGTTGTCTATTATGGTCAAAAAATATTGGCCTACATCTTCTATCAGAAAAACATCAATATGAGGTAGCACTGTTGGATCAGGTACTTGTAGGTATTTATCCTGGACATTGTCTATACACCAAGAAAATTAAATGAGGTGGAAGATGCATTGAGAATAAATGTACTAGTGCAATCCTTGATGAAGTGGAGTGATGAGTGGACTATAATGGGGATCATTGCTCATATGCATGTGGAGACTAAGGATAATAGTGTATGAGCGTTCTTTATAAGAATTCAGTTGTCTCCTTCTCTCTTATAGTTTATTTAGCGAGAAAAACCCTATGTTGAGATATTTCAGTGGTCAAGGACATATTTTCATGGTGGGGAGACATCTTCCGATTGGTCATCGTCTCCCGAGGGCATCTTGTACTTAAAGGGGCATTAAATAGTGCCATAATCTCTACAGATAGTGGGGATGCAGGATAGGAACTATTCATAGTGGTATGTCCATCCAGGGCCCCCCATGATGTATTATTTTGTGTGATGATAGTTATATTTTCCATGTATGAGATGAGATATAGATGACTTTCTGTCAGGATGCTACACAAGTCAGTAGGTGAAAGAGGACCACCAAAGGCCCTCTGGTTTTTTGCAGCCATTACCCAATCCTACTTGGAAGTATGATGAGGTCACTATGAACTTCATTGTTGGCCTAAATCAAATAGAACTGAGATATAATTACATTTGGGTTTTAATTGATCTTTTGACAAAATCATTCCACTTCATTCCGATCAATGATACTACTAAAGTAGATGAGTTTGGCCAGTTGTTTCATCAAGAGGTGGAAAGGATTCATGGTGTTCCATCTATAGTTCTATTGGAAATAGACCCTCATTTCCCTTATTAGTTTTTGGAAGGCCTTCACAAATCCTTGGGATCTCATATTAAAATGAGCATGGCATACCATACTCAATCTGATGGTCCAATCGAGCTGGGGAATTAGCTTTTGGAGGAAAAACACTGTGAATGTGTTTTAGACATCATAAGTTCATAGGATATCCATTTTGATTTGGTATATTTTTCTTATAATAAAATTTACAAATCCTCAATTTGAATTTCTTACTTTAAAGCACTCAATGGTTAGCCTTATCAGCCCCCCTATGTTGGGCTGAAGTAGGTGATACCTCACCGTTGGGGCTGAGTCTTTTGCAATATAATTTTGAGAAGAACACATTGATTTTAATGAATTTGTTGAAAACTCAGATTTTTTAGAAATCATATGCCGAATAGGGGAGTTAGTACACAGTCTTTTCAGTGGGTAATAATGTGTTTTATAAAGTGTCCCCTCATCTGGGTCATCACTTTTTGGGAAAGTTGGAAAAGTTTACACCGATGTATGTTGGACCATTTAGATTACATAGAGTATTATAATGGAGTAATACATGTTATATTTTTCCATCTCAGTTGATATCTATCCATGATATCTCTCATATCTCACAACGGAAGAAGTACAACCCCAATCTGTCTAATGTGCTAAATTGGGGGGAGTTGAATATAGTACTCGATCTGTCTGTGGTTTTGTGACCAATTCATATTGTGTACTCCCAAGAAAAAGTAAATTTATGTAAGAATATTCATATAGTTAAAGTCTTATGGAAACCTGGGACTGATTATCATGAGACATGGTAGCGAAAGTCTTGGGTGAAAGAGAAGTTTCTATTTCTCTTAACTGATTAGGCATCCAGATAGATTTTTGATGGAGGAATCCTTTTAGAGTGTAGATAATTATCACATCCATGAATTTTTTTTAATTAATATTTTATGTAATGTATATTTTTTATTTTATTCAATGTTTTATCCTCCATTTTTGGAGGTAATGGTGGGTTTTACAGATTTGGGGCCAACCGTGATCCCATATGCATATTTAAAAACAAATTTTGATTCTTTTATAACTCATAAGTTTTTCAACACATTTGGTAAATTATAATTCCTACTTGGCCCCCTCTGACATATGAAAACCACCATATCCATTTTCACCACTTATGATCTCACTATTATTTTGGAATTGGGTGATTCAGTTAAGAATTGGGCCAACCCATGAACAGTTTTTGTTGCTTTTAAAAAATTTAATTCATTAATTTCTCATTCACTTTTTATTGTTGTATTATTATTTTACCTTACACAAAAATATAATAGACCTATGAAATCCACCATGTTTGTGTATCCCACTTTGGAGAACATTTTCATCGCTGGTTAGAGTGAAACTTTTCAGGGTTTCTAAAGTCGTCTAGATATGAGAGGGTAAATTGATTCAGACATAAATCATTCAATTTTCAGACTATTTAACCATTTTATTCCCCACATGACATCATCTCCCTAATTTTTTCTTCGCTATATATTTTTGATTCTTGGAGATTCTACCATAAGTGGATTTGTTTTTATTTTTCATGATCTCCCAAGTAAGTGGGTTTCCTTCCTTCTACCACCCATTTTCATAAGGTTTCTCACATTTGATTTGGGTTTATTATAGTATTCTAGAATTTCCTAATTTCTAGAATGTAGTTATTTGAATCTATGGTTTTATTTTGAGTTACTTGGTTTAATAGTGAGGTTTAGATTCATTTTTACTCCCGTGTTGTGCGAAAGTGTTGATGTTGAAGTTCTGCACAAGGATACAATGGTTTTCAAATATATGGTAGTTTATTCCATGTGTAACCTTTGTATAATTAGTTATATGGATGTATTTATTTATCTTTTATGTTCCTCTACCTTTATTGTTAGTGAAAAAATAATTTTGGATGCATTTTCTACAGGGTTGATTTTTTATATTCCAATTTAGTGTGAAAATGTGTGTTTTTACTAATTCATTCCATGTTGTACCAATTGGTGTTGTTTTTTAATTCCAAAACATTGTTTATAAGACTAATTTTGTGTTGATAATTTTGTTATGGATTATCATTAGTATTAATTTTGTGTAAAAAGCGGTATTTTAAATTGATTTTATCTCTAATGTTTTGTTATTCCATGTACAATTGTCTATGGAAATTATAGTTGTTAGTATGGGTTATACTAATGGGGAAAAGATATTATAGCTATTGTTTTCAGTGTGTATGAAATGTAATGATATTTTTATGTGTAAATTTAATTTTTTATCATGTATAACTTTTTTGAGTACAAAGATGGAAACCCGGGTATCTTGGTTGGAAGACGTGTATTAATCATGCTAGTGATCGGGCGTGGTTTTGTCCCTATTTCACATAGAAAGATTGAAATTGAAAACAATAAAAAATATTATTATGATGATATTTGGGAAAACTAGGTTATGGGTGATTTCCTACTTTTGTATCATGCATGATAACGAATATTTCTATGGATACTTTCACACTGAGATGTGAGGTACCTAGGACACACAACTAAATAGTTGCTTGGGGTGTCTTTATGTTGAGTGATCATTGAATATTTAGAATTTAACATTTCATTATGGTGTGTATGGATGGAAAATTATGAATATTAACTGATTTATTTAAATGTACCTATTTTTTAATGTTACCCTCTTTGAAAACTATTTCTATTTAAAAGATGTACCTTAAGAAGTTATTGCTACCATTCCCTATTTATAACACTTGTAATGTTTTTATCTTATAATTCATGTCACATGGATTACATGGGTGTGATCCAATTGGGATTATGATAACACCTCACATACACCATTGAGAGTAATAATAATTTTTATGGTTTGAAACTGGTTAGTGCATGACTTTTTGGGATGGCAGTTCAGGTTAGTAGTTGCTTTTGTTGTGCGGTATTATGGAGACGACTCGTGGGTGATGCCCACTTGTCTTATAGTGGTCTTTTGGTTGAATATTCTGATAATTTTGAAGTTTGGAACCCCATGTTTTCTGTTAAAATCGTTTTATTAATTTATTAATTTTAAATAAATATTTTTTTTGCATGAATTTTTAGATACGTTTTATTGATTGTATTTTTGTTGTCTTATGTATCCTAATTTTGGAAAATAATTCCAAAACCATTATTTATGATACTAAAGCACTTGGTCCAGCCCATGGGGATAATGAATTCTATTTGTACCTTTTCATGGGCTGATATTAGTGTCAATATTGATAAATACAACATTTGGATTGTGACATTACATATTGTGGGGTGGGGAGGGTTGGCATTGGAACGATGGATACATGAGGGAGTATGGTTATTGATCAGAGAGATTTATTTATAACTTATTATATATGATTTTAATTTATTTCTTTGAAATCATTCTAGTTCGTACATCTTAAAAAATTTAAGGGCCATAATGGATGTTAAATATACCTACTTTATCTTCTTCTATATCATAGATTAATTCACTGTAAAAATTTTCGCAACTAATTTATTATAATTAATTTGAAAATTTCTCTTATCCCATTGAGAATGAGGATTCCCCTAATCTATGTACCATTCCTATTTGTGAATAGATTGTGTATAAATCTTAGAATTTATTATGAAAATGTATACCATGGGCCTTAGTTTCTTCACAGTCCTCAAGTATCAATAATCCCCTTGTTATTTGTGATATATTGAATGTGTGGTACTAGGTTTTCATAAATAAATATTTACACAAGACAATGATTATCACAAAAAATATATAATTTGGATATATGGGATTTTAGAGATATTATGGTTGTATTCTAGGACTTCGATTATTTTTTTGATAGCATTGATGTGTGTTTTTAATAGAGATGATATTTCTATTCCCAATGATTTTTTACTGATTTTGATATTTTCAAATGATTAGTGTGATAGTGGATAAGGATTTCGAGCTACATGATAGGCCATCAGGGCCTTTCTACTATGTATAGCCCATATGGATGGTTCAATGGAATCCATTTAAACATAATGTAGTTTTTCAATTAATTTTAGACTTTTTCAACTACATTTAAATTTCCAATCACTTCTAATAAGAATTATTATTTTATGGAGGGGAATTAAATATGTGTTGGTGTCATTTGATGTTATTTAAATTATTTTTATTTGTTTTTTTATATTATGTATTAGTTTTGATTGAAAATGAAAAAAAATTATTTTCAGAAGACATTTGGTTTTTTGATTTTTATGAAATTTAAGAAATCAATATTTTTATTATATTGTTAATTTAAAAATATATTATTCTTCATTAACAAATTCATTATAATTTATTCTATTTAATTACATGTTTTCAGAATCTTGTTTTTAAAAGAATGGAAATATATATGAAAAATAATTAAAATGAACAATTTATATTTACTAATAAAATTAATTGATAATAAAACTATGGTAATTGTTTTATTTTGTTTAAAAAATATGTTATGTGTTCTAAAATTAATTTACGAAATTTTTATATTTTAAACAATTGTAAGGTAAATAATTTATGGATGGGATGTTTTTTTAGTGGTTTATGTTTTTGGATTTTTTCTTTCACAGTTGGCTGATTGATTCTGTCTTATGGGACATGTATATAATTTGTTCATGTCTCATGTTGTATTGTAAATTATCAAAGAGTAACTTTTACTTTTGACGGAATATATCATATTTTAATCCTCCATAGGAGTTATTTTTGGGTTGTATAATATTTATTCTGTTTTGATTCAAACATATAATATTAATGGGGTGGTGAACTTAGAACCATCATACCATTGACCCACACCATATGACTATTTTTAATTGGATGTAGAGTAATTTAAACCATGGAAATCAAGTTTACGGTTCTTTAATATAATTTTTTCTTTGTTATATTCCCAATTTATCCATTTCATTTGTTATAACTCTCTTAGTGCTTTGTGGTAATGATGTTTTGGAGTTAGTTTTGGATATATTATTCTATTTGGATGTTTTGATTGGTGCTTATGGAATAGTTTTCTTCCTATACGTTGTGTATTTTGGTTTCATACTCTTGGTGTTTTTTTGATTTTATGGATTATCTTTATCAAGGTATGAGGTTTTTCTATTTTATTATGATTCTTATAAGGATTTTTTATTTCATAATCATTTAGAGGAATTCCTTCTTCTTGTGATAATTATAGGACATTGGGATGTAATTCATGGGTATCAGGGACTATTTTCACTTTTTCTGAGCTTTTGAGGGTTAGGTATTATTTATTGGTTTCTATAGGATGATAGCAATTTGTATGAGATCCTAATATGAAAATATTGATCATGATGTAATGGGTCTAACTCTAAAAAATTTTTATATGGATTTATTGTTTTTTGAGTTTTATTTTGAGTTCAATACATCATTCTTTAATTAATGTTATGTTTCTTGATGAATTGAAGATTTATAGTGGAATTAAATTATGAGGTGTGTTATCAGGATTTTTCTATAATTTTAGTAATTCTCAATATTTTTGGGGGGTCCTCTGAATATCTCTATTTTCTCTAAGATTAGTAATAGTTGTTATGGTTTTTTGTGGACGTCTTGTTGTGCTTAGAGATTAAATGTGATTTTGGGAGATTTATATGAATATTTATAGGATTTAATTTGGGTGTTTTGGATGAGGATTCATGTCGATTAGATCAGTTTTGGTTTGATATATTTTTAGTGTTTCCACACACCACCAGCATATTGAATGGAGATGGACTAAACATTTTTATCATAAAGCCTTCTATTAGGACTGAGGATTTATTGGTGGAATAAATTAGAACAGTTCAGAGGATTGTAACTCACATTTATAATTGTAAAATTATAATTTAAATTATTTGTTATTATTTGGTGTTAATTTCATTATTTTAGTTTTATATTTGACAGAGTTTTAATTTTATAAATTTACATACTTTTTACTGGTATAATTTTGACCATTAGATTTTGGAAAACAATTAATAAGCCATGTGTCTGGAAATGTCACATGGAAAAGACATTTGTAATTATTGTTGCATGATTAGTAAACAATGTGTGTCCATATAAGAAATTGTTTGATGCCCTTTGGGTCTATGAAGTTAGTTTCAAATGTTTAATGTAATTTTTAGTAAATCATGTATGAAAATCATATCAGCTGCCCAATTTTTTTGAAGATAATGATTATTTATTATAATTTTATTTTTCCCTTATTTTATATATCATCCTTTCTTCTAAACATATTCCACATCTTTATGTCATCGTGTGATGCCTTATATCTTAATTTTTTCCATGGGCATGAGATCCCCTCTTGTGATCTCAAGTATCCCATTCCTCTTTCCAATATATCACCTCCTCCTCTTCTATCCAGGTCACACCCAATTGTTGTACCCTTGTCATCAGTTCCACCATATCATGTTACCTTCCCCTTCTGAGATCCTCCCATGAATTGTCTTATTAAATTATTAACCATGATTCATGGAAATACCCTCTATTGTGAAATACCCTCCCATTATTCTCCTTTTTCACAATTATCCTTTCTCCCTTATTCTATTTTTTGGTATGTCCAATCACTAAGTAGAATTTTGATCCAATTTTGAATTATTGTTCAAAATTCTTGGTATTTTACCATGTTTTACACCATTTTTTGGTATATTTCATAATAGTTAGTGACTTTTAGTCCATCATTCAATGAATCTATTTAGATTTTATAAATGTTTTCATTTTTAATTTCAGTAAACATATTATGATTACATATTATTTTTATTATAATTTATTTAATAAAAGTATAAATTATTATTATATATATATATATATATAATTTAATATCATATATAATTTCATTTAAATTAATGATTTTCGCCCATTTAATGAATAATTTTAATGCTTTTTCTTATAAATAGTTAGAATTATAATTTTTAATGATTTCTGGATGGGTATACAATATTTAAGTTGAAGTTATTAACAATATGCATTTAAATTATTTTTTCCAAATATTTGACATTGATAATCATGATGTACTTCAAATTATTTATTATTTATTATAAATTAATTTTAAATTAAAAGAATAAAATTTATGTAGTTTTATCTTTTATGGGTTAGGGGTAAATATATTAATGGTATTATAATTTTAAAAATGGTTGTATAAAATTTTTATTGACTTATTTAAATAGTTTTGATATATATTCATATAATATGTTATTAAGAATATGGTTTCAATGTATTGATTTTAATGGGTTATTTGAGATTGAATTTTAAATGACTACAAAGTTGTGGAATTCCAATAATATCATCTAATAAATTTTTAGGGATTTCACAGTGTTTCTATATGTGTGAGCCTCTTCGGAACACCATTCTGCTCTGATTTACATATATATAATCCCATTATTAGTTATTTATATTTATATGTTGTGATGTTTTTCTGATCATTTTATATTATAGAGAGGGGTTTTACTGAAAGGGTGTAATAATTGATTACACATTTTATCTGTTGTTCGCTTTTTTCCTCACCATTTCATTACTTTTATTATGGGAACCAATATTTTTTATTATACTGACACATATAAGACATGATCCCATTCCACGAACCACGAATTTAAAGAATGTTGGGTGCCTCTTCAAATGGACACCGATGTGTTATTAACTATTCCACATGTTGCAACATATGATTTTTGGGTTACCTAGACTTATAAATGATATGGTAGATACAATGAAACATAATTTATGACTTACTTATGGACGTATAGGGCTTAATTTATTTCATTTCATCTCTCATACTAGATTAAATTTCAAAGAATCGTGATTTTGAATCCATTTATTTCATTGAATTACCTAAGACATGGTAACCATTATTTATGATACATTATGATATTCAGGATTATTTTTTTAGTTAATTTTATCTTATAGTTTAAGATAATATTTTTGAAATAGAAATTACATTTATTCATTATATAATCAATTAATTCTAAATTTTTTTTATTTAAGTGATCAGTTTCACTTTTGATAAATAAATATTAATTCATTTAAAAAATAGGTATGATTCCATTTGATATATATATATATAATTTAATATTTAAAATTTACATTATTTTTATTGTATGTCATAGTATTATAAAATGTTCATTTAAATATAAAAAGTTAGATAGGTGGAAATTACGGTACTGGACTATTGAGAGTTTTTTTGATCAATCATGTATTATATTTCAATTTTATACCTTATTTTTGTCCATTCTCGATCATGGGAAAAAATTTGAGTCATTTATAGTTTGTGAAATGTTGGTTATTGGATTAGTTATTGTTTTATGTATCACATTAAGACAAATATTCCAATTATGTGAAGGTATAATAGTTTCCATTTTTTGAATATAATTTCTATAATTTGGACCTTTGAGTGAGTTAATTACTAATTTATGTTATGGTTATTGGTGTATTGAATTATTTTTATGGAGATTATGATATTTTTGTTTCATCAAAATTGTGAGGGAACATTGGGTGTGAAAAGTTATTCTAGTTAAGATAAGGAGTTTGGAGGGTGATACAAAGCATTAGATTATTCATACATGTATCTATTTATTTTTTATTTCAATTAATTTATTTTAATAGATGTCTGACATAGAGATGGGTATTCATAGATTTTAGGTATAAATTTATTGTCACTTATTCTATACTTTTGTTTATATGATTGGAAAACTACTCACTAGTAATTTATTATTATGCCTTTGTTTTTTTTGTCAGAATTTGGGGATTGTAAATGGAATTTTTTTTTGTTATGGGCTGGTTTGAGTGTCTCGTCGATGGATTAAATAGGATTTTATATAGGAAATAGTTTTTTATTAAACAGTAAGAAAAAATTCTTATCATATTCAACTATTTTTATGAGAGTATTTTTTTAAAAAAAATTGGTTTAAGGTATCCTCCATCACTTCAGCATCCCCCTATTTTTATTAATTTTATTAAATTATATTTGTGATGAATTTAGAAATAAAAATCACCACCTAAAGAATGAAATTCATCAAATATTTATAAAACGCGTGATATATTAACTAAATGGATTCAATAGAACCATTCATATACATAAAAGAAAAATAAATTGAGGATTCATAATAAAAAAATTTAATTCAAACACACTAACTATTCTAATTTCCTTCATCTTATTGTTATTTCACCGTCATCAAATAACTTTTATATGATTTAAAATTAATATTTTCTTCAAGTGCTTTATATTCATGTAAAAACAATATAATTTTCCCTAATTCATATTAAATATAAAATATCCATTTTAATGGTCTTCCTTTCTAAATATTCTGTTTATATAATCAAATAAAAATCAGGTTCCTTAAAAATAGATCATATCCAAGGAAACCTCAATCTAATACCATTTATATTAACTAATGGATTAGTGTAGACATGTATTTCATGGGGTATGATTAATGTGGGGTAATATTGTTTAAAATTAAAATATATTCTTCAAAACATTAATCCTTATTGAAATTTAATCTGTTTATATAGTTTATGAAAATTTTATATGTATCCATTTAAAGTATCATAAATATATATTAAATGATGTTGATGAAATATATTGTATGTTTTCTTTTATTATTTTTCAATCCCTCCGAAAAATATTAACCATATCCATTGAATGATATTATTTAGTCATATATTCTACAATAATAATATTTTCATAAATTACAGTGAGTTTTCCATGGAGTATCTTATAACTAACCTCGAATTATTTAAAAATGTTATCATTATTATATAAATTCTAATGGTTCACAACATAAAAAATTGAACTATATATCTCTCCAAAATTTATGTTTCTAACTTATAATTTTATTATAGTATTATACCACTAGTCATTAGTAACTTTTTCAAATCCAACCCAATTTAATTGAATGAATGTAAACCTTTAGTAGAGATTTTGGTAAAATTATCCATTAAAATTTTCCTTTTCCCCCATATTATAAATTGAATTATTATTAAATGATAAATAGAAAAATTTGTTAGAAAATTTAGAAACATGTTCTTCAAATATATCCTAAATGGAAACATGGCATCACGTTTCCTAATAAAGAAGAAGAGGGTAGAATAAAATGATGACGGTGATTAATATAATACTATAGTAAAATGAAAAGGTATATATTTTAAATAACACATGATATTTGATGAATGAAAATGGGGGAATTTTTAAATAATGGAAAAGAGTGTGTTGAAATCAGATGAATATAATTGATCTTCCTCAAGTAGTGATTATAAAGAATATTTTTTTAGATGATCTACAAATTTCAATGAACATTATTAATATAGAAAAATCCTACCAAAATTTATACATGAAAATAAATAATGCTTTATATTGTACATGGTGACAATTAATAATGAGGTGTTCTAAAAGAGAAATAATAAACTGATGAAAATTGTAAAATCATTCAATAAAGATGATCCAATGATAATGAATCATGATGATTATTTTTACACTATCGATAATTATCTCAATGAGGTGTTTGAGATCCTACAATTGAATTTTTTTAAGATATGAATTTTAAAAAGAATACTTGAAGATAATATTGATGATTTAATGGAAGAACATAACACAAATAATTCAATGTATGTTGAATTTTAGAAAAAAAATTTAAATTAAATCAAAGCTTTGATTATGTGGTGGATGTTTATGATGTGTCATCATAAGCTACTAATAAATGTTATAATCATTTTCATGTAAATTCTATCTCTGTGTTTGTTATAATTATGAAGTCCATTATAAACAATAGTGTAGACTCTATGTGTCAATCAGAGAAATCCTTGGTTGAGAGAAAACCAAATATGAAGAATACTATATCAAATGGAATTGATTATAGTTAATATAATAGAAATAAAATAATGATAATACAATTCTTGTTGAATACTATTCAAAAATAGACACTATAATTTTACTAGTAGACTCAATGGTTTCTAAATGGAACTAGGTTTAATGAGTAATATCTTCATAATTTTATTTTTGGTGACAAATAATATGTATCAGGGTAAACATTTTCTCTCCCATTGTAACATATAAGTCTATAAATAATGTTAATATATCTAGAGAATATGAGTTACAAATGTTTTATGCTATATAAAAAAACTTTGAAGCACACCTATTTTTCCAATTTAGAGTACTTTTGATAATTATTTGGATATCTAGAATATTTGTAACTATAATGGTCACTATTTTTAATAATAATAAACATAATTATACTTCCTATAAATAAATTATAAAATTAATCATAACAAAAAATTGAAAATATGTCAACAAAATAACAAATTATGTAAGTTTCTATCAAATATATTATAAGATAAAGCTCCTCAATTCATGAAATTGGATACTCCTCACATATGATGGGTTATATCATGATAATAAAAATATTCAATGTAATTATGGGGAATCATTTAACATTTGTGATTATATGTTCTTGAAAATTTACAGTAATGGAATAGTTGAAATTTAGTAACATTTGGTAAAGTCACAGGATGTTGTATATTTTTATGGGTTCAGATATAACCTATAGAGAGTTTATTAATTGTTATATGAATTTAATTAGGGGTTTTTCACACAAAAAATTCATCTCATATACAATGATAACGATATATGAAATATAAAAAAGGATATAAAAATAATGGGAACCTATTTTAATATAAAGATCCACAATATTGTTATCATCCTAGTGTTAAGGAATAGAACAATATCTACAAAAAAGGGCATAGAGACCTTGAGAAAACATATTTAAAAAATTATCAAAAAATTTTTCTATGAGATATCAACAAAAGATAATATTTTATTTAAAAAATTATTTGTACAACTTCGAAAATACATAAGCTAGTTGAAGGAAAGCATATCCGAGTGGTGAGAGAATCAAAAATACTAAATGAGTAGGTTAACATAGATTTATGTTTTAATATTATATAAATATGAACTAGACTATTTTTATACTCTATTAAATTCATTGATGACTACCAAATAATGGAAAATTTTATTCATCACAAAACAATAGTGACAAGTAGGTAAGATGTTCAAAAATATTATAAGGGAAGACAGAAGTGAACATGGAGTTTATATCAAAATGATGAGGACAAAAAATGGTAATATGTTTACAAATAAATAATTTTAATATTACCATAATAAACATTAAATCATGTTTAAATATATATCTCCGTATAATCTATAAAAAATTGTGCTTTTTAAATAATTAATTGAATAATTATATGAATGGGAAGTACAATTCTAGTTGAGATAGAACGAAAAAAAATTAAGAGAGATGTACTATGAACTGCTATATACATTTATTACATGTGTTAACTATATAAAGACTCAAATATAACATTATATTATAATTTTAAAGAAAATAATTTATTTTTTATTTATTTTTGGTTCCATGGAACCCCTTTTTTCATGAATATTAGAGGATCAAATATATGTAAATTTGATTATATGTCTAATGAAGTTATCCTTCATTAATGCCAGTTTAAAAAAATATGATATATGTGAAAAAATACAAAACATCATATAGTTTTTGATTTATTTAGTTCAATATAGATAATAATTACATTACTATTTAATGAGATGAAATTTCTGATGATCAAGATGAAAATAGTGACTAGAATTCTAATAAATATAGAAATTATTTTTCTAGAATGGAAATGATGGATGGTGAAATTTATTTTGGAAAAAAAAAAGCGATGAATAAGAGATTTTTATGGAAGAAAAATATACTTACATGATATTTAAAATATATGTATATGTTTAAATTATATTTTTAAATTATATTACACATTAACAAACTATATGAAGACTTAAAATGTTATGCATAGTTACATATCTAATATAGTATAAAATCTACTAGATATATGCCAAATAATTCATAGTGATATATGATCTCTATTAATGATTATAATTATGAAAGAAAAAAAATTAATTCTAGATAATTGTGGATTTATTTTATGGAAACAATATAAGACATTATATGAATTGAAAAGGATAAGAAGGCTAGGTACTCTAGGAATGAAAGCTACCTGGAAAACATGGTATTCAATAAAATAAATGTGAATAAAAATATATAAATAATGAGGGTGGTTCCCTAAAATGTATTGAAATAATAATGATGTTATTTTCTTTTTTGACTAGTATATTTCAGGTAAAGTGTTTTAAAAATAAATTTGAAAAACAATTAAGATATCCATGTTGGTTGAACAGACTTTATTAAATTATGAGTTAAGAAATAATAAAGGGGATTTAATTCATCCAAATATAAGTATTAGTAGTAAATTTTAAATAATTTAATAATTTATGATTCACATTCATTTCCATCATAGTGGATAACGTCCCATAATGTATTGTGTTTACTCTAGAAATACTTTTTCATCTCTAAAAACGGTTCACTTAGCGTCCTCTATTCATTCATATAGTGGGTTCACTTCCCATCCTCATTCATATTATCTCACAAGATATAAATCATTACCCAATGAATTTTAGGGAATTAATATACACACTAATCTGTTAATTTAAACCATATAAGTTCTCTATATCATCATAAAATCATTCATCAATTCATCATAGTATAACCCATTAAAAATTTACGAGCTTCCAAAAAAAATTCCTCTAAAATAATAATTATACATATATATAAGGAACATGGATGGAATCATCACAACCAAAACCCAATAAATCATGAAAAATATCAAATAATTTTTAAATAGAGGAAAAAATACTTTAAAATATTATTGGAAAATTAATTTGAGATCAAATGATAATATCATATTCCATTGGTATCAAAAAACGTAAAAATTTCATGATTTTTAAGAAAAATAATCAATATAAAAATGAAATTTAAAAAATTTATGTAATTATTAAAAAAAATGGGTCATAATGTATTGAAAATATTGTCATATATTAATTTTTTTAAAAAAATTCCTTCAAATATTTTCATAAGAATATCAAAAAGAACATTGTTCAATAAAAGTAATTGATATTATTTTTAAAATACTAGAATGATATTAAAATATGGTTTAAAATGAAATTAACAAAAAATATGATCGTATAGATAATCATTTGTGAAAATATTTCTATGAAAATATAAATTTATGAAAAAAAATTTCGACCAAAGATGGAATTTATGCATATTTTATTATAAACATTTTCCCATCATTTTATGTACCAATTCGATTAAAATGGTGCCAATATAATAAAATAAAAAAATAACAAGATGAAAAGAATAGATATATGTTTTAGTTGATCAGGATCATAAACTTTCCTTCAATAAAAATTTAACACATACTATTCTAAATATAAGCTACACAATGTTATAAATCATATCTTAAGATATTGACATTCTTTATGTGTGCTATTACGATCAATTATATTGAATTATTAAGTATTATAAATTATTAATAGAATAATTATTCATAGTTTTCACAGAATATAAAATTCACTTCAAACCTTTAATTTCCCATTCACTAACAATTTTTCATTTGAATCAATATTCGGGTGAAATCACGTTTATTTTCCAGGAATGTGTAGGTTTTATAATATTGGTTGTTGCATCCTTTTCATTTTTTCATCGTATGTAGTGTCTTAATAAATTTAAAATTTAAACATTTATTAATTATATGGTTTTATCTAATAATCCATTAAATGTGTTGTTGAAAAATTAATTTCATCACTTCATGGAGATGGTTGTCTATATGTGTTCAAGAATTATGTTTCTACTCTATAATGGATAGAATGAAATAGTGGTAAATAATAATTATCCATTATAGAATAATAATAATATAATAATAACAATAATATATATTTAATAAATCCATCAATATTATAATTTATATTTTTGATACATGAAAAATGAATCACATCACTCCATGTTTGTGGTAGTCAACATATAGGAATGAGTAAAATTTTCATTCCTTATAGGATGGATATGATATAGGACAGTATTCAACAATTAACACAAAATATTCACTATATAAAAAAATAGTATTTCCACATTTTTTGTGGGTTTTTAAAGTTTTTTTGGTGGTTATCAATGAAGTATACTCAAAATAGATCAGTAAAGAAAATTACCTCTTACTTAGAAAACTTATTTTTGTTGACACATTTTGAAATCAACAGTTTTTCTTTTGAGAAGTGTATAATAACTATGATGTTTGGTTGGAGAAGATATTATAGTTTTTGGGAATATAATTCAATCTCTAAATAACTAAAATCATGTGAATGAGTGATGGATATCATAAGTATTTCTAATTTTTGGGTGGGGGGAAATGTGAAATAAAAAAAACATTAAAATATACGAAAGTAATATTCAATTGAAATATGTTGAAATTTTCCAATGGTAAAAAATAAGATAACACAATGAAAAAATTTCATCAGACAATAAAATTTTGGGAATTTAAGGCAATATATTAAACAATATCATTTATTTTTACCCCTTTGATGAACCTATTTTACCTTAATTGATTTAACCAATTTTTACTATAGTTATTTTTCATAATGACCAAAAATTAAACTAGTATCATTATCAAATTAATACAAGAGAATTCCATGTTTGGGAACCATTTTATCAAAATAAATTTCTTTAATTTGAAAAAATAAGTCTAAAAAAAGTGTGAAATCTCAATGATAAATATTTCTATAAAAAATTATTTCTAACAACAATGAATTTGTCATAATTTAATTCATAATAAAAACACATAAATGAAAATTATAATAACTTGCTGAACAATTATCTCTAAATTAAAAAAAACAAAAATCCATTTTTATTAATTTAATTAATTTTTATAAAAACACATTTCATGTTTAAAATCTATTTTTTTCTGAAAAAAATATCACTTTTAAAATCCAAAATAATTTCAATTAATTTTTAATCTATTGATAAAAATATTTTTTTTCTACATGTTTAAATAATAATTTTTTCCAAATACAACTATTTTGGAATATTTTTTTAATAAAACATTTATAAATAATATCATAAAAATTACATCAAATTTTTTTTTTGATCCATGTATTTCAAAGATACATTAGAAATTATTTTCAACAATTATATTTAATTTAAATACCGAATGATGTGAATAACATTATAATAAATGATTATTATTCATGTATTCTTTAATAATATGAATTCATAATATGTCCAATAGATTTATTAATTAAATAGAAATATATTCCAAATTCATCGGGTATCAAATTCTACACCCTTATAATAATTTCAATTTCTAAAATCATTGTCTTTAATGCAATATACTAATGATACCTCTATATTTTAACATTCTTAATTTCCTACATAGTTTTTTAAAATATAAAAAACCTATATAGAACAATAACCATGTTAGTGACCATGTTCCATAGAAATTTAACTCTATGGTCCAATATTTCAACGTGATATTATATATATTCATGACCATTCTCTAATGGTATAACATACGACTTTATTAAAATTTATTATCTTATTTTTAATTTTTCAAAATGTATTCATGAATCATATCCTGAACATGAATGATTATTGGAGGAAGCACTAAGAGATAAGATACCAACCATATTAGATCATGAATCTCATTGGGATTTATTTACAATGGGATAATCATACGATTATTTACAATTATAATAAACCTCTTCAATGGATATATCCATTGGTAAGCATAATTGATAAATTTTTAATCTATGTCAATTTTATTCCTTTAATACTCTCTCTTATATAAACTATAATCTACTTCGATATACTGATGATTTCCTCTAACTGTCCCTACAATTTTCTAAGTAACATAGATCTCAATTACTTTCATTCACCATATCTATCCATATATTATGTAGTTGTGAACATCATTCTATATAGGTGTTCATACTGATCTATATAGTAAAATTTATTATTGTATGAATATCTCACTAGTGGAAGGTGATTGTCACAACCACCGTTGAAATTCTTATTGAAATCTCTCAGAATATTTTATATTGTTCAAAAGAGACATCTCAGAAAAAAAAATTCTTTGATGATGATATATATTAAATAATCTCAACTCCACATTCAAATAGTTAAACCTCAGATCTTTACCAGATACAACTTATAGATGTTAACCAGGAAACCCTTACAATTCATCAATATATAACTAGTTTATAAGACTAGATTGAAATCATCTCTAATAGAAATTGATTGTTTTACCTTATTAAGGTGGATTACTAAAAAGCTATTATTTGTTTTCTATTAGATAACATTGGGAATGACATGATGAAATATGTGGTAATGTTTACCTATTTCCACTCATGTATGGTTTATTAATGTGGCATCCCTTATGACATTATATATCAATTCTATCATGTTGTTATTCAATGAACCAAGTTTTATTCTATTTAATATACCTCCTCATGTTATCACACATGAAATAATATGATTCAAATGTGTAACTCATCATACATTTAGGTTGGATAGATCATGAAGAACTTTGATCATTATGAAATAGATCCTCCAATTATGGTATTGATGATTTATTCAATCTAATATTAAACATGCTAATTCCATCATGATCATGATTTATCTAATCTACATTACATACCATCTTTCTCAACTCTATATATTCTTATTTCACCTTAATAATAATCACTGGGAAAGATAGTTGAAAAATCATCTATGAAGAATGGTATCTTTCTAATTTTATTATGATTTAAAGATCCATCGTAGGTAAACTCAGAAGAATGTAATCTCTTTAGATGTGAAATATTGGAAAATGTGTATGGTCATTCCCACTCATAGAATCAACCACTATATTCATTATCAGATGGTTGTAATGTGTTGAGTAACAATAATATCTACTTAGTTACAAACAAATTCATTAGTTCATATTTAACACTTTAATGTGAATATGGTCATAAATTCTTTATCATCCATATATATTACAAACATTTAAACATAAATAGAATTTCATCTTATCATTACTGAAGAATATTATTATGCCTAATTGTAAATCGTGAGTTCAAAAACATTCCCCATGATTCTTCATTTGGAAAAATGAATAAACAAATAATATAAAATTATGCATGAGAACACATCACTTTTTCTTATTTGATTCATCAATATAAGATCAAAAAAATACTGCTCTATGATAGGGTATTGTCAGAATAAGATCATTGATGAACCATACATTCAATGTATTTAAATTTTATTTACATTTATATATACAGATGAACATGACTTCCTTATGATTAAACATTATTAATGGACTTGATGTCAATTAGAAGTTTCTCACAGAGGGTCGATAGTATCAAATCAACCCAATAATACTGTAATTTTTTATCTCCACGATTAGTTTCATCTATTGTTCAATAACATAAGTCCATTAGGGATCCACATAAACACCATCACTTTTAACTATGTGACCAGTGAATGATACGTTCTTTAGATAAAATGAAAATCTACTAGATTTGGTATATAAATTATATATCCCAAATGTCTACAACACAATCCTCCAATCATCATCATTTTTATATCTCTTAGAACAAATTATAATATTTTATATAAATACTGTGATACTCTTCTCATATATCATTTTAAATAATTCATTTGTTTCATCCATGTTGACAAAAATGGAAATGGTATTTCTAAATTGAATAACAACAAATATATAGAGTCCATACATCATATGAAATGTTTTATTTGATATTTTTTACCTTTTTATACTAGACATATGATATACATACCAAATATAATCAAATAAAAATCAATGTTCACCTCATTTCTAATATAATAAATCACCCATAAGGGGTACATGATTCACATTCTTTATAAAAATATTTTTATTTTCCCAATAATCAATTAAAAAATCTTCTAAGCATTGTTATGCTAAACAAAGAAACTTATTCTCCCTATCCTGATTCACATTAACAGATCATTAACATATAAAATTCCAAATAGAGTTTCTCCCTCAATTCCATTTGATATATTGGGGTCATTACATAGATATATTTTGAAACATCCATAGCACAAAATATTAGTTTAATTGAATACAAAACATCTTAATTTATCAGAAAACTATGAAAATCGTTATGAAATACATCAGTGTATTCCTATATGATAGTGAAATCCTTAATGTTGAGTTTCCCTAGAACATTTTGTGATATATACCCCTCACAAATAGATAATGGGACCCATATAATTGAATTATTTTCAATTATAAATTTATAGTCATATTCACAGTAATAGAGACTCATGATTTGACATGAAATATCAAATATGAGATCCCATCCTAAGTAGTTGTTATATGATATAAATTTTGATATTCAATCCATTTCCAAAATAACATTAATTCTAATAGAGGGATATTCACATGATTCATATAAATCAGTTTCTCATAAAAACATTTTCAAGAGGAGATATACACAAGATATATGATCATAATACTAATAGATATTATCATCCAAAATTCATCATCTAAATGTTGGCATTCTAAAATGATTACCATATGAAATTAACAAAAAATAAAAAATTGGGTAGAACTAAAATAAAACAAATCAGTTCATGTTTATAAGTGTATGATAATTGTATCATTCACCTTGTCATTCTATTGTACAACATCACCCATTATGATCTAAGAGGTAGTCCAATAGTTTCTAATTTTAATATGTTATTAGCTATGATTATTTATATTAACCTATATATTTGGAGCTATATTTCATAATTCTTATTCTCCTTGAAGATGCAAAAATATTTTGTGGGTGGTGCATTAAACTGAGGTTTATCCCCATTCTTTTCATTAGCATGACTCTTTATATCTCTTTAATATTCACTTTCTTGATGGAATTCCTATCTTCTATTAAAAAATTTTACCATCCCCTAGAAAAATATTTCCCCATACATCATTCCAAACATTTGGTATAATTGAATATTTACATTCTTTCCTCCAGGGTTTTTATTATTATAATTTCCTTAAATGACAAAATTTTTATTTTCATAAGAACCATGTTAATAATATTTGTAGAGACCCTAAGCTTGACGTACATGGAGATTACATTACTTTTGCGGAATACTTAGTAAATTACAAAAACACACACACAAGGACCATAATAGTTTAGTATCTTTGGAAACTCGGAACATAATCTTCTAATGGTGGTGAATGATCTTCAACATCTCCCAGAAATATCTTCCCTTTTTTTCTTACCTAAAACATTTCTTTATATCTTGGGGATAAGAAAAACTAAAAAGGTGATCTCAAATGCTCAGTAAGGGTAAACAAAAGAAATATCAATCACATCATATTCATAAGAACATATCTTTTAAAAATCATAACATGCAAAAGAGATCATAATTTCATAACATGGGATAAATCATAGTATTTAAATGTAATCACAATAATCATAACATAAAACACGAAGCTTTGTGGAATACACACAAAATCATAGAGAATCATTTCTTATTAGTCATGATTCATTTCCAAGACTATCTTAGTGGACAAAGTCCATTTCTGAACCAAGTTCATTCCTCGTTTCAGTACTGTTTCACTGAACCGGTTTAACCTACCGTTCCAGCCATGTCTATCTCATGAGATATATAATCTTTACCCAATTCATTGGAGGGAGATATAGGTCCCACCCATCTCATAATGATACCATTCTTATGTGTTCCACAAAATCATAAATCATACATCATTGCATAACCCATGTAATAAAAATGGGATTCCTAAACAAAATGTCATCATAAAACAATTCATATAAGATAAAGGAATTCATAAAAATAATTCCATCACAACATAATAAAATCAATATAATAATAGGGATAGAAACAGAACCCTATATTATCTTAGATTGAAAATAATTTTGATAAAACACTTGAACTCCATTCTTGAAGAAAATATCCTTTCTACTTCAAAAACATTTATTACTTTCTTAACATTTCATAAAATTTTAAACTAAAATAAGTTGATTAAATATAAACTTTAAAACAAATAAATTAAGCTTCTTGGAAATAATGTTTTAAAAACCCATTCATGCTTTATATGTAATTAAACATTCTTCTCGTAATTTAGTCGGAAAAGTCAAAAAGTACCTCGTACGAAAAACGACAAAAGATTCCTTTCATATCTTTTACTAAAAACTAACTAAAGGGTAAAATTGGATATAAACTATTATAGAAGGATATTAAAATTACATATTGAGGAAACATGGATGTGGATGAAGAGTATTCCCTAGTAAATTTTGAAGTATAAATAATCTCGGATAAAAATTGAGATTGCGAGATTTTCCCTTACCTTAGGTCTGATTTGCTTCGTAAGTGTCCGAAACTGCTGTATAATGATTTAAATAATATCATTGACTTATTCCATAATCATAATCATTTTTATGGTATTATATATGTTTCACATATGACTTTATATTACCCGTTATTTTGTAAATTCCATGTTAAAGAGCGTTTTGGGTAAAATCGTTTCATTTGTCATCCGTGTTTTGATTTTTAATTATTCATATGATTACTTAGACCATGATTACATAATTCCAGAATATAAAACATGATTTATATATAATATACATTCAAAATATACATATATATAATAAATCGGTAAATGGAAAGAAATACATCGTTCATGGAGACGGTAGGCCGTACGTACGCATGAACGCTGTTTTCGTTTCCTTAATGAGTTGATGGAATTAAGTAGATGACATACATATATATAAAAATAAATACATTATCATTATTAAGTCATATATTTCATGATTACTTATTTTATATACATTATAATCATTCATGAATGGTTAACGTGGAGAATGAATCTCATCGCGTCGTGGAGACGGTAGTCTGTACGTACGCACGAGCGATGATATCGATCTCATGATCATGGAATTGTATTGGAGTGTTTGTATACTATTTAAGAATCAATATCAATTTAAAATAATCATATATAGTTATTATGTACACCATTATAGCCATCCAAGTAAGGTGGTGGTGGAAAATAGATTACACCACGGCGTGGAGACGGTATTCCGTACGTACGCACGCGCGGTGATTTTGTTTTCCGTAGGATGGATAGATGGTGAAATAGGATTGTTTCATACTTATAATAACATATAAGTATATTACTGATACTTATGTTATTACTTAATAATGAAACAACCTAATAAAAATAAGTGTAAGAATAAATAAAGTTGAAAGAATCAGTGACGGACATTACCTCTTCTTTGAAGCGCCGATTTGAGTCCTCCTCATAGGGCACTAAAATTGTCCTTTGAAGAAGACCAGAACCTCTAGGATGTTTCTATGGAAGTGGATAAGAAAATTTGGCATGGGTTGGCCGATATTTAAGGCTCAAAAGTGGTGTGAGGAAGAGAGGGAGGAGGTGCCCTTTTATAAGGGAGGAGAGGGGCACCTTTTGAAAACAAAACATATTATTTTATTATAAAGACAAATTCGGTTTTAAATATCTCCAAATTGATTTATTTCTATGATAAGGTTGGAATGGGTATAAATCCTCTCATACAATATAATTTAGACAATTTTAGTTTACTATTTTAACCTTATCAATTAGATTTAACTTTAAGTTAGATAATTTTACTTTTACCGTGTCTTTTTGTGTTCTTACAATATAAGGTTAATAAACATACTATAACAAGCCAAACGAACCCCATGTTTTTTATTATTAATATATAAAACCTTATCTATGTGTTTTGGCCGAACCTTATATTTTTAGGAATAAAATAACAATTAATAATATAATATTTATTTTAAAAACTATTTTGTGTCAATTTTGACACTATTTAGTAATTGATTTTTGTGAAAATCATAACAGAATTATTAGTTCTAACCATGTTAATTAAATCAATACTAACATGTCCTATTAACCTTTAAAATTAGTGTAATTCATAAAAAGGCTCAAATTACATTTATTTGGGTATTTATAACATCAATGATGTCAATATTTCATTAATATAATAATTACTGCATCATCGTTGTGTCATAAATAAATTAACTTATTTAATGTTTGAAAATTATAAATAAAATATAATTATGTAGGAAATATTTTTATCTTTCTAATGAATATTTATAGTCGAATTTATCTTATGTATATCCCCATATTAAAAATGATTTACATATTAAACTTTGATTATAACTATTTTAACCCTTCTTTAAATAAATTAATAATAAATGTCCTATTCTAATCCAATTGGGCCTAAATGGTCATATTTTATTCCTAAGGTTGTTTTTGGTCGAATTACATTTATCCAATAGAATTAGGGCATGCGTTATGGTAATAATAATAACACTTTTACACTTAATTACCCTATTTACTTTTAACCGTGGTAAAAAAAAGTAAAAAGATACTATTCACCAAAAATTATTTTCATCTCATTGAACCACATTTTATTCCTTGATATTATCCTTGTATCTCAGTTTTCCAAATTCCACTCACAAAAGCGGTAAAATTATGTTTTATGAAAAATTCAGTTTTTTTAACTACCACTTAGTGGTTTCACTATTTATCAAAAAATGAAAGTTTCCAGAAAAATACCAAAAATTAGGCCTAAGATATATTTGATATTATGAATTCAAAAATTATGTCTATTTTATCAAATTCAAAACATATTAGTTACATTAACTAATTTAAAAATTAATTCTCGTCGTTAAAACAAATAGCGTGTTTTTAAGAGATAATTACTATCAAAAGATTGACACTTGTTTATAAATGGTTTAAATGTGAAATTACATCCAATGACCAACATTGTATTAAATTTTAAAAATATATTCTAAATATACTTTAAACCACTCAATTTAATAATTTATCACTATTAATTATTTCTATTAAAAAAGTTGTTTTTAATTAAAATTTAGTAATTTTCACTATTCATCTGAATAAGATAGTTATACGAAAAATACCAAAATTTCACCCTAGGCTAATTTCGATATTCTGAATCCAAAAATGAAGTACATTTTGAATGATAAAATTTATAAAATTTCAAAAGTGGGTATTACTATTCATAATGGCTAGTTCATAATAATATAATAATATCTCATTAGTGAAACTCGGTATTGCGTACTACACACGCTATCGTGGAAGGTCGCAATTGCATGTAATGCAAGCCGAGTCAGGGATGTGTATAGTTTAAGCTCATTTTGGTGTAGCGTAAAACACAAGACATCAATAAATTTAAAAAGAATATTTTCATAAAATATCGGGTTGTTACATTCTACCCCCCTTAAAATGAATTTTGCCCTCGAAATTCGTTGGGGTTATAAATGGTTTACTAATCGAATGTTTCTTTAATAGAAACCCACATCATAAAAAGGAATATCAAAACTTGGTTTTAAAAACTAATGTATGAAACGTAACGGTTACCCAAATTAACTAATCACTGGGTTTCCACATAGGAGAACATAGGTGAAAATATGGATATAGAAGAGAAATCTAACCGTCATGTTCTGATAGAGAGTGGTAGAGAACATGGCTATGAAAAAGAAAACAATCAAAAAGCCATAAATTTGTGATGATCTAGGGTACCATCAGATTCATCGGATATAAGGGCACTAGGACAACATTTTTGGTTTTCAAGAACATTTCCCTAAAGTTGAAGAATTTGAATTAGAATAAATAATTACTTTATTTTGGAACAATCTCACTATTTTTCATGACGTGAAAAACTTCCACTTAATCTCTAAACGAAATGAAGTTGAATTTGTTATTCATGAAGTGTTAGCAGATCATGTGATAGAATGACGGGTCATTCCATCTGTCTCATATAAAAGGATAGCAAAAGTTATAAGTCCATGTTATGGTCAGATTAATCGTATATGGTTCCAAAAATGAACTTATACTTCATATATCATACCGCTTAAAAAAATAAAACTGGTTTCTACTAACCAGGGACTTCTTATAGGCCAGTGGTAGGTGATAAAGGCCAGTCACACTTCGGTTGTGGGTTCAATTCCCACAGCCTTGTTTGACGCGTTGGGCTGTCTGCCGTCCTGCAGTTTATCCTTATTCTAAAACTATATTACTATAACATCCCATCAAAAAATATCGAAAAAAATTTCTATCCTTAAACAATACTAACATATTTCAAACATAATCCATTCCAATCTATAGGCTTATCTAAAATACATCGGTCCAACCTCATAGTATAAATAAAACGATTACTTGAAATGTTATCAACCAAGCATTTGAATAGCATCATTTATCCCCCATATATCTTGTTGGTCACATTCCAATCCTGTGAATACCTTAATCATATATTCTCTTGAAAAATAATTACCCATTAAACCATAGTGAAAATATGAATGCTGTCAAAAGTTAAATATTTCCTCATACCAAAATCCAAAAATTCTATATACTCAAACCATGATATAACCTTCTCCTTATATCAGCCATGAGCTCATGAATACTATCAAACATTTAATTTTCTCCTTATCCCTTCATTATGCGCATATCATCTACATTCCGAAAATATCTGAATAAACTTTCATGGATACTGGTACCATTAATCATACACTTTCAAAACTCAAGGAAAGACAACAGTGTAACAATCCTTAGATGTCTCTTTATTCCATAATACCATGAGATTACTTATACAACATTACACTTCATAAACATGTAATCATTCCACTACCTTCTTAAATCATTTACCGAACTTCAACAATTCATTCATCTCACATATCATTTGTAGTCTCTTCATCATCATCAACATAAATACTACCCATACGACCGTACGGATTCTCTTCATGAGAACTTACCTTAGGGAATTGGTTTTCATAATGCCCGCACATTCCACATTTAAAGCAGTTAAAAAATTTTGATGTCGTAGCAATACCATTATTCTCATCCATGGTGTTAACTGAACCTTTTCCTTTGCACTTACTGGCTATGTGTCCTTCTTTTCCACACCCAAAGCATCTTCCAGTTCCCTTGAATCAATCTCCCCGATGTCTCTTCCCACATGATTTACATGAGGGAAATTTAACTGTCTTTCCTCTATGATCATCATGAAACTCCATCTTTCTCTTATTATTTGAGTCGAGAAACTTACCAATGTTGAGATTATTGATCATATTATGAGATTGATGATTAGGCATAATAACGATGTTTGGACTTCCAAATCCTGTTTCATTTGGTTTCTCATGAAGAATATCATTCTGTTGTCCGTAGGGGGAGCACCCTCAATATCTAACAACTTAGGTTAAATTCTAAGATCGTTACCGTAGTTATAGGACCATATCATATATGTATACTTATCCTTAGGGACATCCCTAGACATACCTTAGAAATATCTCTAGGGATATCACTAAATTTCTCACTTCCTAGTTTCCAAAGGTTGACTAAACCTTTCCTCTTATAACAACTATAGAGACCCTAAGCTTGATGTACATGGACATTACATTACATCTGCGGAATACATAGTACATTACAAAAACACACACACAAGGACCGTAATAGTTTAGTGTCTTTGGAAACCCAGAACATAATCTTCTAATCGTGGTGAAATATCTTCAACATCTCCCATAATGATTTTCCATTTTTTTCATACCTAAAACCTTTCATTATATCCTGGGGAAAAGAAAACATAAAATGGTGAGCTCAAATTCTCAGGAAGGGTAAACATAATAAATATCAATCACATCATATTCATAAGAACATAACTTTTGGAAATCTTAACCTGCAAAAGAGATCATAATTTCATAACATGGGATAAATCATAGTAGTGAAATGTAATCACAATAATCATAAAATAAAACATGAATCTTTGTGGAATACACACATAATCATAAGGAATCATTTCTTATTAGTCAAGACTCATTTCCAAGACTATCTTAGTGGACAAAGTCCATTTCTGAACCTAGTTCATTCCACGTTTCAGTCATGTTTCACTGAATCAGTTTAACCTACAGTTCCAGCCATGACTATCTCATGAGATATAAAATCTTTACCCAATGCATTGGAGGGAGATATAGGTTCCACCAATCTCATAATGATTCCATTCTTAGGTGTGCCACAAAATCATAAATCATACATCATTTCATAACCCATGTAATAAAAATGGGATTCATAAACAAAATGTCATCATAAAAAAATTCATATACGATAAAGGAATTCATAAAAATAATTCCATCACAACATAATCAAATCAATGTGATAATAGGGATAGAAAGAGAACCTTATATTATCTTAGATGGAAAATAATTTTGATAAAACACTTGAACTCCATTCTTGAGGAAAATATCATTTCTACTTCAAAAACATTTTTTCCTTTCTTAACATGTCATACAATTTTAAACTAAAAGAAGTTGATTAAAAATAATCTTGAAAACATATAAATTATGCTTCTTGGAAATAATGTTTTAAAAATTTATTCATGCCGTATAAGTAAAAAAACATTCTTCTCGTAATTTTGTCAGAAAAGTCAAAAAGTACCTCGTACGAAAAATGACAAAAGATTCCTTTCATATCTTTTACTAAAAACTCACTGAAGGGTAAAATTGGATATAAACTATTGTATAATGATATAAAAATTTCATATTGAGTAAACATGGATGTGGATGATAAATATTCCCCAGTAATGTTTGAAGTATAAACAATCTTGGATAAAAATTGAGATTGCGAGTTTTTCCCTTACCTTAGGTCTGATTAGCATCGTAAGTTTCCAAACCTCCTGTATAATGATTTAAATAATGTCATTGGCTTATTCCAGATTCATACACATTGTTATGATATTATATATGGTTCAATTATAACTTTATATTACGCGTTCTTTTCTAAATTCCACGTTAAAGAGCGTTTTGGGTAAAATCCTTTAATTTGTCATCCGTGTTTTGACTTGTAATTATTGATATGATTACATAGATCATGATTAATAATTCCAGAATATAAAACATGATTTATATATAATATATATTCAAAATATACATATATATAGTAAATCAGTAAATAGAAAGAAATACACCGTTCATGGAGATGATATGTCGTACGTACACATGAACGATGTTTTCGTTTCATTAGTGAGTTCAATGGAATTAAGTAGATGACATACATATATATACACATAAATAAAGTATCATTATTATGTCATATATTTCATGATTACTTATTATATATACTTTATAATCATTTTTGAATGGGTAACGTGGAGAATGAATCACATCGCGTCGTGGAGACGGTAGTCCGTACGTACGCACGAGCGATGATATTGTTCTCATGATCGTGGAATTATATTGGAGTGTATGAATACAATTTAAGAATCAATATCACATTACAATAATCATATATAGTTATTATTTACACCATTATACCCATCCAAGTAAGGTGGTGGTGGAAAATAGATTACACCACTGTGTGGAGACGGTATTCTGTACGTACGCATGTGCGGTGATTTCGTTTTCCGTAGCATGGATAGATAGTAAAATAGGATTGTTTCATACTTTTAATAACATATGTTTATATTAGTTATACTATTGTAATTACTTCATAATGAAACAACCTAATAAGAATAAGTGGAAGAAGAAATAAAGTTGAAAGAATCGGTAATGGACATTGCCTCTTCTTTGAAGCGCCTCTTTGAGTCCTCCTCTTAGGGCACTAAAATTGGTCTTTGAAGAATACCAGGACCTCTAGGATGTTTATATGGAAGTGTAGAAGATAATTTTGCAGGGGTTTTCCGAGATTTAAGGCTCAATGTTGTGTGAGGAAGATAAGGAGAAGGTGCCCTTTTATAAGGGAGGAGAGGGGCACCTTTGGCAAACTAAAAATATTATTTTATTATAAAGCCAAATTCGGTTTTAAATAGCTCCAAATTGATTTATTTTGAAGCTAAAGTGGGGATGGATAGAAATCCTATCATCCAATAGAATTTAGACAAGTTTAGTTTACTATTTTAACCTTATCATTTATATTTAACTTTAAGTTAGATAATCTTACTTTTACCGTGCCTTTTTGTGTTCTTACACTATAAGGTTAATAAACATACTATAACAAGCCAAAAGAACCCCAAGTTGTTTATTATTAATAAATATAACCTTATATAAGTCTTGTGGATGAACCTTAGTTTTTTAGAAATAAAATAAAAATTAAAAATATAATATTTTTTTAAAAAACTATTTTATGTCAATTTTGACACTATATAGTAATTGATTTTTCTAAAAATCATAACAGAATGATTAGTTCGAACCAAGTTATTTAAATAAATACTAACATGTCATATAAACCTGGAAAATTAGTTTAATTCATAAAAAGTCTCAAATTACATTTATTTGGGTATTTAGAACATCAATTATGTCAATATTTCATTAATAAGATAATTACTACATCATCGTTGTGTCATGAATAAATTAAATTATTTAATGTCTAAAAAATATAAATAAAATATCATTATATAGGAATTCTTTTTATCTTTCTAATGAATATTTATAGTCGAATTTATCTTATGTATAACCCCATATTAAAAATTACTGACTTATTAAACATTGATTTTAACTATTTTAACCCTTCTTTAAATAAATTAATAATAAATGTCCGAATCTAATCCAAGTGGGCCTAAATGGTCATATTTTATTCATACGGTCGTTTTTGGTCGAATAAAACTTATCAAATAGAATTAGAACATGTTTTAGGGTAATAATAATAACACTTTTACCATTAATTACCATATTTACTTTTAACCGTGGTAAAAAAAAGTAAAAAGTTACTATTCACCAAAAATTATTTTCATCTCATTGAACCACATTTTATTACTTTATTTTAACGGTGTTTCGTGGATTTTTGAAATTCCACTCACAGAAGCGGTAAAATTAAGTTTTATGAAAAATTCAGTTTTTTTTAACTACCACTTAGTGGTTTCACTATTCATCAAAAAATGAATGTTTCCAGAAAAATACCAAAAATTAGGCCTAAGCTATATTTGATATTATGAATTAAAAAATGATTTCTAATTTATCAAATTCAAAACATATTAGTTACATTAACTGATTTAAAAATTAATTCCCATCGTTAAAACAAATAGCGTGTTTTTAATAGATAATAACTATCAAAAGATTGACACTTGTTTATAACTGGTTTAAATGTGAAATTACATCCAATGACCAAAATTGTATTAATTTTTAAAAATATATTCTAAATATAATTTAAACCAGTAAAATTAATAATTTATCACTATTAATTATTTCGATTAAAGATGTTGTTTTTAATTAAAATTTAGTAATTTTCACTATTCATCATAATATGAAAGTTATCCGAAAAATAAAAAAATTTCACCCTAGGATAATTTCGATATTATGAATCCAAAAATGAAGTTCGTTTTGAAAGATAAAATTTATAAAATTTCAAAAGCGGGTATTACTATTCATAATGGTTAGTTCATAATAATATAATAATATCTCATTTACTGAAACTCGGTATTGTGTACTACACACGCTATCGTGGAAGGTCGCAATTGCGTGTAATGCAAGCCAAGTCAGGGATGTGTGTAGTTCAAGATCCTTTTTTTGTAGCGGACAACACAAGATATCAATAAAATTAAAAAGAAAACATTTCATAAAATATCGGGGTGTTACAATATTAATATCTACTTGCCATTTATAACATGAGATAATATAAAATTATTTTCTCATAGAAACTACTTTCCCTAGTCGAAATGCCTTTTAGAGACATGTTTTCCATCAACTAGAAAACTATTCCGCATTTTATTCGGGATAAGTGATAAAACCATACAAATATAAAATGTGACTTTATGGTCTTTATATGGGAAAATAGATTCATCTTTCTTCTACTTATTCTTCATGAATTCCCATTACATTTTCATGTGATGAGTCCAGGGAAATTAATTTCAAATAAATTTCATTTTATGTCATACCAATCCATGGATTAAATTCATTCCTATTATGTTGTACCATCAATATGATTCCCCTATTGATCTGCTTCACCATCCAAATGATACACACATAGTGTTAATTTTTCTTACCAAAAAACTAGATAATGGAAAATAAATTTTCAATGACACGTATCTGTTTCCCATTCGATAGTGGCTCGTAGGATCCATTAATAGCTGGAGAATATTACCTCATGAATGAATCAATTATTATATTTTCCCTCTACATATTTTGAATAAATGTCAGATTCATTACATTAGATAGTTTCATGATCATAGAACAAATATTTTAAACTATATGCCCAATGACATTAATTTTTGTAAGGGTAAAATCATTATATTTTTAATGATTTTTTCATATAAAATGGTTCCTCCTAGTTCTATACTTTTACTAATTCCATAAAAAATACGATCACCATCATTAACTAATAATTATAGTGAGAAATCATATAATCATGAAAATCAGTATTCTGATGTCATATATTTTGACACCTTCTCATAAAAATCTTCATATTTTAGGTTTACACTATATCATATTCATATCATCATAGTTTTTCATCGGTTCTATCACCGTATTATACAAAAACTAATATCCCATAATAATTAGACCACAATTTGTTACGAACTGAGGTGACCCAAACATAACATACATAAATATAGAATCATTTTAGAAGAATATATAATATATTTTACATGACTACACATCTGAAAAGAATAAATTTTTAGTTTCTTTAATGTCTATATATATTATCTAATAATTTCTTGAAATATATTTAACTTCTCACATACCCATAAATCCAGGGGATGGTGGATACTGACCCTAAATAATAAATATATAAAAATAGAGAGAGAGTCAGTAATACAAGGGGTTATTACATAAACGAGGTTGTAAAAAACCACATCTATCCACATCCACAATTGAGGAATAGTAATTTGGGGATGTAAAACACCACATCATATCCATTAGAATTATTTCCCCTTTTTCCAGAGCATCCTCTACCTGATTGGCCTCCACATAGGCATGTGACACAACCTAATGAAGATGAGAGAGGTTTTAAAAGCATTAATCCCAATTAGTAATCACATTCTAAGTCACATTACACGTCTTTTTCAATAAGGAATAACATTCAACCTGAGAATTAGATTCAATCTATTTCCATTTCCACTTAAACTATAGAGTATACCTAATTCCATGAATTATTTCCCATAACTCATCATTATCCATCTTTCCGACACCAATTAATATATAGAAGAATCCATTAATAATACCATGGTATGTATGAAACACTACACAACAATTCGATGGACATGGAGCACTTGAAGCATCTCTATCAACCTTCACCTCGAGTCATGTTTTAATAGGAGGTGTACACTGAGAGTACATTAGCATTCACAGCTTCTACGTCCTCCCAAAAACTCTAAGAAAGCATAGAGTTTTCAAGTAAAAATATTTATTTTTCATTACACCCCCTTTGACATGTAAAGAAAAATAATTTTCATGTGGATGGCCAAAATTCCATGTTGGAAAAAAATGTGTTAACTACCAAATAGTGTAGAATTTCTAGCATATGAGGGGGATACTATAATTGTAGCAGTAGGGACAAAAAAATGGGCAGTATTTTCTCCCTATAATGAGAAGTATACACTGTTGATAACAAACAAATGTTTGGAATTTAGGTGTCATGATTCATCCCAAACTAGAATGAATTATAGGCCCATAGTTGAATGGCCTTGGAACAATCAAAATACAAGTGTTATACAGTGTATTCCACATGCATACACAATGAACGCACTGAATCCAGATGGAAACCATCCCTATTGAGCTGTTCAAAAATTCAGAGTTGGTTTTTTTAGATTCTCTATATAAGAGTGAATCTAAAGGTCATGTAGAAATTGGCTCTAAACATCATAAGCCCAGAAGGTGGGTCAATTCCCGAACATTCAAGACGATAATATTATTTAATATTAAACATCACAGACCTGTTGTGAGACCAAACTTAGGAATCGTAATCCATAAAAGTGTATGAACTAAATTAATACATACCATGTGGGAAATTATGATATCACATGGGTGTAATTCTAATAAAAAATCAGATATAGATAGAGTATCTACTTCAGGTGGGTCACCCGGGTCCTGAAGAGAGTAATGAAGCCACATCATATTCCAACACATGATGGTGGAATCCCTAAAAATCATCCAATTTATTTCATAAATTTCTTTCATGTTTAAATTCACGAGAGAAGACCAACCCAATGAAGCATGATAATTAATTTAGGCACTAATCAGCTGCCTGGTAAATCTGCTACGAAGATAATAAGTAGATATATATTTGGATATAATACACTATAGTAATATTCCTATTTTACCATCATTGAATGATTTGAGATCTTTTATTCTAGGGCCCCCCAAATCATCAAGTTTGGTACATTATTTCTAAGTTACAATGATCAGATTCCTCTCATGCACTGACCATATCCATAAAACGTTTTGCACCATGCTTTGAGGAACCTTAGGAAGGCCTATGGCCCATCTATAAAGAGATAATGAGTAAAAATTTTATAAGTGATCACTCAATTAAAATGTCACGCCCTCCAAGTTATGGACTGGCATATTTATTCCGGGTCGAATTTTTATGTATGATAAAATCATATATTCCCTCCAGATGCTTCCTTTTTACCTTCCCCTGGAACCAGGGAACACCGAGATACTAAAAATGTAGGGATTCCCTCGTCACCCCTATATCCCTAATGATCTTGATTTTCTCTCCTACTGAAATTCCATTACCAAATAATATAAAATATTTTTCTGAGATGATTGTTAGGCCAAATACCTTCTCATAATGATTGAAGATAGCATTAATTGAAAAAATGATTTCCTTTGAGGGTTTACCAAGCAATAAAATATCATTAGTGTACAATAGGTGGGATGGGGCATAAATATTCATACGAGCCTTAATTTTATTGTAATGACCCATTTCAGAAAGATCATTGATGCATCGACTTATGTAATCCTCATAAATAACAAATCGAACTCTAGATAGTGAGTCATCTTGTCTCACACCACCAGTGCATGGAATGAATCCTCTAGGAGCACTATTAACAAGAATAGACACCCTTGAGGATCCACGTATGGTGCTAATCGTAATGATAATAAAAATATAAAAACAATATATCCTAATTAAAATCAAGTAGGATGCTATATTTATGTGTATCGAAATGCTTGGAGATGTCAATTTTAAGAGCAATGTTCCATTCCTTTGACTTTCTCTTCATTAAGTTGACACATTCTGATGCCATGAAGAGACACTATTGAATACGTCTTCTAGGAAAAGATTACATTGAATTTGTAGTAATCATGCCACTTACCAATCCCCCCGTCCATCCCATGTGAATCATACAAATGATCTTGGTAATTGTGTACCCAATTTCAACTCGCATGAATTCCATGTTTTGAAGATCATTCTCTTTCTTATGAATTTGGTATGTAAAGTAGGAATTCATTCCAACAGTTATATATGAATGGGAAATGAAATAATTTATAGAATGAGTGATGTCATATAGACGAATGTCCCAATATATCATAAAAATTTTATTTATAAACCCATATGGTTTAGGGAAAGTCTCAAAATTTTAAATAATAAGGCATCCCTAATCTCGTCGTTGCATAGGGAAAATAAGAATTTGATATTTTTGGTCATCAATGCAAGGATTTAGATTGCCCAAAATTCAATGAATTTTTTCCTTCCAATCATTTGAATATATTAGCTTGAAATGTTCCAAAATAGCCGAGCCAATACCATTTTCATTAGTATATAGGTGACCATCAATTCAGAGAAACTTATTTCCTGCATGTGAACTCATCTCACTATGAAATATATTGATGAAATTTGAATTTCTATCTCCATACCTTATCTATCTCACATCCAACTTATTCTTCACCAGTATTTCAATAATCCTTAAGAGGTCATCCATCTTATAATGTGCTATAATTTACTATCTTGGTAGGGAGAGATGATGCTCATTATTAACCCAAATATAGGATAACTTATCCTCAATAGTCTTGATTTCATCATTAATTTTAGAGAAAAAAATTTTACTCCAATATTTGTGTAACCCCTTTGGATGTTTGGCTTTATATGCTAGATTTTGGATTGGGTATCCAATGGGATCCATCTTCCATGCCTCCAAATCCATCTCCCTAGATCCCACAATCACAGTCAATCCATTGTTAATTCAGAAAGGGATAGGTTCTCACCTTTCCAATCATGTGTTAACATAAAAAACTATTGGGTTTGGATTATAATGATTTTTAGGATGTGTGAATCCAAAATTCGCATGGGAAGCACTGTGGTCATCAATTTGGACAAAGCAGTTGTCATGTTTTCTCACTTGCTTCCAATTCATAGTGTATCTGCACCATGTAAAACCAGCTCTAAAATGAGGCACTTCAGGAAGATTACATTTATCAATATATTCAAAAAAATCTTAAGTAGCTATCATATTGAAGATACTCCTTGTTTTTTCTCGGGTCTCAATATATTGTTGTATTCGCCGATTAGAACCCATTTTTGAGCCATCCTCGTCATTTTCATTAGCTCCTCCCATAAGACCCTCCTAATATAATAATTAGAAGAATGAACAAATGATATAGATAATTCGAGGCTAGCAATGCGGCAAGTGATTAGAATGCTCTGAGGCACACGAACAAAACAAAAACTCTGAATAGTTTCATTCCTTAAACCCCCCATGTGGTCAGCTGTTTATTCAGGAAGATTTCCATACAAAAATTTTTTTCCAAGAGATTCGCACTAGAATCCTTTCTAGCTATCAAAGAGAGTATTTGATTTGTATATTCTTCCAAGATTATGTTCTTAGTCAATGATATAATTTCTAAGGGCCCAGGTCGTATGGGAATTACCCATCCCTTGATTTTTCTAGTATATAATCAATATTTTTATGGGAATCACCCCTAATCAAAGGGCGTCCTGTTCTCCACTAAAATATAGACCTTCCCTTTTCCCCTACCATTATTCCCATTTATTTTAGTCCAGTTTCTAGAAAAGAATCCTTTCTATAATTAACCTTCTCCTCCACATTCTCTAACATGACATTAACCTAATCATATTTGAAAATGAGACATTATTACTCCATGTTTCCAGCATTAAATATAGCAGCATCATCCCTCAGGTAGACCACTACATCAGGAGCATGTGGATCCTCAGCCTCATCAGACCAGAATCTTCAACTCTATGGAGTGATGGTCTTCCATGGATTTAATTGTGAAGGGCCACAACCTCCATTTGATTTCATTCATGAATATATAAAGGATGGAATCTGTATGAAGATCCCATCTGGTTCAGATGCAACCATGTGGGGATCCATATTATTTCCATTTCTTGTACCGTGAGTAGTTGTCCCATGTGAGCCGATTTAAGCTTCATCCTGAGCCTCAATTCCCATCAGTGAAGATGTGTTCTCTAGTGGGTTAGTGATACTACATGTTGGGGGTTCAACCTACTTAGCAGTTTGGGTAACCATCATAGTGGTGTCATTGCATGAGGGAGATTCCAGCAATTGAGTGCCAGTTTCCATTCCATCGTGGAACATTATCCCAGATTCATGAACTGACTTAGAGGGACATAATGCCTTTCATATTACATATCCAGCCTTAGAGAAATTTCCATTGATTGATTCCCCGTTCTTATCATTCTTCCAATGATTCACCTCCTGGTCAAGTACTTTATTCCCTTTAGGATCCCAAGGGATCATTTCCTTTCCCTTCTTCCTTCTACAAATAGTTTTATTATGGCATTTTTCCTTTATAAAATTGCACACATTGTCTCTTTTACAATCAGGAGTGATATTTTAATAGAATAGGAAATTCATGCATAATTTTGGCTTCCATTCATATAAGATTTATAACATCATGATGACATCTCTTGTTGAGATAATTACCTCCCCAACAAGTGTTTTTTCCATGTAAACTATAACCCAAATTCAGGCATCGTACGAAAAATTTGGATTGTATGTTTTTCAATCCATTTGGATGAGATTTTCTACTGATGAAGCAATGTCTCATAGAACCCTTGAGTTCTTTTATAACCAGTTCAATTTACAAACTGGAATCCATAATTGAGCATGGGTGTTCTAGACATTCATGGGATCAAAATTCTTGTCCCATTATTGAACGATAAAGAAAACATGGTTCAGAGAAACACTTACTTTTCTCCACACCCTCTACATAGTTTCATCCAAGGGAAAGATGACATTGTAATAACCCCTTCCCATCACAATAATTACCCATTCCTCAAACCCCCATACCATCGCAATCCAATTTGACAGGTCAATAAAGTTTTGTAGTCGCTCATGTTTGGGAATGAGGAATCGAGTAATAATAGAGTATCGGCATAGGTTTTCTCTCTAATCAACCACATATTGGTTATCTGAGACATGGTAAATAATTCCCTTGCATAGCACATTCCTCGGAAGAGGAGAATCAAAATCAGAGAAGGATGGCACATCATCATCCTTCACCACAACTGTAAAATTATTCCTCATTCTAGCAGCTCCAGAGTGGGAAATCAAATTCACATACTCCATTTTTTCAAGTGATAACATCTACTTATAACCCATACATTCCGCAAGGAATATTGATGAACCATCCATAATTTTACAATTCCACAATTCTTGATTAGAACAATCAACTAGTTCCACAGATTTAGGGATATCCCCAGGTCCCGTTGAACTTCCATCCTCACTTTAACATATTACATAATTTTCTTCTCATGTAATAACCTCTTATGATGTTTCCTTCCAAATAACATTCATCATAACCCAAGGAAAATAGAAATATACGAGGGACTAATGATAGATGATCTGAAAGTGTAAACATGGGAGATATCCATCCATAATTATATGCAATCATGAAATATTAATAAGGGTATGAGATCATGATTATCAATAAAAAAAATTCATACCAAATCAATCATAGTTCATAAATAATAATTCATAGTTTAGTGATTCAGCATTTCAAAAAACATGATTCATAAGAGTCAGAATATACATAAATTAATCATGGGTCATGAGAGCATATGATATGAATAAGAATAATTTATAAGAATTTTATAAAAATAATAAACATAGAAAAAATAATTTCATTAGACATATTTCACTTCAATGTGTATTCTAGTGGAAAAAATTCTATAATGGATTCAGTTCACTCCCCTGTAACTTTTCAACCATAGAATGGTTTCACTCACATTAATATTTTCATCACATTATGGAGATCCCGCCACAAACCAATTTCTTATTATCTCATGGAATATCTGTTATTACCCAATTCATTTTATGGATTTACTTTACAAACCTATCACATAATAGATATCATTCATTTATGATCTCTAATAACATACAATTTTCATAAATTAAAAATAAAATAACCCATGGAAAAGAAATGGGTTTCATAAGAATATTATTATAAGATAATCATAATCCATATTAGGAATGTGAATAATTTTTTACCATAATATCATATCCCCAGTGAGGAATAAAAATTATCAATGGAAGTTCACATAGATTAAAAATAAATTCAGAAGATTATTTTAACATTCCATTGAATGTGGGGAAAATATCATTTTCCTCCAATTTCATTAAAACAAATTATAAAATATTTAAAATAATATTATATTTTAAAATAAAAAAGGAAAAAATAAATTCAATAATATAATTATAGAATAATAATGATAAGAAAAAATAAATTTTAGAAGTATTCATTAAAAAGTAGATTCTATTCACATAATTTTAAAAAAGTAAAAATGTTCCACCTTTAGATAAGGAAAATTATATTCCAATTAAATCATTTAAAATAAAGTTAAATATCACTGAAAATGACCTTAAATAATCATTATATCAAAAAAATTAACATTAATAAAAAAAATATTGAAAATGGAAATTGATGATAAGGTAAATCAATAATACAAGAACTTAGGTATTATTTATCTTAAAATAATTTATAAAATATTTTAATTACACTATAGTGTCAAATGGATCTAATTCCAGATTATGTAAGAAATAAGTATAGTAGAAAAATTAATTTCTTAAAGGATGAGGATCATATATTTTTTATTTAATGTAAATTTTTCACAGTTAATTCTAGAATGAAATGATATTTTAATGTAAACTCATTCCTTAGTTCTAGACATCCTATATACACTATCTTAATCTCTTGCAATACCCATATAAATGTGAGACAGAAAGGGTTAAATATTATTACCCTGGGAAAAAAGGTATACATTTCATTTTGAGATCAATTCTAATTAGAACTATATAATTTACAGTTCTCGTCCAAGAGTAATGATTTGTTTTTTGGATTCTTGGGATATTTCCATGGGGGATTGCGAACAAATATTAAGCATACTGATGGAAAATTTGATTGAATTTTGTGGTAATAATTAGTATAATAAGTTGCCATGGTGGGACTATATTTTTATCTAAAATTAATTAAACCATATTTCTTTTAGAGAACCATTGGATCTAATGACTGAGTTCAAGGCCCACGGAGGTCAAGTTGTGATAAATATTATCAACCAAAAATCTACTTGAATGTCCAATAAAACATTTTAGGTTAATGTTTTATGGTCCAAAATTTATATATTTTGATTTAAATAGATTATATTATAACAACTATATTATAGTGATCCTTAAAATTAAAAATGACAGTTCGATTTTCAAAAAAAATTCAATCATTTTGGGAGCCTGCCTAATTAGAACTCCAAAGTTTAGTGTGATTATCAAGGATTTGGGCTAGGATGTATGGAAACATGGGATTTTCCCAGGTTATGTGTGACTTTATATAAATAAAACAAAAATAAAATGAGTTTCAATGTGGATAATGTCATTAGTTGGATATATGACCCTAGTGGAAAATATCATGTTAATTTTGGGAAGGAAATCAAATTATTTCAGGAAACAATGGGGTGATATGATCTAGTTTATGACCTATAAAGGACAGTTTGTTACATATCATACATAATAAAATTACTAATCATATACATATATACTTGAAATATATTCATCGACCTCATAAAATAAAACATTACAATATAATTTCCAATTACCCCTTTTAATTTACAATTTAAATATAAATCAATTTTTGGGTGACAAATGGTTTATTTACAACCATTATTTATGTTCGATGATTATGGTCCAAGAACATTGGTCCTAATTTAATCATCTATAGAAACATTAAAATATTATAATTTTAATATCTATTCACTATGAAAACATTCATCATTATTCATATAATGTGATGTTAAAAAATTAATTACATCACTAAATGGTTTTTATAGTCAATACGCATTCACCAGTGATGTTTAACATTTTTATGGTTGGATGAAATGAATGTTAAATACAAATTAACATCCCAAATTGATAATAATATCATAAATATAATTAATATTAATTAAATCCATCTAAATGACCACCCAGATTCATAAGACATGATAAATGAATCACATCACCTCATGGAGGTTGTACTCTCCACATATGCACAAATAAAATAACCATTTTCTATATGAGGGAACACATTTTGAAAATTGATATATAATTAAAATTTAATTATTTAATAATAGTATTTATATTTATTTAATAATTTTAAAATTTTAATCTAATATTTTTATGATGCTAATGATGAAATAAACTCAAAATATATTATTCAATACAGTTACATATTCTGTATAAAACCTCCCATGGGTTAAACATTATCAGTCAATAGAGGGACTTTTGGGAAGAAAATAAAATCCAATATCAAGGGAGAGAATTTGAAAATTAGTTTTCATACAACTTTTCCATGATACATGGGTAAAATTGTGTGAATGAGTGAGGGGCTAGGACCACCTTTTATAAGTTATGTTGATGTAAAACATGTAAATACATCAAAATAAAAATAAAATAAAATCATATTAATGTGAAATTGCAAAAAATTGAAAATTATTTAATTAAATGTAATTTTAAAATATAAGTATCATTTTTCAATCAATTATACATTTGATTATGTGATATTTTAATCATTGTCTTTTAGTTTAACCCACCTGTTATGAATTTTTAATGTTTACAAAATTAACACTATTTTAAATTATTTATGGATCACTATGACCAATAATTAAATTTTAATTCATAAAAAATATACATTATAATTAAAAAAATAGAACCCATTTTATAAAATTAGTTTCCTATAAGTGGAAGATATTTATTTTATAATATATAGACAAAACAAAATGAAACCCATTTTTAAAAATTATGCATTTTAATTCATAAAATTGAATTTATTTAAATTCAATTCTTTTTAACAAACATTAATGTATTGATCTATTTTTTAATTAAATATATTATCAAATTTTCATATTTAATTTATTAATAAGTGGTTATAATTTAATTTAGTAATCCAAAAATATCATATCCCTTAAAACAATTTTCTGTTAAATAAGCACATTTTACACTCAAATTAATTTATATTTATTTCTAATCAATTCATAAAAAAAGAAATTGGATTATACTTTTGAAAATATAAATTTTTTTATAACATTAGTATTGGGAATTAAATTGAAAATAAAAAAATATTTATAAATTAATTATCATAAACAAAATTCATCAAAATAGTTCTTCAAGATCAATAATATTTACAAAATAAAATTCGAATTATATTCAATAGTTGTATTTAATTTATATTCTATATAATGGACTTAATATTATTATTTTAAAAAATAAGCCACATAATTTTATTACTTTCTGTTATATATAATACGGAAAAAAACTATACTATATATAAATATATTCCCAAACCATTTTGTGTTACATTATATGACCCATATAAGAATTCAAAACTCAATATTATGTCACATAGATATGAAAAACAACTATGGATACTTATTCATGATTATGTTATTATTTTCTCACTTATATTTCTATATTTTCTGATTCCCACCTATAATCTTAACAAAGTGAGTGGTCATGTTCCAAACAATTATATATATATGATCCATGATTTTTACCATTTGCTATTCATATGAAATATCAATCACACATGGTAAAATATTTGTGTATATTTTATGTAATTTATGTGGTATATACTTCCATTAAAGTAATACATGGAACAAATCATAATAATTTGGTATGTTTAGTTGAACAAAAATGATATAATCTACCTCCCCAATGATACTATGAATATGATAGTGACTGATATAAATAGTTATCTGTAATCCTTTAATTGAAAATCTCATAACCTTATTCTGAAGATATATCCTTGTGAATTCCTTGTCAATATAATTGAACTCTAGATCACTTGGAGTATTATATGTTTAACTCTAATATCAATAATGAAATTTTATGAAATGATTCGGAATGCCTCATGAATTATCTACCATTTCTTCTACTTTTATAGGTTTCCATATCTTTCATCCAACAACTTCATCCCAACATATTTGAGTTATTAAATTCACTCTACATAGATAATTATAATTTTCCATCAGGAATCATGAGTAGAATATATTTTTGTTAGAAAATTATACAAGATGAAGGTGTTGATCCCAACCTCCTTCAATATTCATAGATAATCATCCCATCATATAATTTCAGTTTTGAATATCCCTCTCAAACTAATCATTGAGTTCAAGATGATATGAAGTGATAAATCTCAAATATTAATTAAATTCATATTAATAGTTCTCTAAATTTCATGTAAAAACAAGATCTAAGTATGATACCATTAAGAGTTGTAATTTATGAATCCTTACCCACATCCATAACATATAACCTAGTGGGATGATTAGTAGATAATTATTCTATTATATTAGTGAAAAGGTTTTATTTCATCATGTAACCAACTATTACTGAAATATAGTTGTTCCTAGTAGGTTTATTCTGTATTCCAGCAACAAACTTAATGGTGGTGTTTTCCCATATCCATGTAGGTATGGGTTTTAGTTGTTCTATAACAATCGTCTTACTTATCATAGCCTTAATTAAATGTCATACCAAGCATAGAGATATATAATTTTCAGTATCTCTCTTCATGTTATCCTATGAATAATTTTACTTAAGATCATTATACATATTTGTAATTTTATGATGAATTACTATTGATGAAAAATGATCTTAATTTAATATAACCTTCATAAAATATAGTATTTAATTGAAAGAGAAACTATTCCTAAATCTGATCATTCCATCACTATCCAGACAAAAAATTGGAACATCCAATTAATTATTATTGTTATACACATCTTTCTAATTTGAATCATCACTCATTTCATTTTAATATGGTTCAACATTCATATGATAAGGACAAGATCTTTCTACTTACCTTATGTTTTAAAGGTCTATCCTCTAAAAATCTATATGTAATTTATCTATATCAACCATAATCATGGAAAAATATTATTCTTTACCTTATAATGATTACCATACACCTTGTTCACATTCATGTGGTATTAATTTTTAAAGCATTTTGAATTTTCAATAAATTCAAACCATCTCCTATTGCACCAATCAAAATCATTATTGTTTAATTTATAATTCATATTTATCTATTTATATATATATATGTCACACATTTAACCATAAAAATAATTCAACCATATCATATAATAAATATTTTTTCGTTCTAGTCGAAAATCATGATCCATGGAATTTTTCTATTTAAACATTAATTATCGTGATGAATAAGCTACAACCATGTCATCTATCAAAAGAATGCATAAAAATACAATCTTTGATGCATCCTAGTGGATCAAAAACCAATATCTATAGTAATATATTGTTATCATAATATATCTAACAAACCATATCTATAGTTTATTTAAATTTTATTTACATACTTCTATACAAATGAAATTGGCTCCCAACCATGTCAGCATGATCATTATATGTGATAGTTGGGGGATTTTTCCTAAAATGCATATATATTGTCTAGTAAACAAAATAAACTATTAATTTAATTTTTTTTATTGCTTTATAAGATTACCCAATATATTATATCTTTAACTTATACCTTTATAGACCATCAATAAAAATTATGTGACATCATAAAGATACTTTCTATATCCAAAATTCACAATTATTAATTTTAAATACATCTAGAATCTTTTTAATTACATAAACATATTCATAAAATGATCTTAATGCTCTATATTTCTATTCCAATACATAAAAATATCATCCAAGAATAATTCTGCAAACTAATCATGTTAATCTAAAAGGAAAATATTCAATAATTCAATGAATATAACATGGTAATTGTTAAATCCAAATGGAATCAGTATAAATTCATAGTTTCAAAACATTATATGGATTTTTGTCATAAATAAGTTCCCCATTAAGGACCTGAATAGAATGTATCTAGAGTTGGGTCTAATAATTTAAAATTTTGATATCTTAAATGTTAATAAAAAATAATACATAAGATGGAATGTATAATTATTATTTATTTTTATCTAGATAAGTTTAGCATAATCAATGAAAAGTGAAATTAACCAAACATTATTATTAAAAAAAATGAATTGGTATAATTCATGGTGATAATATTGGATTAACGAATCACTAATCATGAATATCATAGGGATTCCAAATTAATTAAAAAAACTCATTAAAATCTATTCTATAATGATGGATGAAAAAAACTATATCACTAGGTAAGAGTTCCATTGAAAATTGAATTTCTTGATTTTGGGTAAGACTGGTGAACTCTTCATTAAATAAATCATCATATTCCTCTATGATAGTAAAATCCTCAATATTTATTTTAACCCCAACCAATTGAGATAGATAACACTCATGAATCAGTATTGAGACACTCAAAATATATTTAATTTACATTAGAAATTCACATTAATTTTTGAATATGTAGGAAACTATTACTTGATTAGAAATATCTAATGCAAATTCAATTTACTGATATTTGATATAGGATCTATAAGGATAGAGTCATTCAACACCCAAAGTCTAATTTAATTACACAATATTATGATTAATAAGTCTTAAAATATTCACATTCACAAAAATTTATATCATATTTGAGACAAAAACATGAGTTTTGTTCAAAATATGATTTGTATTTTTAATTAATAAATCAACATATAATAATTGAGGTGGTGATAAGATACTATTGGAAAACTATTCCAATATAAAAGAGTGTGTAGAACAAGAATAAAATAAGGAATTTTATGTTCTATAGTTGATGAGATTATTAACATTCATTACAACATTGTCATATCTTACTATGGTAGTTGTGGTCATATGGGCTATCCATTTATCAGATTTTTTAACTGGTTGTTATCCACCATTGTTTTAATTAATTCTTTGTTTCATGAACCAATTATTATAATAAACATACTTCTTATAGTTATCCCATTAGATTATGTATCATTTATTAATCTAATAATTATCCCAGTTATTTTCCCCAAAAAGTGAATTTAGGGATATCATGGTGGATTTCATTCAAAATAGGTAATGTCTAATAGGTTAGTCATAAAGGATTGACATTGGAATTAATATTTTTATAATAACATTAGATTATTTTTGAATAAAGTTTTATTTATAAATAATTTCCCTTTTAGATAAATCATTAGAAAATTTTAAAATAATAAAATTGTTGTTTTAAATGATCTTAAAAATAATCAATGAATAGATAAGGATATTTTTAAAATAAACAAATGAATAAAATTATTGATAAACATGAATCCATAATTAAAGTAATATATATATTTTTTCCTTATAATGATTATATAATGAGTCATGAGAGAAATGGAATAGTTAAAACACTTCTAACATCCTATAATAACTAGAAGAAATTATTTCTGGGGTTTTAGATAGAAATATCACTCAAATTATTCAAATTTGTTATCTTTCAAATGCAATCTTGATTTTTAAATTAAGATTGGGGAATAAACCGTTTTGACTTGGGAAAGATAACAATACAAAAATCATCTAAAGGGGGGAGAGTTAAATTGCCCATAAAATATTATTAATGAAGGTTAATTCAGTATATAGTATTAAAAAGGCAGAATATGCACAAATTAAATGAAATTCGGTGCATTTCACAAAACAAGTCTCAAAGAAATTAATTAAAGAAGAAAAACAATTACAGTAATGGTAAAATAAGAACCAAGAGATCTAAATGGGTTCAGATGAAATAGAAATTAAAATATCATGAAATGAAATAAACTAATTATACATTAATTAAATTGGTGTTTTAGATATCCCATATAAGAGAAATTATTTTTCTTCATATCAAACATCTTCCAAGGAATTGTAAATAAAGATTAATAACCCTTACCATAAATCATGATTTAAAAAAATTAACTATAAACATTAGTTTAATACATAAAATATCATAATCACATAATACAAATTTTTATTAATATTTTTATTTTCCATTATTAACTTTATTTATATCCATTTAATATATCTATATTATTCTCTTTTTTTCCTCATCAGGTTCTATAATATCAAATTTATCATTTCATTCTTGTATTGTAATGGAATGGAAAAATATTTTTTATGGGAAAAATTCATTATCCATAGATAATCAATGATACTAGAATCATTTTGTTTAAAGGATTAATTATGTATCATTTTCTTTTTTGGAATGTAACTATTATGATTTGTGAGAGTGAAAAATGAATATCGGCATGATTATACGTGATTAATGATTGAAATTTAATTAATTAATGAAATATACTAAATATAAATAACTAAATTGCATAATAATTAAAAAATTTATTATTTTATATTACATGATATTATAATTATATAATATCTAATAATCATTAATAATATAAATATTATAATGTAGTTCGAATATATAAAAAAACCGACCCAATTTGGGGTGTGTTATAATGATTTATTATGTAAGGTAGTGTTTTTTTGTAATTATAAAAAATAGTTCAGTGAAATAACAAATTGAAATAAATATCATATATCTCTATTAAGATATTTTTTACAACCATCTATGATGGTTAATTTTTACAAAATAAATTCATCATTTGTGGTGTTGGTAGTCCACATGTATGCATGCCTAACATTTCCATTTCTCACGGAATGTGATTGAATAGAGGTATTTGATGAATTATAAATTATGAATAAAAATTTTGACATAGTAAAAACATTAATTTTTTAAATCCTTAGTCTTTATCATCCTGAATTTGTAGTGATGAAAAATAATGGAATCCACTTCATGAAAGTGACATCTCGTACGCAGGATCAGTGTTGTGTTGTTTTTCATAGATGATTGAAATGATTGTATAATGGTTACTCCACTAATATAATAAAATTTTCCTATTTTTATTATACTTATTTAATAATTAACTTGTTACTAGTAACGTTTTTTTAGAGGAATATAAAAAAAAATTATATGGATTATTAAAAACCCACTTTGAAACATTAAATTTCTCCTAAAATCTATTTAGAAATTTAGGCTTTTGATATATAATTTGAACCAGAGGCTTAGGAAAATAGTTTTTAATTCTTGGATAATAAAAATGGTAACAATGTAATAAATTTTAAGGAGTGGTTTTATCATGATGTGGTGGATGTTTTCAACTTTAACAAGTGAAGTGAAGGGTAATTTTGGAAGTAAACTTTAAATTTAAATAATGGGATTCAACTATTCAAGTGTAAATGACTAAATAAGTGAAAAATAATGGATTTTAGGGAGAAATAAGTTGTAATGAGTCCATTCCATTCATTTTATCCAATCTTTGAGACACTCTTCATGCCTTTTTTACCTTTTCTTTTGCAATTTAATTTTTTATTTTCACAATTGTAACTAGTTTTTAAAAATGTACTTTATATATTTTTTGAAATATAACATAACCACTATTGGAATTTTTATATTTTATGAACCTAAATTTAACATCTAATCAATGTAATTATATTTCTAAAAGTGTTAAAATTTTTTATTTTTTATCATTAATATATATGAAACTATTTTCTTGAGAAATGTTACCTACAAAATTATTCTTATTAATATTATTTATTATTTATTAACAAATTTTTTATAATTATTTTGTTATATATTATTTTAATTTGATGAATAAAATAATAGAGAAATTTAGTTTCCTATAAAATTATTAAAATGGAATATAAAAACAACAATTCATAAAGAATTTTTTTGATAATATATCTCATTGATCACCAACATGACCAGTGGAAGGATGAACTACAATTTGATATGTAGTTTAACTGGATGTGTTTGAGAGGGTTATTGGGGTGGTGGGAAATACGATCCCTCATTTTAATTGTAGATATATTCATTTGATTCCTAACACCACCTATAATTTACATTATACGAATTTCATATATATTTTAATGCTTCCCAATAAAAAGTATTCTCTATAAAATTCTAGTGGGGTAAAAACCATAATATGGAATATATTACAGGCATGTATACTCCCCCTAAATAACAAATTACATAAAAAATAATCAATTTCTCCACGTAATCTTCTATATATAATTTATAATATTTTAATATTAAATTATTTTTTGTTCTTTTTTATATAAATCATAAATTGAGTCATTAGATCAACCATATTTCATGTTTTTTTTAAATTCTGGGTTGAATCCTCAACTAATTATTAATGCAAAGAAAATACCTCTTTTAACATAGTAGAGGGAGACTCTTTACATAGCCCAAAGTCCCAGTGGGATTTTAGGCTATTACATATCCCATAGACCTCATTTTTTGACACAATAACCATTCTATGAATAGTAACATGCATGCTATAGTATCCTCACAGTACAGCTGCTGCTATAGTGCCATGCCGCCGCTCCAGTATCTGCTGATCAATACTGTCGCCGTTACTACAGTACTTCTACAGTACCTGTGCCCAATGGGTTTTGAACCCCCAATTATCATGTAGGATTATGGGGTGCATACCACTATGCCAAACCCCAACTACATATTTACTGTTGATATCTGTATTCATCAAAATATATTTCTTGAAGGATAAAAATTGTTGTGGTATGTTTATTCTATGATTTTTTATTAATACTTCCTATAATTATTTAATGCACATAATATATTCCATGAATAACATTTATGGGCTATAATGTAGTGGAAATATACATACCGCTCAAATGCGTTGAGTCATAATCCACAAAAAAAACATTCACATCAGGCTTCAAGTAATTTTATTACTTTTATTTGATTTAAATATGTTCTAATGCTAGTCATGTTTTTTTGACCATGATATGAAAGTAACCCCAACAATGAAAACAATACTTTTTTTGGATTTTTCATTATAAAGATTACATAAATATGCTTAATATAAAAAATTAGAAATATTATTTTCAAATTTAATATAATAGAATAAACCCAAATCAATAGTAAAAAATTGTCAATGATTGAAATTAATTAATTCTATTCTAGTATCTTCTTTTTTGGTTTGAACTAAATCATTTAAGTTAATTTTTAGAAAGAGATACATGAGGGTGTAAATAATTATCTTGATACATAAGTGATTAAATGGAATTGAGGTGTGGTACTTCTAGATGGACCAACTATTCATTTTCTTCTTCTTGTGAAAATTTATAATTCCCAATAATTAATGATAAAATGACCATTGGGATTTATAAATTATTCTATTTATCCTTATGAAAGTGTTTTGAGACTATTTTAGTGTCATCTGACTGGTGAGGAAATATACCACATCGCATAGGCTCAATATGTAATCCAATACAATAATTGGTTTCTCCCAGGTTATCACTTACAATTAATCCTTTAATATTATCAATTAAATACATGTTTTTTAAGTTTAGAAGAATAATTTTATAGGTTATGTTTGGACCCTATTAACACAAACATAATTATATCAAACAGTAGTAAATCCACCAAAATTATTCGAATGAAATACACATTGTCGCTAGACCCAAACTATCAACATGATCAAGAATAAAAATTTAAAATTGGAATACAAACATGCATCGAGACCAATGACACATATTTGGGATATAAGATTCAATTTTACACCTCAAGTTTCACCCCTTGATGCCAATCACCTGGTCAATATCTATACCTCACCTTCATGATCCCCGATGACACCAAAGAAACCATATTCATTGATTAAAATCATAAAAATTGATTAAAACCATCTTCATTGATTAATTAATGGCCCAAACATTCACAGCATCACCCCTTATTTCAGGGACCCACATAACCTAAAGAACACTTCTAATACCCATCATGGACAATATAAACACAATACAAAACTCATCATCACCATTAACCATACACCTGCAAGACCGCATCGGGTCTTCCCAGACCATCAAACAACAACCACAATGTTACAAAACCAAAAGTTGAGAACCACCAAGATCTAAAAATTCTAAACCATAGGGAAAGAAGGAAATAAAACACATAGGATGAGGAGAAGAAAAAGGACGTTGAGCCTCCTAGAATGCCATTTCCAACCAAACATCACATCTCAAAGCCTCCTTGAGAACCATCACACTATATCATCATTGGGAGAAGAAATGGGAAAGAAATTCAGGGAAATGATGAAGATGGAACAGTCCTAAACAGATGTCCATAACCTTTTTCATGACCAAATGATCACTTGTCAACACCATAATTGGATTAACAAACAACACCACATTGACAGGCCTATGGCAAGCCGCCTCACGCATGACACTAGCCAACCAACAACGAACACCTACCAAATGATCCTAGATAACCAATATTGTGCACCCATAAGTGTTTGGAACACATAAATAGATGGTATGAGTAGAGAAATAATATTTTTTAGAATCAATAAATTAATTCAACCATAATGAAAATAAAAATTAATGATCCAACAGACCATAGTTGTGGTGATGATGAACTCCAACCAGAGTGGATAAGTCCAAAACTGAATAAAAGGAAACCATAACAAAGTGAGAGATTTTAGGAATATTGGAGGAAGAGATCTAAATACCATGAAAATAAAAGAGAATATTATGAGGTATAGATGGGTAGGCACTGCCAAAGAAACACATGCATCCACTGTTAAAATTTCTAGTTAGGGGATATAAATTTTGTCCATATTTTATAATATTTAAATAATCCAAATAAGAATAATAATTTCATATCCTATTTTTTTTTAAAAACAAAGTAACTTGGGAATATAAGATAATTAATAGAGTTTTTATTAGACAATTATTCTCTCAAATATCTATACAACAAACAAAGAGACATTTTTGTCCATATAAGGATTCAATCAATTTAATTAAATATATGACATTGTGTTTTTAAATATGTACTTGGGGTATCTAGAATCTATAATGGAATATTATATATATACTATACTCAATTTAAAAAAATAAATATGTTACAGAACATCTATAAATTTCCTATTAGTATTTTCAGGTAATTTAAGGAAGATTCGATATTGAAATGTATTTAAATCCATAAATGCATAATGTGTTTCCCCATAATTAATTCAAGGTATATAGTATAAAATTTATGTGACAAGACAAGATTTATATCATATAGTTTCAATTTTATCAATGTGTTTATAAAACCAAAATCCATTTATATCTAGTTACCATCATGTCATCTTGTGTGACCATGATATGACTAAAGACCCATCCCATATTAAAAATATTTTATTAAAACATTATTACATAATGACATTTCTTAAATTTGTGTGTTCTTGGAATTTATAGAATTTACCTTGATTCGTGATCATTGTTTTTATACTTAATGACATAAAATATGAAAATATTTCATCAATATTTTCTTCATTACATCAAGTTCATATATCACCAATTGTATAAAAATTAATAATTATTTTATTATTTCCAAACCATCTCGGTCATCTATATCCTGTGATATTTAATTATTAATCTCATAATGTGTTTCATTAATAAATTTTTTGTTACTTCTTTCATCAGGAACATAAGCCTTCATTATAGGGAATTTATTTATTCTCATTAATTTTAATTGTTATTATTTATATCATTAGATCTAATTATACTTCCAAGGTTCATTGACATTTTATTACATTCCATAATATCATTATATAATTTTTTTACTAAATAAATTATACCTTGGGAATTTATAGGCAGTATGTCTGAATTATTCGTACCCTTGAAATTATAATATGAATCAAAAAACTAATTTTCCTAGTCTGGAAAATGCAAACTCTTTTCACATACATCTCACACATTCAGGTGGGGGGAATGAGAAATAAAAATAATTTCATATTTTTGGAGTTCTCCAAATATTCATAACATTATCCCAAAATAATGAAAATACTTATTCATTTAAGTTACAATTATAAAATCATTATATAAATACATAAATGGATTTTGGTTTAATATATCTGATGATATATTGGAATTTATATCCTATGTATATTCAGAACCATCATTCATGTTCCATTTTTGTATGTTTTGGTGGAGGAATCAATAGATATAATATAAAACCAAAAATATTTAAGTAATATATGTTAGGATGTTGGACAAATTCTTATTAGAGTATAGAGTTCCTCTAATAATAATTTTATCCTATGTGATTTAATTTTGAGGAATTAATTATTTAATTACCCCATACTGATATTGGTAACTTTTATTTCATTATTAATGCTCAATAAATAACATTTATGCACTTTATAAATGATTTAGCTAAACAAGTATTGTATTCACATAGTAAAATGTATTCTCCATAGTAATTCCCATTACCATATAATAATCATTGAATTCATAATAGGAAAATTCTTTAACATGAGAAGGACATTATTTTTCTATTAAAAATTTAAGGAATTGTGATATCAACATAATTATTTGAAGAATATGTAATGAAATTGTTATATTATTTGTAGACGAAAAACATATATATATAATGATCATATACATGAATCAATTAATATAATAAAACATTTATTTATCCAAAATTAATGATGAAATGGTTCATATAAATCACCTTAATTTAGTTTAAGAAAAGTATTAATATGAGACTTCATTTTAACTCAAGATTGAATGAAGAATCTTTTTCCACGAGAAGATGGTTGACATTGAAATTTTATTTTTAGAGAGACCTTTGTGAACATTATTGAATGTTAATTTGAACATTCCTTCATTTAAAACAGAATTCCAAAACCAGGATGACAGGGTTCTTCTCGCTTCATATTAATGATTTATTTTCTATTTTAAACTACCATATGTGTTTATATTTATCATATATTTGAATATTCAAATCTAGATGATAATTTTGGTAGTTTATTTATTACATAAATCTTAAAAAATATAGTAAAAATAATTCACAAGTAGTTTCAATTTCATGTAGATATAATTGACATAATATAGAAATTTTTATATATTTCATTGAAACATAACTTGTGTCTCTTAGTTTTGGGAAAAATTATATCCTATAATAAATTATATCCCATTAAGAAAAAAAATCATATTAGCATTACCTTCAATCATAATTATAGAACATGATGTAGTATTTACAATTGGTCTTTTTGGATTAAGATTAAAAAAATATTTATTTTCAAGAATTGTGTGTGGTGTTCCCCTAATTGAAATGAAAATATATGTATCATTTACATAAGATGTTTTAATTAATCAAAGATATAAAAATAGAACAATAACAAATTATTTTTAAAATTCAAATAAATCAAAATAAAAAAATATAAATCAAGATAATAAAACATCATATCACAAATTATAACTACTTTACTTTTTTTGAATTGTTTCTAGCTATTATATAATCCAATACACATGAAATGGAATCCAATTAGAGGTAATTAAAATCAATGTATAATTTCCCAAAATTCTTAGTAAAAATAAACACTTTTTCATTCCGCGTATAAGATGTCTCAAAAAAGTGATTCTCATTATTCATTAATTCATGAGTCTTTTTAAATATCATACAAAATTGTTTTTCAGTTACACTAGTATTTAATCAATTTCTACTATAACAACACCAGGATCATAAATATTTATTATTCCTTTGAGTTGATGAGTTTTTATTTATTTGATTCTGATAATTAATTTGAGTATACCCATGGTTATGACCTTGTTCTCTACTTATCCTACTAATAAAACAATATTCACCATGATAAATATTAATTCATCTTTATTCATGATTATTTTAATTATATATATCATTTTCATCAATACTTTCATTTTTTGACCTAACCAATGAAACATATGAATTTAAATCAAATTCACACAATTCATCTCTACTATAAGTGATGATAATATGTGATCCTCATACCTATTTTACCTTAGAATGTTAATTTTTTTTATAGGTTAATATGAGAATGATGAATTTTAATACAATTATTTTCAATAATATAATCATTTTTAATCACAATACCACAATACATTAACTATGATATGATCATATACCTCAAATAACTATAATAACATAACATTTTATTGTCTTTTAATCTAAAAAAATCCACTTTTATTGGGTTACAAGATAAACAACCTCACTTTTATTATCATAAACTTTTTCAAATGCTAACATATCCTATATAGATTTTTTTCTAAGATGTATTCACATTTCAATCTCTCAATGAGATATCCTATCTTGAATATCATCACCATTTATTTATTTAAGATGGGTTTTAAAATATATTCATTATTTTTTCTAGGAGATCCATCATTTTGCAATGTGTCTCAATATCTGCTATCTATGGATTGTAACTACTTTTGGTAATATAAATAATGGCGAGTTCAAGTTTTAAATGATTTCAAAGGATGATAAAAAGGATATAGATATAGAAAAAAACATATTATTAATAAAAATAATAATATAATGATTGTTTAAATTTTTCATAATTATAATTAATTTAACAAAACCCATAAAAATTATTAAAATCATGTCAATAATATCATTTAATAATTTTTATATATCTAAAATCAATTTATTAGTAAATATTACACCTAGGGGTTTGAAATAAATAAATACATGCATAAAATTAATCATTTTTAACTTTATCACATATAATGATTTATTAATTAGGCCATCTAATCATGTGGTGTAAAATAAAAAAATTAAAATACTACGATCTGGAAAATTTTTTATTTTACAGTGTTAATTAATAAAAATACATAAATAATCAAATGTGGCCACACACACAAAAATATTCTATAAATAACTTTACATGTCTATAATTGTGGTGAAAATAATGTTTAAAATAAAAACATACCAATATATCTTTGTGATCATTCATGCGAATAACAGGTTATGAAAATAATTAATACAAATATAGTGAAATTTTTAATTCATAATGAAAATAAAATAGGTGAGATATAGAAATATTTTTATGGATTTTCCAATATAATATCTCATAGTGATAACCCACATGACTAGGGGATGGATGCACATCCCTTTAATAGGTGTTGCAGTTGGTTCTTGGAGGTAGGGAGGTTAGTGGGGTGGGGGAGCCCACCAATATATAAATAATTTTCTACATTGATTGGATATCTGATCATATATAGGATTACAATTTTTTTTGATTTTTTTTGAAGTTATAAATTTTTTAATTACATTTATATTTCACACTTTCTGATGGTTTCCACAGGGGTTCTCCCACCATCATGCAATGTTCCTCAGTGGATATGAATTTTTACTCGCATTACCACTTTCCAATGGAAGCTAACTTTCATCACTTATTCATAGATTTCTTCTCTTTAATAGAAACAGGATTATGGAATGTTGCTTCTTCCTTCCATGGATTTCACCTTATAATTCTTCCCCTAATCTCAGACTACATTATAGATTATGTTATTTCTCGTGAAACACATTCCTAGAACCATATACTTATGTAAACTAGTTAATTACAATGCTTATGTCTAGAAATTCCAAGGGGTCTAGTTAGGGAAGAAACATTAGGTCATGGATGTAATCATGATGGGAATCAGTGGCATGTCTGGACGCTATAACATTGGTCACCAGTATTCCTCAAGATTAGGAGGCTTCATAGGGGCACAAAAACCCTAGGAGTCCCACATTGATCACGAGGATTCTTATTATAGTGGAATTCCTTATGATATTTTCCTCACACATCCCATGTTTAACATGAGTCCATAGTTATGTTTAACATCTATTATTGATTAAAGGTCCTATGATTAATTTCATTCATAAACTAAACTTGATGATACAAACACTAGTGAAGGTGTATTAGATATGTACATCCTTATGAGGGAGACCCTGGATGTTTTACCATATGTATGGATCATAATGCCATATACGAATAGTACCATGGCTGGTGTGTCCCATAAAGTGAAGGATTCACCCTATGAATGCTGATCTAGACACTACTAAGGCTGGATCAAAGACGGTGGATCACAATGAGTGGGTTACAAAATATAACCATTATCTAGGATTTATCCTCATGGAGTCTTCATACATACACTATTTAAAAGACAAGAATCTTAACCGAAATGTTTTTAATTGTTGATGTTGGGGTTATGAATTGATAATGCCCATCTAAAGGATATTTAGTTATGTTGGATGGTGTAGATTATGTGGGGATTATGCATTGAGACAACCCGGGTGCTACTAGGGGAACCAGTAATGTGGATGGAGATTAGGCACTATGAAAACAAAAATGGTTATCATGGTATCAATATGAAAATTGAGAAGTGATGAAGCTTGTGGTAAGTTATTATGCACTGAGACGACTTGGATTAATGGTGTGATCCCATCAGGATGTTGCAAACTAGGTAAAAATCAATATGGATGCGAATGTAGAGGGAGAAATTAATGGATCAAGCGGGTTATTGAGGTTTATAGAATTGAACCTTGTGGAGGATTCCAACATACAATGTTTAGGTTAAATTGATTAATATCCATAATTATCTATAATCATATACAGTTTAATTTCATATGGTTTATACGAGAGTGAACAATAATAAGGATAAAAGTTTTAGGCAGGAACCTCAGGGAGTTTTCATATATATCCAGCTACTTGGCACTCAAATTCCATGAATTTATGATCGGGGTATTTGGAATTATATCCTAAGTGGTGGACTATGTATGTTTTGTGGGGTTTAAACATTGATGATGCCCAAGTGGACCTAAATGTGATGTGACATCATGGAGAGGAATGATCCTCCCTAGATAGAGTGGATTAAGGGAAATACCCAGATCTGAATGGATGATAGTGGATACTAAGTTCTAAGAGGTTCAACCCTAATAAGTGGAAAAAAATGTATAATAATGGTCATCATTGAATCTCATGGAGGATTACAATGTACCAAGTTTGGAAGACAGAGATATAAACCAATGTAGTTTTTTGCTTCAGGGATTATGAATGGCTAGCAGCCAATGAAGGGGGGAATGGTGCTTACTCAAGGAGGGATGCTTGGAAGAAGGGTTTCAGAGCAACTCTTATCCTCTAAGAACAAATGATTCATGATCAGTGTGAGAATAAAGTGGAAGTATTAGACCTTATTATCTCATCATGAAACACATTTTAGTGAGGGTTGTTGTGGTGATAATGAATAGAAGTGGGTCGTGGTGAAGAATCATAGGGCAAGGGAATGGGAGTTGAGAGTCCCCAATAACCAGTCCCGAAATGGTGTTTTTGATTAGATGAGGGAAAAAGAATCCATATTGTCACCACATGTGATATAGTCTTGGGGAATACACTAGGTTGGTTAACATTCCCCACATTCATATGTTGTTCCATGTGAGGATGATCTAATTCCATGTGAGGAAGATCTCACTACTGTGGAGACGAGTGGTCCTGGAGAATTTCCGAGGTGGGGAGTCTCGTGTACAAAGAATGGGGTGAATAAAACGTCTACTTACTTGTTTTGGGGATGTGCGCGCTTGACAGTTTAACATCCTATAGCTTGAAAGGTGAACTCAATCCTCAACACTAGGAATTAAATAACTGGTGTTCATTAACCCTTGTGGAAGTGACGGTACCATAAATGAGCGAAGAGAGTAGGGTGCATGAGTGGTCTATTTTGTGGTCCACATTATTTTTTCTATTATAAAAACCAAGATCAATTATCATACCTATTCAAAAAAGAAAGATGTTGGGTAGTGAAACATTGGGCACCACATAAGGGACTAGGAAATCATTATGCACAGGCCCAAAGAGAATCATGGAGGAAGTGTGCACAAGATGTTGTAGTTTCATGAACGTGGGGATAAAACATGGTTCTTTGTGGTAAATATATCCTCTTGAGACTACAACAAGGGGTGGCCTCAAGATTTTAAGCTTACACACAAAAGGAAGGGGGTGAGTGGTAGAGGAGATGAATAACGGGAAATTTTTGCATGAAAGGTGGGTTCCAATAATGAAATTGAATTAGGAAAAATTTAAATGGATATTGGTAAATCCTTAATGTGCTCACACAAAGGGATACCAATAGAGGACCTGTCACCTGTGATCATGAACCCTAAGGATCCATGGATGGTGTGCTATATTGAATGTGGTTTCCTTTCACACATGAGATATATAGATTTAATTCTAGATTGTTACACCGGGGAAAGGGTTTTTCCATTTATTTGTTATAAAATTACATGGAATAGGTGTATAAGATGTTAGGTGGGATGTGAAAATTTGACCACTAACTAGTAGTTCAAGATTCCTACACATGTGTTAGTCTTCTGTGAACCTACCTCTCCACTTTTAGTCATAATCATTGAAGATTTAAGGAGGATATGTTTAATGAATCCCTTTGACATTGCATTGGTTGTGTAAGGGATTTACATGTGGTTTTAAACTTCGCACATAGTACTTAGATCTTACACACTGTACACATGTAATTCTCAAAATGTCCCAATGATTTAAAGGATGTCTTCAATTTTCCAAAGATGACTATTTTTGTCATCAAGTGGAATTTGGAACCATCAAATTCTCTACTCATTATTGGAATGGAAAGGGGATAACAAGGTCAGGTTCCGAGGGAAACACCAAAGAAAATAATGAATTCAGAGAGGTGCATTAAAATATAAGGAATGGTTTATAAGTAGAATTTCAAGTTCATAGATGACCTATTCAGTACCAATAAATATGAAGAGTGTCATTGTTATTGTACTTTAACATTATATATGGTAGGAGTCTTTTCAATCATGCATGTAAGTTTCTGATTCTAACGTGGATACCTCAAATTCAACCATTTATTTACATATATCCACCGAATCATTATTGCAACATTTTTTTGGATTTTTTATGGTTTTCATTCAATATTTTGTACAGTTAGTAACTTCTCATGAAATCCCTAAATCATTTTTACATCTACCATAATGTTTTCTAAAACTAATTGACATGGCCTATGAATAGACTACTTATCATGGGGGGATTCATTTATCACATGGAAGACATTAGAGATTCAGAATACCTAAATAATTCATACCATAAGAATGATTTCAGTTAATCAAATTCTCTTGGGTATATAGACACAGCCTCATATGTATTACCTCCTAAGCAACAGTCTTACACTAACGAACATAGGTATTCTAAATTATGTGTACATTCTAGGATTTGATTCTGACTCTCAAGAGAGGTGGTTCTTGTTTGAAGAATGTATCTACCAATAAAAAATTTCTGTAAATTGGCATGATTCCATGGAGAATTATAGAATTTCTATTTATGTATTTAATCATAGAACCATAATGATCATGGAATATGAACCAGTTCTAAAAGAATCTGATTCCCACTATTTGAGAACCTTTTGAAGCGTCATAACGAATGAAAAAATGGGATGGAAGATGGGATTGGACAAAATTTATGGGGGTAACATCACAAGTGAATGGGTACGGGAATACTGTGTATTCCACACATGTGAGGAATTTGGATTAGGATTGTTCCATTCAGGTTCATTGAAACAATATCGACATTGTAATTCCACATATATCGCCAACAAGAACTACTGATGGAGATATTTAGTAAGTGGTCCCCTGAATTGAATTTGTTCCAACTCCACAATGGGGTGGTAAATATCAATATTTAGAACATTCAAACTATTAGAAGCATTACACTAATGGGTATTCGATACAATTATTTCAAGACAACAAAAAATAACATGGAAAATAGTGCATGAACTCCCTTCATAACATGGAATCATCAGGAAATGGTGATGGAGAATATGGGGATCGATTATATCCAGAAGGGAATCACCTATTATCCAATGGTCATCCCATTCTTCAGGAGGGATAAGATGATTATGAATCCATTTTGAGGAAAATAGTTCCCAAACGCACTGTAGAGGGGTAGGGTGGGATCATATTGAGTGGTCCTAAAGGGAGGACAATATCGTACATGGGGTTTCACTATAGATGAGTTTTAGGACACATGGATATAGTACACTACCTTTATTGTTATGTATCTAAGTTGGTGGTTTTTTCCGATGGGGATACAAGGATTGTGGTCCTTCTAGGGACCATAGTAATGGCATCGATTAAATAATCCTACAAATGGATCAATATGGTAGTGGTTTTATTGGTGAAAATTTCCAATATTATGAAGCATATCTTGAGGGGAGGTATGCCCAAGAAAATCTTTGGGCCATTTGAGATCCTCTATAGATTTATTACATCTCACATCATAATATATTTCTTCTCAAACATCACTCACCCCCCAAGAAAAAGGCTTCATCGATCTCTATTAAATATTGCTTTTGTTCGGCCACTGATGCTAAATGGTGATGGGGTAAATCTCGGGATAGTTAATCATGAATATTTAAATTTCTTATAATTGTAGATAGCAGCTAGCTACATGGTCAAAGAAATATAATGTCATTGTATGATTGGGAAGATCTGTAGAGTATCATGGAAGCATCCCAGTATCACAGATTGATAGAAAATTCCATTTTCAACCATATGTGTCATCCAGATTTGAAATATAGTGCAGACGACTTTATAAACTATTGAAGAATTTATATAAAAAAGGTCAGGTAGTGTGTCAACCATTCATACATCATCAATTGTGGTATATGTGTATGACTATTTTTCCTGGAAAAATGGTCACATTGTCCCATATAGATGTCAATGTTGGAATATTGAAAAAATATGCTACACACCAGGTACTAGAATATTGAGAGGCGATCCTGTAAACATACATTCAAAAGATCAAGGTAGTAGATCCTGGGCATTTTGAGACTATGAGGCCCACCATTTAAGGGATTATGTAAGTGATAAATTTTTTATGAGGGGAAACAAAATAAGGAACCCTAGTACCACGAACGTCTCTAGGTGAGGTCGCACCTCCACCTTCTGATGAGGGGTGGTCCTAAAGTCATCCTTGTGGGCCAACAAAATAGGCCCTTGGAAATCATTTGAGAAACATTATTTATCCTTATGATGATGAAATATTTCCCATGTTTTGGTAGTCCAAGACAATACTATGATATTTGGAAAATAAGAATGACATGTGGAGGAATCTAACATAGCATATAGTTTATCTCTTGAAATCTAGGATAATCCTAGTCATAGATATGGGGAAATTTTGATGATAGAATGTGTATATTATTGAAATGTACATATATTCATGTCCTCTTGGGACGTATGAAAAACCAAATCTCTTGGTGTATGAGATGGCCATCCAAGATCATGATCCATAATAAATTTATCCTGAATATAACATAAATTTTGGAGAAGAAGAAGAAGAAATACCAGAAGATAAAGAAAAAGGATAAATAGATGAGGATGAGGATGAAGTGCCTAAAGGTACATATACCATGGTATATAGTCTCATCATGATGATTACCTAGCATAGTGGAATTATCATAGGCTCTGACGAGGGGATCTATGAGTATCATTTGGTAAGTCTTACATACAACTTCCTGGTTACTTCTCATTTGAAATAGATATACAGTAATCAAACCTAGTCATGTACATGATCATATTGATTATGATAATTAATACAATATCTCATGGTGTGATAATGTAGAAAATCATGTGGTGGTTTGTGTCCCTAAACCTTTACGGGGGTTTCATCAAGGTGGTGGACCGGTCATGGCTAAAGAGATTTGAGGTGGGACAGCTGAAGAGGTCAAAGTGACAACCTCTAAATCCTAGTATAATCCCATTTTCTAAAAAATAACATTAAAATACTCAATATTACAAGCACTGAAGGGTAACTTGTATAATAGTTTCCTAGGGTGGCTCAAGAACATGATCCAGCTACACTTCACTCTCTTAAGGATCTACTTTTACAGACTTGCACTTGTCATCGGTGGACAAGACTGACTGAGGTATCTCAATTCATGTAGCAGTCATATGAATAGAGGCATATTAACTGTATAGTTAGGTACAAAAATTGGACATCTATTGCTGACTGTAAATACCCACATGGAGTTGATCATTAATGATGATATGGCCTTGGTAACTGCTGTCAATGACATGGCATCCATATATGATTCAATTAATAGGTAAATCAAATCTAGTGGAGGGGAGGGTGCTAAAGATGAAATGAGTGAAGATTGTCTCTACAATGTTATAGATCACACCACCATAGAATGGATAATAGATGAACACCATTCCACTAATCTTCTCGATGTTTTCCCTTAATATGATCTTGAAGCCCCTGAGGAGATTCATGATTATAATCCTAATGCTTTTAAGATAGCTACATGAAACAATGTAGGGAATATAAGTGAATCAATAATTTACAAGATGTACTAGAGGAACAATGAGAGAACCCAATTGCGTCACTTTATACCTATTTGAAATGACTCTACACCACAGTAGTGGACGCATGCAACCTTCATGTGCTGATATGGGTCTTGTCTTGCTGAGAAGATGTAGGAATGTAGTCAGCACCTATAAGCATCCTTGTTATGGTATAAAACAAAAAACATTAAAAAGATTCAAGATTATTAACAATATATCCATTTCATAAAAAAATAGTTCAATGATTGTTCAACCTTCATCACCGATCAATCAAGACTTATCACATGACTGATGTTCCAGCTGGTGGAGGCATAAGAGTAGTTGTAGCAGGTCAATCATAATGAAGCTGGCCATTGAGCTGAATACGAAAAGGCACAGATTAAGGATAATCAGCTTCAATCTATGGACATTCTGGTAAAGAGGTATCTCATGCTGTGAAAATAGACTCTAGAGGCCATGCATCATAAGGTGGTAGAGCTAAATCATCCCATAGAAGGGGCTAATACCTAAGTAATGTGATTTTATAAATTTTATGAAACATACATGAATTATTTATTTATTTTAAATAATATACTACAAAAATTCCTATTTTCTTTAATAATTTCACCACAATCATATATTGTATACTAATCTTGGATAATCATCAAATACTCAAGGTTTTCTATTAATGACTGACCACCAAAATCATTCGGGTTAAAGGAGGCTATGACGGGAGAGAATGTTTCTCTAGATACCCAATTTTATCCCCAACATGTAGTATTGTATGAGAGGGATAACACTAAGGTTATTATCATCAATCTAATAAGAGGTAAATGAATGGTGATAATCATGAATCCCAAAATTTGTAACACAATGAGGATGGCATGATTGTATAGAACAATTTATAATCATTTAGAAACATTATACATGCACTGTTATTCTGTAATGGGAACACATAAATGAGGCTCAACAACTAGCTGTGTTAGAAACATGGGACCTTACTAAAACATCTATTGATGTCATCTAGAACATCACCCAGGACGATATGTGAGCCGATGTAGCATGTGACTAGGCCATTGGGGCCCCTTCTGTCATAGAATAAGACGAGGATCCAAATAAACAGCACACAAATGATGGGAGTGGAGTGATGGAATGTTTGAATGGATTACCACTATTTTCAAATTATTACACTATTTATTAAAGAACATTAGGTGTAGGCTATTAGGTTTGAACGATGGTTAAACAAGTCATCTATGGGGAGAATCTCCTAAAATACTTAGTGATATCTAAAAATGTGATCAATGCAGTGGATGACATGCACTGTGGGAGAGGGGATATTGGGTGAGTGTCTAGGATGATTTTTGTTTTAAAATAATATTGTAATGGAATGACATGGAATAGTTTAATGTTGTGTGACCGGTACATGTACTTCAGTTTCACATTTTGTCAGATGGACTATAATGTCTATTCCTAGAATGTTTAGAGTGCATGGTGGAGATGAACCCAACATAAATGAGTCAAATGAATATTTTTCACCATAAAAATATCATGGAAAAGATGAGAAAATATGGTCAAAGGGAAAATGATCTTGTGGCTAGGCCTGATGAGAAACATTTAGGGAATCCCTACGTATCCCATATGCTTGGTAATCACAACATATATAGTTTTGAAATGCCACATGGTAGAAGGCCAGTGTTATCTACAATTTCTTCTAAATTGAGAAAATAATGGTGCGGTTGTGCAGTTTAATTTCATATATATTAGAAAATCTAGTTATTAGTTTATGGTTATATAATTTAGACCATAATTTCATATAGTTTATGTTTATGATGTTTGGACAATAGGGGATGCAAATATATTAATCTCATTATTCTTAGACATATTTCAAATAGTTAATGTTCATGTTTTCTAGAATATAAGAGAAAATAACATAAGAGGATTTTTTTGGTAATGTGTTGTAGAAAATCAAACATGAATGGTGACTAGGATGTCCCAATAGACCACCGCACTTAGTCCATGTGGTCGAAAAAATGATTTTACGGCTGAGTCCAAATAAAAATATTTGGGCTTTGTTATGAATCCCATAAGGACTTCAATCACGATGTACCTAGTTATAAATTGTTGGTGCGTATATTTTTGGGATATAAATAGTTTTTGGAAGTGAAAAACCAGATGTGAATGTGGAACAATAGAGGCCTAATTGCACAAAATGTAATCCTCAGAGTACTATGGAGAGGCTCTTAGATTGAGGACATTGTCTTTGGTGTAACAGATTTTATAGTTCCTCTATGTGGGTAAAAACCTTAAAACACCAAATTCCATGTACGAAATAATTAGTGTGGGATTTATGTATAGAGGTTAGTATTTTCAAATCACATGTATAACCATACTACATGGGAAAGAAACTGTCAGACATAGAATCAAATGGAAAACCCAACACTTTTGCTCAACGTATGTGGTTTCTCTAAGGAGAAAATATTGAGGTGTATGAGTTCCAATAAAACATATGGAGGTGGAAAGATAAATCAAAACCTAGAAAATTTGATTTATGGAAGGAGTGACTAATGGGAAGGATCATAGTTGACCATGTTCAAAAAACCGGTTTGACACCTTCACAGGTAAAGGTTTGTGCATGCAAATAAAAAATCAACTGATTCCCAAGTTCAAAACAAAATATTCTATATTTTTTTATGAAAATCAATTAGGCTATAGGTCTGTTATAGTATGTGAGCTGAATAGACATGAAACCATCAATATTAGAGGGTACGACTGGATGTGAAATATGTATGAAAACTAAACCTGTAAGGAATCGATGTGTATAGAGGGGCCAGAGAAGTGTACGTGTGGATCTTGATACCATAGCTCTCACACCCTAGCATATTTGTTCATTTAGTGGTAGGACCCAAATAAATTCAGATTAGAATTTCACTATATTATTTATAGTTTAGGGATATAGTATTTGGTCTAAATGTTATTAGTTAAAGATCATAGAATTTAGATCTTACAGGGAGAGTATTCCATGAAGTATATGTCTGGGACGATAGAAATTACACAACATGAATGATGACCACAGAGGCTTGTTTCATACAATATAATCATAGTTAAAACCCAAGCAAAGTTTAATTTCATGATTTTTAAACATTATCTCCTACATTATTTACATAAAGAATGGGTATTTGGGATTTTATAGCTCCTACATGAGGGTGAAAGTCCTAATAATTCTATTAAAATAGTGTGAGTCAAACTCGGTGTGGGAAACAAGGAGTAGTTATGGGATATTCTTAACACATATAAGAATAAAAAGTGTCATGGAATTTTTTGGCTGAGAATATCCCAATGATACTGGACCACCTTCCCATTGTAAAAAATTACACACAAGAGTTACACCAAGGGTGTTTGGAGTTCCGCCATAACATAAGAAGGTAGAATGATGTGAATCATAGTTCCCAATTTCGGGATCAAAATGAGGGTGGTTTAATTATGGAAGATAAATGATGACCTTTTCCAAAACACAACACCCATAGTATGTTTCATGACATGGGAACAGACACATGAGTCTCAATAGTTGATCATGTTGGAAACATGAGGTCTGTCTTAAAATGTAGTTTGAATTTCTCTATATAATTGTCCATATAAGATATTTGGGTTATATGGCCTCATTACATTTCATTAAAGTGTCCCTTGAGATGTTGAATATTATGGGGACCTAAATAATAGGACATATGAAGCATGAAGATGGATTGATTGAATGTCAATGTCGAATTTATGACTCTAGGTTCTATGCCATAGAAAAATCTAACAAAGTCAATGCGGAATATTAGATAGATGGATTCAAACCCCTTCTCACTCATAAAGGCCTCATGATATCTCTATGATATGGAATAGTAGGGGTCCAGTTCCAAAATAGGTGGAGAATGTGGAGGATAAATAGGATAATGAATTAGTTTTTTCACCTAAGGACAAAATGATATGGTGTTTCTACATATCACATGAAGAATAGAATCATGCTTCACATAATTGTTGAATTCCATACATATTAACTCCATGTAGTGATGATGCTAGTATAACACATTTTATATTCATGTGACTAAAATGTGAACGTCTAATTTATGGTCATGGTGCTTTGACGATTGGGTGCTTCTCAATGGATATATGTACCCTGGAGATGTAGGGAACTCGACGTGAATGAAGACCAAATAGTCCCAAAACCAAGCCATATATTAATATATAGGCATTCAAATAGTTTAGGTTAATGATGCTTGGACTTGAAATTCTAGATTAAAGCCACAACATTCGGATCATAGCAGAGGACAATGGGCCAAAAAGGATGATGAACCTAGGGATATAAACAATGAAAAAATGTCCATGAATCACTACATATCCCATGAGGTTGGGAATCAATCCATGTGTAGTTATTCAATTCCATACATTTTAATTTCTGGAAGTGAATATTCTATTGTAATACAGTTTAGTGTCATATGACTATGATGTAAACTTCTAGTTTTAGGCAGTGGATCAGTGACCATTTGGTGGTTTTCCAACAGGTGTTCGTATCATAGTGAGGTAATGAACCTGACATTAATGAGAACCAAGGAGCCTCATCTCCATCCCATGTATAATTGTGATGGTATGCATATATTTTACAGTAATGATGTATGGACGTCAAATCCAAATTTATTATTATTGAGTCCTTACTATAGTAGAGGCCAAAGGGACAAATTTTTTAAGGACATAGGGGTTAGACCTGAATACAAAATGTTCAACTTTCACTACGCATCCCATGATAATAGTAATAAATCCCTATATAGTTCAGGAATTACATGTAGTTTGACATCATATGGTATTTATGAGGGGAACATTCTTTTTATGCTCATGTAGAATTGATCATCAATGTTTTGTAGTTTATCATCATGAAATAAGAATGAAAACAGCGATTTTGAGGTCATGGATCTTTGACCATTCTTGTTGATTAATTTCTAGTTAATGGGACATATACAGATAGTTTAAGGTTTTGTTTACTTGAAATTAATCTCATAGTTTATGTTCAAAAATCATGGGCCAATCCCTACATTTTAGTATCATGTGTTGAGGAAAAAGGTGTTAATGGAATTCCATATAGGATGTGCATGGTTCTACAATTATGACCTGATATGAATGAGGAATAATGAGGCCCATATCTATACCATACACTGTTGAGGAAGTTGTACACATTTTAAAGTCATGATATTTGGACATGGGACCTCTGTTTAATGTCATTTTATAGGGATCTGGAAAATTTTCTTTTTAAGGACATGTATAAAGGACCATAAATTATTCATATTTTAGTTAAATGAAGCTAAGATGTATAAATAATTTAACATCATGTTGGATAGGGAAAACATTTCAGGTTAATGATCCAAGGGTTGTACCCGAAGAAACAAATGCTCAGTCATTGCTACATATCCCATAAGGTTGGGAATCAAGTCACATGTATTCCTAGAATATTTCATTGTTTAATTTCATGTAGTTTGGATGTTTGATTTTTACATTAATGTCATATGGTTAGGTTGTATCCATGTAGATTAATTTAGTATTGTAAGGATGTTTTGGTATAGTTTAACATCATACGGTAAGGATGAAACATGGTATAGTTTAACATAATTTAATCAGGACAATAGTTGCTGGTATATTTACGTCTTGTAACTTGGTTGAAGAAGTTGTTTAATGTTGTGGTGGCCAGAAGGCTCATATATAAGGTAATTATTGAGTAACATTCCATTGGAAGGAGGAGTGATGCTCTCTTTAATTATGGTGGTCAAAGAGTATTCACCATTTTCATAAACCATATGAATGATAAATGGTCATGTATACTTCAACACCAAATGTTCTAGCTTCATTCAAGGTATCATTTCCATTCGAAGATCCAATACTATGTCACCATGGAGGAATATGAAAAGATTGAATTTTTTTGTTGAAATCACTAGGTATCTTATTCTAGTTCCACTCTAGCTAAATAAAGTCCTAGATCATGTTCTCATTTTTGAATTTAATTTCATTTAAACTAACATCAACAATTTTTTCTTACATATTCATGTCATAAAGGATAGTACGGTGTGACATAGACTAAATTAGAATAGACAGTACTAACTCTGTTTCGTACACTATGGATTATGGGGTCATCTTTTTGGAATTTTGAGTTATCTTCTGATGAACCCATAGTGTTTTGGGGATATTTTCTAGCCAAGATTTCTTATTCTAGCAATCTATATTTTTTCAGAATGGTTGATAGGGACTTCTTCAATTCCATGATCATCCCGTTTCCTTTTTCATGATATCAAGATGTATGGTTGGACTGGATGTTGTTCATGGTGTACAATTTCATCATCTCAAATACCCACAAAATTGGGTCTTTATCTGTGATAATTGTTTAAGGAGTTCTAAATCTACGAATGATATTGGAGCTCCCAAACTCAATGTTATAATTGTTCATCACAACATTGAGCGGAATCACTTATTACCCCTTGGAAAAGAAATATGTTGTCGTTAGAATAAACATGCACTAGAAAGCTATTTCTAGTGGATATGGTCTTCGGACATCGATTCCCCAAACCGTAATGTGATAAGTGTACATGGTAGTTTGGAGGAGATCTGTAAGTATTTATATAATTATGGAATGGATTAAATTCATGTAAAAACACTTTGTGAACTTGATACAGTCATGGACCATTGTGGTCCAAAAGTATCCCAACCTTCGAATCGGGTGGGAGAGTTTTAAGCCTACCTAATGACCTCTACAAGACCTAGCATGAAATCCCTGCATAACCCGGGGAATATAATCTATGTGAATGTAATAAAGGTGAATTCCATCTAACCCAAATTTATAAATGATCTGCTCAAGAATGAGATTTATCATTTTGGTAAACTGCAATACAGACAAATGAATATGATCATGTTTGTTTCTACCTAATGGAAGATTATCTTATTGGAGTTAATTAATTAAAGGATTAATCTAATCAATGATCTATAAGATTATAAATTAATCTAAAGGCCCATATGTGGAGGAACATGTGGGAATATGGCGTGACTATTAGTCATCAATAGCATCTAGATTAATGGATGTGATGACTCATAAATGCACAACATGGAAGATTAGGTCATCCATATTAGGCTCTATAAGGGATTCAACTAGATTGGACAAGGCATTAGCTAGACCATTCTCTTACTGGGGATCATGAGAGGCCTATGTCTGAGAGGGACTCTAAACCATCATCAAGTGATTTCGCTCTAACAGGGGCACAAGCTCTTGATTTTTGAATACATAGTCACCATTTACCTTCTTGATGACTAGCTCAAAGTCCCTATATACATATATATGGGAATCATCAATCTCAAGGACCAGCTCAAGGCCAATCTTGAGAAAATAATAATCCACGTCATTATTGGTGAAGCCTTCTAATTGAAATTACATATATGGAATGAAATAATGTGTAATCATGATCGATATAATTCTTATACCTACTCTGTTGAGACTTGGACCATTGAGCCTTCTACCGATAGGGCTTCGGGAGGCACCATAAAAGTGCATATGCTAAAATGGAATAGAAAGGTACCCTGAATGTATGGCCTCATTTGGAAATACAGGAACCTGAGATTGGTCTTTGGGGGCATGATGGACATGCAGAAAGCCTTCTAGTGCCAGACCGTTGAAATCCTTATGTATTATGAACATGATATATTATTTCCGTAAAATCACTACCCAATGAGCTATATGGTCTATCAACATGGTGTGGTTTAGAATATAATTTACAATATACATGTAGGATACCAGCTATATCCCATGATGCTATGAATTGTTCCCAAACACGCTCATAAGAAATACTAGTTCAATGAACCTGTTGTCGAAAGAAGAATATCAAGTATCATTGTCAATGAGTACATTCCTAAGATAGTATTAACTATTATCAATCCCATAATTATTCATATAGGAGAGAAGGGTGCTGAGGGATCATTTTAGTATGGTAACATACTGGAATGATGGATTTCCATAGATGGGTGCCATCAGAAATAGAGGTTTCAGAAGATACTACTTGATTTCTTATAACATAACCAGGAACTCAACCTCCCACTACTAGAAGAAAGCTTTATTAATAAGTCTATGAAGTATCATACAATATTTTTGAAGATTCATGATGAATCTTTGTTTATAGGATAAGTTCAATTGAAGGCCTCTAAGCTCACAGAGGTTTCACTAAGGTGGAATCTTATCGATGGCTTTATCTTCAATAGGTATATCTCAATGCCTTTATATCTTACAATAAATCCAATAAACATCCCATTGGTATCCCTGAAGGAACACATCATGTGTTTCATCTTTATATAGAGACAGAGGATGTGTCCTAAAACTATCTCTACATCTCAAATATTGTTCGGATGTTGGTGTGGTTTGACCACCAAATCATCGAGATAGCTTTCCACTAGAGTCCCGATGACTGGTCTGAATAAGAGGTGTATTGAATGCTTATATGCGACTCCTTAATTATTCAAATCAATGTGTATTTACTAATAAATGAAGGTCCATTTTTTCTACATAATGGTGGTATAATCTTAATCCACATAGGCTATTAGAATCTAGTTTTTCCAGGATTACCCATCCATGAAGGAGAGAGCCTAGAACCCATCAGTGGAATCAATCAACAACTCTTTTACAGGAACATGAAATTAATACTTTAGGATGAGGCTGTTGAGAACTCAGAATTTATCCAAGAATATATATGTCTTTTCTTCTTCCAGATGTAAACAATGTGGTGTAATCTTAAGGGGTATGGTGCATCCTTGAAAAAGTTTGATTTGATTGGATTATCAACTCCAGCCTCGACCATGGAACCATGAGATGGGTGCATCATCCTAGAACATTGATAGAACCTATGATGAATCAAGAGGGTAAAAAAATTATGGATGAAAACCAAAGGGGCTCGTCCATGAATTTCATTCTAACTCCAAGTGAATACATCGTCATCCTGATTCATGAAATACCCATGATGTTGATGTTCCTTTGTAGACATTGTTGCACTGATCAATGTATGCCTCAGGTCTTCGTTAATACCAAATTTAACTGAATCATCTCATCAATAGTAGAGGATATTCCTTATTCAAATGAGGGAGGAGAGTCCTATGAGTCTTATTAATCATCTAAAATAGGGGAATCAATTGGGGAATGGTTTATCCAGGATAGCTAATTCTGGAGGAACATTGTTTACTGCAAGGATGAATGTGGAATCTTATATTAGTGACACTTTCACTACAAAAACCATTGAGACCATGGTTATAGTCCCAATCCAATCATGAAATCGGTCATGGGGTCCAGGACTGAAAATTTCAATGTAGTGGTGGTGGTTCATTTTTTGTATAGTCAACACAACTCATTAAAACAAGTAGGTCTGGATGATAAATTTACTCATAGGGTGAACGTCTCGATACCTAATAAGGGTGGGGGGTTCGGGTATCACGTAGGACTGACTCATTTAAGTGTACAAGGTAATATTGATAAATTCATTGTACATGGGAATGTTTCTCCCCCTCATATTTAAAATGATGAAGTAGTGTCCCAATTATGGGGTTGTGACATGCAGTTGGTGAATCAGGAGAATGGAGGAATCATCCAAGTCCATACAATGGTCATCCATAGTGGTAGTGTGCTCACCTCATTGGTCTGAACATGATTATCCATTCTCTTGTGATAGTCATCATCGACATAGTTGGATTCACAAGAACCAATGGTAGATGTATCACCTTAAATCATTACCAATAGACCATTGAGGGAGAAATTCAGGCATTTTTTATATGAGGAGGGTACCACTATGTGTAGACTAAGCCATTTGATACACATAAATGCATTGTAGGTTGTATCATGTGAGACAACCGTGAACTCAGTGATTGAAACCATGCCACTAACCTGGGTCATCAAGTGGATTTTGACACATGGTCATTGCTCAGTCCTGTAATGACCATCAATTGTTTGGTCATAAGGACATATATATTCTTTTGTTTGTCCTAACTTGTGTAGCATCTGGTTTAGGTTTAGATTGATCTCATAACCTATGTGGATGAGAAAAGAACATACATCAACACCATTAAACTGAAAGGTGACGTACATTGTGTGGATGTTCCCTCATACGATAGATCCTTCAAATTCTCTTGAGAACAAGATGATGGATTTTAATTCTTCTCTCATGGCTTCTTTATAATGGAAGGAATTTGCAGCTACTACATCTATTTAGATCTAGAGGGGAATTTTGAAATACACTACGAGGGATTCATGCAAGTCTTGTGACATATTAAATGTCTCGTGAATTGACATATTTTCTAGAATTCTATAAATATGCTTAATCCTATCATAATTTTGTTCTTGGCACACATTTTGTCCAGTATGAGGTTGCCTTATGTGTGGATGTATGACGAGTGTTGCTGTTAGAACTGGTTGATTTTTTCTAATGCTTGGGATGTCTCGTCGATCGATTGTTGAACAAAAAATTACTAATGGTTGACCATTAGATTATTATGGACTATCTACATCTTGATGTAGATGGTCTCGATGAATTCACCGAAGATCTTCCTAGACATGTAGTACAAATGGAGACGGTAGTGAATCCGACAAGACGAGATGAGATGATTTCACTTTATGATCCTTATGGTGATCATGTAGTATTGTCTCGGTAGAATTCATAACTTTGTTCGATGTGAATGAATTTTTATTTTGATTATTCACATATCTAGGACCCCATTAATTTTGGAATCAGCTGGTTACATTCTAAGGATCATATTTATAGTCATCATTGTTGGGAACCATGTAAGGGTCCACCATCTCAATGGTATTTACTGAGAAATAATTTTAAACATCATTAGTGGAATCTTCTTGTCATGGATGGATTCTTGGGGGGATTCCCATCTCTGTGGGAAGGAAATTATAGAGAGAACAATATGTATTTTTCACTAGTGGGTTGATTTTATTTACCTTTTGCAATCACCTCTTGCTCTTATAATATGTGGAAGGTAGAGGGGAAGAAAAATTGGTAATTGAAGGGCGTGTCGAAACTTCAAGAGGCTCATGATATCATAAATAGTCATGTATGACAACATAAGGTATGCTACTACCCTACGGTCCAACCACTCATCATACTTCTGAGAGTCGCGTCTCGAGACCTGATACCACTCAACATCACAATTGTGGTAATGATTTGTAGACACATGATAACATTACCAGGGTATGGCCCAATATTGCCAAATTTTTATCAATATGTTCTTGGAGACTGTCCTTAAACACATAGCATTGTTTGATGGTATTTTCCATCATTCAGTGATAAGGGAAATAATTTGGGAGATCTGTGACATCAGCCTCTTGGGGATTCCAGCATTCATGAAACATTTATATTCATTGATCTAATGAACATCATAAATAATCAGGTACTTGAGCCTCAATGAATAAGTAGGTCTGGTTACTCTTATCTATGAAAAGGAACTCTAGGAGATTGGCTCTGATGATGTGCTTGAGCTAGATGGGGGTCGAAGCCTGATTACCTCGATTAGGCGATAGTGTATAAAATGGTGGTGTCTGCCAATTCTGTTACGGGTGATGATAATCCTAGGGATGATCCTGAGGATAAATCAATTCGTAATTCTATAACGAGGCTCTTATAATACCGATTCTAGTGTTCGGGGGACCTCTATCTGTGAACAGGAGTAAATATTTCCTTAGTGGCTCTTCTTACTATATATCAAGGAGGAAACTGACGCACCTTCTTATCATGTCGTAAAATTTCTTCTTGGGGATGATATTTATTATAAAAATCCAAAAATCCACATGCAAAATTCTGAGTTAGGAGGGAGGGAACCAATTCATTCTTAAAATTCCCCACACACATCGTCTATAGATATTCATGAGTTAGAATATAGACGAGTGAGTATGTGAGTCCCTTTCACCTGGAGAAAAATCTTGCGACACACTAATATAGATGTTGTTTTAACTTGAAGATAACAAAAATACATTTTCATGTTCTCGTGCTGTGATTATGAAAAAAAAATTGTGAATATCTTTTTAATTATCGATAAAATTGATGGGAAACTAGTTGTACCAGATGAATGTATGCCCTTAAAATTTTTGTATGAAACACAAGATCATGGTGGCCCCTTCCTACTGGGGAGTTCACAGCATGGTTCTACACTATGATATAAATAGGTCCAGATGCTTCATGTAACGCCCCGACCCCAGTTGCCCAGAGTCGGTGCATTAATTACATAACATTGGCATGATCACAAGAAAGATCAAATCTCGAAAGACCGATTGGTTTAGTAGCCTTGGAAACACTAGATATAATCATAAAGTTTTACATTACATTTCAAAGTGAAAAACTACTACAACAACAAAGTCTTCATATCCACACTATTAACCCCTCATAATATCCCTGCAAGTCATTCATAATTTACTTCTTCACTACCTGGGAAAAATAAAACATAGAAAAGGGGTGAGCTCAAATGCCCAGTAAGGATAACAATATAGCGGAACATTCATAATAAGCATAAACATTTAAGGCAATGAATTACTAAAACAAAAGCCTTTTTAAAATTGAACTTCAACATAGTATGGCAAAAATAAAAATGAAATAATTCCATTTACTTATTCACATGGATATTCTACTAATCGAATAATCACATGCAATATCAATAACCACTTTCATAATGTTGGAATGCATAATGCCAGACTATCATAACCACATAGCCAAGGCCTCGTGCCAAGACTACAAATAAGATTTTGTCAAGGCCTTGTGCCAAGACACTAGTTTGTCTCATGAGACCTACCGATGCATCGAGGAGCTATAGCGGGCTCCACCCGTCACTTATTAAGTCCAATGCATTCCCATATGAAAAGGTTTAAACATAAACATTCGTATTAAAACTAGCATACGAAATGTCAATACTTTCACAATAAACTATGAATGGTATAAAAATAGCACATCCACAGTCAAACATATCACAAAACCTTCAATACAATATAGAAGTTTTGTATCATAATAAATCAACTTCAAATAATCTTAAAATCCATCAAAGGATGTTGACATAGATGAAATCAAAATTCTTTTTAAAGAAATATCTCCTTTTATTTTGAAATCATTTAAGATCCATATAAAATAAAACATTTTCTTTGAAAATATTCTTATAAGCTTTTAAGGAAAGCTTTGAAGATTTTATAACGGCGTAAAATAACCGCACCCGCCGTATAAGTTAAAAAAACATTCTTACCTCAATTCTGTCGAAAAGGTTAAAAAGGACCTTGTTTTGAAAACGACGGAAAGATTCCTTTATAAACCTCTTATAAAAAGTCAAACAAGGGTATAAATAACTTTAACCCATATTCTTGTAAATAGTAAAAATGTTTTGAAATACATTTTGAAGAAACATGGATGTGGATGATAACGAGATCCCAGTAGATTATTACGTATAAACAACCTCGGATAAAGAAGAGATTGTGAAATAACCCTTACCTTGTACTTTTCCTTGGTTGGGGTAGGTTAACCTCCTGTATAATGGTGAAATAGTTGTTATTAAATTATACAAGAATCATATATATTAATATGATATCATATATGATCTTTTAACATTGATTTATTAATAATATCTTAGAATTATCGTCGTTTCGGGAGTTAACTTACTCATTTTCTTTTATATGTTTTGTTACATAAGCCATGGTTGTTGTATCTTATTCATATCCAGAATGATATACAGTCCTTAAACATCATTTTTAAATCATCAAATGATAATTATACTTGAATGGATACGATGGAGAATGAATCTCATCGCGTTCGTGGAGACGGTAGTCCGTACGTACGCACGAGCGACAATATCATTCTTTTGATATTAAAATAATATATAAATGGATGGTATATCATATATACAGAATCATTAACATGTTATATTTATTATTTACATGAGTTACACATCATTATTATACCCATCCAAATAATATTATATTGAATAACAATTACACCACGACGTGGAGACGGTAAGCCGTACGTACGCACGTATGGTGACATGTTATTCAAAGGGTGGATAGAATACTGAATATGATTGTACCATATTTATAATAACATCACAGTATATGTGAGATACTGGAGTTATTATTTCAGAATGGTAAGAACAAAGGAAGAAGAAGTGGAAGAAGAAATGAACTTAGAAAAGGGTGGTGAAATCATTACCTCTTCTTCGGGTTCTTCCTTTTGATTTGATCAAAAGGGCTCCTTAGGTTGGCTTTCTGATCAAACTAAGGCCTCTAGGTTGTAGTGAGGCCCTTTTATAAGAGGGGTGAGGGGCACCTTTGGAAAAGTTAGAAATATTAATTTATAATAAATTCATATTCGGTTTACAAAGGCTCCAAAGTTGACTATTCAAAGGATGAGGTGGGGATAGGTCGAAAACAACTCATCCAATAGAATTTAGACAGGTTTGGGTACTTATATTAACCTTATCTTTAAGTATTAACTCTAAGTTAATTAGTTTCACTTTTACAATGTCTCTTTGTATTTTTATATAATATGGTTAATAAACTTACTATATACATCCAAGAGACCCCCAAGTGGTCCATTAATGATGAAACTATCATAATATAAGTCTCTTGGCCGAACCTTAGATTTTTAGGAATTTAATATCAATTAATAATATAATATTTGTTTTAAGAACTCTTTTATGTCAATTTTGACACTATTCAATAGTTGATTTTTGTGAAACTCATAACAGATTGATTACTTCGAACAAAGTCCATTAAATCAATACTAATATATCATATTAGCCTAGAAAATTAGTTTAATTCATTAAAAGTTTCATATTATAATTATTTGGGTATTTATAAGATCAATTATTCTTATTTTTCACTATTTTAGTAATTACTGCATCATCATTGTGTCAAAAATAAAATAAATTATATAATGTCTAAAAATTATAAATAAAATATAATTATGTAGGAAATCTTTTTAGCTTTCTAATAAATATTTATAATCGAAAATCCAACATGTATAACCCTATGTAAAAATTGTTCTTCTAAAAGATGTAAGCTTATGCCATTTTTATTTTTATTTTAACTTTATTAATATAATGTGTCATTATCACTTTCAAGTGGATCCATGGGGTCCCAAAATAGACCCAAAGATGCCCATGGTCGACCATGTATCAACCAATAGGGTTGAGACACGTTTTAGGGTAATTTAGTATTATTATAATATTATTTTTTTTAACCCTTATTTACCGGATTTACCCTTAACCATGGTAAATAAAATATTTACCGCAGTAATTATTCAAAATGTCTAAAAATAAAAGTTACCTATTTACACAATTTGAACATCCTGATTCCAAATATGGAATCCATTTTTCTAAATTCAAAACACAGAAGTGGCAGAAATTAATTTAAAATTAATTCCCGCTGTCAAAACAAAAAGCGTGTTTTTAAGAGATAATAACTATCAAAAGATTGACACTTGTTTATGTTCGGTTTAATTGTAAAATTATGTCCAGTGACCAACATTATATTAAATGGTAAAAATATATTCTAAATATACTTTAAAACCACTCAAATTCACAATTTATCACTATTAATTATTTTGATTAAAAAAGTTGTTTTTAATTAAAATTTAGTAATTTTCACTATTCATCAAAATATGAAAGTTATCCGAAATGTACCAAAATTTCACCCTAGGCTAATTTTGATATTCCGAATCCAAAAATGAAGTCCATTTTGAAATATAGAATATATATGATTTCAAAAAGTAGGTATTACTATTCACAACGGCTAGTTTAATTAGTTGTGGTGTGTGTTAGAACTCGAGGTTGCGTACAACACACGCTATCGCATTATTCGAAGGGAAACGTACCATAGAAGATTGGGGTGTAACATTCTCCCCTCCTTCAAATAATTGCGTCCTCGCAATTTCTAGGGTATTACTGAATAAAAAGACTCGGGTGGTTCTTCATCATATGTTCCTCGGGTTCCCACGTTGCCTCTTCCATTTATGATTTCTCCACAAAACTTTTACCAGACGCGTCGTCCGGTTTCTCAGTACTTGTTCTCTTGTATCAAGAATCTTGACGGGCTCTTCGCAATAAGACAGATCGGGTTCCAGTTCTAATTCCTCATAGGTGAGTACATGCATCGGATCAGGCATGTATTTCCTCAATAGAGATACGTGGAACACATCGTGAACTTTGGAGAGACTTGGCGGCATTGCCAATCGGTAAGCTACAACCCCAATTCGTTCTAGAATTTCGAAAGGTCTGATGTACCTGGGACTCAATTTACCTTTCTTACCAAAACGTATGACTCCCTTCCACGGAGATACCTTTAGGAAAACATGATCACCGACTTGAAATTCCAAATCCTTCCTTCGATTATCGGCATAGCTCTTCTGCCTACTTTGAGCTGCTTTGATGTGATTTTGGATTACCTTCACCTTTTCCACCATTTCCTCCACCAGTTCTGGGCCTACAAGTTTTCTTTCACCAACGTCATCCCAACAGGTTGGTGTACGACATCTCTTTCCGTATAACGCTTCATATGGTGCCATCTGAATACTCGAATGGAAGCTATTGTTATAGGAAAATTCTACCAGTGGTAAATATTGATCCCACATACCCTGAAAGTCAAGTGAGCAAGATCTCAACATGTCTTATAAGGTCTGAATAGTCCGTTCTGATTGTCCGTCTGTCTGAGGGTGGTAAGCAGTGCTCAAATAAAGTTCTGTATCCAGGGATTTCTGAAGACTTTTCCAGAATCTTGAAGTAAAACGGGGATCACGATCAGAAACAATCGATAGGGGTACTCCATGAAGTCTCACAACTTCATTAATATATAGTCTTGCTAGACGTTCCAGGGGTAGATCTTCTCTTATAGCAAGAAAATGTGCTGACTTGGTAAGACGATCAACAATCACCCATATTGCATCATTCCTTCTAGGAGTCTTTGGTAGCCCCATGACAAAGTCCATCGTAACATTGTCCCATTTCCACTCCGGTATGGGAAGAGGTTGCATGACTCCTCCAGGTTGTTGCCTTCCAGCTTTCACTTGTTGACAAACCATACACCTTGACACAAAATCAGCAATCTCCCTCTTCATGTTGTCCCACCAAAAATGTTCCTTCAAATCCCTATACATTTTTGTGCTCCCAGGGTGTATAGAGAAATTGGAACTATGACCATCATCCAGCAATTCCCTTTTTAGATCAGGTATATTGGGAACACAAAGTCTCTTCCCGAATTTCAAAATTCCACCTTCATACGCAAAGTCTCTCAATCTCCCATCATTCACATCTTTAATCTTCTTTTGGAATTCTTCATCATCAGTCTGAGAACTCTTAATCCTTTCTAGTAAATATGGTTTGGCAACCATTTGAAAAAGCATTGATGTTTCACCTTCCCTGGTTATTCCCATGTCCATCTTCACTAGCTCCATGAAAATTGGATCCCTTTCAATTCTCATATTGTTCAAAACTCCATGGTCTTTTCTACTCAAAGCATCTGCCACCTTGTTTGCCTTCCCTGGGTGGTAGTGTATCGTGAAATCATAATCCTTGAGTAATTCAAGCCATCTCCTTTGCCTCATGTTGAGTTCTTTTTGTGAGAAAATATACTTCAAACTCTTGTGATCAGTATAAATCTCACATTTTTCACCATAGAGGTAGTGCCTCCATATCTTCAAAGCAAAGATCACAGCTGCTAACTCAAGATCATGAGTAGGATAGTTTTGTTCATGAATTTTCAACTGTCGTGATGCATAGGCAATAACTCTATCATTCTGCATAAGGACACAGCCAAGTCCTTTCTTCGATGCATCACTATAAATAATGAACCCATCATTCCCCGATGGTAGAGTCAATATAGGAGCATTGACTAATCTTCTCTTCAGTTCTTCGAAACATTCTTCACACTCTTTTGTCCAAACAAATTTAACCCCTTTACGTGTGAGCTTCGTTAATGGGTTAGCCAATCGGGCAAAATTCTGGACGAAACGTCGATAATAACCTGCCAAACCAATAAAACTACGTACCTCAGTTATACTCGTAGGTGCTGGCCATTCTTGGATTGCCTTGGTCTTAGAAGGATAAACAGAGATTCCATCTTTAGAGACAATATGGCCAAGAAAAGAAATCTCCTGAAGCCAGAATTCACACTTGCTAAACTTCCCATATAATTCATGCCTCCTCAGAGTCTTCAAGATAATGCGCAAGTGATTTTCATGATCTTCGTAGGTTTTGGAGTATACCAAGATATCATCAATAAATACCACCACAAATTCATCGAGATACTCCTTGAAAACTCTATTCATTAGATCCATGAATACAGAGGGTGCATTAGTCAATCCAAACGGCATTACAGTAAACTCGTAATGCCCATACCTGGTTCGAAATGCTGTTTTCGGAATGTCTTCCTTCTTAACACACAACTGATGGTATCCAGATCAAAGGTCAATCTTTGAAAAGTATTGAGCTCCATGCAGTTGGTCAAATAAATCATCAATACGAGGTAGGGGATACTTGTTCTTTATCGTTATATCATTGATCTCCCTGTAGTCGATACATAACCTCATAGATCCATCTTTCTTTTTAACAAAAAGAACAGGGGCTCCCCATGGAGAAACACTAGGGCGAATAAATCCCTTATTACTCAATTCCTCTAGTTGTTTCTTTAGTTCGACTAACTCTACAGTGGCCATTCTATAAGGGGTCTTCGATATAGGCCTTGATCCATGAATCAAATCAATAGAAAACTCTACTTCTCGTTCTGGAGGATGTCCAGGTAAATCTTCCGGAAATACATCTACAAATTCTTTCACAACAGGTACATCCTCTATTTGAACATTCCTTTCCTCACCGATAGTTACTTCATTCTCTTCCTCCCCAATAATTGAATTAAGTTGAGCTACTGGGGGTGGATCTAAATAAGAATTAGGTGGTGACGATTCTGCTCTAAAAATAAGGTGCTCCTTATCATTATCATCAAGAATCGTAACCTCTTTCTTCTTACAATAAATCTTCGCATCATAGTCCGAAAGCCAGTCCATACCGAGGATTATATCAAACTCAATCATAGGTATGACGATGAAATCAGCAGATAAAGAAAATTTATGTGCTCTAATGGGGACTGATTCACAAAACTTTGTTGCAACGATACTTCCCTTAGGAGTTTTAACTGACAACTCCCTTATTAAATCAAATTGGAAATATCTAATTTTCTTAGCAAACTGGGAAGATATGAAACAATGCGATGATCCAGAATCAAATAATGCATTTGCTAAACTTGAGGAAACCATTAAATTACCTGCCACCACGTCTTTCGGAGCTTCTGCCTCTGCAGTAGTGATAGCATAAGCCTGGCCTTGATCCCTTGTCCTTTTCTGAGGTAAGTTCTCCTGACGCTTAGGACATGCATTTGCATAATGCCCCATCTCCCTGCAATTGTAGCACTGAACGTTGGTAGCTTCCTTCTTCCCCTTGCAATCATGAGCTTGGTGGCCTTTTTCACCACACTTGTAACAGACTCCCATTCCATTCAAGCAAGTACCAGGATGTTTCTTCCCGCATTTACCACAAGATGGATATTCAACCTTTCCCTTCTTCCCCTTATTTCCATTCCCAGATTGATCAGCAGGTCTCTTCTTCTCTTGCTTCACTTTAAAGTCATAAGACTTAGAGAATTCTTTTTCGGTCTTGATAGCACATGAGACAATGTCTTCGTACGACGAAAAGGATTGTGAGACTAATGCTCGACGGAGAAATGGTTTTAACCCATCAAAGAAACGATCAATCTTACTTCTTGGGTTGCGAATATAATCTCCAGCATACCTCGCTAACCTTGTAAAGTTAGCCTCATACTTTGTGACATTATCATCCTCCTTTTGTCTCAGACTCAGAAATTGCCTTTCCATATCTGCTCGATGGTCGCGAGGAAAGTATTTTTCTAAAAACAGATCTTTGAACTCCCTCCATTCCATGTTTGATACTTCATCATCTTCCTTCATGTTTTGAATCAATGACCCCCATTGATCAGCATCTCCAGTGAGGCGGTAAACTGCCATGATAACTTTTTCCCTTTCACTGCTCCCCAAAGCCTGAAATATTTTCTCTAGGGAAAATATCCATTGCTCAGCTACTAAGGTATTTGTATTCCCATTGAACGTTGGTGGTTGTTGCCTCATGAATCGATCTAACATTGATCCTCCACGCTGCGGATCAGGGTGCTCCATACGGGTAAGGTTATTATTCATAACCTGAGTAAGTTGTCCCAGTATGGTGATTAGCTGATCAGCACCAGTTGCATCACCAGCCCCACTATAATTATCTTGAGCAGGAGGGCAATCCCTACATGGAGTGCGTGCATTGATACGGTTTCCATTTCTTCCACTAGGCGCCATTTCTAAACAATGGCATAAACTAGATCAGTTTATGAATCAAAATACATAATCCCATACTTATAAAACACTTAACATAAATTGAACTATTTATGGATATAATCCATAATCATAAAAATGTTTTCTTTGAGGAAGTATATACTCATAAACCCTTCATAATGATTTGTAAAGATAATGACAGTTATCCTAAGCATATCCCCCGGGAGTGTCGTAACCAAGAGTGCAGCAAGGCCCGTTGTCGTGCACCAGTTCCCGTTCGAGTCTAGCTCAAAGCGGTGTTTTCGGGTTTTACCCCTAGGTACATCTGTGCCAGAGCCGCCTCTACCTGCTCGTATCCAGACAGGGATGTATTGCTCGGAAAACTCACAAAATCTCTACAATACCAAAATTCTAGGAAGTTCTTCTATACTAATCCTCAAAGTTCGTCTTAGGTCTACGTGCTCTAATCAGAGTTTATCTAAATCTAGTTTCCAAGGTTTGTACTAAACTTCCTCTGATACCAACTGTAACGCCCCGACCCCAGTTGCCCAGAGTCGGTGCATTAATTACATAACATTGGCATGATCACAAGAAAGATCAAATCTCGAAAGACCGATTGGTTTAGTAGCCTTGGAAACACTAGATATAATCATAAAGTTTTACATTACATTTCAAAGTGAAAAACTACTACAACAACAAAGTCTTCATATCCACACTATTAACCCCTCATAATATCCCTGCAAGTCATTCATAATTTACTTCTTCACTACCTGGGAAAAATAAAACATAGAAAAGGGGTGATCTCAAATGCCCAGTAAGGATAACAATATAGCGGAACATTCATAATAAGCATAAACATTTAAGGCAATGAATTACTAAAACAAAAGCCTTTTTAAAATTGAACTTCAACATAGTATGGAAAAAATAAAAATGAAATAATTCCATTTACTTATTCACATGGATATTCTACTAATCGAATAATCACATGCAATATCAATAACCACTTTCATAATGTTGGAATGCATAATGCCAGACTATCATAACCACATATCCAAGGCCTCGTGCCAAGACTACAAATAAGATTTTGTCAAGGCCTTGTGCCAAGACACTAGTTTGTCTCATGAGACCTACCGATGCATCGAGGAGCTATAGCGGGCTCCACCCGTCACTTATTAAGTCCAATGCATTCCCATATGAAAAGGTTTAAACATAAACATTCGTATTAAAAATAGCATACGAAATGTCAATACTTTCACAATAAACTATTAATGGTATAAAAATAGCACATCCACAGTCAAACATATCACAAAACCTTCAATACAATATAGAAGTTTTGTATCATAATAAATCAACTTCAAATAATCTTAAAATCCATCAAAGGATGTTGACATAGATGAAATCAAAATTCTTTTTAAAGAAATATCTCCTTTTATTTTGAAATCATTTAAGATCCATATAAAATAAAACATTTTCTTTGAAAATATTATTATAAGCTTTTAAGGAAAGCTTTGAAGATTTTATAACGGCGTAAAATAACCGCACCCGCCGTATAAGTTAAAAAAAACATTCTTACCTCAATTCTGTCGAAAAGGTTAAAAAGGACCTTGTTTTGAAAACGACGGAAAGATTCCTTTATAAACCTCTTATAAAAAGTCAAACAAGGGTATAAATAACTTTAACCCATATTCTTGTAAATAGTAAAAATGTTTTGAAATACATTTTGAAGAAACATGGATGTGGATGATAACGAGATCCCAGTAGATTATTACGTATAAACAACCTCGGATAAAGAAGAGATTGTGAAATAACCCTTACCTTGTACTTTTCCTTGGTTGGGGTAGGTTAACCTCCTATATAATGGTGAAATAGTTGTTATTAAATTATACAAGAATCATATATATTAATATGATATCATATATGATCTTTTAACATTGATTTATTAATAATATCTTAGAATTATCGTCGTTTCGGGAGTTAACTTACTCATTTTCTTTTATATGTTTTCTTACATAAGCCATGGTTGTTGTATCTTATTCATATCCAGAATGATATACAGTCCTTAAACATCATTTTTAAATCATCAAATGATAATTATACTTAAATGGATACGATGGAGAATGAATCTCATCGCGTTCGTGGAGACGGTAGTCCGTACGTACGCACGAGCGACAATATCATTCTTTTGATATTAAAATAATATATAAATGGATGGTATATCATATATACAGAATCATTAACATGTTATATTTATTATTTACATGAGTTACACATCATTATTATACCCATCCAAATAATATTATATTGAATAACAATTACACCACGACGTGGAGACGGTAAGTCGTACGTACGCACGTATGGTGACATGTTATTCAAAGGGTGGATAGAATACTGAATATGATTGTACCATATTTATAATAACATCACAGTATATGTGAGATACTGGAGTTATTATTTCAGAATGGTAAGAACAAAGGAAGAAGAAGTGGAAGAAGAAATGAACTTAGAAAAGGGTGGTGAAATCATTACCTCTTCTTCGGGTTCTTCCTTTTGATTTGATCAAAAGGGCTCCTTAGGTTGGCTTTCTGATCAAACTAAGGCCTCTAGGTTGTATTGAGGGATGTTGGGAGATTATTTTGGCAGAGTTTGGCCGAACCAAAAGGCTTTGAAGGTGTGAATAAATGAGAAGGAGGAGTGCCCTTTTATAAGAGGGGTGAGGGGCACCTTTGGAAAAGTTAGAAATATTAATTTATAATAAATTCATATTCGGTTTACAAAGGCTCCAAAGTTGACTATTAAAAGGATGAGGTGGGGATAGGTCGAAAACAACTCATCCAATAGAATTTAGACAGTTTTGGGTACTTATATTAACCTTATCTTTAAGTATTAACTCTAAGTTAATTAGTTTCACTTTTACAATGTCTCTTTGTATTTTTATATAATATGGTTAATAAACTTACTATATACATCCAAGCGACCCCCAAGTGGTCCATTAATGATGAACCTATCATAATATAAGTCTCTTGGCCGAACCTTAGATTTTTAGGAATTTAATATCAATTAATAATATAATATTTGTTTTAAGAACTCTTTTATGTCAATTTTGACACTATTCAATAGTTGATTTTTGTGAAACTCATAACAGATTGATTACTTCGAACAAAGTCCATTACATCAATCCTAATATATCATATTAGCCTAGAAAATTAGTTTAATTCATTAAAAGTTTCATATTATAATTATTTGGGTATTTATAAGATCAATTATTCTTATTTTCCACTATTTTAGTAATTACTGCATCATCATTGTGTCAAAAATAAAATAAATTATATAATGTCTAAAAATTATAAATAAAGTATAATTATGTAGGAAATCTTTTTATCTTTCTAATAAATATTTATAATCGAAAATCCAACATGTATAACCCTATGTAAAAATTGTTCTTTTAAAAGATGTAAGCTTATGCCATTTTTATTTTTATTTTAACTTTATTAATATAATGTGTCATTATCACTTTCAAGTGGATCCATGGGGTCCCAAAATAGACCCAAAGATGCCCATGGTCGACCATGTATCAACCAATAGGGTTGAGACACGTTTTAGGGTAATTTAGTATTATTATAATATTACTTTTTTTAACCCTTATTTACCGGATTTACCCTTAACCATGGTAAATAAAATATTTACCGCAGTAATTATTCAAAATGTCTAAAAATAAAAGATACCTATTTACACAATTTGAACATCCTGATTCCAAATATGGAATCCATTTTTCTAAATTCAAAACACAGAAGTGGCAGAAATTAATTTAAAATTAATTCCCGCTGTCAAAACAAAAAGCGTGTTTTTAAGAGATAATAACTATCAAAAGATTGACACTTGTTTATGTTCGGTTTAATTGTAAAATTATATCCAGTGACCAACATTATATTAAATGGTAAAAATATATTCTAAATATACTTTAAAACCACTCAAATTCACAATTTATCACTATTAATTATTTTGATTAAAAAAGTTGTTTTTAATTAAAATTTAGTAATTTTCACTATTCATCAAAATATGAAAGTTATCCGAAATGTACCAAAATTTCACCCTAGGCTAATTTTGATATTCCGAATCCAAAAATGAAGTCCATTTTGAAATATAGAATATATATGATTTCAAAAAGTAGGTATTACTATTCACAACGGCTAGTTTAATTAGTTGTGGTGTGTGTTAGAACTCGAGGTTGCGTACAACACACGCTATCGCATTATTCGAAGGGAAACGTACCATAGAAGATTGGGGTGTTACACTTCAGCAGCTCACATATCCCATCGATTTCGGAAAAGGTTGGATTCGGAAAATCAAGGGGTGATTTCATGTCCTCCACCCATGCTATATAAGGATTTCCACTATGTGGGATCTCTACCAGCCATTTCACTAGGTCCTTGAGGTGGGTGGTGATATCATTCGTCGAATTTTCTTCATGGGGATTGTTGTCTCCATGAGTATTTCAACCAATAAATTCATTTTCAGGATAATTGACATGATAGGAAAGCTCAATGTCTTGTGGAGTGACTAGACCAGTCTATGGAGCTTCTAGAGTAGATACTTGTGGAGTTACTTGAGTAACAACCATTGAACCATCATGAGGATGGTTATCACACAACTTGGGCAGATTGAGTGATAAATACAATATTCCATGTCCATAAGCTCTATCCTTAGGGATTTTGGGATAAATGGTAATTTTGAGATCAATAGGATGTAAATCATAGAGGACCTGTGACTTCCCCTACTACCACAACAGGGGAGGATCATGATTGTCTCTAGGATCACCATATTTTGGATGCCACACTGTATGGTGCTCAGTGAGGATCCCTTCAATGAAACTCTTCTAATATACATGTTTCAATAGAAACACACTTTTATATGGGTACCATTACATCTTATTCACTGAATCCGATGAGTTTGAGGGAATAGAGGCCTTGATCTATAATTTACCCTTGTTGTGGTCTTGACAGAAGGGAAATGACTTGAATGGATATGTAAGGCCATGTATCTAAATTTTCGTGTTAGTAATCCAACATATGTGAGAATCCACATGGTACTTTCATACCCTGGGAGGTGAATCCCCTTCACAAAATCCTTCATCATTGTCCCTATACTTGAGAGGATTAAGGTCATCCATATTCACATTGAATACACCTAAACTCATATACCTAATATCACCTAGGAAATTAGGTTGGCATATTAATGGACTGATGGATAGTGAAGCATAATACCCACATCCATGGATATAAATTTGCGATATTTCTTTTAAAATTATTTTGTGTAGTATGGTGAAGTTATAATTGCATCGATTTTAATTGTTATGGTAAAAGACGGGTGATGCAGGTTAATGATCCACATGAAGTGCTTCTAAATCAACCATGCAGCACTGCATGACGATGTCGTTATAATTATCCTAGATCATTGGATAGGCCAACTCACAACCTAAAAGGATAAAATGTTTCCCCCATATTGTCTGATGGAATAAAATTATCCTATCTTAGGTGAGAGACTATGGATTAAAAATGTATAGAGTAACGATCAGTTAGAATATCTCATACAAGTTCTTGATGACAAGGGTTCCCCATATGCTTCTCTACATAGAAGCGGGATCCGACTCTTTTTTCACCACTCTTTAATTGGGGCTGGATGAGAAACTATTATTGGAACTGATATGGGCCATTGTGGTGGTGGAATTTCATGTAGAAAAAACACTTAGTGTGATGACTAAATGTCATTCACATGTTCGTATCTAGAATGTAGTCCCAACCACATCATTATATCCCTGTAGGACATATCGTTTACCAATGCTTCATGTGAAAGGGCAGCGACTGATAGTGATGAGTCTAGATGGATCTTTTTTTCTACCATGAATCAGAATAACTCGCCACAATCATATTTTGATGTAGAGAATGAAACTGGTGAATATATAGTGGGATGCAAGGTGAAACTCTGGAAGGGATCCAAATCTTCCACCACAATCATGTACCTGTAAATGGATTTGAAGATCTAAGGAATTTCATATACTAAGATGACAATAATAAATCATTTGGTTCCTACCCCAAACTATAATTCAGAGGAACATTATTATTTCTCCATCATTGACTCGTATTCTGCTTCATAATATAAGAAACTGAAATGATTGACATTGATCTGACACTTCTCAAATTTATTCTTTTGGTGAATATGGTAACACCTTCTTCCTTGAGAAGAATCTTCAAGGAAGGGTAATTATTTATAGTAGAGACGTCCTCCATGAAGATTAGTGTGGGAGGGAGGAGGCCATCTTCTTGAGTTGGTTGGGATATGTGGAGGACCAATGTATCTATTTTTTGTCGAAGCAAGGTGGTCCTCCAATTTGGTGAGGTGAGGTAAGTGGAGCACCTAGACATATGTAAAATGAATAATGGGGAGGACCTCAATTTTGGTGAGTTTCGGTATGGGGAGGACCTTTGTACATCATACTGGATGTGTAGGGAGGACCTCATTGGATGGGAGTGACGGTGTGGGGGGACCTCCATTGTAGTTGGTCTGAATAAATATAGGACCTACATGTCAACTGCATGTGTCACAGGGAGGACTATGTTATGATTGGTAGTGGTAGCATAAGGATGAAATCCATTCTTGTAAAAGAGGATATGGGGATAAAATCTATGATTATAGTCTATGAATAGGGGAGGACCTTGACCTTTATGGAAACTAGAGCTACGATGACCTCTGCATGAGGAGATGAGAACATTGAGAGTACCTCTGTGATCATGTATGATGCGGTGAGGAGGACCTTTTCTCATTTCATTTTTGTTTTGGGGAGTACCGATCCTTGAGTAGACAATAACATGGGGATAAACGTAATGATTGGTTCGAGTGTAGGGAGGACCTAGAATCTTGAATGAGATGGTATGGTGAGGGCTTTGTACAATATATCATCATCACAATTTGTCCTGTAATCGATGCTAATTGTTATAGCTACTGAAAGAGTCAACATAGCCTTCATGTGAGGTAGATGAGGTCTCAAATCTGAATAGGAATAATAGGATCCCTACTCTGTATTAGTGGGTATCTGAAAAAATGTTATGAAGATATAATGGGAAACTAAATTCTTGGAAGAGGATGCCCCCTGGTAGGAATATTCTCAATATTCTACCCAATGTTGGGGTCGGGTTGTTTAGACTGGGGCCATTAGAGTAGGTGTGTAGATTTATTATTCTACTACATGTGGGATCTGTAGCTTGTGAAATTTATGTGGCCTAGTTGGAACCCACCATGGTGTCTCTCAAGTGATCATCATAGTCAGAATGACTCGAATGTCCATAACATCATCTTCATAGGAGAGTATGTAATAGGAACGTTTTGGGGAGAGACCCCTAAAGTAGTTGAATGTATAACCCTATAGGTATAGTTGTCCATGACCCTCATGGGAATAACCCCTTCCTGCTCATACCATCATAATAAAGATTCAATTACCATCATATTTACGATTTCTGATGGTGATATAGAGAATGGGATCGTGGTAGTTGTGGTCATGGATAAAATCGTAGAGGAGGTGGAATCGTACATGATTTCTTAATTATTATTACTACTTCCCCTAGGAATGCAAGATGATGAAAATTTATTTCTTGTGGTTTGCTTTCTTAAATTTTTTTTAAAGGTTGGGGCCGAAGCCTCAATTTATTATTTGAAAGTAATGACCTCTTTAGACTGGGTAGAAAAAAATCTTTGCTTTATTAAATTTATGAAGATTAATCTATCTGTATATATAATAGGATCTCAATTCCAAATTCTCCAGCATCATTCGGTCTTCAATGGAAGGAGAGAGTGATCTGTGATATTGATGCCACATAACAAAATTCCAAATAATTAATTGACCAAATGTATGGTTAGATCCATGTTGAGGAATAGTTTTATTGGTTGTACCTAGTGATGGATAAGGTAATTTGGTGAAACACTTGTATATTAATGTCTTCGGCACTAAAAATCCCACATTGAGGATAAGAGTTCACATCATGTTCACTATATATGTTTATGATTTTTTCTTCTTGGATTTTCCTACCTTTATTCAATGTCTCTCACTGACAGTGCATTATACCCCACATTCCTAGATTCTAATTCAATCGAAAATTCATCCCTTCTTCATATATATCCTCCTTTATCAAAATGGGATGATGGGATGTCAGTTTCTACTAACATATATTAATCATGGGAATTATTCACATAATCATGGTCTCCCTTATAGATTAATATGGTGTTTTTTGAAAACTCATTCTAGGTTCCATATCATTGTAGGTAATGGTTAATTATGCTACTCTTGACAGGATATTACAAGGTGTCCTGACATGGAAGTATCTATCAGTTATTAAAGTAGTCATGTTGGACATTAGTGGAAGGTATTGATGTCTGAACAATGGTCACCTAAATTCGTCGACAATAGATGGATTCTCAAGGGTTAAAAAAACTATGACATACAAGGATGAGTATGGTATATATTATTCCAAAATAATTGTTTTTATGGTTTTCCTCAATCACCCTACAATTAATATGGGGTAGTTCATGAGTTTAACTACTAGAAAAAATGGATGGTTGGGATTTTAAAATATTTCAGAGACAGAACGGGATAGAAAAAAAACTTGTGTAAGTGGATCAGATAGGTAAATATCTACTAGGGGTCACCTTGAGGGTTTATGATATTGATGGATTAGAACAACTGATGAGTACTTACCCAATAGTTGTGGGTCCTATAATTGGAATGTCTAAAACCATGAAGACTGGCCTGGACACCAATATAGGTGGATCAAGGATGGTAGAAAAGATTGAGGGGGACACCATGGTTTACCATTCACTGTGATTTATTCCCATGGTTGAATCAAATATACCCTTTTTTGAAGATAGGTATCAAGACCCACATTGTTTGAAGGGATTTTGTGGAGACTATACATTGAGACTGCCTATCACAAGAGGATTTCCCTCTGTTGGATGGTGTTGATTGTATGGGGCATACACATTGATACTAGATGGGTGATACTAGGAGTGATATTAATGATTATTGGGAATAAAAAATAAGAAAACCTAGATGGATAACTTTATCACACAATGAAATTTTTTTGGGGATAAAGAATATTATATAAGCTTACACACTGAGATAGCATGGATGAATGGCGTGATCAAGTCAGGATGTGGTAGCTCAATTAAGAATCAGGATGGTTGTGAATAATGTGGGAGAAATGTGTGAAATTTATGGTTTGTTAGGGTTTTTTGGATTGAACCATGTCGAGGCCCCTACATACCTTGTTTATGATACATGGATCAAATTACACGTAGTTTTGGTATCCCAGGTAGTTTAATGTCATACGGTAATGATGAGAGTGAACCAATCTGAGGATGATGGTTTTTGGCATGATCCTGGGGGTATTTTCCTATATATCCCAATTAGATGGGAACCAAAGTCCATATATTAATGATAGGGTCATCGAGACTTATGCATGAGGAGGTATCCCAAGAATGTGGTGGGGTGATTATGCCTTGAAATTTCCATGGTGGAATCAAAGGAGATGTAACATGTGGGTGAGTCATGATCCTCTCAAGATATTGTGGCTCAAGTGAAAGACCATAGTTGGAATAGTGTACAGTGGATACTAAGTCCCTGGAGATGCACTCCTAGGTTGAGGGAATAAGTTTTTACAATGGTTAGTATTGATCCTAATGTGGGCATCCTTTGTATCCTCTTTGTATGGAAGGGATAAATACCCACATAGATCAGCGATTTGGGGATTACATTAGGCTAGAGACCTGTGAATGTAAAATTTGGGTCTTACTCTCTAATGTATGCCTGAAAGAAGTGTGTCATAATCCTTAAAATACTATAATCCCATGTGATTCATGCTCAGTGTGACAATCATGAGAAAGTATAAGACTATTTGTTCGTGTAGTGAACAATACTACTGTGATGGATGGTGTGTAAATTATGTGTAAAAGCGGCCCATGGTGAAAAAACTATTAGGGAGTGGGATGGGGGGTGAGAGTTACCGATGATCATCCCCCCAATATTATTTGTTTTAAAAGGATTCAAGGAGAAGCAAGAGTGAAACCATAAGAAATAAAGGATTGGGGCTTACACCTGGATAGATGCCCTTCCCCACGACAAAATGTTATTTCATGTGAGGAGGATCTCATTCCATTTGAGGAAGATCTAATTCATGTGTAGAAAAGTGGGAATGATAAATTCTTGTGGAAGGGATCCCCATGTTCATGGAATGGGATGAGTCTACAGTATAATGTTATGTTCTAAGGATGTGGGTTGTTTTTTATTTAACGTCATGTAGCTTGGACTAGGGGAACTCACTCCTCACCCCATAGAAATACATTTGTGGAACACTTTAACCCTTTGTAAAGGGGATGCACTATAAATTCCAAATGGGAGTGGGGTGGAGGAGTGCTTAGTCGTGGGGTCTGCATTAGAATGTCTATGAAAGAAATCAATAGCCATTTACATACCTATTCCAAACAGAAATAGGTAGGGAAACACAACATGGGAGGCCACACGAGTCACCCAGAAATCACTACACACAGTCATGGAAGGACGCATTGAACAATTGCACCATGATGTGGGATTTCCACCAGAGGGTATCAAACATGTTTTTGTGGGGTAAATAAATCCCATAGAGCCTAAGATAAGGTGTGTTCCAATTATTTGAGTCTTGCACGCAAAAGGTAGGGTCTTGAGAAGAAGAAGTGACGAACAAGGGAATATTTTCCACCATAGGTGGATCACTTGCACACAATTCCATTAAGATAAAATGAAATGGGTGAGGGTCTATCCCTTATGGTCACACATGATGTGGGACCCATAGGGGACATGTTGCGCAAGATCTTGTACATTGAGGGATCTATGGCTTGTGCTCTGTCATATAATAGGATTTCATATGCACGCGATAGTGACATTTTGACTTCCATAATATTACCCTAATGAAAGAGTATTCCTTATATTTATTAGAAACATCCCTGGTGGTCATTTGTAACATGTATGGTATATAAGTGTGTGTGTCATATCTCATTAGGCTAGATAGATTCTTACTTGAAGATTGGACTATTGCGAGCTGACCTCTTTACTTTTGTGCATCTGTCATATAAATTATCAGGAGTCTATGGAGAAATAATTCGGTTGACATTGCGCATGGCCTGGTGTGTAAGGGATTTATGTATTTTTTTCCTCATTGCATGAAAACTTTGATCTTATGCATGGTTTCCTTAGCATTCCTTGAATGCCCATATAAATTAAAGGGTTTCTTCATCCTTCCCAAAGATGAAAATTTATAGCTTCAAGTGAAATTATGTGCCAACATTAATAATATTAATAATATAATTCCTTACAAAAAAAAATTACCTGTATTTTAATAATTAATATTAATAAATGAAATCAAATTATTATTCCTAAAAATAAAATGTTAAATTTAATACAATTTGAATGTACATATTAAAAATATAAATTCCATTTTTTCAAATAATATTTCTATATATATATGAAAAAGTAATTATAACATATGAAAATATATCATGTAAAACCTGGTTTTAAAATAGGTTTTTTTAAATTAAATGAATTCTTTCGTACAAAATCCTAAATTTTGTAGAATTTAATAACATAAGTTGTAATATTATTGACTAATGGATAATTATGTGACTTATATGGATATACATAACCTAATATTCCCTAAAAAATAAAATTAAAAATACAAAAAATAATTTTATTAGAATATAATATTTATTTATTTTTGAAACGTTAAACCATGATTTTCTATGTTTAGATAATTTTTTTAAACTAGTCGTGTCACTCTTATAATTTTTTTAAGAATAAAATTAGTCCTAATTTTACTTTACTACTATAATTGAAATTATAAATTTCAAATAATTAATGATGGTGTTTATTTTATTTACATATATATTTGAAAATTTGGTTACATATATTTTTTATATCTAATTATATGGAAACATTTTAATGATTATATATTTGTATATGGTTTATAATGGTTTGGTATTATGTGTGTCACATTTTATATCACCTATATGATTTTTATATATTATAATATTTAAATTATAATGTTGTTACTCACTAAATTCATAAAAAACTGAATCTTTATAATTTAAATTATCACATACTATATAAATTATTAAAGGTTTTATAAAATATAGGATAATATCAAAATAAAATAAAAAATTGATATTATAACATACTTATTAAATTATCCATGGGATTATAAAATATCGAATAAATTAAAGATTTAATTCCAAATTATTTTTCATTCTTGATATATTTTGTACGTCTGAGATACCCATCCTCTTCCTTCAACTTCTTAACTAATTGCTTCAATTTTCATTGGGAACTAATTTATTTTTCCCAAATTTTAGTCACGTAGGAAACTATATATTTATTTATTCATCATATTTATCATCCATAATTGTATTTGAATCTATCCCCATATTCATTAATGTGTTTTTAATATCATCAATTTTATCATATTAATCATAATTTGGAATATTTAGTTTTGTGTAATAATAATATTTCTCAATTAAGATCTTATCTAATTTGGTTTCCCATTTGGATCTACTCTACATTGATTATGACACCCTTTATAAAAATTTTCCATTTGTTAATAATCCATTACCAAAACAAAAATATTTAACTCGTGTGATGAAAATTTAGAAATATAATAGGATTAAACAAAATTTAACCTCAACATGTCCTGCTCTAGGGAAACATCATTCTAGATTATAGTTCTATTTTTTCATGAAATATCACTCTTGGTTAAACATATAATTCTTTATTTTTTGTTCTATAACTCACTAAATCTTTATGAATTACTATTCCAAATTTCCATTAATATTTACAAATTTTTTTTACACGAAAAGCATTGAAATATGTGATCCAAAAAATCATATTATCTATTATATAATTAGAAATAAATTAATAAAATCCAAAACATATAGAAACAGAAACCTTAATAGCTTTACGGTGTTTTATCCTTTATTACAATAGAACAAGATATAAGAAAATGCATCAAAATGGATAAAACAATTTAGTAGTCTTAGTAAAATATATTTATACTTGAATTGTTCATTGAATTTAAAAAAAAATTACAACAATATTTTTTGTCAAGAATAAAAATATTACCTTTAGTATATCCTTGTATTTAATTAATAAGAAAACTAATGGAATCCAATGAATATAAAGAAAATAAGGTTGAGATAAAAATATTAATAAGAGTTGTAAACAATGGAAGATATCATGAATCAATATGAATAATAAATATGGACAGTTAAATGACTGAAAAAACATATAATTTAATCAATAAATTGGGAATGATATGCATCCAGAGATAATATCATTATGAAAATATCATGTATAGTAATAACTTGATACATAATGGGGTAAATATTTAATTATTTTATGTGAAGTTAATTGAACATGAAAATCAATAATTTTCAAATCTATCCTCAACATAGTTTAAAACTATTATATAAAGAATCCATCTCATTCCTCTACTATCTGGACCATTCGCAAGACAGTTTAAAACTATAGGTAGAACCACATTTAATTATTATATCTGATTTTTCACAAGATACTGGTAAGTAATCAAGGGAAATATAATGACTAGGGCCCACCCATCCCAACCTATTAAAATAATTTCTTAAATGAAATCATCACTATAATTCATGAACAATATTTTCTACCATTAAATATATATATTGAAGAAATAATATGAATTATAAATATATCCCCTATCAATCAATAAGCTTTCAACATAAAACAACAAATCTTTATAAGAGATATTGTTTATGAAATTAATATATCCTGGATAAATAACATATATATTTAGGGGGAATTAATTGTCTACTTTTGGTAGGTAACTAAATATTTCATGTGAAGGTTTTTTATTTTTTAAAATTAATCAAGATAGAGATTTTCGATAAATTTATTCACCAATATGATCACAAACTATCTATAGAATGATTAAATATGATATTACACAAATTATATTGAGAATAAAGGGTTTTTTTCATTCACAAAAATAAATACCACAAAAATATCATTGATAAATTCCTGATGGAAATATCCTTTTCATTTTGAAAATGATTTTTTTTAAAAATAAAACATTTTGAACATCCTTTTCATTGAATCTGTCCCTAAAAAAATTAAGTCAAATAATCCTTATAAACAAGAAATATCAGATTCAAATAAATGAAAATCATGATGGACGATAATTTCATATATTTTATACAATATAAAATAAATTTCATATTAGTCTTTAAAATGTTTGGAAAATGATTTGTTTAAGAAATGAAAAGAAGATTCAATTTAAATTTTATAAAAATCAAAAATTGTAAATGTTTTATGAAAGACATAATATTCATTGAAAAAAAATTGTAATGAATAAAATACAGTGAAAATTACTTTAATAAATAATTTATTAATAGTTAAAATTAATTTGGAAAATGTTTTTTAAAATCATTATTTTGGAAGAAAACATATTTCAAAATGAAGTGATAAATACAATTGAATTATAATAAAAATATTTCATAATTGATTTTCGTATCAAAGAGTGGAAAATATAAATATATCATAAATATAACATAAATATAACATAAATAAAAATTTTACAATATAAATACATTTTATTATTTTGAAATTTTAAAATAATTTCTTTCAATAGAAATTCAATTGTAAATAATATTGATTGGAATGAGATTGAGATATAAACTATTACAATAGTAATAACATTGATGTGAGAATTAATAAATGACTGAATTATGGGTTTAAAATATAAATACACATATAAATCTTGAATGGGACATAATTTAATCAAAATTCATCATACAAAAAATCTTATAATTATATAATCAATGAAATAGAAGCATAACCTAATAAAGATAAATTTAGTTAAAAAATCTCTTACATCATGTTTCCTTTTTATTTATCATTAGTTAAGCCCTATTATATTTTTTTTAATCAATTAAATAAATTAAACTATAACCATATTAATATTTATAATTTCATATATGATTCTTTTATAACGTATTTTAACTCATTCATAGAAAATATCTCATTATATTTATTTTTTTGGGTGTTAATTTCTATATTTTATCATGTGTGTTTCATAATTAATGACCTGGTTCAGGGCATATTGTATAGTTATAAAATCTAGATATTAATTATTATGGAAAATTATCATAATTATTCATGAATTATACTAATCAAAACAATCATTAATTATGTATATGAAAAAAAATGTATGTAACTATCATGGAGTGAGTGGGCCATATGTACGCATGGGTAACACTTCCATTATTCACTTATCCTTATAGAAAGGAGGCATCTAATTTTTTTATTCTCAAATAATTATAATAAAATCATATAAGTTTTACTTGTTCCTTACATATACATATATATACCAACCATATGTACTTGTGAGAAAAATAAAGTCACATTGCTTCGTGAAGGCAGTAGTCTACACATACATGAATAATGTTATCATCCTTAAGTGGGTGGAATGCTAAGGAAAATATTATATATATTTCCTTATAGAATAATAAATATTTCATTAATAACATAATTATTTAAATTATATGACATATATTTATAAATGTTATATATATTACATTCTATTTAAAGCGTTAGTGAAAATAGAATCACATCACTTCGCGTGCGGTAGTCTATCGTGAACACAAGCGATGTTATCGTATCCACTATGAATTGGAATTTAAAGAATAGAATATATGACACAATTACTCCAGAAGTATAAATATGTTAAAAATATATCATTTTTTTACTTTATATGACTCAACATTCCCAATCATGAAATGTGATAATGGAAGAACGAATGAAGTCAGCTAGCAAGGGTGTATTTTTACATAAAGATGAAAAATGATATTGTAACCCATTTGTTAAATGTGGATATGTTTATATGTGATTAAATTATTATTATAACATATATGTAAAATTAATATTATTTATCCATATCCTCTTCCTTTATTAATAATTAATATAGGTGGGGAAATAAATAATAAAACTCTCATTGAAAAACATTAAATATCCTTACGGTATCAAATTTTTGTTTTCAGTAAATCCTTCATAGTATAGATTTGGTTAAAAAATTAAGGCTTCTTGGATATGGATATTGAATTTTGGAAATGATATGGTGTGTTATTTTTGAATCAATTTTGTTTTAATTTTTGAACAAGGTATGAATGGGGGTGGGGTTTTATAAGGGAGGTGAGTGACACACCTGTAATTATTTAAAGGATTCAATCATACCTGTGTTTGTATCATGAATAAAGCCTAATAAATGGTTAATTATCAATCCTAGAAGAATGAAGGTCAAAATATGTATAGTTAATAGAATTTTTACAAGTTACTATGTCATTTTTAGCAATTATTTTCTTATATTAACCCACCCTAAACCTATTTTTACAGTAATAGAGTGGATAATTTTTTATAGTATTCAATATTAATTTTTGTTAAAATATTATGTTCACTATAATATAAAAGTTAAATTATTCTGATTCAAAATATTTAATCCATTTTAATAAACTAGTTTCTTAGAATTGTAAAAAAGGTAATTTAATATTAATCCCACGGACCTATCAAAGAATCGGGGTTGAATTTTTTTTTGAAATGATTAAAATGTTTTATACAAAAACTCATTCTGAAATTATTCCAATTAATTCAATTGAATTAATAGATATATAGCTTTATTAATTTAACATTAATATTAATTTATAATATAATTTCACCTTATAAATTCATTAAATGGAATAGTTGTTTTCTATTAAAAATCAAAATGTTTCACAATTCATCAAAAAACGAACTTTTCCAGAAAAATAACAAAAATAAAAATAATATATTTTCTCAACTAAAATTTAAAAAATAATTTCTTGTACAAACATTTTCTTAAAAGTGGAAAAAATTAATTTCAAATTATGTGCACTAAGTGAAATTAATCAGACTTAATAAAATAAAATTTTCTAGAAAATATTTTTTTTAAATGATTTTTATATTCATTAAATTTAATATATAACTGATAAACCTATGTAAAATATATATTTTTATATGTTAGTTAATCTTATTAAAACCCTCAATTCTAATTTCTATGAGATAACTATCATATTAAATAATAATAGTATATTTCTTGTTCAAAAAATCACAGTCTTGTGTGTAATTATAAATCATCAAAAAAAGATATTTGTTGTGTGCAACACATGCCAAAAAATTTATTAGGTGTAATTAAATTTATTGATTTGAATTAATTTATTGAAAAATAAATATATTATAGATTCTTAAGTGTTTTATTTTGTTTTATTTTTGGGGTTCCGAGTAATAAACAGTACGGAAAACATGTTATTCTTTTAAAATCAAGGGACGATATAATAACATCCCATTTAAATAAATTAATAACATAAAATTTAAACATAATCTCAATAATCAAGAGTTTCATATTTGAATATTATATTTATTGACACACATTGTAAAAAGTGACAAAGAAAATATCCCACATTATATGAGAATAATGGATGTAAAAATTCATCTCAAATAACATGTTACTAGGATTATACATTGGATAAAAGTGGTTGAAATTTATGATGTGTAAATTGATTGGAGGCATAAATAATTATATACAGTGATTAATGATTTTTATCACATTAATGCTAAAGATCAATGGAATGTTAAGGGGTTAAAAAAATAAATTTATGATGATTTAAAGGACTGTCTTATTTATCAAATATTAAGGTAATTGTATACCATTTTTTTTTCAATATACATTTTATATAGTTGAGGAATAATATTTAAATTTAATTATATAACAAAATATAAATATGTTATATGTCTCTATTTAATAATAAAAAATTCATTATTTAGTTGTTCATCGATCAACTTATTATTCATACATTAATTTAGGAAATTAATAATGAAACTTTATTTTTAATTCCTAAATCATTATAAATTATTTTTAATGGATCATAAAATTCATAAAATATTAAAAAGTATTTCTGTCTACCTCAAACTATTTTCCAATACCAATATGGTTGGTACAAGTTATACAATAAAATATATTAATCTATAAATCTTTTATAAATAAGAACATAAAATATTTCATAAATGTTTAATCATATACACCTTCTAAAAAAATTGAATCTATATCTTTAGAAATAAAGTCACTGAATTTATAAATTGAAATTGTCATTAATCCAAAAATTGAAGTATCTCTTATCCAAGACATACAAAACATGTTAATACTTTCACCTTATATTCTATTGAAAAATATTATTTATATGAACTAATATAAAACTATATTGAAAACATGCCTCCATACTTATTCCAGAAGTTAAACATAGATTATTGCATATATTCACAAAATCTGAATATGTTGTAAACTCCATCAATGATAGCATATACTACGTTGTTAAAAAATGACAGATCATTTCCATTGTAGTCAATAATATCCAATTTACATTATCCATATAAATTATATCATACACCAAATATGATTATCACCAAATCAGGATAATATTAATGGATTTCATTCCATCAATCATTTATTTTCCTAAATTTTCAACTTTATATTGAAAAATATACTTGTTTGTGTATATCATTTAATAAGAGATTTCAAATTATCAATTAAAATGTATTATAGTACAATAACTATACCTTTAATAATGTTTATAACTATGATATCATTGATAATATATTCAAATGAAATAAATATGGAATCTGCAAACAATAACAATTTTCATTTCTCTTCACTTATACTAATAGCTTATGTATAACTATGATCCATTATCATTATTAGAAGTATATTCCTTTGATTATTGAGTTATTAATTTTCATAATGTCCTATATTATTATAGTTGAGGCATTATACATTGGAAACTTTTTACCTTACCTTGAAATGACAATCCAAATGGAATTTCTCATCACATTTTTATCACAATCCCAAACCATTTCATCATGTTCTACGGTGTTTCTTTCAAATATTATGACATGTGGGAAATTAATTCTATCACTTATTCCCTTTGTATGTATTACTATCTAACATCCTCTTCTTTTTATTCTTCTCACAAAATCCATAATAAATAGATATTTAATTTTCGTTATTTTTAGCATATGATACTATGTCTTTTTATGATGACATTGTTTCGGAGACTAGTTCCCATCATAATATTTACTTAATCTCGTCATATAAATTCACATTATTACACCTTCAATTACATGCATTGATGGGGTTCTCATTACTTATTTTAAAAACTATTTATTATTTATTTAATAACCTATATTATATAATATCGTTACAAAACATAATGTAAAATTCCAAAAATGTTACAATAATTAAGATAAATTTAAAATTTTACACATAGCTAATATCATAGTCATAACTATAGTTTCTTTGTAGATATCTCAATTTTAAAATCAATTACAATGATTTGTAAAGGAAATTCGAATTGACCCATTTTTTTCCCTTAGGATTTTCAAACCCATAATATAGTAATGATAGTTTTTCTATAATGGTTAATGATTAGTTATAGACCAATTCAACTTTTTAGAGTTACAACTCTAAGATACCTTTGTTACAGAACCATGTCTAATTGCTGTAAAAAATGGATTTATTGATAAGAAAAACCACATATTTTATTCAATTCCAAAACATTAGAATGTTTTTCTATAATTATAATAATATTATATTCGTGGGCTATACTTCCTAATATATGATGTCTTTAATCTTGTATCCACGATTTCTACTAAACATCCTCTAATACTAACTGTAATGAAAAATACACTATTATCTAAGTCCAAGAGTATAATTTATTAAAAAAATATAACATATAAATAATCACATTTTAATTATTCAAATACTTTAGTAGTCATTGGAAACTATATAAATAGATTAATAAATCATTATATTTTTTAAAAATTAGAAAATAATTTTTTTCAAGAATAACATTATTATCACTAGCATATCCCAACTTATCATTCTAAGAATGTTTTATAGATACCTAGAAAATGAAATTATATAAAATATATCTAATATAGTAAGTAAGGGTTATGTACATTGGATGTTAACATTAGTCAATTATCACAATCAATATGTAATGTTAAATAACTAAAAACACATTCTATTTAATCAATAAACATAGAATGAAATGCAACCCAATATAATATCACTCTAAAATTATAATGAAGGAAGATAAATTATTTATTAAAAAATGAAATGATTAATTATTAAATGTCATCTGTGAGGCACATGAAAACCTCCACAATGAAGATCTATAATCTATATATTATAAAACTGCTGGAAAACCCAACTAATACATATGTTGTGATTCATTTTCCAAAGATAATTTAAAACTATATGTAAAATCATTTTTAATTGTTTTAACAGATTTTTCCCAAGATATATTTTAATGAATTGTGCAGCTATATAATTCTCTGGACTCACCCATATCTTCATGTAAAAATTATTCCTCAAATATCATATAATTGATTTAATTCAGGCCCAATATACTATACAATTATATATATATATATTGATGAATGAAAATGGATAATTAATATTTTCCATGGAAATAAAATATATTTCAACGTGAATCTTTATATTTATAAATGAGATACATTTTAAAAAATAACCATATCCCTAATAATTAATATTGTGATATATTGTAAATATAATGTTCAATGATCATGGATAATTGAATATTTAATTGGATACATAATGACTATGAAAATTAATCAATAATGTGAATGTCAGTACATTCCATGGTAAAAATTATAATAACCCATCTGAAGGATTAAATAATATTGTATTAATACGATATATACCAAATAGTGTGATAATAAAGGGTTACATCTATAAATGAGTAGAAGTACTATAAAAATAAATTTTCATCAATCTTGATAAAAAGATCATTTTTTATTTTTTAAATCACATTTGTTTACATAAATCACTATAAAACATGACATTAACAGCTCTAAAATTGGTATTTCTCTACAATAGAAAAGTTCTGACTACCATTTCACGATAAAAATATCAATCCCTTTGTTATCACTATTATAGTAGATAATAATGGGGTCCTTTATCAACACTTCTAGAAGCAATGATAAAATATTTAATTATTATTTTATTTTTTAGCACTGATAAAGGATTCTGTTATTAGTTTAATTATTAGAGTTGATAAATTGGATTACATTAGTGTGCTATAATAACACAATGAAAAACCAAAAAAAAAACAAGTTCAAAATACATATTTTATATGAAATCAAATTTACAACAAAAATGTTGTGAATAAAACACAACATTATAGAAATATTAATCATGGGTTTATTCAATTACACAAGTATGTACAAATTATCACATAAATTCATCATTTTTAATTTTCCTATATCTTCCTCCTTTGAACATAAATCAAGAAATTATGGTCCAAACATCCCATGATTAATAGAAATAAATCACCTATATTAGAAAATAGTTTTATGTTAATAATAATAATATAAGTAAATAAAATATAAAGTGTTAATTTTAAACTAAACATTGAGTCATAATATGATCATTGTGTATCAGATCGATTAGACGTTGATTAATGTATGTCACGCCATTTCTGGTTCAGCTTCAGGAATTATCTATTAAAAAATTATCAAAATAAGTATATAAAAATGACATAAGTAAATTAATTATGTAATATTAGATATAATTATTAGAAAATATTATTGGATAATCTTCTCATTTTTGGTGATGTGATAAGTGTTTTAAATGAAAATGGAATATATATATTGAAAACATGTGCTGGTGTCATACGAATCACACCATTAATTAGATTGAGGTTTGGATGATTCTTAAACATACCAGATGTCTTATGGATCATTTTCCTAAGTTATAAAAATAATCAAAATTCATTTTCATGGTGTTGAGTAGGTCATCTTTATTTTTTACTAAAATGTCATTTAATCAGTAAATCCACACTTAGAGTTATACTGGTAACATAGTGTGTTATATTAATCTGAAACTTGTTCCAACACATCAAAAATGAATTTCTAATCAATGTAGTAAATTATCAATACATTATAATTGTGTTTTTGTGGTTTTCAGTGAGTGACAATTTTTAAACTAAAATGTCAATTTTAAATTGATAATGGGCTTATTGAGACAATCCTAGTACATCGTTTATCATATTATGGAGAATATAATTACTACATTTCCTAATCAATTTATTTATGATTTTTAGAAATTATCAAAAAAATCCAAATGAGTTTTCTCAGTTTTTATTTTGTCAATTTATATTATTATAATTAATTTCAACTTTATATAAAAGCACAATTATAGTCATATTTGTTACATTGTCTCTCATATTGTGGTCTCGATGATTCTTTTACATCCAAAATGAACTATAAATAATTTATCTATGGTATCAAAGAAATATGAATTCATTTTATCAGTTTTTAGTATATCAATTTTCTTTTTTAGAAATATTAGTGTTAATTTCAAATAAAAAAATTGCACATAGATTAATATCAATCACACTGTGCATCAGAATGAGGGATGTCTAATACCTAAATAATACAAACAAAATATTTGTTTTCCAAAAGTATTAAAACAATATGAAATCATTTTCATGGTTTTCAGTATATCATTTGGTTATTTTTACTAAAATTACATTTTAAAATAGAAACACTCAAATTGTTTAATACCAACCTCATCATGTGTCAATTGGATGTGAGACTAAATTCTAAACATACAAAATTATTTATAAATAATTTTTCCTAAATTATCAAAATAATAAAAGAAATTTTTAAATGTCTTTAATCAGTGATACATTTTGAAATAATTTTTTAATTAAAAACAAATAAGTGACAATTAAAGATATATCAATCACATTGTTCTTACGATAGTGTTGTTTATGATTAAAAACTTATCAAATTACTTATGGATTATATTCCAAAAGTATCAAACCACATCGATTTCATTTTCTCTATTTTTAGAATGTTAATTTCCTTTTTACTAAAATTTATATAGATTTTATGTAAATAGACACATTTGGGGTCACACCTATAACAAAATGCTTTATAATGAGATGATTCATATTCCTACACATCCCAAATGACTTATTTATCTTTTTCTTGAATCATCAAATGAATCTAAATTATTATTATTTAGTATGAAACGTGTATTTGTTACTAAACTGTCATTCTCAACTGAAAACACGCATTTTGAGTCATACTTGTCATGTAGTGTGTTGGATTGAAAAAATAATAGTTCCTATACATCTAATTAAACTTATGAATCATTTTCCTATATTAGTAATACTATATATTCATGTTTTACAGGTTTTTAGTATGTGACACTTTTTGATCTAAAATGTCAATTTTGAATTGATAAAGAACAATTGGAGAGATACCTATCAAAACATGTGTGAGATTTGGGATCAATTAATACCTACACATCCAAAATGGATTTTGGAGTAGTAGCCAAATTTATCTAAAAATATGAATGAATTTTATCTATTTTGATTATTTTAGTTTTCATTTTCGTTCAATGTTAGGTCATTTTTAAATAAAGAGATACACTTGGAGTCATATTGGTAACAGTATGACTCTGTTTGAGGTGGATTTAATAACTATAAATCTCAAATGTCATATGAATAAATTTACTATAATATCAAAAAAATATGAATGTGTATTTTTAGTTTTTATTACATCACTTAAATTTCTCACTAAGATGTTATTTTAAAATAGAAACATGCACTTTGAGTCATATTGGTGACAACATGATGTGGTGTGATTTTAGACTGAATCCAATGGATCACAAATAACATATGAATCATTTTAATAAATTATCTAGAAAATATAATCATGTTTCATTAGTTTTTATTGAGTGACACTATTTACACAAAAATATCAATTTTAAACTCATAGTGGAATCATGGAGTAATCCAATTCCCATCATGCATCACATTGAGGTTTAGATAATTCCTACACATCCCAAATGACATATGGATCATTTTTCAAAATTATTAAAGAATCAAAAATGAAATTTCTTCATTTCGATTATGTCAGTTGTTTTTTATACTGTTATTAATGTCTTATTTAAAAAAACATTCTATGAGATATATATGTAATAGCATGAATCAGATTTAGGTATAGAGTTTTCCTATATGTCCCAAATGACATATGGATAATTTTAATAAAATATCAAGAAACATTAAAAAAAATTCTCATTTTTGAGAATGTTACATTTTTTTCTACTAAAATTACATTTTATACTCGAAAACTCACATTCGGACATACATGTCACAATATATTTCGTTTTTATTTTAGATTGATTCTTACACATCAAAAATGACTTATTATTCATTTAGTTAAGTTATCCAGACAATCTGATTGTTTCTTCTTGACATTCAATAAGTGATACTTTTTGAACATAAATGTCAATTTTAAACTCACACCAGACACATCGAGTCATAGCCGTCACACTGGCACAAGATTGGGGTGAGGCTGATTCTTATATGTCGAAAATGAAATATTTATTATTTAAATAATATATCAAAATAATGAAAATTTGTTTTCTTGGGTTTGATTACGTTAGTATTTCTATCTACAAATCATGTCAATTTTAAATAAAAAGACACATTTTGAGTCATAATGGTCTCACCATTCATTGTATTGATGTGAAGCTTATTAATATATGCCTCAATTAACTTATGGGACATTTTTTTAATTAATAAATATAATCCAAATCTGTTTTCTCATTATTGAGTATGTTGCATTTTTTACATAACTTTCATTTGGAACTTGTATCATGAACATTAATACATACTAGCCACATAATGTGTTAGATCAAAGTTAGTCTAATGTGTAAACAAAAATAATGACATACTAATTATTTGTAGAAAATTAACTAGTCAATCTAATGGCGTTTTCTCAGTTTTCTATGAGTGGCACTTTTTAAAAAATACTATTTTAAAATAATAATGGAATCATAGAGTAGTGTCGGTCACACCATGCTATGAATTGAGATCTGACTGATTCCACCATGACCCAAATGAATTTCGTATAATTTTACTATAGGATCAAAACAATCTAATTGTGTTTTCTTGGTTTTGAGTATGTCAATTTTATTTTTATCAAAAATAAATGTCAATTTTAAATGAAAATAAAAAATTAGCATCATACATGCTACATAGTACATCATATATAGGTATTTCTTATTAATACATGTCTCGAATGGCATATGGATCATTTTACTAATGTATCCAAACAATATGAAAGATTTTTCTCAACAATGAATATTCCACCTTTAAAAAAATTCATTTTAATGTGGAAACACAAAGATTGAGTCATATAGGTCACATCGTGTGTTTTTTTGATATGAAACTCAATAAATCACATCAATAATTAATTATGAGTCGTTATCCCATCATATCAAGATAATCCAAGCATATTTTCTTAGTTTTCAGTGAGTGAAATGTCTTGAAGTAAATGGTAATTTTAAACTGCTAATAGATACTAAGAGTTATATGATTCACTCCATTTGTCATATTACTTTACATAGGATTTCAAGAAGTCTTAAATTTAAATTGGATGAGTTTCCTTAAGTATCAAAATAATCTGATTTAGTTTCCTCAATATTTAGTATTTTGGTTGGATTTTTTGACAAAAACTAATTTTAATTTTAAAATAAAAGAAACACATTGAGTCAGTTGTGTCATTCTATGGGTCATATTGAGGTGTTTTTTATTCATAAATGTCCCAAATGATATATAGATTGTTTTCCAAAAATATCAAATTAGTTTAAATGAATTATATTTTTTTTGATTATTTCAATATTTTATTTTATTAAAATTAATGTTAAATTTAATTAAAAAGTCACACGTTGAGTCATGTTAGTTGCATTATGTTTCAAACTAAGATTAATATATATTTTAAATGACCAAAAGTAATTATGAATCTTAAAATATTGTATAAAAATAATCTAAATGAATTTTCAGGGTTTTTAGTATGTTAGTTTTTTTAATGAAATATAATTTTAATCTGTAAACACAAATATTGGATCAAAAGTGTCACGTTGTAACAGCCCAAGATTTTATAAAAAAAATATTCTTTTTAATTTTATTAAAGTCTTGTGTTGTACGCTACACCAAAAGGAGCTTGCACAACACGCATCCTTGACTTGCTTTGCATTACACGCAATCACGACCTTCCTCGATAGCGTGTGTAATACGCAATACCGAGTTTCACTAAACAACGATATGCTATTAAAATATAATTAAAACTAGCCGTTATGAATAGTAATAACCACTTTTTAAAACTCTGTAAATCTTATTTTTCAAAATGAACTTCATTTTTTGATTTGGAGTATCGAATTTAGCCTAAGGTGAAATTTTGGTACTTTTCGGGTAACTTTCATATTCCGATGAATAGTGAAAATTACTAAATTATAATTAAAAACAACTTTTTTAATCGAAATAATTAATAGTGATAAATTATTAATTTGAGTGGTTTTAAAGTATATTTAGAATATATTTTTTACAATTTAATACAATGTTGGTCATTGGATGTAATTTCACATTTAAACTAGACATAAACAAGTGTCAATCTTTTGATAGATATTGTTTCTTAAAAACACGCTATTTGTTTTAACAGCGGGATTTAATTATAAAAATAATTAATGCAACTTTTATGTTATGATTTTGGTACAATAGACTTCATTTTTGAATTCGGAATATGAAATATAGCTTGGGATGAAATTTTGGCATTGTTCTGAAAAACATCAATTTTTTATGAATAGTGAAACTACTAAGTGGTAGGTTAAAAACTGAATTTTGCATAAAACTTAATTTTACCGCTTCTGTGAATGGAATTTCGAAAATCCGAGAGACACGGTTAATATCAAGGACTAAAATGTGGTTCAATGAGATGAAAATAATTTTTTGGTGAATAGTAACTTTTTACTTTTTTTTACCACGGTTAATAGTAAATAGGGTAACTAAGGGTAAATATGATATTAATATTACCCTAACACATGTCCTAATTCTATTGGACAAGTGTAATTCGACCAAAAACAAACTTAGGAATAAAATATGACCATTTAGGCCCACTTGGATTAGATTAGGACATTTATTATTAATTTATTTAAAGAAGGGTTAAAATAGTTAAAATCAATGTTTAATAAGTAAATCATTTTTAATATGGGGTTATACATAAGATAAATTCGACTATAAATATTCATTAGAAAGCTAAAAAGATTTCCTACATGATGGTATTTTATTTGTAATTTTTAGACATCATATAATATAATTTATTTATGACACAAAGATGATGCAGTAATTATCTTATTAATGAAATATTGACATAATTGATAATATAAATACCAAAATAAATGTAATTTTAGACTTTTTATGAATTCCACTAATTTTCTAGGTTACTATGATATATTAGTGTTGATTTAATCAACTTTTTTCGAACATATAATTCTGTTATGACTTTCAAAAAAATCATATATCAAATAGTGTCAAAATTGACACAAAATAGTTTTTAAATCAAATATTATATTATAAATTGTTATTTTATTCCTAAAAATCTAAGGTTCGGCCAAATGACTAAGATAAGGATATATGTATTACTAATATACAATTTGGGGTTCGTTTGTCATGTTATAGTAAGTTTATTAACCATATAGTGAAAGAAAACAAAAAGACACGGTAAAAGTTAAATTATTTAACTTAGAGTTAAATCTAATTGATAAGGTTAAAATAATACCCTAAAATTGTCTAAATCCTATTGGTTGATATGATTTCGACCCATACCCACTTTAGCTTCGAAATAAGACCCTTTTGAACCATTATAAACCGATTTTTACTTTAATATAAAATAATATTTTGAGATATTCCTAAGGTGCCCCTCTCCTCCCCTATAAAAGGATACCTCCTCACCCTCCTCCTCACACCAATTTGAGCACTCAAGCTCGGCCAACCCCTGCCAAAATCCCTTCTCCACTTCCCTAGCAACATCCTAGAGGTTCTGGTCTTCCTCAAAGACCAATTATAGTGCCCTAAGAGGAGGTCTCAAAGAGGCACTTCAAAGAAGAGGTAATTACCGTTACCAATTCTTTCATCTTTATTTCTTCTTCCACTTCTTCTTCTTAGGTTGTTTCATTATGAAGTAATAACATCAGTATCACTCATATACTGATATGTTATTATAAGTATGAAACAACCCTATTTCACCATCTATTCATCCTATGGAAAAAGAAATCACCGCACGTGCGTACGTACGGAATACCGTCTCCACGCCGTGGTGTAATCTATTTTCCACCACCACCTTACATGGATGGGTATAATGGTGTAAAGAATAACTATACATAGTTATTACAACATCATATTGATTCTGATATATTTTATAATCCACTCCAATTCAATTCAATATTTATAGAAATGATATCATCGCTCGTGCGTACGTACGGACTACCGTCTCCACGACGCGATGAGATTCATTCTCCATGTTAACCATTTAAGAATGATTATAATGTATATATAAGAAATAATAATGAAATACATGACATTATAAAGCTACTGGATTTATGTATATATATATACATATGTATGTCATCTACTTACTTCCATTTCAAGGCAATAAGGAAAGAAAAACAGCGTTCATGCGTACGTACGGACTACCGTCTCCATGAACGGTGTTTTTCATTTTATTTATCTATCTATTATATATATATATATACTGAATATATATGATATATAAATCATATTTTATATTCTGGAAGTAAGTAAATCATGATATAAGTAATAATGATGTCAAGAACAACAAGTCAAAACACCTACGATAAATGAAACGATTTTACCCAAAACGCTTCTTTAACATGGAATTTACAAAAGAACGGGTAATATAATGTCATAAGTGAACCATATATGATATCATAACAATGAATATGATTCTGTAATAAGTCAATGACATTATTTAAATCATTATACAGGAGGTTCGGACACATACGAAGCAAATTGGACCTAAGGTAAGGGAAATATCACAATCTCACTTTTATCCGAGATTGTTTTTACTTTGGTAATTACTGGGGTGTATTTTATCATCCACATCCATGTTTCATCAATATGTAATATTATTTCCATCCACCTACAATTGTTTAAATCCATTTTTACCCTTCGGTGAGTTTTTAGTAATATGTATGAAAGGAATCTTTTGTCGTTTTTCGTACGAGGTACTTTTTGACTTTTCCGACAAAAGTACGAAGAATGTTTTTTTTAACTTATACGGCACGAACGGATTTTTACGGTTTTATAAAGCCTTATTTTCATGAACCTTCCTCCAAAATATTTCATGACTATTTTTAATAAAATCTCTTTCTTTTAAAATTGTATGATTTTTTGTGAAAAGAAATTGATTTTGAAGAAGAAAGGATATTTTCCTCAAGAATTCATTTCAAGTGTTTTATCAAAATTATTTTCCATCTAAGATAATAAAGGGTTATGTTTCTATCCATATTTTTTTACATTGATTTGACTATGTTGTGATGGAATTATGTTTATGAATTCCTTTATCTTATATGAATGGTTTTATGATGTCATGTTGTTTAAGAATCCCATTTTTATTACATGGGTTATGCAATGATGTATGATTTATGATTTTGTGGAACACATAAGAATGGTATCATTATGAGATGGGTGGGACCTATATCTCCCTCCAATGCATTGGGTAAAGATTTTATATCTCATGAGATAGACATGGCTGGAATGGTAGGTTATACCGGTTCAGTGAAACAGGACTGAAACGAGGATTACTCGATTTAGAAAGGGACTTTGTCCACTAAGATAGTCTTGGCAATGAGTCTTGACTAACAAGAAATGATTTTCTATGATTATGTGTGTATGCCACAAAGTTTCATGTTTTAAGATATGATTATTGGGATTACATTTCACTTCTATGATATATCCCATGTTATGATATTATGAGCTCTTTTGCAGGTTAAGATTTCCAAAAGCTATGTATATGATGTGATTGATTTTTCTTTTGTTTACCCTTACTGAGCATTTGAGCTCACCCTTTTATGTTTTCTTTTCCCCAGGATATAAAGAAAGGTTTTAGGTAGAAAAAAGGGATGACCTTTATGGGAGATATTGAAGAACTTTCACCACGATTAGAAGATTACGTTCCGAGTTTCCAAAGACACTAAACTATTACGATCCTTTAGTGTGTGTTTTTGTTATATACTAAGTATTCCGCAAATGTAATGTAATGTCCATGTACGTCAAGCTTCGGGTCTCTACACACGTTGTGTGTCGCTTTTATGGGAGACATATAATTATACATAACAATTTAATTATGAATAATTTTTCAAAATTATCATGTCAATCCATGTGTTTTTTCTTGTATTTCATTGAGAGGATATTTTTGAAATAAAATATCATTTTAAACTAATAATGGACAGATGGTTTCATACGAGTCATACATTTCATCATATTAATATTAGGATAATTCCTATATGTATAAAATAACTTGTAGAATTTTTTTATAAATAATAAAAATAATAAAAATTTGTTTTATTGTTCTTCAGTATATATGTTGACTTTTATACTAATATTAATTTCTATTTGAATTATGAAAACACAATAGGATTCATTCTAATCACACCGTATTTCAGATTGAGGTTGAGCAGATTATTATAATTCCAAAATTTGTTTTAGATCAATTTATTATCTTATGAAAATAATATGAATGCGTTTTATTAGTTTTGATTACATAACTTCTGTTTTTTATGAAAATCGCATTTTTAAATAGAAACATGGAATTTGAGTAATTATAGTCACATCTTGTGTCAGTTTGATGTGAGGTTGATCCCAACATGTAAAAAATGAATTATTAATATTTTTTATAAATAATGAAGACAATCCAAACACGTTTTCATGGATTTGATGAAGGGAAGCATTTTGAACTCTAATGGAAATTTTATACCGATAATGATACTTCATGTCATGTTGATCATAACATGTATCATAATTAGGTGCATATACTTCCTAAACATTTATAATAATTTATTTGATATTTTTTTATATAGAATCAAACCAATATAAATACATTTTATTATTTTTGAGTAAATCAATTGTCGTTTTTTCTAAAATTATTGTCCATTTTGAATAAAAAGGGAACACATAGAATGATATTGGTAACACCGTTTTTCAGAATATGGTGTAGAAAATTCAAGAACATTTATAAAAACATATTAATCAATTTACAAATTTATAAAAATAGTCGAAATTCATTATATTGGTTTTGACAACATCACTTTTGTTTTTTTACTAAAATACCATTTTAAACTAGAAACATGTAATTTTAAGTGATACTTGTAATATTAATTATTAGTTTGATGTGAGAATGATACTAAAATAGAAAAAATGAATTATGAATCAATGTAATAAATTATTAATACAATCTAAAGTAATTTTTTCAGTTTTCATTGAGTGACACTTTTTGATCTCAAATGGTAATTTTAAATAGATAACAGACACATGGATTCATACCTATCACATTGTCCATCATATTTAAGTAAAATTGATTCCTACACAACCTAAATGACATATAGGTCATTTGACTAATGTATAAAAATAATAAAAATTCATTTTCTTGGTTTTGAGTATGTCTGTTCTTTTATCTAATACTATTAATTTAAATTTTAAATATAAAGACATAGTTTGTGTGATAATAGTCACATAGTGCATCAGATTGAGGTGAAAATGATTCTTACATGTTCCAAATTAATTATAGGTTATTTTCCTATTGTTGTAGAATAGTCAATATTCATTTTGTTTTTTTTTCAGTACGTCCTATGTCATTTTTAATAATATTAATGCCAAATTTAAATAAAAATACACACTTAGAGACATAACGGTCACATCATGCATCATATAGAGATGTGGATGATTTTTATGAATCTCAAATTTCATATTGATCCATTCCCTATCGTATAACAATAACATGAATTCTTTTCCTTGGGTTTGAGTATGTGAATTATTTTTTTACTAAAATGACATTTTAGACTGCAAATAGACACATTGATTCAAACCGACAAAATTTTGTGTAATTTTGATGTGATATCAGATAGTGTAAGCAATTACAGTAATAAAATTGTACCTATTAACCTTAACGAAATCCAACTCTTCCCTTGTCCCCATGTTAGTCATGTCCAACCCTACATTAATTATATCTTCTATGTTTCCAAGATCATTAACTAATACTCCCATAAAACTATCAAATGAATTTTCTTCTATATGAATTACATCAATAAAAATTATGATATGGAATGAATTCACATACTTAAACTAAAATAAAACTGATCTCTTCTTCACACATGATTTTTTTTGGTTTTTTAAAAAAATGATATACAAAAAATATTATCAATATCATTTACGTTATCATATAGTTGATCACTAATTAGTGTAGATGATGTCGTCACTTGTTATTTATTCCCAGTTAATGTTTTAATCCATGATAGGTATTTTTTTATCGGGATAGAAATATTTTCTGTTAAAAAAAAACATCATTGAGGAATGTTACAACTAAACTATTTGTGTGATTTTTTTACAAATTTGATACACCAATATTTCTCTGATTTATATATCCTCAAAACATTTCATAAGACAGAAATTCATCTATTGTTCTACCAATCATTGACATCAATTATAATTCATTACTTATATGAGAATAAAGAATTCTAACACATGTATAGGACAATATGGATAGATCAGAGATTAATGGATCCAAATATACATCAATACCATTACACATTTCCTTTTGTCCATATATTATATGAGACAACATGATGTAATGATCCAAAGATTCATTGATGGACATACCTCTTGATCTAATTAAATGTATATGTAATTTTATATAAAATGTAAACTTCATTGGTTTTATGTTATGAATTTTGATCGTTGCTAATATAGTCGTTGAACAGTGATCACGTGATTAGTATAAATATAAGGCTTTAACAATCCCAATTTACTCAGAAAAAATAACAGATGTCCTCATCTAGTAGAATTTATCCATACAAAGACCATTTTTCAGAGCTCGGAAAAGAGGTGGCATCCTAGGGCTTCTCTCTTGACAAAGACCAAGCTGACTTCTATCATGTCAAGCTCAAACGGGACCATCTACGAGAACAGTGGAAGTTGATAGAGATTACCACTCGATCAATGTTATCTGAGCCACCCCAAGAGTCTGTCACCATTGCTCACCTTACCCATAGGGCTTATGTGGCAGTTTAAGAGGTTATGTAACAAATCATTATTACTATGTTCATGTATATTATTTTTGTATATAATAAAAAATATACCTTCTTGTCATTATCAATACATTCTATATAGTTTTTAAAGTACAAATAGAATTTTTAGTTATTATTTAATATAGAATTAGTTTTTATTAAATTACGGGATTTTTGAATAAGATATTTTTTTAATAAAATATTATTATTATTATTATATTAATTTTTATTAAATTTAAATGATCTTATTATTTTATGAATGCAATTTTAATTTTTATTAAGGTTTGAAAGCAATTTTTTTTCAGACCTGTGAAGTTTCGATAAATTTAAGTTTTTATTTTAAAAGTGAAAATCAACATATTTACAAAAAATTATTTAGATAAAATAAATGGTATTTCTATAATCAGGATGTTGAAATTATCCAATGGTGAATTTATCATAATTTTCTGAGAGTCAATTTTTTGCGTAAAAATTAAATACTGTTTAAATATATAATTTGTTTTATGACATCATAATGACCAAATATTGATGTAATGAAATACTATAAGCTTTATGATATTCCAATATATGTTTTAAAATTTAATTAATGCGATTATAGGTTTGTTTGACTTACTTTTAGCAGCATTAAAGTACCCCTCAAGACTTATTAAACACCTTGTCTTTTTAACATATTTTCCATGGGAGTGTGACTCACCTCCATAAAAGAAACCCTATTATTTTAAGAAGTTCAGACACTGGCCTTATAAAATAATATTTTCCTCTTCCCATTTTCGATAACCATGGGAAAAACCATGGGATGGTCTGTTGTTTGTATTAATTTAATATAGGGGTCCCAAATCTAATTAATAAAGAATTCACTCACATTACCTATATAAACCCACCCATGCTCCCACTTCCTCCTCACCCAAAGCCTTCGGAGTTCTTCCATCCTCGGTCCCAATCTATATAGAATCCTCCCAAGTTGCCCCAGGCTCTCAAGAAGCCTCTCCAATCCCCTCTCAAACCTTTGGACCTACACTTCCATGTAATGGTTTTTTCTTCCTTTCTCATTTTTGTCCAATTTTCTTTAAGTTGTTTTGCAATTTTAATTTCAATTAAGAATGTTGGGGTATGGTTTTGCACCTCCCTCATAATTCCCTCTTTATGTTTGAATGACGGGATACCCCTTTCTCTTTCATTAAATGCCTCCCATGTACACCCATTACTATGCCGAAATTCTGAAAGGAACTTCCCTCTCCTCTTTCACATTCAAGCAATACTTTTATATCATGAATCTAAATTCCATTAAAATTGTTGGGACATTTTTCTATATATAATCCTTAATTTCCATTACATTTAAAGATGATGTGTAACCTCCTTTATCTCTCATCACCCATTTTTATGAATCCATATGTCACGCTATTACGCTCCTGAAATCGCACCGATTTTCTATGCCAATTTCATTGTGTAGTGAATACCATTCGCATTTCTCCATCAAGGGTATTCACCTTTATGCAGATTTACTTATTGACTATAAAGTTTAATGTATGAATTCAACATTTCATTATCAGGGAATAAATTATTGTGTTTTATGAATCCATGTTTTATTATCCATGTGGCACACTTATGCATGAAATGAAATGTTTAAGAAGGGTGTGCCCTTATAGCACTCCAATGCATTGTGTAAAGTATAGTATCATGATACGTCATGTGCAATGAGTATTGAATAATGATAATTCAAGTGCAACTAGGGTTTACTCGTTCCTCATGTGCAATGAGGATTTACTCATGCTCCATGTGGAAGGATCCTTGGCTCATGCTAATTCCATGTTAAGTGTCACTTCCACATTTCCATGTTATGATTAGTATTATTTATCATGACTTTTTGATCATGTTTCTCTGGTGCTCTATTGATATGACTAATTTCTAACATGTATTGTCCTTCTCATGTTATTCAATGTGTATTCCATTATCGGGATTTACATCGAACACTTTTCATATGCATGTCATCAGGTTATCCCATGAAATGCTAAGTACGATGAAAATCATGTTTAAGTTTGTAATAAAAGAAAAGTTATCATAGTTGTTATCAGAGGATAGGTACAATTATCTTTGGTATTAGGAATAGAAAACCCTAGTAAAGCCTTAGAGACATGACTATGTATAAAAAAACATCCCAGTGTTTTGGTAAGTATTTTGTAAGTGGTTTATCATGAAAATACATCCATTTCTATATACGAGTAGGTAGAGGTGGATCTGGCACAGATGTATCCTAGGGGGAAAACCCGAAAACACTGTTTTGAGCTAGACTCGAATGAGAACTGGTGCATGAAAACAGTCATTGCTGCTCTCTTGGTTACGACACTCCTAGGTGATATGTTTTGAAAAATTCACAAGCTTAGTATGAACCCTTATTAAGGGAATTAAAAAAATGCCACTAATAATATATGTTAGGAAGTAGATCATCAAAAGACTAGATTGAGGCCTATAGAACCACGAGTTAAGGAAATAAAAGTTTTTTTATAAGTCATCAACTTTATCCTATGGATTACCCTTTATGTGTTGCCCTTAAATTTCATTTTTTTTTCAACCAATGGCCGGTAATAGGATGAATCAGTCTAACAACCGATGTGAAGATCTGTGTGATGACTGTACTAATGAGATGCCCAATCAAATGAGAGTGGGAATCACAAACTTTGTCATGCTTATCTCTCATCAAACACATGTTTTGAATAGAAACATTAGTCAAGAGGAATGTTCAACCCCCCCTAGGAAAGAACAAGTCATTATCGAGAGATTCATGAGATAAATGCCTCATACTTTTAGTGGTTCATATGATCCCACGATCGCTGAAAAATGGATCAACTCCATTGAAATGATCTTCTCAATTATTTAATGTTCTGATCAAGAGAATGTTCTCATGGAGGATTATCTTATGGAGGGTGAAGCTGATCAATGGTGGGTGTTGATCAAAATTACAAATCCTGAGGAGGAGATCGAGGCGTTGGAATGGAAGGATTTCCGGAATATGTTTATCGATATATATTTTCAACGCAACCTCCGGCTTAAGATGGAAAGGGAATTCCTTTACCTCTAGAAAAAAGATGATGAATCTGTTGGAGCGTACGAGGAAAACTTCACAAGGCATTCATGATACACTTATGGCTTTGTCGTTACCCCAGAATACAAGGTTTACCATTTCTTTGGTGGGATGAAACCTTGCCTGCAGAAATTATTGGTGATCCGTGACTTTGACAGCTATGAGGAAATTGTTTGATGTGCCCTCAAGGTCGAAATGGAGATGGAACAATCACAAGGGTATCATGGGGACCAGACGAGTATGGTGGAAATCAATGCTGGTTGTCTGATGGATAAATCCAACAGTGCTATGAAAGTCCATCACACCACTTTACAAATGTGTGGAAAGAAGCTCCCTGGAAATTGCCTCAAGGGGACGAGGAAATGCTTTAGATATGGGAGAGAAGGGCACCTAGCTGTTAACTGTCTGCAAGAAAGACCCACAGCTGCGACAGAGGAGAGGAATGCTCCATTCGAACCACAAGACGTTGTTCATTGCTATAACTGCAAAGAACCAAGGTACATTTCAAATCAGTTCCCTAAACCAAGGGTTTTCGGAGGAAACCAACAACCTCTAAGGCAGTAAAGAAGAGCTTTTTCCATCACTTCTGCCGAAGTGAAACCCGACAATAATGTGGTGATAGGTATGCTGGTTATTCATTCATGAATAGCAAAATATACTTTTTGATTAAGGTTCTACGCATTCTTTTATATCTCAAAAGTTTAGTAGAACAATCCCAACACCACCACAAATCATGGAAGTGAACATGTCGGTGAGTACGACAAATGGGGCAATAATTCCATCCCATGAATATAAGTCATACAATGTTAAAATTTGTGGATTGAATTTCCCTGTGAACCTCATCATGCTCCCTCTGGTGGAATTTGATGCAATTCTTAGCATGGATTGGCTTTCCGTATATAGAGACAACATAAATTGCTGGGAGAGGGATATCACACTCTATATGGAGAATTGACCCCCGATTCATTACAAGTGTAATGAGGAAGATGAATCTCCTTTAGCCACATCATCTCAAGAATGTATATTAATACCCTGTGAGCATGTGTATCTGGCTTTGATGATTGAGTCTAAAGAAGAAACCATCCTTGAAGAAATGCATATTGTGAGGGAGTTCGCTGAACTGTTTCCCGAGGAACTGCCTGGTCTTCCTCCTAGAAGAGATTTTGAATTCTCAATTGAACTTATACCAGGGGCGCTACCAATATCCAAGACTCCATATATAATGGATGTATTGGATCATGAAGATCTGAAAAAACAACTACAGGAGAATCTGGGTAAAGGGTTTATACGCCCATGTGCTTCACCATGGGGTGCCCAGTCCTCTTCGTCAAGAAGATGGATGGGTCAATGAGGATTTGCATCAATTATCGTGAACATAACAAAATCAAGTTAAAGAACAAGTATCCTCCAACATAGATCGATGAATTGTTCGATCAGCTGCATGGATCACAATACTTCTCCATGGTAGATTTGTGGTCAGGATATTATGATGTTAGGGTGAAGAAGGAAGATTTCCCCAAGGCTAAATTGCGCACAAGATACGAGCAGTATGAATTCATAGTAATACCTTCCGGACTCACCAATTCTCCATAAATCATCATGGACAAGATGAATATAGTCTTTAGAGAATACCTTGACAAATTTGTGGTAGTATTTATAGATTATATTCTAATATGCTTCAAAACCAAGGAGGATCATGAGGAGCATTTAAGAACTGTACTAGAGACTTTGCGCAAGGTGATGCTCTATGAAAAGTGCAGCATGTGAGAGTTATAGTTGAATGAGGTCTCATTCTTGGGCCATATCATCACAAGAAATGGGATATCTGTGGACCCCTCCAAAACAGATGCAATTGAAGGATGGGCGAGGCCAACATCGGTAACATATATCAATAGAATCTTGGGGTTAGCTGGATATTATCGACGATTTGTGAATAATTTCTCACGATTGTCCAACCATCTTACCAAGATAACTCGAAAGGGAGTAACGTTTTATAGGAGTGATGAATGCGAAGAAAGCTTCAATGAGTTGAAAAGGAGCTTTATCACTACGCTCGTGCTCACATTACCCACAAGTGGGGAACTTTTGTGGTATTCAGTGATGCTTCAAAGAAGGGATTAGTATATGTGCTGATGCAGAATGATAAAGTGATATCCTATGACTTAAGGCAGTTGAAAATCCTTGAGTGAAACTATCAAACACAGGATCTGGAGTTAACGGCAGTGGTCTTTGCGTTGAAAATATGGCGGCATTATCTCCATGGGGAGAAATGTGAGATATATACTGACCACAAGAGTCTTAAATTTATATTCACACAGAAAGAGCATAATATGCATTAGAGAAGATGGATAGAGCTCATCAAGGATTATGACATTTCAATACATTACCACCCTAGGAAAGCGAACAAGGTGTAAGATTCCTTATGTATAAAGGACCTAGCGATTATATCAATGATGAGAATTGAGAAGGAACCAATATTATTAGATTTGATGAAGATGGACATGGGAATCATAAAGAAGGAAACTTCATAAATCCTTTCACAAATGATTGCTCAACCGTCTCTTTTGGAAAAGTTAAAGGATTCTCAAAAGGATGATGTGGGAATTCAGGAAAAAGTGGAAGCTATCAAAAATGGAAAATCCTCGGTGATTAATGTTAATGAAGAAGGAATTGTGTGGTTTGGGAAAAGACAATGTGTTCCGTCATGTTGGAGTTGAAGAAGAAACTTTTGGATGATGCACATAGTTAAAATTTCTTTATTAACCCATAGATCAAAAACATGTATAGAGATCTCTGAGAAAACTTTTGGTGGGATAATATGAAGAAGAAGATCATAGAATATACATCAAAGTGCCTGGTGTGCTAGCATGTTAAGGCAGAGAGGAAGAAGTCTAAGAGGATGATGCAACCATTTCCCGTACCAGAATAAAAATGGAAGAACATCACCATGGACATTTTCACTAGACTTCTGAGGAAATCTAAAGGCATCAATGCGATCTGGGTTGTGGTGGATCGTCTTACAAAGACTTCACACTTCATTTCTATTTGGGAGGATTTTTCATTGGATCAACTGGAACGGATATATATCAGTGAAGTGGTAAGGATGCATGGAGTACCACTATCTATTGTGTCTGACCGAGATCTAATATTCAACTCTAATTTTTGGAAGAGTCTGCATCATGCTTTGAATACTAAACTTAACTTCAGTGCGGCCTATCATACTCAAACTGATGGCCAAACCGAGCGGACAATCCAAACACTTGAGGACATGATGAGAACATTTTCATTGGAATTTAAAGGAGGATGGGATCAACATCTTCCTCTGGTTGAGTTCTCATATAATAATAGTTTCCACTCAAGCATCCAAATGGCACCATATGAAGTCCATTATATGAAGAGGTGCAGAAAAATAGCGTGATGGGATGAGGTCGGTCAACGTAAGCTGCATGAACCAGAAATGGTCGAGGAAATGGTAGAGAAGGTGAAAACCATTCATCAGCATATCATGGCAGCCCAAAGTCAAAAAAATTGTGATGTAGATAATCGTCGATGAGACCTTGAGATTATTGTTGGAGACATGGTTTTTCTACGCATATCTCTGTGGAAGAAGGTCATGCGGATTGGAACGAAAGGGAAGTTATGCCCAAGGTACATCGGCCCCTTAGAAATTCTTGATCATGTCGGGGCTGTGGCCTATCGACTAGACCTTCCTCCGAACATTGCCAAAGTACATGATGTATTCCATGTATCCCTCTTATGGAAGTACATACCAGAACCTTCACATGTACTCTCTTATGAGGTGGTACAGTTGGAGGATGATCTTTTTTATGAGGAACAACTGGTGAAGATCTTTGATCGTAGAGAAAATGTTCTACGAAATAAGACAATGCCCCATGTAAGGTGTTGCATTGAAACCACATGTTTAACGAAGCGACTTGGAAATCGGAGGAAATGATGAAGTTGAGTTACCCACATCTATTTTAGTGTAGGAAAAGTAAAATTTCGAGGGAGAAATTTCATAAGGGGGAATATTATAACGACTCAAAGTTTCATTAATGGAAATCCTTCTTGATCTAATTAAATTTTAATTTATTTTTATATAAAATGTCAACTTATTTGGTTTTATGTTACGAATTTTGATTATTGCTAATATATCCATTGAATAGTGATCACATGATTAGTATAAATATAAGGCTTTAACAAACCCAATTTACTCAGAAAAAAGAAGCGATTGCCTCATCCAGTAGAATTTATCCGTACGAAGACCATTTTTTAGAGCTCAGAAAATATGTGGAATCCTTGGGCTTCACTCTGGACCAAGACCAAGCTAATCTTCATCATTTCATGCTCGAACATGACCAACTATGGGAAAAGTGGATGTTGATATAGATTACAACTCGAGAAATGTTATCTGAGCCACCCCAAGAGTCTGTCACCATCGCTCACCTTACCCTTAGATTATATGCGATGGTTTTAAGGGGTTATGTAACAAATCTCTAGTATTATGATCATGTATATTATTTTTGTATATAATAATAAATATAACTTCTTGTCATTATCGATACATTGTAAATAGTTTTTAATGTACAAATAGAATTTTTAGTTATTATATAATTATGAATTATATTTTATTAGATGAGGGGATTTTTGAATTAAATAATATTTTAATAGAATATTATAATTATTATTAAATTAATTTTTATTAAATATAAATGATCTTATTATTTTATGAATGCAATTGTAATTTTTATAAAGGCTTGAATGCCATTTTTGTAAAAACCGGTGAATTTTCGATAAATGTCGGGTTTTATTTTAAAAGAAAAAATTAACATATTTAGAAAATTATTTAGATAAAATAAATGTTATTTCTGGAATCAGGACGTCGAAATTATCCAAAGGTAAATTTTTCATAATTTTCTGAGACAATCAATTTTTTGGGTTAACATTAAATACTGTTTAAATAGATAATGTGTTTTACGACATCATAATGACCCATTACTAATGTAATAAAATACTATAAGCTTTATTTTATTCTAATATATGGATAAATTAAAATAAGGTGGTTATGGGTTTTTTTGACTTACTTTTTAAGGCATTAATGGACCCCTCAAGACTTAATAAACACCTTGTCTTTTTAAATTATTTTCCATGGGAGTGTGACTCACCTCCACATAAGCAACCCTATTATTTTAATAAGTTAGGACATTGTCCATATATACTATTTTTTTCATCTTCCTTTTTCCAATAACCATGGGAACCATCCATGGGATGGTTTGTGGTTTGGATTAATTTAATATAAGGGGTCCCAAACTTAAATAATAAAGAATTCTCTCACCTTTCCAATATAAACCCAACCATGATGCCACTTCCTCCTCACCCAAAGCCATTGGAGTTCGACCAAAATCTTCCATAATCTATCTAGAATCCTTACAAGGTACCCCAAGCTACCAAGAAGCCTCTCTTAATCCTCTCTCAAGCCTTTGGACGCACACTTCTAAGTAAGGGTTGTTTCTTCCTTTCTCATTTTTGTCCATTTTTCATTAAGTTGTTTTGCCATTTTAATTTCAATTATGAATGTTTGTGTCTAGTTTCGCACCTCCCTTATACTTCCCTATTTATTTTTGAATGATTTGAGACCCCTTTATCTGTCATTAAATTCCTCCCATGTACAACTGTTACTATGCCGAAATTCTGAAAGTAACTTGTCTCTCCTCTTTTACATTCAAACAATACTTTTGTATCATGAATCTAAATGCCATTAAAAGTGTTGGTACATGTATCTATATGACCTCATTATGTTCCCTTACATTTAAATATGATGTGGAACCCCTTTCTCTCTTATCAACCATTTTTATGAATTCTTATGTCATGTCGTTATGCTGCCGAAATCGCACCGATTTTCTAAGCCAATGTCATTGTGAATTGAATACCATGCCAATTTCTCCATCAAGAGTATTCACCTTTATGAACATTTAATTATTGATTATAAAGATTCATGTATGAATTCCACATTCCCTTATATTTTATTAAATGATTATATTTTATGAATCCAAGTTTTATTATCCATGTAGAAGACTTATGCATGAAATGAAATGTTTTAGAAGGGTGCACCCTTATAGCACTCCAATGGATTGGGTAAAGTATAGTATCATGATATGTCTTGTGCAACGAGTGTTGAATCATGATAATTATAGTGCAATGAGGGTTTACTCGTTCTTCATGTACAATTAGGATTTACTCATGCTCCATGTGCAATGATCCTTGGCTCATGCTAATTCCATGTTAATTGTTGTTGCCACGTTTCCATGTTATGATTATTATGTTATATCATGCCTTTATGTTCATGTTTCTATTCTTCTGTATTGATATGCCTAATGTCTAACATGTATTGTACTCCTCTTGTTATTCCATGTGTATTCCCTTACTGGGCAATATAGCTCACCCTTTTCTTATGCATGTCCTCAGGTTATCCCATGCAATGCTATGTACGAGGGAATGCAGTGGTCATGTAAAGGAAGTTTTAAATAAAGATGTTGTATTTCATGTTTCATGTTTTTATGTAATGATCTTATGCCCCAAAGACAGTAAACCTATCGATCTTCTTTTTTGTATCAAGAGAAGATTTATGTAATAAGTCATGTTTATGATTGTAATAGTAGTAGGGTTATCACACATGATGTATTTTTATTCATGTATAACCATTTGGAATGTTATAATTTACCAACCTGAGGGGCATGTACTATGAGTACTACTATGTACACAAAAACAATTTATTTCAACTATAGATAATGCAAGATGAAAATTTTTCGGATCATTTCCAAATTCAGGGTAGTCGTAATCAATTATCTTCCACTGAAGAGATTATGCCGGATGACCTAGGTTCACATCATTAATTATTGTATCTACATTCCATGTCAATTATCCCATGGTTTTCTAATATCCATAAGGTTTTATAAACCATTTAATGATGTGAATTATTTATATAGATTTTGAATAAAATGAATCATTTTTCTTTTATCAAACTGCTCTATACTTAGATAATTTTATGAGTTATTCATTGACCTAAGGAAACAACATTAAATGATTTTTACATGCACATATATTTTTAGATATAATTCCCATTGAACATAAAATTCATTTTGTGGCATCTGTATACCATGGAAGTTCTTTTTCTTCATGTATTATATCATTCAAGAGACCAAGTAGTTTGGTAATGATGGATTGTCTCTATTATCTGCTAGCCTTCAAATTATTTAACTTCAATACAACTAACATTGTTGTGAATTTAGTAAAACCAGTATACAATGTACTCTTAGCCGAACTTTTTGACTACTCAAACATCTTTGGACAATAATGAACATCATCTTCAAATGATATTTTAATTTCTTCCATGTAATCACTATTATCATCTCCACTAATATTCATATCAAATGATTAATAAATAGTTGGATAAGCCTAGTAGGATTTCACGTTATGGGTTTTTTCACAATTACCATAAAATTTATAGATCTGATCTATTCAGTGATAAATAAAATGTACTTTGAACACTTCTAAAACAATTTTTCACGAATAAAAACAATGAAATAACAAAAAAAGTAATTTAGGGGGTGTCATATTCCTGATCTATCACAAAAATGAGGAACTATTTAACTCTATAAACAATTTTTTTAAACGATTATCATGTATCCATTTTCAATTCAAATTCATCAAATTCAGCTCATTACATATATATTTTTTACAATAAAAAAATAAATAAATAGAAATAAGATATTTATTATTAAAAATTAATTTTATGTATAATTCTAATAAGGAAATTCCAAAAATATATTTATACAAATAATATCAGTATGACTTGAAGTAAATGGGTAATTTTTTAATAAAAACAATTACACAGCTATAGTAGTTGTTACCATCATAATTCATCAATAATGATCACTAGTACCCGATATGGGATGAATACTATTCAAAGTAGTTTAAGAAACATTATTTCATATATAGAAGATATAGAAGATGATTATTAAGAAATAAAATTCAATAATAAGTGTTCAAGAGATACAAATGATTTAGAACATTGTTGTCTCCTTAGAACTTTTTAAATCACCACATTATAATTTAAAATTTATAATATCATCTGAAAACAATATTAAACATTCCAATGGTTGCTTATTGATTTTTTAAAACCCCAATTGAAATTATTTTTTTAATTAAACATTAAAAACCAAATTTTTTTCAAATCAGTTAATGGGATGTGATCTACATTTTTCTATAAAAACTATTATAATCATGTGAAAATTTATGGAAAACATATTCCAGAACCATTATTAATAAATTAAAAGTTTAATAAAATTTCCATGGAATATTATAAATGTAACCTCTACATCATGGTGGTTTTTGGAGTCAGTTGAATTGATTGTTGATGTCACGGTTACGTTATCACATTAGATTTACAGTGCAATGAAATTATTGTATTAGTACCAAAATACAAAATTCCTTATACATGATATCTCTATATTGAAATCCAAAAATGTTGACTGAACCACACACTAAAAAGGAATAACCATTTTTATCTTCTTTCCCCCAACTTCTACCCATGTTCCATGTGAATATTTTTATGAAATTTACTTTTCATATGAGGTAATTACGTGGGGTTTTATATTTAAAGACATTGAATTAAAAAATGTTTTTTAGGGGATAAGTCAATGATTTATTTATTTAAATCCATTTAAATAGAATTAATTTCCATAGAATCATGGGTGTATATAAAATTGGAAAATGGATTTTGGTTATAATGATTACATTGATATAGTAAAATATAATGAGAAGTGTAAAATGGGATAAAATCGGTAATATAACATTCTAAATAGATTAAAACTATTATGTATCACAAAATTTACGATTTTATAATAATATAAATTAATATTTTTTTTATAATCATTTATTACAAAAATAATCATAAAATTAATTAAAATGGATGTACACTTGAATCATTGAATTTTATTTACTTTTTCCTTGTAACATAGTTTAAAGAATGTGAAATATATGATCCCTCTAGGATAAATGATTATGGGGGTGATTTTAAAATAGATTCATATTCAAGAAATCAGGTAATTAATGATTTTCAAAAACTAAAAAAATTATATTATTTAGAATGAATTAACGGATTATGAATTCATTCAAATTCCATGGAAATTCATTAGTTAACTGGAATAATGATAACAAGTAAATGATATACTATAAAAAATACATGAAATAGGTGATAATGTAATGTAGTTTTTAATGTCTCAGAAATTATGTATTATTTTATATTAATTATAATGAATTATTTTGAGACCGTAAAATCTGACGGTGCGTTATTATGGGGCCCAGATTGCCCAGAATGATCCATCAACGTTTTGTTAAGAAATTATTTTCTTGAGTATGCAGTTTTCTGGAAGAAGTGGAATAAATCATAAAAGGTTTCCCAGATCAGAAATCTGAGGGCACCATTGTGTTCAAGATGGCGTTATTACCGCATGTGCAACTTTTATTTAGTTAGAACATGTCTTCAGTGGGGAAACCTGAAAGTGGCATAACCATAAAATAAATATATAAATAAATAAAATTATTTTATTTTTCAAATTCTTATAACACGCGAACTTTGACTCTGATTAAAAATTTGAGACCACTACTAATCACATGATTCTATGATCTATTTAAGAAGATACTAACATCATCTTGCATGTGCCACCTGTGAATATCAGTTTATTACATAAATAAAATAATTATGTGACTATTATTTTGTTGTAAAGTCCATAACATTTAAACAGAAACTCGTATTGAAAATATAAGTGTACTGTTGAGTTCGTTGGGGTTTGTTCTCCATAGGAAGAAACTAACCTTGACTGACTGTGGGTCGAGGGTGAAATTAATTAAATAATTTAACTTTTTTGGTGGCGTTCAGTAAATGCGCAAGCGGAATTTTCTATCTTCGGAACAGGTTCATGAATTAAAAATTCAACGGAACCTCTGAATTCGTAGCTCTAGGATTCACTTAAGGGGGACTTTACATTGACCACACTAGGTCCGAAGAAATTTTTTTGTTTTACGTCATTTTAAATGAAATGAAAAAAATATGATTTTATTTTTTTATTTCTTATCCTCCAATGAACAAGAAAATGGGTGGGGCTAGTGATTTTTCATACCAATAAATTTCATGACCTCCCAAACCTATGTAATGATGTAGTTGGGTAAGTATGATGATTCTTAATTGATTTTCCCCATTAAACTCTCATTTCGTCACTTACCCTCCCCCTCTCATATATATATAGAGCATGGGGAGGGGTATCAGCACAGCTTCACTAAGCTACAAAGTGCGGAAGGAGTTCAGTGACACCAAAACCATAGAGGATGGAGCTGATACTAGTGGGATGTGACGGGCGAGACAAAACCACAAACCAAAGGATGACATACGAGTGGGGTCATTGGAAACTGAGTGCAAGAACGGAGAACATGATCCACCTTCAAGCGTAGATGCTCTCTAACATTTTTACGAGGTAGGGTGTTTATTAATTTACATTTCCATAAAAAATTCCTTCTTCTACACTATTGAAAATTACATGAAGAACACAAGTCAACTGACTAATGGTTTTATCTGCGTGTCCTTTGTTTTGTAGGAGTTTATTACGGGGTATCCTTGTGGGGTTTTTTATTGTTTCATAATAAAAATTGATAAACCCTTTTTATTTTCCCCTTGATCATGATCTAACACCAAGAATGTGAGCGTAATGAACCCGAGCCAAACCCTCCACATATATGTAACCCCTGCTCCTTCCGTGGAAGACATCTTCTGTAGTGACACCAAATAGCTACATAGGAGGTGACACGCCAACACACGCCGCTAGGGGAGGCATCAGCTGATGCCGCATTGGAAATTAGAGTTGTTGACCCCAGCTGACTGGTGAAGAGGTGCGACGCTCTATCACACGCCACTGGTGTGAAAAGGGGTCGTAGCTCGTCAGTAGTGGATAACAGAGAAGGTGTCCAGCTCATTGGCCAGCCGTAGAAGGGAATGGTGGTGCGCTGTCGCATGTTTCTATTGAGTAGAAGACGACATCCAAAGCCATGGCGATAGAGGTGAAACCCGTGACTCAGGTGGGCTTTTCAGTGACCGGGTGGCACCCACATGGCATAGACACTTTAAAGGCCGAACGACCTTTGTCCATTCGGGATCTCAGGTGAGAGACTCCCCCGATCCACCTAGTTGAATCACCAAGAGTCGCACCCTTCGCAGCCGGACCTCCCTCTAGTGGGCTGCCGCCTATGGTCTGGGCCACCTACCCAACATGCCACTGCATGTGGGCCGGGACACTACCAAGTAGAGTGGACCACACCTCAATGTCCAGGCCTTGCCCCACCGCGGTACAGGCCGACACATTTCTAGCCCCACCTTACATAGGCTAGGCAACCCTTGTGGGTCACCCCTTTTAGCGGTCCAATATGGACCCCGGACTAGCGGGTTGAGTCCGCCATGGCCCAGCCATGAGCCGGTCAGGTCGGGTTGGTCGGACTGGGTCGGAAGGGACCTGGGTCCAACCAGGCCCATAAACACATAAATGACCTTATCTCGAGAACCAGACATCCTTTTGATTAACCATCTATGACATTGGGTTCCTTGGAGTGACACAATAATTTTTCTTACTCCCTGAGAGTTTTTGAAAACATGAAGTACATCGAGGATGGATTGAATCTGAATCAAATCAGGCCCGCAGCACTGAAATTCCAATAATGCATAGACCAGGCGTCTGGTTGGTGAGCCATCTATTGTGGTGAAACCCTTGTGACTATAAAGATCATCAGGTTAATTATTTATGTGACTTCTTTCTAGTTGAAAAATTTCTAATTGCTAGTGGAGCGTTTCTCATAAGCGTGATACATACTGAACCATATGATTGGCTAAGTCCTGATGACAGGTATCATTTCAACTAAGAGTGACTCGATGACCACTGTACGTGATGGGGTGGATTACCTCAGTAGGACACAATGGGGAACGACCACAGTACACTATGGGGAAGAGTTCCTCTATATGCCATGGTTGGGGTGCGGCTATATGTGACCTGTCAGACCCACGATACACAATGAGTTAAGAGTACCTCAGTAGTACAAGGTTAGTGGGAAGCGCCTCTATGTGATGCAGCAAGAACATTATACAAGATAAAGGAGGAGTTCTCCAGCATCCAAGGTGTTTGATGTTAGTCAGTGAGAATGTTACTTGTTCCTAGGCCTAGAGAATTGGTGTCTAGCTATCGTATTGATAGAAATCATGTGGGGATCTGCATCATATCATGTTTCTCTGAGGTGCATTCCATGTTTGAGCTGGGACTCTAATTGAGCTATGTCTATTTCTTTGTTCTAAGAGATTGAGATCATGTTGTGAAGTTTTACTTGTGGAATTATGAGATACCTTCAGGGGTATCAATGTCTCAATGAAGTATTATTATACTCCCCCATGCACGGGATATGCCCGCACTTAATTTTGTCTTGTGCAGATGACGAACAGCTAGGCTTAGGGTGTAGGGATCTAGGACTAGGTGGTACCCAGTGGAGAAAGTCAAGATTGGACTACAGAAGAGGCAATCTATACCAACCATTCATGTTGGATCCTTAGAGGATGACTAAGATGTTTTTTAATAATTTTCAGTTGTATTGCTTTTTTCAATTGTATTTTTACATTTCAAATGTACTCATACATTAATTTGGGCATGTATTTCGACCACGTTTACTTTTAGAGCTCCTTTTTCTCTACTGCAGTTAACTTCATAGTTTCATCGGGTTGGGTTCTTAGACTCTTTTTTTAAGGTTTAATGGAAATTACTTCCTGTTTTATAGAATACACCTTTTGGTTCTAGTCTCCAACCCATGGCCTAGGTATGGTGAGCTTGGGGTAGTCACTGCACGCGCCCTAGGGGATGGTTCATGACAAAGTTGTATTAGAGAAATTTTGTTATACCTAAGAACCAGGAATCTGATCAATTTTTGTGGAAATAGTGTTATGTGTTATGAGTGTCGTTTTTAGTTTGGATAATTTAGTGTTAGTTCGACAACTGACATATTCATACACTGGGACCAAGAATTCTGATTAATGAGTCAACACACAAAAAAACTTATTGCATGTGTTTTAAAAATTATTTTCTTATGATTTCATTGAGTTATCTCACAAGGTATAACATAATGACCATGAAATAGTTGTTATTTTTTATGATACCTCCACATATATAGCCATCTTGTATTTGCAGGAGAGTACACAATGATGGCCCACCGAGCGATGAGGCCTCATTGAAGGGCCCAAAAACAGTGTTAGCACCATCAGTTGGTGTACCGGTATCACTACCCCCCGTTGGGCTAAAATTACCACCAACCACAATGGTGGATGTTTCAATCCAACTGAGCATGTTTCAAGAGTTCCAATGGGAGATTCCTCTGATTGTTTGAGGTGAGATAGATTAACTGGCCTCAGGATGATCTGGAGGTTGAGGATAGAGTTTTCTGCCAAGTTGGTACACTGGAAGGTCAGATGGTGATTCTAGTTTCTAGTCTGTATCAGTGTGTGACCATGAGGATGGTACACATGGTGATGAGGATTTGATACATGGACAGTTTCTGGAGATGGTACATTTATGTATTGTGCGAGCTATATCAATATATGTTGGTCAACAGTTACAACTGGCGATAACTGTAGAGGACACATGTATGCTTAGTGCCATATAAGTGTTTCAACACCAGATACCCCTCAGGTTCCATGGCGAGCCTGACCTACATGCAGCTAAAGAATGGACTGTGGAGGTGTTCTATTTTCCATCGAGCTAGGACACCGTTCGATCAGATGTCGTTTCTTGGTTGAGAACCTTTTTCATGGCTCAGCAGGACAATGACAATTTTTAGAATACCCTAATCTTGCAAAGATGTGACTTTTTTGTTGACAAGAATGACAAAAATCCTCAAAGAAGGTGGTTTTTCATAACGATTTATGGGATGATAGTTCCCTAGATCTGCTTTAGCATTAGCAGAATGATATGTCGATAGCATAGATTTCATTGATGTGTACCGATCACCCATGTTCTCAATTGATAATGTATGGCCTATGCTTCAGGGATACATCCTCCAAGTGAAGTGTGTTTAGGGACAACCAAGACATCACATTTCCTCTATGCATTTCTAATTATATTAGGGTTCTACAGAGTACCTTTGTGGTTGAATATTATTTGGCTAAGCAGATGCATCCAGTTAATGTTAATAGTGGGTAAGTAGGAGACCTATGCCTGTCTCGGTGACTTGGGCATTAAAAATATTTTCGGAAGAGGAAGAGATATGGATAGATGAACCCGAAGGTTAGTAGACGTGGATGTGGATCTAGGATATTATCATGAGGTGGTATACATTTCGACATGTTACAACAACCCCCTCAATTCGGTCCCCACAAGGCATAAGGAGTTGGAGGAAGAGGGAAGGGTGTAACTGCATGTGGTCAAGGAGTATGACCTAAGAATTCCAAGAATGATTAGAGGTATGGTCTGTATCTACTGCTAGCTTCCATATTAATAGACGTAGGAACTAATCATTCCTTCATTCCAAAAATATTGTTCATGACCTATAGTTTGTGGTTAAACCGTTGACTTGACCCTTATATCTTTAGATACCGCTGGGAGGAGACTCTGTAATCAATCAAATGGAAAAGATGTGATCTGACCCTTGAGGTGAGAGTTTTGGTTATAACTTCTTGGTGGTAGTGTCGAGGGCTTATGACATTAGTTTTGGTATGGACTGAACATCCCCAGCTCATACTCAGATTGATTGTAATAGGAAAAAGATTTTTGGTTTATCTATAATGTTGGAATGGGTTTTCCTTTATTTGGCAAAATAATGAATCCTAGGAAACATAGGATAAAATTATGTGAAGGACGGGGTAGCTGATCACTCTTGATTTGGAATGTCTTTCCCCCGTGGAAGCAATCGTATTGAGTTTTCGGTTCCCAATATGAGTGGTAGAATTTTAGGACATAATTTAAAAATAAGTTTCTAGGATTATCTCCCCGAAGGGGGAAGGGTTACTACGTTGTCTAGGTACTACCAAAAATTTGTACCAGATGTCTCTATGGTAGCGGCATCGTTGTCTCCATTTACGAAGAAAGGGGTGCCTTTTCTGTGGACATAGAAGTGTTAGATGATCATTCAGGAGGTGAGACATAGTCTAACGAGTTCCCCCATCTTGAGGTGAACAGAAAAGGGTGTTGTGTATGTAGTATACTATGATAAATCAGGGACCATACTAGGTTGTTTGTTGATGATGGAGCAGGCAATGATCTCATATGGCTCCCGACAGTCATGACATCACAAGCAGAACTACACTACCCCTGACCAAGAGTTATCAGTAGTGGTCTTTTAACTGATGATGTGGCGACACTACATGATGTCTGAATTGATTATTGTTTACTCTGATCATAATATTATCAAGTGTATCTACTCACAGATAGAATTTAACCTAATACAGTGATGATTTATAGAGTTATTCCAGGACAATGACCTTGAGATATTATATACTCCTAGGAAGGGTATCGTGGTTTCAGTTGCACTCCTCTGGAGGTCTTCCCTACAACTTATTAGTGAGGCGTAAGAGAAACTAGTCGCACAGTGGATATCCTTTGTGGATAATGATGGATAAGCCTCACATTATTCAATGACTGTCACTCCTCCAATTATTCACCAAATCAAGGAGGCACAACTTGAGACGTTGACTGTGAGGCTTGATGTGCTCAGATATCTTCTGGATGATTCCTTGAATTATTTTATGAAGGTGGGGAGCATGTCATCCTCTTAAGATGACACACAATGGTAGTATATAGGATTAGTGGAGAGGGGGTGTTGAGGGTGTTCCATATATCCCCACTAACTGTACATCCTAATGTTGCAATGATGTATCAGGACCTCTGGTGTCAGTACTGATGGCCAGAGATGACAAATTTAGTGGTAGGGTTTGCTCCATGATGACTCATTTGTTAGAAAGTGAAATATACTCATTACTAGGAGAAGTCTTTTGAAAATAGGAAGATGGATACCATGTCTTCCTATGGGTCACACCTCAAAGAGGTTTGTGGAGATTTTTTCTGGGATGGAATGTTATCTCTAAGGTTAATCAGACCTTTGTAGGTTATCACCTGAGTGAGGTTGGTGGAATACAACATATCAGTTTCCACACAGATGCACCAGGAACAAAATTTTTTCCACGTGTCGCATATGTGGAGATGTGTGCATGATCCATAGAATTATATTATATAGTGTGAGTTGAAACTTGATGATGGGGTGACTTTTACGGAGTTCTTAGTGGAGACAGAGGATCGATTGAAGCATGTCCTTCGGGGACAGTTGATCCCTCTTATGCGAGTTTGGTGGCAGCATGGGGACCTCTTGAATAGCACATGGGAGTGGGAGGATCTTATTTTTTCTCATTACCCTCATTTTTATAATATGCTTTTTTTCTTCCATGGATTTATAGACCTAAGTTGGGGAGAATGTAATGTCCCAAAAATTTTGGAACAGAAGTCTTAGGGAACCGTTGCGTTCAAGATGGCGGGTTCACCCTATTCCAGACTTATGTTTAGGCTGAGTGGGCCTCTTGTGGGATAACCGTAAAATGTCACAACTGTTAATAAAATAATTAATTGGCCATTATTATATTTTAAAATCCATAATAACTAAATTGTAACTCGGATTGAAAATCTGAGAGTACCATTGAGTTCTTTGGGGTGTGTTCTCATTAGGCGGAGCCTAAACTCGACCGACACAGGATGATGGTTAATGTATTTAATTTATTTATCTTTTTTATGGTACATTTATTAAATGCGCGACCAGAGTTTTCTATCATTTGAACCATTGCTCAGATAAAAAATCCTAGGGCACTGTTGAATCTGCAGTTCCTGGATTCACTTAAGGGGGACTTAACTTTGACAGTAGTAGGTCGAGAGATAATGTTATGTTTTGAATATTTTTAAAATAAATGAAATGAAATAATCTTATTATTTTATTTCATATCCTCCAACGGACAAGCAATGGGTGTCAATAACATGTCAAGACAATAAATGCCCTGACATTCCAACCCTACATAATAACTTCATTAGGGTATTAGTAAGATACCTAATTGATGATCCCCATTAAACTCCAATGTCAATACATAACCTTCCACTCTCCTATATACATGGATCTTGGGGAGGTGTATCGGAACAACTTAGCTAAACAACGAAGTGCTGAAGAAGTTGTGCGGCACCGAATCCTTAATGGACGAAGCTGATCTTAGCGAGAGATATTGGGCGACACCAAACCACGAACTAAAGTATTACATACTAGTGGTGTCATTGGGAATAGGTAAGAGAAACGAAGAACATGATCCACCTTTAATTGTTGATTCTCTCCGGTGGGTTTACGAGGTATGTGGTTTGCATGTTTACATTTCCATTAGAGATTACATCCTCCCCGTGATTGAAAATTATATGGAGAACGTGGGTCAACCAACTAACAAGTTCATCCGTGAATCTTTTGTTTTGTGGAATGTTGTTACGGGGTATCTTTGAGGGGTTATTTTGGTTCTTTAATAATTTTTTTTGAAAACTCATTTATGTCAATTTTGACACTATTTAGTATTTTGATTTTTTGAAAGTCATCGCAACATGATTACTTTAGACAGAATACATTAAATCAACCATAACATGTCATACTCACCTATAAAATTCATGGGTGTCATAAATACATTGAAAATATTTTAAATTTAATATTTATAATACCAATTATTTGATTCTTTCATTAATAAGGTAATTAATGCATCATCATTGTGTCATAAATAAATATAATTATTTAATGTATAAATATTATAAATAAAATAAAATGATTTTGGAAATCTTTTTATCATTATAATTAATTTTATTTTGGAATTTTTCTTTTGTATAACCCTATATTAAAATTTTTTAGTTATACAACATTAAATTTAACACTTTTAACTATTATTTAAATATAATAATTTTAAATGTCCTAATCTAATCTACGTGGATCAAAGAGGATAGTATTTTATTCTTAAGGTTTTTTTCCATTGAATTACACTTATCCAATAGAATTTGGACATGTGTTAGGGTAATTATAATCTCAATTTACCCTTAATTACTCTATTTACTTTTAACTGTGGTAAATAAAAGTCAAAATTTACTCTTCATCAAAAAGTATATTCATCATATAGAACAAAATATTAATTACTAATGTCAATTGTTTCATTCATATTTTAGAAAATCAAATCACAGAAGTGGTAAAATTTAGTTTTATGCAAATTTCTAAATGCTCCTTGAAGGTGTGTAAAAGAGGATAAAAAATTAAATAAAATTTTATACATCAATGTTTATTATAAAATGTCTCCAATGAATTACATTGATATTATATAGGAATTATATATCTATTTTTACGTAAAATAGGTTTTAAAAAAATAAATAAATATTTAAAAAAAAGATTCTATTAAAAAATAACTTACTGTTTTCACTATTTATCAAAAATTGAATGTTTTCAGAAAAATATAAAAAATTCACCCTAAGAAAATTTTTATTTTAAGAATTCAAAAATTATGTTTATTTCAAAAAAATTCAAATCATTGAATATTCATTTTTTAATTTAAAATTAATTCCCATTGTCAAAATAAAAAAGCGGTTTTTTAAAAAGAAAATACTATCAAATGATTTACGTGTGTTTATGTTAAATTTAATAGTGAAATTACGTATAATGAAATACATTGTATTAAATTATAACAATATAATCTAATTATACTTCAACACCATTAAAATTCATAATTTAACAATGTAAATTATCACTATTAAAATAGTTGTTTAGAATTAAAACACAGTATATTTCACTATTGGTCAAAATATGAAAGTTATCAGAAAAGTCCCAAAATTTATCCAAACTAAATTTTTTTTTCACACTTCTAAAGAAAAATTTATTTTCATAAAATTTAATATATATAAAAGTGTCAAATATTGGTTTTAAAAATTGTTCTCCATTAAAAGGGAGAATATTGCATTTTTTCAAAAATACTGCTTTTGTCTATAAAAAATGAATTTGTTCTTAAATTATTTCTTGGAAACACATAATATAGATGTAAAAAATATATAGATTATATAATAAGAAATATGTAGTTAATAATATTCTTAACCATTTTCTGAACGACTAGTTTGGTATGTTATGGTGTGCTCAAACACGGTGTTGTGTGTAACACAATTTATTGAAATACATTAATAAGATAACGTACTATAAAAAATGGTGTATTACATTTTCCACTCCTTTAATAATTTGCATCCTCTTAATTATAAATTCCTCTTAAAAAATAAAAGGTTAAAAATAGAAAAATACCATTGTGGAAAACCCACATCAGAAATTGGTTTGCAAAAATTTAGTCTTAATAAGTGTGAAATGTAATGAAATATTCACCACTAAAAAATGATATCTTTTATGAGATAATTGTTTAAAATTAAAGATACATAATCCGAGGAAAAATTTAAATATTTCTAAGGAGTTATTGAGGTCATCAATCTCAAACATGTTTCAAATTGGGGTCCTCAAAGCAATCAATCTATGATGATTTAAAATGCCATTAGTTCAACAAAACATAAGGTATTAGGGTAACACAATTTTGGTTTTAAGATCACTTCCATAATTTTTAAGAATTATGATATTCATAGAACAAGGGAAAAAATATACATGACAAGTAGAGTTTCATCCTTCTACTAATTTCTACCACAAACTCATCTTTCACATAAAAATATAATAGAAATAAAAAAAATATTATATTTATTATATTTTTATAGGGTTCTAAAAAGCAATGAATTTATAATTCATTTTGTCACAATATTTAAAAAAGTCTACATTATACAAACTAGGATATCACGTATGCCAGTGGTAGGTTATCCACCCTTGTAACTCATTCGTCACGGGTTCAAGTGTTGTTGCTTTTCCGGACATGAAGGGTTGTCACCCGACCTCTTGGTTGTCCTTATTATGACAATCCAAAAATAATCTCCGGAAATTTTTTAACCATAAATATACTATCCAATGTCAAACATAAATTATTCCAACCTATATAATTATCCAAAATACATCTATCCATACTAACTGTTTAAAATTTATAAGGAAGGTCAACATAATGAAGATACCTTTTTCCATGTAATAACATGTTAATAATTTCATCATGTCATCTTTTAAAACACTATAACACCCTGAATTAATATAAAACCTTATTGATTACATTCTTTCTCCCTTATTACTTATAGATTAATTGATATACTCCTTCTATCAAAAAATGTTCTAAACTCCAAAAATGATTGAATATACGAATCATTAATCAGTTTAAAGGAATTGAACAATATACAATATAATTTATTCAAATCATTCATATAGTAATCCAAAAACACTTCCTCAGTATTAAAACCATCTTATGGTTTACCTTTCTTTCATCCATATATTTTCAAAAAAAATTAACCTGCTTTTGAGTGACTTCTCTTTGATCCCCATAATCTCATGTCCTTAATGAAATAGTACAATAGTACAATATTTTTATACTATATAATTATAATAACATGTACATCATTAAAACAATATTCAAATGACATAATAATTTAATAACAAAATATGAAATATAATCATTCCTCTTCATCTTCGGTTGTATCATAACATGATTATTATGTAATAACCTCATTTGGGGTATACTCTGATGATTTGGACATTGCTTCGCATACTGTCCCAACTCTATGCAGAAGAAGCGTTTAAAATTTGAATACTTTTTTTCCTTTACAATCACATACATGGTGTTCATTTTCACCACACATATAACAAACTATCATTCCCTTCATGATTTTACCAAGGTGGTTCTTTCCATAGTAATCACATATGGGAAAATCCTACTTTCCCCTCTTCCCTTTATCTATCTATCTATTTTACATCAATTTTTCTCTTACTTCCCTTAAAATATATAGGACTCGATGAATTCAATACATATCATGTTAACACATGATACAATTTCATCATATGATGAGAATACATGTCAGACAATTTACTTATTAAATATTGGCCTAATACCACTAAAGATATAATCCTTCATAATCTTTCGATCATGCATATTGCTGGAATTCTCATTCCTTCAACTAGGTGTCATTTCTAAATAATGGCATATACTATGATAGTTTATGAATCACAATGCTCAATTATAGAAATTTAAATTACCTTAATTAAATTGAAAATATTATGCATATAATCTGAAATCATAAAATGTTTTCTTTGAGGAAGTAATTACTTATAAATCCTTTATAATTTTGTGTAATGAAAATGTGAATTATCATAAGTGTATCCCCCGGGAGTGTCGTAACTAAGAGTTCAATAAGGCATATTGTTGTGTACCATGATACCCCATGTCAATCCTGAAACACCATGTCATTGTTTTCACTCCTAGTTGCATCTCTCCCAGATCCACCTCTACCGGCTCGTATCTAGACATATATGTATTTCTTGGAAATTACACAAAATATCTACATTACCAATATTTCAGGAAAATCTTCTATAATAATCCTCAATGTCTATAAATGGGTAATGTTCTCTAATCTGAGTTTATATAAATATATTTCCATGGATGATGATAATCATTTAGGATTGCAACTGTAATGTTTTGACCCCAGTTATTGAAAGTCACTGCATTATTTTAATACATTGACATAATTACATGGAATCAAGTGCAAAGGACCAATCAGTTTAGTTATATTGGAAAATAGATTACATACATGAACATTAAATTACATTATAAAATAAAAAACAATAACAAAATTGTCTACATTGACCACATTCATATCCCTTAGACTATCCCTATAGGTCAGTCAAAATATACTTCTCCCATCCCTGGGAAAATAAAACATTGAAATGGGTGAGTTCTGTTTCTTAGTAAGGATATCAATATATCCAAAACATTCATAAATAAGAAAAAATATTTAAGGGATGGTATAAAACGAAAACAAAAGACTTTTAAACATAAACTTCATCATAATATGGTAATGATAATACAAATAATTATATTTACTTATTCACATTGATATTCTACTAGTCGAATAATCACATGTAATATCAATAGCTATTTTTACAATGATGGAATGCATAATTCAGGATATTATAACCACATAGTCAGGGCCTTGTGCTAAGAATAAAAATAAGATTTTTTCAAGGCCTTGTGCAAGAACACTAGTTTGTCTCTTGAGACCTACCGATGCATTGAGGATCTATAGTAGGCCCCACCCAGCACTTAATAAGTACAATGCATTACTCATATGAAATGATTTAAACATAACAAAAACATTCATTTTAAAACTAGAATATAAAATGTCAATACATTATCAATATTCCATGAATGGTATAAAAATAACACAACCACAGTCAAACACATAACATAAACTTCAATATAATAGGGATGATTTTTATTATAAGAAATCCACCTAGATCGAGAATAATATACAATAAAATATGTTTACATAGTTCAAAATGATCAGTAAAAATCATTGAGAGAAATATCAATTTTTCCTAAAATCATAAAAAATTCTTATAAAGGACGAAATTTAAATGTTAGTGTTGAATAAATGTGTCCCTTACCACTTTGAAATTTTTTAATTGAATTATAATTTGAAAACATTAATGTCCATATAAATAAATCCTTAAAAGAATTTAAAAAACGTGTACATTATTGAGAATGGATTAGAAGAATAAATCATTAAAATGTTTAAAATGATGATTTAGTAAAATTTCCATTAAAAATAATTCCATTGAAAACACTTTTATGAAACATTAACATGGACAATAAATATTCCCCACTAGATACTTATGTAAAAACGATCATAGATAATAAAGAGATTGTAGAATTCAACCTTACCTTGCCCTTTACTTTTGTTGAGGGTACGTTTAACCTCCTGTATAATGACCATATTATGTTATTAAATTATACCAGAACTGTATTCGTATTTAATATATATTAAATGATTCATTTATGACTTTATAATGGAAATTAATAATTATTTCCATGATAAATTAACATTTTGGGTAATAATTCCTCTCTTTATCATACATGTTTTAAATTGTATCATTTAGATCATTATTGAAATATATCTGAGAATTAAAAATTGACTTATATATCATATATATGTAGAATGTAAATATTTATAATATATATATATATATATGAATTGGAAGGTACCATTTATGGAGACGGTAGGACGCACATACCCATAAATGATGTTTCCATTTTACTATCGTACTGAACGGTCTTAAGTGATTGAGATATATGTAAGTACATACTAATATATATATATATATATCTAGTAGAATTATTATGTAATTTTTTACATACTTATTAACAATATATATTTTTATAATCATCGTTGAATGGTGAATGTGGGAATAAATCTCATCCCGTCGTGGAGACGGTAATCCATACATACACATGAGCGACAATATAATTCTATTGATGGTGAAACCATATGTAATTGGATGATATATCATATATAAAGAATCATTACCATGTTATATTTATTATTTACATTAGTTTTTTTCATTATTATACCCATCCAAATAATGAAGTTTTTGAATAATAAACTACACCATGACATGGAGACTGTAAGTCGTACGTACGCACGTATACTGACTTTGTCATTTATAGGATGGGTATAATAAAGGAAACAGTTTTACCATGTTTATAATAACATCATCGTTTATTGAGGTATTGTATTTATTATTTTGGAATGGAAACATCAATGAAATATGATGTGTATGAAGAATATAACTTGAAAAAGGGTGGTGAAATTATTACTTCTTCCTCGGGGGTTTCATTATGAGTTGATCAAAAAGGATCCTTAAGTTGGATTTTTTATCAAATTAAGGAATCTAGGTTAAATTGAGGGAATTTGGAAGGAAATTTAGGCAGGTTTTGGCCGCGCCAAATGGATTTGGATGTCTAAAATTTAGAGAAGGTAAAGTACCCATTTATAAAATAGTTGAGGGTCACTTAAGAAAAAGCATGAAATTTTATATTATAATAAATTCATTTTCAGATATTAATGGCTCAAAAATGATTTATTTCTAGGATAAGTATGGATTGGTCGAAAAGCACTCATGAATATATTTTAGATTGGTTTAGGTCACCGTATTAACCATATCTTTTAGATTTATCACTTTGTTAAATCTTTTTACTTTTACCAAGTATTCCTGTATTATTATAATAAATGGTTAATAAGCATACTATAAAATCAAATCAAACTATAATTAGTTCATTAATGATATAACTATAACTATATATGTTGTTTGGAATATCCTAATAATTTAAAAATATTTCACAATTTAATAATATAAAATTTGTTTTAAAACCTCATTTTTGTAAATTTTGACATTATTTAGTATTTTTTGTGAGAGTCATCACAACATGATTACTTTAAACCAAATACATTGATTCAACCCAAACATGTCACATTCACTTAGAAAATTATTTGATGTCATTAAAAGATTGATGTTATATTTATTTTAATATTTATAATACCATTTCTTTGATTCTTTCATTAATATGTTTATTACTGCATCATCATTGTGTCATAACTATATTTATTTATTTTAAGTATTAAAATTATTAATAAAATTCAATATTATAGAAATATTTTTATGATTATATTTAAAATTTATTGTCGAATTTATCTTAAGTATAACCCTATATTAAAAATGTTTTCTCTTTACAACTTTGAATTTCACAATTTTAACTCTTTTTAAATAAATTAATAATAAATGTTCTAATATAATCAATGTGGACCAATGAGGAACATATTTAATACCTATGGCCTTTCTTGGTCTAATTAAACTTATCTAATATAATTAGGTCATGTGTTATGGTAATTATAATATCAATTTAACCTTAATTAGCCTGTTTATTTTTAACCGTGGTAAATTGAATTCAAAAGTTACTATTCAAAAAAAATTATTTTCATCTTAATGAACCATTTTTTACTTAATGATTTCAACTGTGTATCATGGAATATTGAAATTCAACTCACATAAGTGGGAAAATTATGTTTTATGGAAATTCGGAAATGCTCATAGAAGGTGGGTAAAATAGGTTAAGAAGTTAAATAATATTTTTTACATATAATTTTATATTAAAATGACTACAATGAATTATATTGAACTTATATAGGAATTATATAACAATTTTTGTTTCAAATAAATTTAAATAAAATAAATGATTATTTAAATAATAATTTGGCTTTAAATAAAAACTCAATGTTTTTCACTATTCATCGAAAATTTAATGTTTTCTGAAAAATACCAATAAATTCACCCTAAGGTAATGTTTATATTAAAAATTCATAAATAAATTATATTTTACCAAATTAAAATCATATAAGTTGCACTTATTAATTTTAAATTAATTCCCATTATCAAAACAAAAAGTGGGTTTTCAAAATCAAAAAACTATCAAAAGAGTGACATGTGTTAATGTCAAATTTATATGTAAAATTACATATAATTACCTAAATTTTATTAAATGATAAAAATAAAATCTAATTATACTTCCAAACCATTCAAATACATTATTTAACACTACAAATTAATTCGATTAAAAATGTTACTTTCAATTAAAACATAGTATTTATCACTATTTGTCTAAATATGAATGTTATTAGAAAAGAACAAAAAATTTATCAGAAATAAATTTTTATATCCATATTCCAAAGAAGAATTTAATTTCATTAAATTGAATATATAAAAGTTTCAAATATTGGTTTTAAAAAATGTTCTCCATTAAAAGGCTGTAAAATTGATTTTTTTGAAAAATAAATTTTAATAGGAAAAAAATGAATATGTAATTATATTATGCTTAAGAAACAAATAATATGGATTTTAAAATTATATAGTGTATATAAGATTCCAAATACAGTTAATACTATTCATAACATTTTTTTGAACGACTAATTTGGTATGTTGTGGTGTGCTTGAGCTTAGTGTAGTGTGTATCACAAGCTATTGAATTACTTTATTGAGATAACGTACTATAAAATCATGGGGTGATACAAAATAACATGAAATCGTCCTGTTTTATTATATCCAATAGGATTTAAATGACCATTAAGTATCATTATCATTGATAATGTAGTCGTGGAATATGGATCTCATTACTAGTATAAATATAGGGGATTAACAAATCTTTTTTCGCACATAAAATGGATGTGATAGACTCAACTAATAGAATTGTCATGACCCGTCCACGGGGCCCGTGCCGTGACTACCCCAAGCCCGCCTTCCATAGGCCAAGGGTTGGCGACTAGCACCAAAGGCGTAATTCCCGATAACTAGGAAGGCATTGCCTTTATAAAAGTAACAAAACACCACAGAGTACAAGCGGAAGTAAAACACTAAGTACAAAAAGAAGTGCTGGAAAGTAAATGGGCCAGAATACATACCCAAAAGAAAGTACAACTACAACTGAACAAAGTACAACAGAAAAAGACAACAGCTGGAGGGACGGAAGCGGCTCCCGGGTTGTCCTCCTCGGATCCTACCTGAAGGGTAGGTACAGATGGCGCAGCTCCTGGATCGTCCATCACGAATCCTACCTGAAGGGTAGGTACAGATAGCCTCCACAGTGCTCTCGTCCGTCAACCTTCTCCGAGTGTCGTCTCACCGTGAAGTCCACCTCCGGACACTGACTTGTCGTGTAGTCCACCTCCGGGTACCGTCCAGTCCTCGAACACTCGGCCTCCGTCAGCACTGCCTGTCGTCTGCAACCAACACAACGAGGTGCGGGCATAGCCCGTGCAGGGGTGAGTATAACGATACTCAGTAGGGACCCCGAGACCCTCAAGGTATCACTAAATCTAACAAGGATAACCACAAGAAGATCTCAACAGATAACCTCTACTTAGGTATATGCCCATACATACACCTAAGTTATCAAGTAACTCATCTCAATCATGAGGAAACAAAAGGATCATGAGATCAGCGGATAACCACTACCCAGGTATATGCCCATACATATACCTAAGTTATCAAGTAACCCATCTCAATCATGAGGAAACACAAAGGTCAAAAGTCTCAGCTCAAACCAGGATTTTCATTATCGAAACCGTAACTGCTGAAAAGCTCCGTCTCTAGAGTGTACAGTGGTCCTGTCACGACTACGAGGTACTGCTCACTAACCTAAGACTGCTGAGGTACTTCTCTTGTCGAGTACTGCGGGCCAGCCACCCAAACACAGTAGTGCTTCCCGCCGAGGTATGTCACTCAAACACAGTAGTGCACACCCCCTAGTAGCCTGCAGAGGTACTCTCCGAACGAGTACCGTGGGTCTGCACTATCACACAGGTAGTGCTCCGTCCGCCATGGGTCTGCACCCAAACAAAGTAGTGCTCCATCCACTGTGCTAGTCGACTCACTCCAAGTCGAGTCGGTCAAGCAGTCGTCAGGTCTCAGTCGGCTACATGGTCTACGTACTCCGCACGCTCGACTCTGGGATGGTCCGCTCCACGAGCTACAAGTCGATACTCCAAGTATCTTAGGGTCCCACGAAGAAGTAACTCAAAGGACCACCTCGTCATAGGGGTCTCAACGCAACAGACGGCGCGTCGATCGGACGCCCGGTCTGTGAGTTATTAGCCTTTTCGTCCCAAGGGCCCGGTTGGTTTCGTGAGTGAACCAAACCCAGCCGTATCTCAACTGTACCTCGAGATCTCATAGGGTATACTCATAGGGACCGTTTCTCAACGTGATCGTCAACGCCGCTGACGGTTCGTCAAACGGACGTCCTGTCTGAAAGATATCAGCTTTTTTGTTCCAGGGGCCCGGTTGGATTTTGGGTGCGATCCAACCCAGCCACTACCAACTGTATCCAAAACTCGGGCGAAGGATGCCAAAAGTTCCGTATCGTCAACAGGAACTCAACGCAATAGACGACGTGTCAATCGGACTCTCGGTCTGAGTGTTATTGGCTTCTTCGTCCCAGGGGCCCGGTTGGTTTTTAAGGAAAAACCAACCCGACCGTACTCCACCTGCCCCCAAACCCCGGGCGGAGTGAGCGAAAAGATCCGTCTCACTAAGAGGAAACTATCAAAGCTGACGGTACGCCAATCGGACGTCCGTAGCTCAAGATATGAGTGTTTCCGCTCCGAGGGCCCGGTTGGTTTCGTGTACGAACCAACCCGGCCGAACCCAAAGTATTCCGAAACTTTGAGTGCGATAAACCGAAACGAACGACTCGCTCCAAAGATTGCGTTGCCGCTGACGGCGGGTCGTTTGGAGGCCCGTAGCTCAAGTTACGGGCGTTTGAACGAAAGTCGTCCGAAGACGGGGGGGTCCGGGCCCGGGACGACCCGGCCCGACCCCCCCTGGTTGGCCCGAACCGGGTCGGGTGCGACCCGGTTGGCCCGGCCCGGCCCGGCCAGGGCCAGTAGCGGCCGAGCGGCCGACGCGGGGGAAAGCCGCCGCCACGCGTGACACCCCCGCGGCACCCGCGGGGTGTCGGCCAGACAACCGGACGTGCCGCGTGACAACCCCGCGACACCCGCGGGGTGCCACCCTGGACACCCGCGGGGTGCCGCGTGACAACCCCGCGGCACCCGCAGGGTGTCGCCCTAGACACCCACGGGGTGTCGCCCTGGACACCCGCGGGGTGCCGCGTGACAACCCCGCGGCACCCACGGGGTTTCGCGCTGGACACCCGCGGCACCCACGAGGTGCCGCGCTGGACACCCGCAGGGTGCCGCGTGACAACCCCGCGACACCCGCGGGGTGTCGCGCTGGACACTAGCGGGGTGTCGCCGCCTCCGGCCGCCGGCGCCGCCGGAGTCGCTCCGGTGGCCCGTTTTCCTTCCCGTCTGCGCCGTTGTTCCTCCCGGGTTCCGTTCTTTACTGCGGGATCATCAATCATCCGCTGTGGCACGTTCCGTTGTCGCCCGCCAAATCCGCACAAAACGAAGAACGGCGGAGGGTCGTCGGGCCGTGTTCGTTTGGCCCGCACCCTCCGCGTTAGAGATAAACAACCGGGAGAAATTAAATTTCAACACATTAACGCATATCCGAAACAATTTTTAACGAAATAAATTTGTTTCATAAATACGGGTTCCTTATTTGAACGGAAACAACAATTTTAATAATTTTAAAATTGTTCACAAAACAGTTCTTTAACTTTTTAAAGAAACAACTACAGGAATATAAAAAGAAAAGGGGGGTAATTCCCGAAATAAATCCCTACCTCGCCGTCACTGTCAGATGTGAGGTCGTCGTGGAATTGACCGTCGCGGAAGGAGGTGATCGTCACACCGCGGAAGGGCGCCGCGTCGACGATCTCCGAGGACCAAGAACATACGGATTTAATTAATAATAATTAAATCCATGTTGTTTTTGAAATCCAAAAAGAAAATAAAAGAAGCGCAACCCCCTACATTGGTTGTTGTCGATCGAAGGCTGTCGCGAGGTTGGATCGTCGCGGAAGAAACGTCGCGAAAGGAGATCCGTTGGCGTCGCGGTACAAGGCTTCGCGTCGTCGATCTCTGCAGGTTTTGCGTTCTTCGCGTTTTTCGCGTTCTTCGCGTTCTTCGCGTTCTTCGCCGAAGAAGAACGCTTTCCTCCAAATCCTCTCCACGCCACAAGTTTCAACCCAAAATAAAATAAGCTTAAGCCTTATTTTATTTACACAACTAAACATTTGAATTTCAAAAGATGAGAAATTAACCATTAATTCGTAGAATTAATTCAACGAAAGAAACAACTCATTTAATTTATGAAATAAACCGCCCAATTAAATGGTCTGTTAAGAATTTAAGAAAACGCGTCAGTTGACTTTCATAATGACGGGTTTTCGCGGGTGCGTTACTTAGCGGAAAGAAACGGCGGGGCTCATGCGGGCCCCATCTCACAAATATCCTACCAAGAGGGTAGGATATTTCTGGATAGTATCATATCCGGTTCAACTCAGTTTAAGCCGCTTTTAAGTGGCTTCATGTGGCTTACATGTGGCTTAAGTGAAATAAAATAAATTTGTCGTAAAATTATTTTATTTCTTAACTTTAAGCCCGAAAATTAAAAACCACACCCGAGCAAACGCAACTCCGGAAGAGGCGTTTTTAAGCAAATACCAGCACTGTGATTCCATCGGTGCACTCAGAATTCGATTCCGAGCACCGGTTCAAAATTTAGAAAAACCCGCTCGTCCGTTCCCTGAACGTACCCGAGCCAAACTTCGGAAATTGATTCTGGGCACACCGGGCCTCGGAATCAGGCGCCGTCAGAAACTGCATTCTTGTAAAATTCCAAAGAAAATTAAGAAAGAAAAAAAAATCCCTTGGAATTTACGGGTCTTTACATTACTCCCACCACAGTGCTTTACGTCCCCGTAAAGCTTCACCACAAACATAGGGAAACAAAGCGGTACTGAGCACGCATCTGAGATTTCCGCTCCCATGTGCTCACCTGGAGGTTCCCGCGCTGCCAAAGAAAGTGCACAAGAGGAATCGACCATCCTCCTAGGATCCGCTCCTTTCGATCCTCGATCCCCACATGAACCTCTGTATAAGACACTCATCGCCACCGTCTAGCTCCTCAGGGTCAAAGATTTGTGTCGGGTCGTGCACGTATCTCCTCCGCTGAGATACGTGGAAACGTCGTGCACCTAGTGCAACTGAGGTGGATGGACCAAGTGGTAAACCACCTCGCCTACCCAGCTGAGGACCTAGAAAAGTATGTTGAACCTCGGAGATAACTTGCCTCCCAGGCCACATCTCCGTAAACCTCGTCGAGGTGAGACCCATAAGAAGACGTGGTCGTCATCCTCAAACTCCAGAGGTCTCCATTTCTGTTAGAACTGAAACTCAAAACGACTGCTGCTATGAGGGTAAGGTTGACTGACTTAAGAGTGATCTGTCGCACCCTCCTGTGTAAGAGTTACCCTGCAATGACTGGGGTTTCCTTTTCCGCCGACCAAGGAAAACCCATCCCAACATTTGCCTAAAACCGTCAATTTGAGTATGAGTAGTTATTGCCCATTCCATACTCAAACTAACGTCGTAAGGCCTCGACACTGCCACCAAGAGATTCCAACCAGAACTCTCGCCTCGAGGGTCTGACCACACTGTCAGCGTAAGTGTGATTATCGAGTCTCCTCCCAAGGTATCTCTTGATGTGAGGGTCAAGTCCACGGATTACCGGAAACTCTAGGTCTGGAACAAGATTTGTGGAAGCGAGGAATGATTCATATCGACGTCTGTTACTACAACAGCTAGTAGTGGACATAGACTGTCCCTTGAATCATTTCTAGAGGCATTGGGTCACACTCCTTGACCGCATGCAGCCGCACTCTTCTTCCGCCCTCCAGCTCCCTGAGCCTGGCGGGAATAACTAAGGCGGGTGGTTGTAGCATGTTAAGATGTACACCACCTCATGCTGCTCTCCTAGCTTTGCCTCCACGCCTGCCGCTTCGCAGACTCATCTCTATTTAAAGCTACCTCTTCTTGAAACATTTATCATGCCCGAGTCTCTAAGACTGGCACCGGTTCCTTGTTTCTTACTGCACTGTGCAGTCTTCATCCGCTCCTAGATGAACATGACCTCCTTTAGCCTCACAAGAGCTGCTATGATTTCTTCTTTTCCGATAAGAGAAATCTGGTATCATCCCCTGGATGAACCACATTCGTTGCCTAATACATTCAATACTAACATAAATGATGCATTCATGACATGGATGACGTCGTAAGTCCTTGACGCAACTACTAATAGATCCAACTATCACTGTCGCCTCCAAGGGTCGAGTCACACTGTCGGCATCAGTGTGAGGTCACTGGGTCTCCTCTAGTAGGAATTTCGAAAGTGAGGGTCAAGTCAACAGTCTTAACCAGGACCACTTAGTAACATCACAAAAGAGGACAGGAAAGCAAACATCACAAGATAAGTGTCTTTATTTTATTGCAGCTCATGGTACAAAGACACAAAAACAACATCAACATGGAAGTAGAAGTACAAGAGACCTATCCACTAGTTCTGCTCCTGTCCACCTGCTCCAGGAGCTCTACTGCCTTGTCCACTGCTCTACTGTTGCTCAAGCATTCATCACTGCCTTTGCCTCCGTGGCTCCTCAAAAGCCTATGGATCAACTGTACGAGGAGTTGGGCAGTCACGTGCTAGGTGACCCTTTCCACCGCACGAGTAACACAGTCCGCTTCTGGCACGCCTGGCTCTGACCCCACCCCGGGTGCCCCGCACCACCGGTCCTAAAACCCGAGATCGCCCAACTACTGGTCTGGTCCTCCTGGACCTATGCATCGTCTGTCTACTGCCCACAGATGGCTCGGCTTCTGATCGAAAAACACGCGGAAAAGGCAGCAGCTCCTGAACAATCTCGGGGTGTAGAGCTACTAGCACAAACTCCACCCTGAAGAAGGTCTCGAAGTCTTCCCATGTGAAAGCCATCCCATCGCAAAACTGGAACAAGTGGCTCCACCACCTACCTGCTGCTGCCTGAAGAAGGCTGGCAGCAATGGTCACCATGAAGTCCGATGGCGTCCCCACTAGCCTAAAGACTCCCACCACAGCCTCCATCCAATCCTCAGCCGCCTGCAGGTCCGTCTATCCCCCGAACCTGGGTGGCCTCTGGCGCTGGAAATCATGCAGTGCGCTCAAGTAGCGGGCATCGCCTACTGCTGGGGATGGTGGCATCGGTGGTCGAACGTATGGTAGTACCGCTGGCGCCTCCGCTGGTGCCTCAACTGAAAGAAGGCCCTATACCGAAGCCTCGTCACTCGACAGGCTGTCAGCACGCACATCCCTCTGGGCTCTAGCTGGTCGTCCGAGAAAAGGCATCCTGAAAGAAACAACGTAACACGATCAAACGATTATACCTGGTGAGCTGACCTGGTTTGAGTTGTTTTACGGGGGGAAACCTTTGAAAACACACACGTAATCAGTGTTTTCGTGCACAAAGTCGGAAATCAGTTGTCAGGGTCCTGGTGTATGGATACGTCAGCCGCCCGCAACAACACTGGACTCCCTGAACTGAAAACCACACTCGGTAACCTTAACACTATTACTTCACAGAATGAAAGATCAGAGTCTGCGGTAGAACTGACCACCTATGATACCAATTTTTCACGACCCGTCCACGGGGCCCGTGCCGTGACTACCCCAAGCCCGCCTTCCATAGGCCAGGGGCTGGCGACAAGCACCAAAGGCGTAATTCCCGATAACTGGGAAGGCATTGCCTTTATAAAAGTAACAAAACACCACAGAGTACAAGCGGAAGTAAATCACTAAGTACAAAAAGAAGTGCTGGAATGTAAATGGGCCAGAATAAAAACCCAAAAGAAAGTACAACTACAACTGAACAAAGTACAACAAAAAAAGGCAACAGCTGGAGGGACGGAAGCGGCTCTTGGGTCGTCCTCCTCGGATCCCACCTGAAGGGTAGGTACAGATGGCGCAGCTCCTGGATCGTCCACCACGAATCCTACCTGAAGGGTAGGTACAGATAGCCTCCACAGTGCTCTCGTCTGTCAACCTTCTCCCAGTGTCGTCTCGCCGTGAAGTCCACCTCCGGACACTGACTTGTCGTGTAGTCCACCTCCGGGTACCGTCCAGTCCTCGAACACCCGGCCTCCGTCAGCACTGCCTGTCGTCTGCAACCAACACAACGAGGTGCGGGCATAGCCCGTGCAGAGGTGAGTATAACGATACTCAGTAGGGACCCCGAGACCCTCAAGGTATCACTCAATCCAACAAGGATAACCACAAGAATATCTCAACAGATATCCTCTACTTAGGTATATTCCCATACATACACCTAAGTTATCAAGTAACTCATCTCAATCATGAGGAAACACAAGGATCATGAGATCAGCGGATAACAACTACCCAGGTATATGCCCATACATATACCTAAGTTATCAAGTAACCCATCTCAATAATGAGGAAAAAAAAGGTCAAAAGTCTCAGCTCAAACCAGGATTTTCATTTTCGAAACCGTAACTGCTGAAGAGCTCCGTCTCTAGAGTGTACAGTGCTCCTGTCACGACTCCGAGGTACTGCTCACTAACCTAAGACTGCTGAGGTACTCCTCCTGTCGAGTACCGCGGGCCAGCCACCCAAACATAGTAGTGCTTCCCGCCGAGGTATGTCACTCAAACACAGTAGTGCACACCCCCTAGTAGCTTGTAGAGGAACTCTCCGGACGAGTACCGCGGGTCTGCACTATCACACAGGTAGTGCTCCGTCCTCCATGGGTCTGCACCCAAACAAAGTATTGCTCCGTCCACTGGGCTAGTCGACTCACTCCAAGTCAAGTCGGTCAAGCAGTCGTCTGGTCTCAGTCGGCTACATGGTCTCCGTACTCCGCACGCTCGACTCTGGGAGGGTCTGCTCCACGAGCTGCAAGTCGATATTCCAAGTATCTCAAGGTCCCACGAAGAAGTAACTCAAAGAAACGTCTCGTCACAGGGGTCTCAACGCAATAGACGGCGCGTCGATTGGACGCCCGGTCTGTGAGTTATTATCCTTTTCGTCCCAGGGGCCCAGTTGGTTTCGTGAGCGAACCAAACCCAGCCGTATCTCAACTGTACCCCGAGCTGTCATAGGGTATACTCATAGGGACCGTTTCTCAACGTGATCGTCAACGCCGCTGACGGTTCGTCAAACGGACGTCCTGTCTGAAAGATATCAGCTTTTCTGTTCCAGGGGCCTGGTTGGATTTCGGGTGCGATCCAGCCCGGCCACTACCAACTATATCCAAAACTCGGGCGAAGGATGCCAAAAGTTCCGTATCGTCAACAGGAACTCAACGCAATAGACGGCGCGTCAATCGGACGCTCGGTCTGAGAGTTATTGGCTTTTTCGTCCCAGGGGCTCGATTGGTTTTTAAGGCAAAACCAATCCGACCATACTCCACCTGCGCCCAAACCCCGGGCGGAGTGAGCCAAAATATCCGTCTCACTAAGAGGAATCTAACAAAGCTGACGGTACGCCAATCGGACGTCCGTAGCTCAAGATATGAGTGTTTCCGCTCTGAGGGCCCGATTGGTTTCATGTCCGAACCAACCCGGCCGAACATAAAGTATTCCGAAACATTGAGTGCGATAAACTGAAACGACCTACTCGCTCCAAGGATTGTGTTGCCACTGACGGCGGGTCGTTTGGAGGCTCGTAGCTCAAGTTACGGGCGTTTGAACGAAAGTCGTCCGAAGACGGGGGGTCCGGGCCCAGTCCGACCCGGCCCGACCCCCCCTGGTTGGCCCGAACCGGGTCGGGTCCGACCCGGGTGGCCCGGCCCGGCCCGGCCAGGGCCGGTCCGGCTTGGTTCGGCCGAGCGGCCGACGCGGGGGAAAGTCGCCGCCACGCGTGACACCCCCGCGGCACCCGCGGGGTGTCGGCCAGACAGCCGGACGTGCCGCGTGACAACCCCGCGACACCCGCGGGGTGCCGCATGACAACCCCGCGGCACCTACAGGGTGTCGCCCTGGACACCCGTGGGGTGCCGCGTGACAACCCCGCGGCACCCGCGGGGTGCCGCCGCCTCCGGCCGCCGGCGCCGCCGCGCCGGCGCCCGCTCCGCCTCCGGCTTCCGCGGGCTGCTGGAGTCGCTCCTGTGGCCCGTTTTCCTTCCCGTCTGCGCCGTTGTTCCTCCTGGGTTCCGTTCATTACTGCGGGATCATCAAACATCCGTTGCGGCACATTCTGTCGTCGCCTTCCAAATCCGCACAAAACGAAGAAGGACAGAGGGTCGCCGGGCCGTGTTCCTTTGGCCCGCACCCTCCGCGTTAGAGATAAACAACCGGGAGAAATTAAAGTTCAACACATGAACACATATCCGAAACAATTTTTAATGAAATAAATTTGTTTCATAAAAACGGGTTCCTTATTTGAACGGAAACAACAATTTTAATAATTTTAAAATTGTTCACAAAACAGTTCTTTAACTTTTTAAAGAAACAACTACGGGAATATAAAAAGAAAAGGGGGGTAATTCCCAAAATAAATCCCTACCTCGCCGTCGCTGTCGGATGCGAGGTCGTCGCGGAATTGATAGTCACGGAAGGAGGTGATCGTCACACCGCGGAAGGGCATCGCGTCGACGATCTTCGAGGACCAAGAATATACGGATTTAATTAATAATAATTAAATCCATGTTGTTGTTGAAATCCAAAAAGAAAATAAAAGAAGTGCAACCCCCTACCTTGGTTGTTGTCGATCGAAGGCTGTCGCGGGGTTGGATCGTCGCGGAAGAAGCATCCCGAAGGGAGATCCATTGGCGTCGCGGTACAAGGCTTCGCGTCGTCGATCTCTGCAGGTTTGGTGTTCTACGCGTTCTTCGCGTTCTTCACCGAAGAAGAACACTTTCCTCCAAATCCTCTCCACGCCACAAGTTTCAACCCAAAATAAAATAAGCTTAAGCCTTATTTTATTTACACAACTAAACATTTGAATTTCAAAAGATGAGAAACGAACCATTAATACGTAGAATTAATTCAACGAAAGAAACAACTCATTTAATTGACGAAATAAACCGCCCAATTAAATGGTCTGTTAAGAATTTAAGAAAACGCGTCAGTTGTCTTTCATAATGACGGGTTTTCGCGGGTAAACGGTGGGGCTCGTGCGGGCCCCACCTCACAAATATCCTACCAAGAGGGTAGGATATTTCTGGATATTATCCTATCCGGTTCAACTCATTTTAAGCCGCTTTTAAGTGGCTTAATGTGGCTTCCAAGTGGCTTAAGTGAAATAAAATAAAGTTGTCGTAAAATTATTTTATTTCTTAACTTTAAGCCCGAAAATTAAAAACCACATCCGAGCAAACGCAACACCGGAAGAGGCGTTTCTAAGAAAATACTGGCGCTGCGATTACATCGGTGCCCTCAGAATTCGATTCCGAGCACCGGTTCAAAAGTTAGAAAAACCCGCTCGTCCGTTCACTGAACGTACCCGAGCCAAACTTCGGAAATTGATTCTGGGCACACCGGGTCTCGAAATCAGGCGCCGTCAGAAACTGCATTCTTGTAAAAATTCCAAAGAAAATTAAGAAAGAAAAAAAAAATTCCTTGGAATTTACGGGTCTTTACAAGAATCGTACCCTATGAATCCCATTTATTAGATATTTTGTGAGATATATCATTTCTGGGATTTTCCCTAGATGAATCAATAGCCGATATCCAACAATATGATGGTTATAGAAACCATTTATAGGAAAATTTCAAGCTCATCGAAGTCACGATCCAAACCTTGTTCATCGAATGGCCCCATGAAAGGCCCACCATTGTGTACCTTACTCTTAGATAATGATATGGTGTAATAAAGGGATATGTGACAAGAACATATAATAATGTATTTATTTTTCATATTATTGTTACTTTGTAAATTATTTTTAATTTACAAATAATATTTTTGGTTAATATTCAGATTCAATTAAAAAACTATTTTGATGAATTATATTATTTTTTAAATAAAAAATATTTTCATACAAAATTAATAAAATTAATTATATGAAAAAATTATCTTCTAATTTTTATGTTTTCAAGTGTATTTTTTATTATTGTTTGAAAACTCTTTTTTTCAAAACCCATCAACTTTAGATAAATATAAGAATTTTATTTTAGAAGTGAAAAATAACATATTTATAAAATTTGGTGGATAAAATAATTTTTAATTTTTAAATTATGATTTCAAAATTATCCAATGGTTAATTTTTCATAATTTTCGAAGACAATCGATTTTTTGGGTAAAAACTAAATTCCATATAAATATATATTGGTTTTTATGACATTATAATGACCCAACAGATATTTAATAAAATACTATAAAAGGTATATTGGGAAAAATATATTTTTTCAATAAAAATAATGAAATTTTATGTATATTTTATTTATTTTATACAGTCGTAGGAAATCCTCCTAGATATATAACATATTTTAAAATTTATAATCATTTCATGGAATGTTTGAATCATTTCCACATTATCCAGGGAAATATTTTAATATCATTGGTCATTATACCTTTTAAATAATTTATTACACTCCCATATTTCTAAAAACAAGTGATAAAATAATTCCAAGGGTTGTGGCTTTGAATATTTTAGTGTGTAGTGTCCAAAATCAAAATAATAAAGAATTATCCCATCATTCCTGTATAAAACCACCCTATAACCCATATATATTCACTTAATATCATTGAATCATTACCAACCTCTTCCCTATACTCTCGAGATATATCCCAAGTCACCCCAATCCCTCACGAATCCACTCCCACACCATGGAGTCACACATCCAAGTACGTGATCATCCAACCTCCTCCATTATCAAGCATTCCTTTCATGTTATGTCTTTTGATATCATTTTTTACAATGTTGATATTTTATTATATATATATCAATTCCAATCTATTTGATGTATAAATTATTATATCCCCTTACACTCCCATTTATCCCCCCTATGATCCTTTAAACCCATCTGTTACTACGCTGAAATTTTGTATGGGATCTCCCACTATCATTTTTCTTCAGGCATCTCTTTTTTCCAGGCCTTTTAATTTCCATTTTCTTTATTTTTAATATGTTATTACATACCAAATTACTATAAATTTTTTGTATATATTATGGAATCTTCCTCTAACACAAATTAACCCCCTATGATCCTTTAGACACACCTATTAATATACAAAAATCCTATAAGGAATTTCTCTCTTCCCATATCCATTTAAACCTTTCATTTATATAATGCTTATAAAATTACATTTCACATGTTTGGATATTATGTTCCATGATCCCCTACTATCGATTTCATGTATAAATCATTATATACCCATTTATCTCTCATAAATCCATTTTATGACTTTTCAAATGACGTTGTTATGCTGTAGTAATTGCATCGCGATTATCAAATGCCAAATTAATCATTTAGTTAATACCAAATCAATTCCTCTATATGCGGTATTCAAAATTATTGACAGGTAATTATTGATTTATGATTTACATGTATGTATTCTATATTCCTTGATCATGGAATAAATAATGTTGTTAAATGACTCAATTTTATATTATTATGTGACAAACTTAAACATGATATTTAAATGATTTGGAAGGGTGCACCCAGATCTAATTCAAATGCATTGGTTAATGTTTAGTACCATGATAAATCATGATATGATAGGGTTTACCTCATTCATTTATAATACATTTCTTCACCATGTTGAGATTGGGTTTTACATGATTCCTTTATGTTAATGAGGTAGTGTTTTTAGTCATTTCCACATTTCCATGTTATTAATATCATGTTATATCATTATGTTATGTTCATGATTCTTTTGTGCTCTATTGATAATAATTTTGAATAAAATGTCTCATCATCTTCATGTTATGCCTTGTTTACTCAATTACCGAGCATTATAGCTCCCCATTTTCTTATTTATGTCCTTTGTTTATCCCATGCAATTTCAAGTACAAATGAATTTTGTGGTCATGTAAAATATGTTTTCAATAAGGATGTTTATTTAAAGAATTCAGTTGTAATGTAACGTTCTTAATACACAAATACACTAGACGTATCGAAATTATATGTTTTATTAAGTGAAATTTTATGTAATAAATCTTGTTTTAATATTAAATAAATAGTAGGTTTGTAATTTTTTTCATCATAGGATATGTTTACTTATTTTTTGGATTAGGATTTGAAAACTCTAGTGAATGATCTAGGGATAATACTAGGTATATGAAAATATTTCCTAATGTTTTGTTAGTATATAGGAAGTGTTTTATCAAGAAAATAACACTATGTCTACATATGAACATGTAGAGGTGTCTTCGAAATAGATGTATGTATTGGAAAAACCCAAAAACACCACATTGAGCTAGAGTCGAACATGAACGAGTGCATGATAATGGGCCTTTTCACACTCTGGGTTATACCATCTTGGGGGATACGCTTTGTTAAATGAATTAGATCATTACAATCAATTATTAAGGAATAAAAAATCACATAATAATATATGTTATGTATTACATCATGCAAAACCTAGATCAATGTTTGGGAACTGATAAATTATGGAGACAAATGTACTATATATGTCACCCATTTAAATTGATTGGATTTTCCTTTTAGAGATCAGTAGTTTAAAAAAATATCTTCCCAAAGTCTATTTTGGTTAAAGTAAATCAGTAGAAATAGAATCAAAAAGTAAAAAGTTAGGGTTATCGTACATGGTTCTACACATTTTTTTATATACCCCAATACTTGTAGTATAGTCTAAACACCCCCACAAAACATGGAAGTAACGATGTCGTTGAAAATGAAAAATGGAGAAATTATATAATCCAATGAATCTAACTCCTCCCCTATCAAAATTTGTGTATTGAACATCCCAAAAAACCTTATTATACTTCCTTGGGTGGAACATGATTCAATTTTGGTCATGGATTGGCTTTCCCTGTATAAATCTAATATAAATCGCCATGAGAGGGAAATAAATCTCTATATAGATAATCTAACCCTGATTCTCTAAAAGAGAAAGGAGGACGATGAATCTTCCTCAACAAAATCATCCTAATCATAGATATTAGGCCACTATAAGAACACATATATTGAAAAGAAGATTGTGTCTATGGAATGAACCATCCTTGTATACATGCCTATTGTGATGGATTTCACTAATGTGTTATCTGAGGAATATCATCATCTTCCTCTTAGAAATGATGTTGAATTCTCTGTTGATCTTATACAAGGGACATTTCCAATATCCATGACACTATATAGAATGGCTTTTGTGGATATTTAGTAATTGAATGAATAACTACAAGAGAATCTGGATAAAGGGTTTATAAACTTAAGTGCTTTACTAGGGGGTGCACCATTCCTCTTCTTCAAGATAATGTTTTGTTAAATGTACCTCTACATTGATTATCATTAGCCTAAATAATTAACGATAGTGAACAAGTATCTTTTTTAATGAATTACTGACTTGTTCGATTAGCTACATGGATCACAATAATTATCCAAAGTCGATCTGTTGTTGGGATATTTCCAGGAAAGGGTTAATAAGGATGATATCCCTTAATACTGCATTTCATACAAATTACCGGCATTATGAGTTTATAGTGATTCAATTTAGTCTCAATAATGCTTCATAAATTTTAATGGACATGATGAATATATTCTTTGATGATTACCTCGACAAATTTGTGGTAATGTTTATAGATGATATTATAATATAATCCCAAAATATGGAGGAGCATGATGATCATTTAAGATCTATGCTAATGACCATGTGAAAGGAGAATCTCTATGAGAAATACACCATGTGTGAGTTCTGGTTCAATGAAGTCTCATTCTTGGGGTATATCATTATAAGAAATGTGATATCTATAGATCTTTCCTTGTGAATAGAAATTGGAAGATGGTCAAGGCCAACATCTGTGATGGATATCTATAGATTCCATGGGATACTTGGATATTATTAATTATTTATGAGAAATTTCTACTAATCTTCAATAAAACATACAAATATAAATAGGATGGGAATAATGTTTTCTTGGAGTCATGAATGTGAAGTAGAATGCATTGAGTTAAAAATTCGGCTCATAACGACCCCTATTATCACAATACCCTCAAGTGGGTATCATTTCATAAATTTCCACAATGAAAAAAAGAATGGGTTGGGTTTCATTTTGAAGAAGATTGAAAATTTCATTTCTTATGCCTCATGGAAGATGATAATTATTGAGTAAAACGATCCCACACATGATATATAGTTGGAATATATGACAATTGCATAGAAAATATAGCAGTATTATCTCTTTTGAATGAATTATAAAATATATACGAATCACAAAAGACTCAAAATTATATTCACATAGAAAGAGACGTATATGAACTAATGATGATGGTTAGAAATCATCAAGGATTATGAATACTCAATCCATTACCACCCTTGTAAAGTGAATTGGTTAGTGGATGGACTTAGTATAAAGGACCCAAAAAATTAATCATTGATGAGAATTAAAATGGATCCATCATTCTTATATTTTAAGAAGATGAACATGGGAATCATAATGACGGGAACATCATCAATAATTTGACAAATTATTACTCAACCATTTCCTTTTTATAGGTTAATGTATGCTCAAAAAGATGATTTGGTAATTCATTAGAGAGTTGAAACCATCAAAAAATGGAAATCCTCATTGTTCAATGTTAATAAAGTCAGAATTGTGAGATTTGATTCAACACTATGTGTTTCATAAAATCAAATGTTAATGAATGAACTTTTGGATTATGAACATAGTTAAAATTTTCCTATTCACCCATGAATCATAAATATGTATCACGATCTACATGAGCACAATAGTTTGAAAAAACGAAGAAGTAAATCATTAAATATACATCAAAGTACCTAGTATGTCAGAAAGTTAATGTTGAGTGGTATAACCCTAAGGGGATGATACAAACATTAACCATACCATTATGTAAATTCGATAAGATTACCATGGAAATTGTCACCAGAAACTAGAATAAATCCAGTGGAAAAAAGGTAATATGGGTTGTTGTGGATTTCCTTACAATTACTGCACACTTAATGTCAATTCGAGAGGATTTATCACTAGATCAACTAGAAAATATATAAATTAGATAAGTTGTAAGACTATATAGAGTGTTTCTTTTGATTTTGAGTAATTGAGATCCAATATTTACTTATATGTTCTCAAAGAGTTTCCAATATGATCTGAATACCGAGTTGAACATTAGAACAACCTATCAACCTCGAACTGATTTCCAAAGAGTACGGACTATCTAGACACTAGAGGACATGTTGGGATCAATCCCAATGGACTTAAAATGTGGATTTGACCACAATATTATTTTGGAGGAGTTCTCTTACAACAAAAGTTTCTACATAAGAATCAAAATCGATCATTATGAGTCCCTTTATGTGAAGCGGTGAAGAACACTCGCATGATGCGATGATGTTGGGGAATGAAAACTTCTAGGTCCAAAAATTGTCATAGAATTGGTAGAGAAGGTTAATACCATCCAGAAGCACGTAAATGCTTCTCAAAGTTGACAAAATATATATGGGGAAAATCATCGATGATGACTATAATTTAATAATAGATACATGGTATTCTTATGAATATCTAAACAGAAGAGAGCTATGAGATTTGAGAAGAAGGTAAATCTTAGTCAAAGGTACATCGACTCTATTGAGATCTTTGATCGCATCTGCGCAGTGGACTAATAACTGGCACTCCCTCCAAACCTTTCTCATGTATATTATTTATTCCATGTATCGGTTTACTGGATGTGCATACCTAACCAATCACATTTACCCAATCCAGTGGTGGTACCATTATAGAATGACCTCTGTTATGAGGTGAATCTGGTAAATACATTAGATCTTAGAGATAATGTTCTATGATATAAATTGATGGCCCCTTTCATGGTGTTGTAGAAAACCACAATATTCATGAAATAATGTGGGAGCCAGAAGAACTGAGGAAGCCATGTAATCCTCATCTTTTTTAATGTGTGAAAATGAAACTTCAAGGGTGAAATTTCATAAGAGTATAAGGTTGAAATTTCCCTAAAATTTATGAATAAAATTACTTTTATTTTAATTAAATTTCATTATTTATATAGAAAAAAAACTCCTTTTGTTTTATTATATAAAATTATATTTAAATGACCATTAAGTATCATTACCATTGATAATGAAGTCATTAAATAGTGATCTCATTTTTAGTACAAATATATGGTTCTAACAAATCCTTTTGGCATAGACAAAGAAAGCAAGGGCCTCAAATAGTATGATATTACCCAATGAAGCATGTTTATCAAAGCATACATGGGAGGTGAAAGTTCTAGGATTTTCCCTATATCAATCCCAAACCAATATCTAACAACATAAACATGAGAGAAACCATTTATTAGAGATGTTCAAGTTTATCAAGATCATGTTCCAAAATATCTTCAATAAATGGCCTGATCAAATCATTACCATCACGCAACATACTCTTAGGGGGCATGATGGGGTAATAAATGGATATGTGACATGACCCTATAATTATGGATATGTAAATTGTTTTTGTATAGGTAAATTAATATATTTTTCGAATTACTGTGACTTTGTAAATTCGTTTTAAAGTAAAAATACTGTTATTGGTAAATATTAACATTTAATTAAGAAATATAATATGATGAAATAATGTAATTTTTTAATAAATAATATTTTAATTGATCTTTATTTTTAAATAATTTTCATTAAATATAAATTATCTTTTAATTTTTAGGATGTCATATGTAATTTTTATTAAGGATTTAAAACTATTTTTGTTAAAACCCTTCAATTTTCAATAAATTTACATTCTTAATTTTAAAAGAAAAATTCACATATATAGAAAATTATATAGATAAAATGAATATTGTTTTTTGAATCATGGCATCAAAATTATCCAGTAGTGAACTTTTAATAATTTTATGAGACAGTTGAATTTATTGGTAAAAATTAAATACCTTCTAAAAATATAAAGCATATTTTGACATCATAATGACCCAACAAAGATATAATAAATTATAATAATAAGTATCTTCTACCTAATATATTTTTTCCTTTAATATAATTTAATTTTAATTTTAATTTTAATTTTTTTATAAAGTATTAGTAAATACTTTATGATTTCTAGATTATTTTATGATTTTAAAATTATTACCTTGATAGTGTGACTCACCTCCACATAAACAAAGGAAATATTTGTATATATTCATCACTTATACATTTAAAATATTTTATACCACTCCCATTTTCATGAAAACATGGGAAATCATTGTATTGTTTTTTGTTTTGAATATTTTGTTCTGTAGTGTCCAAAACAAAAATAATATGGAATTCTCCCTTCATTCTTATATAAACCCACCCAATCACCCATTTATCTTCTCTCACACTCTTTAAATCTAAAATAATATGGAATTATACCATCATTCATATATAAACCCACCCAAACACCCATTTCTCTTATCCCACACTCTTTACAGCTTGACCAACAAGTGAACTATTCTCCCTATAGACCTCCCAAGGAACCCCCATGATCCTAATGAACCATTCCCAGGCCTTTGGAGACACACATCAAATTAAGGGATCATGCAATCTCCACCTTTATCAAGCATTACTTTCATGTTATGTCTTTTAATTTCAATTTTTTATATTGGGACATGTTAATGAATGTCTCCATTACTTTACCTATGATTTATTAATTATTATATCCCCTTAAAATTTCATTTATCGCCCCAATGTTTCTATAAACCCACCCGTTACCGAGCCAAAATTTTGAAAGGGGTCTCCCTCTCTATTTTTCCATAATGCACCAAATTTATGTGATGACATTTGATATAAATTTTCATGGGTTTTTATATGTTATTCCATTCCTCATTATTGTAAATTTTATGTATAAATTATTTTATATTCCTTTGACCCCCATTAATCCCTCTTGAAATCCTTTAAACCCAACTATTACAATGCTGAAAATCTAGAAGGGATTTCTCCCTTCTCATTTCCATTCAAGAATTTCATTTATATTATGAATCTAAAATTACATTTCACAAGTTGGTATATTTTTTTCAATGATAACCTATAGTACATTTATTGTATAAATGATTACATACCTTTTTACCTCTCATCAACTAATTTTATGAATTTCCATATGACGTCATTATGCTGCTAAAATTCCATCGTGATTTTCAATATTGGAATCATCATGTATCGAATACCATACTGATTCCTCTATTAAGGGTATTAAAAATTATTCACATATACATGTTTATTGTGGATTTAAAATTATTTATGACACATTCCTTGATCAATGAATAAATAATGATGTTGAATGAATCCATCTTATATGATATGTGTGGCGCACTAAAAAATGAGATTGAAATGATTATGAAAGGTGTTTTCTGATAGAGATCCAATGCATGGGTAATGTTTAGTATCATTCTACATCATGTTGGTATATGGGTTTACTTGATTCTTATATAGTACTTTTTTCCACCATGATGGTACAAGGGTTTACATGATTTTTTTTATATAAATGACGTAGTGTTTTATATAATTTCTATATTTACATTTTTGGAATATCATGTAATACCATTAATTTATGTTCATGTTCATTTTTACTTCAATTGATATTCCTATTATATAACAGGTATTTACTTTATCATTTTATTCCTTGTTTACTTCCTTACTAGTCTTTATAGCTAACCCTTTTCTTATGTATGTCCTCATCTTACCCGTTGCAATGATAAGTATGAATGAATGGTGTGTTCATGTAAAAGAAGTATTCAATATTGATGCGTATTTCATGTTATATGTTTTTATGTAATGTTACTAATCCCTAATGACACTATACCTATCAATATTCTGTGTTTTATTAAGTGCTTGATTATGTAATAAATTATGACTAAATTTGAAATAAAGAGAAAAGATGTTATAATAAGGAAGATGTTATTCCTTGAATTCTTCAACTGCTTATATATTCATTGTTTTTGATAGGTAACCAAATAAGAGTGAATGCATTTATATTCTTCGAGATGTGGGATGATGAAATTCAACGAAAATTATCTATTTTGTTGAGCTTCATATGCTAAATTTTCATCTTTTTATAAATTCATTCTTTTATTTCATGAGATAGTGTGATTGGGTACATAGTCTAAGAGGTGGTATACCTTGAAGAAATGATCTCCTAGTAAAGTGTTCAATACCATGATAGGTTGTTTATAAGATGAGTTTTATGAATGTTGTTTAGAATTTGGAGTGTTTTATATATAATTGTGAGGCTGTGTACACTATTTTCCCTAGATAGATAACATTCACAAAATATACACCTCCCCATAGGATTCAATCTAAAAAGTGATGGAGATAGAGGTTCTGAGTGAGGATGAGGATGATTCTAGGGATGCGATAGTGGGATGAATAATAGAATGATATCAAAGGTCCTCCCAAGATCTAATTTGGAGAAAATTACATAAATATATAACAGAAATATTTGTTTTTTATGATGCATTTGATGTGTGATCCAACTAGTCTATTCACATCTGAGGCTCTTCGATCGTGTAGTTAGAGAAAACCCCTAATGAAATAATTTTTAATTGTTTCTAATAAATTTTATTGAATTTTATGTCTTGATAAAATATTCCTCCTTTAGATTTTATTAAATTCAAATTTTTTTTAATTAATTAATAATCTTTTCATTACACATTTTAATAATAGATATGTACTTATTTTGAAATGATTTTGACGTTTTTAATAAATAATATATTCTTTAAAAAACTATTTATTTGTAATATGTTATGTAAAAATTTGATCCATCCCTATGATTTACTTTGACTGGATCATGACAACACTATGGGGACTCAATGGGTCTTCCCAGGGGAGAGTTGGCCTTTGGAATCACACTTGGAGGTATGAGACCCTTCATAATAGAGACCTCATTGGGGAGGGACATTGTAAATAGACCACATTTAACACCCTACAAGGAGCATAATTTTGGTTAGTTGTACCATTGGGTTAATGTATAATGCTAATGTTTGTTTTAATGGGTACCAGTGTTGAACCCCATAGACAGCTCGAATGATAAAGTGGCACTCTTTATTTTCAATACCACATGGTATCCACATAATAGTATGGATATGGTAAAATTTTTTAGGTATATTATTCTTCCATTAAAAACTCAGATATTGATCAACAATCCAGTTGAACCCCCATGATCCATCCAATATTTTTATCTTATTTTCATTTTTAAACTCATGTTTGTATAGCAATTCAAAATGTAGTCATCTTATATATTTGACATATTACAGATCCTATCCTTTTAGATTCTCACAACATAGAATTTACAAATCATTGAAACTTCATCCATATCTCAAATTTCACACCTTGTCTTTGAATTTAGCACTACTATTAATCCTCATTGGGAGGCTTCAGTGACAATGACATCATTAGACCCCAATGGTGGAACCTTTTTTCAATAGTATCATTTCTGTTAAATAGTATACTCATTTATCAATTGTGTAATATATTTTCTATAGATAACTCTACATAAATGGTGTTTCATTCCTTCTACAACTTGTAAAATAACCTACCACTATATATTTTTCTATTGTTTGGTGAATAACAGTAGATTATCTATTCTAATACAATGGGAATCCAATTACACAACCTTAAATATACATTCAAATGGTTGAAGTACCCCTTTCTTATCATTGAACATTATTTTATTTTATTCCGCATTATATAGTTGAGTGATCTAAATGACTCTTCTTATTTTTTTTATGCCAATAGTATGTTACAATTTACATATATTTCATTCTTTTTGTGTCTTGATCGAAGTACTTCATCACTTTTTCATCTCAAGATAAATGAAATTTTTTATTAGTATTCACCCATAATCCAACCACCAATGATAGACATCCAACTATATGTCAATAGTCCATATTTGGACATCCAATGGTTTCATATTAATCTTGTTTCATCAGAATCTATCAATTTATCAATGTATTGTATTTTTTTTATTTTTGAATAGATTTTATTATGTTATTTTTCATAGTTAAATAATAGAACTCAATGTTTTTTAAAATTGGGAATCCAAGAGTTTATTATTTCAAACAATATCAGTATAAGATTCCATTCTCTATTTTTAGTGGAAGCAGATTCAGGCTACCACTCTCAATTTTGAATTGTTGATTTCCACCAACGATAACATAGTAAATCATCCACTACAGTTATTATCCTCCATTAAAAAAATATTTTATTCTAAAATTTTTATTTAATATTTGTAATTGAAGTTATTAAAATAATTAATTTGTTAAATATTTTGTTATTTTATGATTAAATATAATTGTAATCATGTGTAAATAATAAACGAATCATTATTTTATGTACACTTATTAAAGAAGAGTAAAACTAATGATACAATTCATTTTAATAATTTTATTTTTCATAGTTTTGAGAAGATTTTAATTTCATTTCAAATATATTATAAATATATATTTTTCAATTATTACATAATGTTAAATTTTTTATTTTAATATTTTTTGATGAAATGTAAAGAACGATTGTAATATAATTTGTACTGTGTATTTTACAGGTTTCAGTAATGGTCATATTATTTTATTATTATACACTAATATGGTTTTTGTAGATATTATACATGGAAACGCTCCTAGAAGAACTATGTTTTAATTATCTGAGAGATTTCATCAAGGATTTTACTAATACAAATGCAGATCAAACGAAAGATTAAATATGACACGTCTTTGAATCATTCTTGTTTCTCTACAATTTTCACAAACCATGGCAACTTCATTGCTCCAAAAATGATCAATGATGTAACTCAACTTCAACATTGTTCCATTCAAGTGAACAATGGTCATCAAGCCTCAATGTCTTCAACATTTTCTATCTCATGCTAATTTATTTGTGTTTTTTTATTAATGTAATATTTATTCATTTGGTTTTATTTAATCTAGTCTTATTTATTCATTTCCCAATCAAAATAAATTTCTAAAATAGTTTGGTTATTACAAAACCGAAGCTAAGGTATAGGTTATGCCTACCATCAAAATTTAGATAAATAGACTATGTACGTTTAATGTAAGAATTGGTTGGTCCTCTGAGTTTGGAAATTATAGGGACATTAACATGGTTCCCACATCTTTTAATGTGAGGATCTTACTGGGTACCTTTATCGATGAGGCTAGAGTGGGATGTGTAGTGGAAAAGGATATTTTTGATCAAAACCACTAAATCCTTGTGTTCATTAATTTTTTTCACTCTATAGCTCCTTTTAAGAACATTTTACTCTCTATATAATTATATTTTACTTAATGTAATTGTTTATTATTTTTTTAATGTACTATTCACCCTGATGTCATACTTTATATTACTATTGGTCCAACATTATATAGAGTTTACATGTATTTAATTGGATTGTATTTCTATTAATTATTATTCACTCTTTTCAAATGTGATATCCTAAAAATATTTTAAAAATGAACAACATAATATATTTAATTTATGGTTGTATGTATACATGTAAATGAGGGATTTATTCCATAAAAACACTGATTATTTAATGTGACTATGGTTATTAGAAAAAAAATGGATTCCTACCCGAGAGAATTAATTTTTTATCATGGTTAGACAATTGAGCTACTAAATGTTGATCTTGAGACAATGGTTATTAATTTCATGGTAAAACATGACATTAATTATAAAGTAAAAAAATTAATGTGATATTTAAAGATGTGAATATATCCATGTTTCCCTTTTGTAGAAAGACAAATATATATTGTGGATACAAAAATATTCTCAGTATGGGATTGAAAACTCAGTAAAACCATGCAAATAATTCTTCGAGCAGAATACTAGGACATAAAGATGGGCGATGAAGATTATGTGAATCAAATATTCCATCGATTCTCTATTATAATAATTGTATTCTGTCACATAGATAATTTTATTATAATAGTACCCATGTGGAAAGAGTAAAGAGAGCTCACAAAATAATTTGAATGTCATGAAGTTGTCCATCAATGAGAATATTAATTTTAAAGAGTATAGCTTATGTGAACTAATATACTCTCCACTACATTATTATATAGAGAATAAAAATATTCTTAAATAAGAATCTATATTAAATAATGGTATTTATTTTAAATCAAATATAATAGATATCTATAATGCCTCCAAATATATATTTTGTGATCATGATAATGATATGGATCACTTTGGTATGATTTTTCAAGGATCTTGAAAAACAATGGTAGAAAAAGGAAGTCCAATAGGAAGTCCAAAAAATACTATAAAAAAGTTAAACTACTGAAAATAATTATTTTTCAAAATTAACCTATTTTTAGTTAACGAAGGTGGGTAACATAAGGACTATGTTCCATAAACACATACATCAAATGAAATAAAAGTATAAAAGAATAAATTAAAAATAATAATTTATGAAGGGTGGGAAGGTTCCAAAAGTTCTTAATCAAGTGGTTATTATGGAATTTGACATGAGATATGGTATCTTTCTTCACTGGGAATTAAATTAGAGGAAATGTATTCTCTATACTCAATTAAAAAATCCTTAAATTTATTATAACAATTCTTTTTATAGAATGAACCTAATTTTTTTTCTTATTCATGTTCTCATTATGATTATGTAAATTCCAATGTTACGAAACTATATAATGAAAATTAATAATTAAAAAATTATAGATTCCTAATATTCTAAATGAATTTAGAATTAATAATTATGAATAAATAGTTAATTATATAAAATGTGAAATTTAAAATGGAATGTGAAAATTTGAAAATATTTATTTCCATGAATGATTAATATGAAAAGTGTTGTAATTGTATTTTGTTAAAACTGAATGAGGAAAATGAAAGGTTTAAAAACATTGTTACATTAAATTATAATTATATATAAAGATGATTTATTTTATTTTTTGATAATTTAAATACATTTGAAAACTAATGTAACAGATTAAAGGAAAATAATATAATATTTTGAAACATAACTTCAAGATTCAATGAAAATGTCTTTCTAGATATAGATATTATTCAATAAGAAGACATCGTTTTGAAAAATGACATTGTTATTATTAAATAATATTTTTCTATTTTTTTTAAAGTAAAAAAGAAATGATAAAACTATTTTATTTATTAAACCAAATTAAAATAAAATTATTTTGGATATAAAAATTTGACAACATGTTTATATAAAACTATCTGGTTTAAAATATCAAAACGTTGTGATTTCATTGTAACCTATTTTATGTGTAATATAAATGAAAATTATGATAATCAGTGTTCAAAAATATTTACACACTAATTTTGTAATAAATGAAACTTAATTGAGAATGATTTATTCTCAAATTAGCCCAATAATAAATTATTTAATCAATTTATGTTCTATTGTATCTAATACTAATCTAGTAAGATGAAAGTTATAATGGGAACCAATATAGTTATTATTATCATTTTATTTAAGGAAATTTTGTATAGATGTTTTAATAAATCATGTTACATAAACAATGGTTTATCTTGGAATATGACATGTGATCTTCCAAAATTCATATCATTTAATTCATGTGATTGTGACCTTGTCAAATTTGGAGTCAACTCTAAAGCTCATTTAAAGGTATTGGTGTGGTTTATTTTTCTAAAATAGTTATTAATTAAAAAGTATTATATGAACTTGGTATAAAACATAATCTTATAAGTATATCTATATTCTGTGATGATGGTTTAAATTTTCATTATGAAAATTATTATATTATTGTTCTAAATAATAAATTAGTTGTATTTTTAGTAAATATAGTAGAAAAAGAATATACTTTTTACTTTTATAATATAAACCAAAAAGGAAAATATTTTGAATGTTGTATAATGAGATGAAACTATATGGAAGAAGAGGCTTGGGATTTGAAATTTTGGACATTATCACAAGATATCATTGCATGGATATGATCTTCAACATCCCAAGTTATATACTTGTATGTAATTTATCTGAGATTCATATTTAAAAGGAAAATAACACAATGAAATACAAAAATATCTAAATTACATTAATACTAATTGATGTTTAGAATCATAAAATATTTAATTTTTAGACCAATAGAACCTTTTAATATTGCGGGTAAAAAGTTTGTATTTTTAACTATAGATGATTGCATTTGATTCTTATAGATTTCATTCTTCACCCATAAAATTGAAACATTTTAAGACTTTTCTAATTTCTATTATCTTATTCATAAATTCTAAAATAAATTCATCCTCTATTTCAAATGTGATAGACTTGGTGAATAAAAGAATTTAGAATTTGATAAACTTTGTGAATCAAAGGCATATGAACATGTTTTTCTCAGCCTATAGGGAACCATATTAAAATATGGTGTTATAAAAAATAGTAAATCTATTCATCAAATGTATAGGTTTATGCTAGTAGAATTTAATGTACTTAAACACTTTTGGGATGAATATTTAAATAATAATTTCCATATTTTAAATAATTTTTTTGTTATTACATTCCTAAATAATACCCATTATGAAATTTTTAATGTTGTTTAAAAAAATGTTGTTATTTTATAGTCTTTTTCATTTAAGTGTTTACCTTAAATAAAAATTATAATTTAAATAAATTTGACAACAAAAAATATGTAGGGATATTTTTAGGATATTAAAATTATTGTCTTGCTTAAATAATCTTCAACAAGAAAACATTATTTGTGGAAAAATATATGAATTTTTAAATTTATTAAAAAAAAATTATAAGTAGGATTTTGAATCATTCAATGAAAAATATGAGTTTTAAAAATTTAATTTTGGTGAAGATAATGACCAGGATAATAGAAATTCATCAATTGAGTAGAATATATATCTTATCAATCTAATCCTAGTGAATGTAATACTATTAAATAAAATAATATAGAAATTGTAATTTATAATGTACAATTTTGTTTTCAAATAAGAAAATATGTTTTAATTTATTGGGAAAAGTATTCTTTTATAGTGGACTTTGTTCATGTCAATTATTTTAATTGTTTAAATGATTAAAATTATATTAGTTAAATACATTTAGTTACACAAATTTTATATTAATAAAGTGTGTTATTTAGTTTTCTTTTCTAAAAGATAAATATGTTATTAAAACTAAATCGATTTATCATAATAAAAAAGATGAAGCTCGAAACATGGTTAAAATTTAAGAAAGACCAGTAGCTTACGGTTATTCCGTGGAATATAGAAATGATAATGAAGATTATTTTCCTCCTATTAAAAATATATATCAGTGTAATTATTTTAAATATTTCTTGTTTCAAAAACATATAATTTTTTCAAATTGATTTAAAAGATAAATTATAGATAGAATTATTTCAGAGGAATTAAAGGTTAGACTACCCATATATTTGAGAATTATAAATTTCAAAATTACAATTTTATGCTTAATAATCCCTTATATTTTCTTAACAAATCTCTAAGAGTATGATATGAAATACTAGAAAAATATTTATTAGAAACTGATTTTATCAATAGTATGGTTAAAACCAAATTGTATATAAAAATAGTTTCAATTGATATACTGAAATTAATGATAGGTGTTATTTCCATAATCTTTTTTAAACAAATTATTTTCATTGTAACGAATTTTCTAAATTAATGATAAGTAAATTTGACATGATCTTAATGGGAAAAGTAAATTTATTGTTCAGATGAAATGTTAATTAAAAAATATATGGCGTTTTATTAAATCAATCCTATTATTTTAACAAATATATATGATTGTTTTGTACTTGATTATATTATGTAAATGAAAACACTAATGAGTATTGTTTCAAAATTGGACTTAGATTAATGCTTTAAGTTTGCTGATATTAAAATGTATAAAGGAATGATTTGTGGTCTCTTAAATCTCACTAATTTTAGTCCAGACATATTTCTCTCAGTTTTATTGTGTGATGTGTTTCAGTTCAACCCCCAAAAAATTTATATTACAGTTGATAAAATTGTAATTACATATATCAATGGTACTGTATGTACTGGACTATGATATTCTAATGAAAAATTATTGGATTTATAGTCTTTATCTGATTTCCGAATTAGAGGATGCGAACTTGAAACAAAAATCACTACAGGTATGTGCCGCTTTTTTTGGAAAAAAACTAAATTTCATTGCACTCTATGAAAAAAAATTTGTATTATTTTCAAAATCTAAGGCTAAATATGTTACCTCTGTTAGTTTTTGTTCATAGGTCATATAGATTAAACTATTTTTTTTATTTTAATATCAATATTGATAAAATTATGATCTATTATGAAAATTTAAATTTTATGTCAATATCTAAAAACAATCTTCATGAAATTATATATAAATCATTTTTATAATATTCACTAATCATAGATATTTCATTACATGAGTTATATCATTGAAATTGTATCTTCTCCCTTCTTAACTATTTATATAATATTAGAAACTACTATTTAAAATGCATTGTTAAAATATTACATTGTTACTTTTAAAATAGTTATTTTATATCAAAATAATGTATGTTTTATATAATAATTTTAATATAAATTTTTATTAATTTCCAATTATGGTATATTCACTATTGAAAATTTAATAATTTTTGTGTTTTTCTATTTCAAAAAATGGGGAGTTTATTAGTATTTTATAGTTATTCTAATACTTTTACCAATAATTTTATTGATAAATTAATCTATCAAAATATTTTATTAAAAAAAAATTATTTTAAATAAATAATAGTTTCCTTATTACTTGTTTTAATAATGGTCAGGTAATTATTTTTAAATGCATGTAATGTTTGTAATAATTGGGATATTATTAATTCATTTAATATTTGTTTGAAATTTTTAAGGTGACGTAAAAATATGTTCCATCATTTTGTGACACTTAGGATTGACCCCAACCATAATAAGGGGACCTCATGGAGAGCCTACATGTGGATGGTCACATGGAGTTACCTGACCATGCATAGGGGAGGCCACGTGTTGGTAGCCATGTGTATAGGGCCAACATAGCGATTCTTGAAAGGCACAAGATTTAGGAAATTTATCACACTATGCAAGTGTGTAATTCTTGTGTGTGTGTAATGGGTGCATGTTCAATCCCCCTATAATAAATCTGTATATTGAGTGGTGTTCTTAATTTTTTATACCACTCAGTCTCTGTAACATAGAACCAATATAGGAAACCTTTTATGTTTTACATTCATCCATTAAAAACTAGTATAGCACTCAGAAAACTGATCGAATCTTCATAATCCATCTGATTTTTTATTTATCCCACACTCATTTTTTGAACTCCCACATGAATCATTGTTGAAAATTAAGGAATCTTATACCTTATACTTCATTTAGATCATTATCATATAGATGCAGTCAACTAAGCATGTTTGTGTCTTTTAAACATCATCCATCTCTCAATATTCACACATATTCACAAAATGTATAACTATTTTGAATCATATATTGATGGATTTAGAGATAGTGAAACCATATAACCCCAATAGTAGTAATTTAGATCAATGGTGGGATATTATTTACACTCGTAGCTTCTTTTTTCCATCTATTAGACGTCAAATAGTAGAAGCATCATGTTTCATCAGAAATTGTGGGTAGTATCTCTTTCATCTCATTAGCATTTCATCTATTTTTTCCTATTCTTCTTATCGAGTGCTTTAAATATTTATTATTCAATTTTTTGGCCAATATTGTGTTATAAATTAACTATTGTTCATGGCTGTTACGTCTCAATCAAATTAGTTATTCAATTTTTCATAACTTTTTAAAAGCTAATGTTGGTTTTCCTTCAAAATTAAACCACATACCTTAATTTTACATCATTTGGTGGGTCCATCATCTTCTATTACAAATAATATCATATTTTATCATTATTACTTTACATGAATATATTGTTTTATCTGTTTCATGGTAATTGATTTACTTTTAGTTGGATTTTATTATTTTACACTAATTAATTAAATAATAGATTGCTATATTTTTCCACCATTGCGAATTAAATGATATAATTTTTCCCATGCGAGAAGAATAATCTACCATTCCCTATAATAAATTGTAGAAGATTCAATCTACCTCTCTCTATTTTCAATGGGGGTTCTACACCAATAGTAGAAGATTAAATATTCCACTATATTTTTTAATCCATTATTAGTTATCATTTGGATTCATTATATAATTATACCTATTTGAATGTGTAAATAATAACTGTCACAATACTTTATATATACATATTCATGCATATTGATACACATGTGATATAATGTTTTATAATAGTTTTTATGTCATAATAATCCATATGATTATAATATTATTTCAACTATTTTATAAATATAATTCTTTTACAATTATTATGTATTAAATGATTTATTTTGATATTTTATGAAGAAATATAATGCCTTATTATACTCTTTTATCATCTTATCTATAAAAAATAAAGATAATTGTCATATTATTTTGTGGTTATACAACAAAAACTCTCATTCAAATATTCCAGATGGTCACACTCCTATAATATGGCTATCTTATTGATCTTAGAGATTTATTTGATTAATAATAAAATACGAGTATAGATCATTCAAACGATTAATTGTGATACTACTTCGACACAATTTTTATGATCTTAATTTTTCAGAATCTTCTGTGACTTTTTTACTCTGAATGTGATCACTAAAGAACATTAACATCGACATTCTTCAATTCAAGTGAAAAATAATCATCGAGTTTCAACATCATTAATATTTCTAATCATTTCGAATTTATATATATTTATTTAAATGTTTATTCATTGTTCTTCTATTTGTACTTATTCAATGCCGATTTTTGCTTTTACCAAAAAAATAAAGTCATTAAATATTCTAGTTATTGCACTTTAAAAATGAATTATGACTTGTGAATACCTATAATAATTCATGTAATTGGGATAGATCAGTCTCTTGTAAGGATGAGGTTGGGCCTTCAAGTAATTATAAAATTTAGGATTTATAACCAGGATCTCAAACCATTAAAATTGATGATTTTAGTGGTTACCGATCTTTTCATATATTAAATAAGGATAAAGAGTGTTTTAGGATCTTTGTTACCAAACCCATAATAGATCATTGTTTTCATTCATTTTATATTTAATGAAACACTTTTCAAGAACAATGCACTAACATGATATTTGTTTATTATAAACTCTAGTTTTTTACATCATCTTTTAAAACAATAATTACCCCCATTGTAGTCATATTTTCCATCACTATTGATTTATCCCACATGAGAACATGTGATACATGGGATCAAGCTAGCTAATATGTAATTTTTTTTATAATATTGTTCTAATGATGACATGTAATATTAGATATGGTTTGGAACAGGATTTTAGGTTTTTATTTCATGTAGTTTGGAACAATAAATGTTTTTATAATTTTTTTATCAGGGGATAATTGTAATGTTTTGATTGATATATGGGAACTATATAATTTACCCATATTTTTATTTATGGGAACATTATTTCTAATGTTTTTTTAGGGTTTAAAAAATTAGAGGTACTGTCATTTCCAATGGATGAAGTGAATCTTGGTTGATTGTGTTTATGTATACTAATGAGACATAAGTGTGTTTTGAATTATTGATATGAGAGTTCGAATTTGGTATACCGGGTTGTTTAATGAGGGTATACTAATTTTTTTTATAAGTAACTAATACACCAAAAGATAGTTTGGTATTTTTTGTTTGATTTTTCAATATTAATGTGTATTTTGGACATTTGGGCTCATATATCTCTTTAATTTATATCTTTTAGTATATATCTGGGTGGGAGATCAGAACTAGTTATGAATTTGACTTCTTCAAAATACTAATGTATAAATAATGATTACAATAGAATCCCACATGTCGAGGAATGTAGAGGAATCCTATTCATTCATTGAATAGACCCCTATAAATATACATTACACGGTACTCAAGGTATATAGATATATGTTAATGTTTTTATTTAATCATAGGTATGATATTGGAAATACAAATTTGTCATTGTATATGTATCATATAGGATGTCAATGACTGTGTAAGAATTTTACATAATATTTATGTTGGAAGATATTATATATATACTTTTATATTTTTTACTATAAATATATTATTTACTGTAATAGTTGGTTATTTTATAGAATTATAGTATATCATAAATATTTATCTATAATATTTTTTTAATAATATGTTTTAAATCTGTGTGTTTAGTAGATATTTCTGTATTTATATTTCAGAATATTTTATTCCTTCATTTCTCAATGTTTTCGTATCTTAATGGATTGGGTTTATCCACCTCACATATGTGTTATTATGAATATTTTAAAGAGTTCGGCAAGACCCCATGTGTTTCATTTTGATGGTATAATCACACTACAACTTCTTTAGTCCCATTATTAATATTACAAGAATATTCTATATGTAAAAATTTGGATCAGTCCATGTAGGGACACTTGGTTTCTCTAAATATAATCCTCAATGAAATTCAAAAAATCCTATGATTAAAAATATTATATTAGAGATTCCAAAAACCCATAGATATTATTTATTTTACATTATTAGTAGAAAATCTAAGAGTTGAAGAATTATCAAGAGATTAGTTATATTGGAATACTAGCTAAACATATTCAATACATGTTCATTCAATAAGGTATTCTTATTACTTTTCCATTCCTTTATGTTTTGAAAACAACAAATGCATTATCTTAAGGAAAATTACATTTTTAATAGAACTTTTTCAGAACGAATTGAGGTTGTAGTTTACCGTTTGGAAATGCCTCTAAGTCACTCTAATGTTCATGATGTTTTCCATGTATCATTGTTGAGAAAATACATGCGTGACCCAACGCATGTACTCACCTATGAAGAATTAGAACTGGAAAGCTATCTATATTATAGTGAAGAGCCTATCAGGATTCTGGATACAAGTGAACAAGTACTGAGAAACCGGACGACTCGTCTGGTAAAAGTTCTTTTGAGGAACAATAAGATGGAAGAGGCAATTTTAGGATCTTGGGGAACTTATGATGAAGAAACACCCAATTATTTTTATGCAGTAATATCATATAAATTTCCAAGATGATATTATTTAAAGGAAGGGAGAATGTAACACCCCAAGCTAAATTGGTACGCTTCTCTTTGAATAATAGAGCAGCGTGTGTTGTACGCAACATGGGGTTCTAACACACTGCGACCAATCAAAGTAGAATTATGAATAGTAATACCCACTTTTTAAAATTATAAAAATTTTCAATTTCAAAATATACCTTATTTTTGGATTCATAATATCGAAGTTATCATATGTTGAATATTTGGTATTTTTCTGAGAACATCCAATTTTCGATGAATAGTGAAAAATACTTAAAAACAACTTTATTAATAAAAATAAATTATAGTGATAAATTATACTATTGAGTGGTTTTAAAGTATAATTATAAAATACTTTTACCATTTTATTTAATGGTGTTCATTACTATTAATTTCAATTTGAAATTGGACTTAAACAATTGTCAATCATTTGATGGATATTGTTTCTTAAAAACATGCTATTTGTTTTGATAGAAGGAATAATTTCTAAAATAATTACTCCAATTTCTGTATTTATAATTTGGTAAAATGGATTCCATATTTGTAATAGGAATGTCTTAATTATATAGTTAATACTCTTTTGTTTTTTTGGACATTATGAATTGTAATGACGACAATTATCTTTAATTATCATGATTAATTAGTAATCTAGTAGTGAAGGGTAATAAAATAATATCATAATAATATAAAATTACCCCAACATGTGTTCTAATGCTACTGGTTGTTTCATGTCCGACAATGGGATTCCTTGTGCCAAACTTTGGGACCCCATGGAATCTCTTGTTTTATAGTGACATTTTATCTTTTTATTTTTATAAAAAGGAAAATATAACAAAAGTATGTATCATCCAAGTAAAATAATTTTAATTATGTCTACATAAATTATATCTTAGACTATAAATATACATTGTACATCAAATAATATTTACTACATCATGGAATTTTTGATATAATTTTTAGACATTAAATAAATAAACTTATTTATGACACCATGATGATGTAGTGATTACCGCATTAATGAACGATTTAAATAAAATGAAAAGATAATGTAAAATATAAGACTTACAATTGTCTAAAGTCTATTGTATGGGTGTATTTAGAACCCTTATCACCTTATACTCTAAATATAACATTCTGAGACCTTTAAAATCCGAAAATAATTTCACAATAAAGTAACATTTGAATCTTTTCAAAAGAGCCCCACCTCTCTTCTTATAAAAGTCCCCCATATCTACCACCTTACCAACATATCTGAAGCCAATGGCTCAGAAAAACTCTTCACAAACACTCTATAAACATCCCTCTATTACTCCTAGACTCCACAATTTGGCCATAATTCTTACCAATGAAGCCTTTGGCTCAAATAAAAAAGAGTTACCCAATTATAAGGTAATGTCTTCTCTTATGTTTTTTTGTTTTATTTTGATTCTCCAACCCCATAAACTCATTTTATTCCTTTCTTTAGTAACAAAATAAGTATCATAAATGTACTAGGATGTTTTTAGGTGAATTATTTTATGTAAACATTATTACACCTTCTTCTAATGGTTAAAGAACATACTGTTTCTGTTGGTGGAGAATTACTCCCTCACGAAATGATGATTGTTCAATCTTATTTTAACACCTCCCATGGGGGACAATAAGATGTAATTATATTTATAAATTATATATATTATGTTTATGTTTTCCTTATGCTTCTGTATTTTTAATTTATGGCATACCTTTATGATTTCCATTATGGGTAAATGAGATAATTTCATTTTAGGATGTGTGGACTACCAGCCCCTCAAAGTTATTTGAATCGTTAATGCCATATGTGAGACGTATAAAGGATGGAGTAAATGAAATTATATATAATATTATACTGGAATCATATTATACCTTTATATCATTATGATTTCACTCAATTAAATAATGAATAGAAATGAAAGTAGCGTTCATGCATACGTACAACTTACCGTCTCAATGAACGGTGCATTTCATTTCTTCTCTATAAATATTATATAATATTATAAATGAATTTATATAATTTATATAATTGATATATATGATATTTACATCATTAATATAATTTGGCATATAATGGATATTTTACCTATAAGTCCCCAGCCTTAAACCTTACTTAATCTTGAGTTATTACAAGATTACACATTGAGGATCTTTTCGGGATTAGAGTTTTAGAGAATTAGATCATAAAACTTGCATTACATTCCACATATAAACATAGTGGTTACATAAAGATAGTATTCTTCATTCCCATTAATGGAAACATATTTAAAATAATCATGGATTCTTTCTTGACTCTTCCTTGACACTATCATCATATCATGTACCTTTCCATTGACCAGTGAAAAACATTTCAAAAAAACACGGGATGATCATAAAAAGCTCAATAAGGGATATAAAAATATGGAAAGAAAACATGGGTACATATATACATAAGGATGAGATCATACATTACCCATAAAACGAAAGCACTTTAACATACCTCATCAAATCATTAATAAATCATAGAAATCATAGGACATAAAGGTAACTTGAGGCATTCATAACATTCTTACATAGGGAGTAACCCTCATGGTTACCTTTGGAATACCCATCACAGTATATTCCCTAAATCTATTCGGAGAAACCTTAACGTTTCACTCCTTCTCGTTACCCAATGCATTGGAGAGCTATATCGGGCTCACCCGCCCTTAGTTTATTATAGAACCACCCATCTTCATAATAATGCCCAAGAACCTCAACATAATCATATCACATAAAACATGCATAAAGGAAACATAACATTTCCACCTTTCAGTCAGAAGATATCAATACAACACATTGATATAAAAACATTATGAAAACCATTTTCAATAGCAAAACAAAAGAAAAGTAAAACATGGTATTTATTTTTCTTTTAAAAGAAAATTATGGCTTGTAGAGGAAGCAGAAACTCAAATAATGGTCACGGCGGCGGAGAAGTCGTTGTCGCCGCATACGTACGACAAAAACATTCCCTTTTTTCATTTAGTAAAATGCTTCATATAAAAAGGATTCCTTTTGGATAAACGTAAAAGACAAAGGGGCTTATACACTGTATAAAAGAAGGTTGTGTATAAAACAAAATATGCCTCAATGAAAGGAGATTGAGACGAAGTCCAATACCTCGGGTCCGACTTGACTCGATCGTTCTTTAATGACCTGAATAATAAACTTGAGTTAATTTATACTTGCATAAGAACCTTTTTAAAGATCATTATTCCTTTTATATCACTTATTTCCATTTCATGAACACTGTGTAATTATTTAAGTTAATAACGGTCGTTTGAACGATCATTGGTACTAGAGTAAAAAATAATCCCTTTATAGTTTCAAGTTGTTCATGTATACATTATATCCAGAACGGTATTCATGATGTAGATATTATATATGTCATATATATCCAGTACATGCATGCATTTATAATATTACATAATCATTTAGAGGTAAGAAATGAAATGCACCGTTCATGGAGACGGTAAGTCGTACGTACGCATGACCGCTACTTTCATTTCTATTTCATATTTTATATAATGGAATCATAATGATATAAAGTTATATTATAATTCCTGTATAATATCATTTATAATATCATAGTTCCATCCTTTATACGTCCCACATATGGTATTTAACGAATCAAATCACTTTGAGGGGTCGGTAGTCCGCACTTCCTTAAATGAAGATATCGCGTTTACCCATAATGGAAACCATAAAGGTATGCCCAAAATGAAAAATACAGAAGCATAAAGAAAAAATAAACATATTATATATCATATATAAATACAGAGACATCTTAATGTCCACCTTTGAAGGTGTTAAAAGAATGTTGAACAATCATCGTTTCGGGAGGCATAAATTCACCATCCACGGAAACAGTATGTTCATTAACCATTAGATGTAGTTGTGTGTAAGTGTAGCTCTAATCCATATTATAAAAAATTCCTAGTATACTGAGGATTTTTTATTTTTTACAAAAGAAAATAATAAAAAGATTTTAGGGGGTTGGAGAAGAAAAATAAAACAAAAGGACTCAAAAGAAGACATTACCTTAAAATCAGGTAACTCCCTTTGGTTTGAGCTCAATGGCTTCCTTGGGAAGTCTTCTGCCCAATGTTAGGCTTCAAGGAGTAAGAGAGGGAAGCTGAGAGACAAAATGGGTAGGGTTTGGCCGCGCCAAAGGCATTGAGAGTGTGGGTAAGGAGGTAGAGGTGGGGGCCTTTTATAAGAGGAGAGGAGGGGCACTCTTGGAAAGTAAAGATAAGTTACATTATTTTAAAATGAGTTTCTGATTCAAAAGGTCCCACATTGATATAATTCTACGATAAGGTGATAAGGGTTCAAAATACACTCATCCAATTGGTTTTGTCCATTTGTAGGTTTTATATTTTATATTAACATTCCATTTTATTTAAATCGTTAAATAATGAGGTCATCGTTGCATCATCATGATGTCATTAATAATTTAATATATTTAATGTCTAAAAATTATAAAAAAACTACTATGATGTAGGAAATATTGTTATATTTCTAATAAAAATTCATAGTAAAAAATATGACTTGTATAACACCATATAAAAATTGTTTTAGTAACATAACTCATGTTTGTGTCATTTTTACTTTAACATTAAATAAAAAGTTATTTATGTCATTTCCCAAACAAAGTGGCTCCATGGGGTCCCCAAGTTGTCCCATGGATTTTATTGATCGTCCATGACACATAAAATGACGGTAGGACATGTGTCAAGCTCATCTCATAATATTAAAACATTATTTTTACCTTAAACTACACTAATTACCACTAATCGTGATTAAAATTATTAATAAGTTACTATCCACCAAAAAATTATTATAATCTCATTAAACAAAATTTTACTTATTAATTACAACCATTTATGTCGGATTTTTTAAATTAAAAACACAAATATGGAAAAATTTCATTTAAACGAAAAATCAGTTTTTATATGTACCACATAGTGGTTTCACTATTCATCAAAAATTGAAGTTTTTCGGAAAATTACCAAAAAATCACCCTAATCTATATTTGATATTACGAATTAAAAAACGAAGTCTATTTTAAAAAATTCAAAACATATAAGTCACATTAAGTAATTTAATAATTAATTCCCGCTATCATGACAAATAGCGGGTTTTTTTGAAACAATATCTATGAAAAGATTGGCATTAGTTTATAACCAATTCCGAAGTGAAATTAATCCTAATGACCACCGTTGGATTAAATGGAAAAATTATATTTAGATTACACTTGAAGACCAATTAAAAATATAATCTAACCATATAATTAAATTAAAATAAAAAGCACTTTTGATGTAAAATGTTGTATTTTTCACTATTCATTATAAAATGAACATTGTGAGAAAAATACCAAAAATTAATCCAATGTAAAATTCAATGTCCCAATCATAATGAATATGTTTATTTTTGACAAATATAGATTATAAAATTGTCAAAATATTGATTTAAAAAGGTTTTTCCATCAAAAGGTAGTAAAACAATCTTTTAAAAATATTAGTGTATTACATGCTTAAGATTGGATTAATTTTCATTTTAAGCCTCTAAAACACCGTATAATTCATTAATAGACATAGATATAAATATCTATTATTCATTACTTACATGGGATGTTACATCCTTCCCCCCTTTAGAAAATTGTGTCCCCGCAATTTATTTACTTATCGAATAAATGGGGGTACTTATCTCTCATTGCATTTTCAGATTCCCATCTTGCCTCTTCAATCATGTGGTTTTCCAAAAAACCTTTACCTGGTGAATCACCTTATTCCATAACACTTGCTATTTATGGTCAAGAATCTCGACCGGTTGTTCCTCATAAGATAGGTTCTCTTCCAGCTGAACTACCTCTGGACTCAAAACATGAGATGGATCTGGCATTTACTTTCTCAACATCAAAACGTGAAAAATATTGTGTATGTGAGATAAACTCGGAGGTAAAGCCACCCGGTATGAAACTGATCCAACTCTCTCCAGAATTTCATATGGTCCAATGAACCTTGGACTCAGCTTTCCTTTCTTACCAAATCTCATCACACTTTTCCATGGTGAGACTTTGAGAAAAACATGATCACCTACCACAAAAGTTAGATCCTTCCTCCTGTTGTCTGCATAACTCTTCTTCCTACTCTGAGCTGTTCTCATTGTTTCTGAATTAGCTGAACTTTTTCTGCCAACTCTTCTACCATTTCTGGTCCCATCAACTTCCTTTCACCCACTTTATCCCAGAAATCTGGAGTTCGACGCCGCTTCCCATATAATGCCTGAAATGGTGCCACCTGTATACTGGAATGAAAACTATTATTACATGAAAATTCTACCAAAGATAGATGTTGGTCCCAACTTCCCTGATAATACATTGAGCAAGAATGTAGCATATTCTCCAATGTATGAATTTGTTCATTTTGACTGCCCATCTGATTGAGGATGAAAAGTTGCACTAAAAATTTAATTCAGTACCCAACGACTTCTGAAGGCCTTTCCAAAAGTTAGAAGTGAACCTGGGATCACAATCAGATACAATGGAGATAGAAACTCCATGTAACCTGACTATCTCTTTATGATACAAACGGGAAAGTTGATCTGGGGAAAAATTATCTCGTATAGCAAGGAAATGAGAAGATTTAGTCAAGCGATCAACAATAACCCAGATTTCATTATTACCTTGAGATGTCTTTGGTAATCCCACAACAAATTCCATGGATATATTCTCTCATTTCCACTATAGCACTGGTAAAGGATGAAGCATCCCTTTCGGTAACTTCCACTCTTCTTTAACCTATTGACATGTCAAACACTTCATAGTAAAATCAACAATATCTTTTTTCATTCCATCCCAACAGTAATACTCCCGCAGATCTCTGTACATCTTAGTACTGCCAGGATGAACTGAAAACAAAGAACTATGAGCTTCACATAACAACTCTCTCTTCAACTGTGAATCACAAGGCACACACAATCTATTCCCAAATCTCAAAACGCAATCATTATCAATGTTGAATTCAGGCAACTTACATTTCTGAACCAGCTCTACCTTTTTCTGCAACTCACTGTCTTGCTTCTATGCTTGCTTGATTCTATCTGATAGAGATGATATCACTGATACCTGAAACAAAACAGAAGAACTTCCTGCACCCATAACTTCTATGCCAAAGTTCATCAAATCCTTAACCAAAGGATCACGTCCCAAACACAACATTGCTAATGAAGCATTACTTTTTCGACTCAAAGCATCAGCCACTTTATTTGATTTTCCCGGATGACAATGAATTGTACAATAATAATCCTTGATTAATTCTAGCCATCTCCTTTGTCTCATGTTCAATTATTTCTGAGTGAATATATATTTTAAACTTTTGTGATCGGTATATATTTCACACTTTTCTCCATACAAATGATGCCTCCAGATTTTTAAAGCGAAAACAACAGCAGCTAATTCCAGATCATGTGTAGGGTAATTTACCTCATTAGTCATCAACTGTCGTAAAGCATAAGCAATTACCTGATGATTCTGTATTAGGACACAACCAAGTCCTTTCAATGAAGCATAAATTTATATAACAAACTCACCATTCCTGGAAGGTAGTGCCAAAACTGGAGAATTCACCAATATTCTTTTCAATTCCTGAAAACAATCATCACATTCTTTTGTGCAGATAAACATAATACCCTTCCGAGTTAGCTTATTCATTGGACTAGATAACCGTGAAAAATTTCTAACAAAACTTCAGTAATAGCCTGCCAAACCAAGGAAGCTACGAATCTCGGTTACATTTGTGGTTCTTGGCCATTCTTCCACAACTTTTGTTTTTGCAGGAACAACAGTTATCCCATCTTTGGAAACAATGTGACCAAGAAAAGAAATTTGTTGCATCCTAAACTCACACTTGCTGAATTTTCTATATAGTTTCTTTTATTTTAAGGTTTTCAGGATAACCCTTAAATGTTTTCCATGCTCCTCTTTACTTTTAGAAAACACCAAAATATAATCAATGAAAATCACCACAAACTTATCCAATAACTCACAGAAAATTATATTCATTAAGTCCATGAATATAGCAGGTGCATTGGTTAGCCCAAAAGGCATTACTACAAATTCATAGTGGCCATATCTTGTATGGAACATGGTCTTCAGAACATCTTCTTCCTTTACCTTCACCTGATGGTACCCCGATCTCAAGTCAATCTTTGAAAAATACTGAGCTCCTTGGAGCTGATCAAACAAATCATCGATATGAGGCAAAGGATATTTGTTCTTAACAATGATATTATTCAAGGCTCTATAATCAATGCAAAGTCTCATTGAACCATCTTTCTTTTTAACAAACCAGAACGGAGCACCCCATGGTGATGTGCTAGGTCGAATGAAACCTTTCTCTAATAAATCTTGCAATTGCTCCTTCAACTCTAAAAGTTCAATTTGAGCCATTCGATAAGGGGGTTTTGAAATTGGCTTAGCATCAAGAACTAAGTCAATAGTAAACTCAACTTCTCGATCTGGTATTATTCCAGGCAACTCATCAAGAAAAAACATCAGGATACTCATTTACCACTGGCACATCATTAATCTGAACAGTTCCTTTATTTTCAATGATGTGTGCAAGGTAACATTCATTTCCATATTTTACAAGTTTCTTGGCCTCTTGATAAGTTATCAACATCAATGGTTCATTCTTGTACACAAACTGAATGACATTTTGAAAAGAAACTTCTTTATCTCTCCAGTCAATCTCAGCATGATAAATAGAGAGCCAATCCATACCCAGGATAACATCAAACTCTACTAGAGGTATAATAATAAGTTTTGTAGGTAGGTTCTTTCCACAGATAAGGGTAGGGAGATTCTTATAAATTATTTTTGCTCAACATTCCCCCCAGCTGTTTTTACCAAAAGTGCAGGATTCATTTCTTGAGATGGTATTCCCATTTTAGTAGAAAAGGTTTCAAAGATGAAAGAATGTGTAGACCCCGAATCAAACAACATACTAGCATAATCTGAAAAAACAAACAAAGTACCTGATACAACTTCATTTGATGGCCCGACATCTGCTGAAGTAGTTGCAAAGAATTTCACCACCCCTTTTTGCTTGTACTCTAACTACTTCCCATCACTCAAGATCTTTGTCAAACACTCGTTTTCATAGTGACCCATATCATTGCACTTATATCATCTCAGTAACTGTAAATCAAATTTGGTATTACCTTCACCATGATCCTTTTCAGTGCAATCACGAGCCTTATATCCCATCTTACCACATCGGTAGCTCTTTCCAGAATTCAGAAGACATTCCCCAGCATGCCTTTTGCCACATTTATCACAAACTGGAAACTTAGTTTTCATACCATTAGACATTTTTGAAAAATTCTTACCTTTCTCCTGCCACCTTGGTCTCTTCTTCTATTGGTTGTTATAGAACACTTGATCATCGAAAAACTCCATTTCCACCTTATCATCACATCGAACAAGCTTTTCATAACTTTTAAACTCAGTAGAAGATAATGCCCTTCGATATTTTGGCTTTAATCCTGAGTAAAAACGATTGATTTTACTATCAAGGTCTCGGATAAAATTTGGAGCATACCTTGCCAATCGAGAGAACCTTTCTTCATAGGTAGCCAATGAGTCTTCCTCTTGCCTCAATTATATGAATTGCTTTTCCATCCTAAGTCGAACATCCGTAGGAAAATTCTTCTCAAGAAACATACCTTTGAATTCATCCCAGTCATGAACATCAATCTCATCGGCGTCCCTGATATTTTTAACCATCGACCACCACTGATATGCTTCACCCTCCAAACGGTAAATATCAAGATTAACCTTTTGATTTTCTGAACACCCCATGACATCAAAAATCTTCTCCAGTGATTTAATCCACCCTTCAGCTAGCACAGGGTCAGATGATCCTCTAAATGATGGGGGATGTTGCCTCATGAAATGTCCCACCACTGACATGTTCCTCTGCGGTTGATCTGGCTGATCTTGTGCATGGATACCACAACCATTTATAGCCTGAGTCAACTGTTCCATCACTGTAACAAACTGTTCAGTTCCAATTCCGACCATCTCGGGATGCTGATTTGGAAGGTTATTTCCTTAGGTAGGCCTTCCTAGCACTACTTCCATATTTCCTCTACGGAAAACCATTCTGAACAAACATGTATTAGATGAAGCAACATGGTAATCTCCAAATACTATATCACTTCAATTTGACCACAATTTTTTTTGGATAATCATTTAATATAATTATAACTCATAAAGTTATCTAAACCGACCTCTGATACCAACTATAAGGCCCCAGTCTTAAACCTTACTTAATCTTTAGTTATTACAAGATTACACATTGAGGATCTTTTCGGGTTTAGAGTTTTAGAGAATTAGATCATAAAACATGCATTACATTCCACATAAAAAAAGTGGTTACATAAAGATAGTATTATTCATTTCCATCAATGGAAACATATTTAAAATAAACATGGATTATTTCTTAAATCTTCCTTGACACTATCATCATATCATGTACCTTTCCCTTGACCTGTGAAAAACATTTCAAAAAAACATGGGATGAGCATAAAAAGCTCAGTAAGGGATATAAAAATATGGAAAGGAAACATGGGTACATATATACATAATGATGATATCATACATTACCCATAAAACGTAAGCACATTAAAATACCTCATTAAATCATGAATAAATCATAGAAATCATAAGACATAAAGGTAACTTGAGGGATTCATAACATTCTTACGTAGGGAGTAACCCTCTTGGTTACGTTTGGAATACCCATAACAGTATATTCCCTAAATCTATTCGGAGAAACCTTAACGTTTCACTCCTTCGCATTACCCAATGCATTGGAGAGCTATATCGGGCTCACCCGCCCTTAATTTATCACGGAACCACCCGTCATCATAATAATGCCTAAGAACCTCAACATAATCGTATCACATAAAACATGTATAAAGGAAACATAACATTTCCACCTTTCAATCAAAAGATATCAATACAACACATTGATATAAAAACATTATGAAAATCATTTTCAATACCAAAACAAAAGAAAAGTAAAACATGGTATTTATTTTTCTTTTAAAAAAACGTATGGCTTGTATAGGAAGCCGAAACACTAATAATGGTCATGGCGGCGGAGAAGTCGTTGTCGCCGCATACGTCCGACAAAAACATTACCTTTTTCATTTAGTAAAATGCTTTGTATAAAAAATATTCCTTTTGGATAAACGTAAAAGTCAAAGGGGTTTATACACCGTATAAAAGAAGGTTGTGTATAAAACAAAATATGCCTCAATGAAAGGAGATTGAGACGAAGTCCCATACCTCGGGTCTGAATTGACTCGATCGTTCTTTAATGTCCGGAATAATTAACTTGAGTTAATTTATACTTGCTTAAGAAACTTTTTCAAGTTCATTATTCCTTTCATATCACTTATTTCCATGTCATGAACACTACATAATTATTTATGTTAATAACTGTCGTTTTAACGATCATTGGTACTTGAGTAAAAAATACGCCCTTTATAATTTCAAGTTTTTCATGTATCCATTATATCCAGAATGGTATTCATGATGTATATATTATATATTTCATATATATCCAGTACATGCATGAATTTATAATATTACATAATCATTTAGAGGTAATAAATGAAATGCACCGTTCATGGAGACGGTAAGCCGTACATACGCATGAACTCTACTTTCATTTCTATTTCGTATTTTATAGAATGGAATCATAATGATATAAAGTTATATTATAATTCCAGTATAATATCATATATAATATCATAGTTCCATCCTTTATATGTCCCATATATATGTATTTAACGAATCAAATCACTTTGAGGGGGTGGTAGTCCGCACTTCCTTAAATGAAGATATCGCGTTTACCCATAATGGAAACCATAAAGGTATGCCCAAAATGAAAAATACATAAGCATAAGGAAAACATAAACATATTATATATCATATATATATATATATATAGTGACATCTTAATGTCCACCTTTGAAGGTGTTAAAAAAAGTTTAACAATCATCGTTTTGGGAGGCATAAATTCACCATCCACAGAAACAGTATGTTCGTTAACCATTAGATGTAGGTGTGTGTAAGTGTAGCTCGAATCCATATTATAACAAAATCCAAGTATATTGAGTATAATGGATTTTTTACAAATTAAAATAATAAAAAGAGTTTAGGGGGTTGGAGAAGAAAAATAAAACAAAAGGACTCAAAAGAAGACATTACCTTAAAATCTGGTAACTCCCTTTGGTTTGAGCTCAAAGGCTTCCTTGGGAAGACTTCTTCCCAATGTGAGGATTAAAGGAGTAATATAGTGAAGTGGAGAGACAAAATGGGCAGGTTTTGGCCGATCCAAATGCTTTGGGAGTGTGGGTATGGAGGTAGAGGTGGGAGCCTTTTATAAGAGGATAGGAGGGGCTCTCTTGGAAAGTAAAGATAAGTTACTTTATTTTAAAATGAGTTTCGTATTCAAAAGGTCCCACATTGATATAATTCGATAATAAGGTGATAAGGGTTCTAAATACAGTCATCCAATTTGTTTTTTCCATGTGTAGGTTTTATATTTTACATTAACTTTCCATTTTATTTAAATCGTTAAATAATGAGGTCATCGCTGCATCATCATGATGTCATAAATAATTTAATTTATTTAATTTCTAAAAATTATAAAAAAACTACTATGATGTAGGAAATCTTTTTATATTTCTAATTAATATTTATAGTCAAAAATATGACTTGTATAACCCCATATAAAAATTGTTTTAGTAACATAACTCATGTTTGTGTCATTTTTACATTAACATTAAATAAAAAGTTATTTATGTCATTTCCCAACCAAAGTGGCTCCATGGGGTCCCTAAGTTTACCCATGGCTTATCATGGTCGTCCATGACACATAAAATGATGGTAGTACATGTGTCAAGCTCATCTCATAATATTAACACATTATTTTTACCTTAAACTACAGTAATTACCACTAATCGCGATTAAAAACTTAATAAGTTACTATTCACCAAAAAATTATTATAATCTAATTAAACCAAATTTTACTTCTTAATGACAACCATGTATGTCGGATTTTTGAAATTTAAAACACAAATATGGAAATATTTCATTTAAACGAAAAATCAGTTTTTATAAGTACCACTTAGTGGTTTCACTATTCATCAAAAATTGAAGTTTTTCAGAAAATTACCAAAAATTCACCCTAAGCTATATTTGATATTCCGAATTCAAAAATGAAGTCTATTTCACAAAATTCAAAACATATAATTCACATTAATTAATTTAATAATTAATTCCCACTGTCATGACAAATAGCGGGTTTTTTTGAAACAATATGTATGAAAAGATTGGCATTAGTTTATGACCAATTCCATAGTGAAATTAATCCTAATGACCACCATTGGATTAAATGGTAAAATCATATTCAGATTACACTTTGAGACAAATTAAAAATATAATCTAACCATATAATTAAATGAAAAGAAAAAGCAGTTTTGATGTAAAATGCAGTATTTTTCACTATTCATTAAAAAATGAACATTGTCAGAAAAATACCAAAAATTTATCCAATGTAAAATTAAATGTCCCAATAATAATGAATATTTTTATTTTGACAAATATAGATTATGAAATTGTCAAAATAATGATTTAAAAAGTGTTTTCCATCAAAAGACTGTAAAAAATCTTTTAAAAATATTAGTGTATTCCATGCTTAAGAGTGGATTTATTTTAATTTTAAGCCTCTAAAACACTATCTAATTCATTAATAGACATAGATAAAAATATCTGTTATTCATTACTTACTTGGGTTGTTACATTACCACATTAACATCATGTAATTATATGATTTTATATTTTTGACTCAAGTACCAAAGATCGACAAAACGGCCGTTATTAACATAAATAATTACATAATGTTCATAACATGGTAAAAAGTAATATGAAAGGAATAATGAACTCGAAAAAGGTTCTTAAGAAATTATAAACTAACTCTAGTTTATTATTCAGGAGATTAAAGAATGACCGAGTCAAGTCGGACACGAGGTAAGGGACTTCATCTAAATCTCCTTTCATTGAAAAATATTTTGTTTTCTACACATCATTCATTTATACGGTGTATAAACCCATATGAATTTTATGTTTATTCAATAGGAATCTTCGTTATTTGATTCATTTTACTAAACGACACAAAGGAATGTTTTTTTGTCGCCTGTATGCGGCGACAACGACTTATCCGCCACTGTGACCATTGATTGAGTTTCGGGTTCCTCTACAAGCGATAACTTTTTTTAAATGAAAAATAAATACAATGTTTTACTTTTCTATTATTTTGGTATTGAAATTGGTTTTATTATATCTATGTGTTGTATTGATATATTGTGATTGAAATGTGGAAATTTTATTTTTCATTTATGCATGTTTTATGTGATAGGATTATGTTATGGTTTATGATATGTTTAAACCGTTCTATACAAGGAATGGATTAGACATATAATGTGACGGGTGGAGCCCGCTACAGCTCTTCGATGCATCGATAGGTCTCATGAGGCAAAATAGTGTCTGTGCACAAAGCCTTGACAAAATCTTATTTTTAGTCTTGGCACAAGGCCTTGACTATGTGGTTATGATAGTCTGGCATTATGCATTTAATCATTATAAAAGTGGTTATTGATATTGCATGTGATTATTCAACTAGTATAATATACACGTGAATAAGTAAATGAAATTACATCATTTTTTTCCATATTATGCTGACGTTCACGATTAAAATGTTTTTTTAGTTATACATTGCCTTAATTGTTTATGTTTATTTATGAATGTTTCCGCTATAATGTTATCCTTACATGGAATCTGAGCTCACCCCTTTCTATGTTTTATTTTCCTAGGATGTGAAGAAATATTTTATGACTGACCTACAGGGATAGTCTGAAGTGGATATGAGTGTGGACTATGGATACTATGTTGTTGGGATTTTTCACAATATGATATAATGTAAAATTTATAAATATATCTAGTGTTTCCAAGGCTACTAATCTAATCGGTCTTTTGAGACATTATCTTTTGTTATCATGACAATGTTACATAATAATGAACCAAATCTGGGTAATTGGTGTTGGGGCGTTATAGTTGGATACTCTACTCTTTGGGTTAAATTGTTTCCTACTTTTTACTTGTTTTGTTACATTTTTTATTTCAACTATATTTTGATAATATAATAAAGTGTACCTATAGTATACTTTTTTGTACTTTTATTAACTCATATATTATAGATTCTATACATTTTAAGGTGGAATCTTTCCCTAAGTGAACTTCTACAAAGTTTCTTTTCTCGAAAAATATTTCTGGAACCTAAGCATGTTTATTTCATATGTAACATCAAAAGATGTTCTGTGAATTTACCTTGTTTAACTTTGTTAAACATATATTTTATTATGGTTAAAAACAAAAACATATAAACTTAAAATTCATCCCCATCTTGTAATTGAGCATCTACATATACAATTTTGATCATAATTTTTTTATCATAGGAGGTCTCTGAAATAATTATATTAACATATATGTTTCCATGATAAATTACTCCTTGTTCTAAATATTATTGATTTACTTATTTTTATTATGTTTTTATTCAGGATTTTCATCTTTGATTACAAACATTTTCAACATACATGTTTTGTGGAAAGATTATTTCTTATTGAATGAATGGAATAAATGTTGGTTCCATTGATAATATTAATCCCACCAAACCACATATTTTTATGGTATTTATTATTAATAATAGTGATAAATAATTAATACTTTCTTTATTAACACTGGAGTAGACAATTTTTTTATTCTTACTCATGATAACCAAATATTAGACAAGGAAGTCAGAACCATTACCAATCATGAAAAATGGAAATATCAACAAAATTACAAGGTATGCAATATTTTTTTTGGTTCTATATACGGAATCATATATAGTCAAATACTTTCTTGTAATGTTTCCAACATCATTTTGATGAAACATGAAGATACACATTTTGATAGTTCAAAAGTGATAGACACTAAATGAGCTATATTATGAGAATAATATCATGGATTATTATTTCCCTATGGAGAACCTGTTTTCAACATACAATAATGATTTATGACTATTTTCAATATTCATAAATCTATGGTAGATAAAGGTCTTGATGATGAAGCTCTTTAGGATAGGGTAATTTAAATAATTCAAAATGAGTGGGAATAAAAAATGATAACTATTTATGAGAATATTTATTTTACTCAAATTACTTTTGGTGAATTATTTGGAACTGTTTATCATCATAAAACCAGAATGACGAGATATTATGATTTCTACAAAAACAATAATGGTAATATAAGTGTAGCACTCACTAATACATATAAATCCAAGACTCTAGAAAGTATATCTAGATCTAAATCTAATAAAACTATTATTATATCTGAATATAGTAACATTTATCATTCAGATAATGATTTAGGTAATCTAGCTTGAAGGATGAAAAATATTGTCATAATGATTTATTTTCAGTACAAATATAAGAATAATGATATAAAAGACAAGAAATGTTATGATGAAACCAATTATAATTGTAAAATGGATGGGCATATCCAACATGACTATCATATCATTAATAGAAAATACAAAAATTAAAAGCCTAATGAGAGAATCAAGAATAAGTATTACAAGGATAAGACATAGAATGTTTTGAAAGAAAATGACACCTAGAGTGCTGGTGGTGGTGACTCATCGGATGAATCTTCATATTATGAATCTTCTGGTCAAAATAATATTGTTCTTATAGCCAGAGTACCTATTGAAAATATTTTTCATATGGCTAAGGTATACAATGATGAATCCTTATCAAATATGTCATTAATAGAAAATTTTTAAAATTAGGAATATTAAGAATCATAAGATGAAGAATCCCCCTCATGAGATAATAATACCCTACCTTCATTTGAAGATGATTATATATTTCCCATACTACATGAAAATGAATATTGTAAGTTAAAAAATAAGTAATAGAAATAAAATTATAGAATTTCCATTTTAGCTGAAGAAGTATCAGATCATTCTAAATAACTTGATTAGAAAACTATTTATTTTAAAAGTGTTTCTAGAATCATTAAAAAAGTTAATTCTAAGGTCGATAAAACTTATAATGATCTTAAAAATGTTGTTTCCAGGAATAATATTTTAGATGCAAACTATAGTTCTAAAATTAATAACATTTAGATTTAGAACATAGTTATTAAACTAAAGTCAAAAATATTTTCCTCATGGAAATTATTGTCAATCATTACCTATGTTAAGGAAAATTATGAAAAAATGTATTCATAAATTCATCCTTTAAGAAATAGTTTTGGATTTTGTTATAATCCTTAAAAAAAAATTTGTAATAATTATTTTGTTCCCAAATGTGCTGAAGACTATACTTAATGTTAGTGTGGTAGAAATAGGGAGAAAATATTTTCTTTAAAAAACCCAATCCTTAGTTTTTCATAAAGCTAATATTTTTATGAAAATGTGGATTCATAAAATATTACTTTCGGAAACTTCCATATCTATAAATGTAGGGATTCTGAAAGCCTAACTCTTTTATTTTTAGGAAAATAATGAAAGTACAAAAAACAGTACCTGGTAAACAGATAATGGATGTTCCCATCATATTACTGGTAAAAAAATTACATGCAATGATAATTAAAATGAGAAGAGGAAAAATTACATTCAGTGATAATGGTCACGGATAAACTTTTTTCAGGCAACATTTTTCATCTTAGAAAAACAGTAATTTTAAAGTTTTAATTTCAAAAATGTGTTAAGCACTTAAAAAATATATAATTCTTTAATTAATTGGAATGCAAGATCAAAATGGTTGTATTTTCACAAAATCATTACCCTCCAATATATTCGAATGGATTAAAAAAATTTGGAATGATTACCAAAAGGTAATCTTCCTTATTAAATTTTGTTTCAAATGTGTCTCCTTACATTAAGAAATACCTTTTCATAGGGGGAGATGATTTTGTTGTTTTTAAAAAAAATTATTGAATCAAAATATTCATAACCAAATTATTTTTCCTTATACAAATATTTTTTAACCAATTTTATTTTCCTTAACATTATATTTTCATAAGAAAAGTTTTTCTTAATCAATGTTTTTCGTAAAAAATTTTATTCCCAACGAATGTTTTTTCCTTAACTAAAATATTTCGCAACCAAATTTTTTTTTCTTAACAAAAACTTTTCATAATCAAATTTTTTATTCCCTAAACAAAATTTTTCGTAATCAAAAATTTTTTCCTTAAGAAAAATTTATCGTAACCAAAATTTTTTTCCTTCACCATTAATATTTTTAACCAATTTTGTTTTTTTCCTTTACCAATATTTTTTATAACCAAATTTTTTTCCCTTATCCAATATATTTCGTAAACAAATTTTTTTCCTTAAAAAAATTTCTCGAAATGAAATTTTTTTTTCACATAATTTTTTTTCTCATTGACAAATTTTTCATACCCAATATTTTATTTATTTAACCATAAGTTTTTGTAACCAAAATTATTGTCTTCATAACCAATTTTTTTCCTTAACCATATTAATTTGTAAACAAAATTTTTTTCTAACCTAATTTCTATTCCTTAACCATTCATTTTTTTAATCAATTTTACCCTTGCTCAAATTTCTCATAACCAAATTTTTTTTGAAAACCAAAATTCTGGAAAAAAGTCCTTTTCTTTAGTAAAATTTAATTTAATATAATGTCCTTAAAAAAATATTTTTTCATTACTAACAATTTTTCTAGAAATTTTAAAGGTATGTTCCTAACTTAAATTTTCATAATTTATTTATTTTACTTTTTTTATTTAATAAAACTGTTATCGGATTCCCTTTCCTTAAATACAGTTCTTCTATAAAACCTCAAAAGATCAGTATTTGCGAAATCCTTCTTGGGTATTCATTTCAATCATCAGATCAGATCATAATTGTTTCAATTTTTAGATCTTATTGGGAATTCATGTATTTGATAATGGAAAACAAGTAGTTTGTGATATGTATAAGAATGTTCAGGTTGATAAGGCTAATAAGGATATTGGTGGGTCATCCAAAAAGTGTTCTAATGTTCTAGAAAAAGAATCTTCTCTTGTAAGGGAATCCTTTTCTGAATCACCATCCATGGGTCTAGATTTGGTTGTGCAGTTTCTGAAGAATTTAATAAACATCATTATATTTTTTTCATGTATTGATTCATGATGTTAGTTTCTTCAAAACTCTTTTAATCAGAATTCATATTTTGTAAGCATGATCATAGATATTGTCTTTATGATTGAGGCAGTTTCCCAATTTTTTTAATATTAGTTATGATTGTCATAAGAGATCATGTATTGAAAATACAATGTTGTCTAAAATAATAATTGGAGACTTGATCAATTTTGATGGATTGCATGATTTAGTTAAAGATGATTTTGATAAGACAAATGATAGGATCATTAATCTTACCAAAAGTTTTTCTGAGAAGATGAACCGTATGCAAATAGCCTTTAATCAAGAGGATAAAGATCCAAATACATAAAAATATAATGAAAAAATGGGAACTCCAGATAGAGTTCACTGAAAAGGTCAATCAGCAAGAAGAATTACTGATGTCTCTAGAAGAAATCCTTAAATCTGAATATGAAAAAATATAGGCTCTGGGAAAGAAAAATAGGTATAAAAACTATTGCTCAAATATTTTGAGATAGATCATAAGGAGCTCAAAATGTTGAAGGATACCTTGAGTAAGATCATTCCAAATGAATATAAAGATTAATATTTGTGTCCTCTCAATAACGATCTATTGTTTTATTCTTCTCCTATATCAATTTTTTAATAATAATAAACTTTTTCTAAATGCTTTCATTTTTTTTGTTTTGTGTAGTTACAATATTTTTGGTTCCATTTTTTCAATCTCTATATTATTTTTTTAAAATGAAAAAGGGAAGGTAAATAATGATAAAAAGATTAGTAATAACAAATACGTTATTTCCATTTGGAAAGAGGAGTCTAACTAAGGGAGATCATACATAAATAAGACATTTGTATGTAAGAACACTAAATTATCTCTAAATAATTAATGAATATGATCCTTTGGGATTTTGAAACATAAGGGGATGTTTTTCATATGAATCATGATTTATATATGAAGGGAGATAAGTTTTCTTTTTAAATTCATAAATAAAAATCGTAGTCCTTATATTATTTTCCGTAAGGATGTTTGTGCTTTCCAATAAGGGGTATATTGTTGAGTTAATAAGGTTTCATTCTAAATTTTCTATTCCTCTATGTTTTGAAAATCACAAACACTTTATCATAATGAAATTTATTTTATGTGAACTACTTTCTTAAAAAACAATTCCTTTATCTAAAGAAAATTGTATCCTTACCATTGTTTTCATTATCTCATTATAATATCCTCAAAACCAAAATCACTATATACTAAGTAATAAATATGGATTCATATCTAAAACATCAGAATCTTATAGTTCCTTGGATATATATAGTTTTGAAATTCATACTCTAAATGTTCTGAATTTCTGGTTCCGAATTATTCAAAATTCAGACTTTATATTATCTGGAATTCAGATTCTGAATTCTCTAAAATTAAGATTCCAAATCCTCTGAATTTTAGACTCAAAATTGTTTTCAATTCAATATATAAATTCTCTGATGTAAAAACTCCAAATCCATTGAAATTTTTATTTCAAATTCTTAGAAATTCATATTTGAATTTACCTTAATTTCAGACTCAGAATTCTTTGAAATTTAGACTCTTATTTCTAAGAAATTTAGACACTGTATTATATGAAATTACAACTCTAAATTATCTAAAATTCATATTCCACATTCTTTGAAATTCAGCTTATGAAATTTCTAAAATTAAGATTCCAAATTCCATGAAATTCATACCTCAATTTCCACATAAATCACACTTTGAATTCCTCAGAATTCATACTCTGAATTCCTTAGAATTCATTACTTGAATTCCACAAAATTTAGACTCTGAATTTCTCAAAATTTGTACACCAAATTCCTCAATTTTCATACTCCGAATTCATTAGAATTCAGGCTCTGACATCTATAGAATTCAGATTCTAAACTCTTTGAAAAACTCAATCTGAATATCCATGATTTATAGAATCTGATTGTTTATATGATTATACACTAAATTATATTTTCCCTTAGATTATGGATATTCAAATTTGGTGGTGCTATTTTATTTCCCTTAAACATTATTTTGTATGAATAAAATAATGTCTTACAATTTGTTTCCAACTAACCATTGGTTGAGTGTATAATAAACATGTCCCTATAATATTTAAAGGAAAATATGACCAAGGGGAGAGAGAACCGACCATTGGAGTTGTGCCTATAAATATGATCTCATAAAAATGATTTCCAGAACATTTAATCTATTTATATATTTCATGTTGTGATGTTATTTCTAGAGAGAGAGACTCTCAGGCTTCGTGTGGATCTGAACATCTTGTTCATCTTTCTTCGTGTGATTCTGATTGTTACTGATTTCAATTAGGGGCTTTTAGGGATAAGAAGACAGAGTTTTAGACTACATTAATGTTATATTACTACATGTTATATGAATAGAGGGTTTCTGACTAAATTAATGTTTGAGGGCCTGTAGGGATAACAAGAAATATTCTGATATTTTTATCGGGGGATTACCTAGGTGTGGGTAAGACAAAATTTATAAATATTATAAATAAAGGTACCTTTATCCAAGTTTTTTGGATACCCTACTATTTGGGTTGAAATTTTCTAAACTTTTTAATTGTATTTATTTAATTTTTCTTTCAACTGTACTTTGATAAATTAATAAAGTTTAATTATCTTATAATTTCTTGTACTTTGATTAACTCTGATATTATAGATTCTATAAACTTTAAGGTATAATCTTTCCCTACGTGAATATTTCATAAGTTTCTTTTACATTAAAATAATTTAAGAACCTAAGATAGTTTATTTCATTGTTATGAACATAAATAGGTTTTGTGAATTGACCTTGATTAACTTTATTAAACATAGTTTTCATTATGGTTAGAAAATGTCTTTATTCTTACAATTCACCCCACCACCCGAGTAATTTAGAATCTAAGTATACTATTTCGATCATTCAATACACTTAAAATCATATGATGGAACACAAACTTATTGTGAAAACAATATTTTCCCTCATATAGTATCACAGAAAATAACACATAGTCCTCTATGATTCATGTGTAAATAAAAACAAATATTGGTGTGGATAGGTTATCAATAAGAAGTATTATACAATTAAATAATTCAAAAAAATATGGTCTAAGTGATATGTCTAGAATAAATTAAGAACATGAAGATATAATCAAATAAATCTTAGGGTGTGATATATCCATGATAATAACTAAAAACACTTATAAAAATAGATATTTGTCTCATAATAATGTAATTCATAATGTTGTACAATAAAAAAAATTTAATGTATTGTACAATGATAAAATCAAATTATAACGAGAGTTATACACTAATATCCATAATGATTTATCTCATTATACATGTTGATTTATGGGGGATGTATATTTTTGGGTGCCACCCTTCTTGTAATTCATTCTAATGCATTAAACCTTATTATCATTAAGACATTCTATATTATTCTTTTGTGGAAACTCTTAAAAAGTAAAACATGACACTCTATGTAATGAAATAAAAAAAAATATCCCTATTCAATATAATTATTTTTATTTCATGTAGAAAATTCTTAAATTAAAAAGGAGGTTATTGCGTATCATCCATGTAAAATGTAGTAAATATATCAATGATGTATAGAGGAATGGGAATGTTAAATGTTTTGGGTTATCTGTTGGTAATAGTAATTGGATTCAATAATTTTATTTTGTATGAGAGAATGAAACTTGTTGATAATGTCTTCAATTATTAGTTATAAAGAGTGTGATAACATTCAAAACAACATTCCCCCAATGTGTATAGTGAGGTGTGTTATCAAACTACCCATTATTTTTTGAATCAATGTAATGATTGAGTCAATGATTAATTAATAATTTTCATAGTAATAACCAATATTTTAATCTACAAAACAACTATATCCTATTTTTATTATCCATATAGCTATGTATTTTTTATGAAACTGTACTTATTGTTACTTTTCCAAAACATAGAATGTATTCCAGTAATGGAAAATATTGAATTTTATAATGGTTTGGGTAAATATTAAATCAATACAATTATTAGATAGATAATTATATAGCCATAAAAATACATTAAGTTCCCAAATTAATAGTGTTATATTATTTTATGGTAATGTATTCACCACATAATGTAAAATAGGTGGAGAATAAAATGTTTTTTACAAAGATTAAAAATTAAGACATAAAAACACCATGTATTGAATGGGTAGAAATCGAATAAAAACAATTGAATGGGTCAAATTAAAATTGATTTTCAAATTCCATTTATAAATTAATTTCATTTTATAATATCTCACATTGGAATCATATACCCAACAAAAAGTGAATTTAGTTCATAAATCAAAAAATAGCCAAAATCGATTAATTCAAAATGGATAACCCGTGGGTCTTCTCTTGAAATTCATGAATTTAATTTAAAATATTTTATCACTAGAATAGATAATTTATTCACTTAAATAAGAAAATTTCCTATATCAATTTTAATTTATACTCTTCATATATTGTAATCCTTTACATGATTTCGACCGATTTTCCGCATTGGGTGTTTATGGTTTTCATTCATCATACAAGTTTCATAATAATGGTGTATGTGGTCATTATTAATTAATATTTATCTATAAAAATATCATTAATGATAATATTTGGGATGATTTATATTTATTAATGACGTTTCAAATTCAATTCATATGTGTTTTAGTATTTATCCATGAAGATAAAACTGATAATAATCACTTATTGGTGATTTTGGAATAATGTAGTGTGTTTTCTTAAATGTTGAATTAGATATTGATATAACATATTGAAAACCAAAAAAATCATTATTAAAAAATTCAAAAATATTAAAATAGTTATTATTTTCCCATCTTCAGTCATGATGTAAATTTTTAGTACTGTTCAATCTTCTTGTTATACCCATCCAACCTTGATCATACCCTAATTTATTGAATGATTTGGACGTAATGTTTTTGTAATATCATTATAATAGAAGAATAATGATCACATTAATTATTTATTAGTGTTATATATCTGAATTTGTAGTAATTATAATAGTAATTAATTTATATGAATACGTTACACAATTTTAATTAATTATTATCCTCTTAGTATGCTTATTCTGAATGATTAAATTATCTTTCATAATTTATTAATCATTTCATTGTTATATTCTAAAATTTTTCATAAAACCCCATAATTTCATCATAGTCATAAAATTTATCTTTCAATATATTTATTATATTCATAATTGTTTAACTATGATGGAAAATGAGGCACATTGTGTCGTGGAGGTGGTAATCTACATAATGCAAGAATGATATTTTTTATTTTTCATAATATATGGGGTTTATAAATAAAAATTAATAATATATATATATATATTCAATATAAAATTTATTACTTATACTAGTATAATTATATTACTGTTTCTATTAAAAATTGTATTTAATCTAATTAATAGGAAAATAATTGTAGTTTATACATGAGGCACGTGATGTTTCATTATATGTATCCATATAAATAAAGGATTTATGGTAGTGATGGAGACGATATACCATTAAATATTTTATAAGATTATAGGAGTTGAAGGAGTTAATGGTTTTAGATAGAAATAATAATAATAGGGGAGTCATGAATGGGTGAATATGGTACACAATTATTAATTAAGGGAATAAATGTTTTTGGAGTAACACTCACATTTTCAATAATTTAATGTTATTATTGAATTGGAAAAGGTCATGGAATGGAAAAAATGGGTGAATAAATTTATTATGGTTCTATACTCACATCATCCAATCCTTTTTAGTAAACAAATACTATTTTATAGATTTTTTTATATTGTTAAATTTTATAATAACTTACTTTTAACTTGATAATTAATTCCTTCCCATAGAAATTAAATTTAAAGAAAAATATTAAGATGTAATTTTTAGCATTATTTTATATCCATGATTTAAAATTTGGAAATAAATTAATCCTCTTGATTTTATTATTGTGAAAAAATTTCACATAAAATTAAATACACATAATCCCCAAAAAATTAAGAGCAGTCTTGTTTTGAAGATTCAAATATTTTGTGTGGGATAATATTATTTTTGATACTGATTTAAATTTCATAAATTAAATAATAATATTTACAACAAATTATATGATGATTCTGGGGAAATCTAAAACTGAATCTCCCTTTAAAATAGAATATTCAATGAAAAAAAATGAATTTAGTTTTTCTAATCAAATTAAAATTTTAAATAGAACTTAAAACACATTATATATGTTTTATAAATTCAAAAAATATTTTAAATTGTCTATTATTATTTTGTAAAGTCACATTTGATTACAAATATAGTTTTATAAACATATATGTGACTTTTATATAATTATTATTTAATAAAAATAACATCTTTCGTAGGATCCATATTTTGGACTAAAAACTGGTATTTTTGACAAAATTTCAAAAATACATAATAAGATAATTTTAACACGTTGAATTAAAATATTTAGTTATTTATGGTAAATTTAATCTTCTAACATTTATCTTATGAATAAATTTAGGAATAAAGTCTCTTTAGAGTGTGGTTGTCCTAGTTATGGTGTTTAACTACTCTTTAGGGACATGAGTGTTACATTGTACCCCCTTTAATAATTTGGTCCATAAAATTGAGATATATATTCTCTATTAAAAAATAGATGTACATTACTCATATATTCTATAGGATATATATTTTCCTTTTGTTTTTTTTCATATCTCTGATGGACCTCCACCAATTTATTGTTCTTATTCCATAGTATTTTCTCTCAAGTGTTTGGAATCTAGACATGCTCATAATAATAAGGCAATTCGGGATCCCAATTTATTTCATCATATGTGAGTTCTTCCAATGGATCTAGAATCTATATCCTCATTAACATAACATAGAAGGCATTTTGTAAACTAAAAATGATGGGAATCACAACCAACTGATAAGATACATACCCAATTTTATCTAATATTTCAAAAGACACAACGTTTCTATGGAAGAACTTCAACTTTTTTAATAATAAAAAAACTATCTCCCATTGTAAAACATTCTTGAATACACGATCCCCAACTTGAATATTATATTTTTTTTCCTGTTGTTATCAATATAGCTCATTTTCTATCGTGTGATTAGTTTAATATGATATTGAATATTCAATAATTTAAAATTTTCCTCCTTCAAAATATCTAAGACAATAAGATTCCATTCTCAAGTAACATCTCAACAAGTTAGACTAAAACGCCTCATCCCATACAATGCATCATATATTTCCATCTAGACGCTCAAATTGACACAATTTTTTTATAAAAATTCCACCAATGTTATATAGTCATCCAATATACATTGAAATTCATGATAACATCATCTCATCATGTCTTACAAAGTCTTTATATTCATTTAATGATTCCCATTATTCTAGTGATTTTAGTATGTTCTCAAATAAATATTACTATCGATATCCCTTTGATAATTTTTCTATAATTTTAATGGGTACCCATGGTTATGATCAGATACAATTGATTTAGGTTTCATATGAAGCTTTATTATTTCACCAATATAGATCGATGAGTGGAACTCTGTGTTTTAATATTCTCATTTAATATGAAATGGGAATAAATTGTATGAAGATCAATTATGAAAAATATAGCATTGTTATTTCTAGGTGTATTTGGTATTAAAATAATAAAGTCCATTGTAACATTGTCCCATTTTTATATTAGTATTGACTTGATTTTCATGACACCGTTATGATGTTTTTTCATTCATTGCCTTTTGGAGGAATGATTGTTAAGATACAAATTCTATAAGTTCCCACTTCATGTTATCCAAACATAAATATTCATTAAAATCCATAAATATTAGTGGGTGTTTAGGGTGTATTGATAATTTTGAGAAATTTTCTTTATCTATCATATGTCCTTTGAACTCTGAAATGGACGGAATGCATATCATCATTTGAAAAATTCACAGTCCATATTACTAGATAAACTCTTTCAACATAACAAAAGTTACTTCATTAGAAATCCTTTGTTTTTATTCATCCTCCTATTAGGTATTATCAACATTTACTAATAAATATGGTTTATAAATTCCTTATAAATAGAATTATGGTTCATCTTTCCAAAAAATAATCGAATCTAACTATACCAGATCTCTATATTTTGAGTCCATATTAATCATCATAATGTTCTGAATATCATGGTCCATCCAACATACTATGTCAGTAACATTGATTTCCTTCCTATCATGGTAGTCCATTGAGAAATAATAGATCTTCAGTACTTGTAATCATATTAATTTTATCCTAGTAATCTACTTCTTATACAATATATACTTCATTATTTTTTGGTTCATATAAATATAATATATTAAACCAGACATTTAGTGTATTCATATTTTGAAATAAAATATTACATCTTTTAAATCATGGCCATGAGTAATATAATTCGCTTCTTGGATTTTAAATTACCATTAACCATAGTAAATAACACATAATTTTTCAAAATTACACAACCAGGTCCAATTTTTAAAATAGATATGCATTTTATAAATACCTATATATATGATGGTAGATGTTAATATCACATTATTAATCAGTATATAATTTAAATCTTAAAAATTAGTCCTTAAAGTACATTGATGATGTGAATTTAACACCCATATGTGTTAAACTAGTAAATGAGGAGGATCATATAGAAAAATCCTGAACAAATACTATATTATAACATGGAAATCATAAAAAACAGTATATATGGTTTTTGATTTTCAGTATAGACCAATCATTTACAACTTATGAATTTTTGGGTCAATAGACATATCATACATGGAGGAAATATAGAAATGAAAAGATACTTCATCAATCCAAAATAATCTCTTATTATTATTCCAATATATTTCTTTTCTTACGGTATCAATAATTATTTGAAGACGGTTCTCATTTTCAACATATATCATCCAAATATCAAAATATTATCAATTAATAGCACCAAAAAGTTCCCAAGACTATCTTTTAAAACTCTATTCATCATGAACATAAATTTATAAGGTACATTATTCATAATAATGGGAGTTACAATAAACATATAAATTTCATACCATGTACAAAATGTCATCTACGATATATCATTAATCTTCGTTCTTGGATAATGAAAACAAGATAAAATATATCTCAAAAAGTACTGGGATCCTTTAAGTAGATATAATAATTAAAAAATTCATAGTAAAGGATTCATATTTTTATAGTAAATGTATTTTTTAAAAATAATTTATGCACAATATAATATCCCCATGAAATTCTAATATTAAAAAAATAGGGATACACGTAGTGACACACAAGGGAGAATAACTCCCTCATAAAGCACCGTCAGTAGTTGTTACTAAAACTTCAATAACTCCACATGTCTAATTCAATAAGTATTTTTAGGTATATTTCATGCATCATGAATGAGATCAATGGAAGAACTCATCTTCATGATCTAGTGCACGACCATGTAATTATTTTGGAAACCCAATTGATAAATTGTATATCATTGGTATATCCAATATCTTATGGATACCTTCTTTATCGATAGATCAATGATTCAGTATCCACTTTACCAATACTTTCATTAATCTGTGCTACTTGGGGACGATCTTGGAATGATTTATATAATGATGTTTTCCCTATGACTAAAAAAGATTCCTCCTCACATTAATCAATAATAATCTTCTACTCTTATAAAAAATTCTTTATACATTAAAATCCAATAAAAACCAAATATTATATTAATATCAAACATAGGTATAATATATGTATTTTCAAATAGCGTGTTCCTAAGAAATCTATTTAGAATAACTCAACAACTGTTTAGTGCCCGATGATTCCCACATGGTGACCTATTTGATAACTCCACTACTAGGTAGTAAGGGAGGTTTCTATTGATTTTTTCAAACATTGATGAAATTAAATGTGTGAATATTTTAAATAAAAAACATTATATAAATTTGAAGAAATATACAATGTACATGACACTATTCTATTTGGAACTCCGACATCAGTTTTGGTAACCACATAATTTTGTCCATTCTCCCTTGGATTCTCTTAAGGGAAATTCCACTGAAGTTTTGGGAATTAGTATTCATAATTTCATTTCTCCCTATAATAGACACATTAAAAATAATTAACTTTTTTTCCTTTCACCTCTATTTGGGATCTTGATAGTCTTTCCTTCCACACTTTTTACAATATCTTGTTTCGTAACTGAAAGTATCATGCTATTTCATCCCTATAATAACATATGTGGGAAATCCATATATTATTTTCATCTCGTTTTATAAATTATTTTTATTATTTTTCTTTTTTTATCTCTTCTTACCGTCATTTTTCTTCAATTCATACGTCCAATAGATAGTCATTTCTATATTAAGGATCAAAAGACTATATCCTCGTATGAAAAAATGTCTTGGGAGATTTATTATATTCAAAAGCATGAGTATAAATGTAACAACACTAAATTTTATGACATAATTATCTATAAATAACTTTTAATTGTTTGATATCATACATCATATACGGCACCGAGTTTAAATGAGTTGTGTGATGATATTTAAATATAATTATTTAATATAAAAATTATCACCTAACTATTGGAATGTTAGGTATGAATATAAATAATAAAATGATGAATAAATATATGTTACATATGTATAAAATAAATAAATTTTTATCAAATTTTTATAAATGAATATTAAGATGTTTTAAGTTCAATACATGAAATTTACTTAAAAATAGTTTCCATTAACACAATGTGTTTTTTATAAATAATGTAAACTGATATATTATAATAAATTATTTTCTAGAAATAAAAAAGGTAATATATTCAATAAAATGTTTTCAACTTAATCAAATATATTTCACTGGGCCTGAAATAATTATAAATCATTTTTACGGGAAAATATGAATTTTTCTAAAAGTTTCGTTATTTTATTTGGTAACATATTATAAACTGAATTTCTATCAATTATAGGAATTTAATCATGAAAAATATATCTCAAATTTTGGAATTAAATGGTTTAAAATGGGTAAATATACCAGTTTTATTTTTTTATATTATGAATAATAACATTGTTAAATATTTTTCACTTTGGAAAAGGTAAAATGGGTAAAACATGTTTAATCGTTTGAGAATAAGCATAATTTTTTTAAAAAAACTATATTTTTATATAAATTTATTAGTGTAGATTTGAGATTATCATCTATATATTGAAAATATGGTAATTTGGTGCCATTTTCCTCTAATAATATCATTTATGTTATTTTATGAAAAGGATAAATAATATAATTCACTCTCTTACCTTTACTATCTCTAGTATTTTGTTATTACAATAAAAATAATTTATGTTTGTTTCTAAATGTATATTTTAAACAATAATTAATTTTTTTTTCATGTTAATGTATTTATATATTTTATTGATTAAATATTTACTTTAAATTCCCATGCAACTATGACAGAATATTTTTTCAATTAGTGAAAAATTAGATAAATGAATTTAAAATATTAAAAGATATAAAATTTTGATAAATTATTTTACTCTATGAATATTATAGATAAATATAACCTAATACTAATGTTTTAAGATTTTATATTTGAATTAATGTTTAAAATTTATGATATTGAAATCAAATTAATGTAATAGTTTCAAAAATTACATTAATGATATTTTATAGTAATAAACATTTTTTAATTTATTTAATATAGAAAAATACAATTTATGTTCATTTGAATGGAATATGGTTGAACATATCAACCATGATCCATTTATGGGTCAATATTCTTTAAATGGTAACATTATTATCCTTTTAAAGTAAAAAATATTGATATTGTGGTAATTGTCACAAGTTATAAGTAAATATTAAAAAAGATGATAAGAGTGACAAAATAACCTAATATTATCCATATTTTATTTTATTGGATGATTTATACATATATTCACCCTATATTTAAATATGTCAATTTGGGGTCACTTTCACCTAGAAACTATTTTATATTAATTTAATACATTAATTAATTCTAAGAGTTCCCCTCCTACACATATAATGAGGATCCTATTTTCCTCTCTTGATAACTCATTTTGATCCTTCTATAGTAGCCACTACCAGCACGCATACATTCGTAGTTTGTTCCCCACATACCATATCATCTTATCATTCCAAAATTAAATCCATTCATAGATTAAAGAGTATGATAAAAAAGGACACTCAATGAATAAGTTAAAAATTTTACTGAATACATTCAATTTTATATCTTCCTTAACAACTACTAAAATAAATACCTCAATGTCTTAAAAATACATAATTTTACATATGAGTTTTTGGCAACCATTAACCATCCCCTTACAATCATAAGGGAACATAAAACATCACTTTTCTGTATGTGTGGACTACCACCTCCACAAAGCGATGTGTTTAAATTTCCATTACCATTAGAAATTGATGGTTATGTTGATGGAATTACTAAATACATATTATATCAAAACATTAAATATTTGTTATTAATTTTAATTATTATTTATTATTATTTCATTCATCCAATAAAAATGAGGAACATTTTGGGGGTTAATGTACATACTACCATTTTGATGAAGTGATATGATTCAATTTTAGTCACCACTTTATAAAATAAATTTAATATTGAATACAATTAATACATATGACACTGATTACTTTAGTATAAAATTTAAATGATCGAACCATTTTCAATGAAAAAATAACCAGATTGACAAACTGAAAAATTTGGGGTAAACTCTTCAATTATCACCTATAAAATTGATATAATGATAAATAATTATTAATACATGGGCTCATAAAATATTATAATAAAACTATATATGGTAGGTTATTGATATGTATAGGGTTATGAAATATATTTATTAAAAATATATACATATTATATAAGAGTTCTTAATATGTATGAAACAATTCTAGACTTGAGGTAACTAATTTATTTATCAATAAAATTTTAATCAGTATTTTTATACATGTATTATGAATATTAAAATTTATATAATATTTATTAGAAACGATCCTTTAATTTTTCATTTTATTTTTTTCCTTTTGAAATTTCTATATTTTATTTATATTTTAAACTCTTTATAACTCAATATGGTCTATAAATATTTATTTCAATATAACTCGAACACCATTATCATACTTTTGGATGGAAAAATAATCTCATCCAAATCAATATCTTCTAGTATTCTTTAAACATTGTTTTTATGATTATTCAATTACATATAAAGGTAATTTTTTGACAAGATTTAAATTCTATAATAATGATTGAATTTGATATTATTCTAGTTTTCTATATAGGTTACCTTCGAATTTAAACCAAAAATGTGAATGAAATAATTATGTAATTGTATACGATATGAATAGAATTTTATACTGACATGACTCCACATTATTTCAAAACATCCTATACAATCATTGATGGTTTTATTCAAATAATTATTCCCATTATATATTATAAATATTTTATTTTATTTTATTTTATTTTAAATAGATAATGTAATTTTTATATCAAAATAGTGTACTGATTATTTAATGTAAAATTCTACCATAATGATATAATTTTATGATAATTCTTCTTTGTAGGATTTAAAATCCAATGACATTATAACACCACGAGTATTTATGAAATATTTTTTCTAAATAAATATAATTTCATTGAAAGAATAAGTTTCACAAAACACCATGTTAGGATCACATTACATACAACACCATGTTTATTTAGTCCAAAATTATACACTAATTTAGCATGTATTATACATTACACTGAGTTTTAAAAAATTAATTATATTTTAGTAATTTTATTATTTAAATGAAAATTTATTAACCTTGATGTTTAATAATATAATATGAATAATTAATAAAAAAATTATATAAAAATTATATGGTTTTTATATATTGGAAACATATTGATGAAAAATTATATAATTTTTGGTGATGTCATTATATGTTTTGGAAAAACAATATTCCATAAAAATCATTTTATTTTATTTTTGTGATCATGAATAAAAATAATTTTCTAAATTTTTTAAATAAATTATTTATATAAAATAATATTCATTTTTGAAATAATAATTAAAATATTTTCATTGGGTGAATTTTGGGGATTTTTTTGAAATGATTAATATTTTTATGTATAGTGAAACATATATAATTTTAATTGAAAACATCATTTTTAACAAATTTATTTATAAAGATAAATTATGTTATAAAATTGGATTAAAAGTAGTTTTAGTTAAACTATACATATATTTATCTAATTTATTTAATTATATTTAATTTCAATTTCAATTTCGATACAAAAAATGTTGTAAACCATTTAACATTTTTCCATTAAATGCCTCCTTTTCTCCCCATGTAGATGTGATTATTTTTATTTTTATTTTTTATAATTAAAAGAATTTAATGTATAAAATATTATTCCATATTTAGAATAAGGAAAATTTATATTATCTAATTTTTTAAACTAATTTTTAGACCAAAATGAATTTTTTTTAAAATAAAATATATTTTTCTATGGTTATGGAGTAAATTGATTTAAAAGGGTGATAAACTAAAATGATAATGATATAAAACAACCATACACTAATAAAACAACCATTTTATAGATATATTTCAACCTTATCTCTTCTAATAACAAAAATGTTCCATTATTATGTCATTTTTACTTGAATAAAAATATTGGTGTAATTCCATATTTCAAAAAATTAGAAGTGTTTAACCCACCTCAATTATAAAAGGTCACCCCATATATCCTCTTATTTACACCTAAAATCATTTTTAGAAAAGAAAATACCTTCCAAAATAACATCCCAAATTACCTACTATCATTTTATGAGCCTTATATGGGATATATATCCACCGTAAGAAGGATTTTGGTAAAACCAAAGGAGTATACCCGTTGATGAGGTAATGTTCATCAACTAGGGTTTTCGATTTATTTCATCCACCACCTCCTTAAACAATTATTATACCAATATAATATAAAATCATATGTTTCATCCAAATATTAATATGTATTTTTTAAAATTTTAATTCTTAAATAGTCTTCCACAATCCTTAAATGTGTAATAAAACTATCATTCATGTATAAGGAAGACTACCATATTGGGAACCGATGTCTTTCAGTTTTCCATTACAACATATCACAATTTCACATAATGATTTATGTATTGTTTAAATATTATTATAATTATATTTATATTATTTTATAATAATATTATCACACATTTCATTAAGCTATAAATTTATTTGTATTATGAAAACATCACCCGGGTTTATGAAGGACTACTGCCTCTCTAAGTAATGTGACTTGTTCATCCATTATAAGAAAGTTAGTAAGAATTTATATGATGAACCTATTTGATATATATAACATAAAAATTATTTTATAATGAAAATAAATAATTTAAATTTATTTCAATCAATCCTATAATAAAATTGAAATAATGTTTATACGTACGTATAACCTACCATCCTTATGAATAGTGATTTTTTCGATCCCTAAGTTATTCGAATTACTCTATATATATATATATATGAATATTATATATGATATTTATATCATGGTTATAATTACCTATAATATTAATAATTAATTCAAATTAAGAGTAAAAAAATAAAAATTGAAAACATATACAAAAAAACCAGTGGTTTTTACTGAAAACATAACATTAACATGATATTCTTAATAAAGGGGTAATAAAATGTCATAATAAAATAATACATTTAATGATATGTATATTTATTTATTCATTTTTCTATAATATATTAATTATTAACATATATTTATTATATATATTTTTAGAATTTGTATGGTAGAAGTCAAGAATTAAGGTAAGGACTCTCGAATCTCTCTTAAATTTAAAGTAGACATATCCCATATTCATCATCGATTTATTTTATGTGGTGTATAAAATTACCATGAAAATATTGTATGATAATTATCATGATAATTATTTGGTTTTACATATGAATTTTATTATCTCTGTTTCTTGTCGTTTATAGTTTAAATGGTAACTAATCCGTAAGATATTTTTTCTCAATATGCCTTCTTTGGGACAAACAGAATGTTATAAACTTATATTCAAACAAAAAGAGTATATACAACATCTTTTACATGTAGTATAATTAATTTATTTATCCACATTATATTTTATGTTTGATTTTATGTTTTTATTTAATTGGTATTATGAGTCAAAAAAATCAATGTAGTAATTATTTTATGTTACAATACAATTGTTTATCTGGATTGTTTGTGATTGTGTTTTAGATGATTATATATTATGATCAACCTATAATGAAACAGATAATTTAACAAGTACTAATATTTTTAATATTTGTCAAGAGCATTATGGAATTTAATGCCCAAATAAATTATAATATGTTTAATATTATAAATAAATTCTATATTATTTATACCTAGATATTCATTCGACATAGAGATATCATGTGGAACACACAACAATTATATTCAACAATGTCTTGTGTTGTACGCAAAACCAAGTTTTATCAAAAATTAATATATTATTAAAAAATTATTATATAAAATAACAATACATAAAATAGAAATTAAATTAGTGTTTATGAATATTATTAATTAACTTATGAAATAATATGTTTAAAAATAGAAAATGTATTAATAAGTCAATAATTAATTCTTAATGAAAATACAAAGAAATCGAATATAAAAGAATATATTATTATTTATATGTCCGGAAAAGTTTTTTTATTAATAAATTAAATTAATCAAAATTATTGAACGATATTATTTAAATAGATATGTTATATTTTCAATAATTTTTTTTGAATATTCATCCATTAAGTTTGATTTGAAAAATACAAGAATAAACCATTTTTTACCTATAAAACCCAATATTTTTATTGAGGAACTATTAACTCCTTTTAATGTAGATCCCATTTTAAATATGAATTTTGAAACATTAAATGAATTAATATATAACAAAATAATATTTTAAATCCATATATAAATATTAATTTAAGGTGATTTTTTTATATTTTTCTGAGACATTTCATTTCATAAAGAAGGGTTAAATGTAAAATATTTTATTTAAAATGTAATTTTTCATATAATATAATTGTAAGGTTAAATTATAAATTTAATTTTTTAACGTTTATATAGATAAAATTATAATTTATTAATAAAAAATTTGTCATTGGAATCAATTTCCCTTTTAAATTTATTATAAAAAATTGAAAAACATTCTAATTCTTTTACATTAAAACCCACATTACCATCCTACTTGCAGTAAGAATTTTATTTTAATTTGTTCCAATAATGTGGATGGAATTAATAAAAATTGATTCTATATTTAGAATCATTATAATTTATAATCACTAATAAGTTCACCTTAGGTTTTTACAAAAACATTAGTGAATGTAATAAAAATTAATTACAATGATTATGGTTAAATTAAGATTTATAAGAGACTAAATTGTTACCTTAAGGCATAAATTGACCAATAATTTTGGGAAAACTGGTTTACATGCCTATTTCAACCCTATACTCACTTGGGTTAAATTTATACAATTATTTATTTCATTTTAATAAATCAAATGTTTGTATGATTCCTTTCTTTTCAAATATTACATGAGATTCCACTCATCTTATATTATAAAAGGATACCTTTCCTTTCACTTCTTAAAACCTCTCATGCCACATTGGCTAGACCAAAATACTTCCAATTCATAAAAATTCATCCCTTATGTATTCATATAAGCCTACCTTGAGAATAAATCTTTCAATCGTTTTTTTGGTGTAATACAAAAAGGGTTATCAGATTATGAGGTAACACCCTCCTCAAACACCTCACTTTTATTTTCTTTCTGCACACCCTCAAACCATTTTATTATATAATAATATGAAACAAATATCCTAAATATGATAGTATTTTTTATGATGATTATTTTCCCTTCAATTTTACAAAATTCCTTCTAAAGGGGAATGAACATACTATTTATGGGTATGGTAGACTACCGCCTCGCTAAATGATGACTGTTCAATTCCCCTTTACCACCTATTATGGTGTCCATTATGATATATTATATGTTTATATATGTAATATTTAGTATCAATTATTTATATATGCTTATTTAATAAATTTATAACACATATCCTTATACATTCCATTTTATTAAAAATGATAACATCATTTGTGGTTGTACGGACTACCACCCCCTCGATGTGGTGTGATTCGTTCATGTTAGACATGGAACGTATTAAGTATAATTTTAATAAAACTAAATAAAATATATGAAATATATATATTATTTGGTTATTATAATTTATATACTTATCATTTAATCTATGTTCTCTTAATATGAAAATTAAATGAAAGTAGTGGTCATTCATACGTACAGACTACCATCTCCATGAACGGTGCATTTTATTTTCTTATCACCAAACATTATAGAATATTCTAGATACCCATATAATAGATATATATGATATTTACATCATATTTTACATTTTTTTTCAAACAATGATATATTTAATAATATAAACAACTAACAAATTAAAACACACTCGATGGACTAACTAATTTAAAACTGATATTGTTTATGTAGTGAAATATTATTTAAAAATGGGAAATGATAAAATATAATAAGTTAATATATTATATTATAAACATTATTATTGTTCATTTATAAATTATTTACAAATTTTTACCTGCTATAAAAGAGTATAAATACCACACAACAAAATGAATCATAATGTAATGGATTATTGTTCCATTTTCATTCGGTGTAACATTGTTTATTATTGTGTACCTAATTTCTTATATATGGTGTACATAAAACAACATTGATTTGTAAATTCATGAATTATATAATATTCAGGTTATTTTAATGTTTTACTTATGAATTATTACAAATTTATTTTTCAATTCATTCATCACTGCATCAGTAAGGGATTATTATCTCATTTTCATTCTATGAGACATAATTAATTGTTGTCCACCTATTTTCTTTTATATAGTGTAAATACACCCAAATTGATATATAATATCTTAAATTTTATTATATTAATGTTATATAAATGTGGTATTCATGTATTATCACATTTTTTGTTTCCAATTCATTTATTACTACATTTGTATGGGATGTTCAACACAATTTACATTCTATTGAGACTTAATTGTTGTCACGCACCTACATTCTTTTATATTTGTATATAATACCCATTAAAATGATATATAATTAATATAAATTAAATAATTATATTATAATATTAATTTTATGAAATTTATTAATGAATTTTATGATTTAAAATGTTTCAAATTTGTATAGGTCAATTAGGAATATTTAAATACTATTTTCCTCAGTAATAATGTTAATGATTTTGAAAGGTATTTCCACTCAATGAAACTAAATGATCATTATTAAATAAACATTTTCATTCTACTCTAGTAATAAATTACCATTTTCATCTATTGGTACCACTTTTTCACTCTTTGGTACTCAAAGTACATTAAATATTTTTAAACCTGTCTTCATTTCTCTCTTTAGACAGGGAACCTAGTTTCTTCTAAAAAAATTATTGTGTTAAAATATTTTAAATTTTTTTTAACCTTTTATAAATGATTTAGTAAATAAAATTTTCACATTTTTGACTTTTAACCATGTTCCCAAGAAAATATTCTTTTCACTTTCATGACATATCATTTTTAAAACTTTTTACCATATAAAAGGAATATTATTTTTAGCTCTTATGTCATGTACATATTTATCCTCCATCTTTTCATTGTAGCCACATAATCGAGTTTAAATGTATTATTTTTAAATAATTTTTTAAATGGTATTTTAAATGAAAAAAAATTTCTAAATGATTTTAAAAATCACAGGATATTTTCCTCATAATGATTTATAAATGTTATTTATTTATTTCATCAATGAAAACAACTATATAATTTACGTAAATTAGGATTTTTTTACTGATACCGTCCTTTTTATTCCTCTAGATTGTTTATTATATATTTTTCTAATATAGTATTAAAATTCACTTTATTTATTTATTTTGCAGCCCAGTTGAAATATGTAATCTCATATGATTATCGAACAATAAATTTAAACAAATTATCCATTTCATTTTTCATGCATAATACTATTGCCTATATCATATACCATTTTACGTAAAGTGAATACTATGGTAGTTATTTTATTAATAGGTTTATTGTTGATAAATTTTTTTTTCTCATTCAATACTATTATTTGATAAGGAAAATTATTTATTTTGATTGTTCAATATAAGGAATGATTTGGACTTGCAATGCTAGGAGGATCCCAGAATTTATATATCTTCTCAATGAATCTAATAGATCTCATGATACCAATATTTACAAAAATGGGGTTCTACCATTATTTATAAACCATCTTATTTATGGTATTGATGGTAATTGGTATTCATGTTCTTGATACATTACATCCATTAAGAAATCATTTCCCTCATTTAGTAAATTTATTATTCATACATGAGATTTTTTATTGACATATCTATGGATACATTTAATTTATGTTCATTTGTTAAATGTCTCATGTATTAGATTTTTACCTTTCCATATTTATTTTTCTTTATCGTTTAATTTGAATGGTTTATATTTCCATTTATTACATTTCTATATTTTTTATTCAGTTCTATCTCAGTATATTTATTTCATGGTACATGTATTGAGTTATTTTCTATGCCATAGTTATTAGTCTCATTAATGAATTATTGCTTCCATTACATTATTCTGTTATTGATAAATTGAGATCACCCTTTTTATGTTTCATTTCCCAATAACCAATGAATCATACTGTGAATGTTATGAAGGGAATGGTAGATCAAATTAAGATTTCCTCAACGTTATTTATATAGAATGAAAAAAATTGTTTGGATAACATTATCCATTTTTAATACAATACTCATTTATGTATCTGGATTACCAAGACATGTAAATATACCTATATTTTTTGGATTTATTCCCTATAATCATTCCAATGTAATTGAGAGAAGACACCGACTCTAGGCTATCTGGGTTCTGGTTATAACAATTAGTATCAGATGAAGTTTAGTAGCTACCTTTGGAAGTAGAATTACTAAAATATACATTATATATCATAACCCTAAGATATAATTTTAGGATAATTATATAGAAAAACTAGAATTATAATAAAGAATATATTATGTGGTTCTTACTACCAGTACATCCATGTATGCATACTACATGTGGATGTGGTTCTAGCACCGATATACCTAGGAGTAACATGTCCATTAAGATGCTCCAGGCCTGACTAAGGGGAACTGGGTACACGATAACGGACCTTACTATAAACCTATTTGGCACTCCCATGTAATATTCTTATAATAATCCATGCTTTCAATACAAACCATTATAAATCATTGGAATAGATAATGATAACAAATAACCTAGTTTTAATCTATGGTGTTTTAGATTGAAGATAACATGTCGTGATTTAGAAGTCCAATAGATGATATTATTTCTAAATCATAGAATAAGGAAGGACCAATTTTGATAAAAAAAATTATGGGATTTAATAATTAAAATATTAATAATAGCTTTACAAGTGGTATTTCATCTCTAAGAATCATGAAATGTCTAAGGAATATGCATAGTTTTTGAAGCATTTATTTAAGAGTAGAATGTTTTTTAAGGAATAATGAATTTACATTTATATAGATTCATTTTTTAAGGTATTTATTTCTTGGAGGATTTATATGATCAGTAATGACAAGGCAATAATAGTTAAATAAAATTATGATACTTTAAAAAATTTCATCTATTAAAAACCTTATTTAAGAGTCCATTTAATTAAAATTCAAGGATGTATATTAAATTTATTTTTATAGGAAAAACATCATATATTTATTTTGAAAACCAATCAATCTTTTCATGGTAGGAAGGATTAAAACCAAGGTAATAGAATAATAAGGGATTCACGACAACCACTAACAAACTCAATTTCCTGGTTAACTATTCCTTTTTATTACTTAAATAATTTGATGAATAAATTTTAATAATGAACTAATAGTATAATTTTTGAGAAATGTATATTAATATACTAACCATAATGGTTTTTGGATGATTGTTAGGGACTGAAAGTTAGACATTTGATTCTTTATAAGCCTTATGATACTTTAAATGTTTCTTTTAGTGCTTTAGGCATAAAAATTCATTTTTTTGATAATTTATAGGATTAAAGGAATGAATTAGAACTAGATCTATGCTCAACTAAAAGACATAATTATTCTTATAAAATTGAAATGTGTCAAGAAAATATATTTCCTATTATTAATAATCAGTAAAATAATTACTCAATATTAGGAAAATTATAAAAAATGGTTTTTCTAATAAATTAATTTCTCTTGAACGAATGGTCTAATAAATCATCCTAAATTTATGGATTTAAGGCCCAAAAATTTATATTGATTAATCACGTTTTTTGATTGATGACCTCAATCACCCCTATAAATATTTATTCTTTTATAATAAGTAGATTTATTTAATTTACACTAATGTTATTCTACACAGAGACCTAGTTATATGTTCATACTTGTGAGCTTTGTAAATTCCATTATCTATTTTATAGAGGTTGGTTTATGAACTCTTATAAAAATGTGAGATTTCAATGTAGAAAATATAATTTTATTTAACAATGTCGAGTTTAAATTGCGAGGATGCAATTTAATTATGGTTGGAAGAATGTAATACCCAGAAGTTCTAATGTAAGAACCCCATATTCGATAGCATGTTTGACCGAGTAACACTAACCATCTAAAGGATGTTAACAACACTATTATTAATAATTCATTTAATATTTTATATAAAATAAATAAAATTTAGAGATATAGTTTCAAGGGAAATGAGTTAGCATGCGAAACATGATAATCTTCTCTTTTTCAATAACATTCATGACATCCAAGAGTGAGTTTTACCTACCAATAATAAATTATAAAAATATTAATATTTAATATAAATGTATATAACAATACATTTAATTACTGGTAGTGAATACTGTTAACTAACTTATAATAATATATGTTTTACACAAATATTAAATGTATTAATAGGTTACCAATTAATTAGAAATTAAAATAAATACATATTGAATATAAAAAAATTTATTATTATTTTATAATCATAATGGATTTTTTCTCTAAATAAAATAACTACATTAAAATTATATAACGATATTAATGAAATATATATTTTATATATTTCAAAAAAATATTATTGATATTCATCCATTAGGTTTGATATGCATAATATAAAAACAACCGATATTTTATACAAAAAAATTATATTTTTATTAAGCAAATTTTACCGACTTTTAGTGGTGAACCCTTTTTAATTAATAATTTTGACACATTATATAATTTAATATTTCAAAATAAATATCAAAATTGAAAGTGAAACATAATAATTATGTTAAGGTGAGATTTTTTTATTTTTCTCAGGCATTTCATTTTTCAATGAATAGTAAAAAATACTAAATTTAATTTCAAAACTAATTTTTCATCTAATTTAATTTTATGTATAAATTATAAATTTAATATATTTAAAAGTTGAATTATATAATATTTTTTTCAATTAATACAATTTATTTATTTTAATCAACTACGCATTGTAATTCATTATAATAACATGGCAAACATTCAGTTGTTTTTACTGTAAAACCCCACATTAACGTCCCACTTGCGGCATGAATTTTAATTTAATTTCATCCACTTGTGTAAACTATAATTTTTATAAATGGATTACATATTTTGAATCAAAATAATTTTTATTTTATAATTTGGTTGAATTAGTATTTTTTTGAAAAATATTAGTGGAAGTAATTCAAATTATTTAAAATGATTGTGGTTAAATTAAGCTTAATAAGAGACTTAACCACAACATTATGGCCTAAAAATACCATTACACTTGTCAAAAATCCATTTTATGGATATATATATAGACTATATACTCCATTTTAATGAATTTGGACCATTATTTATCCACTTTCAATAAAAAATGTTTGTGTTGTTCCTTTCATTTAAAATATTATAAGAGATTTCACTCCTCCTCCATTATAAAAGGCATTATTTCCTTACATGTACTCACACCTCTCAAAGAAAATTAAATCAACTAAACAGTGCCCACTACACCCCAAAACATCCCTCCCTTACATGTATAATCCTCATCTAGGCATAATTCTATCCATGTAAGTCTTTTGATGCTTACCAAAAGGTGTTACCAGATTAAGAGGTATCACCCTCACTAAAACTACACTCTATTATTTTTCACTCCACTATCTCTGATATTTGAATTACATTATAATATTACAACACCTGTGTCCAAAATATACTATTATATTTTTATTCTGGTAATTATACATTCACTTACACACACTTCCATCTAATGGGTAATGAACTAACATTTTACGTGTATGGTGGACTACCGCCTTAGTAAATGATGAGTGTTCAAATATCATTTAACACACCTCATGGTGTCCATTATATTAAAAAAATCTATTTATATATGTTACATATAATATTTATTATTAATTTAATATTATTTAATTTTTATACAACACATATCCTTATACTTTAAAATTTATGTAAATAAGATAAAATTGTTTGTGGATGTTCAGAATTCTTCCCCCTCATTGCGTTGTGATTCGTTCAGGCTATACACAGAACGTATTATGGATTTATTTAATAAATATACATTACATACATTAAATATATATTATTATGTGTATTTAATATAAAATCATATTATTTAACCATCATAATCATAATATGTCAAATAAATGAAAGTAGTAATAGTGCGTACTTACAGACTTCTGTCTCCTTTAACACTGCATTTCATATCATATAACCATACATTATATATTATTATAGATACAAATATACAAGATATATATGATATTAACATAATTTTTTACATTATGGGGATGATAAAACCATTATTTATTTAATAATAACAACAAACAACATGTACAAACATACTCGTCGAACTAAGATATTAACACCTGATATAGTTAAATTAATGAATGTTTATTAAAAAATTGTTAATGAGACCTTATATGAAGTTAATATATGTTATTATAACGATTATTATGGTTATAGTATAAGTTACTAACATATTTTAAACCGCTATATATGACGATAAATAATACACAACAAAGTCAATGTCAAGGTAAGCGATTCTTATCATATTTTCATTTCGTGAGGCATACTTAATTATTATGCGCATAATTATATATATATATATATTGTAAATACTACAAAATTAACATATAATATAATTAAATATATTATTTTAATTTTATTTTAATGTTCTTATTTGATGATTATTTACATTGTATTTTCCTATTAATTTGTTACTACATTATTAAGTGATTCTTGTCTCATTTTCATTCTGTGAGATATACTTAATTGTTGTGCTCCTAATTTCATATATATCGTGTACATACAATAAAATTGACATATAATATGACAAATTATATTTTATTCATGAGTTTTAATTGTTTTATTTATGTATTATCACCTCTTGTGATTCCAATTCATTTGTTACAACATTGGTATGGGATTTTTAGCTAAATTTACATTATGTTGATACTTAATTGTTGTTATTCACCTAGATTAATTTATATGGTGTATATACTAACCTTTTACATGATATATCAAAAATATAATTTCTATAATGATATTATAACATTTATATAATATTATTTTATCGTGAATTTTATGATTTAAAATGTTTCAAAGTGGTATGTGACACATTCAAATGGTTAAATATTATATTCCTCAATAATTAAGTTAATGATATTTCAAAAAAAATTACACTAAAGGAAATTCTATATCCATTGTTCAATAAACATTTCCATTAACCTCTGGTTATTCATGTCAGCTTTTAATTATTAGTACCATTTTCCACTCTTTGTTACTCTAAGTGTTTCAGAAAAAGTTTTTGAAAAACACAACTTCATTTATTTATTTTTTTAACGATCCCCTTTTCATCTGAAAGCATGTTTTATTAAAATATGTTACAATTATTTGTATCCTTTTCAATTTTTTTTTTAAAAAAATGTTTACCCTTTTTTCATTTACCCATGTTTTCAAAGTAATATTCTTATCTTTTTCCCAGCAAGTCATTTATCCAACATTTTTACTATAAAAAAGGAATATTCTTTTTAATTCAAACAAAAATTACTGATTTGTATGAAATTTTTTCTTTGAAGCCTCATTTTCTTGTTTTAATATTTTATTATTAATGATTTTTTTTAAAATTTTATTTTCAAATAAAATTATTTTCAATTGTTTTTTCATAAGAAAATGATATTTTCACCAAGAATATTCTTAAAATATATTCTATTTTTTTTCACTGATTAAAACCTCTTTTTTACACCAATTGAGTCTTTTGGTAATTATAAAATACTTATTCTTGGTATGTATTTTTTTTGTTTTCTTCGACAATTATAGTATTAACATTCACTTACTTGATTTATTTTTATGTCCGATTGAAATATTTAATCTTGTATGATCATTGAAAATTGAATTTATCCTAATTATCCATTTGACCTTTCATGCATATAATTATTTTTATAATTGTATACAATTTTATATATAGATACTACTTTGAAATTTATTTGATTAATTAGGTAATTATTGATAAATATATATTTATCATTCAATAAAGTTCTTTGATATGGCTTATTATTTATTTTTAGTACTCAATACAAAGAATGATTTGGTCAGGCAATGACTAGAGGATCCGAGAATTTATATGGATCCTCAAAGAGACAACATGTTCTTATGGAAAAAATTGATTTTAAAATGGGTATCTACCCTTAGTTTTAAACCGTATTGTGAAATTCCTGATGTTTATCGGTTTTTATGTACCTGATACATGATGAATATTAAAAAAGAATTTCCCTCATTTAGTTTCTGTTATTATTCAAACATGAGAGTTTGTGTCGAAATATTTATGGATACCATTAATTTCAGTTCATTTATTAAATGGAATGTGTTTTAGATTCTTACCGTTCCATATATATTTTTCCTTATCTAGTTATTTTAATGAACTGTATCTCGATTTATTACATTTCAATATTTTTACTCAGTTCCATATTATTTTATTGATTATGTGGAATGTGAGTTCAGTTATTTACCAAGTCAAAGTTATTAATCTCATTTAATCATTACTATTTCCCCTATATTTTTCGTTGTTGACCATTTTATCTAACCCTTATTATGTATAATTACCTAGGAATCCATGAAGAATACAATGAATAATATTCATGTATAATATAGATGTAATGAAGTTATTCCCAGAGTTATTTATTTTGAAAGAAGAAAAAAAAATATGTTGTAATTAGAGTATTAATTTGTAATACAATACTCATTTATATATCTTTTTTACCAAGACTACTAAACTTTTCCGTCGATCGGATCTTGATTCAATGTAATCATGTAAATTTAATTGATAACAGTAATCAGCTCTGGAATATCTAGGGAAGGGTCGCTGCAAAAAAATTGTAAAATCAAAATCATTTTCTAAATATAATGTCATCCTTTTTTTTACCTAGTACTCATTGAGTATATGATTCAGGGATACCATTATTATTAACTCTATGAATTATTTTTTGTATTATAGAATGATGTTTATCAAACTCATTTTTCTTCCATGTGATATACCATGTTTTTTTTTGTGAAACATGCTTTTTTTCCACGGGTTATTCTATAATGAAATGATGACATTGTTGGGAATATTTTTACATTTTCACATGTCCTAAAAGGATGAAATGTTTGAGAAAACCATTTAATATCACATTTTATGATATGTTAAATGTTTTATGATCTTTTGGAACCCGTATGTTAGATTTGATTATATTACGGGTTGGACATATATCTACCTCTAATGCATTGGGTAAAAATCTATATCTCTTGAGTTGGATGGGAATGGAATAGGGTGTAAATTTCATTCTATAATAGACTTTTTCAGATATTATGGCCTTGGGAATAAACCATGAATACTATGTTGTCTTGAGGAGTGAACCCACTCCACTATGTTATCCTTCATTGTGATCCTTGACTACTATAGGAATGATTTTTAATACTTATTGGTATGTCACCAATCTCTTACATATTCCAATGTTTTTCACTGGTGGCTCATAATTATTAATTCCATTATGATTCATGTATAATGATCATCCAATATATATTCCATGAAACAATATTATGATCTTTGATATATAGGTTATGGTTTTATAATTTTATGCTCATGTTTTATTACCATTATTATTATGTCGTGGTTACGTAAAATTCATTTTAAACTTAAATAAGAATATAAGATCATCATTTCTGCTTTTTTCCAATCCCCTTGATATGAATATTTTTATTACATTTTATATTTATATGAAGGTTGATTGTTATGAATATAATAGTTAGAGATGATGTGATTTACCTATAGTCCAATTTTTTATGTTTCCATATTTCTAAATACAATAATCCACTATGGTCCTCAAGAATTTGTTTTTGTAGGGTTATGAATATTTCAAAAATAATGATAAGAATGGGTTACGATTATTGGTATTGGATGATATTTTTATTTATACATTGTGAGATATGATAATAAAACCATAACGAGATCCCTAAAGACATGTCTAAGGATAAGTCTAATGATGAGTCAAAATATTGGAAAATATCATGCAATTTTGGAGAATTATGGAGTGAGCGGTTTCCATGAAATTAAATCCATGTCTTGAATCATCAACTGGACTCTAATATGGAACATAAGTACCAATAGTTAATAACTCCAAAAAATCAACAATGACATAGACTACGTCGCCACCTGTTGTGGGAAAATGGGCCTTCTGGAATCCCTAGTTTGACACTCAAAAGGTATATGATATAGAAATTCAGAAATTCTATATAGACCATCATGAAGGATTTAAATGGATGATGATTATGAATGCTCTTAGATAAACCTATTGTGTCCTATATTAATGAAAAATTAAAAATTTTGACATCATATAAGTGACTCTTCATTGTTATGTGGTTCCATACTATGTATATTTTTTAACACTATTTTTTTTCGAAACAGCTTGATCCTGAAGGAATCAAATTAATATTTGTTCAATAGAAAGTTCGATGATTTTCCTCTTTAAAATCCATAAGTTAAGGGATATAGAATGAAAGATATCAGTTTTATTCTCAATCAAAATTTACAACATATGAAACATACTATACTTATAAATGAAAAAATAGGGAAAAACTTCCAGTGAGTCCTTCATGGGTCAACATTTTATTTTATTAGTCGGTTTTATAAAATAGTAGTAGCTAGAAAATGATTAGTACCACCGAAATGATATTTTCCATCCTCATGGTCTTAGAGCCTGAATAATTCATTTCATTTTTCTATCATTTATAAGGATAAGAATATTCATGGAGGAATAAAATAAATAATATAAGGGAATATGATTAAATTCACTCCATAGATTTGGATTAGTTAAATAAAATATTTTTCGATATTTACATTCCTTTTTTTCATTATATGAATATGGAAATGGAGTTCCTTGATATAATGAAATGTATAATGAATAAATTAGTACCTATAAGAGTAATTTTACATGAATGGTGAGGTACTATTCTGGTATTATCATCAAACCTGAATGTAATGATGATATAATCATCAACGTCATAAAACCAAGCGTCTGAAGGGGTTTTTCATTAAAATAATTTAGTAGATATAAAGTGTTTTTTATTTTATTTAAATTTTTAATTATAGATTATATTTACATATCAATCTCATTATATTTATATTCAAATAAAAATGGAATTAATTGGAAAACTGAGAACCATGTAAATAATAAGTTGATATTTCCTTTATTCTCTATCTATGGGAAGAATCACAGAGGATGTTATCATAATGGTACATGTATATGTTTTATGTTCAGAATGGAATTTCATTGGGAAATTTATTTCCAATTTTATATAATGAAGCTATCTATCAATGAAAATAAACATAAATATATATAAATGGAACCACCCTCACTATATTCTTTCAGATAAAATGAAAATTTCAATTATGTAAACTAATTACCAAATCTATGTCTTAATGACTGTCATCAATTACATCAGCATCTTATGCCGATAGACTACGAACAATTTCATATCATCATTTATTCTGATGAGGGGTGTGATAAAAATGTGGTGAATGGCATACAAACCATCCCCTCTATAACTCATAATATAATATTTTACTATAGACATACCCATTCATTCATATCTATAAAATTTTATAATGTTATCTATATTACTATAAAATGATTATATGTTAATATAGATTTTAAAAATGATAATGTTAAAATGATAGATTATCATGTTTATTATACTTCTATGGTTGACATTGGTGGGAATGTTTTTCTTGAAAATCAAATAATTCACACTTTAGTTGAACATGAGTTTATCTTGGACATGGATTATATTTCTCTACATATATGTCAAATCAATTTTCAAGAAAGATATGTTATATTTGATATTCCAAACCATGATATGATAATATATCAATGAAAATATAAGTATGAAGTTTTAATAGAGATCCCATCCTTTATATGGGTTTCAATTCCATTTTCGATAGGGTGTTTATCACAAATGGTTTGGGAGAAACATGACATTAATGATATGACTATTGTGTGTGGTTTTATTGATTTATTTTTGGTAGAGTTTCCTAATACACCCCCAAAACATTATCTATAGTTCTTAAAAAGAATAATACCAACATACAAATTTTTTTTATTGAATCCCAATTGGATGGACTAGATTGAGTTATAGGAATTATAGATGCAATGCCTGGATAACCTTAACAAGGGATTCAATTGTCCATGTGTGACTCAAAGGTGTTCCCCTGTTCTTTTTGTTAAAAATAAAAATGTTAAATGTGACTATGAATATATATTTTGAAGATGAACATGATTATAATAATGAAAAAATACCATCTATCACAAATTGATGACTTTTTTTGTTAGATGTGTTGTACTCAACACTTTTCCATGATTTACCTTTGTTTTGTATACCATCAATTAAAATTAAATAAGGATGATATACCTAAGATGAAATCCACTAAAAATTTTAGACACTATGAATATATATTAATTCCATTTGGTAGTACTAATTCTCTTATTATCTTTATGGATTTGATGAATACTGTCTTTACTTGCTACCAGAATCAATTTTTTTGTAGTCATTATTGTTGATATTATTACCTCATCAAAAAGAATGTAAGATAATTAATTCTAAATGATAATTTTAATAAATACACTGAGTAAAGATAACCTCTAGGAATGATTTAAAATTTTTGTATTTTGGATGCAAATTGTTTCATTTTGGTTTATACAATCTCAAGAGATGGTATATCGTTATATCAACCAAATAACGAGGCTATTAAATAATGACCTTGAACAACCATGGTGACTTCGATCAGTAGTCTTTGTGGATTAGCTAGATATTATAAATATTTTGTATAGAAATACTCATGGTTATCTAATCCACTCAACATGTTAACTCGAAACGGATCCATGTTCATCTCGACAAATGAATGTTAGGATAACATCAAGAAATAAAAGTGGATATTATAAGACACACCTGCAGTTACATAACTCTATAGTTGGGAAAATATTTTTTTCAATATTTATTCATCTAAGAAGTGACTGGGTGGCATCATTTTTAATAATCACTTGTTCATATAATATGACTCATGAAAAATTATGATTGTTGAGAAAAATTTCCAAAATCATGATATGAAGTTAGCTATTGTAATTTAGTTCATTAATGATATGGAGGGATTACCATTTTAGAAAAATTTGATATATATATTGACCATTAAAGATTAAATTTTATATACAAAAATATGTAGTTAAATATGTGTCCATGAATATGGTTAGTACTTATTTATGATTATGAATTCCCAATACATAACAACCTTATGAAATAAAGTAATGTGGTAGCTAATTTAAGTCGAAAGGGTCATGATATCTTATCCATAATGAATATCACAAAAACTCCAATATTTATAAATTTCAAAAGGATATATATAGATATCCTAAATTTAGTAGAAAAAATTCTACTCATTGATAAAATTTTAATCCATCTATCTAATTAAAGTAGAATGAGGTGTAGATCAAATATGTAGTCATTTTAAATAAGGCCACATTTTTTCCTTAGTTAAGCATTTATCTTTATGAAATGATATTTTTTAGAAGGAATGTATGTGTTCTACCCCTACCAGATTTGTAGAAGAAGATATTATAGGATTCTAATAGTTAATCATATATAAATTTGGGATACATGCAGATGTATAATGATTAGAATGTTTATTTTTGGTGAGATGGCATGGAGAAAAATATTATAGAGTTTGTATCTTAGTTCTTAGTATTCCATCAATATAATGATGAGAGATAATATTCTAAGGGTATTTTACCTAAATTTCCCATATAAGAATGGAAATTGGAAAATATCAGAATGTATTATATCATTAGGTTCCCTAAAAAATATAAATATAATAATTCAATATGTGTTACAATAATTTTATTAAAAAATTAAAACAATTCATCACTACCAAATATGAATTATCTCTGGATATGCGTTCCATGAAATACATTATTGAAATAGTAGGTTGCATGGAGTACAACATTCAATTGTTCATGAATAGTATATGAGGGTTACCTCAATGTTCTAGAGAAGTATTCAACTAGATCTGGACATGGATTGAAGTTCAATCATAATATTTCATCCATAGAATGATTGTCAGTATGGACAGAATATTGAACCATAGAATATATGTTGAACCATTATTTTTTATATTTCAACGTTGGTTGGGATCATCACCTTACCCATGTTTAGTTTTCTCACAATAAAATATTTTAAATCATTAATCAATGGATCCTTATAAATCCCTTTCTAAATATAATTGTAGATCTATAATCTGTTGGATTGATCTATAAGAAAAAAAGTCATTAGGGCCAGAGATATATTATAAAATGGAAGAGAATGCTAAATTCATTTAGAAACATGTCATGGATACTCAAAGTCATCATAACAGTTATGTGGATAATCACCATTGTGATCTAGAATTTGAATCCAATGACAAGGAGTTTCTTCTAATTTCTCCAAAGAATAAGGTTATGATATTGGGGAGAAATAGAAAAATATCATTATGTATATCATACCCTTTAAAATTCTACATCATAATAAGATGGTATAAAATCAATTATTGCATCGAACAACAATTTCTCAAGTATTTGATGTGTCCCATGAATCTATTCAATGGATGTACATACCTGACCCTTCACATTTACTAAATTAATAGGTCATACCACAGGATATTGATGTTTGTTTTGGGAACAACAAGTGGTGATTCTAGATCAAACATTGAAATTTATAAAAAAAGGACCACTCCCTTAGTCAATGTTTGTTAGTGAATCTGCTTGATTGAGTAAGCTACATGGGAACATGAAGACATTATGAGTTATAATTATCTTTAATTGTATATGTTTGTGTGATGAATTTGGATGGATAATTTCATTTAATTTTCTTTAAAGGTATAACCATGTGTTTTTATGAATTATTATTTTTGAATTTTTTTTTGATATCATTAATTTTTTGCAACATTTTGTTTATCTTCTATTAAGAAGAACACCAAGTTGAACATAATCTAAAGGAAATAATGGGTTTAATTAAATTAAAAATAACGCTATGTTTTATCAAAACCATGTGATATTATTAATATAATTATTAATACATGATTAATATAACTTAGTCATTACACATAGTAATATGAATAGGTAAAAACTATTTTTTAAATATTAATTATATTTTTCTTTTACAAAAAAAATATATTGATAAAAATAACATAAATTTTGTTAAATTTTTTATAATATTTTAAGACAATATTTTCTCCGAAAAATGATTTATATTAATTTTTATTAGATTTAAAATATTATTTTTTCAAACATTTAGATAGTTTAATTGAAAAATTATACCTCATATTGTAAATCATCGTATCAAATTTATTCTTATTTTAAATTTTGGGATTTTTTGTAATTATTATTATTTTGATGAATAGGGAAAAAGACAAAATTTTAATTGAAAACATCCTTTTAATTTTATTTATTTATAATGTTAAATTATCTTTTAACAATATTTTAAGGTAAAATTAGTTTAATTATACAACCATTAATAATATTTATGTGTTTTTAACCAATTTATTAATGAATTTTTATATTAAAACCATGTATACATTGGAAGAAATTCTATTTAAAATCCTACATTCCCCTCGTGTCTCCAGGATTAATTTTTAATCAAAATTTTCCACATTAGTTAACCGAATTTGGAAAATTAGACTTTATATTTTGAATTATAACAATGTATATTATCTATTATAGTCAAACATATTTTTTTGACATAAATTAATAGTAAAATAGTAAAAAACAATTACCTCTATTAATATAAAAATGGATTTACCAATGGGATAAACAAAAATAATATAAGGATAAAAAATGGCCAAAAACATTTCCAAGACCCATTATATTGGAAAAAATAGGCCTTATACCCTATAGTATCAATAATTTGATATTATGGGAGCCATGTTAGAGGAAAAAATGGTTAAATTCTTTCATTAAAAAAACAACTAGTGTGTCACCTCAGTTATAAAATTCCACACATTCTCCTCTCATATTCCAACATTCAATCCAATTTTTTTCATCCAATACCTAATCAAATCAAAGATAAAATTCCATAATTTCATCCTTTAGTAATTATTTAGTATATAAATACAATATTGGATGGATTTTTGTGGAAAAAAATTAGAATACATTAAGAAGATTCAACAGAAATTACCAAGAATTTTTGTTTTATTTCTTCCTACAACTACTTCAATGTATATTGTATTATTCTCATGTAAAATAAATTTTATACTGAATATATTTAAATTCATTTAAATTAATTTAATTACCTATAACAATCTTCACATCAATAAAAAGGGTTACTCAACATTCATTTATCTATTAAAACCAATAGTGGTAGGATATATTGATGGATTTACTGATTATATATGAAATTTATGAAATTGTTATTCTTTTTGATTTACTATATTACTTGTAAATTCATGATTTAATTTTTTTGGAATATGATAATGTAACTCAGGTGTACGGTGGACTAGAGCCTCGTGAAGTGATGTGATTCGTTTGAGCACTACAATGAAGGTCATAAGGATGGTTTTTGTAATAACCCAAAATTTTATCAATGGAATTTATCCTTTGTTATTTTAATTTCATATATAATAATCACATAACATTAAATTTGGAAACACAATGTCACAAAATTCGTAAATGAACTACTAAATTATATGTGACATTTAAACATGATTTTACCACTTCAGTGTTATTATTTTTGGAAATTTGACATACATGTTGTGTTCAATACGTTGTTTGGAGTTAGATAGAAAAAACTTGAATTTTTTGTGAATTGTAACATGGCCTTATTAATAGTAATTTTAACCTTATAAATAGTAATTTTTCACTTATGAATAGTAAATCGACCAAGTGAATATAAACCTTACAAATTAAAGTATAAATAAAATCAATCCATCCTATATATGACAATATGATATAATTATATTTTAGTGTTGGTTTTTTTGTAAGACCTGAATATTTTATGATTAATTCAATAATTTTAAAAATAAAATTATTTTCATAAAATTTATTCATAGAATATTATTCTATTTCATATAATTATATGATAATTTTATGAAACCTAAATTTATTTTTCATTGTTTTAAAAAAGAACTTTTAATTTTAAAAATTGTATTTTTCATGTAAATAAATATTTTAACTAAAAATTCCATTATTCATATTTATAAATTTTTTTTAATATAATGGGAAACAAATTAATTATACATGTTAAAAGAAAGTTATGATTAATTTTTTAGATTTTTCTAAAATACATGAATTTTTTGTGAATAGTGAAATTTGAAAATTAAAAAATAAGCTAAATAAAGAAATTTATGCATCGAACTTGAATCATGGATTATATAAATAACCATTTTTAATAACTCACATACCCTCTTTAATATATTAAGTAACGGAATCATCTATATTTCTTGTCTTGATAAAAATTAATAATCTAATGAATTAAATATTGAGGAATCCCCTCTCCACTACACTATAAATACCACCCCTCATAACCTTGTTTCCTCACACCGATCAATATTCAGGACTTGCCAAAATTCATCCCAAACCACTTCCCTATCCCCTTCCTTATGTGAAAGAGCTCTTTGTATCATCAAAATTCCACGCCTAGGTTCCATGAGTAGGATCTCAAGAGGAGAATTCCAGAGGTAATTACTCTCTTTATTTTCTTTCAGTTTCATTTAGAAATTCTTTGCATTTATTCTATTATCCTCAAATTCTATTATCCACCTATCATGATAACTACCTAATTATTGAGATACTTGTATATTATCATGTTAATTGAGGATTATTCATTATACTCTACCCTTCTCTCTTTTATTTTTTTAAAATTAAATCATTTCTTGTGATGTGTCAATTTACCATCATCGTGGATAATGAACCATCCATATTCCATCAACACCATCAAGGTTATCAATAAAAACATAAAATGGTTAAAAAATTATTTTAATATTTAGTTTTTAACCCCTATTATTTCTGGAAACAAATTTTATAGATAATCCTAGCTGATAAAACAAAACATGTTTATTGTGATCCAAAAAACACCCAAATTAACCTAACATGATCGTCATTAAATTTTAAGTAATGATTATTCAACATTAAATATAAAAAATAATTATAATATCATATAAACTTATTTAATATCATTAGTATCATGTAATATAAATTCCTTATTTTTTCCATGTTCTTGATGAACTTCTATTCATGTGTACAAGTGAACCGTTCATGAAAAATAAGAAAAAGAACACTCTTGAAAAATGAATTTTGAACTCTATAACTCATCCAAAGGCCAATAAAAGAACATAAGGAAACCAAAATTTATAAAATAAATGTATAGAAGTATATAACTGTGTTAATTTATTAATTTAATAAGATTATATAGGATAATAATGTGAATAAATCATTCAGACACAATGTAAGGGGGATTCTCAAAAACAAGTATTTTCTTCGGGTTTTCCCTCTTTCACTCAATTATCATTACTGTAATTCCATAAAAATATGTTTTTAATAATTATCATACTTTTTCTGCGATATAAGTTTTTTATATTGGATTTTATATAATAATTAATGTTATAAAAAAGAACTCTTCTTTCAAAAACATACATTTTTCTTTTCACTGAAGGTTTATGGTTCTTGTATAAATTATGTTATTACCTCATTCATTTGGGAACCCAATGTTTATAAAATTATGATTTATTAAGTTAAACCCACTATATTTCATGAGTTATTCATGTAAAAGATTGATATACATTCTACGTGGTATGCATGATAATGTTAACGTTAATATATGATGGTTGAGCTTGGAATTATATTGCATAATGTTAATGTTATGATGTGATGGGTTCTCCAATATTTATAAAGAGCTCTAGTGAATTGGTTAATGTGATGAATCTCGTGATTTATAGTGAAATATGTTAGAACATGTTATCTTTTTTCAGAACTCTATGTATTATAAAACCGCTAAAACATAAGGTTTCATTTTTATGCATTTTTTCTTGCAAGCCTTTTATTAATTATTCATATCTTTTTTATGGTCCTATAATTATGTTATGATGATAATGATTATGCTCAACTCATGTTTTATTGCCTTAGGTCATTACCCTATTACTGGTCTTTTAGATCACCCCATTTTGATGTATATCCTTAGGTGATTACGTGTACTAAGGAAAAATCAAGGGCCAATAAGAATCTACGGAAACGAATTATATAAATGTTTTTTTTGTTGTAAAAGTGTATTATTTTCATAGTTTCCCAAAAATGAAAAATCATAGGATCCTCAAGGTGTAATTTTTTTCTATTTTTTATCATAAAATTGATGAAAAAGTAATGTAATAAAAGAAAGTATTTAAAGTATGTATTAGATTCATGGTTTAGTAAATTTTGGAAATTGTATTAGAAATCATAAGTGAAATCCCTAGTGTGAGACTATGTACATTTAAGAACACAACAAGATTTTCTAAATAAAAGGAATCAATAATATTATATTTTAGTGTTAATTGCGTAGAGGAATAAATTAATTATTCATGACATGTTGGATTATAATTTCATCTAATATTTTCCATTTTCTAAAATGGTGGGAACCAGGAAAAACCAGGACAACAACCCATGTGAGGGACAATGCAGCGATTGCCCAAACAATAACCCCAATGATTTGTGAGGTGGAGTTCAAAACCATAGTGTGATTCATTCCATGTTTTCTCAGGTTATGAAAAATAACTGGAATAATTTTGATTTTCATCCTTTACCTAAGAGGTAGAAACTGGTTTTCGGTTGTCTTATTTGGATATGACCACTGACATTTAGTGGATATTCTAATCAACTTTTTAAGAAAATTCAGTCAACTCAATAGAGAAAATATTTTATATTCATCAATGTTTTGTGAATGATAATGTGACTTTGTCTATTTATCATCTTGATGGAGAGGTTGACCAATGGTGGGATTTGATTAAGAACACCATAAAGAGAGACACAATTAATGATATGGAGTGGAATGATATTAAGATAATTCTTCTTCACATGTATATCCCAAGAACCCTTCTTTTCAATATGAAGAGTGAATAGATATATCTAAAAAAATGATGGATAATCTATCATGACCTATGAAATGAATTCCGAAGGGCATGAATGGTACGATTCATTATTTTTTATCAATAAAGGTAGAAAAATTGATAGATTATTTAATAGATTAAAATAACATATTCAAAAGGATCTTGTAATTAGAGACATTGGGAGTTATGAAGATGTTGTTTGATGTGGTCTCAAAGTGGATATGGTTTTTAGAGAATGGTCCCATTCCTATGGTGATAAGAAAAGAAAGTTGGAGTTTCATGTCGGGGGATCTAATGAGGAATGTGGTAAAAAAACAACAAACAACATGTCAAAAAATGGGAAGATAGTCATGGTAATGGATTGGCTCTCATTATATAGAGCACATATTAGCTATTGAGAAAAGAAAATATAATCTCATATTCCAAACCATCCCATGATCCTTTAAAAATGTAATGAAGATCATGAATCCCCTTTGAAAAATCATTCAATTGTGTGGATGTTGATTCCCTAGGAAAAGGAATACATTTCTAAAATGGTTGAGTCAAAAGAGTTTATCCAAATTGGGTAAATGCCCATAGTGAGAGAATAAATAGATGTTTTACCTGACGATTAACCAAAACTACCCCCAGATTGTGAAGTTGAGTTCTCAATAAAACTCATAAAGGGAGTTACTCATATGGAAATGTGTCTCTAAGAGATGGATCCTATATAACATTACGAGTTAAATATTTTGTTTCATGACCACTTTGGAAAAGGTTTCATACACCCTAGTGCATCACCTTGTGGTAAAAATACTATTTTTAAAGAATAAGAATGGGTCAATGAGGTAGTTTATTGATTATTTGCAACTCAACAATATCACCATAATGAAAAAGTATCATATTCCAAGGATTGGTGACTTGTTTGATCAGTTATGAGAATGTCAATACTTATTAATGTGGATCTTCATTCTGTATATCATTAGCTTATGGTGAAGAAGGATGATATTTAATAGATTATATTATATACATGGTGTGGAGACTATGATTTTTTGGTTATTCCCTTCGAACATACTAATTCCCCTTAAATATTCATTGATTTGATTAATATAGTTTTTAGACATCACCTCAATAAATTTGTGGTAGTGTTTATTGATGAAATAATCATATACTCCAAGATCAAGGAATAACATGAAGAACATATAAGACTTTTGTTGGTGACATTGAGGAAGGTGAAGTTTTACACCAATTTTACCAGTGAGACTTTTGGATACAACAAGTCACATTCTTGGGACATGTGATCACAAGTGAGAGAATTTTTGTGGACACATCAAAACCAAGGTAATTGAGAAATAGATCATAACCCCTTGAGTAACTAAAATCCATAGATTTCATATCTTATTAATGTATTATCAATTTTATTGTGAGAAACTTATCAGGATTTTCCATCCCGCTATCTATGTAAACAAGGAAAGGGGTAAAATATGTCTGGGTGGAAGAATGTGAGGAAAGCTTTAGGGCTCTAATGATAAGGAAGATCACTACAATTGTACTCACATTAACAAAATGTGTAGAAATGTTTTTGATATATAATGATTCTCTATAAAATAATTTTGTTTTGTACTCATGAATATTGAAACTTTTACTGCCTATGCCTCACGATAGATTAATATCGATGAGAATAACAATCCGATGCATGATCTGGAGCTAGCAGTTGTGATTTTTTCCTTGAAAATCATGATGCACTTCAACTATGGTTAGAAGTGTGACATATATACTGATCAGAAAATCATAAAGTATATATTCACACAAAAGGATCCCATCATGAATCAAAATATATAGTTAGATCTAACAAAATAATACAACTAATCTATTCATTTTCATCCTTACAATGTGAAAAATGTTGCTAATTGTATTTGTAGAAAAGAACATACTACTATATCTATGATACAGATTAAGAAAGACCCTAACGTCATGGATATTCAAAGGATAGATTTGGCAATCATAAATGAATTGAATAAATCCTACCTTAATCAAATTATTTCAACCATCTATCTAATAGAATATTCAGGAGGTACAAAGGGATGATATTGAGTTACAAAAAGAATGTTAATAATGTAAAGGAAGAGAAGCTACAAGAGTTCCATATCAAAGATGATTTTTTTAATTTGATTGGAATGTGGATTTGTGAGACTTAGTCACTCAGGACTAAGATTGAGATATCACACTATGAACATAGCTCCACATTTAATATCCATATGGGTAGCACCAAGATGTGTCGAGATCTCTCAGAAAACTTTTGTTGGTATAACATGAAGAAGGAGGCTACTGAGTATATCTCAAGGTGCTTGAAATTTCAGCAAGTTAAATTAGAGAAAAATATGTCCAATGGGATATTGTAACCCTTTCATATACCCATGTAGAAATGGTAAAATGTCACTATGGAATTTATCATGGGTCTCCCGAAGACATCCAAAAGAAATAATGTGATATGTGCTGTGGTGGACTGACTCACCCAGACTATCCACTTTATCATTTTTTGGGATGATATATCACTTTAACAACATGAAAAGATATAATTGAAGGAAGTGGTGAGACTACATGGGGATCCACTCAATTTTTTGTGATCATGATCCAAGGTTCATATCTAAATTCTCGATAAGTCTTCAACAATACTATAGTATTGAATTGAATTTCAACATGACCTATCAACCCCAAACTGATGGACAATATGCAATGAATATTAAAATGCTCAAAGATATATTATGATCCTATTATTTATAAATCACTGTTTCATGGGATCAATATATCCCATGGGTTGAGTTATCATAAAAAATAGCTTCCACTCAAGTACTAATATGGATCTATATGAAGATATATATGGTATGCGATGTAGAACACCAACCTATTGGGATGATGTTGGAGAAAGAAATATACATGGACCTGATCTTGTAAAAGAGATGACAGAGAAGGTTTAATCCATCCAACAACATATCAATACTACTCAGTTTCAGATAAAGAGTCATGTTGACAACTATCAAAGAGACATGGAGTTTGATGTTGGAGATAAATTATTCCTTTGACTATCACCAGGGAAGAGAGTCATGTTGTTTGTAAAGAAAGGGTAGTTAATACCAAGGTACATTGGATCATTTGAGATCTGTGAAAAAATAGGAGCTATAACCTATGTCACACACATCCACATAATCTATCTTAAGTTCATGATTTTTTTCGTGTATCACTCTGAAGGAAGTACATAATAGATCACTCGCATTTTTGAACATAGGGGTTGTACAACTGGAAGATGATCTCTCTTAGGAGGAGTATCGAGTAATGATTTTGCACCATAGAGATAAGGTTTGATGCCCCAAGACAACCTCGTGTTAACAATTTTATAGAGGATCCATAAGTCCAAATAATCAACTTTGGAACAAGAGGATGCAATGAAGGAGAATTATTCTCACCTATTTATGTAAAATGAATTTTTAAGGGATAAATTTCAAAAGGGGTGAGAATATAATGACCCAATCATTTATAAAAAAATTTATCCCTTAATATAGTAATTTTTTATAATATAATCGCAAAAAATAACACTATTAATGCCAATGCCATATCATTCATAAATGAGGTAATAAATTCTATGTGACCTTAAAACATGGTTTTTCCACTTCTGTGTTTTGAATTTCAAAAATTTGACATACATAGTTGCAATCAGTAAGATGTTTGGAGCCCGATTGTAGAAATATAATTTTTTTTGATCAATAACATACACTTATGAATAGTAATGGTATCCTTATGAATAGTAATATGTATCTTATGATTATTAAATAAGCTAGGTGAATATGAACCTTACCAATGACATTATAAGTAATATTTATCAATCCAATAAATGACAGTATGATATAATTATATTATAGTTTTTTTTAATTTTTTAAGTATTAAATATTTAATGATTAATTTAATAATTAAAATGAAAAACTGTTTTCAATAAATGTATTCATAAAATAGAATTTTTTTCTTGTGATACTTTAATAGATTTATTAAAGTGTTTGAAAAGTAGTTGTAATTTTAAATTTTTTTTTCAAGAAAATTATTATTGTAAATAAAAATTAAATTACACTTATTTAGAAAGTTATTTTCATAATGTGGTGTTAAATTTATAAATCTAAGTGTTAAAAAATGATTAGGGTAATTTTATAAGATTTTTTCCAAATACAGTAATTTTCTGTGAATAGTAAATTTTATAATTTACAAAATATGTTAAATAAATAGATTTTTGAATAATGCTTGAATCATGGATGATGTAAATGGCCATTGGATCGAACTCACATGCCATATATAATATATTTAGAAATTTAATCATTCATATTTTTTGTTTTTAAGGAAATTAGTAAACTAATGAATTAAATATTGAGAAAAACCCCTCCGCCCTCCTCAATAAATACCACCCCTAATAACCTCATTCCTCACTCCTCTCCAACATCAAAACTTGTCCAAATTATTACCAAAAGTCATACATTTCCCCTATCCATCATTAAATATATCTTTTTATCCTAAAAATATAATTCCTAGGTGCCTTGAGGAGGATCACATAAGGAGAATTCAATAGGAAATTCTACACTCTCTCTTCTTTCAATTTTCATTCAAATTTCATTTCTTTTCTTCTATTATCATCAAATTATCTTTTCCTAATGCCATTATAACTCAAATATGATTTATATAGTGCTATGGTATATTCATAATGGAATATTATTCCTTATAATCCTCCCCATGTCTTGCTTTTATTTTTATAAATATGAAATCATATCCCATGATGTGTCAATTTAAAATTACTGTGTGTGATGCAGCTTCAATTTTACATCAACAACATCAAGGATTTAAATAATTTGATTAAATGGTTATAAATATAATGTAAAATTATTTTGAACCTATTTTATGTTCTGGAAACAACTTTTATAAATAATACTAAATGATAAAACAAAACATTTTCATTGTGATCCAAACACCGCCCAAATTAACAAAAAATAATCATAATTAAATTTTTACTAATGATTCATCCTATTAGAATATAAAAAAATTCATTATAATATCACATGAACTCCAAAGAAATAATTAATATCATCTAATAGAAATTATTTATTTTTATACTTCTTCTGCATGAACTCCCATTTATGTGTACAAGTGAACCGTTCAAGAAAACTATGAAAAATGAAAATCCCGAACAATGAATTTAGGCTATATAACACTTCCAAAGGTCCATGAATGAAGTTAATAAATCCAAAATGAATAAATTACATGTATAAATGTTATTTGACAAAAAATTTATGAATCTATTGTTATTGTAAAGGAAATTAAGAGAAGAATGTTTTCGGACACATGGAAAGGGGAATGCTCAAACCAGACCGTATTTCTTCAGATTTTCCTACTTTCACAATATTTTCAGTACGATTATTAAATAAAAATACTTTTTTAATATTTATATTACCATTCATTATATTTGAATGTTTTACACTATATTTGTTGTCAAACAAAATATTTTGGAAAATTTCACCTCTTTCAAAATCACACATTTGACATTTCACTCAATGATGATGGTTCTAGTATCAAGAATGTTATTCCATATTTAATTTGGGAATCCAAATTTTATGAATGAATTATTTATGAAATAAAACACATTAATATTTATGTGTTATTTAAATACATGAATGATATATGTTCTATGTGGCATGCATGATAATGTTAACATTAGTATATGAAGTGTGCGCCCAGAATTATACAGTGCGATGATTATGTTATGATGTGATTGGTGCACCTAGAATTATAGAATTATCCAAAGTATTGGGGTAATGTAATGAATCTCCTGAGTTAATGTGAAATATGTGTGAACAAGTTATTATCTTTGTTCACAACAATGTGTGGTATTTAACCAACAAGGACAGAAGGTTTAATTTTTATGCATTGAAACTTTTCAATCCTTTTATTATTTATTCCTATCATGTTTATGATCCTATTCTAATGTTATGGAGATAATGATTATTCTTAGACCATGTTGTATTGTCTCATGTTCTTATCCTCCTACTGTTCATTAAGATGTCCCATTTTTAATGTATGTATTTTGGTTATTTTGTATACTAATGAGAACTCAATGATCAATTAAAATAATGAGAAGAAGAAATTAAACAAATATTTATCTTTTATATTGTATAATTCATATATGGTCCTAGTTTTTACAAGACACTAAACCTTTGGATCCTCATGGTGTAATGTGTTTATGTTGTTTATAATTAAAATAATGTAAAATTAATATAAGAAAATAAAGATCACTATAGTTTTAATAAATATTTTTTTTATATATGACATAATAATTATTCTATATTTATAATATATACTTTAACATTATTCATTTTAACCTGATAAGAAAATATAAATAGATCTCATGAATACATAAATCCTACTGTCTCCAAGAACAATGTATTTCATATTCAAGCACTAAATTTTATGAATTAATCTAAAAACATATATAATTTGTATATAATATATTTTCATTATGTTTAACTTTTTTTATTATGAAACCATGAAAAAAGTAATATTACAATTAATAAATAATCCAAACAAATAAAAATCCCAGTGGTTAATTCGAAAAATGTAACATCAACATGGAACCGTTAATAGAAAAGTTATTAAATGTCATAACAAATTAATATATTGTGTTATATATATATTAGTAATATATTTATAACTATCATATATTTATTATACAATAGGTTTTAATGTGTTTGGAGGAAGTCAAAACTCATTGTGATGGATTTCTTGTATCTATTTAATTTCTATGAGACATATTCCATATTCAAGACCTACTTATTTTATGTGATGTAAATAATACCAAAGAATGTATTTTATGATTGAAATCCTAAAAATTAGTTTGTTTTATCTATCCCTTGGATTATATCTCTTTCATAAGGTTTACAGTTCAAATGTTAACAAATCGGTAATGGATTTTGGTCTCAATTTTCTACAATTTAGACTTACATTATGTTATGAACCTATATTCATTCCTGAGGGGTATATAAATCCTAATTCACGTGTAATATGATGATTTTAATTATCTCCATGAATATTTGGTTAAGGATTAATGATACAGCCAAATAATTTATTCTGGTTTTTTATAATTATGCTTTGGATGCTAAAATATTATAAATCATCTCTAAAAAATTCATGAATTTTATTCCCCATATGTTATTAAAGAAATTTCCATGTATTAAGTCCATTTAAACTATGTATTAATTCATATAATTATTAACATGTTTTTTTTATAAAATTATACTTTTTCCTAACATCATGTTAAAATATATTTTCTTCCAAAACCTTTCTTTCTAAAAATGCCTTAAAATATATTTATTATTCATCTATTATTTTTAAAAGAAATATTTACCCAATTATTAATTTTTAAATTACTTTTTTGAATGAAATATTCATATATTTATAAATAATGATTGGGTTTTTAAAAAAATGTTAAAGGAATCAATTTTTTGACATTAATTTCGTTTAATAAGCAGTTATTTTTCATGACCTATATTTTTTAGAATGTTAATTTTATAGTATTTTAATGTTAATTTCCAATAAAAATATTTTGAAATATTTTATATTTAACAAAATAAAATATGAAAGTATATTTTCCTAAATAATAGTTTTAAATGATCAATTAAAATCATTTTACATCATGGGGAACACATATATATAGGTTTCACAGTGTGATCGTTGGGGTGATAAATATATATCCTTCTAATGTATTGAGTAATTCATTATATCTCATATGATAATTATTTAAAATGAGTCAATATAATTAATCCTTTTGGAGAAACATGTTGGGATGAGTAATCCATTATTATAATTAGGTGGCGATTCGTAATATATTATGATATGGGAAATAAGGCATTATTCTTAATCAAATATATTTTGAAGGTATTAATATTTAACATTGACATATGAAATATTTTATATGACTATGATGGTGCTACACTTAAAAAAAATATTTTAATCCAATGAATTTAACCAAGAGTTCATAATTGATTAGATATTAATTTTCACTCTTATGATTCAGGTCATTAAGATTATATATATTTATTTCATGATTCATGAATATGATCCATGATAGACTAGATATTAACATTTTATTTTATGATCAAAATACCATATCTTTATTCCTACATATGATCATCAATTTATATTTTCCTTGTTCGTCCTTAATGAGAATATTATCATACTATTTCTTATGTTTTCTTTCAACATGTTATAAATAATGGTTATATGTAGGGTATGTTATGAAAGGTAAATATTGAGAATAAAATTATTAAATATGATATAGAATGTATCTAAATAATATATTGATGTATCAAATCCCCAATGAAACTAAAAGATTATAGATCTAGTGTGGATCGTAAAGTTCTATAATGAATATTAATATACAATATTGAAATATTTATTGTATCTTGACCATCATCCTTCTGCACGGTGAGTGTTCCCAAACTATGCACCCAGTTTAACACTCTCATGGGATTTTATTAATTTTACTTAACTTTTAATTATGAAATATAATAAAGAATTTGAATATATATTGACTAATGATATATTAGGGTAATCATATGGTGACATTTGTAATAGAATGTTTCATTAATTAGATATCCTACAAATTATTTTACATGATTTAGTAGTTTTGACATATGATTATTATTGATCAATATACGATTTTTGTTTTTAAAGAATAATAAAAACCCGAAAGAAATGTATTAGTAAATAATGTGATGTAAAATATAGTAATTTCCAACCAAATAATCCTAAGTGTATGGGTTTAGGAATGAAAAATCATTTTTTCATGGTTACATAGTATTTTCAATATATGAATCACTTAGAGATTTCAAATGAGTTTTGGAGGGAACAACATACTGGTGAGTCTTTCATGACTAAACATCCACCTTTTCAAAGTGGGTATTTTATAAAACTTTTGGTTGGGGGATGTAATAATATCACTAATAGAATATTATCTATTATCCATATCTCATAACATGAAGTAGTTATCCTATAAATTTATCATTTGGAAGAAAGAAATTTATTGTTATAATTTTATTATGAAAAAACTGTTTGAATAAAAAATTCACTCTAACAAATGATATGAGTTTATGATGATGTATTTTGGTAATTAATTCCCTCATATTATATGTGCACAAATTTTGAGGGAATTCCTTAAGCTTATATAGAGGGATGATTAATCTATTAAAACACGTGAGGAAATTTTTTCAAGATATTAAAGGTATTCTTATGGTTTAATCAATAGAATTGAACGAATGATTTTTTTTAATGAAACCAATTCCAAGAAAGGTGATATCTATAATACACATTAGTATATTCGAAGAAATCATTCGATTTTCAATTATTTTAAAAATATAAATTTGATATTCCCACCATTCTTATAGTTTTTATAAGAAATATAATATGTATTCTCATGAAAACACTAGAAAATAACTTAGAAGTGTAAAATTTCATCCATCTATATGCCATATATGTTTTAAAATTATACATTCTATAAATTTGGAAGAAAATATCAATGAAATTTCATGAATATAACTATGAGGTTATTCAAATATTGGAAGGATTTCCATAAAATTTATGAATGATAAAAGGTGATGAAAAGCCTAGTTAATTCCATAGATTAAATTAATAGATAAACTATAAAACCACCCACACTATAATGATTCAAATTCAAGGAGTATGGAATTACACATGCTAGTGCATAAATCTGAATGATTGTGATGTTGATCAGTATCAACAATCTATTAACATCAAAAAAGACTTGAAATCCAATATGATCATTACTACCGAAGTGAGTTTTGATTATAATGTGTTGATGGTTACACTTACCATACACTCTTGAATATATAATGTCTTATATTATTATGAAAATAACCACTCATCTTTTTCGATGAAAATTTCTATTGTTATAATATTACCCAATCTACTTCTAGATGTGCATTTAGTAGTGAAAACATTAAATTGTATAATGATTACATCTCATGATTATAGTTCATATCTAATTGATGTCTATGAGAATTTGTTTCATGAAAATATAGTGATTATTCTTATAGATGAATTTTATTTCATTTTAGGAATAGATTTGATTTTTTATATGGAAGCCATATCAATTTACATGGACGAGAATTAATATTTTATATTATGTATGAACATTTCATGTATTGTTTTGGAGGGTTTAATTCTAATATTCAATGGATATTACATCTATAATGATGGTATTAATTCTTATAAATGATGTATATTTACGTTAGATGGTTGGGGAGTAACCATTAATGGAGGATATTACTATAAAATTTTGGTTTATTAATGAAATTCTTTTTAAATATTAAATCCATACTCAAAATCATGAATTTTAGTTTTCTATATAACTCATATATAGTGACACACAAATTTAAATTAATACTTGTAGAATGGCCCCAATATAGTTACATGAATTAAACAATTAAATCCAATAGAATATTGAAAAGGGATTCATATACCCAATTGGGTCAGTGTGGGGTGCACTTTTTATTTCAATTATCAACTAAGATGGGTCAATGGGTCTATTCATTGACTATTGTGATTATAACAATATTTATATAAATAAAAACTACTATATACCACATTTTGATGTTTTTTTGTATCATTTTTGAGGACCTCAATACATTTCCAATAGTGTAAATCAATATATAATTATTTAATTTTAGGATAATAAAGAGGATATACCCAACACATATTTTTTCAGGTACGAGAATTATGAATTATTATTAATTACATTTGGACTAACTAATACCCCTTATATGTTATCATATTTAATTAAAATACTCTTTAGATTTTTTCTTGATCTATTTTTAGTGTTATTTATAGTTTATATTCTTATACATTCAATTATAAATTATGATAATAATCATCATTTTACAATTTTTCTAAAGATCACGAGGAAGGATATGTTTTATAGAAAATTACCTATACTGTATTTTAGATTTATAATATTTCATTCTTGGGTCTTATTATCTCATTTGATGTTATATAGAAACTTCCTTCAATGATAGAAGTTATTATACAATGGCATAAACTAACTATATTAACTAAATTAAAATTATTTCATGTGTTATTAGGATACTAAAATAATTTTCATGATCTGTCTCACCGTTAACTAGGACACATATAATATTGTATTGGAAGTGGTTTTATGTTCTTGTAGATAGAAGAATTTGAATATAATTTCAAGGATCTGAAGAGAATGTTATTTATTAAATTGGTCATCATAGTAACAAATAATAGATAATGGTTAGTAATAAATATTTATTAATTAATATGTTATTCGTATGTTTTCAACTTTAAAAATGATATGGTAATATAATATTCCTCCAATAATTTGATAATCAATGAGAAAAATTAAATGCTCTTGATTTAGAACAAGAAATAGAAATGTTTTTAATTCTATTATGGAGGCATTATCATTATGGTTAAATGAGTTGAATGTGTATCAAATTAATAAATGTTTGATGTATATATTACCAAAAAAATATTTAAATATGTTTAAGATAATATGGTTGGAGCGGATTAATCATTATTTCTGATCATTACATTTCTTCACTAGAAAGGAGAACAATGTAGATGAAGCATCATTTTGGAAGGACCACAATAGTTTTAATATTATAAGGATTTAATGTGTTCAAATACATATGGTCTTGAAAAAAATGGTCTCTATATCCGTGAGGAATTTTGGTTGATTCTATCATTCTCAGATGAATGTTCAAGAAACAATTTATGTAAGGATTGAAGAAGTTTAGAATTAATATGTGGAACTATTAAAGACAGTCATAAATATTTTGTCTTTAGTTAGGGTAGTGATTTAACAATATTATTTATGAACCATATGTGTGTTCTATAAATTCATAAATTGAATAAGTTACTATTAGATGAAAGTCACTCTTCATATTTCTCTATTCATCCTGGAAGTGTGAATATGTATTGAAATATAGATTGAAATTTCTAGTGGGACACCATGAAATGAGATATTTTAGTGTATATATAATAATTTATGGTATATACGAAAGTTAAGGATGCAAGATATATGTGTAAGGGGATGTTAAAATCATTACCCATACCATAATGGAAATGAAAACTCATCACTATATATTACATCAATGGACTCCACAAAAAATATAATGGAAAAAATGCTTTCTGGGTAATTTTTTACTACCATATTTTTTTTTACAAATTTCATTTATAAAATAAAATTGTTCTCTATTGAACATCATTCAATGATATACATTAAAGAATTGGTGAAATTTCATAGATTACCACTCTAAATATTATCTGCATAGGACCCTAGTTTTACCTTAATGTTTTGGATAATTCCTCATCATGATCTAGATATAGAGTTGATGTTCAGGGTCGAATATCATACTCATGCATATGGTAAGTCTATAATGAACATTAAACCATAATAATATATGTTTATATCATGTTACATAGATTTTTAAATCAATTGGTATCATCATAATTCTATGGTAATATATTCATAAAAACATAGCTTTCACTTAATAGTTCATATGGATGCTTATGAATACATGTAAAAAAGGAAGTATGAAAGTAAAACATTTTAGGATAATGATTGTGAATGAAATATATTGGGACCTAATATTTCATAGTAAATGGAAGATAATGTTGCAGTTAACATCATAAATTATTGGAATCTTATATTGAGTGGAAAAGTAATCCAAACTATCAATGATGACACCTAGATATTGAAGATGGAGAAAAGGTATTCCTATGAATATATCATAGGAAAATGTTTATCATATTTGATAAAAAGGGAAATATGTACCCAAAATATAGCTTTCCTTTTATATTTTTTATCGCATCGAGTAGATAAATTATCCTTCAACACTTCAACTGAATGAATATAATGTTCTCGATCTGTTTCATTTATCTCTCATGAAGAACTACATGACATATCATTCACATGTCCAAAACACAGTGTAAATACATCTAGAGAATGATAAATCTTATGTTGAACAATATGTGGAGATTAGGGATCATCGATATACTGTGTCATGAAACAAGATAACTCACTTGGTCAATGTTTTTTCCTTTGTGGTTTATCCTTCATGGATTCTAGGAGACCGTCGGGAGTCTCAGGGTCCCTACTGAGTATTGTATACTCACCCCAGCACGGTCTATGCCCGCACTACATTGTGTTGGTTGCAGATGACGAACATCGCTAATCATGGTTGAGGATTGCGGAGCGGGACGGTACCCGTGGGTGTAATATCAGGCGGGACATACACCGAGTGGACGACCGAACATGAGGAGCCAATGTGACTATCTGTACTCACCCTTCAGGTGGGAGTTCCATAGGATGGCTCGGTGTTGCTTCTTTACTTTTCTGCTGTTGTACTTTCTTTCAGTTGTACATTAATTTTAGTTTTGATTCTATTATGGCCCATTTACTTTCCATCACTTACTTTTATACTCAGTTTATATAGTGTTTACTTCGTCTTGGGTACTTTGTGGTGTTTGTTTACATTATAAATGAAATTCCTTCCGTTTTATCGGGATTTACGCCTTTGGTGCTAGTCATCAGCCCTTGGCCTATGGAAGGCGAGCATGGGGTAGTCACAGTAGGGGCCCCAAGGATGGGTCGTGACAATAATATCATATTTTTATTTATTAATTTATGAGGTTTTGAATTTTTTGTTTTATTATTCTATTTTATATACGTAAAATGGTGTATATAAAATTTTTAACAAAAGACAACTTTATTTTTCCTCTTTCTATCAGAATTTTTTTTCCATATCATTGTTTTCTAAAATTATTTAATAATTTTTACTATTATAAAATGATTAGTTAAATTAATGTTTGCCCATGTTTTACTTTTTTTTACCAAATTTCAAAATGAATCATCTAATCATTTTCTGAACAATGTACTTTTTACTTTTTTGTGAATTTGGGAATGAAATGTTCATTTTAACAAGCACGACATGAATTGAATTGTTTGGCATCATGATAACTAATTTCTTTTACTATTATAATTAAATAATGCATGTTTCATAATAAAATAACATTATTTTCTTCATATTATATATATATTTATACTCTGAAGAAGTTATTTATAAATGGATTGGGTATTTTCCTCAAAAATATTCAAGTGATTATTTTAATGAATTTTCATCTATGGTAACTTCCTTTGATGTTAATTATGATTTTATGTGAATTAGATCCAATAATACCATATTTTTTCTTTATATATATATATATTATGATTAAAAATATTTTATTTTTATAATGAATGTATATTTTCCACAAGTTATAATTTAATAAAAAGATGAAATATTTATCATACTATTACAAATACATGGGTTATGTTATGATGATATGATTAATTATTTATAATCTTTTGAAAAGATATATATGATTTTAATTTTTTAATTGGTGATATTTGTATTTAATAAGTCTCTAATGCATTGGTTAATGATTTATATATGATCCGAAAATTTTGGTTAGTTATTTTAAAACCTTGAACTACTATAGTAAACATGTATATATGCATAATCCACTCTTGGAAAAAAATTATTGATTCTTGATCTATTTGGAAATGGGAATCATTTATTTATTCCTGAAACACTATTATTTGATGGTCTTCATAGTTGAAATTTTTATATTAAATGGTTTTGATGCCTAAGATGGTAATATACTATAAATAAATATTTTTATGCTATTGATTTGAACACATTTTTCAATATTGGTTTGTGTTGACTTACCACTCTTATGATATATATCCATAAAAATATAAATATTCTTTTAATGATCTCTGATAAATTGGTTATGAAATTTTTATATTGTGATCATAATCACAATCCTTCATTCTTCCATACGATCTTTAATTTATATCCTGATTATTTACCCTTGATATTAATATTCGTTCACCCTATCTTGTGTTTCCATTCATAATGTTATGAATAATTGATCCATGTATGGTATACCATGATGTATAAAATGTGAAAATAACTTCTTGATATTTTATTAAAATTTACCTAAATACAATGTTTAAGTATATATTATCCAAATATACTAAACAATTATGATTCTTTTGTAGATTGTAATTTTATTTAGAGAATTTTATTCTAAATTATGCAATATTTATGTATTAAAATATTGGTAAAATTAATTACACAATTAAATAAATGATAAATAATTAATTTTTTTCTATGTACATATTTTGCAACATGACTAGTTATCCTCATATATAACAACATTTTCCTCCTACATTTAATATATCCTGTGGAATTTAGTAGCATTTAAACTCTCTACTCACAATGAAATTATATATATACAATGCCTACATAAAACATCATTATTACATTAACATAATATAATATTCCTATAATTTATTTTGAATTAGTAACAACTATTGGTCCAAATCTTCATTCATATAACAACACATGTCATTTAACACTAATTAATTAAAGCATATTTGAATTATAAAATAAAAAATACCATACCAAAAAATAGTGAGGCCTAGTTTAATTGTGAAATGAGATAAATAAAAAATAACATTAAAAAGGGAGACTCTGAAATTATTTAAAAACTACACATCATGCACTTAATATCCATTGATCTTCTAAAAAATTAATGTATAACCTTGTGATGTTTATAAGAAATTGGTTATTGATAAATCCTAATAAAGGAATAATCAATTAAAACATGATAAATTTAATAAATTTGAGTAATTAGTAATATCAATGTGACATAAAAGGGGTGATAATTATATACATGAACATAAATTCATGATATAAGATGATAATATTAAAGAACCATATGAAATTTACAAAAACCAAAAATATAAAATCATAAATAAAGGTCAAGGATAATGAATAATGTATAATAAAATAGTGGGTGTAGGAAATCCGACAATGAACCATACCTGGAATGACAATATTTAAAAACACTACAAAATGAATAAGAGGGCTATATAATTTTGGGCCCACTCATGGCATTTATTTCCTATATACGCAAAACTATGCCACATAGAATATATAACATATGGAGGTATTTCATCAGTATTATTCCAATGAGTATTGAGAGATGAGTTCTTGTACTTATCTAACAATTATATATTGGTACTACTAGTTTAATTTCCTTGAGTGGAAATATGAATGGGTATTCAAATTATAAATTTTTGGCATGGAATATTGCTAAATAATATCAACAGTAAAATGACGGGTACATATTGATTTTTTAAAGGGATACATGAGAGTGAAATGTGTATCTAATCACATGTAAATAATAATTGAAGTAACATGGATGTTTAAAAATTTATCCAAATATTAAAAAATAAAAATCAAACGACATATTAATATGGAGACACTTGAATAAAGAGGAGAAGGAGAAGATATCATACCCTGTGAGTGAGCTTTTAAAATATTTGGAGGAGATTCTTAAGAGTTTGGGGATCCACGGGAGTGATTGAGATGGATAATTAGAGTAAAATCATGTTAAATGGGTATTTAGTTAATATAAAGTGGGGTTGGATGGATTTAATATAAAAATATAAATGAATTATTTATTAATTTCTAAACATATGTTTTGGACTCAATATGATAAAATAATCAAAACAAAAATCAATCCCATATTTTTTAACAATTGATTCTATGAAATATTATATTTTTCTGTATATTTTAATGATATGATCCTAAATCACTAAAATAATACTCTTGGTGACTTTGAAGTGAGTTGTGTTTATAAAGTACACATTTTATAACAACAAAAATATAAATGGGATTTCGAAGTTTCCTTAATGGTTTATAAAATGAATATAAATAAATTTTTAAAAAATTATTATAAAGGGGAAAACTAGTTTTCATATTGTATACTCTCTATAGTAATTATTATATTGATTTTGGTCTTTTATGACATCATATTACACACCAGATATTTATTCCCTATTTTATTTTGACCCAAAAAATTTAATGCCTCAAAATTTTTGAATAAATTCACCAATGGATAATTTTGAGGTAGAGATTTCAAAAATAATATTTATCTTATCTAAATGAATATTTAAATATGAAAATATCCATATATAAGTTAAAAACATTTATTTGAAATTATTATATTTTAAGACGATTGCAATTTCTATCCCATAAAAAATTACATTTTTCATCCTAAAATTTTATTTTCATTTATATTTAAAAAAATATTTTTTGAAATGCAAAAGTTTTTAATAAAAAAAATTAATTAATTCGCAACATTATTTTATCAAAATATTGTTTTTATCAGAATTCTTATTTAATTATTTATAAATTAATAATGAATACGATTAAATATAATCATTATTTTCCTAAAATAATATAAATTCAATCTACTAAAGTCAATACATATAAAATCTTATTACACCAAGATACTCTCTATGGGTACAGTTTGCATTAGTGGGACTTTTTAGGGGTATTTCGAATAATAGAGTTTTGTTATTGATATTTATGAGCATGATATTCTACATAAATAGATTCACTAATTCTTTAGTTGTTAAATATCAGTGTTGGATTGGTCAGGGAAATATGCAAGTGATTACACCTCCCCGGAATGCATTTTTGTATTCAAAGGTTTTGACCCTTATAGTTGATTCCATCACATCTTTATCATCTTAAATTAGATTAAATCATGACCCTTACTATATAATAATCATAATAGTCATTATAAAATGTATATATTATCAATTGTTATAATCCTTAATAGTATTTTTAATTTTTGATAGTATTACTTCTTATCGTCTAAAATATCCAATTTATTGCATGTGTTCTATATAAATCCATTACTATACATGACAATATCTATTTAAAAAATAACATTAATTTAAAAAATTTAGGTTTTTATATTCTTCCCCACCTCATAAATATTTCCCTAAAACTTATATTTCAATATCTAAAGTACATGAGGGTACTTTTGTTTCATTGCATCATCTAGATACAGTTTCACTCCCTAAAACATGTGGTTCTTCCAAAATAATTTGACATTGTTATTTTTTATATTTTTTTAAAAATATTATCAATGATGTATGATCATTTCCATATACTCATTATATGAAAATAAATCTCAAATAGTAATATCTCTAGATTCCGTACACGTGAGGGTCTTGGTATGTAATTCTCCAAGACATATTCATGGAATACATCATAAACATCTTCTAGGTTAGTTGGAAATGATTTCCAATACACCACTACTCCATAGTGATTACGGGTGTTATAGGTGGAGATGTATCATGGAATTAGATTTCCCTTTTTTATAAACATTCAAAATTTCATCCATAGCTATATCCGAAGAAACACATTATCTCCTACCTCAAACTACTAGTATTATTGACAATTGTCTATATATATATATATATATATTAAATTTTGTAGATTTTATATATTTTTGAATTTTTTAATCCTTTTTATCATATCTTGGATAAGATCATCTCTCATAATTTTCCACTGATCAATGTCATCCCAATATATTTATGTCTTCCACCTATTCCAATATAAAACACCATAATGTCCCATTTTAATTCAATAATGTAATATATTATTATATTATAACTCATATAGGGGATGTTTCTTATCCCAAAATCCTTTTAACCCATTGAATATGATCCCACATATCCTCTATAGTTTGATTGGTTCTCCAAAAATGCCCAACAATTTGATGGTGATATATAGTATGAAAATATAACAATCTATGACATTACTAGGGAATAATTTTCCAAAACCACATTGAGAACATCATATTTAAATTAAATACAATACAGAGATCCACTATATATATTCTTACAACCTCTCTTTATGTATATTATGGTTAGTTTGTTAAGAGATAAAGCTTCATTAATAGCAATTAAATGTACTGCTATTTCATGGTGATCGACTACCACCCATAAAATGTTATTTACATTATACATACAATGGAATGATTTGAAAAATCCATAGATTTCATTCCATTTTCACACTTGTTTGGGGAATTTTTTCAATATACCCATAGAATTATCTTCTTTATACTTGAATTTTTATCAATCCAATAATAGAGATAAAATTTCTATAATCACTCACTTCATGAAATCCCAACATAATTTTATATTCATATATCTATATATATTACATCATCTATGATGGAAAAGTGATGCGTTATCTTTGAAAATCAACCAAAAGTTCTATATTTAGTTCAATTTTCAATGGGAAACCTATCTGAGTTACAAAAAATATAAATAAACCATTATCAAAAGTTATAACATTCTATGTAGCAAAGGATTATCTCATTATGTGTATCAACATACTTGGTCAAATGGGATGGTACAAGAAGATCAGGGCTGGTGTGAGTGGGCATGCCCCATCTCATCTATTGTATGCAGATGACATCTTATTACATGGAAAAGCATCAAGGAGAACTATATACTCAATTAAGTCCCTCTTAAGTCATTATGAGGAGGTGGCTGGCCATGCCATTAGATGGGATAGATCTGCAATCGTATTTGGGAATGGGGTACTGGTTGGCAAAATGAATAGAATTGTAAGGTATCTTGGGGTGAGGAGAGGATCACTTCCTTTCCCTTTTCTTGGGGTCCCACTGTATTGGGGAAACGATAAAAGTAAGTATTTGGATGGAATTTCTACTAGTATTATACATCAGGTGGCCACTTGGAATGGAAAGGCTTTTTCCCTGGCCATGAGGGTCTGCGTGGTGAATTCAGTGATCATATCGAAGTTTGATTATTCCTTCCCCCTTTATAGATGTCCGGGAGGACTTATTAAGGATCTTCATAGCATGGTTTGAAACATTATATGGACGAGGTCACCACATGAAACGAAGTTGATTAATGTTGAGTGGAAGGAATTCATAAATCCTGTGGAGATAGGGAGATTTGACTTTGAGGAACTCCACACATTCAATGGTTGTTTAATTCGGAATTTCACATGGAACCTGATCACACATGAGGCTGATGATGACATCCTTTCAAATAATATTACAGGGAGGATCCTCAAGGGTAATAAATATTATCATGACTCATTGGATTGTGCATCTCTCAAGCATGCATTTGGGAGTATTGTAAAGGATAAAAATGGTGGGTTTAAGGGATTCAACCCTGAATTGTTGGTCAACAAAGTGGCTCACACAACCCCTTCGTGATATGAATGTTCCAATAGATGCAACCCATATGTCCATCTCAGCCATTATTTCACAAATGAAAGCTTTTTTTGTGATATTACTATGCAGGTCGAAGATGAAATCAACGGATATCCTTTGATGGATGTTGATTATCTGATTTGGGTTCATGAAAAAACTAGGTAATTTACCTCTATGGAATTTTTAAGGACAACCTGTGGGGGTTCATCTCCAACGCCATAATGGAAACTACATTTCAAAACCGGATTCATTTGGCTTCCTAGGTCCCTCTTGATATGGAGATTGTGTAAAAAATAACACCAACAACTGACCATCTCAAATGATTGGCCTGCAAAAGGCATCGATGTGTTCCATTTGTATGGCTGAGGAGGACTCGATGCAGTATGTGTTTGGGGACTGTAAGAATGCCAAGAAGCATTGGGAATTCATTGAATATTTGTTCGGGATTGTGGTTGATATAGGAAGTATGATCATGGACCTATTGTCTGGCACGGTGCATGCTCAATGTTGTGAACAAGTGCATAACCTGCTTTTGGTGGCGGTTTCGGCTGTTATTGCAGACTATTTGGAAGCACAGAACTGCATGTTGTTTGGAGATGCACACTTCACGGTATATTAAGGTATGATAGATATCCATAGGGATGTGTATTTTGTCTCAATGATCCAGGATGGTTCCATGTCTAACACCATTGATGATCTCCAAATTCTGCGAAAGCTTGGTGTTTTAGGTAGGCCGCGCAAGCCTCGAATGCTGAAACATATTCGGTGGATTCCACCCATTGTGACTTGTGTCAAGGTGAATGTTGATGGGGCAGCGTCAGGCGCACCAGGTTTGTCAGGGTACGGGGGAGTGTTCCAGACCTACCGAGTGTTTGTTAAAGTATGCTTCCTCTATGCCATTGGAATTGTAAATGCATTCGAAGCTGAAATATGGGCCATGATATATGAAGTTAGGTATGTTTTCCTGTTTAATTGGAGGTGTATATGTCTTGAATATAACTCCCAGTCTTTTGTTCATGCATCGAGGACTAAGACATGTAATGTGACTTGGTTCGTGCTACCTAAATGTGTTGATTTTCTTAGCATGGTCACGAAAATGCGCCTGTAGGTATCACATATCTATCGGGAGGCCAACCAGGTGGCAGATGCTCTGGAAAAGAGGGCACTTATTGATCCTGGTAGAATGTGGTCTCTTACGGCGCCTGATTATTGTGCCCCACTTGTGGAGGCTGATAGATGTGGGTTGTTTTACACTCGATTATGTAATAACCTCTTGTATGCTTAACTCCCCTACTTTTTATAAAATTTCATTAGGGCTTGCTTCCACCGGTTCCTTGTCTTTTTGCTATTTGATTATATACATGAGGATTTTATGATCTGTATATATGTCACACTTCTCCCTATAGAGATAATGACTCCAAATATTATATGTTAAGATCACTACATAAAATTATAGATTAGGTGTTGGGTAGTTATGCACATGGATATTTAATTACAGGTAAGCATATATTATAACATTTTATTCTAGAATAGATGTGAATCCTACCTTATTGGTGGCTAATTTGACTATAGGTGGATTCATTATCATATTATATAACTATTTAATGTTATCCTCAAAATCATATATCCATATAAACATGACTATATTACGACAGAGCATGGTTAGTGGGATTGATAGTTATGAGAAATTTTTAACAAATTGTGCATATTAACTAACTAATCCAAGGAAACTACGAGTTACAGTAACACATTTTTTATGGTTCATCATTCAATTTCCTATGTTATTTAAGGATATATATATCTCAGGGATGGATAAAAAATTCCCCTAAAATGTTATTAGGACCATATAGAACTCACATTAATTATACATTGTGATTTACTTTTTTCCCAGATAGTTTTTTTGTACAACATTCAAATGATTTTTGTGTTTCGAATTTCTTATGGATAAGATATGAATATTTTCTACATAGACTACCATTTTTTAAGGCAAACCATAAATAATCCATTCATCATGTCTATGAATGTGAATAGAGAATTTCTGAGTACAAATGGAAGAACTATGAATTCATCAACTTTATAACTTTTTCAAAAACTATCTCTGAGGATATCCACCTTCTTCTCCTCTACTTGAAAATATCTCATCCAAAGATCCACTATGTAGTAGTCTTGTACTTCACATCACTTTTTGAAAAAATTATCAATCCATGGAAGATGGATCATTTTCTTTTTTATGATATTGTAATGTTATAGATGATGAATATGTACATTGAATTGTAATTTACCTTGATGAAAGGGACCAGTCGACCACATAATGAAGAGATTTTGTGTATAAACACATTATCCAGATTCTCTGATAGTTGGTTCACAAGCTCCTCAAAGGATTTGTAATAAATATTATTTATATATTTTTATGTAAAATAGTTTTATGTGGCCATAATAAATTTATATAAGTATTAATAACTATTTATGAATGATATTAAATAAATTTCCATATTAAATATTCAAAAACTTTTTCATCATTATGATATTATTTTTACAATGCATGGGATGATTATAAATCGAGTTTTATTCATAAAAACATAATTATCAAAAGTTATGTTTTTTTCACATTCTGAAAACGTATTTTAAAAATAATTTCTTATGTTTTTAGGGTTTTAATTTAATAAATAGATTCCATATTTTGAATCATTGGAATATGTTTTTTTAAATAGTCCGCTTTTTCTTATTATAAAAAGAATCCATGTTAAATTTTATAAACATGGTAAAGGGTCGATCATGTTAATCTGGGTTTAAAATAATGGATAAAGTCATTAATTTTTAATCTAATTATTATTAGATGAATATAAATTGACCCTTAACCCCTAAGGCTCTAAATTTAGTTTTTTAATAGAAACTTGTCATTGAACATGGGTACTATATTATTTAAATAAAAAATATAGTTATAAAATCCCACTGTCTTTGTTTTTAATAACTATTATGTATCTATATAGGGAAAAAATTTACAAAAAATAAAAGTTGATTTTGAGCATAATGAAATACTTTTTATTATATAAATTTATTTTTATTTATTATAAATTATATAATTACATTAAATTATTGTTAAACATAATAAAATATTTATTTAGTTAACAAAAATATAAAAAAATTGAATATGAAAATATTAATATTCATATAGTTTGAATGAGATAATGTTTTCAAATAATTTTCATTATCTACATGAAATATTAGATTGGTCTAGAAGAATTATATTATTATCACTCAATTTTCTTGATGTTTATGATATCAAATTAAATAAATATTGTCAAAATCGTGAAAATTGATATTATATCAACAAAATATTTTATGAAATTTTAAAAAAATAGTAAAATCATTATGTAATTCAAAGTGGACGTTATGGGGTATAAAAATTCCTATGTAGTTCATTTAAGTTACAATTTTTAACTTATAAGTAAAATAAAAACACTTTAGTATGCAAAACGTTGTTACCGTAGTAAAAATTAAAATTGATCAAAAAAAAGATAATCAAACTGATAATTTTTAAAATGACACTAAAACATGTCTATATTCATTTTTTATAACATCTATATAAATCCTTAAATTTTAATAAAATTACATTTTGAGGCATTTCACATTATAATGATTTTATTATAATTTAATATTTTCAGAAATTATAAAAGTTCCCTCGACCTCAATTATAAATCGGAACATTGTCACTCAATTCATATCACCATATTGGGATAAAGAGTCATTAAATACCTTCTAATTTCTATTTTTATCAATTTTATCCATGTTTTTATGGTTCTTTAATCCCTAAAATACCATCCTTATGTCACTTAATAAAAAAACTAAATATGGCCTCTCGAAGAAGAGGTCGTTGTCTTACTCAACCTCTTTCAATTTATTTCTTAATATACTTCTTATAAATATATATAATTTATCATAAAATAATTTCTTTAGTATAATATAAGTTTAAAATTTTAATTATTATTATTATACAACTTTTAAACACCCTCTTTCCCATTAAATGGGAAGTGAATGTATCACTCGTCCATATGTAGGGATTACTGTCTCCAGGTAGTGATGCAACTTTTTTTTGTTAATATAATTTTTGGAAGGGAATTACGATATGTTTTATATTTACATATGATATTTATGAAATAATTATACTTCATAATAATTAATATAATATCTATATTATTATCTCTCAGACTTTTGTAAAACGATAATATTGGTCATGTATATTTGTGGACAACCACCTCCATGAAGTGATGTTATTTAGTATTCATTTATATTTAACATTAATGTTAATAAGGATGGATTTAATGAAAATTTATGATTAAAATTATATTATATTTTTTCTTTAAATGTTAAATATTATTTACCTTTATTTTATTTGATATGTAGAATAATGAAAATTGTTTTCATATGTAAGTATAACATACCATTTCAATGCATAATATAATTTAGTTTTCATTCTTTTAAATTAATTGAATAATTTTAATACATTTATAATGAATACTTATGATATATTTGTCATTATTAAAATTAAATATATTTTATAAACTTGATAAAAGTATAAATATTAAAAATAATGAACAATAATATACAAAAAAATGATGTAATTATTACCCAAAATTGTTATTTAAAAAAATAATTATTATGAAAACAGTGGGAAAAGATTATAAGTATTCCATAAATGGAACTATATATTATATTGCTTTTATAAAATTTATTTTTAATAAGTCTATATTGATTATACAAGAGGTTTCAGCACATACAATTGAAGTTGGACATCTAGTAAGGATTTTATTCAAAATCAAATCCATGTTCAAGATTTTTTATTATTAATTATATATTAGGGAATATGATTCTTCCATATCCATATCTTTATTTGATTAATTAAAATAATAAATTCAATATTAAAATATGATTTCTCAAAGAGCTTTTTATAAATTTATTACATATTAAAAAATAGATTAAAACAAATATTCTCGTTGTTTTCTGAATAAGTTACATTTTTAATTTTCTAATACAAGTGTGAAATCAATGATTTTTATCTTATTTGGACAAATGGATTATTAGAATTTCACGAATTTAATTTTATTTGGATAGTAATTTACAAGTTTACAAGTTTCTATTTAAATTATTTTTTCCCTACCAATTTGTGTATTTTTTTATATAATTGATTTTTGTAACATCCCAAGTAAATTAATAATATATCATTTTCATATTTTAGAAAATTTCTGAATTAAATATTAATTTTACATTAAATAGGATTCTATATTTGATGGCGTACATGATATGAAACAAATGGTTTCTTTAAAATCTAATGTTGCACACAATGTAGAGTCATACTAAAAATTAATAATATAATATTATTTTAAATGTTATTTAACACCTAACGGTTGTATGGGATGGAAGGGGAATAACTAAATAAATTATCAATATACATATTTTTTAAATGTTTTTACATTTTCCCATAAAAATGTAGTGGCTTAAAATAAGAAAGTATCTGATTTTAAGCATAAATACCCCAATATTAATTAAAATAAATATTTACCACCTTTTGATGGAGAATGCTCATTAAATCTAGTTTTGGTCAGTTTTATATGTTATATTTCGCAAAATAAAATAATTCTTCAAAATAAGGACATCATAATTTACTTTGGGATAATTTTTGGTATTTTTCTGATAAAATTAATTTTTAACCAATAATGAAAAATAATGTACATTAATTCAAAATACCTTTTAATATAATTTATTAATAAATATATATTTCATTTTTAATTGGTTATAAATGGTAATTATATTATTTTTTTACCATTTATTCTAATATTGTTCATTGTAAGTAATTTCACTTCCAAATAGTACATAAATAAGTGGCTATCTTTCGATACTTATTAATTACTAAAAACACATTTTTTCTTTTTGACAACACGGATTAATTTTAAATTAATTTATGCCACTTTTTTGTTTTGAATTTGGAAAAATTTATTCCATATATGGAATCAATAGGTCCAAATTAGGTAAATAGGTAACTTTTATTTTTATGTATTATGAATATTTACTTCATAAAATATTTTATTTACCATGGGTAAAAGGTAAATCGGGTAATAAGGGTGAACAAATATTATTATAAAAATATAAAATTACCATAAACTATGTTGTAATTATATCGGTTGATACATTTCTAACCATGGGTATCCTTGGGTCGATTTTGGGACCCCACGAAGCCACATGAGAGTGATATTAACACATTACATTAATTAATTTAAAGTAAATAAAAACGTGACCCAAATATATATCTTTTAGTAAATCAATTACTACATGCAGTAATCTAATTTTTCTCTTCGACTATAAGTATTAATTTAAAATCTAGAAATATTTCCTACATCAATGTATTTTTTTATATTTTTAAACATCAAATAAATAAAAATATTTACGACACAATAATGATGCAGTGTTTACCTCATTAATGAATGATTTAAATAAGTAAGATTATAAAGGATAAAAAAATATCAAAAACCTATCATATTATTATTGGATGATTTTATTTATAACATGCGTCATCATATATTAGAATTTAATTATTTTTAGCCCTTTAGAAATCAAAAAACATTATATTATAAGATAATATTTTTAAACATTCCATAAAATCCCCTCCTCACCCTTATTGAAAGACCACACTTCTAACCCATTCCTCACACTTCTCATTCCCCTTGGATCACCAAAACTATTCAATATTAATCTCCCTACATCTCTATACTCCTCTTAGAATCCTTCCCTTAGGATGAAGGTAATTTATGTAAATTTTCTGGTTCAAACCAAAGGGAGATGCCCGATTTAATGGTCACATCTTCTCTGATGTTATTTTGTTTTATTTTACTTATCCAACCCCTTAAACTCATTATATTCAATTATTTAATAAAAATAATAGTATCATAATTATACTAGGATGTTTTTAAGGCAATTATTCTAACTACACTTACACAAACCCCCATCTAATGGATATAGAACATATTGATTTTGTGGAAGTCGAACTACTGCCTCTTGAGAAAATGATTGTTCAATATTCTCATAAAACCTATTATAGTGGCCATTAATATAGAACTATATTTATATGTAATATATATTATATTTATATTTTTTATATGCTTATTTATTTTTCCATTATAGAATACCTTTATGGTTTCCATAGTAAGTAAATACGATGATTTTATTTGAGAAAGTGCGGACTAGCTCCACCTCAGAGTTATATGACTCGTTCATTCCATATGTGGAAGATATAAAGGATATAGATAATTAAATTAAACAAGATATTATACTGTAATTATAATTTAACAATTTATACTTACATTTTAGTTCCACTAAATATGAAATTTAATGAACATAGCATCCATACGTACGTACGACTTGTCGTCTCCCTGAACGGTCCATTTCATTTCCTATCTCCAAATGTAATGAACTATTATAATTAAATAGATATATATAAATATAATAGATTTATATGATATATATGATATCTAAATCATGTATATAAATCTGTATATAATATAATTTCAACCACATGAACAATTTATAATTATAAAAAGTTCATTTGAAACTGATGTTGCGAACATCGACAAAATGTTTCATGCCGGATACGAGATAAGGGGTTTATTATCTCACTTTTAATTCTGTACGATTTCCATTGTTCGCCACTTATTAATTGCTTTTGGAGTATTGTGTTCAACCATTTGATATATATTATAATTATAATCTTTATTCTAATTGTATTCTGTGATTTATATGGTGGTTTTTAACTTTTGGTCATACGACTCGATTGATTATGATGTGGCAAGTGGTTTTCATCTCACTTTTTATTGTCATGAGATTCATGCTATATTTGTCACTATTTCTTTTTCTGTGGTGGATATAATGCCAATGATTGTGTTATTTGTTTAATATAATTTAATTTACGGTAATTTAGATATTCGTTGATTTATACATCTTTCATGGGGTGTAGGTTTCGCAATATACGTAATCGGTAAGGGAACCTTCACCCTTCTCATTTTAAAAATATTCATTTTGTTGTGACTTTTAATTTACATATTATTATGTTGGGATATGTAATTATATATTGTTATAGTTATAAATTTTATTTCCATGTGATGAGATATCCCTTTATCTCTCATAAACTCATTTTCTGAATTTTAATAAGACATCGTTAGGCAGTCGAATTTCTGTACGGGATCTTCTAAACCAAATTGCAATTCATTTGATTAAAATTCTACCTCTTCATTATGTCATAATTTTAACATCTCTGAATAACCTATTATTTTTTACACATAATATCCAAATATGATAGGTTTATTTATATTTTTATCACATAATTATGTCATTGATTTATCCTGAATCTAAGGATACTGTCTTAATATAGGATTTTTTGACAATTTACATTCAATTGTGACTTCATAGTTTCTATGCACCATGTCACATTAATATAGTGTAGAAACTTCCCTTTGACATATTATATCATGAATCTCTCTAATCTCATGATATTATATGATTTTATTGATATAATTCCTTACTTATTGTAAATCAAGCATCTCTCATTGGGTTAGAAACTATTTAACTAAAATATCATTTTAAATGTTTTAATAATTTGTACATATAAACCATTCTCATTAATTCAACATTATAAAAATGGTTATAAGGATTTATTTATATGGATTTAAATGTTTTAAAATGACAATTCTTTTAAAATCTTCAATGTGGTTTGGGACACATTGATTCAAAAATATCATTATTGAATGTTTTAAATGGTTTTTAAAATGGTTTGATAAATCATTGATTATGTATATATCTTTAAATGATGTATTTTAATTGAAATGTGGAAATTTTATCGCTAATTTATTCTTGATAAATGTGTTATGAATATGTTATGTTTATTGGTCCCTATGTACGTATATAGTTGGTTCCGTGATAAAACATGGGCGGGGGAGGATGAGATGGCTCTCCAATGTGTTGGGTAACGTGACAGAGGTAAACATTAATGTTTATCCAAAAATATTTAGGGAATATAATGTTATGTGTATTCCAGTATAACTCCCTACATAGTAATGATATCACAAATTTATGTATGATATGGATTCCAAATGTTACCTTTATTATTTATCCATTATCAATGTTATTCATAAATCGTACTATTTGACGAGGTATGTTATGATTCAAAAGTATGGTTTCATTGATTTTTATTTATTTATGGGTTAATGTTTCCTTTACATATTTTGCTACTCTTACATAGCATTTATGGCTCACCCCATTTTTTGAAATGTTTTTATAGGACTTAAAGATGAATAAGTTCATGGATCGGATCAAAAAAAACTCATGTTGTCTAAAACATGGAACTAGACATGTTCTTTTAAGGGTATTTTATATTATGAAAAAATGGATATTAGGTAGAAGTGTCTACTTTTTAAATTTTCAAATGAAATGTACTTGATATGTCCAAAATCTCTAAAACTCTAAAACTGAAAATATCGTTAATTTGAATTCTTGACATAACTCATGATTATGTTAGGATTAAGGTAAGGTCCTTCTAGTTGGTATCAAAAGACAATTTAGAAAACATTATGGATTAAGAGTTTTCTATAAACAAATGGTTAGTCCCAATGTCTATTATTTCAGTTAAAACCTTTTTTAAAAAATTTTAGATCATGGAATGTCAGTTACAAATGGAATGTAGAGTATCTAAAATGACATTCTTATCTCTTCCTGATGACATGCTTGCAATAAATATTACAACGCCATGTTATGATGATGGTGAATCTTTATCTAGAATACAAATAACATGAAAGTAGTTGTTTGAGATATCAAACACCTCCATTATTCAACAATATCATCATGGATCAAAGCTTTTATTTAATCAAATCATATTTTTTTAGTATTCTCATACATTCAAGAAAGGTGAATATAATCAAGTAATTTTTAAATATTTTACCATATCATTGGATTTTGATGCATATTATGAGTTTGAAGAAGGCACTGAAGTAGAAGACCAATGCACAACCTATTTATATTTTCTATTACAATATTGTCCCTCAGAACATGATAATGGTATATTTAATGTACCATTGGTTGATGGTTTCAACTAAATATCAGTTTGAATATTTTATATAAATCATGTTTATCATATGTTTTGAAATTATATGTCATAAATGACATTTTTCTAAATCTATTTTTCTACGAACTCCCATATGACCCAAGTTTTATGAGGTGCATTTGGGTGATGGAAGCAAATTATTTTTAAGGATCTCTAAATCATTGTTGTGATGGATAGACCATCTAACTATGTGAACAACATTATGATGAAACCATATAAACATCATGATCATGTTATAATGTTCTTTTTTTAGAATAGTTTTATTTTATCATATTGAGTTGAATAAAATGGAAATATATAAGATGTAGAGGTCTTAATTTATTGTGATGAAAATTAAAGGTATAAGAAAATCATTGTGATTTAAACATGTGTATGGTTATTTTTTATTTTTATAAAAAGGACAAACTGTATGATTGGTGACAACATGTCGCATCTGGAAGGTCCACATGAATCAATCCCACAATCGAAGGGCGACAAGGGGGAATCACCTACAATTTTCCTATGTGAACTCCCTAGTTAGTATGACCTACTATTTTAATTTAAAATATTTTATGGATCAAGAATAAGTTGATTTTGAGAACTTATGTTTTATCAAATGAATATACCAAATATAGGAAAATTATTTGAAGATTAAGTGATAAAGATTATTATAGAAGATGTTTTCTCTTTTGGAATCATTATATGCTTAAGGGAAATAGAATACTATTTGATATCATTTGTGGAGTAATGGTTGAAATTTTATTTTGGATGAATCTATGTTTTTATTTTTTAAATATGAAGATTTAGTTTATATATGTAAATGATTAACCTATCATGGAGAATATGGTATTAGTTTCATTAATTTTCAGTATGAGTCTGTAAGAGTAACAGATTTTATTTAGAGATAAATGTTAAGATTTATCATGGAAGACTATGTGATTAGATCCTTCTGAGATTAGACTTTCAATCATAGATTGGATTTTATTGGATAATTTTATGGACAGTTGGTTATTGAATGGTATTTGTTAAACATTGGGTACTTATTTGATAAATTTATGAAATTAAAAGTAATTTCTCTTTCTATAAAAGATTATCCTTTTGCGGGATTGTCTGATCTTGTAGTAACCATTTTGGTTTTGGTAAATGTTTAAATAAATGGTAAAAATATTTTTCATATTTTTTGGATTATATTATTCTCTAGAATTTAATTATATCACTTTCAATGTGAACATGTCATCTTGAATACTCATCGTTTGGAGAAAAAATATGAGTTTTTGTTAGAAATCTATTAAAGCATGGATGTTTCCATGAAAGGTAAGTATGTTTCCTTAGGTTATTATTCAAGTTAATAAATAAATTCCCCAACATTTGGAAAAGTAACTTAAAACAAATACATTTCCCGCAAACTTTTCCTACTCCAGAATCAACAATCGTTTAATCCATCAATAGTATGTGATTTTTAGTGGGTAATGTTCTCCTAATCATGTTTTCTACCGCTCTTTTTCAAACCATGATGGTTTGTTTCCCTTTCATATCCCTGTTTTCCTATATGGAATCCTGTTATGGTTGATCTCAGGTGACCTTTTTATTTCAATATCGTTCTTTTAAATTGATATTTTTGTGGAATCTTATTCTGTTGTGGGACCTTCAATAAAGTTTATACGCCCAATTTTAAAATGGTGAGGATGCAATTCCAAAAAAGGGGAATGATATAAAATCCATGGTAAATAAATAAATAAAATTTTCATATTTTTTAAAATTGTGAATTAAATATTAATTTTACATTAAAGGGGATGATATGTTTGATGGCGTACCTGATACACAACAACAGGTATCTTTGAAATCTTATGCAGCACACAATGCTGACTCATAGTGAAAAATAATAATATAACATTAATTTAAATGATACTTAATTCCTAGGAATTTTATTGTATGGAATTTATATAACTAACTAAAATTTGAATATACATGTTAGTTAAATGTTTTTACATTTACCTAAAAATTTTAGAGGCTTAAAATAAGAAAGAATCTGATTTTAAGCATAAATACTCTAATATTTATTAGAAGGTCGATTTACCACCATTTTATATGAAATCCTCATTTAATCTGGTTTTAGACAATTTTATATGTTCTATATGAAAAAAAATCTTCTTTTGAATTGGGACATCAAAACCTACTTTTGTTAAATATGGGAATTTTTATGATAAAATTTATTTTTAATGAATACTGAACAATACTGTATTTTTATTCAAAACCACCTTTTAATCTAATTTATTTATAAGGATAGATTATCTTTTTAATTGTTTTTAATGTGTAATTATATTAGTTTATAAAATTTAATTCAATTTAGGTCATTGGAAGAAATTTCACTTTGAAATTTGACATAAATATGTGTTAATCTTTTGAGGGTTATTATTTCTAAAAAACACACTTTTTTTTGACAGTGGTAATTAATTTGAAATTTAATTCTGCAACATTTATTTTTGGAATTTGGTAAAATGGATCCCATATTTTTAATAATGAGGTCCATATTGTGTAAATAGGGATCTTTTATTTTTAGATATTATGAATATTTATTTCAGTAAATAATTTATTTTCCATGGTTAAAGAATAAATCTTACAAATACTGGTAAAAAATATTTCTATAATAATATAAAATTACCCAATCATGTGTCATAATCATATTGTTTGAGAGATTTCTGACAATGGGTATCATAAGGATGATCTTGGCACCCCAGGGAGCCACTAGGGAGTGATAATAACACTTAATATTTATTAAATTAAATTAATTACAAACATGACCCAAACATATATATTTAGTAAATAAATTCTTACATGGGGTTATATAAGCTATCTTATCTAAGATAAATATTAATTTAAAATCAAAATATATTCAAATCATCAATATATTTTTTTATAATTTTTAGACATCAAATAAATAAAAATATTTATGACACATTAATGTTGTAGTGTTTACCTCATTATTAAGGGATTTAAATAAATTTGATTATAGAGATTAAATAAATATTTAGGAGATTTCCAATTTTTCATTGATGATTTTATATATGACATGATTCATCACATATTTGTCGTTAATATAATTTGGACCATTAGAAACCTAAAATCATTATGTAATGAAATAATATTTTTAAACATTCTGAAAGAGCCCCCCCTATAAAAATCCCACACATATAACTCATTCCTCAGACTTCTCAACACACTTTTCTCATCCAAAATCTTCCAAATTAGTCTGTATAGATTCCTCTCCTCGTCATAGAAGCCTTACCCTAGGATGAAGGTAATTCAAGTAAACCATTTTGTTCAAACCAAAGGGAGATACACGATTTAAAGGTAATGTCTTCTCTTATGTTATTTTATTTTATTTTACATCTTCAAGCCCAAAAAATACTTTTAATACATTATTTTATAACAAAATTAGTATCTTCAATACTATACATTGTTTTTATGTGAATTATTCAATCTACAGCGACACACACCTCTATCTTATAGGTAAAGAACATACTGTTTCTATGGACGACGAACTACTAGCTCACGAAATGATGATTGTTCATTCTTCTCCTAGAACATCATATGGTGTCCATTAAGTTGGATCATATTTTATATGTGATATATATTATATTTATATTTTTTGTATGATTCTGTATTTTTCATTTATATAATACTGCTATGGTTTCCATAGTTTGTAAATATGATAATTTCATTTAAGAAAGTGCGGACTACCGCCCCCTCAAAGTGATATGACTCATTCATGCCATATGTGGATCACATAAATGATAGGGATAATTAATTTAAATATATGATATTATAGAGGAATTATAATATAACTATGTATCAGCAAATATTCATTCCATTACATATGTAATTGAAATTAAAGTAGCATTCATGTGTAAGTACGACTTACCGTCTCCATGGACACTGAATTTCATTGCTTATCTCCAAATGTTATGTACTATTATAAATAAACACATATATATATACTGGATATATATGATATATATGATATCTGAATCATGAAAATAATTCTAAAGGTTATGGAATTTTGACAACATGGACAGTTTATAATTATAACAAGTTCATTTTTATCTGAAGTTCATAAAGTCGACCAAAAGTCCAATATGAAATCAAATAATTAACTAATTGTTTTATAAAGGAAATAATATATATAAATAGAATAATAAACAAGAAAAATGATCTTAAGAAATTATAAATTAGCCTTAATTTTATATTCAGGAGATTAAAGAATACTCAAGTCTAGGAAGACACGGGGTAAGGGGTGTCTTGTCTAACTTTTAATTCTGTAAGATGTCCATCGTTCACCAAATATTTATTTCATGCGGTGTATTGTGTACTTAAAATTGATATATATTATAATTATTCTCTATATATTCATGGTATTTAGAGATTAATTTGGTGGTTATTAAATTTTGGTCAAACAACTTGATTGATTACAAAGTGGTAAGGGGTTTTCATCACAGTTTTTATTCCTCTGAGATTCATGCTATATTTTCCACTATTATTTTATGTGGTTCATGTACTGCCCATTATTGTATTATATTTTTAATATAATTTAATTTATGGTTATTTACATGTTTATTTAATTATACTTCTTTCATGGGGTATATGATTCGTAAGTTACCAAATCTGTAAAGGAACCTTTCACCCTCCCCATTTTAAAAGACTTATTTTTGTTATGTATTTAAATTTAAATATTATTAAGTGGAGATATGTTCTTATATATCCATATTTCGGTAAATTTTATGTCCAAGTGATAAAAAACCAATTATCTCTCATCAACTCATTTTCAGAATTTTAATGTAAAATCGTTAGGCTGTCGAATTTCTATTGGGGAATTTCATCCCCAATTTCAATTCTTTGGTTTAAACTTCTACTTCATGATCATATAGTCCAATGAATATGTGTGAATAACCTTGGATTTTTTACACCGAGTACCCACTTATATTGTGTATATTTATATTTTTGAACCATAATTATGACATTGATTTATTCTTAATCTATGGATACGGTCTTTTTAATGGATTTTTCTCTATTAACATTCCATTGAGGATTCATTGTTGTTATGCACCAATTCACTTTTATATGGTGTATATACCTCCATTTGAAGTATTATATCATGTATCTCTCTATTATAATGATATTATAATCATTAATTGATGTTATTACACAATTATCTTTATTCAAGCATCTCTCATTTGGTTAGGAACTCTTTAAATAAAATTTTGTTTTAAATGTTTTAAAGATTTGTTCTTCTAAATCGTTCTCCTTAATGTCCTTGTTTTAAAAATGGTTTTAAGGAGTTATTTATATAGAAATTCAATTTTTTAAGAGGTTAATTATTTTAAAATATTCAGAGTCTTATGGAAAAATTTGATTCCAAAATCTCGTTATTAAATGTATTAAATGGTTTTGAAAATGGTTTGATAATGAATTGATTATGTCAATATCTTGAAATGATATATCATAATTTCAATGTGGAAATGTTATCTTTACTTTATACTTGATTAATGTGTTATGAATATGTTATGGTTATTTGGACTTGTTTACTTAAATTGGTGGTTCCGTGATAAACCTATGACAGGTGTTCCCAAGATAGATCGCCAATGCATTGGGTAATGTGATAGAGGTAAACGTTAATGTTTCTCCAAAAAATTTATGGAATATTTTGGGATGGGTATTAGAATGTAACTTCCTACAGAGTTGTGATAGCTAAAATGTGTTTATGATATGGATTCCACAAGTTACAGGATCAAGGATGGGACCAAGGAATATTCATGTTGTCTAAATCATTTAAGTAGAAATGGGTTTTTAGAGTTTTTTATTTTATGAAAAAAATGGATACTATGTAGAATTGTGTATTTTGAAATATTCGAAATTAAATGTTTTAGATATGGCCTAATTATCTAAAACTCTAAACCTGAATATATCCTTAATGTGAAGTCTTGACCAAACATAAGATTATTTAATTTTTAAGTTAGGGTCCTTATATTTTCAACATGAAAAAGATATTTTCCAAAAAAATGTTTTTATGTATTTTTTATTCTATTTATATTCCTAAATATAAAAATTATTATTTTACTTATCTTCCACTTGGGAAATTTTATAATGATTATATCCTTATAATTTGTCTAGATGGTTTAGGATCTGCTTCACTATGGATGCTTTGGGATCCTTATTTTTTTTGGTTAGTGATTTTATCGAATGTTTTTTGGTTTATTAATAATTTTTATTCTATTACCATTATTAACATCTATTTTGATTAAGTTTTATCCCATATATATTAATAGTTAATTATAATTTTTCAGTGATTGGAAGGTCCCACAATATCCCCTTGATTAATACTAATGTCACATGAGACTAACTAGCATGGATATTGACTAATGCCTTACCCATTAATGTAATATGATTTCGTATGAGGACTCAATGATTTGTTTATGATATCCTGGAATATGAATTTTCCTCATTATCAGATTAGTCGTTGATCTTCATGTAATTATTTCATTGGTTCTAATATCCTTGTATTAGTTATTATCTTATGTGATTATGGAATTATTTAATTTACATTTAATTTAGTCCATTATATTCGTGACATAATTACCTTCTATTGTGCATGTACCCTTACTGTGCATATGATCTCACCATTTTTCATGTATTTATTTGTCCATATGATTTAAATAAATATATTCTGATTTATATTCATGGATTTTAGAGGACTACAATTTTGTTATTAATGGAAACTCTATGTTTTTATTTATGATTTTAAATGTAATGTATGATTACAGAATGTATCCAGTTTTACATTATTATTGAACTATTAAGTCTATTGGGAAGAGATTATTTATATATAATACACATTTAATTAAGTAATAATAGACTCTTAGCTACTAGAGATGGGGTGTTTATAGTTGTTATCAGATAAATTTTAATTGAATCACTGGGAATTATATTAATTAAAACATATATTAGGTAACATAACCTTGAAATGGACATAGAGAATATTCCCTAAAAACAATGTTTTCATTTTTAGATTGTATAAAAATAATTTTTTTTATTATGTGTTTCACTATTGGGAAAATTATAACTTTTGATTCATATTATAATCATATGTATTCCATTGGTTGGAAGTGGAGCATAGCTAGAGGAATGGAAACTGCATCGATGTAAATAATCCCTATAGGGATTCCCCTCCATGGAATGGTAATTAAGTTGAAATAATGCAATAAATAGATGTGAACTAATTTACTACATTGTGATAGTTGAATCATGTTATGATCAATGACATTTCCCATATAGATCTTCTTGTAGATATATAATGTGGTGTAACAATTTCATAAAACATCATGAATCATCATCCACAATCATTAAATGGGACTAGAAAATAATTTATAGCTAAAAATAGTTATGTTCCATTGTTAAGGTAATTCTATATTTTCGATGTAATTTAATGGAGAAGGTTGTTAGGAAAGTTTATCATCTCTCTAGATATATAGTTAAATTGTTTCCATTGATTGAATACAATAAAAAGGATGAAGAAAAAGAGAAATGGAATCATATTATTTTATGAAAAATTTTATCGAAATATATTTTTTTCACAAACAAAGATAAAATACGGGGAGAATATTTTGGGGTATGATTAAAATTGTGAATGATAATATTTCTAAATATTATGCTAATATTACAAGTTTTTAACATCATACCATAGACTTTGTTGGTAATTCAATGATCATTATTGGTCAATTTCTTTTATGTTCATAATCTATTTATATAAAGGCCACTAGTCTCTCATGAATATTCAACATTTGTGGTTATATTATCCTATATTATAATGATAAAGAATCAATTATCCAAGAATTATGTCTTTAGAGAAAATAATTTTTTGAATACATTCATTAAGAACTCTATAAAATGAAATAAAGACATAGTTAAGAATAGAAGGGTGGAATTTCAAACTTGATATAAATATAAAGGTAAAAATCACCGAACATGATTATTAGGAATGGGAGTTTCATATATGTATGGAGTAATAGGATACAATGGCCATTATTTAAATAGTGAGACTAAATTTGGATATGTCCATTGATTTATATTTAAATACATGGTACACATTTAAAATGATATTTATTGTAATCATGGGAATATTCCATAGAAAATGATAAAGGATCGAGTCCAAGAATATGTGATCACAACAATAGATGTTGAAGATCTTAATGGTGTTGTTGCAGGAAGTTTTATCACTTCCTCACATTTTGATAAATATTTATTTGATTTTGAATCATCACAATTTCCTATATATTACTATCTCTTGAAAAAAAATTATACATTACAAAATCACCTTAATAATGGAGTTATCAGTCAAAACACAAAGTGGGTCACTTACTATAAACAATACATTTCACGAAGTTCATGTGACTCTTAACTGTACCCTATTTTTATATTATGTTATCATAGCTATTTTTGACTATTATATAATCCGGGTTATAGACTAGCACTCAAAATATAATTGAAAAATATATTTCAAAGAGATTTAAAATATGATTCATGAAAAATATTTGAAATTCCTTGTCATTTTACGGTGAACATCAACATTCTTTTCATGTCTTGATCATCCTTTAATAGCCCATCTAAATGACATTATCGTAGAAGAGTCGATACAACCTATGGATAAAAAATTTAATCATTAAATTGAGTATGTACCAAATATTCCAGAATACCGTAACTTATTTCCAAAAAAATGACATGGATATATTCTAGACTAAAATTTTTACATTTTTGTTGATTTAATACCTTATGAAAAACATATATGAACGAATCTCTATTGAATGTACAATGAAAATAAAACAAATATATTATTTTAGTGGTAATGGATTTATAAACCCTTGTTCTTTACATTGGGGATACTCTATTCTTCTTTTCAAGAATAAATAGTGATCTATGAGGCTTTCAATTGAATATTTGAAAATAAATATAATCTTGATAAAGAAATAATATCATATATCAAACATTATTTATTTATTGGTCCAAATTCACATAGAATCATATTTTTCAATTGTTGACCTCCATTCTATATAACTTGTATTGCTAGTAATGAAATAATTAATTTTGAAGAAAAATTTTTGAATGTGGTACGAAAATTATATGTTTATAATAATTTAATATTTATTAACTAACTCACCCTTTGTATATCTAGATATAATGAATTTATTATTCAGGAATATCATCATAATTTTTATTGTGGTATTAATTGGGGATTTATTTTTTCAATCCATAATCTATTAGGACTTTGTGAATTACTTTTATGTCATTCATGATAATTTTAAAAGAAAATATTTATATTTAAAATTTAGCATGATTTAATTATGTATGCGAAAAGATTATATCATTGGCCATATTATCTCCAAGTATAGAATCTCATTTAATCAAATGAATATACAAAAAATTCAAGAATGAACCATACCAATGATTATTTCTATTGTGTATAATTTCATTGGGTTTTCAGGTTAGTATTAGTAATTTATTCAGAAAAAAATCTTTGTGAACTAACTCATTAACCACGCTTACTCAGAAAGGGATTAATATTATATGGATAAAGGAATGTGATGATTATTTTAAGAATTTATGGGGATGTTAGTTAATTATTTTATGTTAACTTTATCATAAAAAATTGCTGCATTATTCATTTATAGTGATGCATTATTCAAGAGACATTGTCATATACTTATGTAGAAATATAGAGTTATTTCCTATGAATCAAGGTATTTAATAACTTGTGTAAAGAACTAGAAAACATCTAATCTTGAGTTTGAAAAAAATGATTTTTCTATGATGATATAGAGAAAATATTTCTATGATGAAATATGTGAGATGTATATAGATCAATATAGTTTAAAATAAATCATCTCACGAAAGATCTCAATTTAAGGAAAAGAAAATGGTTTCAGCTACTCTTGGATTAATAATGATCAAGACACTACCAACCAGAGAAGAAATACAAGTTAGCAGATGCCTTAGTCATGAAGGAACATGGAGTTCTAAACAACCCGTGGATTCACTAGGATCCTTTGTTGATGTACATAGTAATGAAAGATATGGGAATTATAAATGTAAGAGAAACATGACTCTCTTCTCAAATGATTCCCAAAAAATCATCATTGTAAATTATAAAAGGTTCTCAGTCTAATATTTTTAATTTTTTCAATGTTAATTAATGATGTAAATAATGGGAAATTAAAAGGAATTATATATAAAGATGTAGTTCATATATTTGGAAAGGGGCATTATGTTCCCCTTATAAATGATCTAAAAGTGAATTATTAGATGATACACATTGGTTGAATTTCTCTATACACCATGGTAGAAACATGATATACAGGGATTTGAAGAAAATTTCTGATGCGATTATATGAATCGGTAAATTACATATTATGTGTCAAGATGCTTAGTTTTTCAGTCGGTGAATGATAAAAGAGAACACCAAAGAGGAGTCCTAAAATTTCCACTCAATCCTACATTTAAAGGGGATGAAATTACTATGGACATTATCCCTAGATTATCAAAGGATATATGAATGAAAGATATGATATGGGTTATTGTTGATGGACATACAGAATCTATAAATTTCTATGTTATAATATATGATTTTCATTAATATTTCATTGCATAACTCATTAATAATAAAGTTTTATGAATTCACATGACACCTATTTTAATTTTCTATGATTATGATCCATCATTTACATAAATATTCTACAAAATTATTTATAAGGATATGGATATCAGGCTTCATTTTCGCACAACATATCACCCTCAAAATCACTAGTAGACATAAAGTATTATCAAAACATTTGAAGGCATGTTGTTTTCCTTTAATGTTACATTCAATCAATGTTGGACAAGTATTCACCATTGGTTTTTTTCTCATAATACAAAATCTTCTCTTCAAATATTCAATTTTTTTCATATGAAGAATTATATTGATGAAAAAATCCTACACCAAATTTTTGGGAACATGTTCGTGATGGAAATATTATAGGCCTAGATCATGATGATGAAATAATGAAAATGGTAAATATTATTAAAAATAATGTCAAGATTGATCAATGTAGTCAGAAGTGATATACTGATAATTGAAGGAATAATTTGTAATTTCAAGTGATTGATAAATATTATTTTTAAGGAATATTCATTGATTGGTTTCAATCCAATCTATTAGATTAGAAACATGATCCCTTTTGACCATGTACCTTTTTCAAATCCTATAAAAAATGTGAGATGTGACGTACCAGTTTGATGTTTCGGTTAGTGGTTATAAATTGTGTAATGTGATCCATATCGCATTGTTATGGAAATATATTCTAGACCTAATAAATTTTATCACTTATAATGAAATGTAATTGGATCCTGATTTATCTTATTATAAAGTACTTATATTGATTTTTTACATTAGAGAGAAAGTGTTGGGGAATCAGATGACTCTTCTAGCATTGGTATTTTGAAAGACTCTTAATATACACGAGGAATTGTCGGAGTATGAGGAAAATATGATAAATAAACATAGAAATAAATTTATGAGGAGAAATTATGGATTTTACTATGATTAAGTTTTTTATATTATGGGATAATGTAACACCATATAATTTTATTATATGTCTCTTTTTAAATAAATTTAATCCCATCGATAGATTTTGTTGCATGAAACATCGAGTTCAAATGAACCATGATATATTTTTTTGATACCATTATAACATAAACATTAAATTTTATGTTTTAAATAATATAAAATAAATTATAAAAAATATAGGTTTTACTCATTTTTATAATAATTTCATTGGCTATAAATTTCTTCAAAATAAAAAAAAATAAGAGTATTTATTCTAATGTTTATTATAGCTACTATATTTATATCATAAAAAATTGAAATAGTAGTTATGTGGGAATGATGCTTATAAAATTGATATATTATATATTCAATATAATGGTTTTACATTCATGTAATATTTATATTATGAATTGGATAATAATAAATCATTTTCTATCCTTAAAAACATCATTTTCAAAAATGTCAGTTTTATCACATTTTTCACACTTCTTTTAAAATTATATTTTTATACTTATAGGTATTGATTATTATTAATAAGATTCCCAATTTTAAATTATGAGGTTTAAATTTAGTCAATAGTTCCCTTTCATTTTTATACAATATAAATATTATCATTGGAAAATTTTATCCCCTCGGTTCAAGGTAAATTAGGTAATTCTTCATTATAAATGAGGGATAAGGATAAAGTATTTGATCATATTTCTTATTCGATGAAGATAATTTGGAACTTAACACCATAATATTGAATTTTATTTATTTAAAGGAATTTTTTTAATTAAAATTAAGTAGATATTATTCAAATCAATGATAGTTACAAAATGTCAGTCTCTATTTTCAAAATCTCCAATGCTTCCAAATTAGGGAAAACTAATGGTTTGAATGAAACATAATTTATATATTGTGATTAATGAAATTATTTTATTTGTAATCTTATTTCTAAATTATATAATTGCATTAAATTCTTGTCCATTGACAATACAATATTTACTTAATTGTTAGATAAAAAATAAAAAAATTATAAATATTAATTTTGAATTAATATGAATATTTTATATTCATAACAAATTTTTTTGATATAGATGACATATTTTTTGTGTGAAAAAAATTTAATTACAATTTCATGTTTTTCATGATGTATTTTTAGTCAAATTAAATTAGTACAATCCATAAAATAAAAAATTATATTTTATCATAACAATATTTTATTACATTATTTAAAAATAATGAAATATTGAAATAAGACATGGTGGGTATAATATGGTCTAAAGTTTCATAACAAGGTCATTTATGGTCAAATTGTATCCTTTTATATATAAATTGTAACACTTTAATATGGAAAATGTTGTGACCATAGTTTAAAATAATATTGATTAACTAAGGGTTTCTCAAAATGATAAGGATTAATATGACAAAAAAACTACTCTAATATTTTTTTATTTGAATACAGTAATTCACAAAATTAACATCAATGGCTTTCCATTTAAATTTAATTTTAATTATAATGAATTTATAATAATTTAATCCTTTCATAAATTCACAATGATACCCAAACATCCAATATAAAAGTGAACCAAATACCTCATTCTTGACACCACATTGAACTGTATATCCAATAAATACCTTCACATTTTTCTTCTAAAAAATATTTTGAAAATTCATTATTTATTGTTATTCATAAAATATCAACCTTATATCCCTTTATAAAGGAACAAAGAAGGTCTCTTGAAGAATTTGTACATTTCTTACCCAACCTCTTTATATTTATTCTTTATCAACCTAATATAAGTAACTAGATGATATCTTAAAATCATAAATTCAGTATCCTAAATATTTTTATATTTTATTTTTTCTAATTATCCACTGATACCATCCCTTGTTCCCATTAGATTATAAGTTAAAGTATCTCTTGTTCATACGTATGGCTTATATCCTCCATGTAGCGATACATTTCATTTTTATGGGATGTAGGATTTTCATAATGTTTATATCTTAAATTTACAATATATTTAAATTTATTAATCAATAATATCACAAATACCTTATTACTTTTATTAATTATTTTAAAATGATAACGTCGCATGTATGTACATTTAGATTATAGCCTACCAAAGTGACGTGATTTTATTAAATTTTTAATGGATGGTAATAAGGATGGATTTAAATAATATATATGATTTAAATTAAATAATAATTATTCTATAAATAATTATTTTTATTATCTATTCTTTTTTTCCATCCATTGAATAATACAAATATAGTTCAGATGTACGTACGACCTTCTGATTCCTCAAACAGTTCCATACATATATATATATATTTCCCAATAATGTATTAATTTCAATATATTTATAATGAATATATAATATATTTATATACATTTTAAAAATCTTTAGATTATGAGACCTTGATCAATGTATATATAGATAAACTACTAAACCAAAACATACATGAAAAATATAGTCATTAGTACATGAAATAGTTATTTTTAACAAAGAATTTTTATGAAATGGATGATCAGTTATTATATGTATTCCATAAATTTAATTATATATTTATTTATGGAATCAATAATATATATATATATATATGTATTAAGATTTTTGAACATGTATGAAAGATTTTTTACCAATTGAACTATTTAATAACATAATTTCATTAATATTCAGGATTGTTTATGCTCAAGTCTCTACAAGGGAAATTTTTTCGTTCAAACCCATATTTTCAATAAATTGATTTAAATATTATTACTAATACACTAAAATGATTTTTAAGACATTTTTACCAATTTTTTACTTCTTATAAAACCTTTTCAAATGAATATTATTTTCATTGTCTAAATATGGTACTTTTCTTCTTTTCAAAAAAATGTGATAAAGGATTTATTAAACACATACATCAAAAAAAATATCATTCCCTCATAAATAATATTTTATTTTAATATTATTTTTTAATTTTACAATTTTAGTAAAAATGTTTTCATCGAATTTCAAATTTTTTTAATAGTAATATTTTTTCGAAAGGACAAGTTATTTTCTTCATAAATGTTTTTAAATAAATTTTTATATAATTTATATTAATCTAATAAACCCACTTTATTTTAATTATCTTCACTAGGGATATGTTTTGATGATACCATGCATATTATTTCTCTAGATGGATTACATTTTTTTTCTGGGGATAAATAATTTTGATAGTGATCCCCATTTTAAAATGTAATTTTGTTATCATGTATATTGATAATAGAAATTTTTATCACTTCCTATTCATGTTTTAAAAATAATTTTTATTTTGATAATGTTTCAATCCATTCATACGAGGAATTCATTGGGAATTGTAAATCATCTGTGGGGCATGTTATAGACCATTGATGTATCGGAAGGTCTAATGTGACAAACATTATTTGGTATTAGGTGAGGATTTACCCATGTTTGTATGATTTATTGGTACAAGGCCTCATAGATATATTTTTTATGATTGGGGTTATTAATTTACCTTAAAATGATATTTTTTATTTCAATATTTGATTAGTTTTTATATCTACAGATATGTTTTTTTCTCATCTGCTTATGCCATTATTTGATTTCCATTTATTTCATTCCATATTATTCATGCATTATTTATCTTTTATTGAAGGTATAAAAATTCTATGAATTTGATCTCACCATTTTTATATTGTCCATTTCTCTCCATGACTCCACAAATTATATAATTATTGATATGAGTGGCTAATATAGTTGAATAATGGAATTCACAAAATAAATATGATGATGGATTTTTTGTTTTTAACTGTAATGTATGATTTAAGTATGTATCTATTCTTCAAACATTACTTATGTATTCAGTCCTTTAGGATTAAATTACTTCTACATATTTAAAATTTAATAATATAACCCCAATATTTTGGGTATTGGGGTAGTGGTCATTATAGGTAAACATATAAGTGAAATTTCTTACAATAGGCATGCCATCAACGATGTTCTATTCTAGATACTCAATTATTTTTACAAGATATTCTTTCTCATGAGAAAAATATATCCATATATGAGATGATGAAACCAATAGAGACTTATACAAATCCTTTAAACTATAAAATATGAGTGGGACTTTTGATAGAGACGTATATTAAAAATTCATTTAAATTTATATACTCTCTAGATAAGAAAATCCAGTAAATTAATGGAATAGAATCATATTATACTAAAGGTACTATAACATATACTTCTATGAAATTTAGCATCATATATTTATGGAGGATGATTTATATGAATAAGATGAAATAATTGACTAATTTCTCATTTTGATGTGTAACTGGATTTATATATTTTGAGGTTTTGATTTTATAGTTCTAATAGACATGTTTGATATGAATTAATGAGTGGAACCATAATAAAATTGGATATTTGAAATAAAAGATTATATGATAATCCAATATTAAATTTTATATTATCATTTTAATTTTTTTATTAAAATTATATTTAGGGAAGATAATATTTAGACTATTATAATCATAAAAGGGATGTAATGAACACTAAATGGATAAATCAGAAACAACATGTATTATATAACTTATATATTTATAGGTTTAAATCTTTGTTATGAATGGTTTATTTCATAACATAATTCATTATATTAATTTTTATTCCTACATGATTATTCATAAATATATTTTATGACCCTAGGAGTGTCAAACCATGTGTGTATTAATTGATAATTTCCATGAAATATGTGAAGTTTGAGTTTGTACACCATGTTCCCTTTTTAGGGTGTTACCACTATGTATAACTATGGTATGAAAAAATCCACACATTGCTTATATAAATGGATTTTGTTTCATGAAAAAAAATTACATTATAATTTTAAATACATAGTTAATTTTTATATGTCTAGTCTAATAGCTAATAGGTTCACTGTGGTTTTCCAATCTTAATCCCCAAAAATAACTAGTGTTTTTCACCATTTCCAATTATAATAAGTGTGTATATTAATACATCATACATCTTGATTTATTAAAAAATGATACACATAACACAATCCCAAAAGATCATGATTCCTATTGTATTTTCAGAATTTTATACATCACATAACAACTTCATATAATAATAAAACACGTTATTTAAAAACTCAACAATATACACTTAATATTCAATGAACGTATAATATGGTTTGGGATAACCGGGGGATGTAAATTAATAAATAGGTGAGCTATAATTCAATGTAAGAGAATAATCCAAGAATTACATTATAATATTAACACTTTTAATTAAATAGGCATATCAATGTGGCATAAAATGGATGAGAATCATTATCATGAACATCAAACCGTTATATAAGATGATAAAATCAATGAAAACATAATAATATGTTAACAAAATAATATATGAAATTCTAAAAATTATTCTAGGATAATCACCAAGAAATCATAAAATAATTTTATTAAGATAATATTTAATGAACAATGCATGATATATCATGAGATAACATTACCATATTCATTATATGGGCATACAATTCATTTCCCAAACATAAAATTTATAACATGTACTTGCATAAGATTTCCACATAGATAATACAACATAGTTATTTCATTAATAAATTTAAGTCTTGTGCTTAAGGAGTTTTGGTTACATAAATGTATCTCTTCAATCAATGATGGATCAATGCATCTTGGATAATATCATTCAGTGGAAATTTTGATGACTATTCAATATAAATAAAATTTCATGAAAAATTACTACAAAACATTGGTTGTATAAAAGGTGTAGAGAAATATTCATGGAAGGGTATAATGATAGTGAATGAGGTATCTCATAAATTTTAAATCATAATTATAGAAATAGTGTTCTATAAAAACCTATCCCAACATGAACTATTATAAATCAAAAATCATAATATGATGAAGGATATTGAATAGAGATGAGAAGAAGAGGATACCTTATTAGAGATTTTCGTAATCTTAGGAGGGATCTGGGGATGTAAAAACAGTGTAAATTCATTCTTTATGGGTTCTTAGTGATGAGAAATGGGAGGTTTAGTGGGTTTTTTAGAAAAATTTGGAGTTGTTCATTATTAATTTTGATGTGATAATTCAAACAAAAGTATTTAAATTTTCAAATTAATTATCTAAATATTAAAATTTTCATTGATAAATCAGAATCCTCATTTATGTTAAATTAATAGTTTTTCAATGATAATAGTTTATGACCCTTATAAAAATTTCTTTTTTCCTTCATGGAAATATTTTATCATTCATATCTTAATAAATATTATTTTCAAAGAAGATCTTATTAAAATATAATTTAGTTAAAAAATTCATGAATTCATCAAATAGTGTTTTTTGATTGAATTTTTTTATTTCCCTAATATACAATTTCAGTATCATCGTATCCAAATATAGTATTTATAAAACTCAATATTTTTTCATTTACAATGTTACAAATGAAAAAAATAAATAAAATCATCAATTTATTAATATAAATATAAAAATTTACAATAAGATTGTCTAGATATATAAAACCTCTTTACACCTATATATTCTATAATAGATTGGTTAACCATTGTGGGGATTTTATAGGGGGTTCATAAAACATGGTATGGGCCGTGATCATGATATGATTCACTTTTTCACATAAATGGTTTTTTCATGCTTCAGTTTTTGCATCTAGTCTTGGAAATAGTCAACAGATAATCAAAATGAATTCATATATCTGGGATACTATTATAAATGGGATTCATAGGTTATGATCCAACTAGTTGATGCAATCACTTGTTTCAACTATATGAGTTATATTTTATCATAATTCATAATATATATAAATCAAAACATTCATAATATAACTATTATATAATTTATGGTTATGATTATTAATGATATTTTAAATTTAATTTGATATAACATATAATGATCCAAAATATCATATAATTTTAATTTATTTATATAACAACATCTTTATAGGGGTAAAATTATTTTGGTAAAGCAAAATAGACCAATAAAAATAAATAATGAATGTAGAGGGTAAAATAGAGCATTTCTTCCCTCAAACACAATCCAAATTTCATTAAGAAAGTTTTATCATTGTTGTAAAAGTTATAATAAAAAATTAATGTGATATTTAACATCTTTATACTAGTAAATTTCATCACTAAAAGTGAATAACATGATGGATTGATAAGCAATTATGGTAAATAATGTAGTGTATGTGGTACTCATTGTGGCATTGATAATGCAATAATTCTTTTTGTGTCTTCTTTTCATCATAGGAGTGTGTGATGACCCTTTAAAAATCTTCCTCACTTGGTGTACTATGTCTGTATTAATATATTTTCTCTTCTGTTATTTATCATCCTTTTCCAATTTAGAAATATCACCCCATTTCCAGTGATTCTAGAAGTGTTATTATACTCTTTAATAGCTTGATTGGAGACAACTTCATATATCAACTAATCAAAAATGGAGTTAACCAAAATCGGTTAATGATTAGAAATCCATTCTCATACAACCCTTTAATATAAATTCATAAAACTACTAATATAGAACCAAAATATGGGTAGCATCTTCTGCTGCCATCTTTTCTAGCCTAATACTTGATACAATGGCCTACCAATATAGTAACATGTAAAATTCACTACTCATCCGAACTTTTTTAAATATAAATACCTATCTTTTTCACCAACCTTAATGGTAGATATATCTCATTATTAAATATATAATTCGTGAAAATATCTCAATTTCCAGAGTATATTTTATCTCTAACGCATGGAGAATGAGTAATCATAGAAATCGTCGCTATAGAAGATGTGTTCCCATCAATGAACGATCCTCACCAGGAAGGATATCATATATTGGTTTATTCGTTAGAAAATAATAATTATTATCATATAAGTGTTAGTAATTTTAATTTCTATTAGTGTTAGGCATAATAGAATCAATCCTTGTGTCTTTCATGGAAATTTTTAATTCAAAAGTAGAGTAATAATGTCCACGGATGAGGTCGACATAACAATTTAGAGACATCATACTAGAATGATTATCATGCTTAATTCCATTGAAAATAGGGCTTAGTAAAATTGGGTTTTTATATTCAAAAAAAATATTGAAATCATCCTTATGAGTGGATAAAAAAACCTTTATAATTATAATTGAACTAAATTCTACCACATCTAGAACATGAGAAAAGTATCTCAAGGTATCTTGTTCAGTTTTTTTTTTCATTTTTATTACCACTCCAATAGAAGAAATAGTAATTTTTTTAAATAACTCTATTAATTTATAATACATTTATTCATTTGAAAATGGGTATTCCATTTTTAAAATTATAGTTCACTAAATTTTTGGTGACATATATCCTTGATGAATTTTTATATTTCACTACATCCCAAATAAATAATTATCTTCTCTTGGGACTTGATACATTATTCTATAGCCAATATATTATTAGTTCTACTAAATGTTTGAGGTTGTTGTAACATGAAGTTGTCCAATATTGTTTTACCTTGTTATTGGTCAGAAATTCACACTATGTGAGCGATATTAAATGTCATATCCTCGTGTGACTTCTTTAATATGGTTATGAATTTATTTTTTTGATATCTATCATCTTTGGGTTTTTTAAGGAGATATATCTACGTTGTCTATGATTGTTGATAACATTCCCCGTCCTCCAATTTAATTTCATTTTTATACAATTTTATATTCATATCTATATCATGATATTGAATTGAAAAATACAATTCCCACTATGTTTTATTGTGTTTTCCCCTGATTTCTTAATATTTTACATGGTAAATTTTCTATCTCACTTGGTTTCAATAAATCTTATCCCCATGGTTTCCACTAAACACCATTTGAAACCAGTTATAACATCCCAAACAATATAAATCATGATTTTGATGATATTACGTATTATTGGTTGAATATATAATTATTTTTTTAGGATTAATGTTTTTTACTCTATAAAGACCATATACTTAAATGAAATAATATAACATAAAATTATGCATATTCCCACTCTAGCATTAAAGGGTATAAGAAAATAAATTAATGGTCAGAAAAAATGCTCAAAAGGAAGTATCAAACCATAGTGCAATTCATAACATAAACATTGAATGAGTGATATTTTAAGAATAAAATAACAAAATGAATCTTTAATCAACTAAAACTAAGTTCATGATATATACATGACCATAAATAATTAATAGATAAACATATTCATTGATCCATTAATTGATTAATAAAAATTGTATGAAATAAAAAACATGATGTCAAGGAATTGTGTGAAGACACACTCTTATTACAGGTGTGGTATAAAATAATAATATTTTTTCTCATTATATATTTTTATTCATTGAGAGGCTGTATAATTTTACGTCCCACTAATCATATGATTAATCCTATTTAATGTACTATATGTTTCATCAATTACATTCATACCATTCCCCATAGGTCCCCTTAATGAATAAAACCTTGCTCTATATATATTGAAGATGTATGGAAATAAAATAGTTCCCCATTTAATAGAATTATATTTATTTCTAGGTGAACATCACTTAATAAACCTTGATTTAATAGGGTATCATCAAAGTATCATTAAGTAACATTATCTAAGAAATATAGTGTTCAGCCTACTAACATTGTGTTAGTTTATCCATGATTATAGAAATTGAATTAAATAACTCATGTTTTTAAGAGATAAAATTAGTGGTTGAAAAATTCATCTATCACTGTTTGGAATGTGTTTTTTATCATTATAAAAAAACCCATGGGAATGTCACTATAGGTGTGTAGTCATAAGCTATTTCATCAAGCATCATGGTAATGATTGGTTCAATGCTATATAAACCATTTTCATAATGATTTCCCATAGATACTTATATTCCATATTAGAACCCATATTATAATATCTAGATAGGGATTTATTTAGTTTTAAAATACACATTCATTTACATCATTAAATGTTAGGATGTATTTCGACCATTGAAAAGATATATATCTATATTTGTTTCGGTATCGCTGGTATTAAAAAATATAAGTTCCTTAAATTTAATTTATTTCAATACCATTATGTTTTATGATTAATATTGTAAATTTATTACATTAAAATGTATGAACTCAAAAAAATATAATAGATGTTGAATATAGCATAAGACCCAAAGAATGAAAATTGAGACTAAAATCCCCACTTATGGCTAGGGTAGAAATTAAAAATAAAACTCTTCATAAATAGTTATTAATATTTATCTTAAAATACTGTGAATAAATTATTATCCTGAACCATCATATAACATAGTCATTATATAGAGCACAGAATTGAAATTGGTGGCATAAATCAAATTTTCCCTCAATGGAAGTGATTTAAGATGGAAACCCTTACATCTTTTCTTGACATCCATGAACGCACATTAACATAATGTTTCAAAACCATATCTATATTTTTCAACTAATTTTATCCTTTCCCTCATTAATTTTAATTTATAATATTCATAAATAGACATTCTTTATATGAATTCTATTGGATATCCACATCCGGTGTCTATACTTTTGATCATTTGAATGATATTCATAATAATGTTGTCGGTCTTCATTATTAATTCAAATTTTATCGTTAATTGATCATAAAATTTAATATAATGGATAATTTATAATAATTTATAATGATTCAAATTTCATTAATGAGCATTTTATACTATATAATTGAATATGAAATCAATATCCAAAATATTTTAGTGATTTTTGATTAACGTATGGTGTTTTCATAATTTATAAATCGAATATTCATATATCTCCTCAAAAACCCAAGAAAATAATTATTTACACATTTATACAATATTATACTAGTAATTATCTTCCCATCATAATTGATGATATAAATTTATAGTAATGGTTAGTTAGTTTTTTAAACCGACCCAAACAAGAACATTTCGTAATTAAACGAATGATTATGATGTGTTTTTTTATAATTCCCTTATTAAAAATTATAATGGTTATATTAAGTTTTTATAGGTATTATATACCATAATATTATGTATTTATAAAGTTAAATAATGAATATGAATGAATTGAATAAAGTTAATAAAATATTATTCTCTTCGAGTTCTTATTTTAAATGATAAAATTAATGATGATATTTTTTTTATTAAATGATTAATATGTTATAAAATTCCACTTAGTAAAAAATCAATGATATCACAAAAATAATATTTATCATTTAATAACATCATTATATCAGTCCATGTTTTATAGGGATGGAAAACAAAACATGTTGCATCATGAAGGTGGTAGTCTACACAACACAAAAATGGTAAATTTTTCATAAAGTATGGGGTATATGAATAAATTTTTTTAATGAAATTAATATAGAAAAATTAAAAAATATATTTTATACTCATGTCATTATATTCTTAATGCTGTAATATTTTATAATAATTAAAATTATGTTGAAAAAAAAATGGTTGATAATTCCTATATTAGAGTCTTTAATTTTCCTTTCAAGTCTTCATGGAAATGATTTTATTTTATACATAATGGTAAACCAAAGACATTGAACAAGGAATGTTGTGACCTAACCCTAAAATCCTAGATATTGTTTCTACTACCATTACATTATTATGATAACATTGAATGAAATCTTAAATTACTAAAGAGTTTTGTGGTCTTGTTAATCAACATACATACACGAGTCTTTAACAACATGTAAATACACTAATTTCAACTTAATTTTATGTCTTTCATGGGTAATAACATTATTAAATATTTAATATCTGTTCATATATTTCTTAGTACACTTCTTGGGTTCTTGGGAAAAGGAAACAAAATAGTGGTGAGCTATAATTCTCAGTAATGGTTAATCATAAAGGAAGAAAGAATGAATCAATGAGAATAGTCAATATGGAATGTTTACTAACTAATAACACATTACATTAAAATTCACAATAAGGGCATGTAAATAGGAATAAATATTTAATTTTTCCAAATTAATCATCATGTAATGTTAAATATATAACAACACATTCCATTCAAATAACTATATAATGAATTACCATTATTGAAACGTAATATATTGAAACACAATTAATTTTATCAAAAAAATAAGATTGAAATCAATACATAGATATTTTGAAGAAAAATACCATGTATAATAATACTAAATAAATTATAAATAATGTTAGTGCATAACTATTGAAATTTTTGTTTCTTATGAACTTGATACCTTTACCACCAAGATCTATTATCAATATAGTATAAATCTATAGATAGAAACTTGCCAATTATACTTGGAAACAAACTCAATGGGTTTTTTTGACAACTAATTTCATCTCATGAGACTACTAATTAATCATGTGTCTTACATTAAATAGTACCCAACCTGTAGTTTTTAATTAAAGGTTCCCCAATTTGTTTTCCATTCATTAACCAATCCCCTACCTATATAGTTCATTTCAAAAAACATTTAAATAAACATAGTCATTTATAAAATATCCATTTTGAGTAAAGTATATGAATTTATAAATATCTCCCCATTAAATCAAATATCTTATAATTTAAACACCTTATGTAAATATCATATACAATTTATTCAAAAAACATATCCATGATATATGATATAGATAATTATGGTAAATTCATTGTTCAGTGATCATAGTAAATTTAATATTTTATGGGGCCTAAAAGGAATAAATGCAGTAAATATCAATACAATCCTTTTTCAAAGAAATCATAAACCATCTGAATGATCAATAATGATTGCATCAATATGACATATACCATGCAATGTAAAAGTAAATGTTTTTTATCATTTATGAATGGAAATACTATAAAAATAAATTTTAAAACATTATCATATAAAATATAATTTATATTCTGAAAAAAACATAAAAATAATTTAATATGAAAATTTAATTTCAAAAAAAACATTAAAAAGTATTATTTTAATCATACTATGAAAGAATCAAAGAATTGATAGTGGGGAAATGATTACATGTCGTATATAGTAAAAAACATTCCTCTTGATAATAAAAATGATATAAAAATGCTTTATTAAAATAGAAATAAGGACCCTTTAAAAATAGTTTTAAGTGAAAAAAAATTAAATATTTCTTTACAAAAACAATTTGGAAAATTGTAAAAAAAATTTGAAAAACTGTTTAAAAAATAAGGGTTTTAGAAGAAAATAGGTTCACTGACTAATAAGGTAAATAATGTTTACTTTTCTTAAAAATATCTAAAACATTCTTATGTACCAAAGAGTGGAAAATGGTAGTAATAATTGAAATGGGTCATGAAAAAATAAATCATATGATAATTAGATATTATATTATAAAATGGTCATATAATATATAGGAACATAATTTCAAGTGTAAATAATCCCCAAAAAATGAGATTGTAATATAAAACACATAATATTGAAGTGAGACTCAGAAAATGAATTGATAATGTGTGATGAAGGTATATACAGAGTAAAAAGTGTATATAAAAAATTATAGTGTAAATTTTTTTAACATACAAGATATTATAACTTTATCTATAGTGATGAATTAATATAACCCAAAGAAAATAAATTGGGTTATGAAATTATTCAGTACTTGGAATATTTTAATTCAAATATCGTTAAAAGAAATAATTCAAATTGAAAGTGAAAAATGAAGATAATATAATTCAAGATATTATATATCTAAATGTTCAGTAGATACATCACTCAAAATTTGTATGTGTACTGTATGATATTCTTCTCGTCGGTGTAAAAAAGTGAGATGAAAATCAATTACCTTGAGTTTCTTTTTCGGGTAAGCAACCATTAACTTCATGTATAATTTTTCAAACATTTTAATTTTCTAGTAAAGAAAAATAGGTAAATTTATTATATCATATATGACCCTTTTATACTATCTCACTACCTGTTACTTTTTGGAATTTTAAAATTTTCACTATTTTGGGGGTTATTTTTCCCATTTATTTGAGTATGTTTTATCATGTTACTTGTTTTTCCTATAAGTTATATCATTATTTAAACATCTAAATAATTTAATAAATATTTTTAAAATCATATGTATTTATTAAATATGTATTTATAATTATCTAATATATGTGGAGGTAAAAAAATTCACCACTCATGAAGATGGTTGGATGTACATAAGCATGAACACAACATTCATTTCTTTGTAATATTAAATGAATTGAAATTAAATGGTATATAGTTATATTATAATTCTATTTTATTATTTATATTATATAGGTCTCAAATTTAGAAAAAATCCATCATTTATACAATTCATGTATAGTGTGAACAAATCGCATCGCTTTGAGTGGGTGGTTGTCCACACATACACTAAAGATGTTATTGAATTTTTAAAAAATGGAATGTATATAGGTATATGTTATATAAAAATTAAATACTCATAATGTCATTATAAATGTAAAATATATTATATATAAAAATAATTTCTATCATAATTTCAAACCATGAGTGGGGGTAAAGAAAAAATTGAATGGAATTATTTTGGACGGTGGTCCTTCATTGTACACCTAAATGGTTAGTTAGTTACCCATTGGATGGACGTGAGTGTATGTTTAGGTCAAAAATTAGAATAAAAATTCATAGAATAATTTGTATTTGGGTGTTATTATATAATAATTTAATAATAATTGGTGAGTTGATGGGGGAAAAAATAAAACAAAAGAGTTTGAGAGATAATGTTACCTCTTATTCGGGTAACTACTTTTGAATTACATAAAAGGGATTCCTTGGATAGATTTCATCCCTCATTGATGATTATAGGTTTATGAAAGGTATATTGGGATATTTTCTATCATAGTTTGGGTGATATAAATTCCTTGATATGTTTGAGGAAGTGGGAGGGTTGAGTGCCTTTTTATGGAGTAGGAGTGGCATTCTGGTATATTATTACAAGGTGGAATTTCACCAATGGTGTTCTTGTCAGAAGTAGCTCCAGTAAAAAAAATATTATAATCAAGGGATTATAGGGTCTTGGTATTTTCATACAATTGATTTTGGAAAATTTTCAAGGTTATTTTTTCCCTATTTTTTATGGTTTAGTCCCTCGTTAAGCTAATTTTTTCTTAATAATTATAGTTAATTTTTTATTACATTTACTAATATGTTTTCAAAAAATTTGTTCAAATTATTATATATTATAAATTAGTCTAACTCTATATATGGAATACATGTTTTCAAATAAAAAAAATTCAAATAAATTAATTTAAATTTAATCAAGTAAATGGGAAGATAATATTATTTTTTAATGTAAAAACGTTCAAAATATTGAGATGGTTTATATCCAATTTCAAATAAACATTAATTCTTATAACCAAAATTGGGATAATTATTTTATAATTTATCTAAATGAAATTAAAATAAATTTAAAATATAATTTATCATTATAAACAAGTTATATGAACAATTAGTTTTCAATTAAAATTGATTTTTTTTTTCAGAATTCAAAAAAAATGATAATTCATTGAAAAAAACCAAATTGAAACCTGATATAATTTTTATTTTATTTATTTCAAAAATTAATTTAATTTTTAAATATAAAATTTATTAAAGTGTAAAAATTAAAATTTAAACTAGGTGCTCCATTAAAAGGTGGTAAAAATTATATTATAAAAATATATGTTTCTTCGGAATAAAATTTGGTTTATTATCATAATTATCCTATCAAATATATTGGATAATTTTTAAAATATTTTACTGAATAAATAGTATTTATATTAAATGAATACTACTAACTTTCTAATTTATTTTATTAGAATAAAACACCCTTTTGGGCCTAAAATATTTTTCAATATTATCATCCTTTTTTATTTTATTGATTATTATATGAATTTATAATTAATTTTTAACCAATGAAATCATTTTATATTTTTTGTTAACTAAATATTTTTTCAGTTATTTAATAATATTCATAATCACATATTTAGTAGATATATTATATTATATAATACTAAATAATATTATTTGATAATATATATTTGTTTCATGAAACACGGTCTTGTGTATAACTTACACTATTATGGAAACTCTTCGTTTCATGTGACACAAGATAACATAGTGTTATGTCTGTTTCAATACATTAAATTAAATTGAAATTTTAATAATATTGTAAATTCTCATGATATTATATCCCCTTACACACTTTCTATGGTGTATTTTATAAACGTTATCGAATAAATTTTATTTATTTTAATATTTTAGGGAGTTACATTCTACCCATATTAAATAAATTGCATCCATATAATTTAAACACAATATTGATTATATATTTTATGATATTACATATTATAAATCCCACATCTAGATAATGGTGTGTAAAATATCCTCTAGTTGAGAAAAAATGGGAAGTCCAAAGGTTATTCGGAGTAACATTATCATCATGCGATTATATTTATTCAAAGAAGAAAGAAAATTACAAAGAAATTAAGGTTCAGGGGGGTCTAAAATAGTGTAGCCCAAGGGAATCTGCACGAATTACGTTGAACCCTTCCGGCTTGAAGGATGTGACATTTAGGAGGCAGGTGATATAGGATACTGGGGATGCAAGGGAGTTGAGATGATCTCTGATTTCGTTCCCCTCTCTACTTGTGTGGGTGACATAAATATTTCTATTGAGAAGTTGTTTACACTTCCTAATGATATAGGTAACTGACAATGTAATGGAGACTCTATCTGTTAGAGAGTCACAAATGATCTTTGAGATGGTTTCCAATTGGGATAGAATGATGTTCATATGACTGTAGAGGTTGAGCCCCATGAGTACTACATTAGCCTCTGCATGAAGAGCATAACCACTCTCAAAGTGAGCTGTGAAAGAAAACAACACACTCCCATCTATTTTGTAGACAAAACAACCTCCAAACATATCGCCCACTAAACAGGAACCATCAATATATTACTAGAAGCCAGATGATGGGGGAATCCACCGCACCCATGAGCCCCACCGTCTGTCCAGTTGAGCAGAATCAATGGGGTAACAAACACGCAGGAAATGCATGGAGGGTGCATGACACCAATTCCCAAAAAGTGAGACCATTTTAATCAGAAACCATTTTGTTCGACCATTTATTGTACATCCTATGGAGGGGATTCTCTCATACCACGCCTTGTTGTATTCCTGCCAAAGGCACCAACATCCAACAATGAGGATGATGGACCTCCCCATCCTTTCATGACCCTTCCCTTGTGACCCTTGAAACAACTTATCCATAACTGTTGAATCACTTGGGATGAAGGTGGAGATATCCATAAACTTTCGGATGAACATACAAACATCGCTGGTGCACTCCCCTTCAATGAAAATATGATCAACAGTTTCTTCCCTCTTTTTTGTAGCACATGCACCAAGAGGCCAAACTAACACCCATTATCATGATCCCCTCATTAGAAGGAAGCACATAATTTTGAATTCTCCATACAAGGAAGTTGTATTTGGATGGGATGTGGTTACACCACATAATGTCGTTATAAGATTCCAGATGCACCTAGGGGGAAGATATCCTATAATATTATCCTATAGTGAACTTCATATATGGGGTGGTTAAGATGCATTTATCCGGATGGGGGTGATGAGGATCGAGTCAAGAATGGCCTATTGTTTTGTGTCCAGTACTGTCTTGGTGAACTCCGGGTACTGGAAAACCACTTTGATGGCGATCATTGGGGCTGGAAAACCCTGGAACCGATCATAGAACCCACCCATTTGTTCTTCCAAAAATGGTCATTTCCTTCTCATACAATCCAGCAGGGGTGCTGAAGGAGGACCAAGTTGAGGGAGAAAACTTATTGCCACAGTAGTGATCCCTACACTTACTTTGCATCTACATTGGCAGCATAAATGTGGGACATAGTTCTCCCCCAAAGGGGTTGGTTCTCCAGAGTTTCCCAAGAATGATTGGAAGGAATGCACAATAATGTGCCCCTAAGCTCCTCACTTTGATTCCCTCATCATGAATAGGACGAGCTATCCTATCTCATGACACCCAGTGTATCTTACAATTTGAGAGCACATCCCATAAAAACTATCCAGAACCATGTCTATCACTTTAATCAACCATTTTGCGTGTTATTATAATCCACCACATGCACTGGTATAGAAAACATGACGATGTTAATCAAAGCTATGTGTCCCCCAAAAGATACGACGTGATTATTATAGTTGAGGACACAGTTATTAATCCTACTCACCACTTAATAAAAGTCCCTAATACACATTCTTCTTGAAGAGATTGGGGTTCTGTGATTGTCCAACAGGAGATAACCAGGCTGCGTGTTAATTCTGTTGCTAATGAGATTGTCCCTTATTTCTGCACATTTTTTAGAAATTAAAATATTAGATTTTGAGTGGTTGATCACCTTACCACTCCATAAAACAAACTGTTCCAAATCCCTCTTGATTACACACATGTATCTCTTCAATGAATTCAAGAAAATAATCATTTCATTTTCAATCATCATTCATGAAATGAAATGGAGGCTCCTTTTACTGCTATAGGTGATGATACTATCATTCAGGATCCCTATTTCTAAGATGTTACTTGACGTGTGAAGCATTAAGATGAAAATATATGGGGAGATCGGTTCACCTTGACGCATGCATAGGGTGGCCTTAATGAATACATTAGAATGCCCCATGGAAGAGACACCCCACCCTGACGAGCTAAAACATCTGAAGAGGATATCTGATGCTTTAATAGAGAGGCTCATACTTGTGAGGACCCTGTTGATGAACCCCCATTTCATGTGGTCATATGCATTTTTCATGTCCAGTTTGATGTCCATGATGTAAGCAAGAGTCTTATGATCCAAGTCCCTCTGTATTTCCTATGATAGAGCAATTTCCCCGAGAAATGAACGACCCCTCACAAAACCATGTTGCTATATATTTGTCTTCAGGGAAGATGCCTCGCCATCCTCATGTTGGTGACACATTCAATGATTTTGTAGGGAAATTTGCACATTCCCACAAGGGGATAGTGGAGGAGGGAGTATAGATCCTCCAACATCGAAATGAGTTCAAAATTTGTGGCCCTTGAAACATGTGGAAGGGGTCCTCTATGAAAAAATTCCTGAACAACATCCACAATGACATCCTTTACCATCTCTCATGTGGCTCTAAAAAATGATCCAGGAAAGCAGTCAAGCCCGGTCACACAGTTGGGTTCAAGAATCATCATGGACATGAGAATCTCTTCTTCCTCTAGAACCACTTCTTTGATAATGTTTTCTACATAGGAAACTCTTGTGAGGATGGCATCCTAGATATCTTCCCTACCATCCGGGTAACCATTTTCCATCATTGTGTTTGGTCCTGCAAGAATGTCTCTAATGAAGGAGAAGGCCATATTATACACAACCTCTCTATTATACATATAGGATCAATCCACATGCATAATATTTGGTTTGATTTCCCACCTTTTCACCCTAATACAATCATGAATGTAATTCATGTTCTTATCCCCCTCATGTTACCATTTAGCCCTTGCTTCCTCACATGCCATTCGTTCCTGCCTAATAAGCAGCTCTGTAATTATCTTCATCATGATAGAATGATCAATGATGCTAGTTTCGTCTCAGTGGTCCTCCAGGACGACATCAAGAAGAATGATTTACATTTTTAGATCCTTTATCTTCTAATCAAAGTGAAGAAGTACCATTCCTTATAGTTGTAG